>JAEOAD010000039.1:14632500-16034782 GCA_036365145.1 Orientallactaga sibirica
TGAATAACGTGACAGTTACTTTCCCCCCAAAATATTTTTCCTTTTTTTCCTTCACAGTTCTGACCCAAAGCTCCCACATGCTGACTGCACCACTGAGGTATATCTTTAACCTACTTGTTTTTGCCTTTTTTTTTTCGTTTTTGCCTTTCTGTATACTGTTTCTTCTCTGGGTTGTGCATTTTCAGATATTTTTCAGATATTCTCTGATTTCAGTTGAGAGTCATGACAGCAAGAGTGTTTTGCCCTGCAAATTCTGACTTGCAAAGACCTGACATTCACGTAGATGTCTCCATGACAGCCACACCAGATCTGACTGCTGAGCCCTGCTCCTCTCACCACTATAAGACCACATCTAGAACATGATCGATAGATGATAGTGGACCTGGGCTTACAAATCTATTTGATTGGTGCTTCTCCTCACCTTGGTGAGGTTGTTAGGAGATGGTCATTTCCTTGCTACAGAAGAGATGGAGAGTGAGAAGAGCTGGAGCTGCTGAGTTTAGTGACTGTTGAGACCAGCCCCATCTGCCACGACAGGAGGAAGTTCCAAAAATGTCACCCCAAAACATACTACTTTGGCATGCTGATGATTTTGAGCTAAAATAAATTGAGTACCAGCCAAAGCAAAAACAATTCTACAGGGCTGGAGAGATGGCTTAGTGGTTAAGCGCTTGCCTGTGAAGTCTAAGGACCCTGGTTTGAGGCTCCATTCCCTAGGACCCATGTGAGCCAGATGCACAAGGTGGTGCAATGCATCTGGAGTTCATTTGCAGTGGCTGGAGGCCCTGGTGTGCCCATTTTCTTTCTCTGCCTCTTTGTCTGTCTGTTGCTCTCAAATAAATAGATGAAAATAATATTTAAAAACCCAATTCTATACCCACTTCTACTGTCTTAAATAAAGTACACATTTTTCCTTTAAAAAGGCTGTTTACATATACAAAGGTAGTTTCACCAGCAAATGTGTCCAGCTGGGAATATAACTGCTCTCAGACAACTTTCATCAATTGGGAGACTTCATCTGCATGGCACGTCCACCTTCCCTCATGTCCTCCTGCCACCCCAGTCACCCCAACAGTGCACACCTTCTCCATTGGTAGTTCCTGCGGGCACTCAAGCCCCAGTCACCTGGATACCTGTGCATGTGTGATAACTAAAATCACTTTCTCTTATTGGCCTATCTTATAAGTTTGTTTGACTTTTTTTTTAAAAATATTTTTTTTCTTGTTTTTTTGAGGTAGGGTCTCACTCTAGCTCTGGATGACCTGGAATCCACTCTGTATTCTCAGGGTGGCCTTGAACTCTCAGCAATCCTCCTACCTCTGCCTCCCAAGTGCTGGGATTAAAGGTATATGCCAGAGTGAGAGAGAAAAAATAGGCATGCCAGGGCCGCTAGCCACTGTAAGTGAATTCCAGGTGCATGCACCACCTTGTGCATCTGGCTTTATGTAGGTACTGGAGAATTGAACTTCAGTCCTTAGGCATCACAAGTAAGTGCCTTAATCGCTGAGCCATCTCTCCAGCCATGGTTTGGTCTTTTTTTTCTTTTCTTTTTTTTTTCTTAAGGCAAGCCCAACAGAGTGGCCTTTTTTTGTGTATGAGAGAGTGAGAGTGTGTGCGAGAGAGAATGGGCATGCCAGGGCCTCTAGCAGCTGCAAACAACCTCCAGATGCATGTGCTACTGTGTGCATCACCTTTTTTTCCTTTTGTAGTGCTGAGGATTGAACCTCAAGCTTTACATATTGTAGGCAAAAACTCTATCACTGAGCTGTACCTCCTTGATGGCCTATTTTACATTCAAGTGAATTCATATACGGACCTATGACCTAAGGATCTCCCCCCAAGATTCCATTTTTATTCCCATTCTAGCTACTGTTTGCATGCCATAAAAATATTTTTATTTTCAAGCAGAAAGAGAGAGAGAGCGAGAAAGAATAGTGTGCCAGGGTCTCTTGCCACTGCAAACAAACTCCAGATGCATGCACTGCATTATGCATTTGGCTTTATGTGGGTACTGGGGAACTGAACCAAGGCATACAGGCTTTGCAAGCAGTGGTTTTAACCACTAAGCCCTTTCCCCAGTTATCTGAGCTGCTTCTTTTGGTACCGATTAAGTTAGAAGAGTGTAACTTCCTAATCCAGATGTGTAGCCACCCCAGCCCATGGCCCTGCAGCTGAAGGGAGATCTAGATGCCATGTGATACACAAGAGCACACACTGCTCTGCGAACAGCAGGGTGCCAGACTTCAGGGACTGTGCCATGATCTGAGGTGCAGAGTCTCCTCTTGGGTCTCTGCCTGGCTGGTTTTCTATACAATTAAGTTCATTTAAACATAGAGCTCTATGGCCAAAACACCAATTTAAAAACCACTGAGCCAGTGCAACCTCCTCATTTTCCTCAAGGCTCCCTGAGGGGACATATTTTACTCAAGGTCACAGAGCTGTTTGCAGTGCCTAGATTAGTTGTTAATCTTGTCATCCAGACCTACAGATGTTTCCCAAATCTGAAGACCCAGAACAAGGCCTTTTGTATCACACATGGACATTTTACCTCCTCTGGCTGTTAATGCCTCCCACTCAAACTAACAGTCTGTGCCTGCTGCCAGAGGTCACTGAGGTCAGACTGCCTGAAACTCAAGAGTCCCACAGCCAAGAAAATTATAGTCTTGGGAAGGCCCAGAATGGTCTTCACTGTGTACACATGTCAAGCCTCTGAAGGAGATGGAGTCACTTTGGGAAATCAAAGGATAGAATAAGCCCAAAACAAAACACAAAAGTGCTTGACTAAACTTCCAGCTGCACCCAAAACAGTTATAAACAGCAACAAAAAACCCTTTGACCCTCCCAAAGTTCTGACTCCTAGAGGAAAAGAGAATATGTGAAGTGGAATGCTAGTCTGTGCAGAGTACAGAAGCAAAAGCAGCTGGGGAAGATGCAGGCCATCTCCATCGCCCAACACACACCCATGCCCAGGAAATTTAAGAGTAAACTTAGTTGTGATTGCTGTTTTCATTTCAGGTCTCATTCTGTGGTGCACTTTGAACAACTATAGTATGCTTTCCCATATCCCTTTAAAAGATACACACATGAGTTTGTATAATATTTGTTCTGATTCTAATGTTGTCTTTCAAGGATGTGAACTGGTGTTCTACACAATAACAGAAACGTTAGATGGATGCTCTTAGTCACTAACAGTTTCAAAACTCTGTCCTGTTGTTCCCAAAGTACAGTTACACTTGAGAGACTGAATGTTTTATTTAATGTAAAAAAAGGCAACCACTTTTATGTATTTTATTTTTATTATTTTTTGATTAGAAAACCTTATTTTAAAAATATTTTATTTTTATTTATTTATTAGAGATGGCAGGGGAATGAGAATGGGCACACCAGGACCTGTAGGCAGTGCAAACGAACTCCAGATGCATGTGCCACCATGTGCATCTGGCTTATGTGGGATCTGGAGAATTGAACCAGGGTCCTTAGGCTTTGCAGACAAATGTCTTAACCACTAAGCAATCTCTCCAGCCCCTAAAAAACTTTTTTAAAAATTTTATTTGTATGTGTGTGGGAGAAAGGCAGAGAGAGAGAGAGAGAGAGAGAGAAAGAGAGAGAAGAGGGAGAGAATGGGTGCTCCAGGGCCTTCAGCCTCTGCAGATGAACTCCATATGCATGTGCCACCTTGTGCATCTGGCATACATGGGTCCTGGGGAATCGAACCTGGATCCTTTGGCTTTGCAGGCAAGTGCCTTAACTGTTAAGCCATCTCTCCAGCCAATTTTTTTTTTTTTTTTTTTGAGGTAAGGTCTTGCTCTAGCCCAGGCTGACCTGGAATTCACTCTGCATTCTCAGGGTGGCCTTGAACCATGGCAATCCTCCTACCTCTGCCTCCTGAGTGCTGGGATTAAAGGTGTCCACCACCACTCCCAGCTCCATGTGTTTTATTTTTAAACAGAGGAAAGTGAGAACACAGGCCCTTACTACCACACACATGCAGTCACACTTTCCATGTTTGGGGGAAATCACAAAGCAGGACATAGTTTCTACAATGGTGAGCCTTGCTGATGGGCACCACCTTCATGATCATGGTGTCTTCCCCTGTCAAGTAGCTGTTGCCTAATGACTGAAGAATCATATTCTTGGGCTGGAGAGATGACTTAGTGGTTAAGGTGCTTGCCTGAAAAGCCAAAAGACCCAGGTTTGATTCCCCAGGACCCATGTAAGCCAGATATACAAGGTGGTGTATGCATCTGGAGTGTGTCTGCAGTGGCTGGAGGGTATGGCGTGCACATTCTATCTGCCTCTTTTTCTCCCTCTCTCTCCAATGAATGAATAAATAAATAAATAAATAAATAAATAAATAAATAAAAAAGTATTTAAAAAGAATCATATTCTTGCCAGCCATGGTGGCGCATGCCTTTAATCCCAGCACTTGGGAGGCAGAGGTAGGAGGATCTCTGTGAGTTCGAGGCCACCCTGAGAATACAAAGTAGATTCCAGGTCAGCCTGGGCTAGAGTGACATCCTACCTTGAAAAACCAAAAAAAAAAAAAAAAATCATATTCTCATTGCATAAAAATAAGAAAATTTGCCGGGCGTGGTGGCACATGCCTTTAATCCCAGCACTCGGGAGGCAGAGGTAGGAGGATCGCTGTGAGTTCGAGGCCACCCTGAGACTACATAGTGAATTCCAGGTCAGCCTGGGCTAGAGCAAGACCCTACCACGAAAAACCAAAAAAAAAAAAAAATTTAGTAAAATATACTGAAAAATATTAAAACAATTCAATATTAGACACGATCATGAGAAACATTTGCACCTATTTTTCTAGTATTTATTCATAACTGAGCCCAGACTCCAGGTATACAATAGTTTTGTATATTGCATTTAAAAATTAATAGAGCCTGGCGTGGTAGTGCATGCCTTTAAACCCAGCACTCGGGAGGCAGAGGTAGGAGGATTGCTGTGAGTTCAAGGCCACCCTGAGACTACATAGTGAATTCCAGGTCAGCCTGAGCTAGAGTGAAACCCTACTTTGAAAACAACAACAAAAAAATTAATAGACTTGGGCTGGAGAGATGGCTTAGCAGTTCAGGTGCTTGCCTATGAAGCTTAAGGACTCATGTTCTACTCTCCAGATCCCAAGTAAGCCAGATGCGCAAGGTGAAATAAGCACACAAGGTCACACATGTGCACAAGATGGCACTTGTGTCTGGTGTTCAACTGCAGTGGCTGGAGACTCTGGCACACAAATTCTCTCTCTCATAAAAAAATTACAAAAGCAAGCAAAAATGAATAGACTTTGTTTTTCTTTTTTTCAAAGTAGTTAAAATTTACAGACAAATGCAGCAGAAGCTGGGGTGGTGGCATATGCCTTTAATCCCAACACTCAGGGGGCAGAGGTAGGAGGATTGCTGTGAGTTTGAGGCCCACCCTGAGACATCGTGAATTCCAGGTCAGCCTGGACTAAAAAGTGAGACCCTACCTTGAAAAGCCAAAAAAAAAAAAAAAAAAAAAAAAAAAAAAAAAAAAAAAAAGGGAAAGAGTAGAGTTCCTGCCTGCCTGCTCTCTCCCTCCTGGCATCCTACTGTTAATATCTTGCATTGGTGTGTCCCATTTGTCACAGCTGATGAGCCAATACTGAAACCCTATTATTAAGTTTGTATGAGTGTCACTCTGGTGTTGTACATGTATGTGTGTATCTACCATTACAGGATCATAGGAAAACTTTAACTGTCCCAGAAACCCTCTGTACTCATCCCTCCTTCCCAAGTCTATGAAAATTACTGATGTCCTTACTAGTTCCATAGTTTTGTCTTTGTCAGAATGTCATATGGTTAGAACCATGTGGTGTTCAGCCTTTTCAGACTGGCTTCTTTTACTTTAAATGCATATTTAATTCTTTTAAATATACACTTAAGTTCTTCCATGCCTTTTCATAACTCTATACACTGTTTCTCCTTTTTCTCTTCCTCCTCCCGTTTCCCGTCACCTCTCCTTTTTTTTTTTTTTCTGGCATGTTTTATTACAAAGTTATCCTTTCAACATCTTTGGTGTCAATTCTGGAAGAATCAGGATAGCCAATCCCTGTCTCCTGTATTCAAGGGTGCTCTCACTGGATTGAGGTCAGATGGTGTCTCTCTCATGGACACCATCCCAGTTGCCACAGCAGGAGTTTTTAAAGCCCCCTCCCACTAACATGCCCTCTCTTGTTTCCATATGTATTACCTGATTTCTGCAGTCTCTTTGTGGCTGCTCATTGTTAAATGTCTAGAGTGTTCAGGTTAGGATGTATGGCAGCTGGCTTTGCTGTTCTTGCTCATTCATTTTCCCAATGTCACCATTACCAACCCAATGGGACAGGACTTGTAAATTCCACACAGAAGGTTCTTATAAGTTATTTTTATACTAGCTCACTGGGAGGTGGAATTCACTCTGAAAACTCCACCTCTGCCTCCTGAAACCTGGGACGGATGTCCAAGAGATGGAGCATTTTTATACTAGCAGGTGGGAGCCCACCCAAACCTGGGACGGATGTCCAAGAGATGGGCATTATCTATTAGGTGGGAGCCAGGTGCATTATCTATTGTCCAGGTCTATTTTGGTATCTGTGACATCTTTGGAAAATATTTATAGTAACCTGTGAAAAGTTTGTGGAAATAATTTATATAAATTAATGATTAAAGATGCATTAATTTCAGTGTACATAGATTATGTCTCAGCTAAAGGGACAGGCTGGTCATCAAGTTCTGACAGGAAGAGTCTCACATGTCCACTTGGTCAGCTGTAGAGTCCAGGAGAGGCACAGCTTCCCTAGAGAAGCAGGAGATGTTCACTTGCAGCTGAAACAGCTTGAGGCCCGGGAGAACTATGTACTGCCCACCTGTCTCACATGAGTTCAGAGCACAGGCTCAAGGTCCAGCCAATCTCCCAAATGATGAGGGGTCTGAAACCAGTGACAGGTGCCTTCTGATCTGAGCCAGGGTAGAATCTCTGAGGCTGGGAGAAGAAAGACAGGGCAGAGGCTTGGGGAGATGGCTCAGTGGATAAAATGCTTGCTGTACAAGTACAAGTGTCTGAGGTCAGATTCTCAGGCCTGTGTAAAAGCCAGAAGCTGTGGTGTCTTCTGTCATCCCAGCACACCTATGGTGAGATGGGGGCAGAGACAGGAGAGTTTGCTGGGAGCTCAAAAATAAGCTAGTCTGACAGTAAATGAGAGACAGATGAAGTGAAAGGTGAAGATTGGCACCTGAAAGTTGTCCTCTGACCTCATGTGCACTGTGGCACGCACTCACCTACAGACATGCAAGAATGTGCAGATCATCATGTGCATACACACACACACAAAACAAACAAACAAACCAGCCAATCAACATAAGAAGAAGAAGAAAGGAAGCCAGGGAAGCTGGGAGATTCCTTTGAACACTGCTTTCTCCACCTAACCTTCATCTTCCCTCCTTGCAGAGCAAACAGGCAAACTCAAGTCTGGGCTTATCTGCCACCTTGTGCTAAACCAACCACCAAAAATTACATACAACCAGAGAGAGCTTTTTAAGTTCTTTGTGTGTATATAGGCGTGTGTAGTGTACATTTGGGTGTACATGTGTGCAGGCACATGTGGAGGTCAGAGAACAACCTTGCATGTCATTTCTCAGCAACACTATCTACTTTTTTTTGAGACAGGGTCTGGAGCTCAATTATTAGACTATTATGGCCAGCAGGCCCCAGGGGTCCTCATGTCTCTGCCTCCCCAGTGCTGGATTATAAACATTCTCCACCATACCCAGTATTTTTATGTGGGTTCTACAGCAAACACTTTACCAACTGAGATATTTCCCCAGCACTTTTGTAATTTATTTTTTATTTAAAAATATTTTCTATTTATTTATTTAGAGAGGAAAACAGGCAGATAGACATAGCGAGAACGGGCATGCCAGGGTCTTTGGCCACTGCAAACGAACCCCTGATACTTGCACCCCCTTGTGCATCTGGCTTACATGGGTCCTTGGGAATCGAACCTGGGTCCTTTGGCTTTGCAGGAAAGTGCCTTAAGTGCAACACCATCTCTCCAGACCTTTTTTTTTTTTTTTTGTTTTTTCGAGGTAGGGTCTCACTCTGGTCCAGGCTGACTTGGAATTAACTATGTAGTCTCAGGCTGGCCTCAAACTCTCAGCGATCCTCCTACCTCTGCCTCCCGAGTGCTGGGATTAAAGGCGTGCAACACCACGCCCGGTACCAGCCCTTATTTTTTAAGGTAGGGTCTCACTCTAGTTCAGGCTGACCAAGCACTCACTCTGTTGTCCCAGGTTGGCCTCGAACACAAAGTGATCCTTTTATTTCTGCCTCCCAAATGCTGGAATTAAAGGTGTGCACCACCATGTTCAGCTTCTAGCTTTATTTTGAGTAGCATTACCCTGTCATATTTTTATCTCTTTACTTTCCTAATGTAAACTTTTATTTATTTTCTTGAGGTAAAACATGTGCCTTTGCCCATTTAGGGCTGCTGTAACAAAATACACAGACTGGGAGGTTTGTAAGCTACAGATCCTACTTCTCACAACTCTGGAGATGAAAGTCCAACACGAATGGACAAGTGGGTCTTTCTGGCTCATCAACAGCACTTTTTCCTTCTTTTATAAGAGATAGAGAGAGTCTGTGCGCGAGCACACACGTGAGACAGAATTGGCATGCCAGGGCTGGAGAGATGGCTTAGTGGTTAAGGCGCTTGCCTGCAAAGCCTAGGGTGCAATTCCCTAGGACCCACGTAAGCCAGATGTACAAGGTGGCACATATATCAGGAGTTCGTTTGAGGTGGCTAGAAGCCCTGGTGTGCCCATGCTATCTCTCTCTCTCTCTGCTTCTTTCTCTCTCTCTCAAATAAATAAATAAATAAATAAATAAAAAAAAAATATATTTTAAAAAGAGAATTGGTGTGCCAGTGCCTTTAGCCACTGCAATCAAACTTTAGATGCATGCACCAACTTGTGTGCAAGTGTCATCTTGAGTGTCTGGCTTACATGGGATCTGGGGAGTTGAACATGGGTCCTTAGGCTTCACAGACAAGTGTCTTAACCACTAAGCCATCTCTCTAGCCCCATAGCACTTTTTATTTTAAGGTAAGGTCTCACTCTAGCCCAGGCTGACCTGGAATTCACTCTGTATTCTCAGGGTGGCCTCGAACTCACAGTGATCCTCCTACCTCTGCCTCCTGAGTGCTGGGATTAAAGGCGTGTGCCACTACATCCAGCTTCCCACAGCACTTTTTAAATGTCTCCTCACATGGGAGAAGGTATCGGGTTGAAGGGATGGTGGGGCTCTTTGGGGTCTCCTTTCTAAGGACACTAACCCCATCATGAGATTCCATCTTTTGGCTAGTAAATCAGCCCAAAATGCCCCACCTCCTCCTTTTTACCTTGAGGGTTCAATGTGGGAGTTTTGGGGAAGAGCATTCAGGTCATAGTAACCTTTTTGTAAAATTTTAAAAAATATATTTTATTTATTTATTTATTTGAGAGGGAGAGAAAGAATGGGTGTGCCAGAGCCTCCAGCCACTGTGAATGAACTGTAGATGCATGTGCCCCCTTGTGCATCTGGCTTATGTGGGTCCCAGAGAATCGAACCGGGATCCTTTGGCTTTGCAGGCCTTAACCGCCAAGCCATCTCTCCAGCCCCATTGTAATCTTTTAAAAATTATTATTATTTGAGAGAGACATTGGGAGAGAGAGAGAGAGAGAGAGAATGGGCACACCAGAGGCCTTTCAGCCACTGTGAGCAAACTCCAGATGCATGCTCCCCCTTGTGGGCAAGTGCGGCATTGCACCCTTGCATCACTTTTTGCATCTGGCTAAATGTGGGACCTGGAGAATCGAATGGGCATTCTTAGGCTTTGCAGGCAGGTGCCTTAACCACTAAGCCATCTTTCCAGGCCCCCATTGTAATCTTTTAAAAAGTATGTATTTACTTGAGAGAGAAAGAGAGATAGAAGAGAAGAGAAAGAAGAAAAGAGAAGCCGGGTGTGGTGGTGCACACCTTTAATCCCAGCACTTGGGAGGCAGAGGTAGGAGGATTGCCACGAGTTCGAGGCCACCCTGAGACTACATAGCTAATTCCAGGTCAGCCTGGGCTAGAGTGAAACCCTACCTCAAAAAAAAAAAAAAAAAAAAAAAAAAAAAAAAAAAAAAAAGAAGAAGAAAAGAGAGACAGAAAGAATGGACATATCAGGGCCTCCAGCCACTGCAAACAAATTCCAGATGCATGTGCCACTTTGTGCATCTGGCTTTAGGTGGGTACTGGGGAATTGAACCAGGGTTGTTAGGCTTTGCAGGCAAGCACCTTAACTGCTGAGTTGTCTCTCCAGCCCCCATAGCAATCTTTTCTTAATATTTAGTTTATTTATTTGAGAGAGTGAGAGAGAGAAAGAGGGAGAGAGAGAGAAAGAGAACTGGGGAATCGAACCTGGGTTCTTAGGCTTCACAAGCAAGCACCTTAACCACTGAGCAATCTCTCTAGTCCCCATAGCAATCATAATAACATGCAATTTGCCATCTGTGACATCATGACATATATTTGGTGTTTGTTGGTAGTTCCTGGCTCCTAGCTCATACAGCTCTTGTTATTTGCTAAATGACCAGAACAATCAGTGAGCCTCTTATGACAGCATTTGCCTTTGTCCTTGTTCCCTGAAGCAGCTTTGGACAAACATCATTACAATGAAGTTAAAGTGTTTTGTCATCACATTGGGAATGTCTGGCCTCAGAACAGCCTCAGAAAGCAAAACTTCTTTCTCAACCTTTTTACCTACTCCTTTCTCTCTCCAAGGCAGGCCATATAAACTAAGAACATACTTTCTCTTCCCCTGCTTTCTGTCTTGGAACTGGCCATAAAGGAATTCTCTGACTTGCTTTGTCTGATAGCAGATCCCAAGACCCCATTTCAGAGCTCATACTCCACACTCAGGAGAAAGGAATGCAAGCAGAGGTCAAGAACCTGAACGGACAAGCCTTGCTTGGTCTTCACACAGTTAGATTTAAGATTGCACAGTCACCTTTCTACATGTCTATCTACTCTTCAGTCACAAGTACAATGAAATATCTATTTGTAAGGATGGGGCTCCAAAGTGTCTGGACACATAGCATGTGGAGGCTCCCAGAAAGTGCCCAAGAACTCATCCACATGTCAGGAAGGCCCTGATTCCCTGGGGACAGAAGAGCCTGCACTCAGGACCCTTTCAGACCGATCCCTTTGTGGCCTTTTATCTGATTGTTACTTTTATCCATGAAATCACCCTTTATAATAAACTAGGAGGTATGTTTCCCAGAGTTCTGTGAGCTTCTTTACTGAGTTAATCAAATCTAAAGACAGGGTTATGGGAACCCCAGGGGATAGTTACTTGATCAGAAGTTCTGAAGGCCTAGATTCAGACTGGTTCTGAAGTGAGGACAACTGGAGCTTGATCCCCAACCTATGGGGTCTGATGTTACCTCCAGGTAGAATCAAAACTGAATTGAGTTGGAGGTGGCCCGGCTGGTGGTTGCTGAGAATTGATTATATGCTTGGTGTTTTGGGGAAAAAATATACACCTGGTGTTGGAAGCCTGTTGTTACAGTCATGGAAGGAACTGAGTTTTTAAAAACACCTTATGGCCATATTTTAAAATTTTATTTATTTATTTGAAAGAGAAAGAGAGAGAGAACAAGAGAGAGGCAGAGAGGGCCTCTGGCCACTGCAAACAAACTCCAGACTCGTGCCATCTTGTACAAATGGCTTACATGGGTACCTATGTGGGGGGAATTGAACCTGGGTCCTTAGGCTTCACAGGCAAGCACCTTAACTGCTAAGCCATCTCTCCAGCCTCGCCCCCCCTGAATGTATGTCTTATCAAAGTAGCTCCAAAGTCCCTCTATATCTTAATTTCTATGTGCCTTGGTGACTTCTTAGTTTCTTTATCTTTTTGAACTTTAAAAAATACTGCTTTTATATTTTTATTTGAGACAGACAGAGAGAGAGAGAGAGAGAGAGAGAAAGAGAAGGTGAGCAAGAGAGAATGGTCATGCCAGGACCTCTAGCCACTGCAAATGAACTCCAGACGCATGTGCCACCTTGTACATCTGGCTTAGGTGGGACCTGGAGAATTGAACCTGGGTCCCTAGGCTTCACAGGCAAGCACCTTAACTGCTAAGCCATCTCTCCAGCCCAGTTGCTTTATCTTTAAGGGGTTACTAAAGTTGAATCAAGTTCCAAATTGGTTTGGAAGATTTAAAAGCTACATTTGGTTATTATTGGTTGGCTTATTGGTTATTATTTATGAAATGGGACTTACTAAGTAGCCCAGACTGATCTTGAACTTTCTGTGAACTCAGGCTGTTGTTAAATTTAAGGTCTTTCTGTTTCAGCCTCCTGAGAGCTGGGAGTGCAAATGTGTACCACTGCACCTGGCTCTGTTCTTTGGCAAGTACGTATCTGGCATAGGACTGCCAACACAGTTTTAGTTGTGAAGATACTTCTAGCATTTAATTTCCTCACTCATTCACTCAATCTTTGGCTTGTTTATAGACTCAATCAAGGGTTTACTTCACATGTTCTCCTTCATACCAGTGACAAGCACAGTGCACTGAGGCTTTCTGACCCAGGGGCCAAGTGCTTTACCCCTCCCATGTCTCACAAAGATAAAGGGAGAAAGAAAGCAAGCCAACAAAAAACAAGATCAATGAATTGGACTCATGAAGATTTAATCTTGCTTGGCTGGTCTGGAACTTGCTAGATCATGCTGGCCTTAAATGGGTGGTGTTTCTCCTGCCGCAGCCTCTCAAGTGCTGGGATTATAGGCATAGGCCACCATACCTGACTTTTAGAAGTTTCTTTCTTTTTTTTTGAGAGACACAGAGAGAGACAGAGAGAGGGAGAGGAAGATAGATAGAGACACAGTGTACTTTTCACCTTGGGCTAAGAACACATGATTTTTTTTCCCCCAAAAGCTTTTGGAAGAAATGCCATTGTAAAAAATGGCCCTAAAAATGGCCCAGATTTTTCTCTCATAAAAAACACACATTATTTTAAAATAGTCTATGTTCTGCCTAAAAAAAGAGTATTTTATTCAATTCTTAGCCATTTACAGTAGCAACTGTGCTCCACGCTTCACTGCTTCTTTCTCTGCATAAAGTCCTCCAGGCCAAACACTAGAGCACAAGAGCTAAGTTTCCACAGTCACCTTGATCTGTCTGGTTTTGTGGCTGTCTTAAAAAGGACAGCACAGACACCTACAGTTTAGAACATGAACTGTTTTCCCAGGAGTTGGCATTTCAGGGAATTCCCTCCACTGAATTCTACTTACAGTCGTGTATGAGGACCTTGGCTGTCAGCCTTGCCAATTCCATGCCAAATGGGCAGAGAGGGTGAGAGAAGCCACTCTGTGGCTGTGGGACTTTATGTGAATTTGGTTCTGAGACATTTTGAGACTGGCTGCAGTGGGCTAAAACGGTTCTATTAGGCACCTGTAGGACTGTAGCTCCGTGGGTAAGCAAGACTTCTCCCCTCCCACATATTGGGACAACTTTATAGCCTCACGATTGTTCTAATTGATGACAGCCTACCTGCAGGATTTTCCAACTTGGATCCTGGACTCTTGTCCTTCTGTGCTTATACAACCAAAGACTCTTATCTTCTGTTTTCTGTATTTGTCATCTTTATACATATCACATGACAGTGGCTTAGGTTTCTTATTCTGGGAGTGTGGAGAGTGGTACCTTCTTGCTGAGAGCTGGGCTGGGCTGCTTCTGGATCCAGCCCCCATTGTGCTCTGGGAGAGGAGGACAGCTTGGCTCCATGATCTCTGAACATATGGCATGGACCTGGTGCAACTGCTTCTGTAATATGAGCACCTGTTGAATAAAAATGGGAGTGTGGTAGTGTAACAAGAGTCCTAAAAAATAAACTTCTCTAGGAAATCTCATGCTGAGGGGAGAATGGGCTAAAGACAGAAGGAGCTCCCCAGAGAAGGACCTGTCTCCCAGGACACATAGCCTTATCCCACAGCTCTGATTTAAGTTATCTCACAACCAAATCTACATGTGCAGTTTCCTAGCTTTTGTTTCATTTTTTTCCTACAAGTTGTAACACTGCTCCAGTGTTCCAAATGGAGAGAAACTGATAGCATGTTCTCGTGAGGCACTGGACATGAAGGCTAACATCAGGCTCCTATACAGATGCTTGTTTTCTTTCTTTCCTTCCTTCCTTCCTTCCTTCCTTCCTTCCTTCCTTCCTTCCTTCCTTCCTTCCTTCCTTCCTTCTCTCTCTCTCTCTCTCTCTTTCTTTCTTTTCTTTTTTTTTGGTTTTTCAAGGTAGGGTCTCACTCTGGTCCAGGCTGACCTGGAATTAACTATGTAGTCTTAGGGTAGCCTTGAACTCACGGTGATCCACCTACCTCTGCCTTGCAAATGCTGGTATTAAAGGCATGTACCACCATGCCTGGCTGCTTTATTTCTTTTTAAAAAATATTTATGTATTTTTGAGAGGGAGAGGCAGAGACAGCTAGCTAGACAGATGGAGAGAGAGAGAGAGAGAATGGGTGCATCAGGATCTCTAGCCACTGCAAACAAACTCCAGATGCATGTGCCTCCTGGGATATTGAACCTGGGTCCTTAGACTTTGCAGACAAGTGTCTTAACTGCTAAGCCATCTCTTCAGCCCAGATGCTTTCTTATTGATGTCCTTTGTTCGCTTCTGGGGCCATAGCAATGGGATAGTAAGTGCCCAACAAGCTAGACATGCTGGACCAACTCCTGTCAGGTCCAGCTCTGTCCCCTCTGGGGGACTATGAACAGGACTGGGCATGTATGGACCCCATAGTCTCCAAGGAAACGGACGGTCCTTCTCTTTTTTGCTGCACCTGCCATGGAGGTCAGAAGGAAAGTCATGCTCTGAGGAAGTAAAACCAAGCTTTGAGATCCATCTTACAGCTTTGTTGTGCTGTATCAGGAGGCTTCTTAGGAGAAACATTACTTGGGGGGGGTCATTTGGAGACCTTTAGGCCCCAGAAGTGAAATCTCACCATGCTGTCAATCAGAGGTGGCTGGGAAGCAGCTCTTTCCAGGAGGCCTCTTCTAGCCTTGCAGTGCTGGTAAACACTGCTGCATCCCAACCTGCCTGCTGACTAAAACCTGCCTTTACAGGGGATCTTCATTTTTTTAAAAAAATATTTTACTTATTTGGGAGAGAGAGAGAGAGAGAGAGAGAGAGAGAAGTAGATTGAAAGAATGGGTGTGCCAGGGCCCCTATCCACTGCAAAACAACTTCAGATGCATGCACCATCATGTGTATCTGGCTTATGTGGGTTCTGGGGAATCAATCTTGGGTCCTTAGGATTCACAGGCAAGTGCCTTAACCACTAAGCCATCTCTCCAGCCCCAGGAGATCTTCTTGAAGGCCCTCCATGCTCTTGTTCCTGAGTGATGATCTCAGAAGTAATAACATGATGGAGAACAGGGCTTCACCTGCCCTCCACTTTCAAGTATGTGGCTGCCTGTTATGATGCCCTAGGGCAGGTGCTGACCCAGATCACATCCTATGGAGTGACCTCAAGGTAGACAACAGGGCACACAGGTCTGGAGCTCCCTTACCCCTGTGGGTGAAGCTTTCTGGTTTTAGGCCATGGGAATAAGAGGAGAAAGAGAATGGAGATATTACCCAGCATCTCTCTCCCATCTCCTCTTTGGCCTAAAGATGGCCTGCCCTGGATGACAATCCCTTCAAACTATGACCCTTTGGATGAAAACCTTTTTGTTTTCCTTTGAAAAAGTTCACATACACTTTGTTTACTTTCAACCTGTGGCAGTAAGAACATGGACCATCTCTGCCCAAGTTGGAGAAGCTGGCCAGTTTAGCATGTGAAGTCCTTTGTGTCAATCTCTCCTTCCCCAGAAAGAAGTAAGCAGGAACAGCACTGTCCAAAATGTGGGCTTCACATCTGGCTGCTGTGAGATCATGCAGCAGATACCTGGCAAACACAGTCAGGGCTCCTGCACATCACCTCCACAGTGGGCAGTAGCTACTAGACATACACTGTTAGCTCTGAATGTCCACCAGGTCTTTCCAGACAGATTCTAGGGCTCTGAGCTCAGATTGCTTGCATCCCAGCTGGATTCCAGCATGGGCAGAAGTACCTCAACCAGAAGCACCCCAAGGTCCTGTCTCCAAGAGACCTGGCTGGGCTCCTTGCTCCTGGCATTGCTTATACTTACCAGCCCTCTATACTGTTTTCTATGGCATTGCATCATTTTATGTTCCCATCAATAGTGCACAAGGGTTATAGTTTTTGACTGTGGGACCAGGTGGCAAAAGTATTTTTGATAAAAGAGGATCGATGTACCTTCAGTAGCCCTTCTTTCT
This sequence comes from Orientallactaga sibirica, assembly GCA_036365145.1. Taxonomy (NCBI): domain Eukaryota; kingdom Metazoa; phylum Chordata; class Mammalia; order Rodentia; family Dipodidae; genus Orientallactaga; species Orientallactaga sibirica. Next base: position 14,648,875 of record JAEOAD010000039.1, read on the forward strand.
CGTGCTTCTAATCTCAGATGTTGTGATGTTAGGAAGTACAGTAGCTACTATGGGGGCATGAAGCATCAAGTGAAAGCCAACAGACTAAATACAAGAATAGAAAAATGTGGAGAGTTTGGGTTCCTACTGACATCACTAAGGAACTAAGACAACTCAAGCAATGGCATGCTCCTCATCTTCTTGCCACGTGAGACTTGCTTAAGTCACACTGTGTGTGGTTACTGTTGCTTGTGGGCAGCTGCACCCTACACAAATGCTTGTGTTTCAACTGTGTATTTAGCTATAGGCCTCATGGATTTGCTCCTTCTAGTTGCTTAATCCTACCCTGCCCCTCTCTCAACTTCCTGGTGGTCTTGACAGCCTCTTACTCTCCAACAAATTGATGTCCTCTAAATGTCACCCTCTTGCTTCAGTTCCTGTGACCTCATATGGAGCCCCCTCTGCCTGGCTTTCTGAGGAGTGGTCGTGCTGCCTTGGTGAAAGCTCACTATGGAGTTATTTATCCTCCCCCACAGTGGGAAGGGTGGCAGAAACCTTACCTCCATCAACCTCCACTATCTGGCACCCAGTATGAACTTTATTTATACTTACTTTCTTCTGAACTTGAGGGCAGGTTGACTCTTTTGGCTCTAGGCTTTCAGAGCTGCCTAGCTCTGCAGAATCCACCACACACAGGGCTAAATACACACATGCTTTTATTAGCACTCATGACCTCTTCAAACAGGCAACTAGTGTGCATTCTCCTCAAAGGTCAGCCTTGCTTTGGGGTGTCAGGGTTCCTGATCCAGCACAGTTGGGGACTTAAGGCAGAGGCCAACAGTCTAATGCCCTTCCAATGCCTCCTCCAATGCCCTTCTCTCTCTCATAGTGAGGCCAGGGCTGAGCAGTCACCTCCTCCCAAAACAAGCCGTCTGTGTGCTAGTCTTATTTTCTGTAGTTTTGAACATTCTTCTGCTTCAGTCTCTGAGATAAAGTGATGAAGAGAGAGTGGATTCCACAGGAAACTGTGTTTTCTGTGTCCCACGGCTACTTCTGGTGTGAGGAGCTCAGAGGCCATGGTTGCATTGATGCCTCGATGTCATTCAACAGGGCGATCTGCCTGTGGTTTAAACTTTGCTCTGCTGAGGGACTGAGGAGGAAGAGTGTAGGTGGTGGACAGCATTTTACTCATGTGAGTGACAGACTAAAAGGTCACTCAAGGAGAAACCCTTACACTGCTCTTTATTTTGCTGACTCCTTTAACAGTCAGAATTAATTATGAGCCTTCTTTTCAAACAGGCTCTGGTGAACAGTAGAGCAGAACAGAGCAGAGGTCTTCTAACTAATTCAGCATTCTCCCCAAGGAGGTAGCAGGTGTTGGAGGTCCAGTGTTCAAGTCTCTCCAACTGAAGCTTCTGGGGATCAGCCCTGTGGTGCCTTTTGAATGTAGCTTCCCATACCTGGCTCCTTCTCTGGAAACTCATAGGCATGCTAGGCAGGCATGATATCAGCAGGAGGGAGTGGGTGTTCTCAGTGGCTCAGTGGCATCTGGAAGGGATGGCTCAGAACCTCTGTACCAGTAAGCAAGACACATGTACAGTCATTCACTCAGCCAATTTGCAAATGCCACTTTTATAATCAGCTCTGAATATACCAGGAAAGTAAGCTCTAGGCTTAGGAAGTTGTTATCCTTCGAGTGTGGGGACCACACCACTGGCTAGAGTGCAGAATACAAAGGATGACAGAAAGTTTGTGACAACAATGTCCCTTTGACTCTTGTTGAGACTCAACATTGCTGAGTCCTGATCCTTCTGGACACACACTACTGCCTTAACCAAAGAATGGGGCCCAGAGATGTACAGCAGGGTGGGGAGGGCAGGGAGGAGGGCTGTAAGCTTGGGCTGCAAATGTTACAAGGAGGACTCTGAGCTCCGAGATGGGAGAAAATGAGGAGGTGATGGGCACACCTCAGGTAGTCTGGCTGCCTCAGAACAAAGCTAGAGAAACTGAAACGTGGGACTTGGTACTTCTTCCTCTCTACCTCCACTGATCTCTAATTCTAGCTTTTCCAAGAGCTCCTTTCCTTCCAGAAGCTCCAGTGTGGGCTTTCAGGACATTCCCCAACTCCTCTTTTAAAATATTGTTCTACCTTTAAAAAAAAATCCTCCCTTGTAGCTATTCATTTTTAAAAGTCTAGAGTGTTCAGTTAGGATTTATGGCACCTGGATTTGCTGTTATTGCTCATTCATCTTTCCAATGTCATCTAATGGGACCACACCTGTGAGTTCTACCCACAAGGTTCTTATCACAGAATTTCTATACTACTGAGAGGTGAGAGAAAACCCTACCTCAAACTAGGACAGATGTCCAAGAGAAGGAGCAGCCCCTAGCAGGTGAGAGCTGAGAAGCCTGTTACCTGAGGTGCTGTCTATGAACTCCATGTGATATGGCTCTTTGTGCTCCATTTTGGTATCTGTGACATCTTTGTAAGATATTTATAGTAACCTGTGAAAAGTCTGTGGACATAAATTATATAAATTAATGGTTAAATGGTTAATGGTTCATTTCAGTGTACATAGATTATGTCTCAGCTAAGGGACAGGCTGGTCATCAAGTTCTGACAGGAAGAGTCTCACATGTCCACTTGGTCAGCTGTAGAGTCCAGGAGAGGCACAGCTTCCCTAGAGAAGCAGGAGATGTTCACTTGCAGCTGAAACAGCTTGAGGCCCGGGAGAACTATGTACTGCCCACCTGTCTCACATGAGTTCAGAGCACAGGCTCAAGGTCCAGCCAATCTCCCAAATGATGAGGGGTCTGAAACCAGTGACAGGTGCCTTCTGATCTGAGCCAGGGTAGAATCTCTGAGGCTGGGAGAAGAAAGACAGGGCAGAGGCTTGGGGAGATGGCTCAGTGGATAAAATGCTTGCTGTACAAGTGTCTGAGGTCGGATTCTCAGGCCTGTGTAAAAGCCAGAAGACACCTATGGTGAGATGGGGGCAGAGACAGGAGAGTTTCTCAGAAGCTGGTAGACCAGCTCATCTAGCAGTGAACAATGAGAGAATCTGCCTCCAATAAAGTGGAAGGTGAGGACTGACATTGAAAGTTGTCCTCTGGCTTTTTGACTTCCACATGTGTGCCATGACATGTACACATCCTCTCTCTCTCTCTCGCTCTCTCTCTCTTTCTCACACACACATACACATCAAAAAGAAAGAAAGAAATAAAGACAAGGAAGCTGAGAAATTCCTCTCAACATTGTTTTTCCTGGACAGTTGATATCAGTCCCCATTAGCCTTCATCTTCTCTCCTATAGAGCAAACAAACTCTGCTCACTGGAAACTCAAGATTTAAGCCTAAATTTAGGGGGACCACACATTTAAATCACCTATAATGCATGTGTGTGTGGTATGTACATGTGCATGGATACATTTATATGCAGGTATACATGGAGGTCAGATGACCACCTTGGGTGTCATTCCTCAGGAACATCTTCTACCTCCTTTGAGACTAAGCCTATCATTGGCCTGGAGTTGATGTATTAGGCTAGACTAGGTGGCCAGGGAATCCCAGGATCTGCCTGTCTCTGCCTCCCCAGTGCTGGGAATACATGCATGTACCACCATGCCCAGCATCTTACATGGGTACTGGGTTTAGATTTACTTGGTGAACTCTAGTCTACATAGTTGTGAGACAAACACTCTACTGAATAAGCCATCTCTCCAGCCTAAAAAAAATTATCTGAAAAAACACTTTTTTTTAAGACTAACATAACTCATTTTGGTTAGATTTTCTTAGTCACTAAGATTGGTTCATAGGACAGAGAAATTCACCCAACCAATCTTGACCTGAAAAGTTTAAAAACCAGGACAGTGTAACTGTGAAGCTACTTTAGCCTAAACATCACAGAACAGGTCTAAAACATGAACATGGCTACACTTTGAAAACCCAGTGTGTGCAAAGTCATGACCCTGCTCAGATTGATTAGAGGTACAGTTTAATTCCTAAAAGTTAAATCTTCAAACTAATGAAACATGTGCCTGAGGAAAATAATGTTTCCATGAGGTGCTGACAGGCTTAAAACACTCCATGAATTTGTTGATGGATTGTCTATATGTTTGAAGTCCATAATAAACCATAGTCTTTTACTTGATATGCTGGAAAGAAACCAAATACTACCATCATGTACTCTCTCCTTGACTGTGTTCTTGGGCTCATCGATGACTTGTGCCTGCAGCCCTGAGCTTCAATCGTTTTTTTTTTTTTTTTTTTTTTTTTTTTTTTTTTTTTTTCGAGGTAGGGTCTCACTCTAGTTCAGGCTGACCTGGAATTCACTCTGTATTTTCAGGGTGGCCTCGAACTCATGGTGATCCTCCTACTTCTGCCCCCTGAGTGCTGGGATTAAAGGTGTGTGCCACCATGCCTGGCTCTGAGCTTCAATCTTTGTATAATAGCTACCAATATATGACATTATAAAAGGGGGTGAGCAAATACAGACCCCATGTGCTAAAAGTGCCAAGAAATGTACATGAAGAGAAAAATACAGGTCCGGACCAATTCAGTGCCTATAAAGCCTTATTCTGGCTCTTTCACCGTACATCTACTGACCCAAGTTTTAAGAGCATATTAACTTACAATTATGGGTTATTTTTGTCCTTCCTACAAGAGATATGATGTAATTCTAACCCCTAGTCCTTCAGAATGTGACCTTATTTGATATGGGGTATCTAAAGAACTCAAGGTAAAATGAGGCTTTTAGAGTAGGTTCTGATCCAGTAAGACTGGTGTCTTTTTTACAAGAGGAAGAAACAACAGGGATATACTGGATAAAGGCTTCAAAAGGATACAGGAACAAGACTGTCTACAAGCCAAGGAGGGTTGTCTCAGAAGAAACCAGCTCTGACTATACCTTGATCTTGGACTTCCTGCTACTGGACAGTGAGGAGTCAGAATTTTGTTATTTAATCCACTCAGCCTGGTACATCCTTGCTATATCATCCTTGGTAAGCTACTGAACATAGGGAGTTCCAAGCTCTACTGAGCACCAAGGATGGAACAGCTAAAGGATGTGCATGCTCCGTGCCTTGTACCATAGCCTGTTTTTTAGATAGTCTCATCACACTGACCCTACAGAGGCTATTACAACCAGATACTCTTAAAACTCTGTACTCCACTTCTTCAGGATTCAAAAGCATACAGAACCAATTACTGTGTTTGGTGATAAGCATCCAAGGCTAGTGCTCTGATCAGAGGCATTCCCCATCATCCCATGCCTCTAACATGTGAAAAGGGAGAGTGTGCAAGAATACAGATATGTTCTGTGGATATCTTGCAAGCAGCACATACAGTCCAGGGCTCGGTACCTTTTGAACATAGCCATGTCCCCCCCTTCCCTACACCCATTCTAGATCCATTGTAAGCACTCCTCCCCCTTCAGGTGGACCTGAATCCTATTGGTAGATCTGGGTCACAACACCATCTGAGGTACAAATGAGGCTGGGCAATGGAGTCCAGCTGTATCCCAGGAAGTTGAGAATTCAGATGTAAGAACTAGAAGAAGCATGTTCAGCTTCAATGATCCTCTGGTCATTGAACACATATCTCTCTTCCCTAATGGAAAGCACATAGCATTCCCTTTGGGAGACACCCCAGAGTTCTTTTGTGCCTCAAAGTTCAGGACATCTGCACAATATTGTCTCCTCCCCCCAGGTCTGTATTTTTTTCATGGGGTAATGTGTATAAACTAAGCATGAGCTCTTGCTTCTCCTCAGCCTTGCCCCACCTAATATAAATTGTTGAGCAGGAAGATAATTTTATCTTATTTTTAAAATTTTTATTTATTTATTTATTTGCAGAGATAGAAGAGAGACAGGTTGAGAGAATGGGTGCTCCAGGGCCTCTAACTGCTGCAAACAAACTCCAGACACATGCTCCACTTTGTGCATGTGGCTTTACATGGGTACTAGAGAATCAAACTTGGGTCATTAGACTCTGTAGACAAGTGCCTTAACCACTGAGCAATCTCTCCAGTCCCAGGAAGAGGATTTTTTTTATTAATAATTTTTTTATTGACAACTTCTATACTTACATACAAAAAGTGCATGATTTTTCCCTCCCTCCCCCCATTCCCCTTTAGAACTCCAATCTCCATCATATCCCCTCCCTCTCTCCATTAGTCTCTCTTTTAATTTGATGTCATCATCTTTTACTCCTATTATGAGGGTCTTGCGAAGGTATTGCTAGGCACTGTAAGGTCATGGATATCGAGGCCAATTTCTGTCTGGGCAGTTGCATTGTAAGGAGTCGTACCCTTCCTTTGGCTTTTCCATTCTATCTGCTCCCTTTTCTGCAATGGGCCCTGAGCCTTAGAGGGTGTGACAGAGATGTTTCAGTACTGGGCACTCCTCCATCCCTTGTTCTCAGCACTATGTTGCCTTTTGGGTCATCCCGGTGGTCATCGCCATCTGAAAAGAGAAGCTTCTCTAACCAGAAGTGAGAGTAGCATTAATATGTGAATATGAACATTAAGTGTAGTGCTTTCAGGGCAGCTTGGTGGGAATAAAATATACATTTAGTCAGACAAGAGCAGGCTGTATACCCCTAAGACTCATGACCTCCCCTGCCATAGACTTTTGCTTAGGTTTTTTTCAGTACCCGGTATGTATTCCCTTCTGTAGAGAGGGCCTTCAGTACAATTATGAAGCAGTTGGTTACCCTATGAGTAGACATGCCACTATTGCACCCGTTCAGTCATTGGGCCTGTATGGCCAAACTTGAATATTCAGTGTCCACTGTTTTTGCTACTGATGACTTCTGTCTCCCATATGGCTGCATGCAGTGCAGCTTTTTCCAGCTTTCAGTTGGCTGGTCTACAGGGAGAAGGGTTAGGAAGAGGATTTTATAAAAGAAACTCCCAGTTCAAATAAAGGGAGTAACCCAGTGGTAATATAATCTAGATTGGAATATGAAACCCTGCCATGAGGTTGTCCCTTACTAGATCCTTGCTAGGTCTGTTTGAAGAGGGATACTCCTGCCAGTGACCTCGTAGCTCCATCTTTTTAAAATGTATTTATTTATTGGCTTTTAATTATTTTATTTTTGTTTAGAGGTAGAGTCTCACTCTAGCCCAGACTGACCTGGCACTTACTCTGTAGTCCCAGGCTGGCCTTGAACTCATGGCAATCTTCCTACCTCTCTGCCTTCCGAGTACCCAAGTGCTGGGATTAAAGATTTGTGCCACCATGCCTGGCTAATCTTTTTTTAAAAAACATTTTCTGGGCTGGAGAGATGGCTTAGTGGTTAAATGCTTGCCTGTGAAGCCTAAGGATCCCGGTTCGAGGCCCGATTCTCCAGGACCCACGTAAGCCAGATGCATAAGGGGGCACATGCATCTGGAGTTCCTTTGCAGTGGCTAGAGGCCCTGGTGCACCCATTCTCTCTCTACCCGCCTATTTCTGTATCTGTCTCTCTCTCTCAAATTAATAAATTAAAAAAAATAAAATATTTAAAAAAAAAACCATTTTCTTAGCCGGGCGTGGTGGCGCATGCCTTTAATCCCAGCACTCGGGAGGCAGAGGTAGGAGGATTGCTGAGAGTTCGAGGCCACCCTGAGACTACATAGTTAATTCCAGGTCAGCCTGGACCAGAGTGAGACCTTACCTCGCAAAAACCAAAAAAAAAAAAAAAAAAAAAAAAAAAAAAAAAAAAAAAAAATTCTTAGTGATAACTTCCATAAATATAAACAATATATTATGATAATTCTCTCCCATAGCCCTTCCTTTCCCCACTCCCAAATCTCCCCTTCACTGAATCACTTCTTTCCAACTAGTCTCTTCTATTTTGATGTCATCAATTTTTCCCCTCCTATTATGCAGATCTTGTGTATGTACTGTCAGCCACTGTGTTGTCATGAATATCTAGGTTACTCTGTGTCTGAAAAACAGCATTGTTAAGCATACCTTGCCTTCCTTTGGCTTTTACAACCTTTCTGCCACCTCTTCCACAATGGTCCCTGAACCTTGGAGGGTATGATAGAGATGTCTCATTTAGGTTCCACCTTCTTGTCCATGGTCCTCCATGACTTCTGGGGCAGTGCTCTGGGGAAAGACCCTTGGAGGTTTTTTTTTTTTTTTTTTTTTTTCTCCAGCCATCTCAGTCCATGTTCTTTCTGTTAGTGCCCAGTGCTCGTTTAGCATCTAGGCCAGACTCCAAAATATCCTGGGCTTCTAAAGCATTTTCTCTCAAATAACTCTTGGTGTGGACTATCGCCCTGGGTCCTTTCCTCTTAACTTTCTTGGTCATTTCCTCTCTACTTTTAGCTTACTTACCTCAGCCTCCATCTATCTATGGTGACCCCATCTTCAGTATAACCAAACCTAATGACTTGGTTGGGGGCAGGCCACATCCTTAACCTGATCTTTACTCTTGTTCCGTGATTCCTTTAAGACTCCTCATTAGTCAAAACCTTTTGGGTCGGGCCCCACTGAGATCAACCCTCCTGACAGCATTCACAGAGAAGGTGAAGCCTTGCTGAGTTCACTGCTTTGTGAAGTACTGCGGTAAGTACGGACAGCAGCCTTCATACACAGCACTGGGCCTCACCAAACTTCTGTAGCGCTCTGGCCTTTTGGGACTCCGTCCACTTTCCCAGTAAACCAGCTGCCACTTAAATGGGTGTCCTGCTGCTGGCTGAACTGGGCAGTCTTTTATTCAGCTGTCCAATGCTGTCAATACCCTGCATTTCATTTCAGGTTCAGTTGGTTCAGTCCACTTCCTGATACTCACTTCTGGGTCCTTGGTGAAGTTGATTGGCAGATCCAACTGTGCATCTCGGCTGCAGCATCAGAGGATGCTCTGTCACTCACAGAGGAGTAAGAGAAGATGTCTTGCTTCTAAAATCTTTTACTGTGGGGTATCCAGGGACCCAGGCTGTTTTTTGGTGGCTCTGCTCATTATAGTCAGCATATAGCTACAGCCAAGGGCAGAATGTGGGGAAAGTTTATGTGAGTGAGTCTTGTTAGGCATGACTCTTTTTTTCCCTATTGGTAAGAACATCATGTACCTGTGAGAAATTGCGAGGGAAGCTGGGAGTATTCTGGCCATGTTGTGTGTGGGTAAGACGAGCAGAATTTGGTGGGTAGTCAGGAGTTTCTGCCACAGAAACACGCTAGAAGCTGTTTCTCAAAAGGAATAGCCAAGATTCAAACCCAGCCATCAGGTGTGAGGCTGCTCCATCAGGGAGTTCCTCAACACACACACTGGAACTGTTGCTGCCATCTGGACATTGTGTGAAACTCAGGCACATGTCTTGCTGCTATAGTTCACTGATGCAGGAAACAAGTGGAGACCTTGCACTGTCTTTTACATTTTTTAAAATTATTGATAACTTCCATAATTATAGATAATGAACCATGATATTCCCTCCCTCTCACTTTCCCCATTCACAACTCCATTCTTCATCATATTCCTTCCCCCCCCCCTCTCAATCATTCTCTCTTTTATTTTGATGTCAGTATATTTTCCTCCTATCATCCTGGTCTTGTGTAGTGTTGCAGTCAGGTTCGCATTGCTGGCAGAAAATACCCAACCAAGAACAGCTTGAGGGAAAAAGGTTTATTTTGGCTTATAGACTTGAGGGGAAGCTCCATGATGGCAGGGGAAAAATGATGGCATGAGCAGAGGGTGGACAACACCTCCTCACCAACATCAGGTGGACAAGAGCAACAGGACAGTGTGCCAAACACTGGCAAGGGGAAACTGGATATAACACCCATAAGCCTGCCCCCAACACTACACTGCCGCCAGGAGGTGTTAGTTACCAAATCTCCATCAGCTGGGAACCTAGCATTCAGAACATCTAAGTTTATTGAGGGACACCTGAATCAAACCACCACATGTAGGTAGTGCTAGGCACTGTGAGGTCATGGATATCCAGGCCATTTTGTGTCTTGAAGAGTGCATTGTAAGGAGTCCTATCCTTCCTTTGGCTCTTTAAAAAAAATTTTTTTTTTTTGGAGAGAGACACAGAGAGAGATAGAGAGAGAGAGGGGAGAGGAAGACAGAGATGGGCACGCCAGCAGCCTCTCAGCTGCTGTGAACGAAATCCAGATGTGTGCGCCCCCTTGTGGTCAAGTGCTGCATTGCGCCCTTGCATCACTTTGCATCTGGCTAAACGTGGGACCTGGAGACTGGAACCGCTGGAGATTGGAAGGGACATTCTTAGGCTTAGGAGGCAGGTGCCTTAACCACTAAGCCATCTCTCCAACCCCTTCCTTTGGCTCTTATATTCTTCCCATCACCTCTTCTGCAATGGACCCTGAGCCTTGGAAGGCGTGATAGACATGTTTTAGTGATTCTAAAATCACTTCTTCTTAGCACTATACTCATCCCAGAGGTCACTGCCATCTGTAAAGAGAAGCTTCTCTAACCAAAAATGAGTGTAGCATTAATATATGGGTATGAACATTTAGAGAAGTGATTACCAGGCACTTTGGTGAGCATAATATATGCATTTAGCCAGACACCAGCACGTGCTATATCCCTAGGGCTCATGTCTTCCCCTGTCTTATGTTTTCAGTATCAGGCATGTATTCCCTCTCATGGAGCAGGCCTCCAGTCCAACATAGAGAGTGGTTGGTTTCCCTCATAACAAACATGCCACGATTACACCCATTGGCTCATTTGGCATTGGCTGGCCCATCTTAAAGGCTGGCAGTGTCCTCTGTTGTTATCTCCACTGATGACTTCTCTCTCATGGAGCTGTATACAGTGTAACTTTTTCCAGCTTTCTGTCAGCTGTTCCACAGGGAGAAGGTTTTTAGTTCAGCTCAGTTCCAGCAAGGTTTCTCAGTGACCTTGCAGCCACGCACATGGGACTTGCATTTTTTTTTTGTTTTTCTTTTTTGTTTTTCGAGGTAGGGTCCCACTCTAGCCCAGGCTGACCTGGAATTCACTCTGTAGTCTCAGGGTGGCCTCGACCTCACAGTGATCCTCCTACCTCTGCCTCCTGAGTGCTGATATTAAAGGCGTGTGCCACCACACGCGGCTGGACCTTGCAATCTTAACATACCCCTATATTCTGGGCAAAAGGGCTTTTGGGGTGAGAGGATCTGGAGAGAAGCTAGAGAAGCAAAGCAGTGAATAGTAGCTTTTTTTTCTTAGCAGGTCTTAGAATGAGCTGTTTACACTCAGATAACTGGCCATAGTTGTATTATGTGGATGTGACTCAGGGACCATGCACCTCCTACTTAGGGAGAGCAGATGTCACTGCAGCAGGGCAGTCCCAAGTGCTGAGTGGAAATAGTTCTCACCTTGGGCATCTCTGGTCTTTTATTTATACTCATAACTTCGGTCTTTTCCAGAGTCCTAAGATCTGATTTAACTGCAGTGAAAATGTCTTGCAATAATAACTTCCAAGAATATCTTTTTTGCAGACAATTAATAATGCTGGTCAACTATAACTTAATTCTCATCAATTCTCTTGCCTTCTGTGGTCACTGCAGCCCCTTGAGAAGAATACTTAACCCCCTCAGTAAGCCTACTTATATCCACAGCAATTCCACCATTTCAGTACATCAGGCATCAACCCGAGATTTCCCACCAAGCCCTAAGCTTGTTATCATTGAGGATGGTCATAGCAGTCAAATATGTTTCTTTCAGTGCAACTCACTGTCCATAGGATGTCATCCCAAAGCTAGCCTCTATGTGCCTCTCAGACCTGTGCTGACTAACATTCAGTTCTCACCTGACAGATGATTATGACCTAACAATCTCCTGTTTCTTCAATGCAGTTTGTAATTTCAGCAATCCCCATTGTTCCAGTTGTTATGCTGGCCAGCTTCTGAGATGAGCCGCACAGTGTTCACTGCTCCTTGCTGCTGGAGGCTGTGATGCAGGAAACAAGTGGAGACCTTGCACTCTTTATTTAAATTTTTTAAATTATTGATAACTTCCATAATTATAGACAATAAACCATGATAATTCCCTTTCCCCTCACTTCCCCCTTCACAAGACCACTCTCCATCATGTCCCCTTCCCCTCTCAATCAGTCTAACACTGCAGATAGGCTCCAATATAAGCTATGGCTCTGGGCTTCCCATCTGAGCCTAGCACATTAGAAATGCACCCAAGGCATCCTTGTACTTGTTCCACCCACACACGATCAGAAGGCAGACACACTGGGCTGTATGCCTCGGGGCTCAGTGGGGGTCAATATGCTCAAGCTCAGCCCCATCCCACTCATTCCCATTGGTCTCTTGTGACACTGGTCATGCTACGCACTCTTTCTAGTTTGCAGATTTCCATCTATTGAGAGGGGCAAAATATCTTCCCAGGAGAATTGATAGAAAAATGAAGTTATACCAAAGAGATGCAGTTTGCACTAAGAACGTAATTCAAAGCCTCTGGGTATAAGCCAGGCATGGTGGCCTGAGCCTTTAATCCCAGCACTCAGGAGGCAGAGGTGGAAGGATCACTGTGAATTCAAGGCCAGCCTGGGATTACAGAGTAAATTCTAGTCAGCCTGGGCTAGAGCAAGATGCTACCTCAAAAAAAAAAAAAATTGAAACAGATTAATGGGGGTGAAAAGGCCTAAGTGAGGTCAGGGGAAGAGATTGAGTAAAGGAAAGGTGGAGGGAGGGCTAATCAAAATCTAGGAGGATATAAATAAGTCATATGGAAACCTACTTTTATGGACAATGGAACACTCAGAAGCCATAGATTGTTACTAGAAAAATTTCAGTGCCAGGGATGGGAAACCTTCCAGTGAGTTGTTGGCCAGGGAGGTCACTGATACCCCCAAAACATTACAGGCCATTGCTGAAGCCCTTGGTTTCCCACCAGAATAGATGGTAAGATGCTATTGCTGAAGACTCCACATACTTGGGCTGCAAGGTCACTGAGAAATCCTGCTGGAGCTGAACTGAAAGCCTCTTCCATGTGGATCAGCTGACAGAAAGCTGGAAAAAGCTACGCTGCATGCAGGTCAATGGGAGAGAGAGAAATCGCCAGGGAAGATACTCAACAGTGGACACTGAAAGCCTTAAGTTTGGCCAATCAGGCCAAATGAGCCAACGGGTGCAATAGTGGCATGTCTGTTATGAGGGAAACCAACTGCTCTCTAATTGGACTAGGGGCCCGCTCCATGGGAGGGAGGGAATACATCCCTGATACTGAAAACCTACAAAAGGGGTAGTCATGAGCCCTAGGTATAACGTGTCCTGGTGTGTATGGCACAATGCAGGTTGGGCCCTAGCCAGGCTGCCTGCTAGGAGAAACCAGGAAGTGGCTTCTGTGGACGTGGCATTCTGCCCAGGCCTGGTGTGACAACAGCTACAGCCCCACGCCTGCGAGCAACCTTTTGCGAGATGAGCTGCTGTCATTGGTTACAAGAAGGGAACCACCCCATACAACAATTGGTCAGCCAAACCCTTAAAAACCCCTACACTTCCTTGAATAAATGAGTTTGCAGTAGCTCGCCCTCTGCCTGCTTCCACCCAACTCCTGGTGTCTGTGTCGTGACTCTGCGCCTCTCACCCCCTGCCTGGTGGAGATCCTGCATCCCCTCCTGGGCTGGCCCTAGGAGGGACCCCAACACTGGTGTCTGGCTAAATGTATATACTATGCTCACCAAACTGCCCAGTAAGCACTTCTCTTAATGTTCATACCCATGTATTAATGCTACTCTCATTTTTGATTAGAGAAGCTTCTCTTTTCAGATGGCAGTGATCTTGGGATAACTCAGAAAGAACCATGGTGCAAGAAGAAGTGACAGAGGTGTGCTCAGCACTGGAATATATCTAACACACCTTCCAAGGCTCAGGATCCATTGTGAGAGAGGTGGTGGAAAGAATGTAGGAATCAAAGGAAGGGTAGGACTCCTTACAATGTGCTCCTCCAGACACAAATGGCCTGGATATTCATGACCTCACAGTGCCTGACACTACCTACACAAGACCAACATAATAGGAGGAAAAGATGATGTCATCAAAATAAAAGAGAGACCGACTGAGAGGGGGAGGGGATATGATGGAGAGTGGAGTTTCAAAGGGGAAAGTGGGGGGGGAGGGTGGGAATTACCATGGGATGTTGTCTACAATTATGGAAGTTGTCAATTAAAAATTATAAAAAAAACAAACAAAAGAAATAGTGAAGACTGTAAGCCAGTTAGATACAGCTGGTGGGCCAACTGCTCTGGTTAACCTGTATACTGGAGGTGTAACCATCAAAAGAAAGTCATTCATCGGTAACCCAAATGAGATTTTATTTTCTTTATCTAATCCTGAACTATGGAAGCCCTATTTAGTGAGTACAAATGGCACAAAATTAAGAAATCAGTGTAAAAACAAATTGTAATCAAAGCCTCTGGGTATAGTAGGAACTTTGATGTTCTGTCACTAGTAAGGGCACTGCAGACTGGTAAGATGTCCAGCAACAGTGATTCAGCACTGATCAGAAGCAAGCTGTGTTTGAATTCCTCTCTATTTTCCTCCTGCAGTCTGACTAGAGCGAAATTCCTTATTTCCATTAGGGCACTTCAGAGTTGGGGAGGGACAAATATCCCTGTCCATCACGAAGCACATGCCCTCATGATGTCCTTTTACTGAGTTCTGTTCCCCACCTTTTAGAGGAAGAAGTAGAGAGAGGTCAAGTAACTGTCTCATATATAAAATGAGTAGATGGTAGAACAGGGTTAAGTGAGAGGCTCTTGAACAGCACAGAGCTTCAAGAGCCAAAGATAAGAGTTCTCTGTGTTTTTTTAAAGAACCTTTTGCTTCCTGATTCCTCTCCAGGGTCACTGACCTGCAAGCTCTTGCTGGCGGTGGCTCACTGACCCCTTGGTCTGCTAAAGCCTCTGCTCTAGCTTGGCTCTCACTGAGGCCAACAGGAAGTCTAAAGGATTCAGTCACATCAAAGGTCTAGCCAGCATCTTCAGAACAGCACACACCCACATCCTAGATGTGCAAACAGGACCTGGGGTGGGGGTGGTCTTTCTATTTGTAGCATTTTCCTCTTCCTGAAAAAATTACCAAAGACAAGGAACAGGCTTCAGTGACATCCTACTCTAACAGGAATTTATCCTCATTTCATATATGTAGATCCTTCTGTGACAGGAGACTCACCCACATCCCATGCATGTATGTAGATCCTCCTGTAACTGAGGAACTCACCTTCACCTCCTATGTGTAAATCCTCCTGTAACTGGGACTCACTTTTATCTCCTTCATGTAGATAATACTGTAATGGGGGTCTTACTCTTGTCTCATATGTGTTTTAAACTTGAAAACCAAGTTTACTTAGGGTGAGTGAGTTTGGATGGTTATGTCAAACTCAGCAAGTCACTTCAGAATAGCTTGGTTCACCTTGTCAGCACAGTGTGGGTTGCCTGGCCTCTACCCCCCAGAGAACAAGCTGAAACCAGCATTTCCAGAGCCAGGTTCCATTCTGAATATGTGCTTGTCTTCCTGACAGGAAAGGCAGAGAACTAAGCATGTACTCTAATTTCTAGTTTTTTTTTTTTTCAAGGTAGGATATTGCTTTAGCCCAGGCAGATCTAGAATTTACTATGTAATCTCAGGGTGGCCTTGCACTCACAGTGATCCTCCTACTTCTGCCTCCCAAGTGCTAGGATTAAAGGCATGTGCCACCATGCCAGGCTATTTCCTAATTTTATATTTCACACTGGTGAGAAATAGTGAGGTAAGTTTTTAGAACCTGAGTTCATTTTCAAAATTTCCTATAATTAAATATTTCTTTTAAAAATATTTTATTTATGAGAGAGAGACACAGAGTGTGTGTGAGAGAGAAGCAGATCGAGAGGGAAGGTATTGCCAGGGCTTCTAGCCACTGTAAACGAACTCCAGACACATGCGCCCCCTTGTGCATCTGGCTTATGTGGGTACTGGGGAACAGAATGCCTTGGGCTTTGTAGGCAAATGCCTTAACTTCTAAGCCATCTCTCCAGCCCTCCTGTAATTAATTATTGTGAAGGGAAAGTCCTCAGCCTGGTGTGGACCTGCCTGTAATTACTGCCTCAGTGAACAAGGTTCACACCCTAAAATGAAGCCCACTGTCTGAATGCCCCTTAAAATGACTAAATATAAACCACCCTGACAGGGCATCATTTTCAAAATTAAAAATAAAAATGAAGGCAATCTCTATGTGTCCTGAAACAGAACTATTGAGGAAATTGATGAGAAGCAGTAACATTTCCATATGATTATAACTCTGGAAGGCTTTCATTAGCTTGGTTAATAGTTTGTACTCTAAAGTGTTCCTTAAAAGATTCCTCTTTGGGAGAGGAGGAGTTACCTCACAGGTGAGGGGAGGGACACAATATCAGGGGTTGGGGGTCTTAGAGAAGTAGGGGGTAGGGAAGGTGGGGAGAGAATTACACACAAGTTAAGACAACATGAATCAGTTCCATAGAAATCCTCATCCTGGCTAGCATTCTACAAGATATAACCACCAATAAAGGGAGAGGGAGGACAGTCCAGACAGAAGGTGGCAAAAGCTTAACTTTAAACCCATGGACTCTGGTCACTAAATCCCAGGCCCAGAATTGGATTGGCCCCATTGTGAGCTGTTAGTCAGGGAGACACATGAGGTCCCCCAAACAACGTAGGCCATTGTCAAAACATTTGATTACCTTCCAGAGCTAAAAGGTAAGACCCTATTGCTTAAGGCACCACAGGCTGCAGTTACAGGACACTGGAATATCATGCTGGAACTGAAAGGGGTATAGCTCCCACCTGGCTATTCCTCATATTGCTGGGAAGCACTATGAGAACTGCTGGAGGAAAACAGTCACCAACAGCATGAATAAGCAGTGGGTGCCACTCTTTGAGCCCTAGGGAAGCCAGCATCATTTCCAGTGTGATGTCATGTGACCATACAGATTGAAGAAAGGAGAGAACCTGTGATCTTGTGTGTACAGGCAGTAGGGAGGAGAACTTGGTGCTCAGAATGGGGTTATGCACACTGTATGTTCACATGATGCTATACTGTGTATATACAATGGCCACTAAATGCCCCAGGTTTTCTTTTTCAGGTCACAATGACTGGGCAGTCACAACTCCATGATCCACTGTCTCAATTTGGGTGTCTCTGGCTGGGTGGGAACATCAGAATCAGTTAGCTCAGGGAAATGAGCAGGAGCTACTCATCATTATGGAAATGGGAGCTTGGGAAGGTAGGTTGGAAGAGGGCAAGGATTGTAGACATTTAGCCTGGAATTGAGGGCAAGCTCACAACCCTTTAAGACAGGATGCCATGCCCAGCCAGCAATGCAGTCCTTGGGATCCCAGTAGCCCTGAGCATGGAACTCTAGGAACTCAAGCAGAATCATGTGAGCATGGGCGGCTACAGGCCCAGTGCCTTCTCCCTTGCTGGCTAATGAGTGGACTAGGAGCTCCCTGGTCTCTGAGTGGACCCTACATGTGAGGGTTGAAAGCAAGGAGTGTATCTTCCACAACTCTGGAGGTGGTTCCTATTTTCAGCCTCACCCCAAACCCATCCACACCTCTCCTCCCTGGATGATTGGAGGACCAGCAGGCTTTAGGTATTGCTGGGAAACTTGTGGAGGGCACTTCAAAGGAGGTTAGACTAGAAAGGGCTGTCAATGCCAGTGTCCTTTTTCTTGAGAACATTCTGGAGATTTGAAAGCAGTTGAAGACGTCACTTGATCTCTTGGCCATATGTGTTCATATTCTGGGTTTTTGGTGTGGGAGTTCAGTCTCAGGGTAAAGGGGGAAGGATGGATGAGTGGTGAGCCACCAGGCACCACTCACATAGCCACTTCCTACATACGGGGGAAATACTGCACTGAGCTGGTAGCTCACAAGTTGGAGTGGCTGACCTCTGGCCAGAGATGATGCAGACCCTGGAAAGTGGGAAGGACTGTGAGTCTCTCCTTTCTACCAGGCATTAATTTCTCCCCTTTGCTCTGTGAAAATGGATTTTGTGCCAAATGCCTGAGCCAAGCACCCAGCAGAACAGAATAGTCTTAAGTTCTATCCTCCTCAGTGGGAGAGAATGAGAGGAAAGGAGAAAGAGGGAGATCCAATTCCCTGCTGTTCCTTGGGAACCTGAGGCCAGTGTCCTTCCTTGGTGCCATGGAAGATTCCCTATGAACCTAGCATGTTTTATGATCTTACTTCTGTGTTCTCAGACCTGACCAAGAGGGCAGGCCAACCTGGGGGCAGGACAACAATGGAGGAACAGGGAGCCTTGGGGCAGGCTGGACTTGTTTACTGTGGTTTGGGCCCTTATCAAATTCAAGCTAGGTTTATACTGGCTCTATCTGTGAAATGCAACTTTGCAATAATTTGAAGGCTGCCTGTTTCTAAATCTCCTTGGTTTCTAGTGCACAGTTACTCCAGTAGAAAGTCTAATGGAGAAACATCCATTGTGAAAACAGGAGATATTGCAATTCTTCCTCCAAGTGTTGGCATTGGCTGTTTCAAAGTGATAGCTATTATCAAAAATTATCATAACCTATTTACTTCTTAGCAGATGCTTAATTAAGACCTTCACACACTATTACAAGATTTAGCTAGGCAAAGGCCATGTTGATTTGAATTAGTTTTACCTTATTACAAGTTAGAATGATTTTGAGCAAAATGATACTGCAGTTCAAATACTCTAAATAAAAGGAGGAAAAAAAATAGAATACTACCTACCTGTAGCAATGTTTTGTATTCAGGGCAATTCTCCACAGATTAAAAAAAATCCTATCAAGAGTAACAAGGAGAGGCGTAGAAAAACCTTCAGATCTCACAAAGACTAAAATTTGCCTAAATTCATTTTTAACAAAATGCGGACTAGAAATTAGTTTCAGATGTTTTAATTCCAAAGTATGAACAGTATGGGAGGGTGTGTGGTATGTAATGCAGGCAATACATTAAGTCAGATGATTACATCTTCGTACTTGCTGTCAGTATGGAATGGACCAGGCTCCCCAAAGGTCACAAGAGCTGAGCCTGGTTCCAAATACCTTCCTGCTGGAAAAACAAAGCATTCCTCTGCCAAGAAGGAAGGCAGTAAAACATCTCCCCCTCTCACAACAGCTCAGTGCTCCCTGTAGTTACTCATTTGATCATCACTTGCCCTGTTGGGGCTATTACTCTCTCCACTTGCAATAGCCTGTCTGTGTAGATTCACTCTTCACAGCAGGCCTGGTATATGTCCTTGATAGAGGCTTATATGTGATACTCCTTCTGAGGGGGCAGTAGGATGATAGCCCTCTCTGGGTCATAAGTTTTCCAAATCAGAAGGGACTCCATGTCTAAGGAAGCTGTCATGTTGGACTTGTGTTATCTCTCACAAATACTAGTCATGACAATAGTTTGATGACAATGTGATAACCTTGGAAGAGGAGCAGCAGTATCACAGAAATGCCATGAAGGGTCTCTGTCAGTGTCAGTTGTAGCCCCATGTCCCATGCTTCACTCTTGTGAGGCCTATCTGCGATGCTCTAAGTGGCTGTGCCTGAAAGGAAGGAGTTTGGACTCTTGGTTTCAGGGTATGACGGTGGTGGTCTCTCTGGTCCCTCATGTAGGGGAGGCATTAACCAGAACTGCAAAGGTGGCTGCCCAGAACAAACCTGGGGTGAACCGGGGTGTGGGTCATACTCTGCAGAGTTCTCCAATGGTTCAGTACAGGTTTGTGCCAGGACCACTACTGGAATCCAGAGAACTCTGAGGAATGTGTACTCTTTGAAACTGTACATGACACTGGTTGGAGTATGTGTGTGCATGTTTCATGCACATGCTCAGAGAGTTAAATACATTCATCAGGTTCTCAGAATACAGAGACTAGGAACAAGACACATTCCTCAGAGGAGATGCTCTGGCCACAAGAAGGGTTAGACAGAGAAGGAAAACAGAATGAATCACCCCAAGCAGAAAGGTTCTCCTGTCCATTTTTATACCACTCAACTTGTGTGAATGCAATACTAAAAGCACAGGACTCAGTTGAATATGAACAAGCTTAGGAAATACTGGGGCTTATTTTGAGCCACAATAATCAATATTAGCAAACTAAAAAACCAGTCATATTACTTAAGAGTTTCCTTTTTCTGTCTTCCAAAAGGTTTGCAGAAATTACATGGATTGTGTGCACAGTCTGCAACACTGTAGGAGATAAATTGATCTCATTATTATTGAGTTCAATCACAGTGGTATAAATAGATTGTAATATGTTGGCATAAACACAGCTGAACAAGATTTATTTGCTTTGCTTTCTAGAAGATGTATTTTTCTTTTTGTAATTGGAATGATATGCAAAAGTAATGAATTTTGATTAACCATCTACTTATGGTCTTCGCCGCCTCTGCCGCCTCCTCCTCTTTTTTTTTTTTTTTTTGTAAATCAGTGTCTAGCCCTGTATAGATAGGTACGCACAGACTGTCACTGAAAGAGAAAATGAATGACAGGGACCAGGAAAAAAGTCCTCAAAGTTGTCTCACAGCAAAATTATAACTATCCCCTAAATGTTACCAAGGGCCCTTGGGTAACATGTTGCAAAGATTAAAAGTAAAGATTTATATTGTCAGGAATAAAAGGGCACATTATATACAGAAAAACTAAAGCTGAATTAACACAGCTAAAGACTAGGCCAATCATTCTGTCCTGTCATTCATGATCTTTTAAATTAAATTAAATTAATTTATTTATTAGAGAGAGAGAGAGAGAGAGAGAGAGTGTGTGTGTGTGTGTGTGTGAGAGAGAGAGAGAGAGAGAGAGAATATAAATGGGCACTCCAGGGCTTTTAGCCACTGCAAATGAACTCCAGATGCATGCGCCATTATGTGCATCTGGCTTATGTGGGACCTGGAGAATCAAACCTGGGTCCTTAGGCTTCACAGGCATGTGCCTTAACTGCTAAGCAATCTCTCCAGCCCTCATTCATGATCTCAATCCCTGTTTACTTTTTCTAAAGCTGTTTTAAAAATCAGCATAAATTAATTGTACAAAATAACAGATTTTTCTGGGTGTGATAGTGTGCACCTTTAATCCCAACACTCAGGAGGCAGAGGTAGAAAGATCACTATGAGTTTGAGGCCACCCTGAGATTACATAGTGAATTCCATCCAGGTCAGCCTGGGCTAGAGTGAGACCCTGCCTTGAAAAAACAACAACAGAATAACAGATTTCATAATAACATTTAACTGTGTAGATATGCACACTCCATATGAGTGTGTGGAGGCCAGAGGAGAATGTCAGATGTCCTCCTCTATTGCCCATCTGCATATTTCCTTGAGACAGAGACTTTCTGAACCCAGAGCTGTGTTTTCATGAGTCTCAGTAATTCTCGTCTCCAGTAATAGGACTGGGGTTACTGGCATGAGTGGTCCTACCTGCCTGTTTTACATAGGTTCTGTGGAATCATACTTAACAGTCTCTGGCCCTCATGCTTCTGCAGCAAGCTCAACTGCTTAGACCTTAAAGCAAAACTTTTTAATACCAATAAGACATTCTTTTAATTTTTTTTTATTATTTTATTTATTTTTGGAGAGAGACACAGAGAAAGACAGACAGAGAGGGAGAAGGAGACAGAGAATGGGCGCTCCAGCAGTCTCAGCTGCTGAGAACGAAATCTAGATGTGTGCGCCCCCTTGTGGTCAAGTGTGACATTGCGCCCTTGCGTCACTTTGCATCTGGCTAAAGGTGGGACCTGGAGATTAGAACCTGGTTCTTAGGCTTAGCAGGCAGACGCCTTAATAGCTAAGCCATCTCTCCAGCCCCAATAAGACATTCTTAAAACATAGATTTTCAGATACAAGGTGTTGCAGTCAGGTTTGCAAAATACCCAACCACCAGCAGTTGTGGGAAAAAAGGCTTTTGGCTTAATGACTTGAGGGGAAGCTCCAGGATGGCAGAGGAAAACGATGGCCTGAACAGAGGTGGACATCACCTACTGGCCAACATCAGATGGACCACAGTGCCAAACACTGGCAAGGGAAAGCTGACTATAACACCCATAAGCCTGCCCTCAACAATACACTGCCTCCAAGAGGCTTCAATTCCCAAATTGCCATTAGCTGGGGACCTAGTATTTAAAATACCAAGTTTATGGGGGATATCTGAATCAAACTGCCACACAAGGTAATTTATAATTTTATATTAAAAAAATCTATGACAACTTACACTATACAGTTTATTTCATAGAATATTTATTTCTAATTTTTATAGAATAAGAAAAACAAAGTTTTATGTAGTAATTCAAGACATGTATCTATAAGTCAAAAAATTCAATTTTACCTGTTTCTCACTTAAAGTCTTAGATGACATCTTACTCAATTTATGCAAATATAGGAATAAATAATGACAGAAATGCCTTCAAAACTCAAGGACTTGAGTTACAAAGAAAATAGATCTTTGTATAAAAGAATGAACTCTCAGTCCATGTCATATTTACCATTTATGTCTTCTTATTACATATTAGCTGTTCTTAAATAATTATACTGCTTTTCAGAGGAAGGATATGTGTAGCCCAGTAATTAAAAAATCTGAGAATACTCTGGCATGGTCTGGAAAACATAAACAAAGCAAACAAAAAATCAAAGAGAAAGAGATAAATTATACTTTATTATTTTTTCAGATTTTCACCTTTAGATCCAGAAAACCTTTAAATAATCTAATAAAAATTACAATCTAGGTATAAAAATTGACAGTGATACAATACAAATTGAATGAAAAGGAAATAGAAGTTCATGTTGAAAAGACAGGGGACTGGGAGATTGCTCAGTGGTTAAAGCTGCTCATTTGCAAAGCCTGCTGGCCTAGGATTCAGTTCCCCAGCCACTCACATTAAGGCACGCACATGTGCACGTACACACAAATACATTTAAAACAAGCAAGTTAGAAGACCCTTATGTGGGGAGAGCCAGGGGTTATATGGCATTTGGCTTTTATGAAACCAGTGCCATGTAAGAAGAACCCAAATAAATGGCCAAGGAGAGACAAAATCATTTTTAATATCACCTGCCAACCCTCCTGTCCCTTCTTAGAAAAACTGAGGCCGAGTCAAGTCTTTCCTCAAACATCAGGCTTTGTAACATTTATCGACTCTAGTTTTGGATGGCTCTACTACTTCTAATGTCCCTGGCAATAGACAGCACAAGCTAACCCTAAGGGTTGGGGCAGAGAATGGTACAAAGAGGAAGGGGTCCATACTCAGGTCTTGTCAGACCTCCAGGCTGTCCCAGGACTTGGTTCACTGTTGCTGATCTGGGTGCTTCATTTCCAAACCAGATGCGATCCTGAGCCCTAGTGTGGAAGGAAGGAGTCCAACTTCTGGCCCACACCACAGAAGCCCTCACATTCTTCCCAACATACTTCTGGCCAGGTGCAAGGTGTCAGACTTCTATAAGCCTCTTTTCCTCAGTCAGAATAATGAAAAGAGAACTTCCACACAGAGGATTAAAGGAGGGCTTAATATAGAAATTCCTACTGTACCTCCCTCAGTGCCTGAGTGTGACAGCTTTCAGCGAATGGCAGCTCTGACTCATAAACAGGTCTGTGGCACAATGTAAGATATAAGTGTAAGGTCCATGTTTTCCCAAGCACCTGAATGGCCTTAACATTGTGATAGTAGTGAACTTGTAAAAGGTGTCTGAATTGTACTTCAGTGAAACTTTTATGCAACGGAAAAGAAACTAGGAAAATAATTATTGTGCCAGTGGAACAAGAAAGGAGCTATAATAGGAAGAAAACACTGGATCTGCTTTTAAATGCTATCACTACAGAGATGACAAGACATAGCTACTAGATTTCATGTGCCAGTTTTATGAAGAAAAAAAAAAGTAATTCCAAAGAGCTATGTAGGGCAAATTTCATTAGATAATCCAGTATTTGAGAACAAAGCATCATTCATAAAATTTTATTACACAAAATAACTTGAAACAGAAAAACTTTCAGTGCATATTCTACCCTGAGCTGATAGGGAAACTGTTTTACAGAAAACAGATCTGTTTATAAGTTTTAGTTACATCAACTGCTTTTGATAAATGTATTGCTTATGGATAAAACCTGGGTATTGGTCTTGAGGCCAAGCCACTGACTTTCACAGTGCAGATTCTGTTGGACCACAGCAGCTATCTGCACTATCGATGCTTCTCACAACACTGTCCTTGAAGAGTCCTTGAAGAGTGCAGGACTACCTGCCTGTTTTACATAGGTTCTGTGGAATCATACTTAACAGTCTCTGGCCCTCATGCTTCTGCAGCAAGCTCAACTGCTTAGACCTTAAAGCAAAACTTTTAATACCAATAAGACATTCTTTTATTTTTTTTTATTATTTTATTTATTTTTGGAGAGAGACACAGAGAAAGACAGACAGAGAGGGAGAAGGAGACAGAGAATGGGCGCGCCAGCAGTCTCAGCTGCTGAGAACGAAATCTAGATGTGTGCGCCCCCTTGTGGTCAAGTGTGACATTGCGCCCTTGCGTCACTTTGCATCTGGCTAAAGGTGGGACCTGGAGATTAGAACCTGGTTCTTAGGCTTAGCAGGCAGACGCCTTAATAGCTAAGCCATCTCTCCAGCCCCAATAAGACATTCTTAAAACATAGATTTTCAGATACAAGGTGTTGCAGTCAGGTTTGCAAAATACCCAACCACCAGCAGTTGTGGGAAAAAAGGCTTTTGGCTTAATGACTTGAGGGGAAGCTCCAGGATGGCAGAGGAAAACGATGGCCTGAACAGAGGGTGGACATCACCTACTGGCCAACATCAGATGGACCACAGTGCCAAACACTGGCAAGGGAAAGCTGACTATAACACCCATAAGCCTGCCCTCAACAATACACTGCCTCCAAGAGGCTTCAATTCCCAAATTGCCATTAGCTGGGGACCTAGTATTTAAAATACCAAGTTTATGGGGGATATCTGAATCAAACTGCCACACAAGGTAATTTATAATTTTATATTAAAAAAATCTATGACAACTTACACTATACAGTTTATTTCATAGAATATTTATTTCTAATTTTTATAGAATAAGAAAAACAAAGTTTTATGTAGTAATTCAAGACA
Source organism: Orientallactaga sibirica (assembly GCA_036365145.1). Taxonomy (NCBI): domain Eukaryota; kingdom Metazoa; phylum Chordata; class Mammalia; order Rodentia; family Dipodidae; genus Orientallactaga; species Orientallactaga sibirica. The sequence goes on from JAEOAD010000039.1 coordinate 14,673,883, forward strand.
TGTATCTATAAGTCAAAAAATTCAATTTTACCTGTTTCTCACTTAAAGTCTTAGATGACATCTTACTCAATTTATGCAAATATAGGAATAAATAATGACAGAAATGCCTTCAAAACTCCAAGGACTTGAGTTACAAAGAAAATAAATCTTTGTATAAAAGAATGAACTCTCAGTCCATGTCATATTTACCATTTATGTCTTCTTATTACATATTAGCTGTTCTTAAATAATTATACTGCTTTTCAGAGGAAGGATATGTGTAGCCCAGTAATTAAAAAAATCTGAGAATACTCTGGCATGGTCTGGAAAACATAAACAAAGCAAACAAAAAATCAAAGAGAAAGAGATAAATTATACTTTATTATTTTTCAGATTTTCACCTTTAGATCCAGAGAAAACCTTTAAATAATCTAATAAAAATTACAATCTAGGTATAAAAATTGACAGTGATACAATACAAATTGAATGAAAAGGAAATAGAAGTTCATGTTGAAAAAGACAGGGGACTGGGGAGATTGCTCAGTGGTTAAAGCTGCTCATTTGCAAAGCCTGCTGGCCTAGGATTCAGTTCCCCAGCCACTCACATTAAGGCACGCACATGTGCACGTACACACAAATACATTTAAAACAAGCAAGTTAGAAGACCCTTATGTGGGGAGAGCCAGGGGTTATATGGCATTTGGCTTTTATGAAACCAGTGCCATGTAAGAAGAACCCAAATAAATGGCCAAGGAGAGACAAAATCATTTTTAATATCACCTGCCAACCCTCCTGTCCCTTCTTAGAAAAACTGAGGCCGAGTCAAGTCTTTCCTCAAACATCAGGCTTTGTAACATTTATCGACTCTAGTTTTGGATGGCTCTACTACTTCTAATGTCCCTGGCAATAGACAGCACAAGCTAACCCTAAGGGTTGGGGCAGAGAATGGTACAAAGAGGAAGGGGTCCATACTCAGGTCTTGTCAGACCTCCAGGCTGTCCCAGGACTTGGTTCACTGTTGCTGATCTGGGTGCTTCATTTCCAAACCAGATGCGATCCTGAGCCCTAGTGTGGAAGGAAGGAGTCCAACTTCTGGCCCACACCACAGAAGCCCTCACATTCTTCCCAACATACTTCTGGCCAGGTGCAAGGTGTCAGACTTCTATAAGCCTCTTTTCCTCAGTCAGAATAATGAAAAGAGAACTTCCACACAGAGGATTAAAGGAGGGCTTAATATAGAAATTCCTACTGTACCTCCCTCAGTGCCTGAGTGTGACAGCTTTCAGCGAATGGCAGCTCTGACTCATAAACAGGTCTGTGGCACAATGTAAGATATAAGTGTAAGGTCCATGTTTTCCCAAGCACCTGAATGGCCTTAACATTGTGATAGTAGTGAACTTGTAAAAGGTGTCTGAATTGTACTTCAGTGAAACTTTTATGCAACGGAAAAGAAACTAGGAAAATAATTATTGTGCCAGTGGAACAAGAAAGGAGCTATAATAGGAAGAAAACACTGGATCTGCTTTTTAAATGCTATCACTACAGAGATGACAAGACATAGCTACTAGATTTCATGTGCCAGTTTTATGAAGAAAAAAAAAAGTAATTCCAAAGAGCTATGTAGGGCAAATTTCATTAGATAATCCAGTATTTGAGAACAAAGCATCATTCATAAAATTTTATTACACAAAATAACTTGAAACAGAAAAACTTTCAGTGCATATTCTACCCTGAGCTGATAGGGAAACTGTTTTACAGAAAACAGATCTGTTTATAAGTTTTAGTTACATCAACTGCTTTTGATAAATGTATTGCTTATGGATAAAACCTGGGTATTAGTCTTGAGGCCAAGCCACTGACTTTCACAGTGCAGATTCTGTTGGACCACAGCAGCTATCTGCACTATCGATGCTTCTCACAACACTGTCCTTGAAGAGTCCTTGAAGAGTGCAGGAAACACAGGCCTTCTTAAAAAGGTAAATTTTGCCTGGTGTGGTGGCACACGCCTTTAATCCCAGCACTTGGAAGGCAGAGGTAGGAGGATCACCGTGAGTTGGAGGCCACCCTGACAGTACATAGTGAATTCCAGGTTAGCCTGAGCTAGAGTGAGACCCTACCTCAAAAAAACTAAAAAATAAGGCCGGGCGTGGTGGCACACGCCTTTAATCCCAGCACTCGGGAGGCAGAGGTAGGAGGATCTTCGTGAGTTTGAGGCCACCCTGAGACTATATAGTGAATTCCAGGTCAGCCTTGACCAGAGTGAGACCCTACTTGGAAAAATAAAATAAAAAAATAATAATAAAAGGTAAATTTCAAAAATTTAAATGGTTTGTTTTCATTTCATAAAAAATTAGAATTAGTTTTAACTTAATAAATTGGCTTTTTGCAGATAGAGATCAAACCCTTTTGTGAAAATTTATATTTGTCAAATATTTAATACAGTAGACTTGATAACCAACCAAAGACAAGGAACTGCTGGCCTGTGATCTCATAGGTGTAAGGTTCGGAAGTGACCACGACCATCACCAGATATAAGGTTCAGGAGTGACCACGACCACACAAACCACTCTTGAGGCAAAGACGAAAGCTTTTATTCAGGAAAAGCACAAGCTGCCAGGGCTGGCTCACAAGAGAGGAGCAAACCCACCCGAGTTTCTCAGGTAGTGGGCTTTATAGGGTCAGCTGGGAGAAGGTGAGGAAAGGAAAAGAACTCCTTTGTTCTTGACATTAGCCATTTCAAAAAGCTAGGTGTGAGACCAGAACAGTGACCAGACAACTCACGAGATAAGGGGGCAGGAAACCATGACCTGGGGGCATTACAGGCAAGAAGGGGATAATGGCTGGGCAGTTTCCTTGAGGAATGTGGATAATCCACTTCCTTATGTCTCTGTTGCCATCCTGCTGCCCTTGGTGCCTCCACATAGGGACCTGTCAGACCTAACAATAGAGACCTTACTCCTTCCCACATACCCATCCCTGCCCCCAATAAGAATGCTCTCTTTCCCTTTCTGTCATGTGCCCCCTGACCTCACTTCCTCCTCCAGTTTCTTTTCCCATCTTCCTTTGTGGCCAGCCCTCTTACAGATCTCCTTTACTCACAAGTCTTCTGATTCTCAGTAATTAAGCCTTTGTCCCATGTTCTGCCCACAGCTCCATCCAGGTGACTCTGCCCCTTCTAATCCTCCACCGCTCTTTGTGCAACTCCAAGTCCCTGACAGTGCCACATACTTGATACTCTTCATCATATTTTTGCTGTCACTGGTACTTGTCTTTTCCATAGGCAAAGGCTAAAACCCCACATCCCCACATCCCACTGACTCTTCCTCCACAGGCCATACCTGCCCTTCCTACTACTACCTCACCCTGGCCCATGTTTTGGTCACTTTGCACCAGGGCTACTACCTGCCCCTGTATCTGCTCTTTCCCTCCTTACTCCAATCTAGAAACCCAGAGACCCACCAAAGGCATCCAGAGCTTCCACTCAAAGCCTTCCAAGAACTTCCTGTTTCTCTCTGGAAAAAAAAAAAAGCCAACACATTCCTGTGACCCCCTCCCCCAGGGAAGTGATTCACTTCTCCAGTCTTTCCCTCTGTGCCATTACACTTTTTTTTTTTTTTTTTTTTTTTTTTTTTTTGCTGCTTTGTACCCTGGCACTTCTTAGCTCCTATTTCAGAGACTGCACGTGGCTGCAAGAATACCCACCTCCTGCTCTTCAGCTCCTGCATTCTTTACCTATTTATCTGGCTCATTATATCCCCTCAGTGGGACACAGGCTCCCATGTGCAGGGCTTTTACCTGTCTTCTTCTTGGAGGAGCCCAGGACCAAACTAGTTTTTGGTACAGGTGGATGTGAGATACACATCTTCTCCACAAAGAATGGGCACATTCATACATGGCCATTTCTCTGGCTACCTCAATCACAATATCCTTTCCAATTAAAAGTCAAAGTGCTCCTTGTTACAGCCTTTCATTGGCTTGTTAGCACAATGCCATACTGCTTTGCTTTCTTTTTCCTTGACTTCATTTGCTGCGTGGCTTCCATATGTGAGTTTTGTTCCTCCCGTTGGACTGAAAGGTCTGCAGCAGGCACAATATAGTCTGAGACTAGATCACAGACTCTAGGTTTCTCCCTTCACTCACTTAAGTGAAGCTTGCCCAGTGCTTCCTCCAGGCCAGCTTTGTACTCTGCCTTTAGTGTCTTCTGGTTTCTGTGGCTCAATTGTGCCCACCCTCACCACATCCCCACACATGGCACTAGGAAGACTTGAGTACAGTTGTCCTCCCTCCCCCCACAAAAGTTTGAAGTAGGTAAGTAAACAAATGAAAGATCACCACAATAATTCAACCCTCTTTTTAACTGTCCCAAAGTGAGTTTATAATAAGGCACCAGATTTTTGAAGGACAGAAAATTTTATCTTTTTTTTTTCCCCAAGTTAGCAGAGGAGAAGGAACGAGAGCAAGAATTGAATTCTTCCCCTTCTATTTTTTTTAAATGATTAAAAAAAGTTTATTTGGTTTATTTGTTTATTCGCAAATACAGAGAGAGATAGAGAGAAGAGAGACAGACAGAGAGAGAGAGTGGGCATGCCAGGGCCTCTAGCCACTGCAAACGAACTCCAGATGCATGTGCCCCTTGTGTATCTGGCTTACGTGGGTCCTGGGGAACTGAACTTGGGTTCTTTGGCTTTGCAGGCAAACGACTTTATTGCTAAGCCATCTCTCTAGCCCCTTCCCCTTCTATTTAAACTTAGAGAAACTAGCCCCAAGAACTGATAGCTCAAAGACTGAGAAATTAGATGACAAACATTTTTGCATACATTCTGAGATACAGGCACAAACAGCCTTCTTCTCTGTGGGATTCTATCCTTCTAGGGCATACATGCCATCACTGTTTTGCTGGGTTTTCAGAGCAGATTCCTGAGAAGATGTGGTTAGTACTTACCGGGAGATAGGGTGAAACATTCCTGGAACCTCTCCAGAATATTCTTCAATCTCTCCATGTCTTTTAAATATAGCAGGGCTTTCATGTGGTCTAAAGTTAATATATCTGAGGGAGGTATCCTGCGAGACTCGAGGGAGCAAAGCAATGCTTCAGCAGTTTGTATATACACAGATGAATCTGAGTCTTTGGAAATACCTGGAAGAAGTGGGCATCATGTAGCGATAGACTGACTTTCAAGATAAGCATTCATTTCTTTTTTTTTTTTTTTTTTTTGAGGTAGGGTCTCATTCTAGCCCAGGCTGACCTGGAATTCACTATGTAGTCTCAGGCTGGCCTCAGCTAGCTTTCATTTCTTTTTCTTTTTTAAATTTTTTATTTTTATTTGAGAGCGACAGACACAGAGAGAAAGAGGCAGAGTGAGAGAGTGGGCACACCAGGGCCTTTAGCCACTGCAAATGAGCTCCAAATGCATGTGCCACCTTGTGCATCTGGCTTATGTGGGTACTGGGGAACTGAGCCTCGAACCGGGGTCCTTAGGCTTTACAAGCAAGTGCTTAACCACTAAGCCATCACTCCAGCCCTAGCTTTCATTTCTTAAAGAGGCCTCAAAAATACATTGCACTAGCAATGAGATGTCTGATAAATAAAAAATTCCCAGTAGAGAATCAGAGCAGAACTCTGAAACATAAGGAATGACAACAAAGTTTCAATATCTGAATGACAATGGAAACTGGGCATGTTCCTGTATGTGATCTGTTAAATACCTTCCAAGTATAATATGTGACTCAGTCTCATAGATAGCAGCAGGACAAACCAGACAGTGAAATTGAGTTCACTGCCATACCATACATCTGCAAAAGAGAGTAAGACTGCTGGCTGCTTCCTTTGTATGCAAAAAGCCAAGCTTTGCTTATTCTAATGAAGGTCTGTTGGTGTTGGCCTTGGTCTTATGAAGACAATGACTATTTATTTGAGAGAGAAAGAGGGAGAGTGAGAGAATGGACACGTCAGGGCCTCTAGCCTCTGCAAATGAACTCCAGACGCATACACCATCTTGTGCATTTGGCTTATTTGGGTCCTGGGGAATCGAACCTTGGTCTTTTGGCTTTGCAGGCAAGTACCTTAACTGCTGAGCCATCTTTCCAGTCCTCTTTTTTTTTTTTAAGGTTTTTTAAAATTTTTATTTATTTGAGAGAGAGAGAGAGAAATAGGCAAGTAGAGAGAAAGAAAAACAAACAAAAAAAAAGAGAATGAGTGTGCCTGGGCCTCCACCCACTACAAATGAACTCCAGACACATACGCCACCTTGTGCATCTGTCTTATGTGGGTCTTGGAGAATTGAACCGAGGCCCTTTAGTTTTGCAGGCAAACGCCTTAACCACTGAGCCATCTCTCCAGCACTTGCCCCCCCCTTTTTTAAAAGAAAAGTCTCCCTGGGGCTGGAGAGATGGCTCAGTGGTTAAGGCATTTGCCTGCAAAGGCTAATAACCCTGGTTTGATTCCCCAGTGGCACATGCAGCTGGACTTCTTTGCAGTGGTTGGAGGCCCTGGTGTCCCCATTCCCTCTGTCTCACTCCTCGATCTGCTTGCAAATAAATAAATAAAATAGTAAAAAAAAAAAAAAAAAAAAACCACACACACACACACAAAGAAAAGCCACTGGGTAAGATGGCGCACGCCTTTAATTCCAGCACTTGGATGGTGGAGGATTGTTGTGAGTTTGAGACCATCCTGAGAAACCCTACCTCGAAAACCCAAAAAAAAAACCAGGTCTCCCTTTTAGTTACTGACAATTAATGGCTGCTGGGGAAGGGACATAATTTTCTTTAGTGGTATATCCACTGGTAAGTTGTATGTGCTCTGGTAAATAACATCCCACCCATAAATCAAACTCAGTGGGTTATACCTACACACAAGAAAAAAAAAAAAACCAAATTAGAAAAGAGACTAATTGGGAAGAGGGTATTCAGTGGAGGGCGACAGGCGGGGACAAGAGAAAGTAATAGGAAGGGATTATGAACAAAATCCACTATATACATGCATAAAGATTATCGATAATACAATGTTAAAACTTTCCCTGTTTATACTTTTTTGTTTGTGTGTGGTGTCTTGTGTATGGTATATGCATGTATATGTGCCATTGTAGTACTCCATGTGCTCACCTGCAGTTAATATAGGGGTGGGGTGCTTGCCTATGTAAGCCAGAGCAGAATGTCAGGTGTCCTGCTCTATTGCTCTTCCACCCATTCCTGTTTGAACCAGAATCTCCTACTGATACTTGAGCTTGATGTTTTTCATGAGCCTGGGTGATTTCCTGGTCTCTTTCCTTCCTGTAGGACTGGGGTCAAAGGCCCATGTGGCCACATCTAGCTGTTTACATGGGTTTTGGAGATTCAAACTTGGGAGGTTTCAGACCCCCTCAGACCCTCATGCTTGACCAGGAAGCACACTTAACTCCCGAGCCATCTCTCCAGCCCTCTTTTATTTTTATTATTTTTTTTTCGAGGTAGGGTCTTCCTCTAGCCCAGAGCGACCTGGAATTCACTATGTAGTGTCAGGATGGCCTCAAATTCATTGCAGTCCTCCTATCTCTGCCTCCTGAGCGCTGGGATTAAAGGCATGTGCCACCTTAGCTTTTCTAGTTATTCTTGGTATGGCTGTTGTCTTGCCATAGACTTCTCTAAATACTGAGTAAAAAATCTACTAACAAGCCAGGTGTGGTGGCACATGCCTTTAATCCCAGCACTCAGGAGGCAGAGGTAGGAGGACTGTAGTGAGTTCGAGGTCACCCTGAGACTACATAGTGAATTCAAGGTCAGCCTGGACAAGAGACAGAGGCCCTGCCTCAAAAAAAAAAAAAAAAAATCTACTGAGGTCTCTTGAATCATGCTTCTATTCTGCAGTTCTTTAGCTGTGTCCTACTATAGTGTCATTTGAAAATTTGCTAGGTTCATTTTCAATCTGTCAATGAAACTTCTATGAACATGTTAAAGAGGAAAGGACAAACATCCCCTGCCACCAACTTCTTGGTTAAAATTGATCTACTAATGGTGTCTCTATTAGTTACTTTTCTGTTGCTCTGACAGAATACCTGACAGAAACAACTTGAGGAGGAAGCAGTTATTCTGGCTCCTGATTCAGAAGATACATTCCATTCATGGCAAAGAGGGCATGGTGATGGGAGCCCTTTGAGGATGTGTCAGCAGGAGTTTAAGGTTGTTGGTTGCATTATGTAGGCAGTCAGGAAGCAGAGAACTTGGGCTAGAAACAGAGCCAGGCTACAACCCCCAGTGACCCACTTCTTCCACCTAGATTTTTCCCCTCCCAACGGCTCCATACCCTCTCAAAACAGCTCTACCAACTAGGGACCAAGTGTTCAGACACACGAGTCTGTAAAGGTGCATTTCACACTCAAATCATAATAGATTCTTTGCATTAGTGTTTAAATGGTTACTTCTTATTTTATTATATAATTCGCAGTTATATTCATATCAGGTGTCTGACTGACATCTGCATCTATTAATCCCACCAGTTTCCCCTATATCCCCTAGTGATGCCATACAAATGAGAAAACAGCTTGCTTGTTAGAGTATCTTGCTCTGAGTATGACCATACTAGTTTTTGATTGCCACTTGTTTTTTTTTTAGCCCTTAGGTTGGATCTAATAAAGCATTACAAACATGTGAGCAATTGTCTCAGTGAAAACGGGTCTTTATTTTTCACATCCTACATCAATACAAATACTTACTCAAAAATGCTTACTGAAAACCTGTAGGTTACATATAGAGGAGTAAAGTACGTGTGCCTCAAGGAGAGAGAGCTGTGGCTCTCTCTTTTATTTTGCCTAGTAGCTTATTGTGAACAGAAGTTCAAAGTGATCAGCTAGATTTATCTATATTTAGAAACACAGCCCAGAACACCAATACATTTCAAAAACTTTAGAAGGATAAAAACATAAGCCCAACCCATGTGTGGAGCTACAATATCACAGTGCTAGCTGCTATTTCCCTCAAGATGCAGGAGCCATGACCTAGTGCAACTCCATGGAGGAAAGAATTTAAGCATGCTCATTTTTGCCTTGAAGCATATTACTTACTTTGAATATTCTAATGTGTTTTATATTGTAAGCCTTTACATATTTTACTACATTTGGTTAGTTTTCCAAATATTAAGTGAATGGCATTATTCAAAGGAAAACAGGGGGCTGGAGAGTTGGCTCAGTGGTTAATATGCTTGCCTGCAAAGCCTAAAGATTTATGTTTGATTCCCCAGTACCCATGTAAAGCAGATACACAAGGTAGCACATGTGTCTGGAGTTTGTTTGCAGTGGCTAGAAGCACTGGAATGCCCATTCTCTCTCTCTTTCTCTCTTGTTTTACCTTCCTTTTTTCTTTTCTTTTCCGAGGTAGGGTCTCACACTGGCCCAGGCTGACCTGGAATTCACTATTCACTATGTAGTCCCAGCGTGTCCTTGAACTCATGGCAATCCTCCTACCTCTGCCTCCCGAGTGCTGGGATTAAAGGTGTGCACCACCACGCCAAGCTCATTATATATATATATATGAAGAAAATAGGAAAAAAACCTACCATCATGATCAATTTCTTGTATTGCCTTCAGAAAATTTAGGTTGCCATCTGCCTTGCTGTCGGCAATCTCATTGTCTTCCTGGATGATGTCTGGGACTGTGCCCTCCTCACTGGGGTCTCTAGGGCCCACTTCCAGAGGGTCTTGGGCCCCTTCTTCTGCAGCACCATCCACATCTTCCTGCTCACTGCTGCTTTCCTCAGGTTGGTATGTGAAGCTAACACCAGAGGCCTTTGTGACTAAGCCAGCTGCTTTCTTCCGCTTAAGTTGTTGTTTCTTTTTCAGCTTCCTTTTTTTATTTTTGCTCACTGTAGGACCAGATATATCTTTTTCTTGTAAAAGATTCTGCTGTTTCTTTAATTCTGCTTGCTCTATAATAACAACATTGGGATTTTTAAGTTTTGTCTTTGATTTGTGCTTTCTACTTCTTTTTCTTCTCTTTGGTTGGTCATGAAGATTCAGATCTGTTCAAAAAATTCAAACACAATAGTTTTCAGTACAATAGAGCCATAATAAATATGTTGGCTTAAATAAATTTTCAACTAGGATTTTTATAGTTTTAGTAGAAACAGGATTTAACCTATTTACTTCAGTGATCTTCAACTTCATCTCAAGCAATCACAATAACAGATGTCATAAAGACTAGCATAAGCCGGGCGTGGTGGTGCACGCCTTTAATCCCAGCACTTGGGAGGCAGAGGTAGGAGGATCACCATGAGTTTGAGGCCACCCTGAGACTACATACTTAATTCCAGGTCAGCCTGGACCAGAGTGAGACCCTACCTCAAAAAAAAAAAAAAAAAAAAAAAAAAAGACTAGCATAAATTGACAGCCTACTCCCCTCACCAACTGGGAAAATACATCCACCTCCACACAAATATACTCTCACAGCTGTAATAATTGTGACATCTAGTATTGCCTCCTGAATGCTGGGATTAAAGGCATGTGCTACCATGCCTGGCTACCATCTGGTATGTTTTTTAGGGACATAAGAGTTGTTTCGTTGGGCATAAAATTTAATTTCCAGCCAGGCATGGTGGTACATGCCTTTAATCCCAGCACTTGGGAGGCAGAGGTAGAAGGATCGTCCTGAGTTTGACACGACTACATAGGATAGCCTGAGCTAGAGTGAGACCCTGCTTCAAAAAAAAAAAAAAAAAAAAAAAAAAAAACAGATATGAAATTTAATTTATAGCCTGGTGTGGTGGCACACGCCTTTAATCCCAGCACTCAGGAAGCAGAGGTAGGAGGATTGCCCTGAGTTCAAGGCCACCCTGAGATTACATAGTGAATTTCAGGTTAGCCTGAGATACCTTGGAAAACCCAAAATTAATTTCCTGTGGCCTTGGGAAAAATATGAATTCTTATTTGTTGAGTCAGGAAGATTCCTATACCTTGGCCCAGGCTAGCCTCAAACTGGAGATTCTCTTCCTTCAGTTTCCTGAATGTTAGGATTGCAAGCCTATGCCACTACATAGTTAAAAACCTATGAACTTGGGCTGGAGAGATGGGTTAGCGGTTAAATGCTTGCCTATGAAGCCTAAGGACCCCGGTTCGAGGCTCAATTCTCCAGGACCCACATAAGCCAGATGCACAAGGGGGTGCATGCATCTGGAGTTCGTTTGCAGTGCTTGGAGGCCCTGGTGCACCGATCTCTCTCTCTCTCTCTCTCTCTGCCTATTTCTGTATCTCTCTTTCACATAAATAAATAAATAAATAAATAAATAATAAAATATTTTAAAAAGCCTATGAACTCTTCCCCCACTTTTAAGTTTATTGAATAAAGCTTTATTTTAACACAAAATGATACATGAAAATTTCATACATGCATATATAACAATAGTCAAAATGTTTTCTGTGGTATAAATATACAACATAAAAAAAAATCCTACAAGCTGGACATGGTGGCATATGGCTTTAATCCCAGCACTTGGGAGGCAGAGGTAGGAGGATTACTGTGAGTTCGAGGCCACCCTGAGACTACAGAATGAGTGCCAGGTCAGCCTGGGCTGTAGTGAGACCCTACCTTGAAAAAAAAAAAAAAAACCCTACAAATTCTAATACTGTTTACTGGGTAGGAAAGTTCTGAGTTTCACTATTTTCCATTTTTTTATGGTACATGGCATTGCTGCCCTACAGATTAGGAACAGACATCCACAGTTAACCTCAGATGCTCAGGTAAGCAGCAGTGACCTGCATAGAGGAGATGTATGGCACACAGGGTCAGTCAGGAGAATCAATAATAAGAAAAAACACCAGTGCATGTACTGTTACTTGCACAAGGAAGGTCTCAGAGTTTATGTGGTACTGACACTTGAAGGTGCACATGTAGACAGAGGAAAAAAATGTTACAAAATACCGTACTCATCTGTTGTGGAAACCTTTTTCCTGAGCGGAGGTGAACACAAATTGACTTATCCCAGATAGGGCCCAGATGACATACCAAAGTATAATTGTATTAAAACCATTTTGTTAAACCAATGAGTTTATTGGGGTTACTTACAGGAGTATAGATGACTCAATGGCAGGTACAACACCAAAAACCCCACCCCAGCATAGGTGATGATTCATGGGACGCTGCATCTCTCCAGCACACTGCACAACCTACAAGCCACTCGGCTGACCAGTCTCTTCCCATGCAGTTGTTTACTTTTTATCACCTAGGGTGGGGTCTGTTAACATTCCCCCAACCACTTGTTGGTCTACTGAGCTTCAATCCAATTCCAGGAGGGAATATATCAATTGTTACACAACACTGGTCAGAATCTACCTCTTGATAGTTATTGACTATTGCTGTAACTTTGGGGAGTGGCCATGTGACTTTTTTTTTTTTTTGGTTTTTCGAAGTAGGGTCTTGCTCTAGATCAGGGATTCACTATGTAGTTTCAGGGTAGCCTCAAACTCACAGTAATCCTCCTACCTCTGCCTCCCGAGTGCTGGGATTAAAGGCGTGCGCCATCACACTTGGCTCCATATGACCTTTTAAGTTCAGTTCTTCCAGATTTCTTGGCCTCTTGACAACAGTACTTCAAATTGGAAGAATTTGCTAACAACACCTTCTTAGATGCACTGTACACTTTTGAGGTCACTAAGCATATGGCCAAGTACACTCTTCTGATCACTAATAATACACACCTTCTGGGCCTACCTGAACAGCTTATAATTGCAATGCTTGCCACATATCTTGTCCTCTGATTTTCAGATAATTCTCATTTTCAACAATTCATTTTTTTATATTTTATTTTTATTTGTGTGTGTGTGTGAGATTGAGAGAGAGAGAAAGAGAGAATGGGTATGCCAGAACCTCCAGCCACTGCAAACAAATTCCAGATGTATGCACCATCATGTGCATCTGGCCTATGTGGATATTGAGGAATCGAACTTGGGTCCTTAGGCTTCACAGGAAAACAACCATTAAGCCATCTCTCCAGTCTGATTTTTAGGATTCTAGTTTGAGGTTTTTGAGATGTACATTCTATTTTTAAAAATGTTTTATTTATTTATTAGAGAGAGAGAGGGAGAGAGAGAATGGGCACACAAGGGCCTCTAGCCACTGCAACTAAACTCTAGACACATGTGCCACCTTATGCATCTGGCTTTACATGGGTACTGGGGAACTGAACTCAGGTCCTTAGGCTTTCCAGGCAAGTGCCTTAACCACTGAACCATCTCTCCAGCCCACAGTGAACATTCTTGAGAAATCAAGATTAAATATTGTCTACTAGGGAGATACCATCTCACTTAATAATAGTTCTTGTTTCCCTATAACTTCTAGTTAAAGGCTTTAGTTTTTGCTCTGAAATTAGATTATGTTCCATATGTTTTCCATAGTATGGTACTTTATGTAGCTCTCATATTCCATAAGTTTTTTAGTAGTCTCCAGTTGTATTGGAGTGCTGTTCATGGAGCCCTGAGTAACTACCTGGCTGTGTGCTCTTCCCTGTTTGTGTGCAGCCTAACTCTCAATGAACTGATTAAGAAAGCAGTCACAGTGTGCTTTTTTTTATTGTCAACTTCTATACTTACATACAAAAAATGCATATTTCCCTCCCCTCCCCCATTCCCCTTCAGAACTCCAATCTCCATCATATCCCCTCCCTCTCTCCATTAGTCGCTCTTTTAATTTGATGTCATCATCTTTTTCTTCTATTATGAGGGTCTTGCGAAGGTAATGCTAGGCACTGCAAGGTCATGGATATCGAGGCCAATTTCTGTGTGGGCAGTTGCATTGTAAGAAGTCATACCCTTCCTTTGGCTCTTCCATTCTATCTGCCCCTCTTCCGCAATGGGCCCTGAGCCTTGGAGGGTGAGTCACAGTGTGCTTTATCCACTCTGAAAATATATGACATAGATTACCCCCTGCTTTTTGTCCTTGTCATAATAGTCACTGAGTTGTGGGAATAGTGAACAATTCCACTGCTATTTTTTTATTTTTATTTTATTTTTATTTTTGGAGAGAGACAGAGAGAGAGGAAGAGAGATAGAGAATGGGTGTGCCAGCAGTTTCTCAGCTGCTGTGAACGAAATCCAGATGCATGTGCCCCCTTGTGGGCAAGTGTGGTGTTGCGCCCTTGCATCACTTTGCATCTAGCTAAATGTGGGACCTGGAGATTGGAACCGGGTTCTTATGCTTAGCAGGCAGGTGCCTTAACCGCTAAGCCATCTCTCCAGCCCTCCACTGCTATTTTTGAATGAGAGTTCTCAGTTTTTTTCTGATACACTTAGCAACTGTATCTATGAAACCTACTGCCACCTCAAACTTGATGCAAGGCCAAAATCATGCCTTATAAAATCATGTTATAAGATTATGATTTAGTCCATAACTACTGTATTTTATTGCTTTCCTCAATTACTGGTGGATTTTTGAATATTATTTTCCATTTCATTTATTAGAATGAATTGATATCAGGAGTCTGCTAAATGCAGCTGGCAGATCAATGCTGGTAGATTCCAAGTATCTATGCATTCCTGATCCTAGAGTTGATCTGCAAAATATTAATGTGCAAAGAATAGTCACTATTTATAAAATATTTTTATTTCCTAGATTCAATTTTTAAAACACACAAAATTCTCTCATACATGTCTTAAAAATATTTGATTTGGGAGTCACTCTGATAAGCCACTAGATATATGGGGTCTTAACTGCCCACAAAAACCAGTGGGTAGAAGCGCAGCTCCTCAGTCCTTTCCAGACTTTTTGTGGCTAGCTGGCAGCTTCTTACAAATGTCCAGGTAATTACCAACTTTGTTTTCCTTTTTTAAGTGGTTAGACTGTATTAGGAATGGTTGTCCTATTTAGAATGATTACACCATTGACCTGTTGTTTTTAAAAAGCTATAAATTGGTAATTTTAAAAGGTGGAGGAGGCAAAACAGCTCTAAAATGATACATTTTATCATACCTTTCATATAAATGTGTGTATGTGTGTGCTTTTTAAATTTTTTTTATTTTTGGAGAGAGACACAGAGAGAGACAGAGAGAGAGGGAGAGGAAGACAGAGATGGGTGTGCCAGCAGCCTCTCAGCTGCTGAGATGAATGAAATCCAGGTGTGTGGGCCCCTTGTGGTCAAGTGTGGCATTGTGCCCTTGTGTCATTTTGCATCTGGCTAAATGTGGGACCTGGACATTGGAACTGCTGGAGATTGGAACCAGCGTTCTTAGGCTTAGGAGGCAGGCGCCTTAACTGCTAAGCCATCTCTCCAGCCCTGTGTGTGCTTTTGAAAGGGAAAATGTAGCTGGGTGTGGTGGCTCAGAAGCTGAGGTAGGAGGATTGCTGTGAGTTTGAGGGCAGCCTGAAACTACATAGTAAATTCCAGGTCAGCTTGGCTACAGCAATATTCTACCTAGAAAAGAAAAAAAAGAAAGGGAAAATGTAATACTTGTTTGAAAAGAGCCATTGTGAATCCACATTGCAGATGCTCACTGTGGACACTCTGGATGAGATGAGTGAAGACTTCTTGTTTTATTGAGTCTCATATTTAGGATACTGAACATATATTACTTTATGAGGAAAACTTATGTTTGCCTGGTATTCATGAAGTCTCCTATTGTCAACATTGAGAAAAAAAAGAAACAAAACAAAACCAAAAGACAAAAACATGGCTGTTTCCATGTCAAATTTAGTGTGATGACCTATATAATCCCCACTCATAGGAGGCTGATGCAGGAGGATGGAGAGAATTTAAGAGTTCTAGACCAGTGTAAAATGAAATCCAATCTAACAAACTCCATGGGAGAGAATTCCTGTCTGGTACTGAAAACCTAATAAAAAGTCTAAGGCTTAGGAAGTCATAAACCCTAGGGGGAAAATTGCTACTGTTACCTGCCATATGCATACATTATACCCACTAAATTGCCCTCTAAATACTTATGTTTATGGCCATATGTTAAAGCTACTCTCACATTTGGTTACAGAAGCTTCTCTTTTCATCTTTTTCTTTTTTTGGTTTGTGGAGGTAGGGTGTCACTGTAGCCCAGGCTGACCTGGAATTCACTATGTAGTCTCTGGGTGGCCTTGAACTCATGGTGATCCTCCTACCTTTGCCTCCTGAGTGCTGGGATTAAAGGAGTGTGCCACCACATCTGGCTCTTTTATTTTATTTTTTTGTTTAATATTTTATTTTTATTTATTTATTTGAGGGAAAGAGAGAGAGAAAGAGGTACAGAAATAATGGGTGTGTCAGAGCCTTTAGCCACTACCAGTGAACTCCAGACACATGCATCACCTTGTGCAATCTGGCTTATGTGGGTCCTGGGGAATTGACCCTGGGTCCTTTGCCTTTACAGATGAGCACCTTAACCACTATTCCATCTCTCCAGCCCAAGAACCTTCTCTTTTCAAATAGTGATGACCACTGGGTTAACTCAAAACTCATCAAAGTGCTAAGAAGTGTTTAGTAATAAGTGAGGCATCTCTAGCACACCTT
This sequence comes from Orientallactaga sibirica, assembly GCA_036365145.1. Taxonomy (NCBI): domain Eukaryota; kingdom Metazoa; phylum Chordata; class Mammalia; order Rodentia; family Dipodidae; genus Orientallactaga; species Orientallactaga sibirica. The sequence continues at coordinate 14,690,315 of JAEOAD010000039.1, forward strand.
CTAAGACTCAGAGTCTATTTTGGAAGAGGAGGTGGAAAGAATACAAGAGACAAAGAAAAGGAGGACTGCTTACAATTCTTTCTTCTAGACACAAAGTGGCCTTGATAATTCATGACTTTACAGTGGCTGACTCTACTTTCACAAGGTCTGCATGATATTTTGGAAAGAAGGGAATCAGTGGAGGAGAAATTAAGAGGGGAAAAAAGAAAAGGTGGTGGGAGGGGATTATGGTGATCATGTTATATTGTTTATATTTATGGAAGTTGTCAATAAAAGTGAAAAAATAAAATAGTTAGAAAACAGCAAATGAAATTCAATAAAGTTAGAGGGAATAATAAATACAAGAACAGTAGTAAAGAAAAAAAGAAAAAGTCAACAAGCATTGACACACTGAAGAAAAAACCTGGACAGCCAGGCGTGGTGGCGCACGCCTTTAATCCCAGCACTGCAGAGGCAGAGGTAGCAGGATCCCTGTGAGTTCAAGGACACTCTGATACTACATAGTGAATTCCAGGTCAGTCTGGACCAGAGTGAGACCCTACCTTGAAAAACCAACCAAACAAACCAAACCAAAACCAACCAACCAACCAAATAAACAAACAAAAAATCTGGACAGACAGCTGAGGCAAAGAGAGAAGACATGAGCATCTCCATCAACAAACTGATACAAGGAAACTTTGAACTATGACATGCAACAGGTTAGACAATTCTGCACAGTATGGTAAGTATTTAAAAAAAATTTTTATTGACAACTTCTATACTTACAGACAATAAACCATATTTCCTTCCCTTCCCCCATGCCCCTTCAGAACTCCACTCTCCATTATATCCCCTTCCCTCTCTCTATTAGTCTCTCTTTTAATTTGATATCGTCATCTTTTTCTCCTATTATGAGGGGTCTTGCGAAGGTATTGCTAGGCACTGCGAAGTCATGGATATCAAGGCCAATTTCTGTCTGAAGAGTTGCATTGTAAGGAGTTGTACCGTACCCTTCCTTTGGCTCTTACATTCTTTCTGCCCCCTCTTCCACAATGGACCCTGAGCCTTGGAAGGTGTGATAGAAATGTTTCAGTGCTGGACACTACTCCGTCCCTTCTTCTCAGCACTGTGTTGCCTTTTGGGTCATCCCAGTGGTCATCTCCATCTGAAAAGAGAAGCTTCTCTAACCAGAAGTGACAGTAGCATTAATATGTGAATATGGCCGGGCGTGGTGGCACACACCTTTAATCCCAGCACTCAGTAGGCAGAAGTAGGAGGATTGCCATGAGTTCGAGGCCACCCTGAGACTACATCGTGAATTCCAGGTCAGCCTCAGCTAGAGTGAAACCCTACCTCGAAAAACCAAAAAACAACAACAACAACAAAACCAATATGTGAATATAAACATTAAGTGTAGTGCTCCCAGGGCAGCTTGGTGGGAATAATATACACATTTAGTTTGTTTTCAGCATGAAGGATTCCTTCAAGTATTTTCTGTAGAGCTGGTTTAGTTGCCATAAATTCTTTTAGCCTGTTTTTGTTATGGAATGACATTATTCCTCCATCAATTTGGATAGATAGCTTTGCAGGATAAAGTAATCTTGGTTGACAGTTTTTATCTTTCAGAACTTGGAATACATCATTTCAAGCCCTTCTGGCTTTTAAAAGTCTATGTTGAGTAATCTGCTGTGATCCTGATGGGTTTCCCTTTGAAGGTCACTTGCTTTTTCTAACTGCTTTCAATATATTTTCTTTGGTTTGCATGTTTAGTAGTTTAATTATAACATGGCTAGGAGAGGATCTTTCTAGGTTTTGTCTGTTTGGTGTTCTAAAAGCTTCTTGTATCTGCATTGGCATTTCTTTCCCAATTTGGGGAAAATTTTCTTCTATGATTTTGTTGAAAACACCTACTAAGCCCCTGGATTGAAATTCTTCTCCTTCTACTATACCCTGAATTCTTATGTTTGATCTTTTCATAGTGTCCCTGATATCTTGGAATCCCCCATTCATACCTTCCTATTAGCTTGTCTTTCTCTTTGTTGGACTGTATTAGGTCTGCCACCTGGTCTTCTAGTTTAGATATTCTGTTCTCTCCTTCTTCCATTCTACTGGTCAGTCTTTCCACAGAGTTTTTTTTTGTTTGTTTGTTTTGTTTTGTTTTTGGTTTTGGTTTTTCGAGGTAGGGTCTCACTCTAGCTCAGGCTGACCTGGAACTCACTCTGTAGTCTCAGGGTGGCCTCGAACTCATAGCGATCCTCCTACCTCTGCCTCCCGAGTACTGGGATTAAAGGTGTGCGCCACCATGCCCATAGAGTTTTTTATTTCACTGACTGTTCTTCAGAGCTAGAATTTTAGCCTGGTTTTTCTTCTCTATTTCCTTACTCATGTCCTGTAATGACCTTATTTTATTTTATTTTATTTTTTTTTTTTTTGATTTTTTAAGGTAGGGTCTCACTCTAGCCCAGGCTGACCTGGAATTCACTCTGTATTCTCAGGGTGGCCTCGAACTCATAGCGATCCTCCTACCTCTGCCTTCCCAGTGCTGTGATTAAAGGTGTGCACCACCACGGGTGGCTCTGTAATGACATTTTTATTTCATTAAACTGGTTTTCTATGCTCTCTTCAGGAGTTTGTTTTCTTCTTTGAATCCTTTCATTTCTTCTTTCATTTCTTTGATTATAGATAGAATCATTCTTTTGAAGTCTTTGTCAGGTATTTCATCTAAAACAGTCTCATTGTGACCATTTCTGATGGATTTATAATTTTTGGCGGGATTTCGTTGTCTTGATTCATTGTGTATCTTGGATTATAATGTAGTGACTTTTTCATTCTGAATTTATTTGATGTTTGGGTTTTCTACTTATCTGCAGTGTTGTAGCTTTGGGAAGCATCCCAGTGAGCTATGCTCAGTGTGGCTACATGCCCCCAAGTTCCATAGCTTTTAAGTTTGTAGGGCATGAAGCATTGCATAAAATATGTTACACATAAACTCAGAAAAATGGCGCCCTTTATCTTATTTAAAACACATGCCTACAGGCACTTTGGGTTACATAAATATTTGGCAACTGAGAAAATAAGATGTTTGTGCACAATTTTCTCACGTGAGCTGAAAGAGAAAAGTTTTCTTAGGGTTTGGAGTATTGAAAACCTGTGAGGGTAATGATAACCTGGAGGAAGGAAATAGAAACATGGGGGTGGCGCTGTGCTTGACAAGAAATAGTGTCCCCAGAGGCACAGAGCTCACTCATCTCTCAGGTACTGACCGTCTGCCCATGTGGGCATATCTATTTCTTAGAACCATACTTTTCATTATGATGTCCTATTTCCTGCCAAATCAGAAGGCATTACTTAAATAGAAGTCACATCTTTGTCATGGTGGAAAGATGCCCATTGACAAAGATTATCTGCTTGGCCAAACTGTAGTCTTTTGAACCTCCTCCCTAGGCCCACTGTGCAGGCCTACCTAAATTCAATCTTTTTTTTTGGTTTTTCAAGGCAAGGTCTCTCTTTAGCCCAGGCTGTCCTGGAATTCACTAGGTAGTCTCAGGGTGGCCTTGAACTCAGTGATCTACCTACCTCTGCTTCCCAAGTACTGGGATTAAAGACGTGTGCCACCATGCCTGGCTAAAATCCAATCTTAGCAAGACCAGTTTAGCCTCAACTCTCCCTCACATACCTGCTCACTTTGCATATCTGTTGTACTGCCTCACCCTCTACAACCCCTCAGGTAGTGTTGGCTCACCTACTCTGCCCTCAGCAAATATTAAGTCAGTTTAGCCCAAATCCCCCTCATCCCTGCTGTCTCCTCTTAGTGATTTTATGCATGCATGCAGGCACACCCACACACCCACACCATTCCCTAATTTTAAATCCCTACTTCTCTATATTGTGTTTGTTTTGATCCCACTTGTCCCACTAGAAAGTCCCCCTGCAGTGGTTTCTGTATCTACTAAGTTGGTCCAAAAGAAAAAGAAGAAAAAAAAAGAGAAAAAAAGAAAAACGTCTGTCACACTGCCTTAACATGCATAAGAATAATTTTATCTTTAATGCTGCACTTTTTCTCTTTCCTCTCTAAATCCCTTCTCAAGTTTCTTCCAGGTCTGTGCTCACTTTCTACATGGGCTCTCAGACCACGTGAGTGTATCCATTTCCTTTCCTTTGGTTCCATACTTCCATGAATAAATGTAAAAAATTAACAATTATCCATCTCAGTGTTGTTCTATCCAAATTCTTTAGTAAAAATAGACATAAACTCAGGATTTGGAGTTTAAGGATTCTTTCTGAACTCCAAACCCTGTTATACAACCTTATGACTTCTCAAAGTCTCAGTAGAGAGAGCCAACCATCACAATGTTCTTATATGGACCCAAGATAAGAATTACTACCACTGAGTGTGGTGACACATGCCTTTAACCTCAGAACTCAGGAGGCAGAAGTAGGGGGATCACCATGAGTTCGAGGTCACCCTGAGACTACATAGTGAATTCCAGGTCAATCTGGGCTAGAGTGAAACCCTATCTTGAAAAACAAAACAAAACAACAAAAATGAATTACCACCAAAATAAGATGTTGAAGGATTGTGGCACACTTAAATTTTATGTGATATAATTTTCTCTCTACACTAAGTTTCTCAAAGAGACACGTGTATGTATCACAAACACAACTTAGTACTTACTTGTTTGAGATTTATGTGTTAGATACACATACCTATGTATAAAGAATTGCTGTGTGAGAAAAGACATGGATAACCATGGAAGTGCTGGTATTGTTCTTATTTTCCAGTCTGATGAAAACTATTTACTCATAATATTTATTTATTTATTTATTTATTTATTTATTTATTTATTTATTTAAAAGAGAGAGAAAGACGCAGATATAGAGAGAATGGGAGTGCCAGGGCCTTCAGCCCACTGCAAACAAACTCCAGATGCATGCACCACCTTGTGCATCTGGCTTACGTGGGTCTTGGGGAATTGAATCTGGGTCATTTGGCTTTGCAGGCAAGTGCCTTACCTGCTAAGCCATCTATCCAGCCCCTTTATTCATAACTAAAAATCTTTTTCATAATCCTATATATTCTAAATGCTTTATTACACCTTTTACCAGAGGCACTTTTCTCAGGGAACCTAAGGGAGAAACTAAGTCATAAGTCAACTTCTGGTCTGTAAAAGAAGCTACACAGTATGAAGTGTGCTCCCTGTAGCTATGTGCTCTTTGCAGCAGAGGACAGCTCAGGAACCTGTTTCCAAAGAGCAGGTCACAGACTCCATAGGTAGGAGAGGGCAGTGGATGTATGGTCATAAGGGAAATGCATGTTGACTATCATGGCTATTGTCTATATGACATGCTGGATCTCAGAGTTCCAACCCCTGAACTCCACTGTGAATGGGTTCAACAGTCTTCCCTCTCTTTGTCCATCAGACAAGGCACTAGTGGGCAAAGTATGATGGGTCCTGTAGTCTTTAGGCAAAATTCTTGGGTACAGCTGCACTAACTGGCTGTGGCCTACAATGAACCTCTCCTTACTCCTGTGCCCACATGCCTTAGTGACAGGTCCTTTTCAAGAATTCTTCCCATGTCACTCTAACAGCCTCATTCACTGCATTGCTACTTCTGCTGCACTTTGTGTCCAGAGCACCTCTCCCTAGCCTGGTTTACATGTAGCTCCGAAACCTTAGAACAGGGCTGTCCTTTTGCAACAGGGAGTTTCCTTCATAGTAGCCACTGCCAAAGGCAAATGTGTATGTGCTTGGTGACAGGAGGATCCACTTTTAGATCTTTTCTTAACCCAAGCCCAAGAGCCACATGTGACCAGCGGTAACTGTGCTGGGTAGTCAGGCAGGTAGGGGTCACAAGAGGCTTATTCCTAGAATGCCAGTAGAGAGCAGGGACAAACAGCAAGGATTGGAAAAATATTTACTCCGTCAATTAAGGAATATATTTACCATATGGTCAAATATAACATCTGTTTCAAAAGCATATGGGAAATCAATTATATTGGTAACTTTTGACCTTGTGACCAAATACCTGATAGAAACAATGTCAGGGAGAAGTGTGGGCTTCATAGTTTATAAGTCCATAATAAAGTAGAGCATTACCTCTATGGTGGAGTTGTTCTTCACAACTTGGCAGAAAGATATAGAGAAAAGGGGCAATTCAGGAAGGGGTCAGGGTGAGATATAATCCTAAGGACACCTTTATCCCTATTGAGCTACTTCCTCCTACTAGTCTTCACCTGCCTTTCACAAGTTCCCAATAATACCACCTGGGGGGGGGTTGAATGTAAACTGTCCTCCATAGACTCATGTGTTTGAATACTTAATCCACAAATGGTGGCACTGTTCAGGAAGGTTGTGAAACCTTTAGTGAATGGACCCTTGCTGGTGAAAGTAAGGGTCTCTTCTTTTTCTTTCTCTCCCTCTTTCTTTAAACAGGTTCACTGACCCTGTAGCTTCCCACTTCTGGATATAATTGCAATTCTAAATTTCTACAGAAAGTTGTCCTTTCTGAAGTTTGTGTTATAACTGTTTATGTTTATACTTTACCTATAAAATTGTATGTCTAACTAGAATACAGAGATTTGCTTGTTAGTTACAACATCATAAAAAAAAATCCAAAAATATTATTATCTTGAAGGAAGGATTATTTCATAGAATTTCCAAACTTTTACACAATAGTTTATAAGGTTGGTGCCCTCAGCAAATATTAAGTCAGTTTAGCCCAAATCCCCTCATCCCTGCTGTCTCCTCTTAGTGATTTTATGCATGCATGCAGGCACACCCACACCCACACCATTCCCTAATTTTAAATCCCTACTTCTCTATATTGTGTTTGTTTTGATCCCACTTGTCCCACTAGAAAGTCCCCCTGCAGTGGTTTCTGTATCTACTAAGTTGGTCCAAAAGAAAAAGAAGAAAAAAAAGAAAAAAGAAAAACGTCTGTCACACTGCCTTAACATGCATAAGAATAATTTTATCTTTAATGCTGCACTTTTTCTCTTTCCTCTCTAAATCCCTTCTCAAGTTTCTTCCAGGTCTGTGCTCACTTTCTACATGGGCTCTCAGACCACGTGAGTGTATCCATTTCCTTTCCTTTGGTTCCATACTTCCATGAATAAATGTAAAAAATTAACAATTATCCATCTCAGTGTTGTTCTATCCAAATTCTTTAGTAAAAATAGACATAAACTCAGGATTTGGAGTTTAAGGATTCTTTCTGAACTCCAAACCCTGTTATACAACCTTATGACTTCTCAAAGTCTCAGTAGAGAGAGCCAACCATCACAATGTTCTTATATGGACCCAAGATAAGAATTACTACCACTGAGTGTGGTGACACATGCCTTTAACCTCAGAACTCAGGAGGCAGAAGTAGGGGGATCACCATGAGTTCGAGGTCACCCTGAGACTACATAGTGAATTCCAGGTCAATCTGGGCTAGAGTGAAACCCTATCTTGAAAAACAAAACAAAACAACAAAAAATGAATTACCACCAAAATAAGATGTTGAAGGATTGTGGCACACTTAAATTTTATGTGATATAATTTTCTCTCTACACTAAGTTTCTCAAAGAGACACGTGTATGTATCACAAACACAACTTAGTACTTACTTGTTTGAGATTTATGTGTTAGATACACATACCTATGTATAAAGAATTGCTGTGTGAGAAAAGACATGGATAACCATGGAAGTGCTGGTATTGTTCTTATTTTCCAGTCTGATGAAAACTATTCACTCATAATTTATTTATTTATTTATTTATTTATTTATTTATTTAATTTATTTAAAAGAGAGAGAAAGACGCAGATATAGAGAGAATGGGAGTGCCAGGGCCTTCAGCCCACTGCAAACAAACTCCAGATGCATGCACCACCTTGTGCATCTGGCTTACGTGGGTCTTGGGGAATTGAATCTGGGTCATTTGGCTTTGCAGGCAAGTGCCTTACCTGCTAAGCCATCTATCCAGCCCCTTTATTCATAACTAAAAATGTTTTTCATAATCCTATATATTCTAAATGCTTCATTACACCTTTTACCAGAGGCACTTTTCTCAGGGAACCTAAGGGAGAAACTAAGTCATAAGTCAACTTCTGGTCTGTAAAAGAAGCTACACAGTATGAAGTGTGCTCCCTGTAGCTATGTGCTCTTTGCAGCAGAGGACAGCTCAGGAACCTGTTTCCAAAGAGCAGGTCACAGACTCCATAGGTAGGAGAGGGCAGTGGATGTGTGGTCATGAGGGAAATGCATGTTGACTATCATGGCTATTGTCTGTATGACATGCCGGATCTCAGAGTTCCAACCCCTGAACTCCACTGTGAATGGGTTCAACAGTCTTCCCTCTCTTTGTCCATCAGACAAGGCACTAGTGGGCAAAGTATGATGGGTCCTGTAGTCTTTAGGCAAAATTCTTGGGTACAGCTGCACTAACTGGCTGTGGCCTACAATGAACCTCTCCTTAGTCCTGTGCCCACACGCCTTAGTGACAGGTCCTTTTCAAGAATTCTTCCCATGTCACTCTAACAGCCTCATTCACTGCATTGCTACTTCTGCTGCACTTTGTGTCCAGAGCACCTCTCCCTAGCCTGGTTTACATGTAGCTCCGAAACCTTAGAACAGGGCTGTCCTTTTGCAACAGGGAGTTTCCTTCATAGTAGCCACTGCCAAAGGCAAATGTGTATGTGCTTGGTGACAGGAGGATCCACTTTTAGATCTTTTCTTAACCCAAGCCCAAGAGCCACATGTGACCAGAGGTAACTGTGCTGGGTAGTCAGGCAGGTAGGGGTCACAAGAGGCTTATTCCTAGAATGCCAGTAGAGAGCAGGGACAAACAGCAAGGATTGGAAAAATATTTACTCCATCAATTAAGGAATACATTTACCATATGGTCAAATATAACATCTGTTTCAAAAGCATATGGGAAATCAATTATATTGGTAACTTTTGACCTTGTGACCAAATACCTGATAGAAACAATGTCAGGGAGAAGTGTGGGCTTCATAGTTTATAAGTCCATAATAAAGTAGAGCATTACCTCTATGGTGGAGTTGTTCTTCACAACTTGGCAGAAAGATATAGAGAAAAGGGGCAATTCAGGAAGGGGTCAGGGTGAGATATAATCCTAAGGACACCTTTATCCCTATTGAGCAACTTCCTCCTACTAGTCTTCACCTGCCTTTCACAAGTTCCCAATAATACCACCTGGGGGCGTTGAATGTAAACTGTCCTCCATAGACTCATGTGTTTGAATACTTAATCCACAAATGGTGGCACTGTTCAGGAAGGTTGTGAAACCTTTAGTGAATGGACCCTTGCTGGTGAAAGTAAGGGTCTCTTCTTTTTCTTTCTCTCCCTCTCTCTTTAAACAGGTTCACTGACCCTGTAGCTTCCCACTTCTGGATATAATTGCAATTCTAAATTTCTACAGAAAGTTGTCCTTTCTGAAGTTTGTGTTATAACTGTTTATGTTTATACTTTACCTATAAAATTGTATGCCTAACTAGAATACAGAGATTTGCTTGTTAGTTACAACATCATAAAAAAAAATCCAAAAATATTATTATCTTGAAGGAAGGATTATTTCATAGAATTTCCAAACTTTTACACAATAGTTTATAAGGTTGGTGTTTTTCTTTGTTTAAATGTGAATATATTTTAGAATTTTTTCTATAAGTTTCAATTAAAACTACCCATTTCACCCTCACCCCACTGTACCCAAATGGCAAATTACATACATCTCTTGTTCAAAGGAACATCTCAGAAATGCTTAGCTTCCAGGTTGAAAAACATAACCAACAAGCATTTGGTGCCCAATGGATTCCATTATAATTCACAGGCTAAAGTCAGATGACTCAATTTCTAGGCCAACAAATTCCATTTCTTTTTCTACAATGATAAAGTGACAAAAACACATTCTTTTTTTTTTTTGAGGTAAGGCCTTGCTCTAGCCTAGGCTGACCTTGAATTTGCTATGTAGTCTCAGGGTGGCCTTGAACTCTGGGTGATCCTCCTACCTCTGCCTCCCAAGTGCTGGGATTAAAGGCATGCGTGACCATCGCCTGGCTAAAAAACATTCATTTTATGTTGAGCATGATCAAATGTATGTCACAGAAAAGAAAAAAAATTAGCCAAATACAAAAAGCCTGTTTAAAAACAGAGCAGTAAAAAGGACAAAATAAACAGAAATGAAAGACATCATCTTATAAATTACATCACTGAATTAAATTTACATTCTTAAATGTTTTCTTCACTGACATCATGCTGTGGAGTAAACACTGCCTTGGAGGCCACAAACACAGCCAAGAAAATTAGAGTGACCCACTCAACAACTAAGACCAGTTAGATGAGTGTATGACCCTGTCCAGTGAGAGTGACCCACTAGGCCTCTGGGAAGGATTGGGACAGAAGAGGACATAGCTCCACTGTGAGAGTAACCCATTACATTTCCTATCTGTTATGGTTTGAATATGAAATCTCCCCACAGCTTACATATTTAGATACTTGCTTCCTGGCTGGGAGGTACTGTTTTTAGAGGCTACAGAACTTTTGGGGCAGGAGGCATCAATGGCAGGCCTTTAGGGGCAGGCCTTTAGGGTTGTAGCCTGCCTTGCTTCTTTTTTTTATTTTATTTTAATTAAAAAATATTTATTTATTTATTTGCAAGCAGAGAGAGAGAGAGAGAGAGAGAAGAGAGGCAGACAGAGAGAGAATGGGCACGCCGGGGCCTCTAGCCACTGCAAAAGAACTCCAGATGCACGTACCCCCTTATGTACCTGGCTTACGTGGGTCCTAGAGAATCAAACCAGGATCTTAACAGCACCTTAACCGCTAAGCCATCTCTCCAGCCCTCTTTTCAACATCTTTTAAAACACAGATTGGACTTGGATAACAGGTAATCATGGGAACTTGTAGACTGTTTTTTAAAATTCTAAAATCCCAGCTTTTCTGCTAATAGGTACACTTCATTGGACAGCACATGTTGGGCAAGCAGTACAGTTTATTTTCCTTAATTTTTTTAAATTTACTTATTTGACACACACACACACACACACACACACACACACACAGAGAGAGAGAGAGAGAGAGAGAGAGAGGAGAGAGAGAGAGAGAGATAGTTGGGCAAGCCAGGGCCTCCAGCCACTACAAACAAATTCCTGACATATGTGCTACCTTGTGCATTGGGTACTAGGGAATTGAACCTGGGTCCTGGGGCTTTGTAGACAAGTTCCTTAACTGGTAAGTCATCCCTCCAGTCCCAGTTTATTTCCCTTTTGTCCTAGACAGTTACTCTACAAGTTCCCACAGTACTCTCCTTACTAGGGCTCCAAGAAGGTGACCCAGGGAAGCTCAGGAATGTCTTTCTACCCTTCCTTCCTCCCATGCTAATTGTGGCCTTGCAGAACTATGCCAGTATCCTGTAGTCAGAAAAGGAAGACCAAAAGAATTCAAAGGGGTCAACCCACTGAATGACTCTTTTAGATTTATTAGAGGTAGTCTGTGTCCTGATGGTTCATATCTCTGCAGCTGTGTTTTATTTATTTATTAACTATTAGTGTTACTTATTTATTTTTGAGATGGGGTGTTGCTATATAGCCCTGTCTGGCTTGGTACTCATTACATACCTTAGTCTGGCCTCAAGCTCATGGCAATCCTTTGCCTCAGCCTCCCAAGTGTTGGGATTTCAGGCATGTGCCACCATATCAGATTGCAGTTATGTTTCTGACACATGCAGCCAGGTATATCCTCACTCTGGCTATTCCCACTGGCATAACTGAGCCTGTAGGCCCACGTCTCCCTTTCTTCCTCCCTCCTTCTCTTCTTCCTTCCTTCCCTCCCTCCTTTCTCTCTCTCAATATATCTCTTTATTTTTTTCTTTATCTCTCTATTTGTCTTTGTATCTGTCTCCATACCTCTCAGTCTGTCTGTCTCTCCCTCCTTTTCCTTCTTAGTACTCTTGGCCCCTCAGTTCTCTCATCCTCACAGGCTTCCTCAATTTACCTGCTCTGTTGCACTCTTCAGAGTACTGCACTAGCATTTCTCTCATACTAAACATCTAAATTGTTCTCCATTTATCAATAGTAACTTCCCAGTTGGTATTTGGAGGATGGATGGACACATGGACAGGAGAAAGGGAGGAAAACAAACAAAGAAGAAATGAAAACTTCAATGGTCAACAACCTAGAGAAAAGCCCAAGTTGTTCTTACACCTCCTCTTTCTGGCCATGACTTCAACTTCATCTCTCCTTAGCTTAGCCATACTCAGCTCTGTCTAGAATTCCCCTCACTTGCCATTCTCCTGCCTGTCTAGTTCCTAGTTAACAGTCTCCATGCCTCCACCACTGCGTCTCTAAGCTCTATTCAGTGATAACCATCCAAAGGTCAAGGACTGGTTCTTTTTTGTGCTTTTGGCTGGCCATGGGGAGGTCTACAGAGTGACCAGGTAACCTGCTGTCCACATTAGAAAGTAGAAAAGGCATCACAGTACTGAGCCCTTTTGAGAGTGAAAGAATAAGAATATGTAACTAAACCAGATAGCCATGAGTGAGATTCCAGCACCAGCTAGAGATGCTCTGGCCTCAGTTCCTGCAGCTGTGAAGTGGAGATGTGACAGGCCCCTGTGCTAGGCTCTAGGGCTCATGCATGCTCCTGACCTGGAGCCAGGTGGCTGCCTGAATCACAAGGCTCCACCTGACCAAGGTTCTGCAAGCTCTGCAACATCAGCTATCTTAAGCTAGATGAAAGGTGAGCTTTACAGAGTCCCTGTCCCCATGTATTCTCTAAGGCAGACATTCCTGATTCTTCCTACAGCTGCCTAAGCTTTGCCAATATATTTAAACAATTATGAAGGAAAGGGACACAAGAAGGACTCCATTTTTTAAATGCCAGGAAGGTCACAGAAGATACCAGAGTCAAAAAGGGAATAATAAGTAAAGCTTCATATAAGCAACTTTTGAAACCCTTCATGGGTTCTTTTCTGTTCTTGGGCCATGTGAAGTGTCCTCCCAGTATCTTCCCAAGGGGATTTTGCCTATATACCTGGTTATAGCCTCACAAAGCCCAAGATTTGATTCTCTTCACACCAAGTAAATAAAAGCTGTAGGAGGATGTATACTAGAGACTCAGGAGCCTGACTATAATCTGTGAAGTATAAAGTTTGAAAACCTGTCATCTCAAAAACATATCTTTCAGATCTTATAATTTCATCTAAATTTGTCAAATTCCCTTAGCTACTATTTGGCACTTATAAGTCTGATGAACTGCTGGAGTGGGACTAGATGCCAAAAATAGCCACAGTCTTCATATAATTCTATTTTCATAGCTTACTATGCTACATTAAAATAGCCTTCATTATGAGGCATAATTTAGCTTTTAATTCTCAATGACACTGAAAGACTACATAGGATCTTATAGTATCAGAAGGAAAGTAGGGTTAAAACATGACAATCTAGACACTGACCTTTTTATGATTTTAAATATGGATTCCCAGTAGTAATCAGATACCAACTAAGAAAAGACTTGTTGTTTTTCTTTTGTTTTTTCAAGGTAGGGTCTCACACTAGCTCAGGCTGACCTGGAATTCTCTATGTAGTCTCAGGGTGGCCTCGAACTCACAGCGATCCTTCTACCTCTGCCTCCAGAGTGCTGGGATTAAAGGCATGTGCCAGCAAGAATGACTTTAACTCTAGTAAAGGAAGACATACATATTGAGCACTAAACTAAATATTTACATTATGAATCCTTAACAACTATATAACCAAATATACATCATTTAACCATTTCAACAAGATTTATTCCTGAATTCTTCCTTGAACAAGATATAATACTGAAGTAAGGTACAATTTTTGAGTTTTGAATAGGCTTAAATTAAGCACGTGTATTCAGATAATGTTTGCACTTGTCCATTTTGCATATTTGAGTCAAAAAGATCTGACTGTGGCTGGGCATGGTGGCGCATGCCTTTAATCCCAGCCCTCAGGAGGCAGAGGTAGGAGGATCACCGTGAGTTCGAGAGGCCAGCCTGAGACTACATAGTGAATTCCAGGTCAGCCTGGACTAGAGTGAGACCCTACTTTGAAAAACAAAAACAAAAAAATCTGACTGTGGAATTCTGTCCTCTAGGCATCTCATGGTTATGCCCTCTTGAAATCAGATTGACTGTGATTACTTGCATGAGATTCTCACAAGACTTGCCTATTAACTTAGAAGGAGGGAATGGGGAGGGTTACTGGACCCTCAGTAGAGAATCATGCCACTCACTCCTTCCTGTCACCTACTTCCAGCTATATATATCCTGCCCCAGTTGCATGTAGTCTTTGGAAGTTGTAGGCTGGGAGGTAGGAGGCAGACTGAGGTGGGGTACTCTAGTGATGCAGCCTTTGTGAGTGGTCACCTATGTTAAGAAGAGCTCCCCTCCCCTATGGTTGCCTGAGTTACCCATTATCTTGTAACTCCTCATCCATGCCATTGTATACAAGCCCAATAAAATCACTGGTTCACACCAAACAGGACTTGAGTAGAATTATTTTGGTCTGTTGTTGGTACTCTATCTGGGGTTAATGGACATTTGTTTGTGTCTCCCTAGGAAAAGTCACCCAGCAGTAATAGACACTTGGTGACAGAGCACTGTCTCATTCATAAAAACACAGTGAAACATACATATTTAGAATTTTAATATTCTATGCTAACTCCATAAGAGGACCAACAAAAGGAAGAACATTTAAGAAGCAATAAAAATAAGTAGTTTAAAATGTGCCAGTTAAGTGCTAAATACTTTAAGACTGTTAAAATCACAAAGCAAGTCATTAAATTAAAACTAAAATTAGGGCTGGAGAGATGGATTAGCGGCTAAGGCGCCTGCCTCCTAAGCCTAAAAATGCTGGTTCCAATCTCCGGGTCCCATGTTTAGCCAGATGCAAAGTGATGCAAGGGCGCAATGCCGCACTTGACCACAAGGAGGTGCACACATCTGGATTTCGTTCGCAGCCGCTGAGAGGCTGTCTCTCTCCAAGAAAACAAAAAACAAAACTAAAATTAAATAAGAGGATTTTTTTTTTTTTTAAATTTAAGGAACAGGAAACTTGGGTAATTAATTCAAACAGTATACACAAAGACTAAAATTATTTAATAGGTATGAAGCTGTAAAATGCTTTAAGTAGGGTAACATACCTTAAAAAGGAGAAAAAAAGAAGAGTTTAAAGTAAGGACTGCTAAATGCCTTGTCAGGCTATGTGGGATGCACCTGAGCATGGTGGAGCCCTCACAGGGATATTAGGCTCTGAAGAATCTATTCCTGAATTAAAGAACAAAGTAGGATGAACCATGTCACCTCTCTTGTCCTCAGACATTGATCAAGGAGCATGGCATCATGTTCAACCTCACATCGGTGAGCACAAGGGCTCAAACCATGCAGGATCTAATAGAGGCATAAGTACCCATGGAAAAAGGCATCAGCAAAATAAGGAAAAGCCAGCATAAATGGCCTAAAAACAAAAAAAAACAAATAAATCTCAAAGCTGAAATAAGAAAGGTTCAGGACAAAACAATTCCTAAAGGACTCAAATATCTTGATGGTAAAGCTATGTGGCAATGTTGCCCTGTTGGATCCCTGCCTAGCACTGATGCATTACAGGTAGTCATACCCACAGACCTGGAGCACCGGTGGTAAGAATCATACCCCTGCAACACTATAGCCACCAGATCTTTCCCTTTCTCCCTCCCTCCCTTTCTGAGGTAGGGTCTGGTCTCACTCTAGCCAGGCTGACCTAGACCTCACTCTGTAGTTCCAGGTTGGCCTCGAACTCACAGCAATCCTCCTACCTCTGCCAGGATCAAAGGTATGTGTCACCACGCAGGGCAGATACTGTTTTCTTAACTCTATAGAACAACCTCAAGCTTCTCCCCCCCCAATCAAATCTACTCTAATAGTATATATGACTGGCTTTTCTGGTGCCTTTATACTGCTAATAAATAGTTAGACTTAAAGTATAATCTAGTTTGCTCCTGTTATTAGCTATTAGATTAACAAATTGCATTTCCACCTCTGTCCCCCACAGAGTAAGTTCCAGGTCATCATGGGCCAAAGTGAGAACCAACCTCAAACACCAAACAGAACAGAAAAAAAACAAACAAAAATACCACCATCACCACCACCAACAAAAAAAATAACAGCCAATACCTAAAAGCCTTTCAATATTCTGTACTTGTCCCTTGATTCTCTTGTTCCATTTTCTAATTTTTGTGTATAGGTCTGACACTAGTCACTATAGGAAAATTTAACTGTCCTAAATTTATGAATGCAGAATACCTTCCCAAACACTTCTTACTAGGCTTACTAGGTACTTAGAAATTATTTCTCCACAGAGAAAATCCTCACATTTGTTCTTCATATTTGTCTCATATTTAGTTTGAAAAGTTACACTTAGAGACAAGGTTTAATAGTCATTCTGAAAACAGAATTGTATGTTCAAATTATATAGGGCATGTAGGATATATCAGATTCATTCATTTTCTTCTTTTATGTTAAATAGTACAAATTCTAGCAAAACATGTAGACTATGTCTCTTAGGCAATGCCCCCCCCACATGAACATTGTTTTAAAAATGAGTAGAAACTAGGCACAGTAGCTCATGTGTTTAATTCCAGAACTTGGGAATATAGGGTAGAAGGCTCACCATGAGTTTGAGGCCAGCCTGGGAGCTCCAGAATGAGTTCCAGGTCAGTCTGGGCTAAGTGAGACCCTGTCTCAAAATTAAAAGAGAAAAAATGAGTATAAAATAGCTTGTAGGCTGGGTTACATACACAATAAACTCCTACTAGTATGGGAAGATAATTTATAGACATGAAGACATGACAAATTTGGTACGTTGTTAAAACAAACCAGACATCTCATAATTATTGAATTCTGCACGAAGCCAAATAACTCCTCTAGTTTACTTGCTAACATTTTCTTCCCTATACAGTACAAGCTTAAATTTCAAGTCTTATAAAACTTCCTTTAACTCTCCAAAGTTGACCTATCTTTCATATTGCCACAGCACATGGTCTATATCATTAGATGCTAGTATTTAATGATAAAGTCTGTTTGTTTTTTCCCCTACTTACTGACTACCATCTCTCCATAAGTAATGATCTTATCATAGTTTTTTCTTTAATGGATGCACCAAGGCCTCCAGCCACAGCAACTGAACTTCAGATGCATGTGCCACCTTGTGCATCTGGCTTATGTGGGTACCGGGGAATGGAACCTTGGTTCTTAGGCTTCGCAGGCAAGTGTCTTAACTGCTAAGCCATCTCTCCAGCCCTAATAGGTATTTTTGTATCTCCAACATCTGACACATAAGGTATTCAATAAGTAGCTTGGATTTTAGATGCAGCAGAAATAAAGGATACAATGAGAGAATAATTCCTTTGAAGTCAAATGCAAAAGCTGTTTGTTTATCTATGACCCAAATGTCTTGTGGCGCCCAAAGCAGTAGCAAGTATGGTACTTGTAAATGTATGGAGCACCAGTTACTCCCTGGTATCCCTGTCACCAAAAAGGCTCTGTTGGACTCAGAGCGTTTTTTTTTTTTTTCCCAGTAAGACTGATTAGGATGGATTTAGGTAAGAAACTGGGTTTTCTTGATTCTGAGAGTTCTTCAGTTAGTTAACCCATATCCCAAAGCCAATGGCTTCTACAGTATAACAGGACACAGTGAGTTTCAAGATTCCAGGCTACACAGGAACCATGGGCCAAGAGAGCAAGAGAGCCACCTGGTGGGAAAGGAGAATAAGGCCCTTTTTATATGGTCAGCAGTTTGACTAACTCACAACCATCTGTGTAGTGTTCCTCATTGGGCTGTGATTACCCTGAGGTTAAGACTTGATAAGAGTATACAGAGACAATGGGATTTATATTTGAAGTTCACAGACTCTCCTTCCTTCCTGTTTCAGAATACTGCAGAGTTCTATGCAAATTCTCATACTGAGTCCTGCTTCTGTATGGTGCTAATATACATACTTTTCCTGGGCTTGAAAGGTTTTACCTTCTACATTTCATGACTTTACGACGCACGCATGCACGCACGCACGCACGCACGCACACACACACACACACACACACACACTTTGGTTTTTTGAGGTAGGGTCTCACTGTAGCCCAGGCTGACCTGTAACTCACTATGTAGTCTCAGGGTGGCTTCGAACTCATGGTGATCCTCCTACCTCTGCCTCCCAAGTGCTGGGATTAAAGGTGTGCGCCACCATGCCACCACACCCGGTTCATGACTTACTTATAAGAATAAGGCATAGAGAGTGATAGAGAAGATTTTGTACAAATTTCATGGGAAAACTAGTAACTAAGTTCAGATTCCTGTAATATGAGAGACTGAGTAGGGCTGGAATGACAACACAAGTCCTGATTTTTCCCAAATGTGGATTTTAGAAGTAAGTTGCTTACTTGTGGTCAAGGAAACGTCTCCATAGCATTGGGCACTCCAGGACTACAGAACCACTCACACCATGTCATCAAAAGTATACATGTGTGGTGAGGCAGTATTTTCTTGCCTGTACTTCCTGCTATGAGATGTAGATAGATCGGAAAAAAAGAGGCTTTATGGGTTTGCCACTCCTACTTTAGCCTGCCACCAACTTGGATCTCCATACTTGTTATAGGTCTATTTAAATGGCTTATCTCATCTTGATTTAATTTTGGTAGGTTATATGAATTAAGGAAACTATCCATTTCTTTCAGATTTTTAAACTTAGAGGCATATATATTCTTAAAGAATGTCCTTATGATTTTCTGAATTTCATTGGTATCTGTTGTAATGGTGCCTTTTTCATCTCTAATTTTATTAATTTTTGTCTCTTCTCTCTTTCTTCTGATCAGATTTGTTAAGGGTTTATCAATCTTGTTTATCCTTTCAAAGAACCAACTCTTTGTTTCATTGATTCTTTGTATTGTTTTTTTGGTTTCTATTTCATTAATTTCTGCCCTAATCTTTATTATTTCTTCCCATCTACTAATTTTTGGTTTGCCTTGTTCTTCTTTTTCCAAGGCCTTAAGGTGAAGCATTAAATTGTTTGTGAACTCTCTAATTTCTTAATATAGGCACTGAGAACTATAAATTTCCCTTTTAGGAGAAAATTCATTGTGTCCCAAAGGTTTTGGTATGTTGTATTCTCATCATCATTTGATTCTATGAATTTATGGATTTCCTTTTGATTTCTTTAATGACCCATTCATCATTCAATAGTGTACTGTTTAATCTCCATGAATTTCTGTATGCTCTATGTTTTTCTTGTTGCCAATTTGCAGTTTAATCCCATTGTGGTCAGACAGAGTACAGGGTATTATTTCAATTTTCCTGTATTTGTTAAGATTTGCTTTGTGTCCTAATATATGGTGTATTTTGGAGAATGTTTCATGCTGAGAAAAATGTACGTTTTGCAGCATTTGGATGGAATGTTCTGTCTATATCTGTTAGGTCCATTTGTTCCATAGCATCATTTAATCCAGATGTCTATTTATTTTTTACTGGGATGACATGTCCATTGATGAGAGTGGGATATTGAAGTCACCCACTACAATTGTGTTTGGTGTTTTCTGTGACCTTAAGTCTAACAGTGTTTGTTTGATAAAATTGAGAGCCCCCATGTTAGGTGCATATATGTTTAGGATTGTAATGTTCTCCTGTTGGAGTGTTCCTTTAATCAGTATAAAGTGATCTTCTTTATCTTTCCTCACTAATGTTGATTTGAAGTCTACCCTGTCAGATTTTAGGATAGCAACCCCTGCTTATTTCCTAGGCCCATTTGCTTGAAATACCATTTGCCATCCTTTCACCCTGAGACAGTGTCTATCAGTGAGATGAGTTTCCTAGAAGGAACAAATGGCAGGATCCTGCCTTTTAATCCAGTCTGCAAGCCTGTGTCTTTTGGTTGGGGCACTGAGGTCATTGATATTAAGAGTTATTATTGAAAGGTATGTGTTTATTCTCACCATTCTTCTTGTT
The DNA here is from genome assembly GCA_036365145.1 of Orientallactaga sibirica. NCBI lineage: Eukaryota > Metazoa > Chordata > Mammalia > Rodentia > Dipodidae > Orientallactaga > Orientallactaga sibirica. Next base: position 14,710,287 of record JAEOAD010000039.1, read on the forward strand.
TTGTAGTGCTTCCTGATTTCCCTTTACTCACTTGTTTTAACTGTTATTTGGGTATGGTTTATTTTTTCCTATTTCCTCCTGTGTGTGTTTTGCTTTTCTTCAGTGTGAAGGATTCCTTCAAGTATTTTCTGTAGAGCTGCTTTAGTTGTCATAAATTCCTTTAGCCTGTTTTTGTTGTGGAATGTCCTTATTTCTCCACCAATTTGGATAGATAGCTTTGCAGGATAAAGTAATCTTGGTTGTCAGGTTTTATCTTTCAGAACTTGGAATACATCATTCCAAGCCCTTCTTTCTGGCTTTTAAAGTTTGTGTTGAGTAATTTGCTGTTATTATGATGGACGTGTCTTTGTAGGTGACTTGCTTTTTCTCTCTAACTGCTTTCAATATATTTTCTTCAGTTTGTGTGTTTAGTAGTTTTATTATAACATGGCAAGGAGAGGCTCTTTCCAGGTTTTGTATGTTTGGTGTTCTAAAGCTTCTTGTATCTGCACTGGCATTTCTTCCCCAATTTGGGAAAAATTTTCTTCTATGATTTTGTTGAAAATGCCTACTAAGCCTCTGGATTGAAATTCTTCTCCTTCTACTATACCCTGAATTCTTTTTTTTTTTTTTTTTTTTTATTGACAACTTCTATACTTACACACAAAAAAACATATTTCCCTCTCTTCCCCCCATTCCCCTTTAGAACTCCATTCTCCATCATATCCCCTCCCTTTCTCCATTAGTCTCTCTTTTACTTTGATGTCATCATCTTTTTCTCCTATTATGAGGGTCTTGCAAAGGTATTGCCATACACTGCAAGGTCATGGATATCGAGGTCGATTTCTGTCTGGACAGCTGCATTGTAAGGAGTCGTAGTACCCTTCCTTTGGCTCTTACATTCTTTCCACCCCCTCTTCTGTGATGGACCCTGAGCCTTGGAGGGTGTGACAGAGGTGTTTCAGTGCTAGAAACTCCTCCATCCCTTCTTCTCAGCACTATGTTGCCTTTTGGGTCATCCCAGTGGTCACTGCCATCTGAAAAGAGAAGCTTCTCTAACCAGAAGTGAGAGTAGCATTAATATATGAATATGAACATTGAGTGTAGTGCTTTCAGGGCAGCTTGGTGGGAATAATATATACATTTAGCCAGACAAGAGCAGGCTTTATACTCCCAAGGTTCATGACCTCCCCTGCCATAGACTTTTGCTTAGTTTTTTCAGTACCAGGCATGTATTCCCTCCCATAGAGAGGGCCTTCAGTCCAATTATGGAGCAGTTGGATTCCCCAAGAGCAGACATGCCACTATTGTACTCATTCAGTCATTGGACCTGTCTGGCCAAACTTGAGTTTTCCAGTGTCCACTGTTTTCACTGCTGATGACTTCTGTCTCCCATATGGCTGCATGCAGTGCAGCTTTTTCCAGCTTTCAGTTGGCTGGTCTACAGTATACCCTGAATTCTTACGTTTGATCTTTTCATAGTGTCCTGGATATCTTGAAATTCCCATTCATACCTTTCTATTAGCTTGTCTTTCTCTTTGTTGGGCTGTATTACTGTATTTGGTCTGCCACCTGGTCTTCTACTTTAGATATTCTGTTCTCTCCTTCATCCATTCTACTGGTGAGACTTTCCACAGAGTTTTTTTTAATTTCACTTACTCTGTTCTTCAGAGCTAGAATTTCAGCCTGGTTTTTCTTCAGTATTTCGATTTCCTTACTCATGTCTTGTAATGACCTCCATGTTTCATTAAACCGGTTTCCTGTGTTCTTTTTCAGGAGTTTGCTTTCTTCTTTAATTAACTTGATTTTGTCTTTAATTTCTTTAAGTATAGATAAAATCATTTTTTTTTGCAATCTTTGTCAGACATTTCATCTGAAACAGTCTCATTGGGGGTCATTTCTGATGGATTTGTATTTTTTATTTTTTATTTTTTTATTTTTTTTTTTTTTGGTTTTTCGAGGTAGGGTTTCACTCTAGTCCAGGCTGACCTGGAATTAACTATGTAGTCTCAGGGTGGCCTTGAACTCTCGGCGATCCTCTTACCTCTGCCTCCTGAGTGCTGGGATTAAAGGCGTGGGCCACCATGCCCGGCAGATTTGTAATTTTTGATGGGATTGTATTGTCTTGATTCTTTGTGTTTCTTGTATTATAATGTAGTGACTTTTGCATCCTGAATTGATTTGATACTTGGGTTTTCTACTTATCTGCAGTGTTCTTAGATGTGGTGATCCACCTTTATATACTTTTAGCATATGAGTTTAAGGCCAAGTGTAGCTCTGCTATCCCAATCCAACTGCAGCAGTAATCCTAGGTGTTGAGTTTATTTGCTAAGCAAGTATTCTAGTGGACTGGGTTGAACAATTTACTGGCAAATTCTAAACGTCAACTGAGCGATACACACATTCAGTAAAAACTAGCACAGGTATGCAAGTGTGGGGATTAAAACAAACAGAGTCTTATAAAGCCAAAATCCCTAAGGGTGTGTGTTGCTTTACAGCCTTAATCCTGTCAGCTGGGAGGTAGAGAATTCTGTTCTGAATTGGGTTCCAGGTCAACCTGGATCTGAATCACACTCTGTCCCCAATAATGACAGAAGCAAAACACAAAGGCCCTATAAATCTGAAAACATCAAGGGTAACAATATTCAACCCCCAAATACAGCTTATTTGAAAATGGTAAAGCCAACCAAGAATATGTAACCCATAACCTGCCCTGACATGGAAAGAGAGATTAGAACTTCCAATGCAGGCCTATATACCTGTTTTTTGGTCAGTCAGCCTCTTTACCTTTTGGGATAGCTTCCAATCTTACCAATATTGAGTGCCCACCTCAATCCCTTCATATTGTGCTATGGAGCTGTACTTCTGATCAGCTGTGCTAGATGCCCTGCCACCAGGGGTTGAATGCCTGTGGTTCACTGTTATGATGGTTGGGGGATGAGAGAGTGCAGGAAGCCTAAAGTTGCTCACACAGTCCCAGCTGTATCCCTCTCAGTAGCTCCTGAGCTGATCTCAGCTGACTGTCCTTCAGATTTTGTGACTTTGCAAGGAGGCTGATAAGGTTGGAAAATCCCCTTATTTGGTCTCTGCTGCTGCTTGGCACCAGTGCCTGGCAGGTGATGCTGGGCAAGTTTGCGGATCACATGGATTGGGGGCCACAGGTGCCTCAGTGGGATTCTGGCCGTTTTCCTTCTTTCTGGTGGATCTTGGTCTTACCTGCTTCTCTGCTGTGTCAAAGAAGAACCTATACTCTTTACTTTTCAGAAGAATATATTTCGCTGTGGTTTTGCTTAGATCCCTCCCTAGGTTGGTTTGGCGTGGCTCCTATGCCTCCATCTTACCCAGAAGTCCTCTTCCTTTAGTTTTCTACTTTTATTCATAGTTCCTTTTGCCATAGGGATTTTACATTTCTTCATACTCAAATCTGCTAGTTACAGATGTTAGATTAAGGAGGAATTTCCCTGAGGTATACTTTTCTTACATGAAAATGTAAGAGATATATTGTCAAAGCAATTAGTTAAAATCTAAGTTGAAAATGTTTGAGCCAATTTTAGCAATGTAAATTGGGACAGCTGTCTAAAAGACTTCACATATCTTAAAGTCTGGGGACCAAGGTCCACTTCAAGAACTTCTTAGGAGCTGACCAGATATGTATGTACAGTATAATAAGATCTGTGTGCATACACAATGGTGTTTACAAAGGTGCCAACATAGCCCATAGAAATTTCTGGAGTCTATCAAAGAGGAAGGGGAGGCTATTTATATAATAAGTTGTTTAAAAATATCTCAAAAAATAATATAACTATATACAAGACTTCAATAGTATATTAAAAGTAAAATTTATATAAAATCTGTGTGTATATACATTAATATACACATATGGAGATTTTAATAGGTGTTTACCACAAAGTTTTATCTAGTGCTAAGATGACATTGCATTTCATGTTCATCTTTGATAATTCTCAATTTTCCTGTGATAAGCATTTTTTTATGGCCAAGAAAAATACTTTTCATTTTACAAAAAATACCCAAGGTCAGAGTATATAGCTGATTTTTTGGTTAAGAAAACTTGAGGGTCCCATTTCTGTAACTTGTAAATGTAGATTTTATGTGCAGAGGTTCTAGGAGTTGGTCTGGTGCTACTTGTAGGCAGGGCAACAAACCTTGATGACCACCCCTCTCCTCAGAAACAGAATTATAACTGTGGTCTCTAATTTCACTTGTAGCTCTCCAGTGAGCCCTCGGGCAGCCAATGCGTCTAATGTCTTGCATATGCATTGTTGTAAACACCAATAATCTTGACTCGATTAGCACTACAGTATACACAGCTGATTTGCAATGTACCTGCCATAACCACCACTTTCTGCACTTTAATCTCATCTTTTCTCCAGTTACGCTGAATATTCTGTCATCCACCTCCTTCATTTCCCTTCTGATTTCAGATGTCCTCCTTTTCTCATTACCAAGTACATGTCATTTGAAACAAAGTGAACTGAGGCATATCTGTCAAGCAGGCAGGCTCAAGTCATTCTAGGGAGAGCTTCCTGACCCACCATTATAGCTGTGTCTTTCGTCTAGTCTAACAAGAAGGACTTAAGCCTTCTTAAGCTGCATGTATAGGTTCAGACTAGATAATCTCTCATTAAATGACTTTTGAAGTCTGTGTTGGACAGTGTACTTAATTAAGCCCTAGTGATGGTAGATAACACCTTCGCTTTCTAGGCACTCATCCTGGTTGGGGCTATTCCTATGTATACCACCACAATGGGCTGCTAAGTTGTCTAGATGAGAAATGCTGAGGGGCAGCATGATGAGAGAAGCTGGAGCTACCTGCAGTGCTGAAGAAGGCAGAGCACCAGGCAGGAACATGGCTGATCGTGAAGAATGAGTCAGCCAGCAGATGGAACTAGGATCACTTGGGGATTTAGAGGTACCACATAGTACAGGCTGAGCTATTGGTGGGGATGGATGAAGACGGAGTAAGGCATTTTGGACCAGGATTCAAGGGCTTTGGTTATTTTGACCTGGATTTGTCCTAGAGCCATGTTCCACATGCAGGAGGGGCACTACTTGGGGAGAATGAAGGAGAGAGAGAGAAAGAAAACCAGCAGGGGACAAAGGAATAGGTAAGGGAATGTGGGAAGAAGCCAAATAAGAACAGAATATGTATGGAAATACTATAATAAAACCCATCACCTTATATGCTAGCTTAAAAAGCTAATAAAATAAAATGATTTATAACATGGGAAAAAAGAAAAAAGGAGTTTAATATAGTGACTCGCTGTAAATCCTGATAAGTCTGTATACTTCCAAAGAGAAATGTGATGTAGCTCAGAAAGCTCACTGTTTTGAAGACTTAATCTAAAAAGAATGAGAAGAATGAAAAAGTAACTTACCAGCAAATGGAGGTCAAAGGAATTTTTATACCACTGCAATACATTATATAACTTCACCTGCAACTGAGGAAAACAGTGGAAGGCTGAAAACTGAGCTTCCTAGCAGCCAAAGAAGAAAGGGTGTCAAGAGGGTCACATCTCCTACCTAAGAGCAGACATGTACAGGTCATAAAACCCAGATTTTTTTCAATACTAAGCTTTCATGGGAATAGTTCACCTGGCTTGTATATAAATGCCAGCAACTGCATGGTGTAGAAGAGATAAGATTTCAATAGACAGTTTTACAAGAAAAAAAAACACTATAGTACTCTTCATGTCTTTAACCTAAATAAGAGTATAAAAATGAAATTCCAAGATGTTATTCTTATGAAATAGTGCAGTAATATTAGCTGTATGTACAGCTTTCCTATGTTCTGACCTGATATAATGTAAACATTTCCCAAATCTAACACAGTGAATGATTCATGTTTTCCTAAAACTGGCCTCTCCAAGACTGGTAGCTCCTCCTGTATCATCATTGCAGATGGAGGCTGACAGGAACTGGATAGTTCATCAGCAGGTAAGCTGCTCTCTGGTACATCATTTAGAAACCTGGGTAAAGACGGGCTGGGGACACCAGATATTTTCTTCTAAAAATTAACTGATTAGATCTGTGTCAGATCAGCTTTCAGAGTGCAGGAAGGATGTGGGAGCCTCTTCAACAACTCCTATCTCTTGTGTTCCCAACAGTCATCATTTGAAACCCCAGAATCCTGTAACTGGTTCGTCTAGGTAACTGTGACTTGTCATATTCTGAGGATAAACATTATGATCCTAGTGGTTCCAAAGGAATTTTTATACCACTGCAATACATTATATAACTTCACATGTATCATCAGTGAACCAAGCCAAGTTCCTGCCAGATAAGCAGGTTAACATGCTCAAGAAGGTTGGTTATATTATTCATGAGAACTCTACCAAAAAGGAAGGGTATAGAGGGTTGTTCTATCAGTAAGAGCCCAGAAGCTGACTAACTTCTCTAATCAACAGACACTATGTCAACATGAGGTGAGGAATGGTACCCTGACAGGGGAGAAATCTCTTCTTACCTATAGCTCTAATTGCAAGTCAGCTCACATAGATATGGAGGGCCCAGAACGGCTCTATTATATGTCCTCAAAGATTGAAACTTGGCATCAACAGTGCCACCCCAGTATTCTATAACTCCCATCCATTTCTAACCAACTGCAAACCATTATCTGTATGTGTTACATCCAGGGATTTCCCTAAAGAATGAAACAAAGATGGGACAAAATGGGACAAATGACCAGATATGCGCCTTAGTCTCATCACAGCCTGCCTTCTGAGCATAGCTTTGTCTTCATCCCAAGTACACACACACACTGATGGATTCAGTAAATAAGCACTGAATTCCTACTTTTCACAAGGTGGTAGACAGGCACTAAGGACAATGGACAAAGGACATGGTTCTTGCCTAACAGAGCTCAGGTTGACTAATCGGAAGATGCAGTATGAAACAAGTGCTACTATGGAGTGGCTTAGTCAAAGGGTTTACAATCAGTGACATGAATATCATAGGAGTCTGGACATGGATATAAACACCAGGCCTGCTGCCATGCTGGCTGGTGGAGGCTGAGCAGTTGGTTTGAGCTACCAATAAGGCTAGTGTTTACAGAACAGGGCTGGGAAGGGCCCTGAATGCAAACCTATGGGAGACAGTTGGCAGGGAACTGTGGCAATGGCAACCAAGGAAGATATGAGATAGGCCTCATTTCCTTTAGCCTTCTAGAAGTTAATGTTCAGTAGGTTAGTCAGTCCTACTCATTCAAAATTGAAGTCAATGACTGTACGTAATTCTTTAACAGTAGAGGCAATATGACCCTCCTTTTCTGCTGACAGTCCTCATGTTTTCTTTGCCTAAAATTAAAACTGAAGAAGTTCAGAGACTCTTCCTTCTCTCTTGGATGTCTCTATGCATTGTTGCCACATGACATGTCCTGGGCCCTGCCTCTACCTGTGGACTCCTTTAAGCCCTGCAGCCCCAGGGAGGCATTACACATTTGGTGTAGGATTTATTTAACTTCACCACAGCTTAATATAGTGCAAGTCAAGACTCTTAATATTCTTTCATTTTGGATAATAGACAAGGGCAGCATGAGTAAACTGATGATTGTTACCATTTTCTATAAGAAATTATCATTTTAATGCCCTTAAGCGGCCTATTTAATGGAGTTTATAATGAAAAAAGTCATTTAAATAAATTGTAAAAAAATCAAAATATTTGGGGATAAGCTATAAGTACAAGAAGTTGCGATATTAACTTCCCAGCTGAGTTTGACTTACACATTGTTCAAAAGCTGTTCTGAAAACAGGGTTAATGTCGATAGTGCATTTTGACTTATTAAATGGATTCATCTCGTACAGGGTCTCTTGCAGGAACTGCATCATAAAGCACACAGCACTGTCCAGTCTCTGATAGATCTTCAGCAGATAATGACAGGTGGTAGCACGTGGGGGGACATTCAGGTCTGGGAGATGAAGAGGCTCTAACTTAGGGAACTGGCTGGAGCTGGTCATGGAGGCACACATCTATAATCCCAGCTATTGGGGTGGCTGAAGAGGGAGGACTGTGAGATGGACACTAGCCTGGGCTATACAGCAAGATCTCACCTCAAAAGGAGAAGAAAAATAAAGAAATTTGAGAACTAAGAGTGCACCTGTCCTACTCAAAAGCTCCATGTTCTTGGTTCACCTACTTCAGGCAGCTACCATACTTCCCATCTGAGAACAAAGGGGACCATATTTATCTCCCAGGAATTGGAAGGTTGAGAAAATAATTACAAACACTTTAATAAACAACTAAAAATGTAACTTGTAATAATGTATTCAAAGCTACAAAAACACTACTATTGACTTTGCCCTACTATTAATGCTGGATTTCCTTTCTCTTCTTTTTAGAGGAACCAGGCTAGGCTCTCACCAGGCCACAACTGTTACCAGTGGTCTGCCTGCAGGAAGTAGCAACAGTCTGTAGGCAACAGGAAGAGAGCAACTATTTAAGGGTTCAGGGATACTTAATCACCCAGAAAAAGCCTTTTGTGAGAGAAATATTTGCTTACTTGGCACCCATGTCATTCCATTTTTTGTCTAGCATAGTCCCAATAGTCATTAGCGTGGGAAGGATGCACTGTTTGCTTGTAGCAAAGTGAGGCTTTCTTAAGCAGAGTCCCTTGCACAGGTTGCCCTCAGGAACAGCAGCAGCAGGGATAATTGCATATCACAAAGAAAGAGTGAGCACCTTGTTTATATACCTTGTACAAACTGTGTACAACAGCATGTAAGCCAATTGCATATATCAGCACAAATGAGCATTACCAGTATGCAAGAGAACCCAGCATCTATTAAATCACACGAATGACAGCCAACTATGTACAAAGTCACGTGAGAGCTAAACAGTACAATGGCATGGCATGCAAAAGAGAATTAGGCCTTGTATGGTGGCACACGCCTTTAATCCCAGCACTCCAGAGGCAGAAGTAGGAGGATCTCTGTGAGTTTGAGGCCATCCTGAGACTACATAGTGAATTCCAGGTCAGCCTGGGCTAAAGCAAGACACTACCTTGAAAAAACAAACAAAAAACAAATAATAACCCCCCAAAACCCCAACTACAACACACATTAACATTTTGATGTATTTAATTTCAAACTTCTTTCTTTTCATGCATTAACAAATTCCAACATTAAGTTTCCCTATTCTAAAAACTTCTGTTATTACAAGTTTAAAAAATTTTTTAAAGAAATATATTTTATTTATTTACTTATTTAGTTGAGAGAGAGAAAGAGGCAGAGAGAGACAGAGAGAATGGGCATGCTAGGTCCTCCAGCCACTGCAAACAAACTCCAGATGCATGTACCCCTTTGTGCATCTGGCTTATGTGGGTCCTGGAGAATCAAACCGGGATCCTTTGGCTTTGCAGGCAAATTCCTTAACTACTAAGCCATCTCTCCAGCCCTAAAAAAAAAAAAAAAATATATATATATATCATAGTATTACCAACTACATGGTGTACTGTTACATATTTTGCAGCCATTAAAAATATTTTTTGGAGAGATGGCTTAGAGGTTAAGGTGCCTGCCTCCTAAGCCTAAGAACTCTGGTTCCAATCTCCAGTTCTAATCTATATATATATATATTTTTTTTTTTTTTTTGGAGAGAGAGAGAGAGAGGGAGGGAGGGAGAGGAAGACAGATAGAGATGGGAGCGCCAGCAGTCTCTCAGCCACTGTGAACAAAATCCAGATGCTTGCACCCCCTTGTGGTCAAGTGCGGCATTGTGCCCTTGTGTCACCTTGCATCTGGCTAAGCGTGGGACCTGGAGATTAGAACCGCTGGAGATTGGAACCAGAGTTCTTAGGCTTAGGAGGCAGGCACCTTAACCTCTAAGCCATCTCTCCAGCCCTAACAAATATTTTTAATGGCTGCAAAATATGTAACAGTACACCATGTAGTTGGTAATACTATGATATTATTACCTTATCTCCTAATGACAAAGTTAGATCATTAACTTCTAAAACTGGAAAATGATAATGGGAAAGATGTTTACCTTCCCTCCTAACAACTTTTTTTTTCCAAAAATATTTGTATTTACTAGAGAGATAAAGAGAGAGGGAGGGAGGGGAGAAGAGAGGGAGAGAATGGACATGCCAGTGCTTCTAGCCACTGCAAACTAACTCCAGATGCATGTGCCACTTTGTACATGTGGCTTACATAGATACTGGGGAATTGAACCTGGGTCCTTAGGTTTCTCAGGCAAGTGCTTTAACTGCTAATCCTCCCTCTCTCCAGTCTCCTAGCCAGTCATTTTACCTTCTGCATCATCACCACTGGAGGCATCCTCAGAATCTGTACAGTTGTTGGGCTCTGGCAAACAGGGAACATATCCCTCAGGAGGCAAACTCACAGTATAGAGCTTGTGTTTAGGCTCCATCTTAATGTCACCATCTGTAAAGATAACATGCCTTAGTGAATATCACAAAATGTAACCAGATGTTTATTGCTCTTAATTTTAATCAGCATCTTTTCTCCAATGAAATTAAGTGAAGACAAGAAATCAAATACTCAACATAAATACTGATTTTCATAATCTAGGTATTTTGCCAGAAGAGTGAGTCATCCATACATCCATCTAGGATTACTTAAATTCACATTAACTTACTTACAATATAAACTATTTGGTTTAATAAGATTATATAAAATATAACTAATTCACAAATATGAAACAAAAAATATTAACAGCCAGCACAGCATATCCTTTATCATCATACCATGTATCTTAACATTTGGTGCATATCCCTCCTAAACTTTGTCTCCATATGTATTAACAGCATGTACCCAGAATGTGTACATCCACCCTCTTCCACAGCCACAAATATCCATGCATATAGACACACATGTGCATATACTACACACCTACCCAAAGACACACAGATAGCTTTTATAGACCAACATGTCCATGCACACACATGTGCAAACATACTGACACACAAATACATGCATACAGACATGAGATATCCAGATGTATATATAATACATATATATCTTCACAGTATCATGCTACATGTATTTTATTATAGTTTACATAGATTACACATTGTACATGAACATTTAAAATTGAGTATATAAAAAAGTAATACATTATGATATTCAGTATTTAAATCTATATACTCTTTTTGTGTGTATATGTGCATTTCTTGTGCATGCAATATCATGTCATTTTTTTTTTAAGCAGATAAAGGCTTATTTTATTTCCATAATTCTTGTGATTGATCACCAAGGCCACTATGTACAGGCATGAGAGAAGCTTCACTTCTTGGTTTTTCCTCCTTGGGCAAAGTCTTGATGATTTCTTCTTTCTTGGCCTGGAGGTGCTCCTCATGGCACTTGGTCTTAGACCTGCGGGCCTCAGCTTGGTCAGCCAGGAGCTTCTTGCGGACCTTGTCTGCCTTCAGCTTGTGAATGTGCTCCATGAGAATGCACTTGTTTTTGAACACATTCCCCTTCACCTTCAGGTACAGGCTGTGGTACATGTGACGGTCAACCTTAGATTCATGGTATCTCCTGAGCAGCCTGTGCAGGATCCGCATCTTCCTCATCCAGGTCACCTTCTAGGGCATTCGAGCACTGGCAGTACCCTTCCGCTTACCTATGCTCATGCGCCTGCCCCTCCGGTGTGCCAGAGTGTTTTTCCGGTATCAAGCCCGGGAATGGACAGTTACAGGCTTGCAAATTATCGGCCCATCTTTGATCAGCTTCTGGATCTTCTGATGGGAGTTGGCATTGGTGATTTTACTGGTCTCATTGGGGTCCAACCAGACCTTCTTTTTGCCACAGCAGAGAACACTAGAGGCAAGCCTCTTCTGAAGCCTGAGCATACTCATGGCTGCCACTGTAGCAGCAAAAGGAAAGAGCTCCATCTAATTTTTTGAGATAGGGTCTCTTACTGAACCTAGAGCTCACCCATTAGGCTAGAATAGCTGGCTAGTGAGCCCCGGAAATCTTCCTTCTCCACCTTCCCAGTGCTGGGATTATAGGTGTGTACCACTGCACCCAGCTTTATTATTATTATTATTTTTTTGAGGCCAGCCCAACCAACTGGCTTTTTTTAGTGTGTGTGTGTGTGTGTGTGTGAGAGAGAGAGAGAGAGAGAGAGAGAGAGAGAGAGAGAGAGAGAGGGAGGGAGGGAGGGAGGGAGAGGGAGGGAGAGAGAGAGAGAGAGAGAGAGAGAACTGGCGCGGCAGGGCCTCCAGCCACTGAGATAGAACACATGTGCCACCTTGTGCACATGCGCAAGCTTGTGTACTTGTGTGTCATCTTGTGTGTTTGGCTTCCATGGGACATGGAGAGTAGAAAATGGGCCCTTGGGCTTCTCAGGCAGGCACCTTAACTCCTAATCCATCTCTCCAGCCCTGCACACAGCTTTTTTTTTTTTTTTTTTTTTTTGGAGAGAGAAAGAGAGAGAGCGAGGGAGAGGAAGACAGATAGGGATGGGCATGCCAGCAGCTTCTCAGCTGCTGAGAACGAAATCCAGATGTGTGCACCCCCTTGTGGTCAAGTGCGGCATAACGCCCTTGCGTCACTTTGCATCTGGCTAAACGTGGGACCTGGAGATTGGAACTGGCATTCTTTAGGCTTAGGAGGCAGGCGCCTTAACCGCTAAGCCATCTTTCCAGCCCCACACAGCTTTTATATGGGTGCTGGGAATCAGAACTAAGTTTTTCATGCTTGTACAGCAAGCACTTTGCCAAGTGAGCTATCTCTCCAGCCCATGAATACCTTTTTTTAAAATAAAATTTTATTTATTTATTTATTGTTTTTTCAAGGTAGAGTCTCACTCTAGTCCAGGCTGACATGGAATTTACTACGTAGTCTCAGAGTGGACCCAAACTCATGAGGATCCTCCTACCTCTGCCTCCTGGGTGCTGGGATTAAAGGTGTGTAACACCACACCCGTCAAAAAATATTTTATTTATTTGAGAGAGAAAGACAGAAAGAGGCATGCAGAGAGAGAGAGAGAGAGAGAGAGAGAGAAGGAGGGAAGGAGAGAGGGAGGACACTAGGGTCTCGTGCCACTGCAAACAAACTCCAGATGCAAGTGCCACTTTGTGCATCTGGCTTTATGTGGAGAATTGAACTTGGGTTCTTAGACTTTTCTGACAAGTGCCTTAACTGCTGAGCCATCTATCCAGCCTCCTGAATATTCTTTTAATGATATTACATATTCACTGCTATGGGCTAATTTTAACTTAATCATCATTTAATCATACCCATAAAGTTTGCATATGTGTACTCGCTTTGAGTGGTCACTGTTATGAACACTGGTTATGAACATGTGTATTAGTTTCCTTGCTGCAATGACCAAATGGCTGACAAGAAGCATCTTTAAGGAAGAAGGATTTATTTTCACCCTTAGTTTGAAGGTTCAGTCCATCATGCCAGGGAAGAGCATGATGGTGATAGTGGCTTGCAGCAGTGGCAGCCAGAAAGTAAGGCTGCTTGCTCACATCTCCATGGACCAGGAAGTAGAGATGGGACAGAAAGAAGGCCAAGTCTTTCTGCCAGAGATCTCTTTCCTCCAGCCAGGTCAACCTTTCAAAGGTTACACAACCTCCCCAAACAGCAAGACCAGATAGGGATCAAACACCAGATAAAGATCAAGTGTTCAGAGCTGGGCCTGGTGGCTCACACCTTTAATCCCAGCACTCAAGAGGAAGAGGTAGGAGGATCACCATGAGTTCCAAGTCACCCTGAGAATACACAGTGAGTTCCAGGTCAGCCTGGAATAGAGTAAAACCCTACTTTGGAAAACCAAAAATCAAGTGTTCAAGCACATGAGCCCATATTTTATATCCAAATCATAATACCACCCTTGTTGTGTATTCCTTTCTATATCTGGTCATTTAATCCCTCCAGATAAACTGGAAGTAGAATTGCTGATTTGGATAGTCTGAACCCTTTGCTGAATTTTTACATATACCAACCAGAAAGACAGCTCTTCAATATTATATATCAGTCTTCTTAATCTTCCTATTTCATTTAAAACATGGCAAAGTGACTGTCACACTTGGCAAACACAAATTAGTCTTCCACAGAAAGAGCATTTTATTTTAAACAGTGACAGACTAAACAAAATCACTAATATATTAAATGTGAAAATTATGAAACCTTTTCAAATTCCTTTGCCATCACTATAGTTCACTCTTTTGAGGCTAAATATTCAGAATACTGCTAGATTCTGGTTCTTCTGTTAATATGATTCACAAAGTTGATTGATCACTATATTATTCCCTACTAGAATCAAGGGCAGATGGAGACATGATTGTATGTATACTTTCCCTACTGGGTAACATTAACATTTCTCATAGATTATTTTTGGAAGCTTTTAAGTGGCCAGATCATTCTTAGTAAAAGTTAAATAGAACTTAGATATGTCATTGTTCTCATAATTATTGGAAATGGACATAGAAATTATCATGGAGCAATGCAAGGGACTCATCTAAGGAACCATACATCGGAGACAGTTCTCTGGTGTAAACCACATACAGACTTTCAGCGGGGCTTGAAGGCTGCAAATGACAATACTACCACACAGTCAGTGTCCAGGAAAAGGAAGATGAATGCTACCCTGGATCTGCTTTTGCTCATCCATAAATAAAGGCAATGAGATAATCTATATAAACTTCAATACCTAATTTTCTATATTCCTTTGGGTAAAATAAGGTTTGCTGTTGTATCAGTTACCTTCGGTGGTAGTTTGATTGAGGTTTCCCCCATAAACTTAGGTGTTCTGAATGCCAGAGGATGGAGATTTGGGAATTAACACCTCTTGGAGGCAGTGTATTGTTGGGGTGGGCTTATGGGTATTATACAGTTTCCCTTTGCTAGTGTTTGGCACACTCTCCTGGTCCTGTTGTCCACCTTATGTGGGCCAGGGGTGATGTCCACCCTCTACTCATGTCGTCATTTCCCCTGCCATTGTGGAGCTTCCCCTCAAGTCTGTCAGCCAAAATAAACCTCCCCCCCCCCAAATCTGCTCTTGGTTGGGTGATTTTTGCCAGCATTGCAAACCTGTGACTGCAACAGTAATGTTGGTACCAGAAGAGGGGTTTCTGCTAGACACCTGACTGTGTGGCTTTGGCCTTTTGGAGTTGATTTTCAAGAGGAATGTGGAAGGATTTGAAACCTTGGCTTAAGAGATGCCTTGCAGTGCTGTAAGTACAACTTGATGGATTCTTCTGGTCAGAGTTGCAAAACCTGAATGCAGTTAAAACTATGGACTGTGAGGTTTGGCTTATGAGGGTAAAAAGGAGCTTTCTCTAGACTGGGCTAGATGCAGTTTGTGTGAGAGGCTTGCTGTTATGGGCCATGTCCTAAGAAGTTGTGCAGTGTTGCAGTGCATAGAAACGGACTAGTGTGAGCAGAGGGATATGGCACAGAAATGATATCTTTGGGCCAAAACTGCTGCCCATTCAGCTGCAATTGAGAGATTACAACCTTTGAGATTGGGTCAGCTGACCTGCACTGGGGCAAACAGGACGAATGTAGACTCTTTTGAAGGTGCCTGAGTGTTCCAGGAGTGTCCTGTTCTTCAAAGTCTGCTTTATTCTCCCCTGGATTAACAAATTGGCACCCTACCTGGTATTGTGGAGTATAAGAAATGCAGGAAAGAGAGGGTCATTGAGTTTGCAATGCGGTCTTGTGTTCTGGAAATTGCCATGGGCAGTATGAAGCAGGTTTGCTGGATGCCTGCATGGATACCCCATGAAGCCATGAGGATGAATGGTGGACTGCAGTGGAGACCCAGTGGAGATGCAGGGACCATGAGACGACTGCTAAGGAAAGCTGCTGGTCCTGATGAAGTTTTCCAGGACTGTGAGTAGCCTAGCTGGAGGGGTAGAATTGGAACTCCACAGACTTGCTGCTGGTTAGAATTATTGGATTTGGAGATTTGTCACTGACTAGAGTTGTTGGACTTGAAGCTAGAGTTTGATGTTTTCCCTAGTCGTTTTAAATCTTGTATTTGCTGACTATTTCTTTGCTATGTCTAATGCCATCTTTTGCAGTGTGAATGTTTATTCTGTGCCATTATGGATTTTTTTGGGGGGGGATTTTTTTGGTATTATGGCTCAGTTAAAAGATCTTGGACTGGGCTGGAGAGATGGCTTAGCAGTTAAGGTGCCTGCCTGCTAAGCCTAAGAATGCTGGTTCCAATCTGCAGTGGTTCCAATCTCCAGGTCCCATGTTTAGCCAGATGAAAAGTGATGCAAGGGCGCAATGCTGCACTTGACCACAAGGGGGCACACACATATGGATTTTGTTCGCAGCAGCTGAGAGGCTGGTGGCGCGCCCATCTCTATCTGTCTTCCTCTCCCTCTCTCTCTGTTTCTCTCTCCAAAAATAAATAAAATTAAAAAAAGATCTTGGACTATGGGGATGTATTAACATCATTGGAATCGATGAAAACTATGGGGACTTTAAAAAAAAAAGTTGGATGAATACATTGTATTTTCTATCATGTATGGTTATCAGTTTATAGGGTCTAGGGGCGGAATGTGGTGATTTGATTCAAGTGTCCCCCATAAACTTAGGTCTTCTGAATGCTAGGTTCCCAGCTGATGGAAATTTGGGAATTAATGCCTCCTGCAGGCAATGTATTGTTTGGGGCAGGCTTATGAGTATTATAGCCAGTTTCTCCTTGCATAGTCTCCTATTCCTGTTGCCCACCTTATGTGGGCCAGGGGGTGATGTCCATCCTATGCTCATGTTGTCATTTTCCCTGCCATTGTGGAGCTTCCCCTTGAGTCTATAAACCAAAATAAACTGCCCCCCCCCACAAAGCTGCTCTTGGTTGGGTGATTTCTGCCAGCAATGCAAACCTGACTGCAATACTTTCCCATTACTGGGATAAAATACAGGACAAAAATCAGTTTAAGGGAGAAAAGGTTTATTTAGCTCACAATTCAAGCTTATAGTCTATCATGGCAGGGAAGGCATGGCACCAGGAGCTGAAGACAGCTGGTCACATTCAGTGCTCTTTCATTCTTATAGAGTCCAGGACCCCAACCCATGGAATAGTGCCAACTACAGTACAGGTGGGTCTCTTCACCTCAGTTAACCTAATCAGGACAATCCTCACAGATATCAGAGGCTAGTCCTCTCATCAGGTTAACATTATAGCTGTGATGACATCTGTCTTTTCAAAAGGTAGATGTCATACCCTTTGCTCATGTGTAAGCAAGGACAAGATGGGTTACCCTTTAGGGAGTGGCCAGCAGCCTCTTAGCTCTATAATTCACCTCCTTTTGAGTGTGTAGCATCTATGAACAGAGCTCTCAGGACTGTTGCTATCCAATAGGGAGGACTGGAGGTACCAAGAAGGCAAGCAGAAGCTCATTCTGTGTTGATGAAAGCTATCAGCACCCACATCCCAGGAAACACAAGAGAGCTAATGAGACTGGAAGTCCCTAAGCAAAGGAAGGGACATGCTTTGAGTACCTGTACTTATTTGTAGGACATTGCCATTCAGCTTGTTTTAACCCTTTAGTCTTACTTGGAACAAAACCTTACCCCTTCCACTGTCTCCTTTTCTGTCCAGTTGTGGCTCAGTGGAACCCCTCCTCTTTCTGTGTCCACAGAACTGTAACACTTCCCTCCTGTTCTTCTGATATTTGGGAAACCCCAGCATGGTTAACTGTGGAGTCCTCTGGGTGACTCCTTAGCAGCCCAAGTCTTAAGCAGATGCGCTCAACTGCTACCTGTGCACAAAGTGCAGCAGCAGGTATCTTCGCTGTCCTTGGTGCTGACAAAAAACATTTCTGTTCTCTTGGCAAAGGCCTTTGCTCTTGCTTCAATATGAAAATAAATCAGTGTTTCAGTGTTCCACAGACACCCACAATGACTATTGCCAAACCTTCACCTCTGCCCAAAGTGCGCTGATAACCCACACACATGCCCATGAGGCTCCCTGTCTCAGCTTCCAACTTTGTGAAACATACAAACACGACCATTTATTATGTTTAAACTGTTTATCACAACTTTACCTATTTCTCCCCTCACTGCTCGTTCTAGTAATCTCTGTCCCCTGATTTACATTGACTGTTGCTTCTGCTGAAATACACTAGACTGGGACTGGGGATATTGCTCAGTAGTTAAAGGCACTTGCTTGCAAAATATGCCAGCCCAGGTTCAGTTCCCCAGTACCCATGTAAAGTCAGATGCACAAAGTGTACATGGATCTAGAGTTTGTACCAGTCAGAGGCTCTGGTATTCCTATTAATTCATTCTTTCTCTCTTAAATAAATAAAATAAAAATATTTTTAAAAAGAAAAAAAAAAGAAATATACTGGCTTGTTCTCTTGGTGGATCTATGGTTGCCAAAATCTCTAGGTGCTGCAGGTCTGAAAATGTCTTTTCTTGGCTCCTTTCATAAAGTGTTATTCCCATATTTACTTCATAGGTAGTACATTACACAGCTCCAGGGAATACACATATGTCTAACAAATATCCCTCTATTATGCTCTGGCCTCTTGGCTCTAATTTTGGGAGGCAGTGAATACTTCCACGTGCAGGACTATTAGTGAATATGACAAAAAAAATAAGTGTGTGCACACAATATTCCTGTCTTTTTTAGTGATTCACTGACTCTTATCTTTCCACATATGTCTTGGTGCTCACTCCAGTGGGCTATGAAGGAGAGTGCATGTCTTTTGATGACTGCATACACTCCCAGAGAACAAATGTGCCAAAAATCTTTTAATTACCAACCCAGAAATGGAAATTTATATTCTCTAATCTCTCTATTTTGAACAAGGTCATAATGGATAATCTAGAATGTGCCAATCCCAACACATGGAGTTAATCCACAGAAAAATTGGCTGGAAATAGAGCTGCTAGATTGAAGTGGGTATATTTGGAGATGACCATGTACTCAGAATGCCATTCCTCATGAGAGCTAGACCTACATGCTGCCTATTTCTGACATAGTACATGGACCAGTGTTTGACTCACAGCATGACAGATGAAAACTCTTTGTGTTCCTCTTCTTTCTTTAGTGTTAAGGGACTTGACATTTGCTCTGTGAACTGCTTTTGACCATGTTTTACTTATTTTTCTCTGGAATATTTATCATTTTCTTACTGACATATGGTTGTTTATGTACTAAAGAAATGAACACTTTGTCAGTACTAATAGTGGCAATAATTGCTAGTTTACTATTTGCTTTCTCCTTTGGTTGAGGTTCTTTTTTTGGCATTTTGAATTTTGTTTTGGTTTGATTTGGTTGTTTTGACGTAGGGTCTCACTCTAGTCCAGGCTGACCTGGAACTCACTCTGTAGCCTCAGGCTGGCCTCAAACTGACAGTGCCTCCTATCTAAGCCTCCCAAGTGTTGGGACTAAAGGTATATAGCACCACCCAGTGGCATTTTGAATTTTATAAAGTATAAGTAACAATTTTACCTTTTGTGAGTTTGGGTAATAAATTGGACTTTGTAGGGAAAGAGTTTTCCCTATGATGTCTTCAAGTACTTTCATAGTTTCATGTTCCAATTTAATTCTGAACCCTTTTGGAATTTATTCAATTTACTTTTCCTAAGCTATGCAGGTGGTTTCAACAAAATTATAAAGTAATCCACAATCCATGAACCCCTCAGACCTACAGTGCTCTGTGGACTAGAGATCCAGCAGAACATGTTGCCCTGATAGAAACACTATCTAAGTGTCCAATACTCAACCACCACCAAAGGGGCCTGGGGATATTGTCACATTGCTAGTTTAACAGGAACAGAACTTTTAATTTTTTAAAATATATTTTATTTATTTATTTGAGAGAGAGAAAGACGGAGGGAGGGGGAGAGAGAGAGAGGGAGGGAAGGAGAGAAGGGGCACGCCAGGGCCTCCAGTCACTGCAAACAAACTCCAAACGCATGTGCCCCCTTATGCATCTGGCTTATGTGGGTTCTGGGGAATTGAACTGGGATCATTTGGCTTTGCGGGCAAATGCTTTAACCGCTAAGCCATCTCTCCAGTCCCCAGAACTTTTAATTTTAATCAAATAAAGTTTCAACATAGTCAAAGGTGGTCATGCTCTCTATCACCCTTATGTAATATCTGTGCACACCAGTCGCTCACTTGAGAGTGGTCCCTCACTATGTCCCCTTCATCATGGAATCTGCTCTTTCATTTCTCCTCAGTGGGCATTGTATTTAAAAGGTATCTCTGTGGCTGTCTCTTGTATTGCACCATCTTTTCATTTTTTTTTCTCAGCAGAAACTCTGGAAACATCTATAGCCATCTGTGTTCTGGCCACAACTTTACGGCGTCTTTTACTATTTTTTCAGTCATTTACTCACAGGTTTTATAATGTCCCCTAGTAGACTGTGAGCTTAAGTGTGGCAGGATGTGTCTGCTTTGCTGTTCTACCATCATCACCTGATGTGTTTATGGCATAAATTGTTACCTGACTGGAAATTTCCAGTGTTACTCCTGTAACAAGGCAATGGGTCTGATATCCTTAGTACTAAGGATTCCAGTTAACTATTCATAATTTATATTTATTTGTTTTTGATTTATTCAAGGCAGGGTCTCACTCTAGGACTAAGGCTGACCTGGAACTCATTCTAGCTCCACACTGTCCTTGAACTCATGGTGACCCTACTACTTCAGCCTCCTGAGTGCAAGGGTTAAAAGCATGTGCCACAATGCCCAGCTATGCAGAATTTAAAAATATAGGACCTGCAGGATCATTTTGGGAAGGCAAAATCTTTCCTTGGGCACAAGATTATTTTAAGCACTAGCATCACAACTTTTAGGACAGGGTTCATTTTAACTAGCCTTGTAGTCCAAGCCTCATTTTTCTCATCTGTGGAGTAAAAGTCTCTCCCTAAAAGGGATGTTGGAGAATTAGATCATACAGCTGATGTGTGTGCTTGAGGCTCAGCACATAGGACAGCATCTCATAGACTGGAGCCAGCCCTGGAGGACAGCATTCCTATGCTAGCGGGTGGAGGTGGGGCACAAAGGACCAAGATTCCCAGCTGGAACTAACACCAAGAAGAACAGTATTGTCAGGGCACGAATAACGACACAGCAGAAAATAGGTAAGACTCTGGGGCCTCAGACTCTTGCTGTTGCTGCCACTGCCACCAGCTCACACATGATTTCTCTGTGTCTGCTGTGTGCTATGCTTCCTCAGGTAAGCTCAGGTGGGGGAACTAAGGGAGATACTAAGGACCAGGACAAACAAGACTTCCAATCCACAGACCTGACTCATTGCAGACAGAGGAAGGATATCACCACTCTGTGGGACACTGACTGTGAGAAGGTGTCAGAGTATCCTAAAATGACTCTGACTTCATGTAGTCCCAGTGAGAATTACTATAGGCCAGGTGGTATGCTCTCTGGCACATGTACAAGGAAATGAAGCTCTTACAGTCCACATATCTTGGGGTTACTTTTCTATTGGAGTTGCCCTGAATGATGAAGCTTGAACAGATTCACTACTTCAAAGAGCTTATAACATTCTATTAAGTGAACATACCACCTTTAATTTATCTACCTCCTATTAATGGTCAAAGGGATTAGCCAATTTTAACAAAACCAGTTTTGGATTTCTGACTAGTGTCCTTTTAAAAATTAAATTATGATAACATTTTCATATGTATATGTAATTGTAATTTCCCCTTGTTTATCCTCTTACTATCCTCCTATCTTCCTGCCTTATTGGTACTCTTTTTCTCTCCAAATAGTTTCCCCTTTTCTTTTTTTCAAACATTTTTATTATTTATTTGAGGGTGGGGCACATACATAGAGAGAAAATAGGAGTGCCAGGGCTTCCAACCATTGCAAAAAACTCCAGACATGTGCACTACCTTGTGCATCTGGCTTTACATGAGTACTGGGGAATCGAACTCAAGTCCTCATGCTTTGCAAGCAAGTGCCTTACCACTGAGCCATCTCTCCAGCCTAGTTTCCCCCTTTTTTCATGCCACATATTATATACATGCATATGTAGTCAATCCTATATTCCCATATGAAGAAACATGAGATACTTTGCTTTTCTACATGTCTCACAGCCCTCTTGTTTCCCTTACCCCTTACATTTAGGCATCTGCCACCTCTTTCATATTTCCCTTTCTAGTCTACATTCATTCCATATATTTATATTTAAATTTTGATTTCACATGAGAGAAAATGCATATTTTCCTTTTTGTTTAACATAGTCTACAGTTTCATTCATTTTCCTACAAATGTCTTAATTTTATTCTTATTTATAGCCAAGTAAAATTCCACTGTGCATGTATGTACCACATTTTCTTTATTCATCTTTTTTTTTCCCCCCCAGGTAAGGTTTCACCTCTTTATCCATTTCTATGTCAATGCATATCGTGGCTACCATGAATAGTGCATCAATAAACATGATATGTAAGTGTCTATGTGGTATACTGGCTTAGAATTCTTCAGGTACATACACCCAGGAGTGATAGAGTGGGTCATATGGTAGTTCTATTTTTAGTTTTTTTGAGGCACCTCCATAATGATTTCTATAGTGGCTGTACTAGTTTACATTCTCACCAGAAGTAAATAAGTGTTCCTCTTTCCATACATCCTTGCTAGCATTTGTTGCCACTTGTTTTTGTTATTATAGACATTCTAAATAGAGTGAGATGGAATTTAAGTACAGTTTTAATTGGTATTTCCTGATGGCTAAGGATCAAACTAGTGTATCTTAAAAGACAACAGTAGCAACTAACATTCAAAATGTTACAGCAAGCATGGTCATTAGTCAAGGAAGACAGCAAATGTTTCCTCATAGTTTCATCACTAAAATAGTCACTATTAGAACTGTTGCATTTTCCCTATACAAATGAATATTTTAAATCCAAATTTGCACATATGAGTGTGATTTATTTTTCATTCATATCAAGACACTATCTACTCACTTAATATGCCTTTAATATGTCAATAGAATTCCATCTTATGAATATACCACAGTTCATTTAACCAACTTCAATTGTTAAGTATTCAGATTTCTAACTTGCACTCAAATAACGGTCTAGTTTGGTTTTGTCCTTCTGAAACCTGGAGAATGAAGGAAACTTGGTTCAGCCTCCCAATTACAAAACAGTTCAAGGCCCTCCTACAAGTCTGCAAACCCTCGAGGCAACACTTTTGCATCATCTTCTTTTTCCTTGACTCTGTGCTATGAAAGCATTTCTCCTCTGTCCTTTGTCAATCCAGATGAAATCATCACTCATCTCACACAGGAGTGATTTTAAGGGAGACTTGGAAGATGGGGGAACAGTTCATGTCTTGTCCAACATTGCCTTTTTGGTATTCTAGTCCTTCTACCCACATCTAGCTGAATTGTCTTAACCCTTACTATAGTTGTGGGCCTGCTAAGGTCCACATTGTCAAGCACTGAAGAAGCAGAGAGAGGGGACTGGAGAAATGGTGGCTCAACAGTTAGGGCACTTGCTTGCAAAGCCTAATGACCTAGGCTCGATTCTCCAGTACCCACATAAAGCCAGGTACACAAAGTGGTACATTTATCTGGAATTCATTTGCAGTGGCTAGAGGCCCTGGTACACTAATTCTCTCTATTTCTCTCTGCTTGGAAATAAATAAAAATATTTTAAAAGAGGTGAGAAATGATGGCAGCCTTCAGCACAGGGTTTTCTTTCAGGGGTCAGATTCAGGTGTGCTGATGGTGGCATACTTATGGTGTCTGATTAAAAAAAGCTGGGAAGGGTGACTGATAAAACCATCACAAGTAATGGGAAGACATGTCAGCTCTCTGAGATTGAAGGCTTAGAAGATAGTTATGTCAAAATATGAGTGTGTGGACAGGTTGTGAGCTCAATTTGATAGTCATAAGTATGTTGTTGCAGTTA
Organism: Orientallactaga sibirica; assembly: GCA_036365145.1. Lineage (NCBI taxonomy): Eukaryota > Metazoa > Chordata > Mammalia > Rodentia > Dipodidae > Orientallactaga > Orientallactaga sibirica. The sequence goes on from JAEOAD010000039.1 coordinate 14,734,106, forward strand.
GGTTCACATTGCTGCCAGAAAACACTTGACCAAGAGCAACTTGTGGGGGAAAAAAGGGTTTATTTTGGCTTGCAGACTCAAGGGAAAGCTCCATGATGGCAGGGGAAAACGATGGCATGAACAGAGGGTGGACATCACCCCCTGGTCAACATCAGGTGGACAACAGGAACAGGAGAGTGTGCCAAACACTGGCAAGGGAAAACTGGCTATAATACCCATAAACCTGCCCCAAATACATTGCCTGCAGGAGGCATTAATTCCCAAATCTCCATTAGCCTGGAACTTAGCATTCAGAAGACCTAAATTTATGGGGGACACCTGAATGAAACTACCACAAATGTACAGACACAGAATGCCACATGCTAGGTACAATTCTCCACAAGAGACTATGGACCTGAAAAGAAATCTTGGACTAGAGATAGTTCAGCAGTTAAGTGCAGTTTCTGTGTGTGCATGAGGGCCTGAGAGAACTGAACTCTAGTCCCCACATAGAGCTGGGAATGGCCACATGTACCTGTAATCACTGTCCCACAAAAGAAAGCAGAGACCAGCAAGCTCCAGGATCAGTATTTGATTCCAGTTCAAAATGAGCACGGGTGGAAAAGTGATGCAGCAGAACACCTGAAGTTCTGCTCCAGCCTCTGCAGGCTAGCACATGGGGCACTGCAAGGGCACATACACGTGCATGCACCACATACCACACATCACATCACACACAAGCAAAAAAAATAAGGTAAAAATTAATAAATCTGAGGAGTTTTGAGACACTCCACATAAATCAATACACTCACTGAAGGAAATGACTGAGTCAAAGATTTGAAAATTTAACATTTTAACATATGTTATAAAGCTACTCTTTGAAAAGCTGTACCTTATATGACATTCTTATCAGTAATTTATAAGTATTCATTTTCCTAAATTCTCAATGATAAGGTAGCATAGACACTTCTGGAAGATCTTTGTTAATTTGTATGGCTCATTAGTTGCACGTTTTTAATAATAGGGAGGTTCTCTCAGGTACTCTTTTGCATAGGGAGCCACAAATTATAAGCACAATGGCTCTGTATAGCACTAAATTTCAGATCATATGCTACAATTATCTATGAAATATTTAGATTAATTATTTTTGGGGAAAACAGTAATACTTCCTACTTACAGGGGCTAACTGGCAGATACTACTTCAGGAAATTTGGTCCAGAGGACAGGATGGGGTAGCAGAGAACGGATATCTGGTCCAGCTTCCATGTTCTGGCAACAATCCTTCTCTGGGTATCTGGACATTTAAATACTTAGATCTATATTAAAAGGTAGCCATAGCAATTCCTCTGGAAGAGATAAAATAGGGTTGAAAGTCCCCCAGAATATGTGCCAAGAATGCTGTCCAAGGAGCACAAATGAAGTACTCAAGCCTTCAAATATATTTCCTCATAGCATGCCAGGCCACCTCTCTTCCAGGGCATACTGAATCACAGTGATCTTCTCTACTGTCTTCTGGAACTTCAGACAGCTTCAATAGAGAACAGCACCCTTTTTCCTTCAGATTTTTATCAGGGTTAACTGAACAGTAGAACACAACTTAGCACATACACAAGTGCACACATGCACAAGTCAGCTCCCACACAGGGATGCCAATCCCTGACAACATGTGCATAATACATGTATATACACATGTGCCTGTGTACAAACACATACATCCAAGCATGTGCACAATCTACAACTTCATGGCCAATCCCCATTTGTCCACTTTCCATATTCCAATATCATTATGACTTATGTGCAGCAGAAATTTCACTGCTTTACAGTTGTTAACTGAGATGCTCAGCCTTGAAATTAATATCTGCCAAACAGCATGGGTTTATGAGCCAGTTTACTTCAATAGTGAGTAATTAATCTATCTGATGTATTTAAAATTTTATCCTTTCATTAAAAGCTTCCTCTTTCTAATATCAAACTCTCTTTGCAACATCAAGCCAGCACACACAATGACACAGTTAACTGTCTCAAAGGAACTTTCTTCTTAATACAATATTTCCTAAAAAGCACAAATATCATGTAATTTATCTGTTTTTTAAGGCAGCAAGACAGACAACGGGTCTGGCTGGATACTAAACTTCAATGCAAACTGTCATTTGCTGAACTGACCAGTAGTCAGAGTCTGGGTAAAATATTCCTATGTGAGAGGTTTCCATTTTTGGGCAAAGAAACATGAAAAATGGCCAAGAAAATACAGCACAAGTCCCTTAAAGGGAAAGCTGTATTCTAGACCACACCTAACTAAACTGTGGGCCATAACCCAATAAAGGGTAGTATGATGGTTAATATTGCTACCTTGGCAGGATCAAGAATCCTGTAGAAGGGCTGGAGAGACAGCTTGGTGGTTAAGGAACATGCCTGCAAAGCCTGTTTGATTCTCCAGGTCCCACGTAGGCCAGATGGCCCATGTGTCTGGAGTTTGCGGTGGCTAGAGGCCCTGGCGGGCCCATTCTCTCTCTCTCTCTTTCCCTTTCTCTGTCTCAAATAAATAAATAAAAATAAAATTTAAATAAAAAAAGAATCCCATAGGAGATAAAACTTTGGACATGTCTGTGAGAGAGTTAACTGAGGAGGGAAGATCCACCCAAATTGTGGGTGGATGGGCACCATTCCTCTCTCTGTCTCTCTCCAAAAAAAAAAAAAAAAGAATCAAATACTTTAAGTTGGGTGTGGGTATGGGGTATGGTGGCACACACCTTTAATCCCAGTGCTCAGGAGACAGAGATAGGAGGATCACTGTTAGTTCAAGGCCATCCTGAAACTACATAATGAATTCCAGGTCAGCCTGGGTTAGAGTAAGACCCTACCTCTAAACCTCGAAAAAAACAGTAAGATACTTTGGATCACATTCTGTTAGAATGTTTGATTTTTTAAAAAAACTGCTGTTTAAGTTGCTAAAAAGTTTCATAAAAAAGTCATTAAATTGTTGGGCATGGTGGCACACACCTTTAATCCCAGCACTTGGGAGGCAGAGGCAGAAGGACTGCCGTGAGTTGGAGGCTAGTCTGAGACTACATCGTGAATTCCAGGTCAGCCTGAGCTAGAGTGAGACCCTACCTTGAATAACAACAACAACAACAACAAAATCATTAAATTAATTTCTCTGAAATGGTCCTGAACACACTTATTCAATTTTGTATGATATATTTATGTGAAGCAGTTCTCAACATTAATGATTATAAAAATACTAGTAAGGACTTCCGGGTAAGATGGCGGCATAGGAGCCATGCTAAACCAGCCCAGGGAGGGAATTAAGCAAAACTACAGCAAAATACACTCTTCTGAAAAGTACAGAAAAGGTTTTTCCTAGACACAGCAGAGAAGCAGGAGACAGCCAGAATCCCACCGAGGAGCTTGTGGACCGAACCTCGGCAGCTCCAGTCTGCTGTAGCCCCAGATTCACAGGATCTGTGCACCAGGCACCACCTGCCAGGCGTGCCTAGCAGCAGCAACGGAGAACAAACAAGGGGACTTTCCAACCCCATCAGCCTCCTTGCAGAGCCCAGAAATCTAAAGAAAAGTCTGCTGAGCTAATGAAAGAGATATAGGGGAACAGTGTGAGCAACTAAAGGCTTCCTGAACTCTCCCATTCCCCAACCATCAGAACTGTGAACCTCCAGCATTCAGCTCCCAGCGGCAGTGTATCTAGCACAGCTAAGCCAAGCTCAAGCTCCATAGCACACCAGCAGCGCATCCAGCATAGCTGAGCCGGGCTCAAGCTCCACAGCACAACATGGAGGGAACAAGGTGAGGACTCAGCATTGGTGAGATTGGAAGCCAAACCAAAAGGTAATGGGGCTGGTTGACTGACAAAAAAAACAAAAAAGCAAAAACAAAACAGGTACATAGGCCTGCATTGGAAGTGTTAATCTCTCTTTCCATGTCAGGGCAGGTTATGGGTTATATTTTTGGTTGGCTTTACCATTTTCAAATAAGCTGTACATGGGGTGTTAAATATTGCTGCTTTTAATGCTTACAGATTTATAGGGCCTTTGTCTTTTGCTTTTGTCATTATTGGGGGCAGGGTCTGATCCAGATCCAGGCTGACCTGGAGCCCAATTCAGAACAGAATTCTCTACCTCCCAGCTGACAGGATTAAGGGTTTAGAGCAACACACACCCTTAGGGATTTTGGCCTTAAAAGACTGTTTGTTTTAATCCTCACACTTCTATACTCTGTGCTAGTTTTTATTGAATGTGTATATTGCTCAGTTGAAGTTTAGAATTTGCCAGAATATTGTCCCACCCAGTCCACTAGAATACTTGCTTAGCAAGCAAACATAACACCTAGGATTACTTCTGTGGTTGGATTGGGGTACAAGTGCTACACTTGGCACCTTAAACTCATATCCTGAAAGTATATAAAGGTGGATCACCACATCTAAGAACACTGCAGATAAATAGAAAACCCAAGCATCAAATAAATTTAGGATGAAAAAGTCGCTACATTCTAATACAAGAAATGCAAAGAATCAAGACAATGCAATTCCACCAAAATTATAAATCCATCAGAAATGATCACCAATGAGACTATTTTAGATGAAATACCTGACAAAGACCTCAAAAGAATGATTATATCTATGCTCAAAGAAATGAAAGAAGAAATGAAAGGATTCAAAGAAGAAAACAAACTCCTGAAAGAGAGCACAGAAAACCAGTTTAATGAAATAAAAAGGTCATTACAGGACATGAGTAAGGAAAAAGAAATCTGAAGAAAAAACAGGCTGAAATCCTAGCTCTGAAGAACACAGTCAGCGAAATAAAAACTCCGTGGAAAGTCTCACCAGTAGAATGGGTGAAGTAGAGAACAAAATATCTAAAGTAGAAGATCAGGTGGCAGACCTAATACAGTCCAACAGAGAGAAAGACAAGCTAATAGAAAGGTATGAATAGGAATTCCAAGATATCCGGGACACTATGAAAAGATCAAACATAAGAATTCAGGGTATAGTAGAAGGAGAAGAATTTCAATCCAGAGGCTTAGTCGGTGTTTTCAACAAAATCATAGAAGAAAATTTTCCCCAAATTGGGAAAGAAATGCCAATGCAGATACAAGAAACTTTTAGAACACCAAACAGACAAAACCTAGAAAGATCCTCTCCTTGCCATGTTATAAACTACTAAACATGCAAACCAAAGAAAATATATTGAAAGCAGTTAGAGAGAAAAAGCAAGTGACCTTCAAAGGGAAACCCATCAGGATCACAGCAGATTACTCAACACAAACTTTAAAAGCCAGAAGGGCTTGGAATGATATATTCCAAGTACTGAAAGATAAAAACTGTCAACCAAGATTACTTCATCCTGAAAAGCTATCTATCCAAATTGATGGAGAAATAAGGCCATTCCATAACAAAATCAGGCTAAAGAAATTTATGGCAACTAAACCAGCTCTACAGAAAATACTTGAAGGAATCCTTCACACTGAAGAGAAAGCAAAACACACACAGAAGGAAATAGGAAGAAAAATAAACCATACTCAAATAACAGTTAAAACAAATGAGTAAAGGGAAAACAGGAAGAACTACAAAACAAGAAGAATGGCAGGAATAAATACATATCTTTCAGTATCAATGGCCTCAATGCCCCAACCAAAAGACACAGGCTTGCAGACTGGATTAAAAAGCAGGATCCTACCATCTGTTGCCTCCAGGAAACTCACCTCTCAATAAAAGATGGAAACCTTCTTAGGGTGAAAGGATGGAAAATGGTATTTCAAGCAAATGGGCCTAGGAAACAAGCAGGGGTTGCTACCCTAATTTCTGACAGGATAGACTTCAAACCTACATTAGGAGGAAAGATAAAGAAGGGCACTTTATACTGATTAAAGGAACACTCCAACAGGAGGACATCACACTCCTAAATATATATGCTCCTAACATGGGGGCTCCCAATTTCATCAAACAAACACTATTAGGGGCTGGAGTTAAGGCGTTTGCCTGCAAAGCCTAAGGACCCCAGTTTGATTCTCCAGGTACCATGTAAGCCAGATGCACAAGGGGGTGCATGCATCTGGAGTTCGTTGGCAGTGGCTGGAGGCCCTGTCGTGCCCATTCTCACTCTCCTTCTCTCTCTTTCCCTCTGTCTCAAATAAATAAATAAAATCTTTTTTAAAAAGACACTATTAGACTTAAGGTCAGAGATAACTCCAAACACAGCAGTAGTGGGTGACTTCACATGTCTGGAGTTCATTCACAGCTGCTGAGAGGCCACTGGCATGCCCATTCTCTCTCTCTCTCTCTAAAAAAAAAAAAAAAAAAAAAAAAAAAAAAAGCCACCTTTCAGCCATAACTGGGAGTGGAAGACTGGAGATCTTTTCTCATTTCCTTGGAACTGATATGTGGCAATCCTGCTGAGGTGGTACCTCTTCCTAGTTCTTAGCTGAAGCTAATGGACAAGAAGCTGAGCAGCCATGGAATGGAGCTGCCAACACCAACTGGGAAAGGTAGCTGATCAGCAACAATGAGAAAAAGTACAGTGTGACTACTTCCTTCAATGCCAGATCTAAGATGGATGCGACCTCACTGCTGCCTCCAAATCCTTAGGCAGACAGGACTCTGGGAGAAATGAAGGGAGGAGAACTCTGGGAATGCAGTTCAGCATAGCATGACCAATGATAATTACCCCAAACAGAGTAAAAACCAAACATGCAGGAGAGGCAAACGTGTTCACTTTATTTCTTCCCCTTCCTCCATAGAATGAGAGGCAGAGGATCCAGACCACAGAGGACACACAATAGACCAGAGGTATGTCAAAATGATTGAGTCATAAAGAGACTAGGTAAGAACAAGATGCACTCTATTGGGAGATAACATCTAAATATCAAGAATTCCTTATAGAAAAAGGAAAGAAAATGAAGAAAAAAATTATCAAGGAAACAACAAAAGAACATGCATTTCCAGACTAAAAGGATACTGGGTAGCTAGTATAAGGAATAAAAATAAACTCACAACCTCACGATCATATTCCACAATATGAAGGTTAAAAGGAAAAACTTAAAAGAGCCTGAGGCAGGTTAGGCTGCTTCTATCCACAAGATACAGAAACAGAACGACAAACTGACTTTCCAACAATAACCCTGAACATTGGCAGTAGTCTTCAAGAGCAGGAGAGGGAATGATTTCCCATTCAGAATTCAATATCCTATGTAACTTTTAATAAAGTATAAGAATGAAATTCGACATTCAAGATCACTAAAAAATTATTTCCCAAAATCCATCTGTTAGGAAGCTACTAGGGAATGTTTTTCTACAAAGGGAAAGCAAGTTCAAGAAAGTAGAGCCAGGGCCCCAGGTAGTAAAAGAAGTATAAGGGAACTTCTGGGAAAACAGTAGCCAGGGCACCAAGATAGATGCCAAGCAGGGTCTAGAGAATGACAGCCCTTCTGGAGTGGCATACAAGAGGTCCCAGGGAGACTAGCTGGTTGAATTCTTCATGGTTCTAACCATGAAAGCGATTTACACAATGTTAGGAAAGGGAAGTGGGGAGGGGAGGAATTAATACTAAGTATTTAGAAGAAAAATATAAAACCAAAGAAAATTATAAACACCACTTAAACAGAATAGTATAATATATTGTGTGCACAGGTAGAAATAGTGTCTATATTAATAAAGTGTAAACAATTAACAATAAGCTGAGGGGATAAAAACAAGGCATGTCTATGGTGGGGAAGGTAGTGAGGGAAACAAACTGTTTTTACTGGGAAAAGTCAACAGTTAAGGCCTGACCTCCCCCATTCAGACTGCCACCCAAAAAAGAAAAGCAGGAAAAAAAAACAAAACAGCAGAAGCATATTATTAAAGATAAGGATGTAATTACCATAAGAAACAGCTAAAGAGTCAGGAACTAATGTATGTATGTTTGTGATAGTGGGAATGGAGGGCAGAATACTGCTGGGTTTCTTTTTCATATATATCTATATCCATTATCTCTATATATTTACTGAAGAGTTATTTGGCGCTAAGATCTGTACAAGATATAACTAATTAAAAAACAATGAAAAAGATACACTATGGGGTTTTCAGCAAAAGCAATTTATTGAAATATATATGTGTATAACACATATAACACAAATACATGTTACTTTAGTCACTTGCAGAATATGACCTTGTCTTTGGGAACAAATGGAATCAACGCTCTTGGAACCAAAAGGACTAAAAGGATTTTGTACAGTGAGCTAATATCAGCAAATTGGCTAAGTAACTGCCATAGTGACCACATATTGTTCCATCTGTACAAAGAACTTTTTCCTCCATCTTTTTAAAATTATTATTTTTATTTATTTATTTGAGAGAGATACAGAAATAGGCAGGTAGAGAGAAAGAGAGAGAGATAGGGAGAATGGGCACACCAGAGCCTCCAGCCACTGCAAATGAACTCCAGATGCATGTGCCACCTTGTGCATCTGGCTTATATAGGTCCGGGGGAATCAAACCTGGGTCCTTTGGCTTTGCAGGCAAGTGCCCTAATCGCTAAGCCATCTCTCCAGCCCTCTCCATCTTTTATTTAAGGACTAAGAAGAGTAGTTTCTCTCTTACTCTGGCTATCTTCCTCTGCCAGAGCAGGGCTGTGATGTGAGCCCATGTGTAGGCCTGATCATCAGTCACTGCCTTAAGCATCCTGTCTCATGGGCACTCTCAAATGGACTTGCAGAGCTGCCACAGTTTATAACTGTTCCTTTGATTGTGATTTCATTGTTTTGCTCTTAGCCAAAAGTTCTTTCTCCAGCTGCAAATAACTTATGATGATTTTTCTTCAAAACTTATTATGATCAGCTATTGCCAGAGCTAGGAAATGCAATTAGCCAAGTATAGCTCTGGTTCCCCAATCCAACCACAGAAGTAATCCTAGGTGTTGAATTTGCTTGCTAAGCAAGTATTCTAGTGGACTGGGTGGAACAATTTACTGGCAAATTCTAAACTTCAACTGAGCAATCTACACATTTAAAAAAAAAAAAAAACCAGCACAGGTATGCAAGTGTGGGGATTAAAACAAACAGATAAAGTCATATAAAGCCAAAATCCTTACGGATTTGTGTTGCTCTACACCCTTAATCTTGTCAGCTGGGAGGTAGAAAATTCTGTTCTGAATTGGGTTCCAGGTCAGCCTGGATCTGAATCAGACCCTGCCCCCAATAATGACAGAAGCAAAAGAAAAAGGCCCTATAAATCTGAAAGCATCAAAGGCAACAATATTCAACCCCAAATACAGCTTATTTGAAAATGATAAAGCCAACTAAAAATATGTAACCCATAACCTGCCCTGACATGGAAAGAGATATTAGCACTTCCAATGCAGGCCTATGTACCTATTTTATTTTATTTTATTTTATTTTATTTTATTATTTTATTTTATTTTATTTTATTTTATTTTATTTTATTTTATTTTATTTTATTTTATTTTATTTTATTTTATTTTTGTCAGTCAGCCTCTTTACCTTTTGGGGTGAATTCCAATCTCAACAATGTTGAGTGCCCACCTTGATCCCTCGTGTTGTGCTGTGGAGCTGGAGTTCTGATCAGCTGTGCTGCATCTGCCACTATGGTCTAAATGCTGGAGGTTCGCGATTCTGATGGTTGGGGGGTGAGAGAGTGCAGGAAGCCTGGACTTGCTCACACAGTGCCACCTGTATCTCTTTCAGTAGCTCTTTAGCTGTTCTCAGCTGTCTTTCCTTCAGATTTCTTTTTTCTTTTTTGGGGAGGTTTTCTGAGGTAGGGTCTTACTTTAGCTCAGGCTGACCTGGAATTCACTATGTAATCTCAGGGTGGTCTTGAACTCCCAGTGATCCTCCTACCTCTACCTCCCAAGTACTAGGATTAATGGCATGCACCACCACACCTGGCTCCATCAGATTTCTTGACTTTGCAAGGAGGCTGATGAGGTTGGTAAATTTCCTTGTTCGGTCTCTGTTGCTGCTGTTTGGTGCCAGCACCTGGCAGGCAGAGCAGGGTAGGTGTGTGGATCACGTGCAGATCCACAGGCTGCAAGCACCTCAGTGGGATTCTTGCCATTTTCCTCCTTTCTTGTGGATATTGGTCTCTCCTGCTTCTCCACTGTATCTAAGAAGAACCTACATCCTTCACTTTTCAGAAGAAGAGTGTATTTTGTTGTGGTTTTGCTTAAATCCCTCCCTAGGCTGGTTTGGTGTGGCTCCTATGCCGCCATATTACCTGGAAGTCCCCCAAATTTTGCCTATATTATCTTCTGGAGTTTAATAGTTTTTTCATTTTACATGTTGATATAATGTATTTTGAGTTGATATTGAGATGTAGTGCTATATTAATACTGTTTTTTTGCACGTGGATGTCCACTTTTTCCAGCACCATTTAATGAAGACTCTTTTTCTCAATAAATTGCCTTTGTTCTTTTGTCCAAGATTAGTTGACTATATTTGTATGCATCAGTTTCTAGGATATCAATTCTATTCCACTGATTTGTCTACTTTTTAATATTAAACCATCTTGATTATTAGAAGTTTATTTTATTTAAAATATATCAGACTGGAGAGATGGCTTAGTGGTTAAGGCACTTGCCTGCAAAGCCAAAGGACCCAGGTTCAATTCCCCAGGACCCACATAAGCCAGATGCACAAGGGGGAGCATCTGCAGTTTGTTTGCAGTGGTTAGAGGCCCTGGCATGCCCATTCTTTCTCTCTCTCTACCTGCCTATTTCTTTCTCTCTCTCTCAAATAAAGAAAAATAAAAGATTTTAAAAAGTCTATTTATCATCTGCAAGCAGAGAAAGAGAGAAAGAGAGGGAATATGAATGAATGAATGCACACATAAGGGCCTTCTGCCACTGCAAACAAACTCTAGATGCATGTGCCACCTTTGTGCATCTGGCTTTATTATGTGGGTACTGGGGACTTGAACACAGCCTATCAAACTTTGCAAGCAAGTACCTTTAACCACTGAGCAATCATCCCAGCCCCAATTCCTGGAACTTTAAAGGAAGTCATCATATGAGTACTATCAGACTTTCTTTTGATTCTACATATAAACTTTAGAGACTTCAAAATTTGCATAATACTGGTGTTCTGACTGGGAGTGCACTGAATGTACAGATCAATAATCTGGGTCATCTTAATAATTTGAGTCTGCATATTTATGAGCATGGAATAGCTCTTCATGTGTATAGTTAAGTGATTTTTCCCCCATATTATTCTTGTATCCTGTAACTCTACTATGCTTACTTGTTAGTTCCATGAGTTTGTTGATTCAGATTTTCAGTACCCAATTTTCAAAACTTTATGCTGACTGAAAAAAACAAGCAAAATTCTAGTAAGTAGAATAGGTATTATATTGGTTTTTCAGAGCTGTCATTTCAAAGCAGCACAGTGTAAGTGACCTAAACAATAGAAATTTATTATCTCACAGTTCAAAAGGCCAGAAGTCCAAATTCAAGCTATTAGATTACGTTAAGTATTTCTGAGAGCAGAAGGAAAAATTTCTCCAGGAACTGAATGGTACTAAGGAAGTTACTGGGAGTCAGCAGAATGGCTGCAGACAAGATGATAGTGTCAGAAGCTACTGTTTATACTATAGCTGAGCCAAAACCCTATCCACAGTCCAGTCTCCTTTTCCAGAAAACAATGTCACAAACTCAATAAAAAACACATAGTAGTTGAAAGTATGGAAGGGAAGTACTAATACTGGCTTCCTTCCATAAGTTAGCTTGATTCACTAGAGTTTGTGTGGAGAATGACGTCTGCCCTGCCAACCTCTGCTATAAAATCTACCTTGTAAAATATGTTCATCCAAGAGAAGATCCAGGCTAAAAGAATATGCTAAGTACAGATCACTGGGGAGCAAAAGGATATGTGTAATTCATCCTTACCTGTCAAATGATAAACATCATCTACAGCATCCTTTTGTTGTACTGTCTCAGAGGTAATATTCTTGGATGGTGTTTCCAAGGTCAGACACTGAGATGTCTCCTTTTCTTGGCTACTTGGAACATTAGGGAAAAGTCTCTTCTTCACTTTGTCAATAAACACTACAAAGACAAAAGAATAACAAAAGAAATGTTTTAATGAAGTGGCCTTGAACTCAAGGTGATCCCCTACCTGTGCCTCTCAAGTGCTGGGATTAAAGGAACACCCGGCTTTTTTTTTTTTTTTTTTTTTTTTTTTTTTGAGAGAGAGACAGAGAGAGGAAGACAGATAGAGAATGGGCATGCAAGCAGCCTCTCAGCTGCTGAGAACGAAATCTAGATGCGTGCACCCCCTTGTGGTCAAGTGCAGCATTGTGCCCTTGTGTCACTTTGCATCTAGCTAAATGTGGGACCTGGAGACTAGAACTGGTGTTCTTAGGCTTAGGAGGCAGGTACCTTAACTGCTAAGCCATCTCTCCAGCCCCACACCCGGCTTTTTAATGATCTATTTAAATCACATAAGGATTTCATTTAAAATAAAGACACCTTTATTATCCCCAAACCGAGCAAGGATGGGAGAGCCGGGCTTAGCAGTTAAGGCATTTGCCTTAGGACCAAGCCTAAGGATCAAGGTTCAATTCTCCAGAACAAATAGGTTTTGGGGATCTGAATTCAGGTATTTATGCTTGTATGGCAGGTTTTTTTCTACTGAGCCATCGCCTCAGTGCCTTCCAAGGCTTTCTAATACAGATTTCTGGGCTAAGATACAAGCACCATGATACAAATGTGGTGAAGTCTCTGTCAGTCTAACTGATTGCACTTCATTCTCACCTCTCCTGTAAGTGGTAGGATTCTTTTTGACCTTGCCTGTGCTATTTCTCTTTTTATATGCTCTGTCTGGCTCAATTCCTTATACATTTTGGAGTATCCTCTCAAGGCTAAAACTGTCTCCAATTAGCCTATCTAGACTAATTTCTAACAACTTGCCAACATATCTCAAAGTTCCCTTAACATCTGGTATTTTAACATTTAGGACTGAACTCACTTTTCCTTCTTCAAACCTGTGCCTTCCTGGGACAGTCTTTCCTTGGCTAAGGCATTGCTGACTCCTCAGTGGTCTGCAAACCTCAGCCCACACTGTCCCCAAGTCTATGGTAAGACTCCTCTATGTACAACCCAACCACTGTGTTATCTCTTCAGTTCTTTGTTGGTGTAAACACTGATCACTCAATCCTTCTCTCCACATCTTCAAGGTCTATGATTCTCTCCCCCCTTCTCTCTCTCTTCTTTTTTCTTCCCTTCTTTTTGTTTTGTTCCCCTTCCCTCCACCCCACCCGCTCTCTTTCTACTTTAATATAACCTTGGATGCACACAGAGCTCCTATCTACCCTTCAGAAGCTTTCTCAGAGGCTAACATTTCATGTGAGTATGGTGCCACTATAAATACTAGCACATGCTGGTATATGTTCAGCTACATTTCACCAGCTCACAAAAGTCCAGTCTGTTCCAGATCTGACACCTCATCTAGTCCTCAGATCTTCTCACTTCCTTCAAATTGGCATACATTTCTCCTATTTTTCTTGTTCTTTAAGGTCTTGGTACTTTTAGAGATCACTGTCACTTATTTTGTATAATATTCCTAGTATGAGTTTGTCTGGTGTCTTTTCATGATCAAACTGGACAACATTATTATAAATGGGGTGTTCTTTTTTTAAAAATTTTTATTTATTTGCAGAGAGAGAGAGAGAGAGAGAGAGAGAGAAAACACAGACAGAAAGAGTAGGTGTGCCAGGGCCTCCAACTGCTGCAAATAAACTCCAGATGCATGTGTAACTTTATGTGGGTACTGGAGAATCAAACCTGAGTCCTTAGGGTTTGAGGCAAGCACCTTAACCACTGAGCACTCTCTGGCCCATGAGTGTTCTTTTTTTGTTTGTTTGTTTGAAGTAGCATCTCACCCTAGCCAAGGCTGACTTGGAACTCAATCTGTAGTTCCATGCTGGTCTTGAAGTCACAGAGATTCTTGTATCTCTGTCTCCCAAGTGCTGGGATTAAAGAAGTGTGTACCACATCTGGCCCTAAGTAGGCAGTTCTTTTTAAGGCATCACATTGGAGTTTGGAACACTGACTTATCTCATTTCTGTTGACATTAACCTTGATCACCACTGGTGATTTGTACTTGGTTTTCTTCCTGTAAAGTTACTATTTTTTTGTTTGTTTGTTTGTTTTTTTCGAGGTAGGGCCTCACTCTGGTCCAGGCCGACCTGGAATTAACTATGTAGTCTCAGGGTGGCCTTGAACTCTCAGCGATCCTCCTACCTCTGCCGCCCGAGTGCTGGGATTAAAGGCGTGCGCCACCATGCCCGGCTTTAATTTTTAATGATCAAACATCTTGGAGGGATGGACAGATTTTTGAGGTTGTATGTTTCTTCTCCATTATATTAGTTACCATTGACTATGGATTCTATCTATGGCATACATGGCTGTGGCAGCCAGTGTCTGTTTTCTATTTCCCTCATTTCTCCTGTATTTATTGCATGGGATTCTTCTTTAAGGATGCTATTTCTACTTGTCCATTTGTTTATGGATCATTACCTTTTACTACTTGTTCATTTGTGTGTTCACTGATATTTATTCTCAGGATTATAATTCTGTACTATTTTCACATATTTTGTGGCTCAAATTGCTCAAATTGTAGCAACTTGTTCCTTCAGCAGTACCCTCTAGCCTCCTACACCATTCAATGACTACACACCTATGGTCTTCCCCATAAGACACAGCAGCTTGTACTATATTTTCTCCATCCACACCTGGAGCCAGCCCATTCTACAGAATTCTGGTATCTGGCAACAATAATTGGGAGATTCATCTGCTCAGTTCTACAGCTACTCTCCTTCTTAATACAAATTTAATCATGTCCATCCTGTGCTTAAAAATTACCAACTGCTTTGCCGGAATGATTAGTTGCAGGGAGAATAAAGCCTTGTCCATCCTTAAAGGCAAATTTGGAATCTGAGTAGTAAACAGAGGCAGCACAGATATAACCAACAGTAATAATGCTTATATGCCTTCAGGAGGCATATCTACTCCACACTAATCCCTATCATTAGATATGAAGATGAAAACCTGAGGTTCAGAGTAATGAACTGAGTCACCAAGAAGGCTAGGAAGGACTTAAGAATGCAGGAAAATAGGTTTGAATATTTTAAGTAAATGTAATTATAAATATTTCAAAATAAAAGTTTTAGTTCTTAAAGCTTAAATTCCAAGTTTTTATGAGGAAGATAGGAATGGGAAGAATGCCATATGAATTCAGATGTGCATGTGTCAAGACATCTGCAGAGTATAATTTGATCAAACATGACTGAGGGACAATCTTCCTCTTCAATTTAAAATTGAGCAGTGTTAAAATAATACCAGATTAAAAACCAAAGAAGAAAACTTTCATTAACCCAAACTACATTGGACTAAGTATTTTGTAAACCTAAATGCATAAAGTTATTTCCATGTTATGCTAATGTTTCACAATCTCACAAGGACATCTCTGTCTCCCAACCATTTCTCTGTAACAGGAACATGTTCTGCAATTGGAATTCATTCAGGAAATTCATCTTTGACACTTCTGCTACAAACATTATCAGAAAAATGAGCATTTAATAAATAGTTCCACTTCAAAAAGAGTTAAGGAATGACTTTGATATTAAGTATTGGTAGGAAATTATTTTATATCATTCTGTCTGTGATGATTAACCTTCATTGTTAACTTAAATGGAATTAGAATAATCTATGAGACACACATCTGGGCTTGCCTATTGTGGTGTTTCCTGAGACGTTTAACTAAGAAGATTCACCCTTATCGTTTAAGGCACCATCCCATGAGCTGGGGTCCTGAACTAAAGAAAAAGTGAACTGAACACCAGCATTTATCTCTCTCTGATTTCTGAGTATGAATGCAATGTGACTGGCTACCTCATGGCCCTCCTGCAACACACCTTCTCTGCCTTGATGCACTGTGCTCTCAATCTGTGAACCATAATAAAAACCTCAGACACAGAATGAAGCTGGCCCCAAAGAGAACCTATGTATGCTGCAGGTGGTAGAACAGGAGAAGCAGGACTACCCATTGCTATTGGAACCCTGATGATGCCACCCTAAGTCCTCCCAGATATCAGACACAAAGCTAGGGGGTTTGGGGTTTATCATGCTGGGTTTCAGTCTTGTTTTGCTCCAATCCTTCTTTGCTATCTTTCTATTCTTCCCTCTTCAGATACTCTGTGTCAATGTATATTGGAAGTATGAAACTCATTTTCAGCTTGGTGGTTTCCTCTTTACTGATACTTTCTACACCCCCCTCAATTTCAGTCCCTTCCATCTACCTCCATAAAGAAAGTAGTGAAGAGATTGTTGGAGTTGTGAGCCCCTTGGGGAGTCAGAGAGGGAATAGGAAAAAAAAAAAATCTTGGAGCCAGGCGTGTTAGTACATGCCTTTAATCCCAGCACTTGGGAGGCAGAGGTAGGAGGATCGTCATGAGTTCAAGGCCACCCTGAAACTACAGAGTGAATTCCAGATTCCAAGTCAGCTTGAGCTAGAGTGAGACCCTACCTCAAAAAACCAAAAAACCAAACCAAAACAACAACAACAACAACAAAAACCCAAAAAAAGAAAAGAAAAAAAAACTTGGATATGACAAGAGGCGACAAACAAGAAAGCTGAAGGACAAAGAAGAGGGAAGAAAGAAAAAAAAGATATATAAGAGGCCATGTTCACCATTACTCCTGCTAATAGGGGCTGGAGAGAAAGTCTCAAACATTAAAAAGTGCAGGTACTGAAGAAGGGAGATGGTGTTTGAGCCTAAAAGAAGAAGTGGAGGTCAAGGAAGAGATGACACTTCATCTTAGGGATAGCAGTCTCTTAGGCTGTAGACACTTTCATTACTGCAGGCAATGTATATAAAGAATTCTTCTTCATGGTATTCTTGGTATAACTAACCCACCATGATACTGGTGGGTGGAATAATATTGTTGACAAACCTCTCTGGAAACACCATGAGAGGCATGCCCAGATGTGTAGTGATAAAGCAAAATTAAAATAGCATTAGTTATTTTCTTTTTTTTCTAATTTTTATTTTTATTTATTTATTTGAGAGAGACAGAGAGAAAGATGCAGAGAGAGAGAGAGAGAGAGAGAGAGAATGAGAATGGGTGCACCAGGACCTCCGACCACTACAAACGAACTCCAAATGCATGTGCCACTTTGTGTATCTGGCTTACGTGGGTACTGGGGATTTGAGCCTCAAACCGGGGTCCTTAGGCTTCAGAGGCAAGTGCTTAACTGCTAAGCCATCTCTCCAACCCTCATTAGTTACTTTCTACCAACTAATAATGCTAGATGATTCACTGATGAACTTCACTTCATCCCTATACTAAAGACTACAAGATGGATGTTGAAACTAGGAATGAGATTTTGTGGACCAATCTAGCAACTGCACCTACTATCTAGAAAATTATTCTCTGAAAAACCAAGTATTTGATACCCTGCCATCATTTGTTTCCCTCTCCCTACAATGGCTATGGACCATGGTAAATATTCTCTATATATTCATGGGAGGATGCATCCCTGCAAAGGTTAGGATCAGTAAATTTAGTCCCTATATATTTATAAGGGAGGTTAGTGTCACCACAAAAAATGTATCTTTCTAGGCACACAGTCTACAAATGTTAGACTAAAACAGTGTGTACTCTTATTAGCATTCACTGTTAACTTAAAATCTCCAATTATGAAAGAATAGGGGCTGGGAAGATGGCTTAGCAGTTAAGGCACTTGCCTACAAAGCCAAAGGACCCAGGCTTGATTCTCAAGGTGGTGCATGAATCTAGAGTTTGTTTGCAGTGGTTGGAAGCCCTGGCATGCCCATTCTTTCTCTCTCTCTCAAGCAAATAAAAATAAAATATTAAAAATAATCTTATAAAACTCTTTTCTATAAATATGAATAAACAAAGTATGTTTTCTAACATAAATGAATACCATTTTCTTTAGGAATCTAAGACATAGTATATAAGTCCACTGTATAGTAAGCATAATTAAAAATACTCAGTTGATAGAGTGCTTATCTAGCATAAAATTAGGTTTGCTGGCACATACTTGTAACATAGGAGGTGCAGGCAGGAAATTCAGAAGTTTAAGGTAATCCTCAGCTACAAAATGAGTTCAAGGCCAGTCTGGGATACATGAGACTTATGTTTCAAAAAAAAAAAAAAAAGATAGTACTATTTTAACTAGTTGAAATGTTCCTTTTATGACATGATGTGTTTATTGTTGGGGTGTGTGTGTGCGCGCGCGTGCATGTGTGCATACATAGATAGGACTGAAAATCAAGCTCTTAAATATCTCTTCTGTTTAAATTTCAATGTACAAAAATACCCCTACAAAAACAGAGCTGGGTGATCTGGTCCTGGGAGGCAGGCTCTAGTCACAGGCCCCAAAAGACTCAAGAGCTCTGAACTTTCACGTGGACCAAATAAAAACTGCTTAGTGGCTGAGCATGGTGGCGCATGCCTTTAATCCCAGCACTTGGGAGGCAGAGGCAGGAGGATCGCCATGATCCTGAGACTACAGAGTGAATTCCAGGTCAGCCTGAGACCCTACCTCAAAAAACCAAAACAAAAAAAAACAAAAACAAAAACAAAAAAAAACCCAAACCAAAACAACAACAACAACAAAAACTGCTTAGTGGTCACAACAATGACTTCAAAGCCTCCAGCAGAAACCTGAGGCCTCAATCTTTTCACACCTCATCATCATGTTCCTCTTCCAACAGTGGGAGCAAGTTTTAACTTGAAACTCTAGTGTCTGTCAAAAAGCAATCACAGGGAAATAAAAGAGCAGGGGAATGAGTGTTTGATGTCAATTGAAAAAAAAAACACTGTCTGCAGGAAAACAGATGTAATTACCAACCAGACCAAGCAATCAGAATCAAAAAGTGATAGACACAGAAAAAGGCCAATGTGACAAAAAATATTTCAGTGAGTAATACGTTGCAAGACCAAGCACAGAAATTCTCCTCCCATAAGAGAATTGAGTTATTTTGATATCATATTCAGAAAAGAGTAAAAACTGTATATTCTTGCTATTTCAAAACTAAACACCGAAGTCAAATAATAAACTTTCAGTAGACTGTTCTTTGGAATTTACACTCCTAGGGAAAACTATAAATATATATATACTTCAGAAGGGGTAAAAGGAAATTTGCTTGCTGGTGGTAAACCTTTTCAATACTAAACTCTTCCTCAACACAGTTATTTAACTGAAAACCTAACAGTTGGGAATAAAAAGATTTTGGGGCCTCTCCTGCATAACTGATGGCTACCCACATAGGGCAAGACCCACATTACCTATTTGGGGAGGACAGGGAGAAGGCTAATGATGGTACCATCATGGCTGTATATATACTATATACATAACTAGTCCATGCCATCCCCCTTCCCTGCAGAAGCAGAAGCCAGGTAAAGGGATTTTCTACTTATGCCAGCCTCCTGGCAAAGTCAAAATACCTAAAGGAGAAGACAGCAGGGACCAGCTGAGTAGTTGCTGAAGGAGAACATAAATAGGATCACGTGAGCAGCTCCAGTACAACTCCAAAATCCCTGGCACAGCTTCCCTTCCTCCAACTGCCACTGCCCAAACAACTGGAGAACCATGCCCCAGCCACACAGCATGAAGCACAGCTGATCAAAATACCAGATCCAGGCGACCCAAGCAGCCAAATGAGTCCATAGCACAACAGAGAAAGACGGAGGGGAACACTCAGCATAGGTGAGATTGGAAGCCATTCTAAAAGGTAACAGGGACTACTTGCACAAAGCCAGGTACATAGGCCAGCACTGGAAGTGCTAACTCACCTTTCATGTCAGAGCAGGTTATGTGTTAGATTTCATTGATATATTCTTGTATTGACCTTCTTGTTTCATTAAGTTGTTTCCTATGTTCTCTTGGGATTCAACTTTACCATTCTCAAGCTGTATTTTGGTGTTGACTATTGTTGCCTTTGGTGGTTCCTGAGTTATAGGGCCTCTGTCTTTATCTTCTGTCATGATTGAGGGCAGGATCTCACTAGCCCCAAGCTTACCTGGAACCCATTTCAGACCAGAAATCTCAGCCTCCCAGTCCCAGTTGGCAGGATTAAGGGTGTGGAGCAACACACACCTTTAGAAACATTGACTTTATTAGATTATGTTTGTTTTAATTCCTACTCTTTCTTTTGCCTCCAGGTAGGGTTTCACTCTAGCCAGGCTGATCTGGAATTCACTATGTAATCTCAGGGTAGCCTTGAATTCACAGTGATCCTCCTACCTCTGCCTCCCCAGTGCTGGGATTAAAGGCATGCACCACCCCTCCTGGCTAATACTCTTGCATAAATACTCCTTGCTAGTTTTGATTGAATGTGTATATTGCTTAGTTGAATTTTAAAATTTTCCAGTAATTTGCTCCACCCAGCTGACTAGAATACATGCATAGCAGGCAAACTCAACACCTAGGGTCATTTCTGCTGTTACTCTGGAAATAATATAAGAACCACACCTGGTACCTTAAGCTCCTACCCTGAAGACATATAAAGTTGGATTAAGTTCACTGAGAAAACCTGTTGGAGCTGAGCTGAAAGCCTCCTCCATGAGGACCAGCTGAAAGAAAGTTGGAAAAAGCTACACTGCAGGTAGGTCAATGGAAGAGAGAAAACACCAGTGAAGGTACTCAACAGTGAACACTGCAAGCTTTAAATTTGGCCAGCCAGGTCAAATAAGCCAATGAGTGCAATAGTGGCATGTCTTATGGGAGAAACCAACTGCTGTCTAATTGGACTGGAGGCCCGCTCTATGGGAGGGAACACATCCCTGATACTGAAAACCTATGACAGGGGTAGTCAGGAGGCCTAGGGGTGTAACATCTGCTGGTGTCTCGCTAAATGTATATACTATGTTCACCAAACTGCCCAGTAGACACTTCTCTTAATGTCCACACCCATATATTAATGCTACTCTCAGTTTTGGTTAGAGAAGCTTCTCTTTTCAGATGGTGGCAACCTTGGGATGACTCAGAAGGCACCATGGTGCTGAGAAGAAGGAACAGAGGAGTGCTCAGCACGGAAACATCTCTATTACACCTTCCAAGGCTCAGGGTCTGTTGCAGAAGAGGTGGTGAGGGAAAGAATGTAAGAGCCAAAGGAAGGGTAGGACTCCTTACAACGTGCTCCTCCAGACACAAAATGGCCTGGATATTATCCATGACCTCACAGTTCCTGACACTACCTACACAAGACCATAATAGGAGAAAAGATAATGACATCAAACTGAAAAGAGAGACTGATTGAGAGGGGGAGGGGATATGATGGAGAGTGAAGTTTCAAAGGGGAAAGTGTGGGGGGGTAACCTGGGATTTTGTCTACAATTAAAGAAGTTGTCAATAAAAAATAATAAAATTTAAAAAATAAAGTTGGATTTACATGTCTAAGAATACTGCAGATAATTAGAACACCTAAGCATCAAATTAAATAAACATGCAAAAATCTCTACATTATAACACAAGAAACACAAAAAAATAAAACACAATAAAATTCCACCAAAAATTAAAATGACTTCCACTGAGACTGATTTAGATGAAATGAATGACAGAATTCAAAAAAATGATTTTATCTATGTTCAAAGGAATCAAAGAAGAAAACAAACTTCTGAAGAAATCCCAAGAGACCACAGGAAACCAACTTAATGAAATAAAGAAGTCAATACAAGATATGAGTAAGGAAATAGAAATAATGAAAAAATATGAA
Organism: Orientallactaga sibirica; assembly: GCA_036365145.1. Classification (NCBI taxonomy): domain Eukaryota; kingdom Metazoa; phylum Chordata; class Mammalia; order Rodentia; family Dipodidae; genus Orientallactaga; species Orientallactaga sibirica. The sequence continues at coordinate 14,755,830 of JAEOAD010000039.1, forward strand.
TCAGAAACATTAGAAATGGGGCTGAAGAGATTGCTTAGTGGTTAAGGCACTTGAAAAAAGAAAAACTAACAACATTAGGAATGCAAAACAGTAAGTCAAATAGAAACTCTATAGGAAGTCCCACTAGTAGAATGAATCAATGAATCAAGTAGACAGAATATCTAAACTAGAAGACCAGGTGGCAGGTCTAATAGAGTCCAACAAGGAGAAAGACAAACTAATAGGAAGACATGAATGGGAATTTCAAGATATTTGGGACACTATGAAGAAATCAAACATAAAAATTCAGGGCATAGTAGAACAAATAGGTTTATCATATATTTTTTTTTTTTTATTTTTAATTTTTCCGATGTAGGGTCTCACTCTAGCTCAGGCTGACCTGGAATTCACTATATAGTTTCAGGGTGGCCTCGAACTCATGGCAATGCTCCTACCTCTGCCTCCCGAGTGCTGGGATTAAAGGCATGCACCACCACACCCGGCCTATCACATATCTTTTAATAGTTCACTTAATAAAGATTAATGAGTGGAAAAGTGATTATATTTTAAAACAAGAGAATAAACTTTAAAAAACATATTGCAATGAAAACCTGCTACTGAAAATAAGATTACAAATGACCATTAATAGGAACTTTCATTGTGACCAGTTTTATGATGTCCCCTTCTCACCTAAGTCTGTTGTTTTGAAGATCTCTCAAAATACTGGGACTGAGGGAATACACAGAGGCATTGCCCGGACCCCCCCCCCCCATGACTGACTGCTGCTCTAACAACTCATCACACATAATTCTGTGGTGAATGCCAGCAACCCCACTAAGGAGGGCATTCAGTGGAATGGGGGGGCAGGGAGGATGGAAATGATCATACCAACATATGATATGTCCATACAAAATTAATATTTAATTTAAAAATTCTCAAAATATGACTAACGCTATAAGACAAAACTAAATTCCTCCCTTACTGTAACAAATATAAACTTTGGTTATTCTTTTTGTTTTGTTTTTTAAAGACAGTGAGACAGAAACAAAGGGTAGTGAATTGGTGTGCCGGGGCCTCAGCCACTACAATCAAACTCCAGACACTTGCACCACCTAGTGGGCATGTGCAACCTTGCACTTGCCTAACCTTTGAGTGTCTGGCTCATGTGGGATCTTTAGAGTCACACATGGGTCCTTAGGCTTTGCAGGCAAGAACCTCAACCACTAAGCCATCTCTCAAGCCCTTTGGTTATTCTTTTTCATCCTGATATATAACTATCTCATTTGATAAGACAGCTTAAATTTTTGCAGATTTCTTTTTTTTTTTTGAAATCTGATATTTGAATTCTCTCTCTCTTTCTTTCTTTCTCTCTCTCTTTTTTAATTCTCTCTTTTCAGTAAAACTATGTTTAAAAGATCCTGGATGACTATCTGACAGTGTATGCACAGATTTCCTAAAAATGATAAAGATTTTCTTCAATTTCATCCCTATAACAAGGAAAGATGTTTAATCTTGCACTATAATCTAGAATAAATTTATAATAAATTTATAAACTGATTGTGATAGGCCACTTTACAAGAAAGTTTGGAATAGCATGCCAATTTAAAATATATTTTATTTATTTGATAGAGAGAGAAGGAGGCAGAGAGAGAGGGAGGGAGAGAGAGAGAATGGGCACACCAGGGCCTCCAGCCACTGAGAATGAACTCCAGATGTATGTGCCCCCTTGTGCATCTGGCTTATGTGGGTCCTGGAAAATTGAACCCAGATCCTTTTTGGCTTTGCAGGCAAATGCCTTAACCGCTAAGCCATCTCTCCAGCCCCTACCATATTAATTTAATAAATGACAGACTCTTAATAAGTTTCATAACAGAATTATAAATGGAAAAATAATTAGCTAAGATTTAAGCAAGAGTTGGCAGTTGGAAAGCTTTGTGAAATATTAATTAAAAGAAAAATAGATTCCAAGTTAAACTCAAATGGAACATGATTAGAATCTTAAACCATGATTTATCTAAGTAGCAGAAATATACTAGAGAAGCAGATGTGTTGGTACATGCCTCCAATCCCAGGCTGAGAGAGGAGGATTATGAGTTTATGGACAGCCTGGGCAACATAACAAAATCCTGTCTCAAAAACAACCCCCAAATACAAAGCCAGCCAAGCAACAAAACAAAACAAAAAAATCACCATTCATTTTTAACCCAAACTTTAGTACTTGAAAATGAAGGAAACTATTTCAAGCTGACTTTGTACAAAGTTTTCCCTCACAGAGTTTTTTAGTAACATATAGTATGTTACTTACTGTTCATAAATATCTTAAATTCATGTGAAATTGTAATAGTTTTCATTCAAAACTGGTAAATACATTCTAACAGAAGAGAGCAAGGGGAACTTCTGGGGAGTGGGTTGGTTCTGCAAGATCATGAAGGGACCCTTCAGCAACTGTTCAGTTCACAGCACTGTTTTCTCACCAAACAGGTGGAGTTTTAAAAAACAGTCCTGCCAGACTTGGTAGTGCATGCCTTTAATCCCAGCACTTGGGAGGCAGAGGTAGGAGGATCATTGTGAGTTCGAGGCCACCCTGAGACTACGTAGTGAAGTCCAGGTCAGCCTGAGCTAGAGTGAGACTCTACCTTGGAAAAAAAAAAAAAAAAAAAAAAAAAAAAAAAAAAAGGGCCCAAAGATGGTAGCATAGGAGCAATGCCAAACCAGAGGAATTTAAGCAAAACCACAGCAAAATACACTCTTCTTCTGAAAAGTGCAGGAGTTCTTCTTAGACATAGCAGAGAAGCAGGAGAGACCAAGATCCACCAGAAAAGAGAAAAACAGCAAGAATCACACTGAGGCGCTTGCAGCCTGTCTATCTGCATGATCCACGCACCTGCCTGGACATCCTTAGTCAACAAGGAAATGCAAATTAAAACTACTTTGAGGGCTGGAGAGATGGCTTAGCGGTTAAGTCACTTGCCTGCAAAGCCAAAGGACCCAGATTCAATTCCCCAGGACACATGTAAGCCAGATGCCCAAGGTGGTGCATGCATCTGGAGTTCATTTGCAGCAGCTGGAGACTCTGGCATGCTAACTCATTCTCTCTCTCTCTCTCTTTCTCTCTCTCTCAAATAAATAAAATAAACTTAAAAAAAAAAAGACAAGGTTGTGTTGATCGCCACCATTAGTGTCTGCCTTACCATTGCAGCTCTTGTCTTTAAAAACAACAATAAAAAACTACTTTTAGATTCCATCTCGCTCCTGTCAGAATGGCTACCATCAAGAAAATAAATGACAATAAGTGTTGGCAAGGATGAGGAGTAAGAGGAACACTTCTACACTGTTGGTGGGAATGTAATCTGGTCCAGCCATTGTGGAAATCAGTGTGGAGGTTCTTGAGACAGCTAAAAATAGATCTACCATATGATCCAGCTATAGCACTCCTAGGCATATATCCTAATGACTCTTCTCACTACCTTAGAGATACTTGCACAACCATGTTTATTGCTGCTCTATTCACAATAGCTAGGGAATGGAACCAGCCTAGATGTCCCTCCACAGATGAATGCATAACAAAGCTGTGGAACATTTACACAATGGTGTTCTATTCAGCAGTGAAGAAAAATGAAATTATGAAATTTGCAGGGAAATAGATGGATCTGGAAAGGATTATACTTAGTGAGGTAACCCAGGCCCAGAAAATCAAATGTTGCATGTTCTCTGTCATATGTGGAGCCTAGCTACAAATGTATAGACTTGTGGGTGAGCTGGAACCAAAAATTGGTAGCAGAGACCAGTAAGCTAGAAAAAGGCTATAAGGGAGGGAGGAGAGGGAAGGACTTAAGGGGATGATATTGTATACATGTTAGTAGAAGAACAGATTACAGGGAGGAGAAAGACCTAAGTGAAGCCAGGGGAAGAGATTGTGTAAAAGAAGGGCATGGGGGAGGGTCAATCAAAATTCAAGATATTCTGAATAAGACATATGAAAACCTACTTTTTTGAATAATGGCACATTCAGAAGCCATAGATTGTTACTAGAAAATTTTCAGTGCCAGGGATGGGATACTTTCCAGTGAGTTGTTGGCCAGGGAGGTCCCAGTTGCCTCCAAAACATTACAGGCTATTGCCAAGGCCCTTGGTTTCCCTTGAGAAACAGATGGTAAGACCCTACTGCTGAAGACTTCACATGCCTGAGCGGCAAGGTCACTGAGAAATCAAGCTGGTGCTGAGCAGAAAACCTTCTCCCTGTAGACCAGCTAACTGAACGTTGGAAAAAGCTGCATTGCATGCAGCCCTATGGGAGACAGAAGTCACCAGCAGTGAAAACAGTGGACACTGGAAACCTCAAGTTTGTCCAGACAGGCCAAATGACTGAACGGGTACAATAGTGGCATGTCTGCTCCAGGGGAAACCAACTGCTCTAACTGGACTGAAGGCCCTCTCTATGGAGAGGAATACATGTGTGGTACTGAAAACCTAATCAAAAGTCAGTGGCAGGGGAGGTCATGAGCCTTAGGGGTATAGAGCCTGCTCTTGTTTGGCTAAATGTATATATTATTCTCATCAAACTGGCCTGAAAACACTACACTTAATGTTCATATTCATATATTAATGCTACTTTCACTTCTGGTTAGAGAAGCTTCTCTTTTCAGATGGCGATGCCCACTGTGATGACCCTAAAGGCAACATAGTGCTGAGAAGATGGGATGGAGGAGTGTTCAGGAGTGAAATATACCTGTCACACCCTCCAAGGCTCCGGGTCCATTGCAGAAGAGGTGGCAGAAAGAATGTAAGAGCCAAAGGAAGGGTATGACTCCTTATAGTGCAGTTGTCCAGAAATAAATTGGCCTCGATATCTATGACCTTGCAGTGCCTAGGAATACTTTCACAAGACCCTCATAACAGGAGAAAAAGATGATGACAACTAAATAAAAGAGAGACTAATGGAGAGAGGGAGGGGTATGATGAAGAGAGGAATTGTGAAGGGGAAAGTGGGGGAGGGGAAGGAAATATGATTTATTGTCTGTAAGTATAGAAGTTGTCAATAAAAAATAAAAATTAGGGGTTGGAGAGATGGCTTAGTGGTTAAGGTGTTTGCCTGCAAAGCCGAAGAATCCCTGTTCGACTCCACAGGAACCATGTAAGCCAGAAGTGATAAGGGGGCTTATGTGTCTGGAGTTTGTTTGCAGTGACTGGAGGCCATGGCATGCCCATTCTCTCTCTTTCTCTCTCTCTCTGCCTCTTTTTCTCTCTCAGATAAAATAAATAAATAAATAAATAAATAAATAAATAAAATTAAAAAAATTTCTAAGCCCAGAAGCCATTCAGAAGGCAATTCAGAAAGCTGTCTTTATTATAAAGACATGGGATAAATTATAATTTTTATCTCAAATCTATTTTCCAAGTTTCATTAACATTGTTTTTTTCATTAGACATTTTAACTTCAACCTAAAAAACTTACGGACTGAAGCTGAGCGTAGTGACACATGCCTTTAATCCCAGTGCTTGGGAGGCAAATGTGGGGGAGAATTGCTGTGAGTATAAGGCCACCCTAAGACTACATAGTGAATTCCAGGTTAGCTTGGGCTAAAGTGACATCCTACCTCAGAAAAACCAATAAATAAATAAATAAAAAGAAAAAAGAAAAACCTGATGACTGAACAAAAATTTCTATGCACTGTTATTTTCATGGGTGGGATCTGTAGTTCAGCAGATAGGAAGGTTAACACGGAAGCTCAGAAACTGCCACTGGTTCTGCATCATCATGCTCTAGCAAGGTGAAAGTGAGAACTCTGTGGGCATAGAGAATGAAAGGGAGAATGTAGCACAGCATTTTTTAGTATGAAAACACAGATTGGGAACTATAGTAATTTTTGTACCTTACTGAGAAATCGGTTTCCTACTTTTTTCATTTCCTATTTTTTTATATTTTACCTTATTTATTTGAGAAAGAGGCAGACAGGGAGGGAGGGAGGGGGGGAAGGAGGGAGGAAGGGAAGGGGGAGAGAGACAGAGAGCGAGCGAGCAAATGGGCATGCCAGGGACTCCCAACCACGGCAAAAGAACTCCAGATGCACGCACTACCTTGTGCAGCTGGGTTATGTGGGTCCTGGGGAATTGAACCTGGGTCCTTTGGCTTTGCAGGCAAGTGCCCTAACTGCTGAGCCATCTCTCCAGCCCTAGTTTCCTAAATTTTTTAAAAAAGCAAATGCATACCATAGTTGCTAGCGACTATACTCAGCATAGAGTGTGTGTCCAGGGCTGAACGGCTTTGAGGCCACAGGAGCAGCAGGCTGGTCTCTCCAGGTATCCAGGCACTTAGTGATTCCTGCCAGCATGCTGAGCCAATTACTGACCAAACTGTGTCTGAGGCTCTGGACCATAAGGTCCCACGGACAGTGCAGACCCCTGTGTAAGGCAGCTAACCCATCTGACTCTTCGAAGTGAGGGTTACCAGGGTATCTAACGTTGTTCAGGCCCCTCAGACCCCGCATCTCCCCCTCAGAGGGCGTGTCCCTTCAGAGCCCGCGTCCCCGCAGAGCCAATGTCCCCTTAGATCCCGCGTCCCCTCACACCCCGGGTCCCCAAAGGTCTACCACGCTCCTTACAGCCACGCCCCGGCCCTGCCCTCCCCCCGCCCCAGGCTCCCGGCTTCCTCACACCCACCATCCCGGTCTACCTTGCCTCCGGTGGGCCGACATAATATATACACAAGCTGATGCGCGGCAGCTGTGGGAGCAACAGGACTCACCGCGGGCGTTTCCGGATTCTACCGGCTAAGCCCGCCCACTGCCGCATGAATGCCCAATCCTGATCCCAGTTCCCTGGATCGGCTGGCCAATCGTGTTCCTTCTGCTGTTGATTGGGTCGTGCGGGGTGGGGGGCGGTCTCAGTCTCTGCCACCCGGAGCCTCACTATAGAGCCTGCGCAGAGGGATCGCGGTTGAGGCGGCCGGTTCTCAATAATGGTGCCCCGGAGGCCAGCGCGCACCGCAGAGGATCGCGAGTTACCTGCTCTGCGTACGTGTGGGGTTAGGGCCGCGAGCGCGAGAAAGGACTCTGCCGAGGGATGGAAGACCTGGACGCCTGAAGGACACGGCGTTCTTCCTCTGCTTACCGCCACCCAGGCAACCGCGGTCAATCCACCCACCGCGCCTCTTCACCCGCCCTGCAGGCAAGGCTGCACTGGAGAACCCGCGCCCGTCCGGCGTAGCGGTCACCCCTGCCCTCTGCTCCGCGTCTCTGCACCTTCGGGGCTTCTTCCGCTTTTAGTCCCAGCCGTGCCACTGCCCCGGGCTCTTTGTGTGTCGTTGATGTATTACCTCTCAACTTTCAGTTCGTTCTTCAGAAACATGACGTCTGGTGTCTACACGTCTGGCACGAATTCCGCACGCCGGGGGTACGTCTGTGAATGGTCTGACGAGAAAAGAGCGAGATAGAAAGATCGGAAGGACCATACCTATGTCAAGGAAAGGAGTGCGTTGGAGAAAAAAAGATGCAGGGAAACGGATGCCTTGGAAAGTAATCTGAGCACACACTTGAACAGATGAAAGAGGGAAACCTGAGAGTATGAAGAGGTAGTTCCAAGCAGAAGGGAAAACAAATTGAAGTTCAAGGAGATGTCTGTGTATGTGTTTGGAGATCAACAGCCAGGGTGAGGTTAGAGAAGACAAGATTGCAGAGAGTGGAGCAGCTTTGGACATCTCAAGGAGATGTGGAAAGTCATTGATCAGTTTTGAACCCAGAAGTGAAACTGATGCACATTTTAAAGAAGAGGCTTTAGCCACTCTACTGAGAGTAGTTTTTAGTAGGAGGAAAAATGGAGACCAATTTCACTCAGTCACAGTAAGGAAGATGTTGGTAGCTAGCATCTGCGTGGCAACCACGGAGCTCGTGGGAAGACATAGTCAGTTATGGAAAAAGGAGATTTTTCAGACTGGCTTATTTGGGTTGTGTTAGTAAAAGGGAAATTTGGGGCCGGAGAGATGGTTTACTACTTAAGGCCTTGCCTGCGAAGCCTAAGGACCAAGGTTTGATTCCCCAGAACTCAAGTAAGCCAGATGGACATGGTGGTGCATGTGTCTGGAGTTCCTTTGCAGTGGCTAGAGGCCCTGGAGTTCTCTCTCTTTCTCTCTCAAATAAATAAATAAATGGAAAAGGAAAATTTATAATAGTTTCAAGGTTTTGATTTGAAAGCTGGAAAGTTTCAGGCTGATGTGGAAACCTTGGGAGGATCTTTTTGGATGGTGCTGTGCAACTTGAAATATAGTATTATAAACATAGGCGATCATGAAGGGACTGATTGTAGGCAGAAAAGTTCAAGAACTGAGACCTGACAAAGATCTTTAATCTTTGGAAGGTTGGGCGATGAAGAGTTCCTAGAGAGAAAAAGGAATGACAGTCATACTGAAGCCAAGTCAAAGAAGGAAATCATCTGAGCTGGAGTGCTCAGTGGTTAAGGCAATTGCATGCAAAGCCATTTGACACGGGTTTGATTCCTCAGTGCTCACTTAAAGCCAAAGTGGCACATGTGTCTATAGTTAGTTTGCAACAGCTGGAGGCCCTGGTGTGCCCATTCTCTCTCTCTGTTTGTCTCTCTTCCCTCTATCTCTCTGTGCTTGCAAATAAATAAAAATATCTTAAAAAGAAGCAACCATCTATTTCAAATGATGTTAATGGATCAAGATGAATATGGACTATGGCAAGTTGGACTTGTTAAGGGTAGATTTTAAGGGATTTTCATTACAGTAAATTTGTTGAAATGATAGAAACAAAAGCTTGATGGTTAAAGAACTGTAGTAGAGAAACTGAAGACATTGCACATTGACCACTTTTTGGAGGTTCCAGGAAAATGGGGCCATATCTGGTTGTGATGGTTGATCTCTGGTTGTCAATTTGACAGGATGTACAATCACCATGAAAACAAATCTCTGGTTATATTTATGGTGGATTTTCAAGATTAGCTGGGAGGATCCACCCTAACTGTGGCTGGCACCATCCCAGAAAGCTAACTGAACATTGCATTCATCACTGTTTCTGCTTCCTCACTGTTGAACTGACTGTGACAGCTTCTGCCACTATGCCTTCCCTTCCATGATGGATCTGGAACCATAAGCTAAGCTAAATCTTCCCTCCCTTAAACTGATTTTTTTCTTTTTCTTTTTTCTTGGTTTTTTTTTTTTTTTTTTTTTTTTGGTTTTGCAAGGTAGGGTCTCACTCTGGTCCAAGCTGACCTGGAATTCACTATGTAGTCTCAGGGTGGCCTCGAACTCTCGGCGCTCCTCCTACCTCTGCCTCCCGAGTGTTGGGATTAAAGGCGTGCGCCACCACGCCTGGCTTTTTTTTTTCCCCTTAAACTGATTTTTTGTCAGGTATTTTGTCTTAGCAACAAGAAGGTAACTGATACACTGTTTTTTAACACAAGCACAAAGACAGTTTGAATGTCTATTTGACTTGATCAAGTTGATATGGAGAAATGAGTACTTAAAGGAAATAAATGCTGGGATAGTGCCCTTGATTAAGCATCCTGAACTCGTTACTTTCCACTTCATCATTCAAACTTGCCCTGGACTTTTGCACCTTTCAACATCTTTCTAGGAGCCATGTATTTTCCTTCAGCCCTGCTTCTTTGGGTTTTCTACACCCAAACTTCTTGACAGAGTTGAGTACCAAGGTACTTCCCACTTTGACATCTTCAGTTGATTTTGTAGCTGAACCCATTTCTTCTCTACCACTCCACTATATCTGTTCCTGCTATAGTCCCTAGGTACTTCTATATTAAGATCTCAAACATTTAGTAACACTCCTGTCTCTCAGAGGCATCATCCACTCATCTACCAGGCTAGCCTTGGGGTCATAGTTGCTTCCCTTCCACCTCTTTGCCCATAAAACCCACCTAGAAAAATCACATCTAATTTGTGTTTCACCTCTCACTAGGATTTCCTTTTAAAGTTGATTTCCCAAGCCCTAATGTTTACTCAGTCTTTCCTCCCCACTATCTCTTCTGTTTATTGAAGCCAAAAAGATCTTTAAGAAATATCTCACTGTTTAGGACTGGGGAGATGATTCAGTAAAGTGCTTTCCAGACAAATAGTAAGATCTGAGTTTGGATCCCCAGCACCAGGCATGGTGGTGCATGCTTGTACTGCTTGGGAGTTGGAGATAGAGAATCACTGGGGCTCACTGGCTGTAGTCTCAGAGACCCTGCCTCAATAAACAAGGTGGAGAGTGATAGAGGGTACCTGGTGTTACCTGTAGCCTCCACATGTACACGCACCCACACACAATGTACCCACACACATACATGAACACTTACATACAAATAGGCATACACACATGCATGCACACCACACACACACCTACACACAAAAAAATCTCACTTCCATTCAAAAATCACTTAGCGTAATCCACTACAGAATGGTGATACAAAAGAAAATGCAGATACAGAGAAAATGTTTGACAAAATCTAATACCTGTTCATGATTTAAAACAACACACTTCTTAGCCAACCAGAAATAGACAGCAACTTCTTCAACTTCATAAAGAATATCTATAAAAACTGCTGCTAACATCATCAGGCAAAAAATGAGAAGCTTTCCCACTAAGATCAGAAACAAAACAAGGATGTTCCCTCTCACCATTGATTTTTCTTTTTTAATTGTAATTTTAAATTTTTTAATTTTGAGAGAGATATAGAGAGAGAGAATGGGCACGCCAGCAGCCTCTCAGCCACTGTGACAAACTCTAGACACATGTGCCCCTTTGTGGGCAAGTGTGGCATTGCACCCTTGCATCACTGCATCTGGCTAAACATGGGACCTGGAGATTGGAACTGGTGTTCTTAGGCTTGGCAGGCAGGCGCCTTAACTGCCAAGCCATCTCTCCAGCCCGGATTTTTCTTTTTATTTCCTCTTTCTTTTTCCTTCCTTCCTTCCTTCCTTCCTTCCTTCCTTCCTTCCTTCCTTCCTTCCTCCCTCCCTCCCTCCCCCCTCCCTCCCTCCCTCCCTCCCTCCCTCCCTCTTTCTTTCTTTCTTTCTTTCTTTCTTTCTTTCTTTCTTTCTTTCTTTCTTTCTTTCTTTCTTTCTTTTTGTTTTTTGAGGTAGGGTCTCACTCTGGCTCAGGCTGACCTGGAATTCACTATGTAGTCTCAGGGTGGCCTCGAACTCTTGGAGATCCTCCTGCCTCTGCCTCCCTAGTGCTGGGATTAAAGGCGTGTGCCACCATGCCCGGCTGATTTTTTCTTTTTTAAAAAACTTTTTTATTGACAGCTTCCATAATTATAGGCAATACACCATAATAATTCCCTCCAAACCCCTTCTTTCTCCTTCACAAATCCACCCTCCATCATATCCCCTCCCCTCTCAATTAGTCTCTCTCTTATTTTGATGTCATCCTCTTTTCTTCCTATTATGAGGGTCTTCTGTAGGTACTGCCAGGCACTGTAAGGTCATGGATGTCCAGGCCATTTTGTGTCTGGAAGATTACATTGCAAGCAGTCCTTCCCTTCCTTTGGCTTTTACATCCTTTCTGCCGCCTCTCCTCAATGGACCCTGTTACAGTCAGGTTCGCATTGCTAGCAGAAATCACCCGACCAAGAGCAGCTTTTTGGGGAAAAAGGGGTTATTTTGACCTACAGACTCGAGGGGAAGCTCCATGATGGCAGGGGAAAACGATAGTATGAGCAGAGGGTGGACATCACCTCCTAGCCAATATCAAGTGGACAACAGGAACAGGAGAGTGTGCCAAACATTGGCAAGGTGGCACTGTCTATAATACCCATAAGCCCGCCCCCAGCAATATACTGCCTCCTGGAGGCGTTAATTCGCAAATCTCCATTAGCTTTCAGAACACCTAAGTTTATGGGGGACACCTGAATCAAACCACCACAGACTCTGAGCTTTGGAAAGTGTGATAGAGATGTCTCAGTGCTAAATACTCCACTGTCATTTCTTCTCAGCACTGTGGTGACTGTTGAGTTACCCAGTGGTTATCACCACCTGAAAAAGAAGCTTTTTAAAAAAATATATTTTATTTATTTATTAGAGAGAGAGAGAGGGAGAGACTGGGTGCACCAGGGCCTCCAGCCACTGTGAACGAACTCCAGATGCATGCACCCCTTTGTGCATCTGGCTTACGTGGGTTCTGGAGAATCGAACCAGGATCCTTTGGCTTTGCAAGCAAATGCTTTAACCGCTAAGCCATCTCTCCAGCCAAAAGAAGCTTTTCTAACCAAAAGTGAGAATAGCATTAATATATGTCACCACTAATTTTTAATATCATACTAGAAAGCATAGGAAATATAACGAGACAGGGGAAGGAAGTAAAAGAAATACAGACATGGAAGGCATAAGACTTATCTGCAAATGACATGAAGAAAATCTTATTGCTCTACTCAAAATCCAAATTGTATTCCATTGTGTATAAGATATTATTCTAAGTCCCTTAAATGTTTTACAACCCCTCCCACTCACTGTCTACTCATATTCATACTACTTTTTACTCAGTTCTGTTTATTCTATTAATTTAGAAGAAAAAGCATCAAGTCCTTCCATGCCCCTGGCTCTTCAGGCCTGCTTTTCCTTCCACCAGGAACCCTCTCCCCACATCATCTCTTATTGCTTAACGTATGTTTTACCTAGGGGCTCTGGCAGATGCCAACCTCTGCCTTCACCCTACCCCCCCCTTTTTTTTTAAAAGTTTTTCGAGGTAGGGACTCACTCTAGCCCAGGCTGACCTGGAATTCACTATGTAGTCGCAGGGTGGCCTTGAATTTACGGTGATCCTCCTACCTCTGCCTTCTGAGTGCTGGGATTAAAGGCGAGTGCCACCACGCCCAGCTCTTCACCCTACTTTCATTAAACCTTAATGGTGGCTTTCTTTGATATTATCGATATTGCTCAGTAGAGAAAATAGAGGGGGAGGGAGTGCAACTTTCAGCCACTGGAGGATGGAAGCCAGCTGAAAACATCCAGCCTTCCCATTCTGAAATGCATTCCACAGTATTCCTTAGAGAATCCTCAGCAAAATTGAGCTCCAGTTGCTTGCAGGAAAGACCAACCTGCTAATGCACCCTTTAATAACTTTCCTTTCCTGTCTCACTTGTTCTACTTCTGTCTAGTTTCCTTGGCTGCATCTCAAACCATGGCACTGAAATTCATGTCTCAGGACTGGCTAGGGGAAGAATCTAAAATAATATTGAGCCTAATGACATCTTCAGAGTATTCCCTTGACATCACAGACATTAGCTGCCCTTTTCATTCTCCGATAACACCTTGTATCTTTCCTTCAGAAAAATGAATGAAATTCACGATTACATGTTGTGCCTGTAACTTTTCTGTTTGTATATTTGTATGTGTTGTGCATGAGTGTGGGCACATGTGTGTGTTGAGGCCAGAGGTCAACATCAGGTGTCTTCCTTAATCACTTTCCACCTTATTACATTGAGACAGGACCTCACACTGATTCAGCTAGACTAGCTAGTCAGCTTGTGCTGACAATCTACCTCCCAAATGCTGAGATTACAGGCATGCATGACCACACCTGACATTTATATGAGTGCTGGAGATCTGAACTCATGTCCTCACACTTGCATGACAAACACTACTGACTAAACCATCCCCCCCCTTTTTTTTTCTTTTTCGAGGTAGGGTCTCACTCTAGCTCATGCTGACCTGGAATTCCCTCTTGTAGTCTCAGGGTGGCCTTGAGCTCATAGTGATCCTCCTACCTCTGCCTCCCGAGTGCTGGGATTAAAGGCATGCGCCACCACATCCAGCTATTCCCCATTTGTAATATGACTTTTTTTCATCGACTGGGAGGTTCATGTTTCTAGGGACAGTCTCCTTTTCTGCTTTGCTCATACATTCAGAACACATCCGCACTTGGGAGGCTTGGGTTTACTTCACTGCTGTCAGTGCATAAGAGAACAAATAAAGACAGGGACAAACATAGAGTGCAGAAGAGTAAAGGGACATTCCAGTTTTTTTTTTTTTAAATTTTGATATATGTTTATTTTTTTGGGGACAGTCCAGTTTTAAATAACGATCTGGAATCTGGACTTTTGGTTGAAGGTTGGCAAGCCACAATTCACTATTTTTTTTAAATCCCCAATCTCGAATAAATGTATTTTATTTTTATTTATTTATTTAATTGTCAGAGAGGGGGGGAGAGAGAGAGAGAGAGAATGGACGTGTCAGGGCCTCGAGCCACTGCAAATGAACTCCAGATGTGTACGCCCCCTTGTGCATCTGGCTCACGTGGGTCCTGGGGAATCGAACCTGGGTCCTTTGGCTTTGCAGGCACATGCCTTAACCGCTAAGCCATCCCTCCAGCCCAATCACTATTTTTAAATTTTTTAATATTTATTTGCAAGCAGAGAGTGATAGGCTTTCCAGCTGTTGCAAATGAACTCCAAATGTTTGCACCATTTTGTGCATCTGGCTTTACTTGGGTACTGTGGAATTGGACCCAGGTCGTTATGCTTTGCAAGGCAAGTGCCTTAACTGCTGAGCCATCTCTCCAGCCCTTAATTCGCTGGTTTTTGATAGTGGAAACGAATTGAAAGATCTTAGAAACATCAAGGAGCAGTTATTCTGGTCAGATTTCTTTTGTTCATCTATGTATTCTTCATCATTAGGCACTTAAAAAACCCTGCAATTGATTAATATTGAATATATAAAAATGTTTTGACTGTTTTTGTAAAGATTTTGGAATTTTGGAAAACACTGGTTGGTCCACATGTTTCTCTTCTATTCCACCCTTCATTCATCTTTGTGTTTAAGTTTTGGCCATATTTAAAAGTCTTATTTAAGCTTCTCACCTTGTAGTCCCATTTGGAAAAGTCCATGCTTATGTTTGCATTAACATGGAGCCCAGTGACTTGACCAATATCAGGTAGGTGCACTATGGGAAAGCACAGAGCCAAGCCAGGTCTCTGCATATCAGTATCTTGGCTTTATGCCACCCTAACTTTCTTTTTTGCTGTCTTCTGATTTCAGAAGAACATTCCTACGATTCTCAGGGCAAGCTGACTAGCTAGTCTAGTTCAATCAGTGAGTTCAGTGTGAGGTCTAGTCTCAATGTAATAAGGTGAAGAGGAATTAAGGAAGGCACCTGATGTTGACATTTATCACAATTCGGTTTATAATGCTGCTGACTTTGTCAGACTGATGTGGGTTGTGATGGCAACTCTTATGGGATGAAGGGACGAACTCTCCCCTTTTCTTCGCTCCTGTCTTCTATCTGCTATCGAAGCAAACAGAGCAGGCGGCGAACACCATCTGACGGCCACTCTCACTCGCATCCGGCCCACGTTTATTAATAACGGTTGCTGTTCAAGGCCCGTTGTCACTTGCGAGCACAGTTCACGTTGTGGGAATTAGCTTGCGGAAGCAGCGGGAAGGTTCCATGTCCCAGAGTCGTGGCGCACACCATCGGTGGGATGTCTCGCAAGAAGACTTGTGGAGCACACTCTCTTCCTGCCCAGAGCGCCTCACGGTGTGGACTTCACACACTCACTGCCCAGGAGTCGCGCGCACGAATGCAGCTACCATCGACCCTCATCTCCGTTCAGGCTTGAACCGGACCTTCCCAGGCGTTGAGGTGTGTGTGTGTGTGTGTGTGTGTGTGTGTGTGGTGGGTGTCCCCATGCCAACTTCCAAGCTTGCTAAGCACGTGTGGTGCTTCTTCCCCTACCCCCACCCGGGGACCGTAACTGTCCCGGAGTGACCCAGGGCTCTCCGCGCAACAGTTGGGGCCCGCCGTGCGCTGCCTGGGCAGCGGACTGGTTGTGCGCGCGCCCCCTGGCCGTGCGCGCCCGGAGTCCAGGAGGCCGGGCGGCCGGGTAACATCCACGCGGCTGCCTGGGCGCTCCCCCAGGCGCGCGGGCGCACGGCCCTTCCTCAGATGGAGCCGCGCGCCGGCCGCCCCCCAGTGCGCCGGTGCCTCCCCGGGCGCCGAGTGCGCAGGCGCCGGCCGTGAGGACCGACCGTGCGGCGGGCTCGAGCGCGGTCGGAGCGCGCGGCGGCGGCAGCGGAGGCGACAGCTGACAGATAGACAGAGCGCGGACGGACACCCGGACCCACTGACTCTCGAGCCTGGGAGCTGGCTGTGGAGCCTCGCGCGCCACCTGGCCTGAGGGGTGGCTAGCTCGCCATGTCGCCCGGCACCTGCTGAACTAAGGAGCGCCCGACGATGTCGGCACTGAGGAAGGTGCGAGAGGCTCCGGGGGCTTCAGGGACGGGGCGCGGGGAACCTGGACGCTGGATGTCTAGAGCCGTCGTGGCGGGGAGTGGGGGCAGCATGGCGTGTGTGACCCGCTGGGGCGGTTGGGTTGAGGGCACGGGTGTGTTTGTGTGGGGGTGGTGGTGGACGGCTTGGGACGCACCGCCCGAGTGCAAGGTACCCTCAGAGCTGGTGCTGGGGGGTGCTGAGCTGCGGCGTCGTGGCTGTGCACAGGGTTGTTGGGACTCGGGGCTCCCCAGGGTGCAGAAGCCGTGACGGAGCCGGGCGCCTCCACGGAGGTGTGAAATTCCTCGCTAGGCGCTGCGGGCAGGGAGCGCAGCCTTGGGGCTCCAGCGGGCGAGGGGCTGCACACCAAGAGCTGGTGGTGGGGCAGCCCGTAGCGAGTGGGGGTGTCAGGCAGCGATGAGCATCCTCGGTCGCCTAAGCCCAGGTGGGCACGCTGACCCAGTCTGGGAATGAATGGAAGGTGCCTGGAGCCCGGGCTGCGCGCGGGGGTCGCGGAGGCGGGGAGGGGCCACTTATGACGGGTTGCAGCATCTGTCGCCATGAGAGCTGGGCTCAGTCAGGGGTGCGCGCAGGGAGGGGGTGGCCGCCGCCCCGCTCTCCAAGTGCGAGCGGGGAGCACGGGGGCTTTTTTAGGGGTGGTTGCTAAGCGAGGCGCTATCCAGCGCAAGGTTTTGTAACTAAGCCTCCCCCGGCCGCGCGGCTGTTGCTGTTCTCGGGCTTCTTCCCTAACGATCGCGGGAGAAATAATGAGGATGTAATTATTACAGCCTTGCGCGGCGACGGGGTGGGGGTGGCAGGCACCCGCTCCTCTCCCTGGTGCGGGCCAGGTGTGGCCAGGCGACGAGGGGGCGCCTCTCCCACCCAGCTAGTGGCCCTTCTGGAGCGGCTGGTCAGAGGGAGATGCCCGGGAGCCAGGGTGGGGCGGCGACTGAAGACCCGGGCGGAGTTGCGGCAGGTGGGCAGGGGGGCCGGCGGCGCCTCCGTGCGCGCGTACCGAAGGTCGCAGGTGGAGGGGAGCTGGCTGCACCGCGGCCGCTCGGCTATTCGCACCCGAAACTCGCAACACCCTGAGTGGTTTTTCCACACTTCTTGGCGAGCATGGTGTTAGCTGCCCCCAGGTCGCTTCTCTCCAAGGAATGGCTAATTCTGGCCAGGGTTGAAATCCTCATGCCGGACTTAGACGCGGTTGTCTTGTATGGATTAAAAATAAAGCCACGGGCATCGAATTCACCCTCCACATTGATGAACTCTGCCAGCCCGGGCTGTGGGCGTTTCAGATCTTGAGATTAAAGCGCAGCAGTTTTTTTTCCCCCTGGAGTCGCAGGAGGTGAGAGGGAGCTCCCTGGACTTGGGCCTTGGGGTTTTGTTCTCAGCGACCAGGGCGGGAGCCTCATCCTGCAATCTTGAATCTGACAGGAAACTCGGACCCCAGTGACTTGTGCTTTACAGAAGACTCTTACTGTACAGCCTGTGAATTAATTGCATTTGTAATTAGGAAGCAACCTGATGTCTCTCGTTGGTCCGGAGGAGTACAGGACCTGTTCGGACTGGACCGTGCATAAGTCCGGGGCTGACTTTACTTCCCCTCCTCCCCTAACAATATGTAGATTTAAAATTAAAGTGCATTATATATATAATACACTTTTCATCTTACTACTTCATATTCTCTGCGGAAGGTGCTGCAAAGCCAAGGCGAAAAAATATAGTGAAATGATGAAAAAATGGTAATTTTTGGCAGGTCAAGTTGTTACTCTGGTGTTTAAAAAATGTCATTAATCAGTATTTTCCAGTAGCCAAATTGTCTTGTGCAGGCAGCTGGGTGACTCACAGATTTGGCTCCCATGGTAATTGTAGAGTGTTCATACCACTTCCTTTTGGGTGGTGTGACTTTTTCCTTACTTGAAGAAGAACAAATTATAATATTTTATATTCCACATCTGGCTGCATGGCTGGCAGGCCAGGGGGAGTGCTCTGCTCAAGTACATCTCGCCCGGAGAAGCACCTAATGGGAGAAAAAGGAAATAGTCCAGCCCTAGCCATACCATTCCCCCTCTCTTATCAGAGTGGAGGGCTGATACAATAAATGTGGGATTTGTTCCCAAAGACCACTTGTCTGGAGCTAACACTGTATGTGTAAGCCATCCTGTCCCTCCACTCCCTCCCTTAGTCATCTCTTTTTTTCTGTGAAGCAGTCGATGATGTGGAACTCTTGCTCTGTCCTGTAAAAATGTTGTATTTTAGGTTAAAAGGTAAGCTTGTAAAGTAAAGTGGATACCCTGTCAAGTAATTCAAAGAAGTGGAGTTAAAATTGAAGTTTTCTTCTAATGGAATGTTTTCCCCAGAGAAGCTGCTTTGGTTGCCCAATGTAAGCATTGCTCCCTTCCCCTCCAGCTTCAGCTCATATGTGGTGCTGCTCAGGGCGAATAGCCCACAAGTATCACCTCATGATGTGTACCTTAGGTACTTGTGACTTAGGTGTGGGTCAATAACAATGCTTTTGTTTTTATAGAATTCATACTACATTATTTCTCTTGAATGACATATGTTTGTGGCAATTTGTTGCTTCTTCTGTTTTTGTCCACTTCATTTTTGACATTGGTAGAAATTCTAAAGTGAATATTAAAAGCAAAAAAAAAAATCTGCTTCTCAGAGTTTAAATTACATTGGGTTCCCAGTGTGCAGAACATCACCAATTCTGGAACTGTAAGATTCTAATATTTTGTTAAGTGTTTGAGAATTTGTTATTTCTGCTTTTAACATTTTATTTTCTGTACTGTTGAATTTGAAGAACTGCTATAATTGTTTTATAATTATATTTGAGGAGAAACCATCTTAGTTGACCAAGGAGTGGAATGATGTACATTTTGATTATAGATTTTATGAGGAAATTAATTGAATATTATTTATTGACCATTGGAGCTGATATTCCATGATCATGCATTGGCTACAATAAAAATAACTATGATTCATCATTTTGGCCAGATGGGAATCATATTTAGAGCATTGCAGCATGTTGGCTATAAAAGAATTATAGCTTACCACACAGGAAGTTAGTGGGCAACACATTCTATACAGTTAAAATTACTCTTAATCAACCATGGTTTTACCCAGTCATTAGTTTTTTTCATATAAGTACTCTTGGTTTATTACCATCTAGTGAAATGTGTCCCATTGTTTTAGGTGTATGTGTATATAAGCACTGAACATGGTAATACACTCATATTCATGACAAAAGCATTCCAGTTTTTAGAAGGCCAAGCCTCTGGGCTCTGGTACTGACCAGATGTGAGGCTGCAGAGTGTTCAGACACCAGTGTAAATCCCACAGCTGCTCTGGGTCAGATCTCCTTTCCAGGGCTGCAGAGTGGTGGCAGACAACAAAGTTGACTTCTGGATTAATATTCTCGGCAAAGGCAACTGGTGTGAGCCAGCAGATTTTCCTTATTTTTGCCATTTTCTCTATGCTCTGACTTGGACAACAAGAAGGCTTCTCTATCAGCAGCTCAGGGTTTCCTCACACTTGTCTTTCCTCATAGGCCCACAGACCATCTTTGGCTCTTTTTTGTCCTCAGGGGCCAAGGCCCAGTGCTCCTAAGAGAGTACTCTGTACCTGATACTGCTGGTAAGCTTTCCTGTCACTTCAACATCTAGTCTTTCTTTCTTTTCTTCTTCTTCTTCTTTTATTTTTATTTTTTGGATTTTCAAGGTAGGGTCTCACTCTAGCCCAGGCTGACTTGGAATTGACTCTGTATTCTCAGAGCGGCCTTGAACTCATGGCGATCCTCCTACTTCTGCCTCCCAAGTGCTGGGATTAAAGGCGTGGCCACCACGCCTGGCTCAACATCTGGTCTTTCTTGTTCCACCTTCCAGACTTAGGCTTCTTGACCTTAGAGTGACTCCTGGTATATTTGCCATGCAGCATGAATTTACTTCATGGCCCTTTGGAGAAGGTTCCTGGAATGCTCAGGATGGGGATGTGGTTGGTTATGGTGGGCCACCTCACCCCGGAAGCAGTGTGCTAATTGGCTGGGGAAGTCACAGTTTCCATGCTTCTCTGAGATCACTGGACCATTAAAGAACAAGAAACTCCTATCAATCCTAGACTTTTAAAGAAAGAAAAGCTTTAGGAAATAGGGATGAAAAGATATAAGGCCTGGAATTATTGTACTCAACTTAAAACCTGTGGTGAAAGTCTGTCTGAAAACATAGCCTATACTGTTAAATACCTCTTGAAGGAGAAGAGAAGAGCCTGGGCCAGAGATTATGTGGTCCTGGACCAGTCATCCTAGAGCAGTTTTTACTTCTTGATCTCCAGATATGAATACCCGAGTATGCATCCAAGTAGGATAGGTTTCCAGTTTCTCCTGAAATTTCCATGTGAAACCTCTCTTTTTGGAGCAAGATTTGTTCATTACTGGATATTTTAATCAGGTATACTTCTCATATATAGCCACTAGAACAAAAAATAAAAATAAAAATTCAAACTCTCTGAAAATAGACATTTGGAATCAACTCATAAACAAAATTACAGAAAAATTTAACAAGTAACTTTGTGTGTATGCAATTGGACATTGGTTTCAAAATGATATTCTATACCACAGATAGGAGAGGGTGGATTACAGGTACCAGAATATGATTAGAAAAGTGGGAATTGTCCCTGAAGGGCCATAGAGTACCAGACAATATAAAAGGTGTGGTCTTGTGCTTAATGACTTTTTGTCCTGCTGTTTTTGCACAAGTGACAAATAGCATTTTATGTTATTGGTGTACCGGGTGGCTGGGATGACTTGAGTTCAGGTCTTCTGTCACCTACATGGACAGCTCAGTGCTGTTTCATAATTGGTTTGGCCTTGCTATATTTTAGTTCCCTTCACTAAAAAGGTGATGAATACAATATTAACTTGGTAGGGTGACCATGAGGCTTAAATAAATTAATGGCAATAAGCATTGCATTGAGGATGGTTTAGATGCTCACTATATCTTGACTGACTCAGTCATGAGGAAATAAAGTCAGTCTCAGCTGAGCTTGGACCACCAATGCTGGAAGTTACCAACCTGCTTTTACTTTCCATAGAACTAGTTCCTATTATTTCTTTTACCCCCCATTTTTTTGAGGTAGGGTCTCACTCCAGCCCAGGATGACCTGGAATTCACTATGTCATTTCCGGCCGGCCTCAAACTCACAGCAGTCCTCCTTCCTCAACTTCCTAAGTGTTGGGATTAAAGGTATGCTACAAAAGAATTCTAGACGCATGCACGACTTTGTGCATCTGGCTTCGTGTGGGTACTGGGGAATTGAACTCAGGTCTTTAGGCTTTATAGGCAAGTGCCTTAACGGCCCCCTTTTGCTTTTTGCATATGTGTGTGTGTGTGTGTGTGTGTGTGTGTGTTTGATGTATGTGCATGTGTATGCTCGTGTGTGCATGCATGTGGAGGCCAGACATTGACCTTGATTATCTTCCTCAATTGTTCTCTATTTTATTTTACCAGAGCTTGCTGATTCAGCTAATCTAGCTAGCCAGCTTGCTCCAGGGATCCCCTGTCCCAGCTTTGTAAGTGCTAGGCTTCTGTGCCCACACAGCATCTAAGTGTATTCTAGGGGTCCGAACTTCAGCCCTCACGCTTGTACAACAAGCACTTTATCCATTGAGCCCCAGCCCCTTGTCAATACTTTTCATTTTTTTTTTGGATTAAACAATAAAAAAAAGGCATGGGCAGAGATGTTAACATAATAGAAATAGACAGAGCCAACAAGCATGACAACCATGAGGATCAAAGAATTCTTTAGGTACCACATTTAACTCTAAGTACCCTTGGTGCAATAGCAACAAAACTGCAAAAACCAAATAAAAAAGCCCAGAACAAAACAAAACCCCCATTTGCCACCTCATCAGGGCAGATGCCACATGTGCATTTTTCAGTGAAGAAAACTTTTCCCTGGTGCTAAATCATACTTTCTCAGATGATGTTATACTTAAGGGTTGGGACATGTAACAGTTATACAAATACAGAAGTATTTTTTTTTTTTTGATTTTTTGAGATAGGGTCTCACTCTGGCCCAGGCTGACCTGGAATTAACTATGTAGTCTCAGAGTGGCCTTGAACTCACGGTGATCCTCCTACCTCTGTCTCCCGAGTGCTGGGATTAAAGGCGTGCGCCACCACGCCCGGCCCTACAGAAGTATTTTTTATGATTATGTCTTATAGTAGTTATAGATGGAAACCAAAAGCAAAACATGCATGTAAAATGTTCAGAAAATTATAATGAATTTTTAAAGCATTTACACATCATCTCTGACCAGGTGGTAAGCTATGTGGATATAGGAGACAGGTCTTCATGTCTTTGCATTAACCACAAGTCTATTTTAGGTCAGTGTTAAAGATGCATGTGAACCCCTGATGTATATATATATCACCAACTTAGTGGGCAACTCAAGTCTTTAGGCATTATATATTTTCATATTCACTAAAGTCTTTGTATGTAAATTTCCAGTAAGCCTGTTTTAGCCTAAATATTAGTGGCTTTGGAGGCTTTACACTTAAAAGTACTTGCTCCTTGACTTAAGATGAGGCTATGACCTGAACTCTTCATTACTTGAAAATACCATTAGGTCAACTTTGCATTTAATACATCTAGCCTACAAAATGCCATAGCTTATCCTAGAAACCTTAAATGTACTCAGACTACTCACATTAGCCTATAATTGGGCAAACTCATATAATAAAAAGCCTATT
The DNA here is from genome assembly GCA_036365145.1 of Orientallactaga sibirica. Classification (NCBI taxonomy): domain Eukaryota; kingdom Metazoa; phylum Chordata; class Mammalia; order Rodentia; family Dipodidae; genus Orientallactaga; species Orientallactaga sibirica. The sequence goes on from JAEOAD010000039.1 coordinate 14,778,784, forward strand.
TTATAACAGAGTTGAATATCTCATACTGTATTAAAAATTGTATTGAAAGAGAAAAGTGGAATGGCTATATGGTTACCGTTTTGCATCATTGTAAGGTTGAAAAGTAGTAAATCTGGCTGTTGTCAGTCAGAGACATGCTGTGATATATTATATCCAGCTTGTCTCTGGCCTCTGGCCACTTGTTTTTACTCCCCTACTTGGCACTAAGTGCTCCTTTCCCCAGCGAGAACATTTGTCTTTGAAAGTCTCTCCTGAGCCTCCAAGGCTGTGTTGGGTATTGCTATGCATCTGGCTTATATGGTATACCTACACTGCTGTGATCATGCCTTCCTTGTCTTCCCAGCTCTTCTAGAATGACAGCCCTGTGAACAAGGTCCTTTCTTTTAACCTCCGTCTACTTTTGGTCCAGGAGGCCCTGTCTAGTTTTCTGTTGGCCAGGAAGCCCTGTCTAACTATCTGTTTGACCAATGGATAAGCATAGGAACTGAAGCTTCCTCCACATGGGGTCAGGATTTCTCCAGCTCTGATTTGGTGTTCCTTTTTCCTCTTCCATCATCACTGTCCCGTCTGCAAAGGTCAAGCTCCCTCTACTCCATCCTGTTGCTCTTATTTGTTCCCTGTCCCCAGATTGGCCATGCTTTCATCCACAGTTAACAATATTTTCTTTTCCATCTTTCTCCCATAATTATTCTTCTAGACCTAGTTGAACACTACTTCCCTGTGGCATGTTTCCCAGGCCTGATGCCAGGTGAAGTCATCTTAGCAGTCCTTGCTCTGTGTCCTGGGAGGGCACAGACTGTGGGAGGCATGCTGAGGGGTCAGGGCTGCCTTACACCCTGGGACCTGCACTGTCCTTACTACTGGAGAGATGGTCACGATGGGGATAGAGCTAGTCATCACTGATGTCTTCCACAGTGTTGCTCCATAGGCACTGGAATGATAAATAAATCTATAGGCACTGACCTCCTTACTGTGCAACCATTGCGAGTATCCTCATGCATGCCTTTATCATTGCTTCTCTGAGTAGTGGGTATGTATGTGAGTGAGATGCAAAACTTTACAAGCACATCAGTGGGTTTGTGTAACTTCTTTATCTTTGACATAAAACCTGTGGATTTTAAAAATAATTTCTGCTTTAGATATTCTTTGTAAATTTTGACAGTTTCTGGACAAAGTTCTTTTTAACTATTTTCTATTTAAAGCTCAGTATAAAAGTTGTATTATAGACAATGTAGAAATTTTCATAAGAAGCTGAAAGTTAAACTTTCAAACATTTCTGAGTCTAAAACAAAATGTTCTGGTTTATCACTATAATTAGATTTGAAGTTTTATTTTTGTTGTGAAAGATGAGCTGCATAGCTTTTTAAAGCATCCAAATAGTATTTCTTAGTCTTTAATTTACCTTCTTGTTTGCTTCTCTAATGATATTTTCTATTTTTAAAAATTTTTTAATTTACTTATATTAGAGACAGAAAGGAGGTGAGAGAGAGGGAGAGAGAGAGAGATAAAGAGAATGGGTGCACCAGGGTCTCTAGCCACTGCAAATGAACTCCAGATGCATGTGCCTCCTTGTTCATCTTGCTTATGTGGGACCTGGAGAATTGAACCTGGTTCCTTAGGCTTTGCAGACAAACGCCTTAACCACTAAGCCATCTCTCCAGCCCGATATTTTCTTAAATATCATAGCACTCAATAAAAAATTGTTTGCATATACATATTCTGGGATATTTGCTTCTGGGAACTTATCCCAAGGAAATTATCATGAATTTATAGGAAGCTAACTAAACAGACATTATCCCAGCTTTGTTAAATAGAATAATATTGGAAAATAGCAACAATAGGAGATTGGATAAATTTTCTATGATATATCCATAATATAAAGTTAAATATTTAATGCTACATGAAGATTTGATTGTCTGGTGAAGTGAAGGAAACACATTACATGATAGTATATACTACTCCTTTCATGGTCCCAACACTTCTGTCCTTGGAGACAGAGGGAAAGACTTGGAGGTGCCCAGTAGCCAGAGCAAGGTTGCATTTCTGCCAGTACTGTTCTATATTGATCTTTCAAGGCAATTGCAAAGAGGGTCCTGTTACCACCTCCTTAGCACTATGCCCAGCTTTTACATGGGTGCTGGGGATCTGAACTCAGGTCCTCGTGCTTGCATAGAAAGTGCTTTATTTTATTTTATTTTATTTTATTTTATTTATTTATTATTTTTATTATTATTATTTTTTGGTTTTTCGAGGTAGGGTCTCACTCTGGCCCAGGCTGACCTGGAATTAACTATGTAGTCTCAGGGTGGCCTTGAACTCACAGCAATCCTCCTACCTTTGCCTCCCAAGTGCTGGGATTAAAGGCGTGCACCACCACGCCTGGCTTAGAAAGTGCTTTATCCACTGAGCCATCTCCCTAGCTCCAAGATCATATTTTTAAAAGATAATACTTTTGTGTCTATTGGGTAATGTCAGATCTGTGGTTTTATGACTGTGTTGACAGCATCACTAATGACCATTCACAGTTTAAATTACTTGTAGTCTGTACCATTCTTTCTTTGTTACTGCCTATGTTTGCTCTATTCCTTTACATTGTTCCTCTGTAACAGGTATAGGCTGTTCTTTTAAAGGTATTCAATATTTTCCAAAGGAAGAAGAATAGGCAAAACCTGGAGGTCAGTATTTTATTGTAAAACTTGGTTATGCATTTCCTTGGCTGCCAGAGCTTTTCTTCTTGTTAACTTTTGTCACATTGTCTATATTTCCAGAATCTTCTCTCCTGTGAAGTATTTTATTCTTGTTTTTATCTGGGGAGTGAAACTGAAGACCAGTTGTGCAACTTAGATACATTTTCATTTTTTCTGTTCCTATAATGTGCTAAATATTTAGAAATTATAGAGAAGGATAAATTAATGTGTTAGCAGTCACCAATATTTTATAGCCTAGAAATAATTATAGTCTACTTCTTCATATACTTCTTTCCAAACTTCTCTTCCTCCTTGTCTTTTTTAAGCCAAAGCTGGCAACTGTCCTGTTGTTTTGATATATTTTATTTTTTGGTTTTTCGAGGTAGGGTTTCACTCTGGTCCAGGCTGATCTGGAATTAACTATGTAGTCTCAGGGTGGCCTCGAACTCTCAGCGATCCTCCTACCTCTGCCTCCCGAGTGCTGGGATTAAAGGCGTACGCCACCACGCCCGGCTCTGTTTTGATATTTTTTGCTAAGACTTTTTGACCATATATCCAAAATATTTTTGACAATTTGATTTTAATTGATGTTTAATATTCCAGTATGCAATGTGAATACATTCTCATTTGCTCAGATTTACATTATTTTACAAAAAATTGGGCTTTACTCTGTTTAATATATTTTTGATAGTTTCTGAAAATCTAGGCTTATTTTTCTCTAGTGAATCCCCAAGAACAGTACTATTTGTTAAGGGGGGGGTATTTAGTCTATTGGGATTACTATAAGAAATCTCCATAAATGTTGTGGTTTTAAATGACAGAAATCTGGGGCTAGAGAGATGGCTTAGTGGTTAAGGCACTTGTCTGTGAAGTCTGGGGTTTGATTCCCCAGTACCTACGTAACCAGATGCACAAGGTGGTTCATGTGTTTGGAGTTCATTTTCAGTGGCTAGAGGCCCTGACATACCTGTTCTTTCTCTCTCTCTCTCTCTGCCTCTTTCTCTCCCTCTGTCAAATAAATAAATAAATAAATAAATAAATAATAAAATATTAATAAATCAATAAAAATAGATAAAATGACAGACACATGTTCTCTCACTTTTATGGATGTTGAGAATCTGAAACCCAGGTATCTCCAGAAGCCTCAGAAGAGGGTCCTTCCAGCCTCTCCCAGCTTCTGGTGGCTTCAAGTGTTTTGTGGCTTGTAAGCACATCAATAAAATATGTATTTCTCTTCATGTGAGTTTTCTCTTCTCTTCATCCAAATTTCTGTCTCACAGGAACACCTATAACTGCATTTCTCACAGGTAACCCAGGGTCACACCTTCACTGAAAGATCCCTGATTATTATATCTACACATACCCCTTTCTAAATAAATTAAAGGTTACACTCGCAATTCCAAAGATTTTATGTGCACTCCTTGGGGACTATTCTGGCATGGACATTCCTAAGAACCTTGAAACTATTGCCCAACTGTGTCTTGGATCAGCAATTCTCACCAGCACCCAGTGAATGATCATCTTGCTACAAGTCTCTCCAATAACAGGGAAAATAGAAGCAAGCATGAGCTGGTAAGGGCCCAGGTAAGGACGTTTTCAAAGTGACGAAAGACAAAAACCAAAAGCAGTAGAGTAAAGAAACAAGAAGAGATGAATACTTTCTGTATCTACTCAAATGAACCCACAATGCCCATGAGCTTTGAAGCATCATGCTTACTCCCAAAAGATGGTGAATATTCTTCATATATGTTTTTCATGTACACATATGAAGGGGCGAGTATGAAAAGACAGGCAATAAATGAGTCAGTGGGCACTTGAGAAGGGCCCATGTCTCTAAGTAATTATAATAAAGAAGCAAATTAAAGCATTAGTTCACTTAGTCTAAACTGTCAAATGAGTTTTCTCTAAAACAACCACCATATGCATTGGATGCTTCATTTCCAAGGCGACTAGGGCTGGAGTCCCTTGGTTTGCTTGCTTCAGCCTTCCCCTTACCTTCTGCTCCACCTGTGTGCCTGCCAACTGCTTGTACCTCGCAGCCATCTCCTCCTGTGTCTCCAGCTGATCACAGAACGCTGCGTTCTAGCCTCATAATGAAATGCAGACTTCCTCTTTTAAAAGCTTAATGGGATAGCATTTAAAAAATAATTCAAGCTGGCTAAATTTAGTTTCTGAACAATGTCCAGTCTAGAAATAGATCTATTTTGAAATATCCATCCTAGGGCTCCGTTCTTCTACCTAGGAAGGCTAGATGGCTCATGGCTTAGAAGTTTATTCCCCTTTCTTTCTGCCAGCAACAGGTATCATTATCCATGCTTGCCTCACTAACTCTTGCTAGTTGCAGATAGCTTTTGTAGTGCTGCAGTGTTTGCAATGACATTTCTTTTTTTTTTTTTTTTTTTTTTTTTTTGGTTTTTCGAGGTAGGGTCTCACTTTAGCTCAGGCTGACCTGGAATTCACTATGTAGTCTCAGGGTGGCCTCGAACTCACAGCGATCCTCCTACCTCTGCCTCCTGAGTGCTGGGATTAAAGGTGTGTGCCACCACACCCGGCTGCAATGACATTTCGGTGTCTCAGCTAACTTCTGGTGCTCTCACCAACCCTTGTTATCTTCTCCTTTGAATACATCCCAGAGGTCATCAGAAAGTTACACAAGGTCAGTCATCTCTCAGTTCCTGGCTCTCTCTTGGTCTTACACAAAGTGTTACGTTTTTGTTGCATCTGACTTACTTTGCCTTGCCTTGCCTTTCCTCCCTTCTTCTTCCCTTCCTCCCTCCCCCTCTCTCTTTCTTTCTCTTTTGGGTTTTCAAGGTAGGGTCTCACTCTAGCCCACATTGACTGGAACTCACTCTGTAGTCTCAGGTTGGCCTCAAACTCACAGTGATTCTCCTACTTCTGCTTCCTGAGTGCTGGGATTAAAGGTGTGCGCCACCATGCTGGGCTGACTTCTTTATATTTTAGGCTTATTATTCATTTCTCCTCAAGAACTAGTCAGTACTGTTAGTACAGAAGAGAGTCATCATCTAGATCTTTACGCAGGGCTGGAGTGAATCCCAGGTGCTTGCTCACCTAGTTTTCATCTTCCTGCCCTGTAGAAGCAGAGCAGGCAAGTGCTGTGTTCTCCCTGCACCCACCCCAGCACTGGTGTCCTTAACTATCCACGATTGTCACATTGACATGTGGAGGTCACTGTGGAAGGCTGTCACCCTATTGTAGAACAAAGGGCAATCCCTGGTACCATCAGTAGGATGATCTGCTGTATGGCTTTGCACTCAAACCTCACCCCTTGGGGGTTAGGGTGTCTAGTTTGGGTCACATACAGACAGCTAAAAAATGAATCAGGGCTGGAGAGATGGCTTAATGGTTCAGGCACTTGCCTGTGAAGCCTAAGGACCCAGGTTCAATTCCCCGGTACCCACATAAGCCAGATGCACAAGGTGACTCATGCGTCTGGAGTTTGTTTGCAGTGGCTAGAGGTCATGGCATGCCCTTTCTCTCTCTATCTGCCTCTTTGACTCTCTCTCTCTCTCTCTCTAAAAAATAATAAAAGATTCTTTAAAAAAATAAAAAATGAATCAAATTCATCCCCTGCCCCATAGGCTCCACCTCAGATGAGAAACACAGAAACAGAGGACTGTGTGTGTACTCCAAGCCTAGGGGTGGGAAAGAGCCTGGAGCCCAGAGGCACTTGCCTGGGAGCAGGGTCAGCTGCACCTGCCTAGCATGGCTCCTATAGGGATTTGGGATAGGCAGTGTGTTCTTGTGTGGGAGGCAGCACTGAGAGGCCCTGTCCTGTCTTCAAGCTCCCTGCCATGTGTGTTCTGTGCTGATTGTGGTGGTTTCTGCCAGGGAGGGGGTGTGTCTTGGATTCATGGGGAGATGCCAGTGGTAGCCAGGAGTGTTTGAGTGAGGCCATCTTGGGACTTAGGATGTTTTCCATTAAATGCTGTTTGTGGCTGATCACTGCACAGCCACGTTGACCACAGCCTCCCTTCTGGCCTTTTTTGACCTCTGCAGCTTCCTAGAGAGGATGGACTTCCTGTGTTCCCAGGACAATACTCTCCTCAAATCTTTAATCTTCTGTTGAGAACACTCATGCTTATTATCCCTGTTGGTAGTTTTGGGAATATGGAAAAAGCCATTTTCACTGTTTCTCTTACATGCCTCATCCTTAAAGGAAAAAGAAAATTACAAGTTGAGAGTGTCTTTTAACTTGGCATATGTAGGTCAGGGATTATCATCCCTCTTGTGCAAACATAAACACAGAAGCATTGAAAAGTTAGGGAATATTTATGTGTAGGACATAAACCTGAACATTTCCACCTGGTGTAACAATGTAGCATGTATGTTGTTACTTCTGCACAGAAAAGAAAACATAGCTTATTTTCTGAAGAATTTCTACTGTATATTTCAGAATAAGAACCTTAAGATTTCTTCTTCAGAGAAACATCAGTTTTAGGGGAAGTTAGTTTCAGTTTCTTTTGTTATATTTCTAGTTAATATGGCTGTGACTTATTTATACTTAAGCTTCAATAGAGAAATTGGGAAACTCAGCCACTTAAAGGAACATGAGCTATTTAAATTATCATTATGCTTGGTAAAGGTTTACTTCCAAGAAAGAATGATTATAAGATGAGAGGCAGCCAGGCGTGGTGGTGCATGCCTTTAATCCCAGCACTCGGGAGGCAGAGGTAAGAGGATTGCCATGGGTTCAAGGCCACCCTGAGACTACATAGTGAATTCCAGGTCAGATTGGACTAGAGTGAGACCCTACCTCGAAAAACAAACAAACAAACAAAAAGATGGGAGGCAGCTGAAAGTCTTGGTTGGGACAGGCCTATAGGAAATGGCACATTTCAGGTGAAGCCAATGGGAAGCAAGGGTGTAAGGATCTTGGGGAGACTGGAAGGAGCCCCACAAGAAGAAGCTACTGAGAATTACCAGTGGGAGGAGCCTGAGGACTAGCCTAGAAGTTTCTGTGAGTTCTTTTTAGTTCATTCGTTCAAACACCATAGGTATGAAAACCATGCCAGCTCACCAGATGGAATGCCAGCTATGTCTCCAATATGGTTGTGTGGCCTTCTCTAAGATGAGCCAAGATAATAAAATGAGGCAAATAATTATCATTTTCCTTGAGGTGTTAAAAAAATCTGTACAGAGAGCAGGATATGTCTTTCAGCTTGCCACAAGTGAGGAACAACACCCTATCTAGTGGAGTGTGTGGCCTGCAACTGTGCTGAGAGTCACACTTGTGGCACTAGGCTTTGGAGGCCACAGAAACAGTGTGGGGTTATCCAACGGAAGAGAGGAGGACACAGGAATACAAAGTTCTAGCCTTGAGTCTGCATACTTCACCCATCCCCTGGGAGGACACTGTAAAAAGTGAAGTGAACTTTAGATAGAAATAGTTGTAGCATCATCTTTTTGTTTGTTTGTTTTTTGACGTAGGGTCTCACTCTAGCCAAGGCTGACCTGGAATTCACTGTGTAGTCCGAGGCTGGCCTCAAACTCACCACAATCCTTCTACCTCTGCCTCCTGAGTGCTGGGATTAAAGGTGTGTGCTACTTGTGTGTGTGTGTGTGTGTGTGTGTGTGTGTGTGCATACGTGCCACAGTGCTTATGTGCAGGTTAGAGGACAACCTCAAGTGTTGATCCTTGCCTTCTACCTTATTTCAGGACAGATCTCTTGGTTGCTTACTGCTGTGAATGCCAGGTTAGCTGGCCTGTAAGCTTCCAGAATTCTCCTGTTTTCTGCCTCCTATCACCCTGAAGGAGGGCTGGGATTACAAATCCTCTTGTTACTACCTTTAGCTTTTACATGGGATCTGAAGTCAGGTACTCATGTTTGCTTGGCAAGCACTTTACCTCCTGAGCCATCCTATGTGGGATTCACATTCTTAGCCCACTTAATCAGTCATGCTAGCAGTCTAGAGTAATCAGAATGGGTCTGGCTGAGTTTCTGGAAATGTGCTGGACCATAGCTCTTTAGAAGACACCTCTTGGTGTGTATATAGTGGATTTGAAAAAAGACATTGATTTAGTGTTTTATACTGATGGAGTCATTCATTGAGTGGATATGTTTATTTATGACTCCCTCACACACCAGCACTGAACTTGGCTTCAGGAAGATTTTCATAAGGAAGAAAGATGGCTTGCTGGATTGGAAGTCAGCAAAAGGAGGACAAAGTATTTAAACAGAAAAATTACTAAAATAGTTTTTTTTTATTATTGAGAGAGACAGAGACAGAGAGAAAGAGGCAGAGAGAGAGAGAGAGAGAGAGAGAGAGAGAGAGAGAGAGAGAACAGGCACGCCAGCAGCCTCTCAGCCTCTGTGAACAAATTCCAGACATGTGTACCCCCTTGTGGGCAAGCTCAGCATTGTGCCCTTGCATCCCTTTGCATCTGGCTAAATGTGGGACCTGGAGATTGAATGGGTGTTCTTAGGCTTGGCAGGCATGCGCCTTAACCCTTAAGCCATCTCTCCAGCCCTAAAATAGCTTTTAAAAAATATTTGTTTGGGGGGAGGAGGCAGATAAAATGGGCATGCCAGGGCCTCTAGCTATTGCAAATGAACTCCAAATGCATGTACCACCTTATGCATCTGGCTGTACATGGGTACTGGGGAACTGAATCTGGGTCCTTTGGCTTTTCTGGCAAGCACCTTAACAGCTAAGCTATCTCTCCAGCCCCCAAATAGCTTTTTTGTTATGAAAGGTCTTTATTAAAAAGTTACATATTCCAAGAGCCACAAGGTGTGTAGAAATATCCTGAGGTATAGCTCCCTGACCCCCAGAAAGGGACAGAGGCCCTAATTACTCCACAGTGAGCTCCAATGACCCTACTGAGGAGGGCCCTTAGGGAATTGGGATGGGAGAGAAGAGATATAAGACTATAATCTACATAAAAATTTTTACATAATCCCCTTTTACTACCCTCCTTTGTCTTCCTCCACTGAACTGTTCTTTCCTACTATAGTTTTTAAAAAATATTTTTCTTTTTATTTATTTATTGGAGAGAGAGAGAGAGAGAGAGAGAGAGAGAGAGAGAAAGAGGGAGGGAGGGACAGAGAGAGAATGGGCATGCAATGGCCTCTAGCCACTGCAAACAAACTCCAGATGCATGTGTCACCTTGTACATCTGGCTTACATGGGTCCTGGAGAAATCATACCTGGGTCCTTTGAAGCTGGGTGTGGTGGCACATGCCTTTAATCCCAGCACTGGGGAGGCAGAGGTAGGAGGATCGCCGAGATTTCAAGGCCACCCTGAGATTAATTACATAGTGAATTCCAGGTCAGCCTGAGGTAGAGTGAGACCCTATCTCAGAAAACAAAACAAAACAAAACAAAAAACAAACAAACAAACAAACAAACAAACAAACCTGGGTCCTTTGGCTTTGCAGGCAAGTGCCTTAACTGCTAAGCCATCTCTCCAACCCTCCTACTATAGCTTTCATAATCACAATTGCAACTTAGTTCTAATGGTGGCTTTGTCAAAGAAATGTTGGTCACAGGATGGATCTGGAGAGCAGCCAGGGAAAAGTGCACTGAAGGTAAAGACTGACCAACATCCAGGCATTGGGAGTAATTGTCCAGGCCTAAGAGAAGAGGGAAGGGTATAAACTTGGGTCAGCAGATGTTGAATCTTGGGGAAAGTGAGGAGCCAGGGTGTGACTTGTGTGGCAAGCATCTCTGTGTTGGAACGCTGTGTCAGGACACTGGCTACTAGCAGTTTGGGTATATCATTCTGCGGATTTTATAGGAACTTTCTCAGGTAGGTTGTGCTTCTGCATCTATAAGCCTCCTATGGTCAGAGTGGCCTGCCTATGCTCATGCCTTGCACATGTTATAGACCATGTTAGGAATAAGTAGACAATAGAGCATGTTAAATAGTGAGGTTATTGTGGGATTGGGCTTTGTACACATCTGCCTCAACTTGCCTGGAGCCTGGGCCAGGCTCATCACTGATTTTTTTTTTTCCACGAGGTAGGCTGTCACTCTAGCCCAGGCTGACCTGGAATTCACTATGTAGTCTCAAGGTGGCCCCAAACTTGTGGTGATCCTCCTATCTCTATTTCCCAACTGCTAGAATTAAAGGCTTGCATCACAACACCCAGCATTGAGTTTTAAAAAATTATCTTTTAATTAACTAATTAATTTATGAGAGAGAGAGAGAGAGAGAGAGAGAGAGAGAGAGAGAGCGCACTAGGGCCCCCAAACACCACAAATGAACTCCAGATGGATGCACCACCTTGTACATCTGGCTCATGTGGGTACTGGAGAATCAAACCTGGATCTTTAGGCTTCTCAGGCAAACGCCTTAACTGCTAAGCCATCTCTCCAGCCCTCATCACTGAGTTTTAATCATTAGTGGGTGATGATTCTGATACTGATTTAGGAGAACATTCTTTCAGGTTGTGCTTCTGATGTGGTCATTATGCTGATGGTCATGAGGAACCCTTGCTGGACTCTTGTGCTGGTTGTGTGTATGAGGAATGAGTGGGTGGGGATACCGAAGGCCAGGGATGAGTGGTGCCTCCAATAGATGATGCTGGTGAATGAGAGGTGGAGGAGGTGATGGATGAGCACTATTTAGGAAGTGACGTGGCTATGCTCAGATGGGGAAGAGGCACAGGGTGGGGATCACTCCAGGGCTTCTGGCCTCTGCTAATGAGGGAGGGTGGGGAGTCATCAACCACTCCTTGGGAATGTTCTCTACTGTTTTTATTTAGTATGGGTATAATCTTGTATATTTGAGAAGATTTTAAAATGTAATAAAAACGCACGAACTTTAGTTTGCCAAAGAAGGCCTTGATGTTGAGGTGTGAAGTTGGGATTTTCTGTTTCTTCTCCTGATTTAACATTCATGTCCAGCTCACTGGGAGATCTTACTGAGACCCCAGGACAGAAGTTTTCTGAGTGAAAAACACTCAAGCTGGACTCTTGCCTGTCAAGCTTCACATTTTACAGGCAGGGAAACTGAGGATGGGCCCCAGTATTCCTTGTCTCCCCCCACGGAGGCTCTGTGCCTGACCACGCCTCCCCACACTGTGCTTGAATTAGAGAACATTCTTTCAGCAGATCTCCCCGCCTCCAGTCTCTCTCGGCTTGAAACCATCCTACACACAGCTGCTGGGATAATCTTTCTAAAGCCATTTTTATCATGTCACTTCTCGGCACACTGTTTTCTGTTGCCTTTTGTCACATCCAGATTTCTCCTTTCTGGCTCTCAAGGTTTCATGCAAAACGATCTTTTTCCTGTGGTTCACTATGAACCTTTATGGGACCTTTGCCTCACAGAGCTGCTCTGGGTGACACCCTGTGTCCATTTATTTCTTGCCACTGGGCCTTTGCATGAGCCATGTCACCCTCCTGAAATATTCTTTTTTTTGATATTTTATTTATTTATTTATTTGAGAGAGAAAGAAAGAGAGAGAGAGAGAGAGAGAGAGAGAGAGAGAGGGAGAGAGAGACAGGCACAGATATATAGACAGAATGAGTGTGCCAAGGCCTCTAGTCACTGCAATGAATGAACTCCAGACGTGCCCCACCTTGTGCATCTGGATTTACGTGGGTACTGGGGAATATAACTAGGGTTCTTAGGCTTTGCTGGCAAGCTCCTTAACTGCTGAGCCACCTCTCCAGCCCATGAAATGTTCCTTATCAGCTTTTTTGGTGTTATATTTCTTCACTGATCTATGTCCTTTTTCTATCTCTGAGGCATTTTCTTCCTTGAACTCACTCCTAAAAATTCTTTCCTCTTTCTAATTATTACTTTACATGTTGATTTCCTTTAGCAATTAGTTAAATCGGCTGAAAACAACATATTCAAAGTATATTAACTCAGAAAACCTGTGGTTACAGGTTTGGCTAAATTGATAGTGGAACAGCATGGTGAAGTTTCCATTGGAAAATGGTTTCCATAGTGTGTTGGTGACAGTGCAGCCACACTACAGTCATTTATTTCTTTTAAAAATATTTTTTATTTTTAGAGGGTGGGGGAATGAAAATAAGTGCACCGGGCCTTCTAGCTGCTGCAAATGAACTCCAGATGCTTGTGCGACTTTGTGCATCTAGCTTTATGTGGGTATTGGGAAATCAAACCTGGGTTGTTGGGCTTTGCAGGCAAGTGCCTTAACCGCTCAGCTCTGTCCAGCCCACAGTCATTTATTTCATGTGGGTTTGAACGAGGGTTCTTCTGTGGCTGAACCATATCCATATCTCACTGGATGGTAGGATACTCTGGAGATCCCCAGGAATGGCATCTTGCTATGGCGGATCTTTTCTGTGGGCACCTGGGTGCTCCAATAGCATCGTGCACTGTTCCTAGCAGCCTGTTCACGGTGCTGAGTCACTGTGAGTGGCCCACAGGCAGAGAAGGAGTTTGGAGTTCCACAGTTCTGCATCTTAGCTCAGATGGCTCTGATTTAAAGGTCACATGCCTTTCATTTTTCTATTTTGGATTCATGATTTTAGCAGAATTTGGGTGGTAGTAAAGTTGAGAAGCATATTCAATTGCCCAGCTCTCTGCATCAAAGTTGCTGAGGACTTGGAGGCTGAGATTGTCGTTTGTGTGCCTAGGAAGTACTTGGGGAATGGTGAGCAGGTGTCTTCAAGTAGCTTCCCTTCCTTCCTTATTGTTGAGTTTGTGGACATGATCACTTAGTGTAGTGTGGACTGTGAGGACTTGGCCAGGTTATTTAATGTCTCTGGGATGCAATTATTTTACCTGTGAAACAGGCAAAATGCTCATCTTACCACTTTCACACATATAAATAAAGATTAATGTAAAGCTGAGATTACTGAGGCCTGGGGATGCTGGCTAGCCAGAGAGGCACAGAGCCCCTTGCTCCTGGTGCTGCTCTCCCCAACGTCTACTCTACTCCTCAGTAGGTAACATCTTCATGAGTCTCATTTGTAGATGCCTGGTAACAAAGCTTTGTAAGCCAGACATACTGGATTTATAAGATAATCTTGCAAATCTCTGACTAATGGCAAAGCCAATTTTACTGCTTTCTAGTTGTTCTTTGTCTAAACCTAGGAATCTCTAGGAGAGACAAGTTCTTTCATTTGTTGATCCTCAGTATTTTGTAATTAGAAATCAGAAAGAGCCAAGACATATCTATGTCTGAGTACTCTTTCCCAAATGCTTCAACTTTTTCAGATTTGGGTGTATTTTCATATACATAATGAGGTACTATGGGATGGGACACTCTTCTAAGCACAGAATTCATGTTTCATAGATATTCTTATGCACATAAGTTTGAAGACATTTTTTTGCACTACTTTTAATGTGCCTGAACTTTTGACTTTGAGGCGTCTTGTGAGTTTGAATGTGGAATTTCAGATTTTTGGATAAGGGATATAATAGGGTTTCCTGGGAATTTAAAAACACACATGATTGCATGATTCTCTCTCACATGGATCCCAATAATTTTGCTTTAAGAGTCTCCGAGTGCTGTGCACATACTCAGCTAACCTCCCCACCCAGGACCAGGGAGATAGTGAGCAGACTAAGGTCACCTTAGCTTCTCCACAATTATCTATGAATGTCCCAGTTTGGTGTCTCCTTTCCCCAGGTACACTCTCAGCCAGATGTGACCTGTGATCAATCTTGTCCTGCCAAATGTCCCATTATATTCTGTGTGCCTTCTGATGACATCTCTGTGAATGCCATGAACATCTACCTGGAGGATTACTTGGCCTTCCTACCTAGTGGTTATGCTTGCCTGTCAATTAGTGTGTAGATGATTGAGCTAATACATACACTTACACTCCCATTTTTTAAAAAAAAAATATTTTATTATTTATTTGATAGAGAAAGAGAGAGAGAGAGAGAAAGAGAGAATGAGAATGGGCATGCAGGGCCTCTAGCCACTGCAGATGAACTCCAGATGCATGCACCACCTTGTGCATTTAGCTTACTTGGGTCCTGGAGAATCGAACTGGGATCCTTTGGCTTTGCAGGCAAATGCCTCAATTGCTAAGTCATCTCTCCAGCCCCACTCCCATTTTTTAAATTTTAAAATTTTATTTTAGAGAGAGTGCACAAGAGAGAGAGAGAGAGAGAGAGAGAGAGAGAGAGAGAGAGAGAGAATTGGCACTCTAGGGCCTCAGCCACTGCAGTTGAACTCAGATACTTGCGCCATCTAGTGGGCATGTGCAGCCTTGCTCTTGTCTCACCTTTGTACATCTGGCTTACATGGGATATGGAGAGTCGAATATGGGTCATAGGCAAGCACCTTAACCACTAAGCTATCTCTTTAGCTCCCATTTTTTTAGGACAGTCTCTTCTCAGAAAAGCCATGATAGTGGCAAGCACCATCTGGGCCCCACCAACTATTAGATGACTGTAGTTATCCCAGTTTGTCCAGTTTCTTTGCTCCCCAAAATTTGGTTTACTTATCCTGTGATGAGTTATTTTCAAATGCCATACCATTTAACGAGTGAGTACCAAGGCTAAAGGCTCTGTAGATGGGTGTCCTTGTTCCTCAACTACTAATGACAATTGGTTAAGGTTAAATGGTGTCCTAAATAGATGGCATCTCTCTGCTCCCTAACATTGTTGTAAGCACTCTTGTCATCCTGGTTCACCCTCTTCTGGGAAGGGTGACCAGGAGTGCTGCTCTTGTGGGGTAGACCCTATGTTTTTGGCCTTCTTATTTCCTTCTAAGAAAACTCCATTTGTGCTTCCTGCATAAACTCTGAAACAATAATAAAAGTGAAAGAGAAAGCTTAGTTTTTGTTTTCCTATTGTTGTTTTTCAGGATTGTTGAATAAAAGAACTTAAAGACAATCTATATTATAGTATATGTTAGATATATAATTACAGAGTTTCAGCTGTTTGCACATAATTAAAAAAATGGAACAATGCAGAAGATATTACAGTGAAAGCAATACACTCTTGCTCTGCCTCTCCACCTCAAGGTGGTTGGGTACTACTTTTTAAAAAAATAAAGATTTTTTTTTTTTTGAGAGAGAGAGAGAGGGAGAGGAAGACAGAGATGGACACACCAGCAGCCTCTTAGCTGCTGTGAACAAAATCCAGATGTGTGCGCCCCCTTGTGGTTAAGTGCGGCATTGCGCCCTTGCGTCACTTTGCGTCTGGCTAAATGTGGGACCTGTAGATTGGGACCGCTGGAGATTGGAACCAGCGTTCTTAGGTGTAGGAAGCAGGCACCTTAACTGCTAAGCCATCTCTCCAGCCCTAAAAAATAAAGATTTTAGACTGGGAATTGGCTCAGTGGATAAGTTCTTGTAGCTCAAGCCTGAGTACCTAAGTTTAGTCCTCCCCAGGCTCCTTGGAAAAAGCCAGAATCTGCTACAGGCTTCTGTAATCCTAGCATGCTAAAGACCAGGTTGAAGGGCAGAAACAGAATTTCCCAGGTTCTCAGATGGTGAGGGCAGCCAAGATCCAGAAAGAGAAACTCTGCCTCAGATGAGGTGGAAAGGCAAAAACCTACCTGGAAAAGTTGTGCTCTGACCTCCACGCAGGTAGTGTGGCACAAAGCACCTACACAATATAAAGACTTGTAGATCAGTTTAAAATTCACAGCAAAGCTGAGCAGAAGGGCTGTAGTGATGGTTCAGTGGTTAATGCTTCCTGTGGAAGCATGAGGGCCTGAGGGGGCCCAAGACTGCCTGAGGTGAATCTTCAGAACCCACATAAAAAGCTGGGCATGGCCACACATGTTTGTAGTCCTAGTCTATGGAGGAGAGATGTTACAACAAAGGAATGGTGATCATACTCCCCAAGGGTCATTAAAGCAGGAGAAAGGCCTTCAAAATTGTGTGCTGTGGGTTTACAAATTTGTACATGGCTGCTGTTCTCCTGCTTTGGGCTGCACCACATGGACACTTCCATTGGGCAGGGTGTGTGCAACCTTCCCTTTGGTAAACTCACATCTGTCTCTGTGGTAGTCTCTTCTCCTCTCCTCCTTCTTATTACTTTCCCTCCCTCCCTCCCTCCCTCCCTCCCTCCCTCCCTCCTCCCTCCCTCCCTCCCTCCTTTTTTTCTTTTCGAGGCAGGATCTCACTGTAGCCCAGGCTGACCTGGAACTCACTCTGCAGCCCATGTGACCTTGAGCTCATGATGATTCCCCTATCTCAGTCTCCAGATGGATATGATTATATGCCTGAGTAACCATGCCTGGCTTTGGTAATGTCTTCCTAGTTGGTTTGTTCTGTTTCTTTTCTCATTTAGACAATCTTTAGCCATTTGTCTCCTATGTTATATACTTTGGATCTCATATTTTGTTCTATTTTCTGGCAGATTCTGTCAATATTGCCTTCCAACACTTCTATTGAAAATTTCATCTCAACTGTTTTATTTTTAGTTTTCAATACTCCTTTGTTCTCTTATTTTGCCGCAATGTCTTTTTAAGATGGCACAGTACTAAAAAAAAAAAAAAAGATCCATAGTACATATAGTCTGTGCAGGCTAGTTTAACATTTGTGTATCATTTGCTTTTTATAAAAACTCTTATGTTTCCCTGCATTATCTCCTTTGCACCAGGGTTGCCTGTTGTGTTTACTTTGGCTCCAGCTCTTTTTTGTTTTGTGGGATCCTCAGAGGTAGTTAGAAAAACATCTGGCCATGCTACTAGAGAGCCCTAAGCCAGAATTCGGGTGTTTTACTTATAGCCAATCATTTCTGCTTACAGAGAAGGAGGCTCCAGTGCTCTTGAGGTGCTGGGAGCCTGGCTGATGAGTATTTTATGGGCCTGGCTACGAGGGCTGATATGATGCTGGCTGTTCAGCTAGTGTTTTCTGTGGCCAGGCTCTGTTCTGGTCATGTGTATTAGTCAAATCCTTCAATGTGGGCTCTCCATCCATTGCACATGTTCTTGTCTCTTCATATAGTGACCAGCTGGGAATCCAAGGGCTATGCATACTTCTTTCTCTCTTCTTGAAACCTTCCTGCCTCATGGGTTACTTCCCCTCTTAACTTTTTTTTTTTTTTTTTTTTTTTTGGCAGCTTGGTTGAACTTAGTGGTTCCCCTGCCCATCTTTTCATCTTTGTCTCCCTCTCTCCCTCTTTCTCTCCCTCCCTCCCTCCTTCCTTCCCTCCCTCCCTCCCTCCTTCCTTCCCTTCCTTCCTTCCTTCCTTCCTTCCTCCTTCCTTCCTTCCTTCCTTCCTTCCTCCCCTCCCTCCCCCTCCTCCCTTTCTTCTCTCTCTCTCTCTCTCTCTCTTTCTTTCTTTCTTTCTTTCTTTCTTTCTTTCTTTCTTTCTTTCTTTCTTATAAACTCCTTTAATGTCACTTAATTTGATCTCAGAAAGAAGACAAGGTAAATTCATATGCCACTCAGCAACTTGGCATCATAAACACTGTACAGTTTTATCTGTTGTATCATGCCTTTTTGGGTTGAACTGAATAGTAGAATTCTCTAACCTTATCCAAATGATAATGACCAGGCATTCTCTGAGATTATGGTCTTTTCTATCTCCACTTACATTAAAACAGTCTATAGATATTAACATTTCACAAGTGGATGTGGGACTACTAAGGCAGTGTGTGATGATTCTGACCTGGATGAGCAATAGGCATTTGTGTGTGTTTCTCTCTGTGAGAGCTGTCTGACAGCGGAAAGTACATACATTTGTAGCCATGGCATAGAATTATTTCTGTGTGTAGAACATAAGCCATTGTGAAACCTGTTACCCAGACTGAGTTCCCTCCTTCCCCTAAAACTAGTGCTTAAGGAAATACCTGTGGTCGCCACCCTCTCCCATTTTGTCCTCTTGTGTCTTCTTGCTTTAGCTATGACAACCTGGGGGAGGTGCCTACCTGTGGGAATCTCAGAAGGTGCTGGAATGGAGTTTAGAGGCTCTAGGGTTGGAGGTATAAACTCTCAAAAGTCAGGTGACCCTCCATTCTGTTTCCAGTAAAACAGATGGAGGATATAATCCAACTGTCATAGGTGGTTCAGTAATAATACTTATGACCATGGAGTACAATGAGTTTTTTTTCTTGCATAACTTTAGGGGGTCAAAGGTCTGAACAGCATTCCTGTTGCATTTAGCTCCATTTATATGAGTTTTTTTTCATGCTTTCTTCTAGAAAAACAAAATGGAAGCCTAGCATGGTGTTGCATATCTATAATTCCAGAGGAGGCGGAGGTTAGCCTGAGCTGTATAGATGAGAAAGAAAGAGACAGAGAGAGAGAGAGAGAGAGAGAGAGAGAGAGAGAGAGAGAGAGAGGAGGGTAGGAGAGGAAAAGAGAAAAGAGAAGAGAAGAGAAGAAATAGAGTCTAAGAAGCAATGCTGAGACCTTCCTAGTCTAACAAGAAATAGTATTAGCCAAGGGCTCAAGAAAGAAAAGTGCTCTCCTCACCATTAGGTGCTAATATTTTCTTCCTATGTTTAAATTATTAATATAGCATGGAGTATCTGTATAAAACTATAAGCTCATGGGCATACAGTGTTCAAAATGTGGGTTTTAGTCCTCATGTGTGTCTGTTGCAGAGAAATATAAAATGATCAGTAAAGCCTCAAGCCTTTAATGTTTTATTTTGGGATAAAATTCTTTGGTGAAAACAGAGGGGAATTAAGAATTGAAGTAAGCTGGGCATGGTGGTGCACGCCTTTAGTCCCAGCACTTGGGAGGCAGAGGTAGGAGGATCACTGTGAGTTAAAGTCCACCCTGAGAATACATAGTGAATTCCAGGTCAGCCTGAGCTAGAGTGAGACCCTACCTTGAAAAAAACACAAAACAAAAAAAAAAATTGAAGCAGAGGGCTGGAGAGATGGTTTAGTGGTTCTATTCTCCCGGTCCCATGTAAGCCAGTTTCACAAGGTAGCATGTGTGTCTGGAGTTTGTTCGCAGTGGTTAGAGGCCATGGTGAGCCTATTTTCTTTCTTTCTCCCTCTTTCTCTGTTTCAAATAAAAATAAATAAAAAAAGAATTGAAGCAGACTAAAAGTAACTGTAAAATTTCTAACTGCTTGTCTCATGTGTTTTAAAGATAGGCATTCCAAGTTCCTGCTTTGCTGATCCCCAGGGGTCACTACCACTCTTGTAGGACAGAGTCTGCATAGCCACAGGGCCATCAATGGAGATGTCATTTTGAGTTCATTGGAAGTATTTAAATGAATCAAACAAAAGTTTGTTTTAAAAATGTTAATGGTGGGCCTGGATAGATGGCTGAGCAGTTAGGCTGTTGCCTGCAAAGCCAAAGGACCCAGGATTCACATAAACCAGATGTACAAGGTAGCACATACGTCTGAAGTTCATTTGCAACAGCTAGAGGTCCAGGTGTGCCCATTCTGTCTCTCTTTCTCTGTCATAAGTAAACAAATAAATAAAATATTTAAAATGTCAGTAATTACAAATACTAGGAATTAAGTCACTTGCCAGGCTTTACTAGTTATCCACCGCTGGTTCAGCAAGTCAGGATCTGAAAACCAAGGCATGCTGCCACATGTTGAAAGGAATGAGGTGTCCTGGGATTGCATGGAGAGCTCAGGTGGGGATACAAAGACATGGCAATCCTGGGGCTCCAGTGGTCACCTGACTGTGCTGTCCTTTTGTAGGAACTGAGTTGTTAAAGGAGGGAAAGCAGAAGGGAGTGACATAAAAGTGAATCCTAGCTGGAACTTATTTGTTATATAACTTCTTTAGAGACCATTCTTAGCAAAATTTGCCTAAAAGGGCTTATTAAGAATAAGTAATGGGTATGGAGGGCTGTAGTGATGGCCCAGTGGTTAAGGCACTTGCCTATAAAACCTAAATGACCCAAGTTTGATTTCCCAGTACCCACTTAAAGCCAGATGCACAAAGTGGTGCATGCATCTGGAGTTCATTTGCAATGGCTAGAGGCCCTTGCATCCCCATTCTCTCTCTGTGTGTGTCTTTATCTGCTTGTAAATAGGTAAATAAAAATATTTTTTAAAAAGAATAAGAAATATGGAGCTGCAGTTTGTAATTATCCAAATATATGGTGAATAGCAGAGGCAGTTGAGGGACTGATAGATTAGGGGTGACAAAAGATGAGACACTTGTTAGTTAATGCATGCACACTGTGGTAGTTTGAATATATGGCCCCCAATATATTCAATGTTTTATTAGTTTATAGTTTGCATCTGCAGTCACCTTGCTAGAGGCAACGTCACTGGGTGGTTCTTAAAGTGTGGTGGTGGGTTTGAGATTCCATTGTAAAGATATGCAAAGTGTGCCTAGTGGGAGTTCCTGAAGTGTGCTGTGGTTTTTGGCTGTAGCTTTGCTCTGTGTGCTGTGTGCCTGGTTGGCTTTTCTCTCTCTGCTTGGCCCTGTGAAGGCAGGCCAGCTTCTTCTGCCATTATGGAACTTCCCCTGGATCTGTAAGCTTCAATAAATAATATCCCTTCCTCCATAACTGTGCCTGGTCTGGAAGTTCATCTCTGCGAACCTGAAGCTGGCTGCTACACACACCTTGCATAGGGTACGGCATGTACCTCAGGAGAGATCAGACATTCGTAGGGGAAGTGTTTGCTGAGTACAATGCCATGCACTCATGTGAGGCACAAGGAATGTATTTGAATTAAAATATGCACAATAACCTGGGAAAATGTAAAATGGAAAGTACTGGTAACTGCAGTTCTCACTCCTGGAGGATGATTTCTTTATTTAAGAGGCATTGAGAATTACAGACAAGCCACAGCATTCTGAGGTGGCCCAGGGTGGAGTGCTGAGGTGCTGAGAGTGCTGTGTCTCTGGCATTCCATCTAGCTTGTAAGTTGGAGCACTTCATTCTAGGAGCCTGGTTTGTTCCCAGGACATATATCTGCATCATGGCTCTCTAATCTATAACCAGATTCAGTTTTTATGGTTTAAATATGTTGGTGAGGTACCGAGTCACGATTCTGTTCTCTAGACGGCATGATGTTCTGCAAGTGGAGCTCCAGGGTCCGTCCTGCTGTGTGAGTTGCTGCTTTCTGTGCTGCTTCATTTGGAGAAAGCATCAGGCAGAGATGCGGGTTTGACTTACCATTACAAGGCGTCTCTCCCAGAAAGATGAAGACTATGTGGCACAGCATTTTCATTTTAGTTCCATTTTAGAGAAATTGCATCCATTACAAATCTGTTAAAGCCCTTACTCAGTAATTTTCCGGCATCCTATGAATGAGTCCATCCATCTTGGAGATGAAATAAGATCAAAACTCAGATAAATGTCTATTATATACTTGTGTCACTTTGATATTTAAAGAAGAGCTCTCAGTTTCTTCTAATGTGACTTCTAACAGAATAACAGCTCAGAAACAATACTGGGGTCCTAGGCTTTGTCACTGCTGTGGGCTGTGTCTTTCAGGTTCATATCACTTGCTTTGTGTTAGGAAATAAACATTTCCTACATGAATGACTAGTTAATTTTCCAATAGAACACATTTATCACCTATCTATGGGTATCACAGAGTGGGACTGCATTACAATTGGGAAATGGTGTGCTGTCTTCTGTATGGTACTTACAGTAGGTCTTCATAGATTGAAGCAGACCCTAGAAACAAACAATGGTTCTGACCCAAATACTAGTCACAAGACTAAAAAGTGTACTAAATGTTTTTATATAGAAGTTTGAGTATTTAACTACCTAGAACCAAGAAAAGATCCAGAAAAAAATTTTGTTTCCAGTAACCAGAATAGATTCAATAAAGCTTGGGCTTGACTAATGCAATCTGACAGTAACTAGTACAGATGAGCACATTTTATTGGAAAGTTTGATTGAGCATGGAGGAAGGTTTTAAGGAAGCTTGAGCATCACACAGGAGTGTGATTGGGCATGGAGGAAGGTTTTAAGGAAGCTTGAGTATCACACAGGAGTGTGGAGAGTTAAGGAGTCTGAGTGAACAATGAAGTCTCTGGGGTTCTATTCCACCCATCCATCTGGGCTGCTTACAGACCCGAGAAAACTGCATTGTAAGCTGGTGCTCTCCTTGCACCTATCCCATTGTCCTGGGTATCCCCCAAAGTGCTGGGGTCTCCACTGGAACTCAGAGGTCATTTCTGTGGTTTCATTGGTTCTCCATGCAGGGACTCCAACAACCCTGCCTATATTGCCTGGTAGTCATTAAAAAAATACATTGCAAATCCAATTACTCCATATTTCTTGCATTTGTTATATTCCCACAATACTGGGTGGTCTACCAAATTTGTTAATCCAGAGAGGAATAAAGCCAACTTTGCAAAGCAGGGAAGTGTCTTTAGTTTTCTGGCCCAGTGCTTTCAAAAGAGTCAGCATTCTTCCTACTGTCCCAATGCAGAATGGTTGGCTAATATCAATGGTAATCTCTCAAACAATTGCAGCTCAACGGGGCTGCTATCTTGCCCCAAACTTTCATTTCTTTTTGTGCCTTAGCCATCTGCTCACACTAGTCCATTTCTTCTAAATTCAATCCTCCTCATGTTCTCAGAACACAGGCAGAATGCAATAAGCTTCTCACACAAACCTCTTCTAGCCCAGTCTGGACAAAGCTCTTCCTTTCCCTCATAAACCAAGCCTACACTGTCCATTCTGCCCTTAGATCTCTCAACTTTCACAAGAATCCATCAAGCTGTACTTACAGCACTGAAGAGCATCTTAGTCCCAGAGTTTCAAAATCCTTCCATATTCTTCTTGCAAATCAGTTCCAGAAGACCAAAGCCATGTGGTCAAGTTTCTAACAGCAATGACCCTGCTCCACTGATGCAGTTATCTTTGGGTTGCTGGGACAGACACCTGATCAAAAGCAGATAATGGGAGGAAAGTTTTTATTTTGTCTTATAATCTTTTTTTTTCAATTTTTCTTAATTTTTATTTTTATAGACAACATCTTTAATTGTTGTATTATAATCTTGAGAGGAAGTCATGATGGCAAGGGAAAACATGAGATGAGCAGAGGCCGGACATTACCTCTGCCATAGCAAATGGAAAACAACAACGGGAGAGTGAGCCAAATTCTAGCAAGGAGGAGCTGGCTGTAACACCCATCCCCAGAAACAAATTTCCTACAGAAAGGCTCCACCTTTCAAATTGTGATCAGCTTGGAACCAAGCATTCAGAACACATGAGCTTATGGGGGGATCATCTGATTCAAATCACCACAATACATCTGTTTATTTGAAATACAGCTCCTTGCAAAAAAACATGGGAACATGAACTGCACAATTTTAAGAGGCCTGAGTATGTCTAAAGTGGCTTGATAATCTACAGTATAAGTGCTGTGTTTGAGAAAACCCCATTTCTCCTTTTTTCATGTATGTGTGTGCTGCAAACATCCTTGGACCCATTGTGCTATGAATGGAAAATTTTATGACAGCAATTCTTCACTGAGTGATTCCTACATGATGGGTGCCACATGCTGGCCGAGACAATTTCTGTTCACTTATTGTGCTAAGAATAAAATAGGTATTTGCCACATATATAGCATTCAGCTTAAATGACACTATTATACACAGCCTTTAAGGGGCAGGAATGTATGTCCAGACTGTATTACATGGAACATCCTCACAATGAGTCCTGAGCTAGTAGTGAGTTAAAGTGAGAGATAGATTTTTCTGTAATCTGTTTAGAATATACTTAAGTGCTGAAACTAGTGCATAAAGGCCATGTGATGCCCCTTCATTACCAGAGACTTGGGCTCCTTCATCTTGTTGCTCTTCCATCTTTAACTTCTGTCATTTATTCCATGGACTTAAGCAGGGTGCGAGGGCTCCTACCACCTCAGTTGCTTTCTATCTAGCACTAGGAAGCCTGCTAGAGAAAGATGCACTCTCTATTGCTAAGCATGTGTTTTAGGAGCCACAGAGCCCATCCCTAATAATGTCTCACTATATAAAACTCAGTCATATGGCCATACTGAGTTTCAAGAGGAGTGAGAAAACAGTCTTTATCCTATGAGAATAGAGGATTTTCCACAGAGGGTCAGATAACACATACCCTGTGGCCCCTTGATCTTTGCTGTGTGTTGCTCTTTAGAGCTTGGAGTGCTGAATAGCTTTACAAAGAGATATTCCTGACGGTTATATGATATTGAATCCAACAAATGCCATTAAAATGGTTACAATGTTTGTTTTGAGACTGAGTCTTATATAGCTGAGACTGGCCTTGAACTCTGGATCCTCCTGCTTCCATTTCCTAAGTGCTGAGATTACAGGTGGGCACTGTAACTCTTGGCTCTAATATTTGTATTTTGCCACCATGACAACAACAAGGGTGAAGATGTCAAGGGTACCTTTTGATGCTCTGGGCTCCTCATACTTGGCAATCTGCTGGCAATGTCTGCCATGTGCGTATTCATTTGGGCTAAAAAGGGGAGTGTGAACTCTGAAAATAACAACCAGTTATTCTAGTGTTAAAAACCATGGATGCTGATTAATAACAGCTATGCTTTACTATTCATTAATTAGAAAACCTAAATATCTCATTAATTTGCCAGTGCTTTTTAAAAGTTTTTTAAAGGCAGCATACATCTTCACACAAATTTTATTTGTTCCATTCTCTTCCACCCCTTTTTTGTCCACCTCTTACTGGTTCCTTTTATACCACAGCTCCCCATTCTGCCCTCATGTCACATGTATTTCATTACTCTCTTTTTTCTTCCCCCTCCCTTAGGATTTCTTCTTTTTCTATCATGGTTGCCTTTGTAATCACACACACACACACACACACACACACACACACACACACACACCAAAATCTAGTATCCACATATGAGAGAAAACATGGTATTGATCTTTCTGAGCCTGGCTTATTACACTTAACATAATGATTTTAAGTTGCACGATCATGATTTCATTTTTCTTTATGGCTACACAAAATCCCATTGTTTAGATGTACTATCTATTTATATCTATCTATCTATCTATCTATCTATCTATCTATCTATCTATCTATCATCTATCTATCATCTATCCATCCACCTAACTACCTAGAGAATAGGCATGGCAGGGCCTCCAGCCACTGCAGATGAACTCCACACACATGTGCCATCTTGTGCATCTGGTTTACATGGGTACTGGGGAATTGAACCTGGGTCCTTAAGTTTCACAAGCAAGTGCCTTAACCACTAAGCCATCTCTCCAGCTCCCATCTTTTATACTCTATTTGGGGAGAGAGAGAGAGAGAAAGAAGCAGATAGATAGAGGGAAGAATGGGTGCATCAGGGCCGCTAGCCACTGCAAAGAAACTCCAGACACATGTGCTCCTCATGCATACGGTTTTATGTAGGAACCGGGGAATCAAATCTGGGTTCTTTGGCTTTGCTGGCAAGTGCCTTAGCTGCTAAGTCATTTCTCAAGCCCTCCATCTTATTTTTTGAGACAAGGTCTCATGTTGAACCCAGAGCACACTGATTGGGGCTAGTACTGGGATTAAGCTAGCTTGTCACCACACCTGCTGTTTTATGTGGGTGCTGGGAATCTGACTTGGATCTTGCTTGGATGGTCCACTTTTCTCTCTCCCAGTCCCTCTAGTTTTTTTTTTTTTTTAATATTTATTGACAACAAAACTGGGATTATAGGTATTTTTCCCCCCTCCCCCTTGCTTGAACTCACCATCCCTCCCTCTCTCCACCTGCTGTTTTATGAGGTGGGTGCTGGGAATCTGATCAAGGATCTTCAGTTGCATTTGCACCCTTCCTTTGGTCAGCACTTTATCTAGCCTTGGAGGGTGTGACAGAGATGTTTCAGTGCCATCTCCATCCCAGTCTATGTTGCCTCCAAGTAGTTTTATAATAGCTAGGGAATGTTGAATGCTTAATAAAATAGTGATTAGATGTTTGCATTTTTTCTTTTGAGAACTGTCTGTTCAGTTCATTAGCCCAATTATTGACTGGATGATTTTTGTTGTTTAGTTTTTTATAATCTAGACATTAGGCTCCTGTCTCTTGTGTAGCTGGCAAAGAGTTTCTCCCATTCCATAGGCTGTCTCTCCACTCTGCTGATTATATCAGTTACTTGTTGGTAGAAAAAAAAAAGCAAAAAACCAACCAGAAGCAACTTCAAGAAGGAAAGGGTTTATTTTTGGTTTATAGTTTCGAGGCTAAATCCATTATGGTGGGGAAACACGGCAGGAGCAGGAAGCTAGCATCACATTCACGTCAGAAGGGTGGAAGGAGAGAGAGAGGGAGAGAGAGAGAAGATGAATGCTAAATGTGCAGGTAGAGTTTTCCTCTTTATAGTCCAAGATCCCAGCCCATGGGATGGTGCTGCCTAAAGTTAGGATTGGCCCTCCCACCTCAACTAATCTTATCTAGAAAATCCTTCATAGATATATCCAGACATGACCAGAGATTTGTTTCCATGGTGACTCTAAATCTTGTCAAGTTGATAACCAGAGATTAATCAGCATAGTGCTTTTCAGTGAAATGTTTTTCACATACAGGTATCCATATACATTTTTGGGACACTAAAGATTATGTCAATATCTACGTATTATCTACCTATCATTTTATTATCTGTCTGTCTGCCCATCTGTCTGTCCCAGTCTCACTGTGCCCTCTGGATTCTCTTTGCCCACAGGTAGGGAGATGACATGCAAAACAGTTCTGTTCATTGACCCTTAATGAACTTTAAACACATTAATTCTCATCTCATATGTACAGTGGATTATTTTATGGGATTAAAAATGTTTTAGAGCCGGGCGTGGTGGTGCATGCCTTTAATCCCAGCACTCGGGAGGCAGAGGTAGGAGGATCGCCATGAGTTCGAGGCCACCCTGAGACTATATAGTTAATTCCAGGTCAGCCTGGGCCAGAGTGAGACCCTACCTTGAAAAAAAAAAAAAAAAAAAAAAAAAAAGTTTTAGAGCCCTTTGGTAAAGTGGTATAGATGATATACCCCCAAACAGATGACGAGAGTTGTGAAACACAGCCAGGGTAAGTCAAGCTAAGCTTGGCTTTCTGATGCATTGATTACAGTCATGGGCCAGATAAGGGGGATCATCATACAGTGAAGAGAAAAACAAGTTGCTCTGTTGATGTGGAGGGGGGAGGGAATGGGAGCCCTTAAGCTGGTCTGAGCGCTCCTGGATGTCCTCTGAAGGTATTAGGTGTCTCGAGGAAGCCCACATTCCCGGCTTTGTAACTGACAGGAAGAACTCTGAGTAGCTTGAGTGCAGTGACTTATTATAACTTGAGGATCTGTGCTCCCTGCCAAGGGAAGCAGTGAGGCTGGAAGCTGTGAGAATTTTGTCATGCTGTAGACAAATGGAGGGCTGAGTGGTGAGAACTTGGCTGCATGCAGTGGATAAACAAGGGTGAGTGGTGTGTATGTTACCACATGTGGGTGAACAGAGGGCTGGGACCTGAGTTTGTCCCAGCTTGCTTCTGTTTCCATGGTCTTGTATGGAACTGTTTATTGTCTCCTAAATGGAAACTCAGATGGATAGGTTGTGTCTGATTTGTTGCTTCATTTCTGTATGTGTTTCAGCATAAGAAGTGTGAGGGTGGTGTAATAGTGCAAAGCATGAATATGCTCAAGACCACTGGATTATGGACTTAAAGGTGACTAAATGAATAGATTTTCTGTCATAGCTATTTTATCACAATGAAAATATGTAAGAAGACCTTGGGGACATAAGTTACTAAATAGTGCAGCATTTCTATACTATATGAGCTGATTTAGCAGGGTTGTCTCTTGAAGGTCCTCCCTTTCCTATCATTTATAGTAAGTAGGTTTTATTTTTGAGGCAGGGGTAGATGATGTGATTAAAGAACTCCATGATTTCTATTGTTGTAGGTTTTAAATGGTTTATTATTGGAGTTTAAAAATAATATTAAATGGTTTTTGAAGTATCATCACACAGACCATTTCACGGACTCTCAACATTTCTCATAATTAAAAAATGATTATGTGGCTGGGCGTGGTGGTGTACACCTTTATTCCCAGCACTAGGGGGGAGAGGTAGGAGGATCACCATGAGTTTGAGGCCACCCTGAGACTACATAGTGAATTCCAGGTCAGCCTGGGCTAGAGTGAGACCCTACCTTGAAAAAGCAATGTAATAATAATATAATAATAATAATAAAATATGTATCATTTGTGGTCAATTCATAAGTAATTTCACATATATACTATTGTATATATCATATGTATGAAGTTTGTATCATCACAGTAGGTATTGGGAGTACTTTCTGCCTGGCCTGGACATGCCAGATTACACACACACACAGCTAGTGGGGACCCGACAGAAATATAAGGCCTGCCATGAAGACATATGGGAGATGCTTAGTAGTGCAGAAGGAGTCATTTCTATTCCACCTGGATGCCTCCAAGGGTGGCTTTCCAGTGAAAAAGATGATATAACCTAAGAATCATTTCTTGGGACTTTTCTGTCTCCTCAAGTTTGTTGCTTAAAACCTGGGTCAAGTTTGATTTTTCCACATCCTTTGCCTTGGTTGCCATAGCCCTATCAGCTGAGTGTGGCTTATTATCACTGCATTCTCTGAGACTTCTTATACCCTCTACTTCTTTCACCTCCTTCCCTTCCTCCTCCTTCCCTAGGAAGCATCCTTTGCCATTACTTTTCTGAAAGGCTCGCCTGTGCAGTCCTCCATTCATGGCTGCTGGCTTTCCTGTCTGGGACCTCCTGATCAGGGTGGGGCATGAGGCTTGAACCTGGTAAGGCTGGTTAGAGAGTCATGCACACTTGTGATACATCCTTTCTTTGGCCTCTTTTTTTTTTCAAGATTTATTTATTTTGAGAGAGAGAGAGGAAGAGAGAGAGAGAGAGAGATAGATAGATAGATAGATAGATAGATAGATAGATAGATAGAAAGAAAGAGAGTATGAATAGGCACACCAGGGCCTCCACCCACTGCAAACAAACTCCAGGCTCATGTGCCATCTTGTGCATCT
Source organism: Orientallactaga sibirica (assembly GCA_036365145.1). NCBI lineage: Eukaryota > Metazoa > Chordata > Mammalia > Rodentia > Dipodidae > Orientallactaga > Orientallactaga sibirica. The sequence continues at coordinate 14,808,278 of JAEOAD010000039.1, forward strand.
GGCTTAAGTGGGTACTGGGGAATTGAACCTGGGTCCTATGATAAATTTTACTTGATAAATTAATCTCCTTAATACATAGAGGATTAACAATAATAAATAATAAAATAGAACAATATACTGTAGTAAAAGTCATATCAGGCAATTTTTCTCTTTCAAATATCTCCTTGTTCTGTACACAGCTTCCATTGATGAGATGTTGCAATGCCTGTGTGATGAGGAAATGAGTGGCCTGTGTGTTGTGATATAGTGATAGGGTGCCATGTAACCATGTGAGGCAGTCAAACACTCACTGTGATAATGGTGCAATTGATCTGATAGCAGAGAAGGCTACTAAATGTCCCAGGGTGGTATTGTACATGCATAGAGACATGACAGACATGGGTAATTCATGTTCTTGGGTGGAATAGAGCAGGGCACTGTAGAAATTCCATCATGCCACTTAGAATTATAAATCTTTTGGAGTATTTATTTCTGGAATTTCCTGCATATTATTTTCAGACTGTATTTGACTGTAGGTAACTGAAAGCATAGAAAGGGAAACTGTAGTGGGGTGGCATCATGCTCCTTAGCTCCATGTCTCTGTGGTCCCCTCTTGATGCACCAGCATTGGAGGTCCCATTGGAGCAGTGGCAATGCCCCAACACGTCATGGGGTGAGAAGTTGTCTTTGCTTTGTTTAGGGTTAGTGAAGCTCAAGGTCACAGGGAGTCTTGGTCCATGAAACTTAGAAGTAGCTGAGTGAGAACTGAAGTCCAGTTTTGTTTGATTTTTAAGCTCCTATATTTGGTGGTGCTTCTTGTTTTTCCCTGCATTTTAAAATGTCTCTAAAGCACTAAATGTGAACAAGTCCCTAGAATTTGCTTGTGGTGAGGAGGTGTTTGATGCAGTAACTATGAGTGGGTGAGGCTGCAGCTGGAGGGTGCTGAGGGACCCACCCGAGCTGTCCCAAGGGATGGTAACTGCCCCAGTGGATCTCAGCAGGTTGCAGGCAGCTGCATCTGGCCTCTGTGGTAATGGGTGCTACCAGTGTTCTTTCCATCCTTTCTTTTAAGGAGAAGCTATAAATTAGTTTCTTTCTGATGTGTGAGGCAGCACACATTTCAATGCTCACAGCATGCTCACATTTAAGTACTCTTGGCCTGGTGAAAAATCCCTGAAGGTCCAAATTGACTTGAACACGGGTGTCCACTGTATATTGCCATATTGGTGATGTCTGTGGAGGGCTGAGGGAAGGCAGAATACAAGGAGCTCCCCATCCCAGTGGGGCCTCAGAGAAGTGGGTATGGTAGACAGTCTGGGACAAAAACAAGAGAAATATAGTCTTCCACTTTCAAGAACATGAACACTTTGTAAGTGTAGTTGATGTGTGCTCATGTGTGGACAGGTTTTCTATCCTGGGTTCTAAGAGAAAGTCAAGTTTCTTAAGTTCTAATTATAAACTTCCCTCTCTCCAACATGGGATCAGATTCTGAGAAATGCACTGTTGTACAAGCATCATGGAGTTAATGCACCTTGGATGGTTCAGCCCACAGCACAGCTGGCCATAGACACGTACAGCATATTACTATAAAAAGTTTGCAGCACAGTGGTGACTTATTCCAGCATCAACACAGGGAAAGTACAATTAAAAACACAACCTAAAAGATGAAAATGGTACACCTGTATGGACAGCTGTTACACGTGGAACCTGCAGAACACAGGTTGCTTGGGGTAAATGAGTGATGAGTGAAAGTGATGCCTTGCATGTGACTGTGAAACTGCAGATGATGGATAATGAACATACAGGCTACACTATATTCACGAGATATTCTTCTTTATTAATAAATTAACTTTGGATCACTATAATTGTTTATAAGCTTCATTTTAAAAATGGACTCATGATAATACAACCATTAATACAAACACATTGTGCAGCCCAACATAACATTTTCTTTTTATCCTTACTTTCTAAGTAAGTTTAAATATATGTGTGAATACAAATATATATGTATTTGCTTTTGTACTCTGTTAACTTTTTGTTAATTATTAAGACAAGCACACATCACTCTGGGCTGGGCATAGTTCAGAGTTACCAATATCCCTTTATATCCTATCCTACTGGGAGGTCTTCAGGGCAGGACATGCATGGAGCTGTTACAGCCTGTGAAAACACCACCTTCTCCTGGGGTTGCCTGGGCACCTCATTCCAGCAATGCCTCCATGCTGGTTTTCAGGGTTTGCTTCTTGCTTTTGCCCTGGGTTGGCTTGCAGCAGATGATGTGCCAGAATTGCTCTTCTCTGCTGATGAAACCTCTCCATATTGGGTTCATTGTTTTACTTTTTTTTTTTCTGATTCTTCGAGGTAGGGTCCCACTCTAGCCCAGGCTTACCTGGAATTCACTGTGTAGTCTCAGGGTGGCCTTGAACTCATGGCAATCCTCCTACCTCTGCCTCCTGTGTGCTGGGATTAAAGGCGTGTGCCACCACGCCCAGCTTCATGGTTCTACTTTTAAGGAACTTGTCTGTAAAAGCTGCTGTGAAACCTGCAACATGTTTTTGTTGTTGTCTCTTCTTATAGTTTCCTTTTCTCTCCTTTTTAGTTATACATTCCTCTTTCTGCCCCATTGTTACCCTATAGAATTACCCTTGTATATGTGATTCATTGCTGATAGAAATGGCCTTGTGTGTTGCATGGCTGTCGACTATTATTATATTGATATCATTACATAATATTACCTGAAATATATAACATCAATGTCACATGTTTCAGACATATGATATTAAAAATATCAGGAAAGCCTTAGTAATTTATTCCAACTAAATGATGAAATTTTCTGAATTCTTTTAAAACAGTTTTTTCTGATTTATTTTTATTTATTTATGGGCTTACCAGAGCCTCTAGCCACCTCAAATGAACTCCAGATGCATGTGGGGTCATGTGCAACTGGCTTACATGGAACCTGGAGAGTCTAACCTGGGTCCTTAGGCTTTGTAGGCAAGCTCCTTAACCATTAAGCAATCTCTCCAGCCCAAATTTCTGAATTATTTGCAGAACATTTTAGTTTTGTTCCTGCCTTTTCAGTGTTGGAGATAAGATGCAGGGCCTCGTGCATGTTAAGCAGGTGCTCTACCCATCAACTACACTCAGCTCTTAGGAATTTTTGAAATGATTGCAGACACATATCAGATCAAAATTAGATATGAACCTGAGGGCAACATATAGGATCAGGTGACTTTTCCTCAACCCTCTACACTGTTTCCTCCAGTCTAACAAAGCCTAGCTTTTGCATCAAGGTTGCCTCAATCCAGGCCTTCCCCAGTGGTCTTTGCTTACCTTTTTTTTCTGTGGTATGCATTGGTATCTTGTCCCTGGAAGGAGGAAAATGTGAATTAATTCCCCAGGAGAGGGCCTCTGTGTGTCTCAGCCTGTTAGTTCTAGGAGGAGCTAGCTTGGCTGTGGATGACTGTTGGCAGATGACTTCGGGACCCACAGTTCTAGTGCCACATGGGAAATCTCTTTTGTATGTCTTGCCATTGAGAACCAGGCTCACAGTTAGCTTGAGGAGGCTTGTCAACAAAGCTGTATGGGAGTGGCATTGTGCTAAATTCCAGTCACAGAAAAACAAATGCTATGTGATCCCTCTCAGATGGGCTCTGTGTAGGCGCATTTGGAGAATCAGAATGGTATGGAGGTTGCCAGGGCAGGGTCAAGGAAACTGGGAGTTCCTGATCACTGGCGTGAAGTTTCAGTCAACAAGAGGTCTGCTGCCCAACACTGAGCGTGGGTCAGTGACAAAGCACTGTACATATTCAGGAGTGCAGGACCCATGCTGTGTTCTTACACATGTAGTATCAATACAGGGAATCTGTGTAAACTCGCCTTTCAAAAGACACTGATTGTGCCTTTTCACTTTTAACACACTATTAATTCATTTACTTACAAATCAGCTCTTTTTCAACTTTGATAATTATTTCATTTTGCTTCGTGGTAACCTTGGAGAAATAGGCAACAGAGAGGGAACTTTCATTTTTGAAGAACTGCCTTGTCATTATTGGCTTGGCTGTAGAGGTTCTGGAGAGTGCCTGCAGGGCCAGTGCACAGTTAAGTGCTTCAGTCTTGTGGCAGGTGCATGGCTGGCGCCCTCTGCTGTCTCAAAGCATCCCTCTATGACCTACCAGCACAGGGGTGCAGGTTGTAAAGGTCCACACCAGCTCTTGGCAACCAGTTTCCGTCCTTCATCAGAAAATGTGGATACTGTTCTTAGTTCATTAAGTAGAACTTTCTTTGTTGGCTCAAAAAACATGTTTCTTTTAATTTTTATTTATTTACTTGCAAGCAGAGAGAGAGAGAGATAGAAGAGAGGCAGACAGAGAGAGAGAATGGGCATGCCAGGGCATCTAGCCACTGCAAACGAACTCCAGATGAATGTGAACCTTGTGCATCTGGTTTACATGGATCCTGGAGAATTGAATCGGGATCCTTTGGCTTCGCAGGTAAATGCCTTAACCGCTAAGCCATTTCTCCAGCCCAGACATATTTCTTTTCAAAGGACATTTTTTTTTTTTTTTGGTTTGGCTAGCAATTTGTGCTCACTTGACAAAAAATTAATAGTATAGAAAATGAGGAGATAATTCATTTTTTTCAAGTTAAACTTTTAGTTCATTCTTTTAAATTTTATTTGTTTTATTTTTAAAAATTTTTAAAAAATATTTTACTGGCCTGGAGAGATGGCTTAGGGGTTAAGGCGCCTGCCTCCTAAGCCTAAGAACACTGGTTCCAATCTCCAGGTCCCACGTTTAGCCAGATGCAAAGTGACGCAAGGGCGCAATGCTGCACTTGACCACAAGGGGCACACATCTGGATTTCGTTCGCAGCAGCTGAGACACTGCTGCCGCGCCCATCTCTGTCTTCCTCTCCCTCTCTCTCTCTCTGTCTCTCTGTCTCTCTCTGTGTCTCTCTCCAAAAAAAAATAATAAAAATATATTTTACTTTATTTATTTATTTGAGAGAGAGAGATACAGAAATAGGCAGGTAGAGAGAGAGAGAGAGAGAGAGAGAGAGAGAGAGAGAGAGAGAGAATGGGTGCGCCAGGGCCTCTAGCCACTGCAAATGAACTCCAGATGCATGCACCCCCTCGTGCATCTGGCTTATGTGGGTCCTGGAGAATTGAGCCTCGAATGGGGGTCCATAGGCTTCATAGGCAAGCGTTTAACCACTAAGCTATCTCTCCAGCCCAAATTTTATTTGTTTTTAATAACCAGGTAGTTGAATTAGGCAGAATGAACCAAAGCACTATGCTATGTAAAGGGTGTATGTTTATGTTTCTTTTTACCTCTTACACACTAGCCACTTGTTTCTCATAGCCTGGGGGTCTGAACATCAGAGATCAAGGTGTGGCAGGGCTGTTGGCCCTCATCCTTATAGCCTCATTTACTTTTAATTACCCCCCTAAAGGCTGTATCTCCAAATGTTGTGAGTTTGAGTTCTTAGGGTTCAACATTGAACTCTTTTAGAGGACATAAAGTTTAGAACATATGCAGTTTCCACAAATGAAATGGTTACTGAGTTCATTTGTAGAGAGAATAAGGCACCATCACCACAGACACTGTGTATTCCTATATTCTAGTGGAATTATTCATAAAAGAAGGGTGCATGTAACTATGCTGGAGTCAAAGGCAGGTCATGGTTTCATTTTACCTTTCTCAGATTTGTTGATATTATTTAGAGGAATTAGCTGAGTTCTGTGCCTCATGTCAGTGACTGAAAAGCTGCAGGTACAGTTATCAGAAAGGAGAATTCATGCCCTGAGACATGGAGCTTCTTCTGGGTGTGGTGGTGCACGCCTTTAATGTGAGGCCAGCCTGGAACTACAGAGTAAGTTCCAGGTTAGCCTGGGCTAGAATGAGACTCTACCCCCCCAAAAAACAAAACAAAACAAAACAAAACAAAACAAAACAAAACAAAACAAAAACACCCAAAACAACAACAAAAAAGCAGAGCTTCTTGCCCTGGACATGAACCCTATGCTTGGGAGTGAGACCGTGCAGTGGGATGTTCTCTGTTATGCACTTTCTAAGCAGGTGTTTTGGAAGTAGATCATTTCCCTCTCAGAAGAACCCAGTGCCTAGAGATGCTTCCTCCTCTCCAAGATCATGAGTGGAGTTCCTTATTTGGACATGGGTCTGTTTTAAAATTTATAGGTATAAGATTCAATTTAAGCCTAATGTTAGCAGCAGAAATACTGTGACCAGGGTGACTCTCCTTGTCACCTATGATATATCTCTCTAAGGATATGCTGCCACTGACTCTCCTTGTGGGGGCTCTGTGTGCCTCAGTGCTGGGTGTCAAACAAAAAGGCCTTGCAGGGCTCATGATGGAAGGGAAGGTCACACTAGCCACTGGTTTCTAAGGAAACCAGATACAGTCATGTCATTGGCTCTGGATGCTTCTCTGTTCCTAGAAAATGACTCAAGGGCACATCTACTGAAAGGCTGGACACATCGTTCTACACAAAGAAAAGAGCACTCTTATTGGAAGTCATCTATCAGGGAGCGCTTGTTTATTCTGTCCTTGATATAAAGGGACCTGTGTATTCATAGGTAATCTCTCACAACTCTCTGATTCTTAGCAAGTCTCATGTTGAAAATTGATTAGGATGGATTGCAAAGTCTGCAGATTCACATTTGTTTGTGCCTCCAGGGAGTAGGACTGTGTTGGGTCAGCAGAGTTTTGCTCCCTTGTCCCTCCTTCTCTCCAGGGGCAGCCTTTGTCTCCAAGTTCTGTGGGGGAGAGCAGGCCATGCCTCGTCTTCTCTGAGGCATTGCTGTTCTCTCACACTTGATTGTCTACTCTGCTTAGCCTCACCCTCATCCAATGGGAGTCTGATCTGGCACGCTGGTTGTTCTCTGTCTAGGGTTGAAGGTATAACTTTATATTTTGTTGGGTCTACTTATAGATTTTTTTTTTTTTTTTTTTCTCTTGGTCTTTGGAGTCCATCAGTGTTATTTCAACATCTTTCAAATGAGGCCAGGGGAGGAGGACGGGCCATTATGCCCATTTTCATACACAGAAAATTATGTACAGTGTTTATAAGAGCCCAGCTAGCAAGTTGAACACTTGGAGGCAAGGACTCCTGAACAGGGGCCTAGCTTGGGGCCAATGTGGAGGTCATAGAGCTGGAGAACAGCCACCTAGGATCCAGATTAATTACAAAATGTGAAGAAGGTTCTTGTGACTTCCTCAGAAAGGTCTCTGGGGAAATACAGACTTGGTGTTCATTAAAACCAGCAGCTGGAACCCTAGGAGGGAACTGAAATGAGTGGTTATTGCCTATGCAACATAGGAACTAAGGGAGAAAACCTCAGCAGTAATCCCTCACCAGGGGAAGAGTCATCCCAGCACCCAGCAGAGCCAGAACCACCTCCCCCTCCGAGCCCAGGGAGCATCTAGCACTGGTCCCTGCCATGGAGGCTCTGGGACATGGGGTCCCTCCCTTACAGAATGTGTTTAGAACTGAGCATATTCCAAGAAAACCCAGGGCAGTGATGTTTTTTGGACTTCTGTCAAGAGAGAATTTCAACAAAGGTGTCTTTCTAGGGGAATTAAAAGTTAGTCTGCTCTGTAGGGAGACAGTGGGAGAACTGAGAAAGGGACTAGAAGGAGTGACCCTCATCCTATAGGACATAGTATAGAGCAAAGTGGGAGCTTTTGGTTTGGCTAAAAGGGTTGGCTTCCTGATTTCCCATTGGTAGAGGATAGTTTAGGATGTCTGTCCTCTACCTGGGGGTAGACTGGTGAGTGGGAGGGTCTCTGGCCTTGAGAGGTGGTGCCCTGGAAAACTGCCCTGTATTCCAATGAAACTTGAGCCGGGCTGAGTACTAGATGTTAGATTCTGTCTGTAATAGATTTCTCAGTTTGTGAGGAGTTAAAAGGTCGATCCATTTCACTCAGTATTCCAACAGATAGTGACACTACCTGCTTAAATGGAGACAGATGTGGGACCAGGGACTGTTCTGCTGTGAAGGTCAAAGCCTTCATAGTGTGTCTCACTTGGTGTGCTGTTTAAAACTGCCTGGAGCCCTGGAGTCTGTGATGGGCCATCTAGTGCTTGTATCACAGGCTGTGCACACAAGAGACCCTGGTTCAGCGACAGCTGGTTTCCCTGCTGGTGTTCCTTTGTCCCCTCACCCCAGTGGATGGTCACACTGCTGATTCCAGTGATTGCAGTGCATAATAGGGTCAGTTGGTCTGTGATTTAAGGCTGATTGGTACCTGACGCACCTTTTCCTACAGAACTATTTTGAGGCTAAAGGTGTGTTGCTTACCACAGAAAGTGACGTAATCTGTAGTTCAATGGGACTGCTGGAATAGTATGCTCCTTCCCGGTCGTTTATGTATCCCAGGATGTCTCCATGGCTGCTTCTATGGGCTTTAAACCACATCTGAATGTCTACCTTTCATTCAGACCATGACGATTCAAAGGTGTTGGTCTCCTTTTACTGTCTATGAGATTTTGTTACTAATTTGTCTCTGCTGAACTTTGGAATGTATGACAGCTTGAGGAACTTGTATACTTTATAAGCTGGGACAGCTGGGGCTGGGCTAGGCATGGGAGTTTTTATTCCTCTTATCTGGGTTAGGGAATGATATTTTATTCACAAGCCTGACTTAGAAATTGTTCTTTTGGCAAAGTAGAAGGGCTCTTATGCCAGGGGCAACAGCTCACTTTTCTGAGAGATGTTGCCCTGACACTCTGGTTAAAGTAAGGTCTTTAGAAAAGTGCTACAAACAGGGGTCTACGCATACTCTTAAAACGGACCCAGTGCAGTGAGATTCAAGTCTGAACAAAACTAGGTGACTGATCAGGTGCTGTGATGCATACCTGTAGGAAAGTGCTACCTTCAATGAATGCTTCATTGACTTTGACCAAAGGAAAACAAAAAGTGTGGGCTGGAGAGATGGCTCAGCTGTTAAGATGTTAAGGCGTTTGCTTGCAAAACCTAACGACCTGGGTTTGATTCCCCAGTACCTGTGTAAATCCAGGTGGACAAAGTGGTTCATGTGTCTGGAGTTCATTTGCAGTGGCTATAGGCCCTGGCATGTCCATTGTCTTTCTGCTGGGCATGGTGGCTCATGCCTTTACTCTCAGCACTTGGGAGGCTAAGATAGGAGGATCACTGTGTGTTCAAGGCCAGCCTGATTCTAATTCTATGTCAGCCTGGGCTAGACCCTACCTTATAAAACCAAAAAAGTGGGCTGAAGATATGGCTCAGCAGTTAAAGGCACTTGATTGCAAAGCCTAACGACCTTGGTTTGATTCCCCAGTTCCTCTGTAAAGGCAGATATGCAAAGTGGTGCATGTGTCTGTAGTTCATTGCAGTGGCAGGGAGGCCCTGGTGTGCCCATATACACTCTCAGTCTGTCTCTGCTTCTCTCTTTCTCAAATAAATAAATAAATAAAAAAGAAAGAAAACAAAACAAAAGTGATTTCAGAGGAAGCGTAGCAGCCTACGTGGTGTGAGATGGTGCAAGTGTAGCTATGCTGTTCTCCAGATGTGGGCCTTCCTTCTTAACTAGCCCACCTGTGCTGGTGTCAGGATCCAGCAGGAATGACAAAATCACTTCATTCATGTAGACAATTGCTTATATATCCACAAACTCTAAATTTTGTATTATGTGTATTTCTACTTCCCTGACTACAACTTCTTACAAATGCCACTAGGATTTTGTGTGAATGTTCAAAACCCAAAGGTCAAAATTTTAATGCCAGCTGTGCAAATGCTTTTTAAGCATAAGTCTGAGGGGATTGGCTGACACCTAGTTTAAGATGAGTTGCTTAGAATAATTAGGTAGGTCTCCCTGAAAATAGAGAAAACACCCTTAGAAGCCCTTGTTATCCATATCCCAGAGACTCTCAGCAGCTGCACTTAAAACAGGCCCATCAGCTTGTTTCAGACTCCAATTTATGGGCCTTTTAGGGACAAGACCAGTCTAAGATAAAAGGTTGTCAGTGCTGGCTAACTGTATAGTTCAGACATTTGATAGTTAAAAGATGCTTATCCCTCCAACCCAGTATGACACAGTGGATCCACCCCAGTGTTGACTGAAAAAAAAAAAAAAAAAAAAAAACACTGCCTCCAGAACCTTTCTCTTTTAAAAGCCATTCATCTTTTAAAAGGTTCAAACATTATAGAAGTGGGTTGGGGTAGAGCTCATGCTTCAGGCATGAAGTTCTGGGTTCCATCCTCATGATGAAACAAGAAAGGAATTATGGAAGTTATTCATATTTACCATAAAAGTATAAAAGAGCATAGAAACATCCAACAGAAACAATTTGTGAGGCACATATTTAAGATAAGCAGCTAAAATCACATTTATTAAATATTTTATTTGGGCCATTGTATTTAAAAATGTCATCTTGTGATCCTTGTAAAAAAGATTAATAGGCTACTGCTCAGGCCAGTGAGTATCCTGGGTGATCTGAGACCAGGTGAGCTTCCCTCCTTCTCCCAGACCGGTACTCAGCCCCCCACTTGCCATGACTAGGTATCAGCTACATTACTGCATGATAACCCTTCCCCCAGCCTCCATTGCTGCTACTGGTAGAGACCCAGTACTGATCTCATTTTGATCTTAGAACTCACTTTGGAGCTGATCTCACTCCAAAGCCCCAGGCCAGGGCCTAGGAGAACTTCCCCCTGTGCGTACAACCTCTCATTCCCTGGCCTGGCCTGCCAGGTTTCATCTCTCTAAGTAGGGACTTCCCAGCTGATCACACTTGACAGCTTGGGCACTGAATATACCAGGCCTTTTCGGGTCTAGCTCAGACCTGTCTAGTGGCTGAATAGACAATTAAGAGCCTACTCAGATTCAAGTGTACCTATCCAAACCTATGGATACACTGACATCTCATACAACCTCAATTAAGGCTGACCGGGCCACTCATCATAGGCTTCAAAAGTTTTGCTAATGCTTCATTCTTAGCAAGACAAGAAGACTACCTTGTGATAAACAAACCCTAATACAAAGCAAATAACGTAAGACCTCATCAAAAATGCTAGTCCCAGCTGGGCATGGTGGCCCATGCCTTTAATCCCAGCACTTGGGAGGCAGAGGTAGGAATTCAAGGTTACCTTGAGACTACATAGTGAATTCCAGGTCAGCTTGGGCTAGAGTGAGACCCTACCTTGAACCCCCCCCCCAAAAAAAAATGCTAGTCCCAGGATGCAGAGATGGCTCAGTGGTTAAGGCAATTGCCCACAAAACCTAGTGATGGGTTTGAGTCCCTGGCATGCACATTCTCTCTCTCTCCTCACAAACAAATCAATAAATAAAATTTAAAAAAATCTAGTCCCATAGTGGAAAACTCCTGTGAAAACTTAGAGGAAATGTCAGACATAGAATCCCAAAATGAAATTACAATAAGCATGCTAAACAAACTTAAAGAAGCCATCAACAAATCACTGGATGAAATGGAAGAAAATAATAAAAATAGTAACTCAGTAGAGGGCTGAATAAAATGGATGAGAATCAAAAAGAACTGAATAAATGCCTGAATGAAATGTATGATAATCAACAAAAAAGTGAACTCACTGGTCAGTGGAGTAAACTTAATGAGGACATGATCAAATGCAGGAATGAATTCCAAGAGACAGTATGAAGTCAAACCAAGAAATGAAAATGGAATTCAATAAAGAGGTGGAATTGCTGAAGAAAAACCTAATGGAAGAGAAAAATGAAATAACTTATTTAAAAGACTCCCAAGAAAGCTTCACCCTGTAGATCATGTGAAGGACAGAATATGAGAGCTTGAGGACAAGACAAAGGTAATAGACAGAGAATACCAAATGGATAGGATCGGAGAAGAAATTCCCCACATCACATTATAGTTAAAAGACTAAACCCAGAAAACAAAGAGAGAGTATTAAAGCTACAAGAGAAAAATAGCTTATCACTTATAAAGGTAAGCCTATCAGAATTACCTCTGGTTTTTCAATGGAAACTCTAAAAGCCAGAAGGGCTTGTAACAAAGTATTTAAAAATTTACAAGATCAAGGCTGCCAACCCAAATTGCTATACTCAGCAAAATTATCCCTCATAATAGAAGGTGAAAGAAAAACTTTACCTGATAAAGGCCAGTTTTATGAATATATGAGTGCTAAGCCAGCCCTACAGAGAATACTGCATGGAATATTTCATAATGAAGAGATGAACAAGAGGCTAATCAAAGCTAAAACAGATGTGAAAGCATATGAAGATCAAGGAAACATCAAATTCCACAAAGTATTCATTTTGACAAGGATTAACTCACACCTCTCAATTATAACTCTGAACATCAACAGACTCAACTCCCCAATCAAAAGATACTTATTAATAGGTTGGATCAGAAAAATGGATCCATCAAATTGCTGTCTATAAGAAACCCACTTTACCATTAAAGACAGACACCACTTTAGGGTGAAATGATGGAAAAAGATATTCCAGCCAGGCATGATGCCACATGCCTTTAATCCCAGCACTTAGGAGGCAAAGGTAGGAGGATTGATGTGAGTTCAAGGCCACCCTGAGACTACATAGAGAATTACAGGGCAGCCTGGGAGTAGAGCAAGACCCTACCTCACAAAACACATGAATTCCAGGTCAGCCTGGACCAGAGTGAAACCCTACCTCGAAAAACCAAAAACCAAAAAAAAAAAAAAAAAAAAAAAAAAAACACCACAACACAATACAATAAAAAAGATATTCCAAGCAAATGGAAATAGGAAACAAGCAGATGTGGCTATACTAATATCTGACAAAATAGACTTTAAACCAAAAGAATCAAAAGTGATAAAGAAGGTCATTTTATACTCATAAAGGGAACAATTCAACAAGAGAATATTATAATAATAAACATATACACCAAATATAGATGCACCAAACTTGATAAATCAAAACCTACTAGACATTAAATCAGAAATAAATCCTAGAACAATACTAGTAGCAGACTTTAATACCCCACTCTTGTCAATAGACATCATCTTAACAGAACGTAGAGAAATGATGGAACTAAACAAAACCATAGATCAAATGAACTTAACAGACATCTACAGAATGTTCCACTCTAAGTCTACAGAATACACATTGTTATCAGCTGCTCCTATAACCTTCTGTAAAATAGATTATATATTAGGACATAAAATAAGTCTCAAAAATTCAGAAAAAAATATTGGTGTGGTGGTTTGATTCAGGTGTCACCCATAAACTTAGGTATTCTGAATGCTAACTCCCCAGCTGATGGCATTTGGAAATTAAAGCCTCCCGGAGACAGTGTATTGTTGGGGATGGGCCTATGGGTATTATAGCCAGTTTCCCTTTGCCAGGGTTTGGCACATCCTCCTGTTGTCCATCTGATGTTGGCCAGGAGTTGATGTCCAATCTCTGCTCACCAGCTGGGGACCTAGCATTCAGAACAAATAAGTTTGATAACCATCATGATGCAAAATGCAATGTATTCACTCCAACTTTAAAAGTTTCCATAGTTTTTTTTTAATACATACCCCCCCCTTTTTTTTTTGAGGGAGAGTTTTACTCTAGCCCAAGCTGACCTGGAATTCACTATGTAGTCTCAGGGTGTCGTCAAAGTCATGGTAATTCTCCTACCTCTGCCTCCCAAGTGCTGGGATTAAAGGTGTGCACCACCATGCCTGGCTAATCAATCTCAATGCTATTCAAATACCCCCATAGTCCAAGATCTTTTAACTGAGCTGTAATACTAACAGAAACCATAATAGTACAGAATAAACACACTGCAAAAGAGGACATTGGGCATAGGAAAGAAATACACAATTAAAACAAATGGGGGAAAACATCAAATTCTGTAGCTCCAAGTCTGACAACTCTAGCTAGTGATAAGTCTCCAAGTCTGATACCCGTGACAAGTCTCTGGACTTCCAATTCCACCCCACCAGCTAGGCTATTCACAGACCCAGAAGACTTCATTTGGTGTCTACAGCTCTCCTTGGCAGCCATCCCATAGTCCTGGCATCTCCATTGGGTCTCTACTGCAACCCACAGTTCATCCTCATGGTGCTATTGGGTCTCCACACAGGTAATCCAACAAACCTGCTTCACACTGTCCATGGCCATTTCCAAAATACAAAATCGTGTTGCAAATTCATTGACCTTCTCTTTCCTGCATTTGTTATACTCCCTAGTACTAGGTGGGATAACAACTTGTTAATCCAGAGGGGGGAATAAAGCAGAATTTGAAGAATAGGACACTCCTTCAGCATTAAGGCCCCCTACTTCAAAAGAGATTGCATTCTTCCTGTTGTCCCAATGCAGATCATCTGGCCCAATCCAATGGCTGCAATCTCTCAAACAATTGCAGCTGAATGGGCAGCCATTTTGGTCCAAAGATTTCATTTTTTTCTGTGCCATATTCATCTGCTCACACCAGTCCATATCTATGTATTGCAACCCTGCACAAATTCTTGGGACACAGGCAGGCAGAACACAGCAAGCCTCTCACACAAACTACTTCTAGCCCAATCCTGACAAAAGGTCTTTCTCACTCTCAACCTAAACCTCACAGTCCATAGTTCTTACTGCATTCAGGTCTTTCAACTCTGACCAGAATAATCCATCAAGCTGTACTTACAGCACTGCAAGGTGTCTCTTAGGCCAAGATTTCAAATCTTTCCATATTTCTCCCTCAAATCAGCCCTACAAGTCAAAAGTCACACAGGCAGGTTTCTAGCAGCAGTGACTCCACCACTTAGAACCAATTTACTGTTGCAGTTAGCTTCACATTGCTGGCAAAAAACACTCGACCAAGAGCAGCTTGCGGAAGAAAAGTGTTTGTTTTGGCTTATAGACTTGAGGGGGAGCTCCATGATGATGGGAAAAATGAAGACATGAGCAGAGGGTGGACATTACCTACTGGCCAACATCAGGTGGACAAAAGCAACAGGAGAGTGTGCCAAACACTGGCAAGGGTAAGCTGGCTATAACACCCATAAGCCCACCTCCAATAATACATCACCTCCAGAAAGCTCAACTCCAAATTGCTACCAGCTACACCTGAATTAAATTACCATAGCGGTTAAGGAACTTGCCAGCATAGCCAAAGGATACAGGTTCCATTCCCCAGTAACCACGTAAAGTCAGATGTATAAGGTGGCACATGTATCTGGTGATCATTTGCAGTGGCTAGAGGCCCTGACATGCCCATTCTTTCTCTCTCTTTCAAATAAATAAATGAATAAATAATTTTTTAAAAAAGAAAATTCTGCTATAAGTTCTAGTACAGCTACTTGATCTTTGAGAAAGAGGCCAATAATGCACACTGGAGAAAAGATATCATCTTAAACAAATGGTGCTGGAGAAACTGGATAATCACATGTAAATTAATTAAACTAGACCCATTTCTCTCACCCTGCACAAAAATCAACTCCTAATGGATCAAGGACCTCAATATAAGACATGCAACTCTCAGATGACTAGAAGAAAAAATAAGGAGAACACTCCAAAATGTAGGTGTAGGGAAAGACTTTCTGAATAAAACCCCAGTAGCCCAGAGAATCAGACAAACACTCAACCATTGGGAATCTCATGAAACTCAAAAGCTATTATATAGATATGCAAACCATCAACAGAGTCAATAGACAACCCACAGAATGGAAGAAATTTCACCAGCTATACCTCTGACAGAGGCTTAATGCCTAGGATATACAAAAAACTCAAAAAACCTAAGCAATAAGAAAATCAACCCCCTCAAAAAATGTGGCAGGTAACTGAACAGAGTTCTCAAAGGAAAAATAAAAATGGCCAATAACCAGGGAGGTCCCTGTAGCCTCTAAAGCATTACAGGCTATTGCCAAGGCCCTTGGTTTCACTTGAGAAACAGATAGTAAGACCCTATTGCTGAAGACATCTCTTGCGTGAGTGGCAAGGTCACTGAGAAATCAAGCTGGTGCTGAGCAGAAAACCTTCTCCCTGTAGACCAGCCAACTGAAAGCTGGAAAAAGCTGCACTGCATGCAGCCATATGGGAGACAGAGGTCATCAGCAGTGAAAACAGTGGACGCTGTATAACTCAAGTTTGGCCAGACAGGCCCAAAGACTGAACGGGTGCAATAGTGGCATGTCTGCTCTTGGGGAAACCAACTGCTCCCTAATTGGACTGAAGGCCCTCTCTATGGAAGGGAATACATGCCTGGTATTGAAAAAACTAATCAAAAGTCTATGGCAGACGAGGTCATGAGCCTTAGGGTTATAAAGCAGGCTCTTGTCTGGCTAAATGTATATATTATTCCCACCAAACTGCCTGAAAGCACTGCACTTAATGTTCATATTCACATATTAATGTTACTCTCACTTCTGGTTAGAGAAGCTTCTCTTTTCAGATGGCGATGACCACTGGGATGATCCAAAAGGCAACATAGTGCTGAGAAGAAGGGACAGAGGAGTGTCCAGCACTGAAACATCTCTATCACACCCTCCAAGGCTCAGGGTCCATTGCGGAAGAGGGGGTAGAAAGAATGTAAGAGCCAAAGGAAGGATATGATTCCTTACAATGCAGCTGTCCAGACAGAAATTGGCTTTGATATCCATTACCTCTCAGTGCCTGGCAATACCTTCACAAGACCTTCATAATAGGAGAAAAAGATGACATCAAATTAAAAGAGACACTAATGGAGAGAGGGGAGGGGATATTATGGAAAGTGGAGTTCTGAAGGGGAATGGGGCGAAGGGAGGGAAATATCATGGTTTATTGTCTGTAAGTATAGAAGTTGTCAATAAAAAAAATTTATGTATGTAAAAAGGCCAATGAACACCTTAAAAAGTGTTCAACATCTTTATCTATCAATAAAATGTAAATTAAAATGACTTTGAGATTCCATTTCATTCCCGTTAGAATAACTAGCATCAAACAATCAGATGACAACAAATGCTTGTGGGGGTGTGAGGAAAGAGAATCACTCAACCCCTGCTGGTGGCAGTGAAAACTTTTATAGCCACTATGGAAATCAGTATGGAGGCTCCTCAAAAATCTGAAACTTGGGGCTAGAGAGATGGTTTAGTGGTCAAGACATTTGCCTGCATAGCCAAAGGACCCAGGTTTGATTCCCTAGGACCCACATTAGCCAGATTCACAAGGTGGTGCATGTGTCTGGAGTTCATTTGCAGTGGCTGGAGGCCCTGGCACACCCATTCTCTCTCTCTCTCTTCCTTTTTCTCTCTGTCACATAAATAAAATAAAATAAAAAATTCCGAAACTAGATATATCATTTGATCCACCTATACCATTCCTGGGAATATACCCCAAAGACTCTATATTACAGAGACACTTGCTTAGCAATGATGGTTGCTGCGCTATTCACAATAGTTAGAACTTGGAAACAGGCAAGATGCCTCAATTGATGAACGGATAATGCAGATGTGGTACATATACACAGTGGAATTCTCCTCAGCAGTAAGGCAAACGGAAATGATGAACATTTCAGGAAAATGTATGGACTTGGAAAAAAATCATACCAAGTGAGCTCACACAGGCTCAGAAACACAAATGCTGCATGTTCTCTGTCATATGTGATTCCTAACATGGAACAGCTTGATTTATTTATAAGTTGTCATAAGCATTGGTAGTACTGCAAGAAACTAGAATGAGGCTAGGAGAGAGTGTAAACAGGGAGGGATGAGAGGAATAGATATGTGACAAGCAATTGTAGGGACAGAATATAGGAGTGGAAGGGTGGTAGTGGGGACAGGGGTAAGAGTTGGTAGGGAGGAATTATACAAATTATACTAATGACAGCATGAATTGGTATTACAGAAACTTTCCTCCTGGTTATCTAATTAAAAGATATAACACATAACAAAAGGGTGGGGGAAATTGTCTAGGCATAAGTGCCATATAGGAAGTGGAGAAAACTTAACCCCACAACCACAGGCTATGGCTGGTTAAATCCAAGTGCCAGAGCTGGATTACCTCCCACAGAGAACTGTTAGTCAGGGAGGCCCATGATCCCCAAAATAATGAAGTCTTTTTACAACCAGAGCTAAATGGTAAGACCCTATTGCTGGGGACACCACAGGTTGCAGCCATAGTATAACAAAAGATTAAGCTAGAACTGAGAAGGAAGCCAGCTCCCTCCTGGCTAGCCTTCATACTGCTGCAAGGTGTTATGGGAACTGCTGATAGATAATGGTCACCAACAGCAGGACCAAATAATGGATCCTGCAAACTACAAAATCAACCAACTGGGTAGGATGTACACTCCAGTGCAATAGTGGCACACAGCCTATGTGGGTAATCAACTGCTCTCTGAATGGAGATGAGGCCTACTCAGTGGAGGGAATTCATACCTGGAAGTGAGAACCAAGTCAGAATCCTATTGATAAGCAGGTCATTGACTCCAGAGAGAAGATCCTACAGTTCTTTGGCTAAGATGAGAGGATATGTTCATCAAAAAGTCTTTGAAAGGACTATGTTTACCCCCTTGGAACCATGCTACTCTCTGCTTTTGGAGAATGTGCTTTTTAATTTAAAAAAAATTTAATTGCAAGCAGAGAGAGACAGGAGAGAGAGATAAAGATACACACACACACACACACACACACAGAGAGAGAGAGAGAGAGAGAGAGAGAGAGAGAGAAAGAGAGAGAAAGATAGAGAGAGATATATAGAGAGAATGTACATGTCAGGGCCTCTAGCCACTGAAAATGAACTCTAGAAGTATGCACCCAGTCTGTGCATTTGGATTTACATGGGTACCAGGGATCAAACTAAGATGGTTAGGCTTTGCAGGCAAGTGCCTTAACTGCTGAGCCATATCTCCAACCTGAGAATGTGGTTTTTACAGATGGTCATGAATACCTGGGAGAATCAAGATCCATCAATATGACAAGAAAAGACAGCTGACTGCCAACAGAAGATGAGTTACCTCTATCATATTTTGCAGGGCCAATGGGACATTACAGAGGAAGTGGTGATTTAAACTTGAGTGCTGCTGTCACTGCCAGCCTGACAACTTCCTCCAGGGACATGCTGGTAGATGCTGAGGAGACTCAAACCTCATCAAAGTAGAAAATTAGGGGATGCGGGGAGCTCAACACTAAAGGAGACTTAAAACACACCATCCAAGACTCAGGGACCATTGTGGAAGAGTGGGTGGAAAGATTGTAAGAGCCATAGGGTGAGAAGGTGAATCCTGACTCCCCCCACACTGAGACTGACAGGTGCATTCACGACCCCATAGTTAATGCCAACCATTCCATGGAGGAGGGCCCTCCGTGGAATGGGGGTGAGGAAGAGGGGATATAAGATGGGAATACGACCTATATGCTATATGTTCATACTTTGAAGTTCATAATTATAAAAATAATTTAAAAAAGATTGATAAGGCATTTCCATTTTTTTGTTTTGTGTTAACTCTTCAATATCTCAAATTTGGTTTGTTCTTCAGGCTTTCCATTTGGAGCAGCCATATTTCAGACAGACAAGAGGCCCCTGGGTTAGTGGACCCTGATGAGCAACACAGGGCCAGACCAGGTCTTCCACACAAACGGCTTCTGGTAGTACATAACACTATTAGCTAGGAGGTTTTCTCAGCACACACAGGTCTTCCTTATTCCTTTTAATGCTTGCATAAAACTAGACATGACATAGTGCAACCATAATGAATTTAACTGATATTATATTTGTCCACACACTGGTACAAACACGCATGCCCACACAGTAGTGCACATTCCATTTGAGATCACTGTTCCCTACTACAGTGGCACAGCTGTGGACATCCTGTGTACAATGGGGACTATGCAATGTGTTGTTTGGTAGATCTGTAAACTTATGTGGCACAGTCTGCTTGGCTGCTAAAACAAACTGCACAGCCTGGGCCACTGAAACAGTAGACATTTATTTCCTCACAGTTCTTGAGGCTGGGAGTTGAAGATCAAGGCATCATACTTTTGGTTTCTGGCTTGCAGATGGCCATGTTCTTACTTGGTGGGGTAAGTGTGAATTGTCTGCTGCCTCTCCCAGGGGCTCTAAACCTAATGGATCAGGGTGTGCTCTTGTAATCTCTTTAATCTCAGTCACTTTCTTAGTCCAAATACAGCTACATTGGGTGCTAGGTCTTCAGTACTTGAATATTGGGGATATAATTAATTATCGCTCATTATCCTCTAAGAAAGTGGTAATGTTCTCTGGTTTTAAAACCTTCTTTCCACACACAAATGCCATCCAGTACATTCTCACCTTCCTGGACTACAGTCATTAGCAGACAATATTTGTACCGGGATATTTTCCTGTCATTGTCTTGCATGGTTTGTGGTACAATCTTCTGTCTTGTTCTGGTTTCTTTTTTTTGTTTGTTTGTTTTATATGTTTTTAAGTTGGCATATAGTAATTGCATATATTTATGGGCCACAATGTGATAGTATGATATATGCTGTGGAATGATCAGATTAGACTAATTACCATGCCCATCATTCTCTGTGGTAAGAATGTTTAAAATCCACTTTTTTGTTTATTTTTACTTATTTGAGAGCAGCAGACAGGGAGATAAAGAGGGAGGGAGGGGGAGAGAGAGAGAGAGAGAGAGAGAGAGAGAGGAGAGAGAATGAGAACGAATAGGCACACCAGGGTCTCCAACCACTGCAAACGAACTCCAGATGCATGCTCTACCTTGTGCATCTGGCTTATGTGGGTACTGGGGAATCAAGCCTTGAACTAGGGTCCTTAGGCTTCACAGGCAAGCGCTTATCCACTAAGCCATCTCTCCAGCCCCAAATTCACTTTTTAAACCACTTTTGTTGTTTTAATGACAAATAATAATTGCCTATATTTATAGACATGATATGGTGCTTTGATCTATGTATACATTATAGAAGAAGTCAGTCAAGTCAATTAACATATCTGCTGCCTCACCGATTTATCATATTTTTGTGGTGGGAACATTAACAATCTCTCCTCTTAGCAATATATAGTACACTATTAATGCAGTCACCATGGTTCAATTCATCATTAAGATATATTTCTCCAATTTGAGACTTTGTCCCCTTTGGATAACACTGCCTCTTTCCTCATGCTCCTGATATGGTTTGGATGTCAAACATCTCTCACAGAACCTTGTGTTTGAACACTGGGTCCCTGCTGCTGGAAGTGTTTGGGAAGGTTGTGAACTTGTAGGAGGTGAGACCCAGCTAGAGGAAGTGGGTCTCTGAAGGGCAAGGTTTGGAGGATTCGGAGCAGCCCCACTGCTGCTGGCCTCAGTCTCTCAGCTTATGGGCCCACAGAAGTGTAAGCAAGCTGCCTCAAGCTTCCTTGGTCAGCAGCAGGAGCTGACCTTGCTGCCACAAATGCCTCCATGGTGGATTGGGGCCCCTTAAGTCACAAGCCAGAATAAATCCTTCATCCCTTAAATTGCTTCTTATCAAGTATTTGGTCACAGATGAGAAAAGTAACTAATATAGCCCATTCCTGGGTTGTTCATTTTGTAGGATACACAGGAATTTTCTTGTGTCAGAGTGGAAAGTATTGAGGACATCAAAAAAGTTTACCACGGTGTATTAGCTTATGTTAGGACTTTGAGTAAAGGAATAAGCACTTGGAAATCATCGTATACCTCTGCCTCAGTCCAGGCAGAAAAATAGGTATAGGTAACTGTTACTATTTTTTTTCCTTTTACTATTGAGTGGTTGTTCTATACTTAAGGATTTCATAACGTGTTGAAGAATTTCCTTCTATCAATAGTTCACACTTTGAACCTTAGGGGAAACTGAGACACAAGCCAATTAAACAACACAAGTTTATTTGGGCTGATCAGAATTGTAACTTGGACCACACAGCTGGTGTGTGTAGCAGGTCGGACAGATTTCAAATATGTTGTAAAGGCAAAAGCTATGGTGGGGTGGGGGATTCATCACTGCAGGCAGGGTGGCAAGTTGTCTTGCAAGAAAGGGTTTCGGCAATTGAAAGAATATTTGTAAAGCAAGTCTCAGAATGGGTGTAGGAGGACAGAGGTAAAGACATTCTTGGGAAGGGAAGGAGTTAGGTGGGATGCTTATGGGACTGGGACGTGTTGCTCCATAAAAGTCATAGTTCTCTGCATGTAAACTGTAGAATTGTATCATTACCCGTTCATTGCTGGGATAAGATACATGACAAAAATCAGTTTAAGGGAGGAAGGCTGTATTTCAGTCTATAGTTCCAGGTTCCAGCCCTTCATGGCAAGGAGGCATGGCAGCAGAAGTTCAGGTAGCTGTGAACATTCAGCACAGGTAGGTAGCAGAGAGCAGAGAGCAATGAGTGGTGGTACTCAGTTAGCTCGCTCCTTTTTTTTTTTTTTTTGTTTTTTTTGAGGTAGGGTCCCACTCTAGCTCAGGTTGACTTGGAAATCACTATGTAGTCTCTGGTTGGCCTTAAACTCATGGCAGTCCTCCTACCTCTGCCTCCCAAGTGCTGGGATTAAAGGCGTGCGCCACAACGCCCAGCAGCTCTCTCCTTTTTATAGAGTTTGGCCCCCAGTCCATGGAATAGTGTTGCCCACAGTTAAAATAGATCTTCCCACCTTAATTAATCAAGACAATCCCTTAGAGACACACCAGAGGCTAACCTAGTGCACCTAATCCTTCACATGTGAGTATAGAGCCTGTCTAGTTGATAATCAGCATAAAAGGATATAGCAAGCTTCTGTGTGTTGTGAAAGGAAGCATACCTGGAAGTGGACCAGATGGAAGGTCATCTCTCATGTACTCCTAGCCTCACATTTTGGGATCCCTTAACCTTTCTGTGTTTGATTTTAATTTTTCTACAGTATTTGTTATCATAATTACTTTATTGCTTAGGGAAATTTATAAATACAATTAAGTCAATTAGATATTAAAATGCTGTGTTCAGAGTTTTTACTTCTATCTTCTCTATCATGTATTGTGCTCTTAGCTCCATTTTCTTATTATTTCTTGAGTGTTGTTAATAGTGAGATTTAATTCCAGCAATACTGATAGGAAGGTAAAGGACTTCAAAGAAAATAATTAAATCACCTCAGGGTTTTAAAAATTATCTTAATTACAAACTATGAATGAAAACATGAAGGCACTTGGATGTGAGGCAACTGAGTAAGCGCTGTAATTAGGGCTCTGGTATTCGCACCCTCTTAAAAGTGAAGTGTTGGCAGAGCTTCTTGTTAGGTCTGAATGGCTAAAAATTTCAGACCTTATGAGAGAAGATCACCATCATCACAAAGAAATCCCTGCGACCTGCACTATGGTGGACACTCAGTGGTGTACTGAGGAATTCACCTGCAGCTCAGAGGAGACTTTCACAGGGAATTTGCTTAATGGCCCTGAGAAGGTTGCTATGGGAACCATGACTTTATTTCTTGTCATGTTTGTTAGAATTTTTTACAACAACAATTATTTTACCTCAGGTTTGTGCTATAATTTTTATTTCTTTTGTTAAAAATAAGAAATTGAATATTTTACAGATAACACTACCATTGTTCAACTGATGGGAGTGACTGCTGCTGCTCTCTGGAATACCACACTCAACTGCTAGGTACCAGCAGTATCTGATAGGACTCTACGCTGCATGTTTCTTGTAAGCCATGAATGATTTCAGACTGTCTGGAATTGATGACAAATTATATTAATAAATACTGTCTGTCACTAGACTGTCAATTATTTATGAATGCCTAAATTCATACTAAGATAGTCTATCATTTCATAAATTAGTATTTTGAGGTCAACAATCCTCAATGATCTGTCAGTCTTTAGGCACAAATTCTTTCTTTTTTTTTTGAGATAGGGTCTCACTCTAGCTCAGGCTGACCTGGAATTCACTATGTAGTCTCAGGGTGGCCTTGAACTCACAGCGATCTCCTACCTCTGCCTCCCAAGTGCTGGGATTAAAGGTGTGTGCCACCATGCCTGGCTCAGCACAAATTATTTCTAATATTTGATAAAATATTTTATGATTTCTTGCTAGAATGGGAGTTTTTGTTTTTAAAACAACTTGGGTTAAATTATTGTCATGGGAAATTCAAATCAGCGCATATGCAAAGAACTGGAGGTATGGCCAGTAGTGTCTCTTGAGGCCTATGACAACTGGCTCTGGGAGAAATTTTTGGGTGATTTGAAACCATCTGCTATCTATGGCTATACCACCATGAACATACCTGATCTCATCTGAAAGCATCTGCTACTGTTGCCCCCTGTGGGGAACACAAGCCACCTCTGTCCTCTGGTCATTTTGGGCAGGTTGAAGGCAGGTTTGGTTTCTGATTATAACTGGGAACAAGAGTATCCTCTTTAACATTTTTTTTTTTTCTCATTCTCATTTGGTTTGCCATTAAGTAATCATAGAAGTTGAATATAATTCTGTATTAATTCAAAGATCCTTTAATTACACAAGCTTGGTTTTTCTTTTCATAGCAAACTTATCGGCTGCTTTCTTGGCCCTATCTGATCAGTTTTACCCCATCACAGTTTATTCTTCCCTAGAAAGCTCCCCTTCTGTACCACATCTGCTCCACTTGCCTCACTGTGTATGTAGTAATTGCACCAGCATCTGACTCTCTCATTTTCTCAACTTTATCTATTGTATTTTCTGTTCCATTGTTATACTGACATCCTAAATGCTGAGGAGTCTGTTTCCTACTTAGTAATCATAATCTACTGGTAGGCCAGGTCCCATTCAGGATGAGCGTGGGAGGCTTCTTAGAACTATTTCCTGCCAGCCATAATAGCACATATCTATAATCTCAGTGATCAGCCAGGTAGGGCCAAGGGATCCCAAGTTTGAGCCAGCCCAAGCTAATAAGGAGATCCTGTCTCAAAACAACAAAGAGAACTGAAAGAAGCTCAGCAGCACTATCGTCCAATGGTTGGTCCTTTGTTCCACTGTTCCATTAGCTACAAAGTGGGTCTGTTCTACCTGATTCAAAGGTTACTTCCTATTGGTGACTTCTGCATGTGGTCATTGATCATCATATCTCTTCTTCAAAGAAATGATTTATTTTTGCCCATTCTTGGAGATCAGGCTGTTTTCTTGTGAATGCTTTGTGTTGTTTTTGATATACATTCCTCTTGGATTTATGATTTGCGGATATTTCCCATCTCTGCAGCTTGTCCCTTCAACTTTTTACCTTATCTTGTTTAGAACCTTTAGTTAGAGAATTCTTATTTAGGAAACATATGAGTAGGTATTCTAAATGTTCTCTGGTATCCGTTACTTTCTTGTTGCTATGATAAGATGCCTTACCAGAAGCAGCTTAGGGAAGGGAAGGGTTTATTTTGGCTTATAGTTTCAAGGGGAAGTTTCATGAAGTTTCATCATGGTGGGGAAAGTATGACAGGAATAAGAAGCCTGGCACCACATCATCATATCAGTAGGGAGAGAGGAAGTAAAGTGAATACATCCAGTGGGGCTGGATTATAAAATCTCAAGGTCTGACTCTAGTGACCCACTTCACAAGGTTCCACCTCCAAAGGGTTCTACAACCCCCCAGAATTATGCTGCCAGATGGGTATTAAGTATTCAAATAAATAAATCTATGGGAAACATTTTTCATTAAAACCCACCACATCTCCAAAGCAAAAAAAAAAAAAAAAAAAAAAAAAAGGGTTAAATTATCCAGAAATTTCTTTTGCTTCTAGAATGCTCTGACCCATTGGAAAGGATCTGTTCCACAATAAAACCGAAGCAGAGAGAGCCCCAATGTGGAGAGCAGATGGTGCGGGGCACAGACCTGAAAGTAGATGCAGTTGTGAAGCAATGGAGGACCATGGTGTGTCCATGAATTGTAGCAGCTGGAAACACAAAGTTAGCCAGAATCTTAGCTGCCTTCTGAAATCACAGCAGTATCTTTCAGTTCTTTTCTCCTGTGGGAAGTGGGAAGATTCCTGCCTCATTGGTGCTGTTGTGAAGGTCAAGGAATTGGCAGGGTGGGTTAATGCAGCAGATGTGATATGATTCTTGCCTCTTCTTCTCTTCCTAAAGCCAGTGAAGAACTCATTTAAAGATCACCTTGAGGATTGAAAGGGAGAATCTGAGGGAATTTGGGCCTGCTGAGGGCCTTTGAGAATCAATAAGACTTTTTAGGAAGAGTAAAGGAAATAGGATCAGGCAAGAGAGCCTTGGAGGCTAAAGCATCAAGAGTAGTTTGAGGGAAGTAATAGAAAAGTCCACTTGGGAGGTGGAGACAGAGTAGAACCCACTACTAATAATGGTTGGTATAGATATAATCTTTTCATTGCTGGGACAAAATCCTTGACCAGAAGCAGCTTGTGGGAGAAAAGGGTTTATTTCTGGGTTACAATTTCAAGAGGAAGTTTCATCATGGCAGGGAAAGCATGCCAATAATAGATAGCAGGGCATAACATCTTGTCACATCAGCTGTGAGGAAGCAGCAGGAGTGAGCTAGTTGTGAACATTCAGTGGGGTTTAACTAATCCCAAGACCCACCCTTAGTGACATATAAGACTCCTCCCAAAGGCTCCTGGGGATTAAGTATGAGGTTTACACATATAAGCCTATGGAGACATTTTACATTCAAATTACCACAGTTGGACAGAATGTGACCAGAATGAAAATATCTAAGTATTCATGTCTTGAATTTAGTTGCAATTCTCTGGCCCTTGAATGTTGCTGTGGTTTGAATGTGAAATGTCTCCCATAGGCTCATGTATTGAACACTGGATCTCTGGCTGGTGGTGTTGTTTTGGAAGGTTGTGGAACATTTAGAAGGTGGAACCTGACTTCAGGAAGAAGGACACTGGAGGTGAGCCTTGAGGTTTTATAGCCAGCTCTACTTCTGGTCTGTATTCAGCTTCTGAGTGTGGATACATTGTGACCAACAGCCTCATACTCCTTTTGCTACACATTCATTGTCATGACAGATTGTATCCTTTCTTAAACCGTGAGTCAAAATAAACCCTTCTGGGTGCTGGAGAGATGGCCCAGAGGGTAAAGTACTCCATGCAGGTAGGGGGAAGGTTATAACTCCAAGGGTGGCAATGTGAGCTTTTAATCCCAGTACTGGAAGGAGGATATAGGGGATGCCCGGGGCTTATAGGCTAGCTAGTCTAGCCCCATTGGTAAACTCAAGGTTCAGTGGAAGACCCTGAACATACCAAGCATTAGTCTCTGGCCTGCATAAACATGAGCATACATCTCCTCACACATATGCATCCATATACATGCACACCACACACACTCTTTCTCTTTCACACACATACAATTAAAAATAAATTTCCCTTTAAAATTATTATTAATATTATTATTATTGGTTTTTTGAGGTATAGTCTCACTTTAGCCCAGGCTGACCTGGAATTCACTATGGAGTCTCAGGGTGGCCTTGAACTCACAGTGATCCTCCTACCTCTGCCTCCCGAGTGCTGGGATTAAAGGCATGTGCCACCAGGCCCAGTTCTAATTTTTTAAAAATTTATATATTTGAGAGAAAGAGAGAGAAAGAGAGAGAGAGAGAGAGAGTCAGAAAGAAAGAGAGAATGGGTGCACCAGGACCTCCAGCCACTGCAAACAAACTCCAGACGTATTGCCACCTTGTGCATCTGGCTTACATGGGTCTTGGGGAATCGAATCTTAGTCCTTTGGCTTTGCAGGCAAGTGCCTTAACCATTAAGCCAGCTCTCCAGCCATAAATCCTTTCTTCTTTAAAATTTTTAAAAATTTTTATTTATTTACTTATTAGAGACAGAGAAAGGGAAAGAGAGAGAGACAGAGAGAGAGAGAGAGAGAGAGAGACAGAGAGAGAGACACACAAAGAGAATGGGCATGCCAGGGCCTCTAGCCACTGCAAATGAACTCCAAATGCATGCACCGCTATGTGCATCTGGATTATGTGGGTCCTGGGAAATTGAGCCTTGAACTGGGATCCTTAGGCTTCACAGGCAAGTGCTTAACTGCTAAGCCACCTCTCCAGTCCTAAATCTTTTCTTTTTAAAGTTGCTTTTGTCAGGCATTTTGTTACAACAGTGGGAAACATAATACAAGTGTGCAGAAATATATTTTTCACAGTTCCTTATGGGTTTTGTATATGGAAGGTATGTCATAAAAGCTGAAACCTAAATATCAGGGTGCACTGAGACCTATGTGAATAGTCAAACCTGGAGAAAGAGAAGTAGTCAGACTCATCCTGATGCCTAGCTTAAAATTGGACTAGACATGTGATATCTGACCTGTGCTGACAGGAACTCCATGCTTTATTGCCCAATCTCTCTCTCTTTCTACTTGAAAAAGAAACCTGTCTGCCACATCTCATTTTCACCTTCACTTCACACTTTCTAGTATTTTCCTGTGGTTCTAGGCATGGAGCCTTGTGCATGCTAGGTTGACAAGTAATTTTGAACTAGGCTTTGTTATTCTTAACACTGGATTTTTGATTGTTTTTAAAATTCTTTACCCAATTTTCAAAGTAATATAGCTCATTGTAGAAAGTTGGAAAATACTTTTTTTTTTTTTTTTTTTGAGAGAGACAGAGACAGATAGAGAATGGGTGCTCCAGCCGCCTCTCAGCCATTGTGAATGAACTCAAGATCGTGTGCCCCCTTGTGGGCAAGTGCGACATTGCACCTTTGCGTCACTTTGCATCTGGCTAAAAGTGGGACTTGGAGAATTGAAGGGTGCATTCTTAGGCTTAGCAGGCTGACACCTTAACCACTAAGCCATCTCTCCAGCCTGAATAATCAGTTTTTATCCTCCTAGGCAACTGTGACCCTCTTATATCTGCTACACTCCTACACCTCTATTCTTTTTCTTTTTAAATGTTCCACTTCTTTACTCATTTTAAGTTTTATTTACTTTGTGTGTGTGCATGTATGCATGCACACTTGGACAAAGGTATGCATGTGTGTGAAGGTCAGAGGACAACTTTTAGTTCTGTCTTTGCTAGTTTGAGACTGGGTCTCTCATTTATTGCTTCTTTTGTGAGCTTCCAGAAAATTCTCCTATCTATGTTTCCTTTCTCTCCATCAGCACCCTGAGATTACAGAAGCCTGTAAAGAAGTAAAGAAGCTTCTGTAAAGAAGTTTTTATTTATTTATTTATTTATTTATTTATTTATTTATTTATTTATTTATTTATTTAGTGGGGTCTAGGGATTTGAACTCAGGTACTCAAGTACTTTATCCATTGATCCATCTCCCCAGCCCCCAATCTTTTCTTATTTCACAATTTAGAACATATAGCACTGTGTTGGGTACTAAAATTAATCATGGGTGTCCTCTTGCTTATGACTGTAATAAAAATGATTGTAGTGTAGCATTAAGGTAAATGGTCTTTCATCAGTTAAAAAACTTCCCTTTCAATATCAATTTACAAATTATTTTAAAGATCAGCAAGGGTGTTGGATTTTATCTAGTGCTTATTCAATACCTGTCTAAATGGATTTCTGTCTTCTGTAAGTTTTGAATGAAATGATGACTAATGTCATACTGAATGCTTTCATTTTGTACAGTGGTGTGTTAAGACACTGCCAGATTCATTTTATTGACTGATTTTGCATTTTGTGATGAGGTGGAGTATGTTTAAGTTTAACAAGGTTTTCATTTTTCCTGCTAGAGTACCACCCTGTCTCCTCACTGCCCTATTTGGGACAGAAGCTTATAGATTGCCATGGCTGGCTTTGTGCTGTAAGCGCAGGGTTTCATTGTCCTTTGGGATTTGGGCTTAGTTGTAGTTTGCTATCTCCTCCACCTACCTCCCCCCACCTGCTATCTCAACACTGGCACAGCTCCTGTGTCTTCCATGTTAACTTTTAGTCACTCTGCATTTCACTGATGTCTGTCTTCTGGAGACTCTTTGTTAACATCTGTGGGTGGGTAAGCTTTCAGAATCCTTGGATGTCTAAAAATATATTATTCCCACATGAAATCTAATTTTACTGCATACTGGAATCTCAATGCACAGCCACTTTCTCTCAAGGCCATGGCTACTTGGCAGAGGGGAGTTACTTCCAGTTACCCTGTCCTTTCTTGTAGCTGGCCTGTTGCCCTCACTCCTTGCTCTGACTCCTTGGAGGCTGATGTGGCTCTTTGCTTGTTTGTGCTGCATGGTACTCTGTGAGCACCTTGATTATATTCCTCTTCCTTCAGTTTTGGGAACTTTTCTCCATTGAATCCTTATTTTCTCTTTATTATATCTGCCTTTTATTTGATGTGCTTGGTAAATTCCTGACATGTTCTTGATTTGTGTGTGTGTGTGTGTGTGTGTGTGTGTGTGTGTGTGTGTGTAATTTTCTGATGGAATTCTTGGCAATGACCTGGTTCTCTCTTCTATGTTCCTGTGTGCTCAGCTCATTACTGCCCTATGTCATCACCATAGCTGTGACCTCTGTGTAGTTTCTTTCACAGATACAGCATCATTATGGTGTCTCACAACCTCCCTGTGTATGTCTATTGGGTTTTCAGTGGGCCCTTTCTCATGGAGATTGTTTTTTAAATGGCTGAATGGTCCTGTTACTTCTTTCTGATGTCCTACTTGACTGTTGATGCTTTTCTAACTATAAGAATCATTCTGAGTGACTTCAGTGACATGTCCTATGGCCTTCCCCTTTCCCATCCCTTGGGGAATGGTATCTAATGGGCTTTGCTGCTGCACTATGCTGAGTACCTCTGTTGGCCTGGAGAAAAACCAGCATTGTGACTTTGTACCTGTCCCTCAGAAGGAGCCCAGTGATGCAGATGGCAGAATGCTTCCTTACATGATATCCTTATTAAATTAAATTAATTTATTTATTTGAGGGAGGGGAGAGAGGTATAATATAGATGCACTAGGGCCATTAGTTTCTGTAAGGGAATGCAAGATACATGGGCCACTTTGTGCATCTGGCTTTACATGGGTACTAGGAAATCAAACCCAGTTTGGTAAGCTTTGCAAGCAAGGGCATTTAATCATTGAGCAATCTCCCCAAACCCCTTACACAACCTTCTGATTGAATACAGTTTCACTAAGTATAGGGCTACATATTGGAACATTGCAGAATTCTGAACTATGATTCTTGGGGAAATATAGGGTTGTCAGGGTCCTGAGAGCCTTTGGTCACATCTTCACCAGTAATTGGTACAAAACTTATTTCTGTTTAAGGCAGCTGGTGTAATATCTCCCATCTAACTACATTCAGACCAGATAGAAACTGGATGCATTCAGGCTGCTATGGCATAGGCACTTAGTTCAATGTTGATGGCTAACTTGCTAATTTTCAACTCAGCCTTACCACTCAAGCTAAATGAAGCTTCTCCACTATGATAATTTGTATGGCGTCATAGCTTTGCACTTAGGGACATGAGGCACACCCTAGCACCACACTTGGTCATTTGGAACAGTGACATCAAAGCAGCAAGCACAGAGAACAGAGACTTGGCACTGAATGGAGCATAAGGGATGCCTCTTCCCAGCATCAGAGCTTAGGCAGGAAGGTGAGCATCCCCTTGTTTGGCCTCAGCTGGGAGAGGCTCCTCTGGCATCTCAAGGCTTTTGATGCTCTGTGCAAGTATGTTAGTGGGAGACTTGATTTGGGTTTTAAGTGGCTTTTATCAAAGAGGTGAGTTAGAATAAGGATGACAAGGATGGTGTATGTTCCAAGATCCTCTAGGCCTTTCTCTTTTCTGTTCTGAGCTTGTCTTCCTCTCTGGCCACCCACTCCTGGGAGAGGGTTTGATTCTGGCTCGGTTATCAATCCCATTTGACCACTGCTTCCCAGGGGTCCTTGAAGCTTCTATATGTCTGACCAGATTATTTCTTGATTTTTGTGCTATTCTTTAAAAATCCTTTCTATAGTATCTATAGAAGAGGTAAAGGAGCTTTCCCTGTTATTGCTCTGTTGTCCCTGTAGCTGCTAGCTTGGTTCAGA
Organism: Orientallactaga sibirica; assembly: GCA_036365145.1. Lineage (NCBI taxonomy): Eukaryota > Metazoa > Chordata > Mammalia > Rodentia > Dipodidae > Orientallactaga > Orientallactaga sibirica. Next base: position 14,840,112 of record JAEOAD010000039.1, read on the forward strand.
GACACTGACCTGTTCTTTAATTGTTTATTAATCCACTGGGACTCCTCTCTTCCACCCTCTGAGCCTCCCGCTGATCCTGTCCACTATTTAGCACATTCTTAAAAAAAATCAGCCGATTATTATGTTGTTCTCTTGTCTAATATCTTACACCAGCCAGTCTGTAGATCTTGTCACTGGAGGCTTTCCAGGGTCTCACTCTTGCTCCATAGCCTTGTCTGTCTGGTGCTTTCCCACCTAGGCACCTGCTGCAGGAAGGACAGATGGTTTTTACACCTTAGTCCCATGGGACTATTTTCCTTCCCCTGTGATCTGTACCCCTATTGCTTGGCAAAGCCCTGGTTTTCAATATGCTGTGGTGGGTCACTGTGGCTATGAGCATCCTTGGTTTAGTTCTCTCTGCACATGCCAACTCAGAATCTGCTGTTGCTGCTGTACCCCTATCATTTTCTCTCAAGTTTCTACTGGAATCATTTTATATGATAAAATGAACAGATACTAAATGTTATCTCACTGATCTTTAAGAGTTGTACAGAACCATGTAGCCCACAATGAGATGCAGCTGTCCTAGCAACCAGCAGGTGCTCTGACACCCACTCCTAGTAATTCCCCCTCACACGTGGTCCCAGAGCCCATATCTTTATGACTTTTATCACTGTGTTAGTTAGCTTTCCATCACTGAGACAAAATATCTGAGGTAAACAACTGAAGAGGAAAAAAGATTTACTTGGCCCATTGTTTCATTTTTTTTTTTTTTTTCCCATTGTCACTTAGTTCTATCACTATGAGCCTGTGGCAAGGCAGAGCATCATTTAGGGAGCATGTGATGGAACAGAGCTCCTTATCTCCTGGGGCCAGGGTCTATTTGTGTAATAACTACCTTCCTGAAAACCTGTTGAACTGTGAACCCATAAGTGGACCAGTCCATCCATGGGTCAGATTCCTCATGTTTAGTCACTTCACAAAGGTGTATTAGAAGCCAAGCCTTCAACACATTTAGCCTTTGGGGACAACACTTCAGATTCAAACTATAACAGACACTGTCTTGTTTATTCTTTCTTTCTTTATATTTATTTATTTTTTTAAGAGAGAGAGAGAGAGGCATAGAGAGAGAAAGAGACAGAGAGGTTAGTGGGTGTGCCAAGGCCTCTAGCCACTGCAAAAGAACTCCAGATGCATATGCCCCCTTGTACATCTGGCTTATGTGGGTACTGGGGAGTCAAACCTGGGTCCTTAGGTTTTGTAGACAAGTGCTTTAATCTCTAAGCCATCTCTCCAGCCCTCTTTTAAAAAATATTAATTAATAAATTAATTAATTTTATTGACAACTTCCTTAATTGTAGGCAATATCCCATGGTACTTCCCTCCTTCTGCCCACTTGCCCCTTTGAAACTCCACTCTCCATCATATCCCCCACCCCAGTCTCTCTCTTTTAATTTTTATTTTTTATTTTTAAAATATTTTATTTATTTATTTGAGAAAGAGAGAGAGAATGAATGGGAGTGCCAGGGTTTCCAGCCACTGCAAATGAACTCCAGAGGCATGTGCCCTTTTGTGCATCTGGCTTATGTGGGTCATAGAGAATCAAACTGGGATCCTTTGGCTTTGCAGGCAAATTTCTTAACCACTAAGCTATCTCTCCAGCCCCTCTCTTTTAATTTTGATGTCATCATCTTTTCCTACTATTATGATGGTCTTGTTTAGGTAGTTTCAGGCGCTGTGAGGTCATGAATATCCAGGTCATTTTGTGTCTGGAGGAGCATGTTGTAAGGAGTCCTACACTTCCTTTGGCTCTTAAATTCTTTCTGCTACCTCTTCTGAAATGTACTCTGAGCCTTGGAAGGTGTGCTGAGCACTCCTCTGTCACTTCTTCTCAGCATCATGGTGCCTTCTGAATCATCCCAAAGTCACCACCATCTGAAAAGAGAAGCTTCTCTAACCAAAAGTGAGAGTAGCCTTAATATATGGGTATGGACATTAAGAGAAGTGCTTACTGGGCAGTTTGGTGAGCATAGTATATACATTTAGCTAGACACCAGCAGATGTTACACCCCTAGCGCTCATGATTACCCCTGTTATAGGTTTTCAGTATCAGGGATGTGTTCCCTCCTATGGAGTGGGCCTCCAGTCCAATTAGAGAGCCGTTGGTTTACCCCATAACAGACATGCCACTATTGCACCCATTAGCTCATTTGGCCTGGCTGGTCAAGTTTGAAGCTTGCAGTGTCCACTGTTCAGTATCTTCACTGGTGTTTTCTCTCTCTCCCTTTGAACTGCCTGCAGCATAGCTTTTTCCAGCTTTCTGTCAGCTGGTTCACATGGAGGAGGCTTTCAGCTCAGCTCCAGGAGGTTTTTCAGTGACCTTGCAGCTCAAGTATGTGCAGTCTTGAGCAATAGGGTCTTATCATCTATTCCTGGTGGGAAACCAAGGGCCTTGGCAACAGCCTATAATGTTTGGGGTTATCTCCCTGAACAAAAACTCACTGGAAGGTATCCCATCCCTGGCACTGAAAATTTTCTAGTAACAATCTATGGCTTTCTGAGTATCCAGAAAAGTAGGTTTCCATATGACTTATTTATATATTCTTTGATTTTGATTAGCCCTCCCTCCACCTTTCCTTTACTCAATCTCTTCCCCTGACCTCACTTAGGCCTTTTCACCCCTATTAATCTGTTCTTCTACTTAATAGGATGGTATTATATATATGTAATTCCCCCTCCCTCCCTTTCTATTCTCTTTATATCCCTTTTCTAGCTTACTGGCTTCTGCTACTGAGTTTTATTCCTACTCACATACAAGTCCAATCATTTGTAGCTAGGATCCACATATGAGAGAACATGTGACATTTGGCTTTCTGGGCCTGGGTTACCTCACTAAGTATAATCCTTTCCAGATCCATCCATTTTCCAACAAATTTCATAACTTCATTTTCCTTTTGCTGAGTAGAACTCCATTGTGTAAATGTGCCACATCTTCATTATCCACTCATCGGTTGAGGGACATCTAGTCTGGTTCCATTTCCTAGCTATTGTGAATAGAGTGGCAATAAACATGGATAAGCAAGTATCTCTAAGATAGTGAGATGAGTCCTTAGGATATATGCCTAGGAGAGGGTATATCTGGGTTATATGGTAGATCTATTTTTAGTTGTTTCAGGAACCTTCACACTGATTTCCACAATGGCTGGAGCAGATTGCATTCACACCAATGTAGTTTTAATCTGCATTTCCCTGATGATTAGGGTTGTAGAACATTTTTTTAGATGTTTCTATGCCATCTGTATTTCTTCTTCTGAGAACTCTCTATTTAGTTCCATAGCCCATTTTAAAATTGGACTGTTTGATTTCTTATTATTTAAATTATTTGAGTTCTTTGTATGTCCTAGATATCCTCTGTCAGATGTATAGCTGGCAAAGATTTCCTCCCATTCTGTAGGTTGTCTCTTTGCTCTATTCACAGTGCCCTTAGCTGTACAAAAGCTTTGTAATTTCATGAGGTTCCAGCGGTTGATCTGTGGTTTTATTTCCTGATTAATTGGGGTTATAGTCAGAAAGTCTTTGCCAAGACCAATATGTTGAAGGGTTTCCCCTACTTTTTCCTCTATCAATTTCAGAGTTTTGGGTCTGATATTAAAGTCTTTGATCCATTTGGACTTAATTCTTGTGCATGGAGAGAAATAAGGATTTATTTTCATCCTTCTACAGGATAGCGACCCTTGCTTACTTTTTAGGCCCATTTGCTTGAAACACCTTTTTCCAGCCTTTCACCCTAAGATAGTGTCCATCCTTTGTGGAAAGGTGGGTTTCTTTGAGGCAACAAATTGAAGGATTCTGCTTTTTAAAAATTTTTAAAAAATTAGTTTTCTATATAATGCATAGAGCCGTGATGATACCATCATTAGCCTTCTCCCTGCCCTCTCCCCTCGGGGATTGTGGGTCTTGCATTGTGGGGATAGCCATCAGTTACCCAGTCTGCAAACCTATGTCTTTTGGTTGGGGCATTCAAGCTGTTGATATTAAGAGTTATTATTGAAAGGTGTGTGTTTATTTTTGCCATTTTTCTTGTTTTGAAGTTCTTCCAGTTTTACCTTTGCTCTCTTGTACTAACTAGTATTGGAGTCTGGTTTCTTTTTTCCAGGTTCCTTATATGTGTGCTTTTCTTTCTCTTCAGCATGGAGGATCCTTTCAAGTATTTTCTGTAGAGCTGGTTTTGTCTTCAAGTGTTCCTTTAGCTTGCTTTTGTTGTGGAATGTCCTTATTTCTCCGTCTATTTAAATGGATAGCTTTGCAGGATAAAGTAACCTTGGTTGACAGTTGTTACCTTTCAGAACTTGGAATACATCACTCCAAGCCCTTCTGGCTTTTAAAGTTTGTGTTGAGTAATCTGCTGTGATCCTGAAGGGCTTACCTTTGTAGGTGACTTGATTTTTCTCTCTGCTTTTAATATATATATATATTTTTGGTTTGTATGTTTGGTAGTTTAATTATAATATGGCAAGGAGAGTTTCTTTCCAGGTTTTGTCTGTTTGGTGTTATAGAGGTTTCCTGTATTTGCATTGGCATCTCTTTCCCAATTTGGGGGAAGTTTTCTTCTATGATTTTGTTGAAGATGCCTACTATGCCGTTGGAGTGAAATTCTTTTCCTACTATACCCTGAATTTTTATGTTTGATCTTTTCATAGTGTCATGAATACCTTGAAATTCCCACTTATACCTTCCTATTAGTTTGTCTTTCTCTTTGTTGGACTGTATTAGATCTGCCACCTGGGCTTCTAGTTTAGATATTCTGTTCTCTCCTTCATCCATTCTACTGGAGAGATTTTCTACAGATTTTTTTTATTTCATTGACTGTGTTCTTCACTGCTAGTATTTCTGACTGGTTTTTCTTTATTATTTCTATTTCCTTATTTATGTCTTGTATTGACATCCTTATTTCATTAAATTGGTTTACTGTGTGTTCTTTGATTCCTTTGATTTCCTCTTTGAGTTCTTTGAACATATTTATAATCATTCTTTTGAAATCTTTTTTAGGCATTTCCTCTAAATCAGTCTCACTGAAGGTCATTTCTGGTGCCTTAATACTTTTTGGTGGATTTATATTGTCTTAATTTTTTGTGTTTCTTGTATTATAATGTAGAGATTTTTGCATCTTGGATTAATTTAATGCTTGGGTTTTCTAATTATCTGCAGTATTATTAGATGTATCAATCAATCTGATGTTACATATTTTCAGGGTAGGAGCTTAAGATGCGAGGTGTGGCTCTTAAGACTCTCAGAGTAATCACCAAAGTGACCCTAGGTGTTGGGTTTGCCTGCTATGAAAGTATTCAAGTAGACTGAGTGGAACAAAATACAGATAAATTCTAAAAATTTAACTAAACAATGTACCATTCAATGAAAAACAGCACAGAGTATTTATGCAAGAGTAGGTATTATGACAAACAGATCCTCTAACAAAGTCACAGTCCCTAAGGATGTGTGTTACCCCACACCCTTAATCCTGTCAACTGGGAGACTAAGATTTCTTGTCTGTAGAGGGTTTCAAGGTCAGCTTGTGATCAAGTGAGACCCTTCCCCAATGAATGACAGAAGAGGAAACAAAGGCACTATAAAATAGGAAGCAACAAACGACAAGCCCAAAATATAGCTTGCTGTGAGTTCAAGGCCACACTGAGATTACATAGTGGGTTCCAGGTCAGCCTGAGCTGGAGTGAGACCCTACCTCAGAAAACAAAAACAAAAACAAAAACAAAAACAAAAATTTATTTGAGAGAGAAAGAGAGAATGGATATGCCATGGCCTCTAGCCCCTGCAAATTAACTCCAGATACATGTACCACCTTATACATCTGGCTTTATGTGGATACTGGGGAATTGAACTCAGGTACTCAGGCTTTGCAGGTAAGTGCCTTAACCAGTGAGCCATCTGTCCAGCCCTCTTGCCTATTCTTGAAAAAAAGAGATTCCTATAGTATCTGTTTTTTCTTTCATCCAATGTAATGCTTTTGAAATTTATTCATGTTGATATGTATATTGGTTGTTCTTGACCTTTTCCTGCGAATTAGTGTCCAGTGAGTGAAGCTGGTATATACCAGTTTGTGGACCCAATCTTCAGTTGACGGGTGCTGGCTATACTAATTTGTGGCTGTTGTGAATAAGGCTGTGTAAATTCTTGTGATTAGGTTAACTTTTCCTGGAGAAAGAGAACAAATACCTACCCTCCCCAAATGGAGCACCAAGGACAGAACAAAGAAATGATTCTAACCAAGTCTAGCTTGGTAAACAGTGAGTTTAATTGGAGTTATTGACAGGAACCTGGATGAGGGGCATGGGCAATTTATGGGCAACTACACCACCAAAGAATAATACCATCTTCCAGCAACAGTTAACCATTTACATATCCTTGGGAATGGCTGGGGCCTTGTGAGCCCCTCGCCACCTCTTGATGAGCCATTAATGGGCCCAGTCTTGGGTGGATTTCCTGCTGGGAATCACAGCTGCTAACAATATAAGGGGGCAATGGACATACATAACGTATACTTTTCTGAGGTAAGCATCTAGGAGTGGGATTGCTGGGCAATAGATGTGAGTATACAAAGTTGTACCATTTTAAGAAATTGATGAGCTAGGCATGGTGGCAAACATCTTTAATCCTGGCCATCGGGGAGGTAGAGGAAGGAGGTTTACTGTGAGTTCCAGGTTTGCCTGGGCTACAGCGAGACCCTACTTTGAAAAACCCGAAATAAATTGATGAGTAGTCTACAATAGTGGTTGTACTCTTTTATATTTCCACCACTGGTGCTGTTGAGTGCCAGATACTCTGCATCTTCACCAGCATCTGGAGGTCTGAGTCTTTGCTTTTTTATTTTATCAATTCTGAAAGACCGGATTCATGGAAGTTGTGAGGTTGTTTATGTGGAGTCTCTAGGGATAAGCTCTGCTTTTCCTCTGACTCTGGCGCACCATTATGCTGAACATCTGGTCACATGCACCAGATATAGAGCAAGTTATGATGCTGTGTTCTGTGACCCCCAAAGTAAATGTCTTTTGTTTCCCTTTCCCACTGGATGTTTTCTTTAGAATCCTGTAAGTCTTGATCTTGGACTCAGATGACTGAGACAGACGGATATGCACTGGAATAGTTTCCTGGAGGTCCCACACTACCACTCCTGGCATCTCACCCCCCATGTGCTAATGTTTATAATGTCTTGTTCTGAGTTAGCTGGTTTCCTCTTTGAGAATGCATGTGTCCTTGGGGAAGCTGCACCTCAAAACCTTCTGTCTGAGTTTCCACTTCAGTCTGACATATGTATTTTAATCGAGGTAGGGTTTCACTCTAGCCCAGGCTGACCTGGACTTCACGATGTAACCTCAGGGTAGCCTTAAACTCTTGGCGATCCTCCTACCTCTGCCTCTGGAGTGCTGGGATGAAAGGCGTGCGCCACCACACCTGGCTCTGACATGTTTTTCAAGCCCTTCCTTTCCCTGCTAAGCATCTAAGCACTGTTGTTGCTCTCAGCATGCTCAGTGAGTATACCTGCATGGGGCATGGCAGGCAATGTGGCTACCCTGTGTGCTCTGCCCTTGGGGACAGGGGAGAGAGGGAATACTGCAAAGAGAGTGTCTGATTATTGGTAAGCAGAAAGATGGTCTTTGGCATTGGATCAGAGGTGGTGTACATCTGACATTAGCTGGGAGCTAGCAGGATGAGAGTGACTTGTTTTGTTCAGGGCTGGCTGTGGATGCCCAACAGTGAGCTCAATGATGAGGCATGATCTGCAAAAGTGCATTTTGCTAATGATGCATATCAAATAGTTGATACTAACTGTGAACCCACTTGGATTTTTAAAAGTTCTTAAATATTGTGAATTACTGCTGTAATTATGGCAATTGGGTGAGTGCTCCCCTATGCCTTAATTAAAACTACCACTGTGATGCTCAGATAGATGAAAAACATTGAGAGCTCACACTTTGCGATGCCATTTTAAAGATCTTTGGGCCCACTTCCTAAAGGATACCACCTCACACTGCTGTCTGTGACCTCTGTCCATACATGTTCCAAATTGGCGTGGAGGTGCAGAAGGGTGGTGCTAGGGTTGGAGTCTCTTCAGTGCTCTCATTCACGGGAGGATTTGCATGTGGCAGTATACTAAAAAGCTCCTGAGTTGCTTGACTGTATGGTAAAGGGTCTCAGAGACGGCATTTTCCAGACAAGAAGGTATGTATGGAGAGGCTCATATGAAGAGCTCTGTGCCATTTGCTTAGATATGCCTATGGCTAAAATCAGGAGATCTGGGCTCTGTCTGCACTATACATTTAGACAATTATAAAAGCCCCAGGCCCCAAGTCTGCTGCCTGGGGGTCCACACACTGGCTCTTGGCACTTACAGTGGAGTAGCTTCTGTTGACCGAGCATGGAGACTGTCACCTCAGCTGGGCAGGGTTCAACTCCTGCTACTATGTGAGGTTGATAGAACAGAAAGCCTTGTTGATGTCCACAGTAAAAACTCTATTTGGGGGCTGAGGAAATGGCTTAGCAGTTAAGGTGTTTGCCTGTGAAGCCCAAGGACCCTGGTTGGATTCCCCAGGACCCATGTAAGCCAGATGCACAAGGGGATGCATATGTTGGGAGTTTGTTTGCAGTCGCTGGAGGCCCTGGCATGCTCTTTCTCTCTGCCTCTTCCTCTCTCTCTCTCTCTACCTTAAAAACAAACAAACAAACAAAAAAACAAACAAAAAACCCTCCTCGGTGTCTATGGGTCAATGTGTGTTGTGTGTGTATGAGTACGGATGTGCTTATGTGTCTACGTAGATCACTCAGGTAAGGATGGTGTTTGTTGGAAGGAGGCTGGGATCCTATCTCTTCTATATGATGTTCTCCTCTCAACCCAGCATGGCTAGTATGCTTGCCTTCCCTGGAGTGCTTGCTCACTCTTCTTGGTGGCCTCCTGAGTACTTGTCACCTGTCTGGGGCCTAATGTGCTTTAAATCTTGATCAATCAAGGCTTATTGCTTTCATGAATCCCTTTGATGTTGGCTTTCTCTGCTGTGTGCACATCATACTACACAGAAAGGCTGGGTATGGAAGCATGCTGGACACCTCTCTTTTAGAGGCTTTCTTCTCGGGTCCTAGAAGTCTGGACATATGTGTGGTTGTAGGAAGCAAAATTTTGGCTCATATATAAGCAGTCATGAAGCAGCAATTAATAATATTACTAGATTGAATCAATAATCACTTAAGAACATAAAGAAAAGGACACCCTGGTAGGGAAGAATTTGAAGAATGTGGTGGGAGATCTTGTTATAATCATTTCTAGATAGATGCTTCCTCCTTTAGAGAAGCAGAGTTAGCTTGGGGGGGGTTATATAACCCAGTGGACACTTGTCCTAGGCACAAATCCCTCCGTAATGTTTCACCTTCATTGGGATAGGACACAAGTACTTTTAGAGAGTATGTGCTCATTAACTTGAGTGAAGTGAGTGATAATGGGGATATAATGTACAGAGGCCAGGATACCTTTAATTCTCCTTAGTTGGTGGGCTCTATGGGGGGCTTCTGTGGCAGGCATGGATAGCTGTTAATGACTGCTGGAAGGGTCTGGAAGTCTTTACTTATGCTGTGACATGTGTTTCTCTTGGTAGGTGGCTATTGCCAGATCACAGTGCTATCTTTCTCTCCATTAGTGAGCCTTCACCTCATTTTGCATTACATAATGTTACCATTGGCTCTTATTGTCTTTTAGGGGTCCAATGCATGTGGTCCTTCCTGAGACCAGCAGCTGGGCCAGTCTATGCATGCACTGAAGGAGTCTTTCAGAGTCCTGGGCTGCACTGATGGGTCCGGGGCCCTGCGCCATTCACTCAGACCCTCAGGTTGTGGGTGTCATTCCTCCCTCAGTGGGCATCTAGCCAGCATGAGGGCCATCTCTGTGCTTCCCAGTATCTTCCTGTGCTTGGGTCATATCATCTTCTTCCCTAGGTTGCAGTCAGTGGCTTGATGCTGTGAACAGGGTCTCTTGTTCTGGGGTCTTATTTCTCTGTGCCTTTTCTGTCTAGCTATGTGATGGTTGCTTAGTTTCCACTTATGACCTCTATGAGCATATTTTCATCCATGGTCATATATTCAGCTCTGTGCTACAGATTCTGGAGCTGTATGGAGATGGGACTTAGCCCACACAGGCTCTCACAGGTGTGTCCCTCAGCAGTATTCTCCAGATTCTTTTAGACTTCTCATCCATTCTCCATCTATAGCTATTTTTTTGGGTGTGTGTGTGTGGTGTGCCCTTATATGTGTATAGAGGTCAGAAGACAATTCAGGTATTGGTCTTCACCTTCTATCTTGTTTGAGGAAGGGTCTCTCTTTCATTTTGTATTATCCAGACTAGCTGGCCCATGAGCTTCCAGGATATTCTCCCATCTCCACCTCTCTTCTCACTGTAGGGTATGCTGGGGCTACAGATACTCACGCTATAGCATCTAGCTCTTATGTGGGACTCATAATTGTGTAGCAAGTGCTTTATCCACTGAACTATTTCACTGAACTGTTTAATAACTGAAATTGATCATGTGTATGTTTTGTGTATTGTGTGCTTTGTGTGTATGTGTGTGTCTGTTGGTGGTGGGGGTGGGGGAGAAGGCATAAGCCACTGTGGTATCTAAAATCTTTCAGACTCTCCATTCCAGTTTTTCCAATGGTGACAAATTTGTCCCCTTTGAGAAAGAGGAACAAGAATCCAAAAGGTGAGGCTAGCAGACCCTAACTTAAGTGTCAGGAGCTGTGTCCAGGTGGCCCTGTAATTTGGCACACATAGCTTAGAGAAACAAGAAATGTATGAGGCCACAAGAGTTGTTGAGGCTAAGTCCTTGTGGGAGAGTGAGTGAGGTGAAAAGAGGCAAAGGAGAGGTTAAGGGAGATCGGAGTAAGAAGAGCTCATAGGAGGATGTTGGGATGCTGTGTGATCAGAGTACAGTATGGTGACTTTTGTGGTCTGGCTTTCTAGTTTAAATTTCCAGCTATAGTTTTAAGTCCTGTGGGTTATGATCGTGATTCTAGATCCTGGAAGAGGTTAGAAGGTCCTATGCTGTGTTTGGTCCCAGATACCTGCCAATGACTGTGGGGTAGCTTGGCTGGTCTTGGACTGGTTTGGGTCCCTTCTCTTCTGATGCCTGGAATAGGAATGGTAAGTACTAGGGGTTGATTTTCCTCATGACATGTTACACCTTCCACACCATCCGCAGTGTTTCTTCCTTACCTCATTCTCCCTTACCTCAGATTCCCTGGGATATTGTGCCAACCCTTGCCATACTCTTAACCCCTTTCGCCTTCCTTATCCATTGTGGTAGTTTGAATATATGTCCCCCAATATATTCACTGTTTTACTAGTTACAGTTTGCATCTGCAATCACCTTGCTAAAGGCAATGTCACTGGGGGCCGGTCTTAAGGTGTTAATGGTGGGTTTGAGATTCCATTGTAAAGATATGCAAATGTGCCTAGCAGGAGTTCCTGAAGTGTGCTGTGTGACCTTTTGGCTGTAGTTTTGCTCTGTGTGCTGTGGTGGCTGGTTGTTTTTTCTCTCTGCTTGGCCCTGTGGAGAGCAGGTCGCTTCTTCTGCCATTATGGAAAGTCCCCTGGATCTGTAAGCTTCAATAAATAATATCCCTTCCTCCATAACTGTGCCTTGTCTGGAAGTTCATCTCAGCGAACCTGAAGCTGTCTGCAACATCCATTCTCCAGCCTCAGTCTCTTTTTGCTATCTCATTAGTGTACCCCTGTTGTATCTTGAGCAGGGACTCTGGACCTCCTGAGCCCAGCTCTTATCTTACCTGATACTCCAGAGTTCCAGTGGCTGATCCTAGTATTTATGATTGTGAATAAAATTGGCTTCTATTCTCATTTTCTTTTGCCTGCTACTTGCTTTTCCTCACAGGTAGCTGAAACCTTTGCCTGCCTTGGACTCCCTTCTGAATCCTGCTTGCTCAGAGTCCTCTATTCCCCATCATCCTCCCATTTTCTTCTAGTGTTCAGCTCAGTTCACATTTGATCTCTATCCCCTTCTTAGGTTAGTGTTTTTCTTCTGCTACAGTTATTTCTGTTCATGGCTTATTCTTTGCTATTGATTATAAACCTTATTAAAATAACACCTATATTTGATTTATTTTAATTTTGTATGTGCTGAGATTATAACCCAGGGATTTGAACAGGTTAGGTTGGTGTTTTGTCAATGAGCTACATTCTCAGTGCATTTTTATTATTCCTGTATTTATAATTTTTGTTTGTTTTGAAACTGGGTCTCACTATGTAGTCCAGCTTGGCCTCTGACTTTTGAACCTCCTACTTCAACAGTGCCAATGTTATAGGTGTGTATCACTATGCCTAGCTCTGAATATATAATCTTTTACCCAGTGTTTATTTATTTATTCTCCTTTATTCCTTTCTTTCTTCCTTTTGTGCTGAGGATTGAACATAAGGTGTAGGCAGGTGCTCTACCACTAAGTTATATACCCTACCCTTCTTATATTTCTTGTTTTGAAGTAGGGTCTCAAAAAGTCAACAAGGTTGGTGTTGAATTTCCTCTGTAACCAGGTAGACTTTGAATTTTGAATTTGTGATCCTTCTGCTTCAGTCTCTGCAGTAGCTGGTATATTTTTCTCAGTAAATTTTACTTTGCACATTTGAAATTTACAACCTAGGGGGCGGATAGAATGGAAGAGCCAAAGGAAGGGTGTGACTTCTTATAATGCAACTGCCCAGACAGAAATTGGCCTCGATATCCATGACCTTGCAGGGCCTAGCAATACCTTCGCAAGACCCTCAAGATAGAAGAAAAAGATGATGACATCAAGTTAAAAGAGAGACTAATGGAGAGAGGGAGGGGATATGATGGAGATTGGAGTTCTAAAGTGGAATGGGGGAGGATAGGGAAATATCATGTGTTTTTGTATGTAAGTATAGAAGTTGTCAATCAAAAAATAATAATTAAAATAAAATAAAATAAAAGAACTTTACAACCTAATGTCATGAGAACAAGTGGTAAAATGTTTACAATAGATAAACAGACTAACATATCTATCAGCTCATGAGGAGCAACTAAATGTTCATATTAATAACAGTGTTTGAAAAGATATAATGTTAGAGTGAAGCAGTCTCTGTGCCACCCACTTCTCGCTCAGCTGCTCTTGTCCATGGGTGCTGGGGACCTGGGTGCCCAGTGGCTGCTCAAGAGCCCCAGCTAATGCTATGTTACCAACTTAAGTGCCTTCTAGAAGGACTTCACAGTGCCAACAGCCAGAACTTTGCTTTTTTTTTTTTTTTAACTAAGTGGGCAATTTCTTCTATCCTAAACCTGACCATACAAGATCCAGTTTATGTTAAGTGCTGTCTCAGGATACAGACCTGCCCAAGAAAGCAGAAATGCTTGGGTCAGTGGTAGTACATTGGGTTTTAGCCAGAGAAATCCACTGTCCTTTTGGACTTTGCAATACTTACACTAAAATTATAAGCATAATGAATGGTTACATTGAATTTGTGCTGTGTTATTGATTAGAAATTAACATTTTGCTAATACTATGGAGGAAATGCAATATAAGCACTGGGGTTTTCATGAGAAATTTGATGTCAGATCATGGATAGAAAGATGTGTCAGAAAAAAAATATGTTAGGGCTGAGGAGATGGCTCAGCATTTAAAGGAAGCTTGTTGCAAAGCTTGCCATCCTGGGTTTGATTTTCTAATACCCACATAAAACTAGATGCACAAAATGGTGGGCACATGCATCTGGAGGGTTTTTTTTTTTTTGGTAGTGGTTAAGAGGCCCTGGCATGCCCATGTCCCCCCTCTCCTTTTTCTGTCTCTCCCTCTTTCACAGATAAATTTTAATACATATATTTTAAAAACAGATGTGCCTGCTAAATGCATTCAACTGAAACCAACCCCAGAGAGATGAAGCTGTACTTCTACTAGAGTAGAAATAGTCGTGTATTGTGAATTTAAATACAGCAAGAGAGATGTTGGTTCAAAATGTAGAAAACGTGGCTGTGACCATCAGGAAATGCTTGCAGAGGTCTGTAGCAGCTCCACAAATGTGTTTGCCTCACTCGTGTGAGAGCTGTCCAATAGTTCCGTGAGGTCTGTTTAAGGTCAGTGGTGTTGGCGTTTCTGGGATGCATCTCCGCTTTACCTCGTTGGTGCCCCAGGGTGCATTCTATCACTATAGTTGAAGAGGAGGCTAGTCCGCATAGACACTCTGTGGATGCAGAGCTGCCAGGATTCATTAGCCTTTCCACTTGTTCAATAGTGAGAATGCTCTCCTGGTGAGTCAAGCTAGCTCCGTGGGCAGGGGCTGACCTCTGGTTTCCCTCCTCTATCTCAAAGTCTTGTCAATGACAGAAGAAATGGCTGACATTTTGCAGTTTTTTTCCTGTAATTTCCAATTTGTGCTCATTTGGGAAAATCAGCACTGGCTTCAGCTGTTGCACTTTGACTCTGAAAATTCTGACATAAGAACATGAGAAGAAAGAAAGTTAATTACTTCTTTCATTTACCCCAAGATGTTTTAAAGTTTCCTAGATTCGTTTTTTCTCTGCCAGTCAACCTATGTCACTCAGGAAGAGCCTTGGTTGTACTCCACAAATTTATATCAATTTGTCTTCCTTTTTGGAGAGCTACACCTTCTGACTTGAGCAGTTTGCGATAGGAATTATTTGCCCCTTTAGCAAATGATGTGTTTTCCTTTTAGAATATCCAGAATGATGAAGGTTAGGTGCATCTGCATAGAGATTAGAAAAGGCTCACCTTCCACTTTCCCACTTGGAAGCCATCCTCAGAGTTGTTGACACAGGTGAGGGGTGTCTTTAGGACCAAAGTTCTTCACCTAGGGTTCCTTGGTATCATCTACCACCCCACTCTTATGTGTGTCCCTGGGCCCTCACTGTTCTCAGACTTCACTGGAACTGCAGCCCACACCAATTTGTGGCTCCCTACTCACATTGGAGTGGTGTTTCAGGATGTTTTTATGTGGGGCTGGAGAGATGGCTTTGCGGTTAAGGCACTTACATGCACAGCTTAATGACCCAAGTTTGATTCCCCAGTACCTATGTAAAACCAGATGTACAAAGTGGCGCATGCATCTGGAGCTCATTTGCAGTGGCTGGAAGCCCTTTTGTGCCCATTCCCTCTCTCCTTCCCTCCCTCTCTCTTTCTCTTTGCTGAGCATAGTGGCCCAAGCCTTTAATCCAAGCACTTGGGAGCCAGAGGTAGAAAGATCACTGTGAGTTCCAGGCCAGCCTGAAACTACACAGTGGTAGTGAATTGCAGGTCAACCTGGGCTTGATCTGGGATTGAGCAAGATCCTACCTCAAAACTCCCACCTCCCAAAAAAGAATGTCCTAAGTATTCCTGGTTTTAAAATCTCAAACTACCTGTGTAGTTTTTAAGGTCCTAGAAATCTCTATACTAATTTATAGCTGTCATGACAAATGTGCTGTGGACCATCCTGTACAAACCTCACATGATCTAGGCTGGGAACTTAACCAACACTTGCAGTCATGTTTCTATGAGAAACAAAACTGCACTCAGAGTTTCAACTTCATCTTTTAGTGCTGGCTGGGTTCCCTCTGCTAAATCTTCCCTTTTTTTATGAGAGAGAGAGAGAGAGAGAGAATTGGCACACCAGGCCCTCCAGCCACTGTAATTGAACTCCAGACACATGCACCACCTTGTGTGCATGTGTGACCTTGTGCATGCATCACTGTGTGTGTCTCGATTATGTGGGATCTAGGGAGTTGAACATGGGTCCTTAGGCTTCTCAGGCAAGTGCCTTAACCACTAAACCATCTCTCCAGACTGACCTTCCCTTTTGAGGAAACAAAAGGTAGTATTCAATATTTTGCTAACTTCTTTTGCACACGGTGCTTGCCAAGACCATTTGGAAACTCCAGGAAAAGCTGGCTTTGTAGGAACTTGCAGTTGAAGCCGGGTCTAATGGATCAGGTGATATGTTGGGTTCTCGTACTCTGCTTGTGTGGTGGCTTGAATGTTAAATTCCCCCATGGGTCATGTGTTTGAACACTTGGTCCCCAGTTGTTTGAGTAGGTTATAGAACCTTTAAGAGGTGGGGTCTTGCTGAAGAAAGTAGGTCAATGGAGATAGGCCTTAAGGCTTTGTAGCCTGGCAGAACTTCCTTTTCCTCTCTCTCTCTTCTTCTGAACTCTGGTGAGATTAATGCCAGCTTCCTGCTCTAGCCTGCCATGCCTTTCTGACCATGAAACTTTCTCTGGAAACCATTACTTGAATTAAACTCTTTTCCTTCCATAATTTTCTGTTGGATATTTTATCCCAGCAATGAGAAAGTAACTGATACAGGATACAGTGGTATCACTGCTATGATAAATCTGACCATGTGATTCTTAGTCTAAACTGGTTTGTTGGAGGAATGTAGAAAACTTTGGAACTTTGGATTACAGAAGACTTACATTGCTGTAAACAGAGCTTATTGGGCCATTCTGGTAGGAGTTTGGAAGATCAGAAGGCCAACAGAAATGCAGACAATGAAGGATGGTTGGCTCATGAAATTTCAGATGGGAATAAGGACTATCAGGCACTGGGCTAGAGGCAGTTCATGTGGTATTCTGGTAAGGAATCTGGTTACTTTTTACCCATGTACCGAGTATGTGAGTGAGACTGGATTTAAAAGTAATGGTCTAATGTCTTTGACAGAGGGAATTTCAAGATAGAATAGCATTGAGTCTGTAGTGTGGCTTCTTTATTTATTTTTTCTGAGGTAGCCTATTTTAGTTATTCAACTCTTTGGTGAAGGACAGCAAAATGCAGAGCAGAAAGATATGAAAAATGTGAAATTTGGAATGAAAAGAAATATGAGCAAGTTTAAAGTCCCACACAAGGAGAGTACAACACCTTTGGCTATAATTGTTAAAGAGATTAATACCATAAAAATAAATCTACTGTTCTGCACTGGGATAATAGGAAAGATGCCCTGAGGGCCAGACCACCCCACTGAAGGCTCAAGATAGTAAAAATTCTTTCAAAAGAAAAAAACCTGCAGAGAGGGGCCAGGCTCCATTCCCAACTGGCAGCAGAACTTGGCAGCATTGCACACATGGTAATGGTTCTGGAGGCAGGAAAAATGCAACATGGAGGTGATCATGGAGTAATTCACCATGGCTCCAGAAAGCCACCGAGTAAGCAGTGTGAGGCAAGTTGCTGCACAGAGCTCCTGAAATGCAGGCCACTGCATGAAGTTGTAAAGTGAACTCTTAAGTTGCAAAGGAGATGCTAGGATGTTTGATATATCAGGATCATAGGACATCTTCCCAGGAAAGCTGTGGATTTGAGCAGATCCGTTCTATGAGACGGACTATAGGCAGCACAGGGGTGGAGCTACCCAAGCTTTTGAGAGCCCAGATGTGTCCCAGATACCAGACATGGAACTGCAAGATTTGATGTTTGCCCTGCTGAGTTTCAGTCTTGCTTGCTCCAGGCCTTGCTATGCCCCCATTCCTCCCTTTTGGAATGGGAATGTTTATTTTTGTGCCCTTATGTGTTGGAAGTAACTTGTGTTTTATTTTACAGGACTCATAATTAAGAGACTGCCTTGAATCTCAGATGAGACTTTAGACTTTGGACTTTTGAAGAGTGTTGGGAATTTTAAAGACTATAATAGGCTTTTTTTTTTTTTGTTTGTTGTTTTTTGGACGTAGGGTTTCACATTTGTCCAGGCTGACCTGAAATTCACTATGTATTCTCAGGCTGGCCTTGAACTCATGGTGATCCTCCTACTTCTACCTCCTGAGTGCTGGGATTAAAGGTGTGAGCCACTATGCCCTGCTATATAGGCATTTTTAATGTTAGACTGAATGCATTTTGCCTCATGAGATGGCCATGGAGTCTATGGATCTCAGGGGTGGAATGGATAGTTTTAATGTAAAATGACCCCACAGATTTATGTGTTTGAACACTTTGTCCCCGCTGTTTGGGAATGTTGTGGAACTTTGAGGAAACAGTTTTGTTGGAAGAAGTGGTTTAATGTGGACAGGCCTTGAGATTTTGTAGCCTGGTGCCACTTCCTTTTCTCTCCCTGTGTTTCCTAAGTCTGGTGAGAGATAGCCCTGGCTTTCTGTTGTAGCCATCCATGTCTTCCCTGCCATGAAACTTCCCCTTGAAACTGTAGGCTTAATTAAACCATTTTACTTCCATAAACTGCTTCTTGTCAGGTATTTTGACCCCAGTTATAAGCAAAGAACAGTACACTCGGGTTCATATTATCATGGAATGCTCTTTTTCGGGAATGACATGATTGTTGCCTTCTAGACCTCTCAGCAGATGTGATTACCCATGAGACCTGGCCAAGATTGGGCTCATTTTGGGAGGCAGAGGGAGGGGCTAATGAGTCCATCACTCTCTGGGGATTATTTTTTTTTTTTGAGGTAGCTTTTGTTCTAGCCCAAGTTCACCTGGAATTCACTATGTATCTCAGGGTAGTCTTGAACTCACAGCGATCCTCCTAACTCTGCCTCCCCAATGCTGGGATTAAAGGCATGCATCATCACAGCTGACTTCGCTGGGGAATTTTTAGAGTTAACAGTTGCTAGAAGGGAAGGTGATCAAGACCCCACCCCTCCAGAAGGATATATAAGGGCTATATAATGGTTTCTGGGAGAGAGACATTTTCTTCAGTGATGTAGCTGTCTATAAGTTACCTATGCTCCTGTAAGTAGCCCCAATTAAACTAATTGATTCAAGGCACACTTAAGTAGAATTGCTCCTTTGTTTCTGTCATAGGTGCCCTAATTAGGGCAAGCAAACATTTTTTTTTTTCCATTGCCTTAGGAAAAAAATCACACAGCAGTACTTCACATTTGGGTTTTGCTCTCAGGTGGCCTCCATTGTAGCTGCTATAGCCCCCAGTATCCTTATTGTTGTTCCTAATTGTTCTAGAAGAAGGCATGCTATTAACTGTCCTTGGGCTAACAAGTGATATGCATATCCTGGATGGTCCCCATGGCTAGGTGTGGGTCACACCGAATGTATAGCTGTGGCTTGTGTGCCTAGGGAAGATCTCTCAAGGGTGGAGGTGGAAGGTAATTTTCTAAGCACTTCTGGACAGGCCACAGGAGGAGGGGTATTCTCTGCCTGCAAGGGGGTGATATCCATGTCAGCCATCTTAACTGAACAGGCGTTTATAATAATTCATTTTACGCATTTTTGGAGTGTGTGTTGGCAAGTTTTCTTTCTCTCATGTACTTTTTTGATGCAATCCAGAGAAAGCATGATTGATTGACGAGCACCCCCTCCCTTGACCATCGTTAAGTGAGATTGTAAACTCTCCTACTCCATCACAATTCCAAATGTAATATCACGCTTTTTGTTCAAGAGATTACAGACACTAGAAGACAACAAATGAAAGATCAAATACTAAGTTATCACTGTTAAAAATGACCTGAACACATAAAACGCGGTTGAATGTGATAGAAAAAGAGATACTTCTAACCACCACTGTGGTTGGGACTGTATGACCTGTGTCTGCATGAAGCGCAAGCACCTGACTGCAGTGACACACATACTCTGGCCTCTAGCCTCCTACCTTGGGCAGAAACCCTTCAGTCATTCTTGACTAAAAGATTGTCAGTGATATCTTCAAAGGTCAGAGCCTACCACAACGTTCTGCATTTTAGCACATTTAGCATGCTATTTAGAATGTTACTTCTGAGGGTCTTCAGTTGCCTTGGGTTTCTCCCCATTGGCTGGCTGTGTAAAGTGTTTGTATATAATCCCTAAAGTCTGCACTCTTTTCTGCTCTGATGTGAAGGCAGATTTTTCTGTTCATTCTCAACTCCTTCTGCCCACCCCTCCTTTTTCTCCTCCTTTATTTGCTTTATGTTTGCCAGAAGCCCAAGGAATGGTATCACATAGGATCTCTGTAACTCTGTGATTGCATTTTCCTTCTAAGCAAAGGCACTTCCATTGGGACGTTCCTCAGAGTGGTTGCAGGTATTCCCCATGGGGTTGTGGTTTTTGTGTTGTGGGAGCAGCAGTCAGTTATTTTTGGGAGGAGGGAATGCCTCTGGGCATGATGTCTCAACCTGTGGCTCTTACAATCTTTCTGCCCTCTCTTCCACAAAGTTCCCTGAGCCATGGTGGGTGAGTTTTAAGTCTTCTTCAGTGATGAGCTCTTAGGAGCCTCTGGATCTCTGCTTTGGTAGGTGTTGACTATCCTCAGGGTCTGTCTCCTTCACCCTGGCACTGATTTGGCTGTGTGTTTCTGCTTTTGCCTTTGCACCTAGCACTTCTGAGAAGATAGGGCCTCAAACTCATATGAGAAAGGAGAGGAGAGGAGAGGTAAGTGAATACAGTCTTAATGCAGGCAAACAAGAAACTCCATGGGGCTTTGTGACTGAATGAAGTAGCAGATAGGGTAGCTTACTCAGCAATTGGTAATGTTAAGTGTGTGCTGCCACATGTAGCTCCAGGTTAGAAGACCCAAGGTGTTGCAGTGGCTCAGAAACCTGCTTCTGGGCATGGCAGATGGGGTATTTTTCTCCTAGGCTGGCTATGGCCTTTAGACAAGGGGTTGTGCTTTCTGCATTATAATGTGGCACAAAGGTTAGGAACACCTGACTTCTCCTGGGCTATTATGCATCACTGATGTGCACTGCATCTGTGTACAAGTCTCCAGGGGAGGCTGTGGACCCTGCCAGATGCAACACTGATACCTGTTTTCTCTGAAGGTCAGTGTGGTCCTGCACCTGCTGAGGTCCAGGACAGTCTTCTCTTGGGAGAGAGCAGGGATAGATGGATATGTTAAAAAGGGAACTTGAAGAGTGTACAGCCAGGCCATGGGATGCCTCCACCCTTCTCAGAAGAAATCCCAGGAACTTAAGTTGAGGATTTATGCCTTTTAGGAAGTCAGGATGAGATGACCTGTGAGCTGCCCTTGGTGGGTTCCTCGGTGCGTAAATAGTTGGCTACCTCAGGGCTTCTGCCCACAGGTGCAAGGCAGGCCAATGCGGGGTCTTGTGCATATAGCTTTCAGCAATTACTGCCATTACCTACAGTGACTATGCCCCACCCTAGAGAGGGGAGTAAAGGTCACTGTGTCTTTTTCAGAGAAGCCCAAAGTCATTCAGTATTAATATCTGCACCCAAGCCTGGTGTACATAGTTCCTTTCCCATGAGGCCACTGGATCGCCACTGCTTCTCACACTGGGTTACCATCTGGGCCCAGAACTCACTGTGGAAGGATCTCGATCAAAGCAAGTCCCACAGCTACTTCTTTTGAGGTGTAACTATTTGGAACTTTGACCAGTCTTTTCCCATTTTTTTAAGAACATTTATATTGGCCTAAGTTTTTGCTGCTAAGGAAATCTGTTGTCAGTAACTTGCTGGGGGTGAGTTTATATTCTCTTCCCACCCCAGTCTCTCTGTTTTTTCTTTCTGTTTTTCTCTCCATACTTCTCTTTGTATATCCCTTTCTCAGTTTTTTTTTTTTGTGGCTATCTCACATAACCTGGATATTATAGGTACTCTTAATTTGTCTTTTTATGTATTTTATTTATTAGAGAGAGAGGAGCAGAGAGAGAGAGAGAGAATGGGCATGCCAGGGCCTTCAGCCACTGCAAACGAACTCCAGATGCATGCACCTCCTTGTTCATCTGGCTTACATGGGTATTGGGGAATCAAACCTGTGTCCTTAGGCTTTGCAGGCAAGCTCCTTAAGTGCTAAGCTATCTCTCCAGCCCTTAGTTTGCTTTTCATTCAGCATGATTCTGTCTAGTCTAAAGCAGTCATTTGATGGCATGACATTGGGGAAAAATTTGCAAATGAAATATTCTTTTTGTTAAGTTTTAATCTGTCTTTCAATATAATCAACATGACTTAAATTAGTAAAAATGGAGTGAAGTTTTCATGTGAACATATCTCCACAGTAAGAGACAAGTATCCTGACTGAGTATCTCACTTTCCCTGGCCTTGTTGGGTGAGCATTCTCCCAAGAAGGAGAAACCCTGCAGTTCTCCAGGTGGAATGGGGATAGTTGCTGTGTTTCCTTTCTTATCTTTGTTCTCTGTGGTAGCATTTGTCTGGGAAACACTGTTGTCAATCCATCTGACATGCCTTAAAGTCATTGGTGCTAACATGTCTGGCTCATGAAGTCCCACAGTTCTGAGGCTGGGACTAATCCACAGCTGACAGTCCACGTGGAAATGCCTCCTCTCAGGGGAATCAATCCAACCACTGAGGGGTCTGAGCTGAATCTACGCTCATACTCCATCTGTGATCTGTTGGATGCCCATTGTGAGGTCTGCTTTGTCTCCTTTCTGTGGACTGTGTGGACTTCCAATCAGGAACCTCATGCTGCAGACTGTTTCCACCTTCCACCTCTGCAGCCCGGTTCTGTCTTCTAATTCCTCCATTTTACTGATTGTTGTAACACTTGGCAATTTGATATTGTTAGAATTCATTTTGCACTGAAATGCTGTTTATTATCTTTTTAGCCATTAATTAAAATATTAGGCAAAATATAGAGCAGCCAATCTGATACACACCATTACACATGCATGCTAATGACAATACAATGATTATAAAACAATCACAATATGAAGTTGTAAATGCACAATCCTCTAATAATTGGATTTCACACATGGCTCTTTACCACCTCTTGTTTTGAAGTATGTTCTATAAATGAAATTTCATCACACTCTAAATTGTTTTCCACAATCCTTATTTATGGCACATGCCATTGTGCAATTTTTCCTAACCTTTCTTTGCTAAGTTATATTAATATTTCCAACAGGATAATCAACTGCAAAGGAGCATAATTGAGTTTTCTTATCCAATTTGTTTATTAATGGTTTTTAAATTGAAGACAGAGGAGGAAGAAAAATGGTTCCCAGTGACTTGTGAGTCAGTTTCTTCATGTTGTCATGTTGGTTTTCTCACTGTGCCAATAGGTGCCTGGCAATGAATGTACAATTTTGATGGACAATTGTTGAAGATTTATACTAACTGGTTGTGAGAAATGAGTGGCTGACTTTGAATTTGTATATTATTATGTAACAAACATTTCCCAAATGTGCTCTTTATGAAAAGTCATTCTGGGGGCTGGAGAGATGCCTCAGAGGTTAAAGGTGCCTGTTTGCATGCCAAGACTGAAATCCTGATAACTCAGGTTCTAGTCCCCATTACCCACGTAAAGCCAGATATACAAAGGATTTGTTGCAGTGACAGGAGGCTCTGGCATGCCCATACTCACTCCCTTTCTGTCTGTCTCTTTCTCTGTCTCTCTCTCTCAAATAAATAAAATCAAAATATTTTTTTAAAAAGAAAAACTCATATTCTTGTTTTATTAAGGTTATGCACTTAGTAATTTGTCATCAAACTAATGCTTGTTCAAGGATGGGGTGACAAAATATATTCCAGAAGACATAGTATACTACATAGCATTCATAAGCCTCATGGACTTAGTATAATGTGGTTGTGATTTTAAAGGGTCTCATAATGCACAGGGAGACTATTTTGTGATTTTACTAGCAGCACACACACACACAGAGAAGGATGTTTTTTAGTTTGAGATTACAAATGAGTCTTCTCAAAACAAACAAATAAGGGCTGGAGAGATGGTTTAGTGGTCAAGGTGCTTGCTTGCAAAGCCTAAAGACCCAGGTTTGAGTCCCCATGTAAGTACCCATGTAATCTAGATGGACAAGGTGGCACATGTGTCTGGAGTTCATTTGCAGTGGCTGGAGGTCCTGGCAAGGACCATTTTCTCTATCTGCCTCTTCCTCTCTCCCCACTCTCAAATAAATAAATAAATGAAAACATGGTGGCACATGCCTTTAATCCTAGCACTTGGGTGGCAGAGGTAGGAGGATCTCTGTGAGTTTGAGGCCACCCTGAAACTACATAGTGAATTCTAGGTCAGTCTGAGCTAGAGTGAGTGAGACCCTACCTCGAAAAACCAAAACCAAACCCAACCAAAACAAAACAAAACAAAAAATAAACAAAAAACCTGCCAATGTTCATGTTTCATTTGAATTTTCTGGTCTATTTGAGAGAGAGATACAGAAATAGGCAGAGAGAGAGAGAGAGAGAGAGAGAGAGAGAGAGAGAGAGAGAGAGGGAGAATGGGCACACCAGGGCCTCCAGCCACTGCAAACGAACTCCAGATGTGTGCGCCCCCTTGTGCATCTGGCTTACGTGGGTCCTGGGGAGTTGAACGTGGGTCCTTTGGCTTTTCAGGCAAGAGCCTTAACCGCTAAGCTATGTCTCCAGCCCATGACTGTCAATCTTATGTAGGAATTAGCCCTGTTATCTGTTAATGTTCACCAGCATGCTCTTCTATCTCTCCTAGTCTGCCCAGCCTTTGCAGAATTGGTTTAAGTTCACAAGTGCTGATTTTAACTTCAAGTTATAGAAAGGAATTGTAACTCCTGACAAAAAGTGTGGTTTTACTGTTTCTCTGTGGTTTAATATTTTGAAGTATTTAAACTTACTTATCATTTTAAGCCTTGCTTTAAAACCGAGATGGTGTTCTTCACAATTACGCACACTGTATGCATCGAGTATGTTGTTCTGAGGTCTTATAATAAAAATACCTGACGTTAGTTTTTATACACAGATCTCTTTGCCTGCTTGTTCTCTTTGCATTGTTGTCCTCAATTGACTTAGTGTTTGGTCTCTTATTTTTTAATATACACTCCATGATTTTTTTTCCTGGGGAAGGGGAGGATGCTTACCCGTTTTGTCATATTTTCCCCATTTCTATCCATTCCTCATCTTAGGCTTCCCTACCATCTGAGGCCCGGCCATAGCTCCACAAGGTTTCATACCAGCTCTGGAACCCCAGCCTGCACCCAGCCAGCCATAATGGGGACAGCTCAGGTACTGTGTGTTCTCACTATTCCTTCCTTCCTGTGTTCATCCATTCTCAAGCATTTGCTCACTGCCTGCTGTGATGGGGCCTCTGTCTCCATGGTGGGTGGGGGGTGAGGGTACATGGGTATGGGCCACAGTCTTAGGTAACTGGAGAGGAGTCAGCTGGCTAAGGTCAGCTGCAAGGAGGTGTGTGCTCTAATGAATGAGAGCACAGCATGCCATAAAAACCTCCTAGAGCTTCAGGGGGTGATTTTATAATCACACAGAGTTGGCTTATAAAAGTTTTCAGAAACACAGTGTGTTTTTTAATAACAATGGAACTAGGGAGCATTAATATCTGGTGAGACCCTTTGTGGTGCTTGCTGCCTCCACACTCACTGCCTGTGGGTGGTTCTGGTCAGGGGAGTCGAGTGTGGAGAGGTGATGGCAAGCTAAGCCCTGTGTTTCTGGCAACTCCTGTGGGATCTGGTGGCCATGGTGGTGCTTTTGTGTGTGCAGGTAGGTGAAGGTCTTCATTTGCAGAGCTAAGGTGTGGTTCAGCAGGAGGTAGTTCTCAAATTACAGCTTCCTTGCTACTTATAACTGTGCCCCACCCTGGGAAAACCCAGAAGCTAGGTGGGTGCCACATCCAGCTCTCAGACTTTAGGCACATGTGGAATATGTTCATAGGCAGGGTTGTGACTGTCACAACTCCCCAGTGCAGGGAGTAAACCAGAGAGTTAGTTGAGGCTCCATAAAATGAGGCATTTTCTTTTATTTCTCAAAGGGGAACAGTGATTATGTATAATGCAATTTTATTTCTTACTCCTGAAGAAATTTAGGCTCATGAGAGATGTCCCAGTTTCAGATGGATCCTTGTAGTCACTGCTGTCTTTCAATCTCTTTTCTCTTTGGTGTCTTTCTTAATGGCAGCTTCAGACGTTCTTGTGTCAGGATTTGTATCCTTGCCATACTAACTCAATAGTCTCAGGTGCTGTTATTGACCTTACACCAGATCATTTAGCTTCTCTGTCGGGATGTTAGGACCTTTGCAAAGAAGCCTAATAGGGATATGAGGCAGGGCTGCTGACTTCTCTTTTTTGATGCCTGTTGTACCCTTGGATACAGCAAAGACCAACCCCATTGCTACTGACAGCTTTTCAGCAAGGTTCCCTGTAGTTAGATTGGTCTCTTAATCCTAAAGAACAAATTCATAAACTGGTTTAAGAAGAAAAGGAACCTGTTAAAAAGGATGTGGCATCTCATGGGTTTCTGACAATGCTGGATAAAGAAGCTTTCCCCGACAGGAGGCCCTAAGGACTCAACACAGAGCTTCCTTCCGGGCTCCTTTTCACCTATAGCAAAGTGAGTGTGTGAGGGGCGGGGCACAGCGGCCCTGCCTGCCTCCAGCTGCCACAAAGGATGGTAAAAACCTTTTTGTTGATGTTCATATTTATTTTTGCTTTTGTCTTATACTCTGGGAAGGGGTCACTGGCTGCACAGGGGAAGCCCTGAGAAGAAGAAAAATAAGTGTACAGAGGCAGTTTAGAGTACAGGGCAGCCGCAAGGCATGTGATCTTGAGGGGACACTGCTAGGCTGTTCATCTACTCACATTTTTATTTCTCCTCAGGTTGAGAGGTGACTTATTTGTCCTCAGAGAATCTTCCCAGATGATCTGGTCAAGGATTGGGGGCCAGGCTCTCCTTCCTTTTCCTGGTCTATGAGGTCCCAGCTTTAGTTCTGCAATCCCTGGACTGAGGGAAGACAGAGGCAATAGCCAGTGCTCCCTGTGGGAAATCGAGGCACACGCTGGTATATTTTTCATGTATGAATATATATATGGCACAGCAGAGAGATGTACTAGGATGCTGTGTTGTCTGTGGCCTCTGGGGTGCTGATGGTCTGGATTTTTGCCTTGGAGGGAGGTGTGAGCTCTTGGTGGTACAACTCTCTTTGTTGTTAATTCACATTTAATTGTTCAGAAAGTCCCTGACTTGTAAGTCCTGCCACTGGACCCCAGGCCCGTGCCAGCTAAAGTCCTTGTAGTGTGCAGCATCTTCTAATGCCTGGTCCTTCTGGGTGTTCCTCTTTGGATGTCCAGACACTGAAACAGCAGATGGTTGGGGTAGAAATTTGAAGATGCCCATTTTCCTCCTAAGGGCTCATCATCTATCTTGCTGTAGAACTAGTTCCACCCTATAGGAACAGGCTTCTAGGAACAGTTCCCAGCACCCTGTG
This sequence comes from Orientallactaga sibirica, assembly GCA_036365145.1. Taxonomy (NCBI): domain Eukaryota; kingdom Metazoa; phylum Chordata; class Mammalia; order Rodentia; family Dipodidae; genus Orientallactaga; species Orientallactaga sibirica. The sequence goes on from JAEOAD010000039.1 coordinate 14,867,212, forward strand.
AGAAACCTAGCCCAAGGGGGAGCTGCTAATGTTGTCTCTCCCCAGAGGGCCATAGGATGGCCTGGAGGGGCCCATCCATTGCTTCAGTACCTTGGGATGGCCCACCTCAGGACCTCAAGTCTGCAGCCTGGTCTCAGCCAGGGGTAAGGTTGTGAGGTGTTCTGCTAGAGCCAGCCTGTGGTGGGTGGGCTGCTGGGGAGATGTCATGAACACAGGGTGAGTAGTCGCTGGTATGAATACATGGATCAGGTAGGCCTGGCAGTGGAGCTTTCCTGGTAGCAAACTTTCCTTCAGCATCCATGTCCCCTGAGCATGTGGCATCAAACTGGAAAGACTTGCATGGGCAGATGCCACCAGGCTCCTGGGTGAATCTTTGGCTACCCCATGAATTTGTCCATAGCTTTCCCTGTCCTTGGTGTCTGTGATGACGTTGTCTGTCTGTCATTCTGTGCATTGGCAATCTAGACCTTCCTTCCCACCCTTTCCTTCATTATTGACTTTATTTATCTTCCCAGGCTTTGCTTCACTGATTTTCGTCATTGTTCTTATATTTGCTCCACTGACATCTGCTCTGGTCTTTATTCCTTTCTTCTACTCACTTTCGTTTTAATTCATTCTTCATTTTCAAATTTTTTAAAAGGTCACAGCTGCAGTCATTGATCTGAGACCTTTCTTCTTTTCCAAAGAGGTACTGAGTGCTGTAGACATCCCTGTCATTTTCTACTTTGTTGGGTGCTGAGTATTTTTGTAATTCCATAAATACTCTTAAGAGGTGGCAAAGCTGCCTGGAAACCGTGTTGTCTCTGCGTTTTGCAGGGTGGAATCTGCCGGAACCCTTTTCACTCCCCACGCTTGCTGGTGGCCCTCACCTCCTCATGCTCCTATCCAGGCTCCAGGCTATGGTTTTCGCTTGGCTTCCTTCTGTGTTGGGGTGTTCTTGCTGACTTTGTTCAATGGATGTCATGTTCTTATTTTTCAGTCATGTTTGGGGACTACTTTTGTTTTAAAGTCTCTCTCATTTATTTGTATTTGAACGACTGGTATGTTTGTTCATGTGTGTCTCATTGCCTCACCTCTAGCCCACCTTTCTCAATAAGTGTTTTCTTTGAAAGACCCAGGGACCCTGTTTCCCCTCATTAGAGGGCATATATTTCAGGGCTAGGGGCAGGCTTGTTCTGGATCTACCACAGGAAAATGCTCCATTTTCTATTACTCCAGCAATTCTCAGGAGCAGTTTTGTCTACAGTCTCCATTTGGTAGTGTTTGGAGACATTTTCGGTTGGTACCTTGGAGGGAGCTCACTACTGACATCCTGTGGGTAGAAGTCAGGCTATGATTGAAGACAACCTGTGTTATATAGAACAATCCCATAGCACAGTTACCTGGGTCCAAGGACAGAGGCCCCTTGCTTTATGTCATTGACCAAACCTTTGATCATCAGGTGTCCACCAAAGTCTAAACAAGGAAGGTGAGGAAATGACATAATCTTGGAACAGAATTATTTTTCTTCCCTTGTACTTTGAATGGTAGGATGCAGGCTTGCATGTAGACTCATTTAAATTAAGTTGGTAACAGGTTTCCTTATGGAATTTTCATATAGTTTTAGTTGGTCCTCCCCCTGATTTATCCCTCTGTCCCAAACTTCCAGCCCACTTTGTAGTATGTACCCTGATGCCCACAATATTCTACTTTAACACTTTATACATTAGTAAATTTTCACAATTCACATTTACAAACCTGTTCCTTTATGACTTACGACTTTGTTGCTATTTCAGAGTCTTCTTTGCAAAGCAAACAGACAAACATCTAAAACGAAGGATATGCAATTCAGTTATTATACTTTTCTTAATGTTTGTTGTCTTCAGTTCTATATTTACTTTGAGTAGGTATAGAGTTTCTGCCTACTTCTCCCACCAGTTGATTGGCCAACTGCCACAGTGCCATTGTTAAGGGCTATTGCTATGACATTTTCTGGTTTGGGGATATCATTATATTTGAGGAAATACTCATTGGGGCCATGCCATCCTCCATCTTGTTTCCTGCCATTGATGTTTCTGGAAAAACAAATTTTTTCCCTTTCTTTTCTAAGTATGGAGATAGCTCAAGCCATTACATTAATCTGGACTTTGAGTTCATGTGGCCCTAGCTAGAGCTGTTAGCTTCTTGGATAGCACCTGGTTATGTAACCATAGATCTGAGATGCTGCTCTTTCTGCCTCAGTGGTTCACACATGACTTTTGCAGATTTCTGAGGGAGGTCAGGAAATCTGTGACATTGCCAAGTCACCTCAGAACCTCTTGGGGGAGAGGCAGTGGCAGAGTGACCAAATCCTGGTCTAATTTAGGTTTTTATGTGATGTTGTAATGTGCCTTTAGTCAGTCCACACTATTACCTCAGGTCTATGGGTCAGGTCAACTCAGGGCTAAAGAGGGTATTTTCAGGCTTTGTTCTTCTGAAGGTTCTAGGGAGAATCAGCTCTGTGCCTTTTCTTCCTCCTGGTGGCCCATCTATGAAGCAGTAGCCTCGGTTCACCCCCTCTGGTTCTCTGCTTTTCCAGACACTTTGGGCCCTGGGTGGTCCAGGTCATCCCCACATCAGGATCCTTTGCCACATCTGTAGAATCTCTACTGTGTGAGGCCACAGATTCCCAGGCTCTGGAAAATAGGGTAGGGTTATCTGTGGGGTCACTATTCTATTGCCACCACATTTTATTTTTCTTCTAAATTTACATTTAGCTTTCATGTCTGGAGATTTTGTTTTTATCATGGACAATTTCCACAATTTCTGAACAAATAGCATTCATTTTCTCACCTTTTTCTGTATTTCAGAATGTAACAGGTAGAGTTAGCTTCTTTGAGGTTTTCAAAGCAGTGAAAAAAGAAGCATTATCCATGGAGGTCAACATCCCCGCCTAGGGCCTGGATCTGCAACGTTTGTTGTAGGTACAGTGAGCACACCATCTTATGAGACATTCACAGGCATAATTAAGATGTTTCCAAGATTACAAACCAAGGGAAAACATCAAGAAAGGCAGAATTAGAAGCTTAGTGGGGCCATGTACAGAGTGGCTCAGGATTGGTAGTGCAGTGAGTGTGATCTGTGGACATGGTCTGGTACGATCATTTTTGGGAAGGAAGCAATCTGGAATAGAGTACAGACTGGTCAGCCCAGCAGGAAACACTGTGTCTTGATGGGGGGGGAGAGGGGGTAGGTCTGTGTACTTGCTTGCCTGTTAAAGGGGACAGTGGCTTCATTGTTGGATGTAAGTGTATAAGGTGGGAATCATCAGCCAGTGGTCCCAGGAAGTCTGCAGTTTGCAGAGTTAGCATGGATTGAGATACCACGTATCCTTTTCTTTTTCTGGTGACCCACTGAGTTTACTTAGGGTTGCTTGCATGAGTGTAGACAGGGCATTACTTACTGGAGCATGGGCAACTTACTAGTGGCTACACCATTGAAGAAAATACCTCCTCCTTCAGCAACCAATTAACAGCCAATAGCTCCTCAGGGAAGGGTGGGACCTCATGACCCCTCCTGTTTCCATCAGAGAACATTAATGAGCCTAATTCTGTGCAAGTCTTGTGCAGATAACCACAGCTGCTATGAGTTCATGAGTGCAGCAGCATATCGTGTCCTGGGAACAGTGTTCCACAGCACTCCTCCCCATCCTCTGGCTCTTGCATTCTTTCTGTCCCCTCTTCTGCAATGCTTCCTGAGACTTGGAGAGGGTGATATTCCTTGGTTTCATAAGCACATGACTAGGTAAATTTTTGTTGAATAGAACGAATGATTTTTAGTCAAAAAATGTGTAAGTTTCTTTGCTGTGCTCCACTTACTTGCCTTTCCACTTATTTCTTTAGTGTATCTGTAACCTTTCACCTTAAACAAATCTGACTTATCAAGTCAGGGTAAGAAGAGGAAATGCTTGAGCTGTAGAGTGCTGGGTTGTGCTCTCCCCATGGCCAGTGTTCTCTTGTGGGGGTGGTTTGAAATGCCACTGTGATGTCAAGTTGTTTTATTTTGAGGCAAGCCCAACAGACTGGCCTCTTTTTATGAGGAGGGGGGATGAGAACGAGAATGAGAATGAATGAGAATTTTGGCATGCCGGGGCCTCCAGCCACTATAATCAAACTCCAGACATGTGTGCCACATTGTGTGTATGTGCAATCTTGTGCACTTGCATCATCTTGTGCATCTGTGTTACGTGGGATCTAGAAAGTTGAACATGGGTCCTTAGGCTTCACAGGCAAGCACCTTAACTACTAAATCATCTCTCCAGCCCTGCTGTCAGTTTTATTTATAGCTTTTTCCCTAGAGGTGCTCAATTTTATTTAAAAATTTTTTTATTATTATTTTTTTATTTACTTGAGAGACAGAGGGAAAGAAAGAGAGAGAATGAGAATGGGTGCACCAGGGCCTCTACCCACTGCAGCTGAACACCAGACATATGTGCCACCTTGTGCATCTGGCTTCATGTGGATACTGGGGAACTGAACCTGGGTCTTTAGGCTTTGCAGGCAAGTACCTTGACTGCTGAGCTATCTCTCTAGCCCCTCAACTTTATTTTAATAAACTATTGAATAAACTATTGAAATTTATAGACAAACTTTGTGAACTCAAGTATGGTTTCACATTTGGTATCACATATGCATATGTCTGTGCACATATCTGCATGTAGATACTTACATGTGTATGGAGTTTGTCTTCACTCAGACCATGGGATCATCTGGACTCAGACAGAAGTAAAACTAAATTTGACTTACTAGGTACCATTTAAAATATTTGTATTTACACACTTAAGTTTCTCTTTGTGTACTTAGATTATTAATTGTTTCTCTTCAAACAGTACCTGCCTTTCAGTTTTGAAAGCCAGCCTCCAACATTTGAAATGATTTTCTTCAAAGACCTTCAGAAAATGAACCAGAAAGTGTAGAAACATGTATGCACCCACCCACATAAAAAAATATATTGAAATATCTCAGAATAAACTCTTCTTGTGAACTTCATGAGATTTTGTGTTTTTAGAGATAAAGTCTTGCTATCTTTTGTACCCTTCTACCTCAACCTCCCGGGTGGTAGGATGACAGGTGTATACTATCTCAGGGTCTCCCAAACTTCAGTTTCCTATGTGTGGAATTAGAGCTACTATGCTTTCCTCCATATGAGGCTGAGCCCTGAGGTTTTTGAATACTTGGAAAATGATAATGTAACATGGTGAAAGTTTATAACTAATTCACACTTCCAGATTGCTAGCCTTAGGTGTCTCCAAGTCAGATGGACTCACATTCATGATGTTTCCATAGATTTTGTTAAATTCTTCCTTGTACGTAACATAACTCTTGGATTTATGTTTTCATTGCATGAGAGTTTATCAAATATGGTTAGTTTCTTTTAGATCTGAGGCATTGTTTGGGTCTAAGGATTTTGCTTCATCCAAAGCCTTTCTCTTTTCCCAGTGAGTAGATCTTTTCTGACATAGCAAAGCCAGCACCCAGGTTGACAGCCGTCTGCAGCCTCAGAACATAGCAGTAACACGGCAGCTGTGTTGTACTGGAAGCTCTTTGTCTGGTCGTGGTTTAGACATGTCCATTCAACAAATTCACAGGGAAAACTAAGAATAGCAGAAAGCCTAGGACACAGCATCCAATACCTCAAGGCAGGGGACAATGACCTTAGGACCTTTTGTCTGTGAAGAAGATAATGTGCCATCACCTAACATTGTGTCTGTTGGAGCTGTTGGTGTTATGTAGGGTCACCTTAACAGTCACTTGATTGGACTTACACTTGTGTGAAGCTGTTTGCCATAGTACCTGGATTTTGGTGTGATGATGGGATGTGGGTCTAGGGGATCACATGCTGAGCGGGGTGTAGGCAGCTGGACTTACTTCCCAAAGTTCAGTGGGAAGAAGGAAGCCACACTGAATAAGTTGGCGGTTTTACCCTAAGACAGAAATGGAGAAAAGCAGGACATTTTCCTGAGGAGAGGTTGCACATTTTGTGTGGGTATGAGAGACTCCCTAGTCCCTGGGAATGTCCCTCTGCCCAGTGATCTCCACAGATCACATTATGGGACAGTGAACACCTATTCTAACCAGTGCCCAAAAAGTTCTTCCCATCAGCTGAGAAGATGTGGAGGGGAAGGAATCCCAGCTAATTGGAGGTTGAACCTACTAAGGTGGGCTCCAGGGGGAGCGCACACACACACACACACACACACACACACACACACACACACTTGTTCCTTCCTGGATTGGTCTTCTAGGTACCCAGACAGAAACCACAGCCTGACTGTCTAGGTGTGGTAGCTCATGCCCCTAACTCCAGAACTTGGAAGGGTGAGACAGGGGAATTGTTACAGGTTCAAAACCAGTCTTGCTGCTCTCCCTCTGTGCCTCTGTAAGGTTCTCCTGAGGGTTTCCCTTCTGGTCTGGATGTATGTTCAGTAAGGTTCAACTATCAAAGAGGAAGCCAAGGGCATTCCACCTGGAGAAGGAGGTTGCTTGGGCTTGTTAGACATCATGGAATTGGAAGACTTGTAGAAGATCATAGACTAGGAGGGTTTGCAAGAGGGCCGTGATAGATAAGTTTGACAGTAACAGGCCAGGAGAAGGGCATGTTGGGCAGATTCAGCCACTTGCTCCAGTTCAAAAGAAGGTTCATGGCTCTGTTTCCCTTGCCTGTCACCCATGGCCTCTGGCTGCTCTGGATGCAAGAGCTGGGCAGTCATGGCAGAGACCCTGAAAGTCTGTGGTACTAGCTGTTTACTTAAAACAATCATGTTGCTGCCTGCCCAGACAGTACCAGTGCAAATGAATAAGCAGTGTGGGAGGAAGCACTGACACTCACTGATGCTGTCTATAGAGGTCATGGTTGTCTGGCAATGAACACTTCAGTGATATCCTAATGATGCCTCAGATAATGAATGCAAATGGCCATGCTGGACCAGGCCATGGCCAACCCCAGGTCCTTACCACAGGGTCAGGACACGGGAGGGATTCAGAGCCCATATAGGAAAAATCCTGTGATGTTGTTGTTCTGTCCAGTTCCCTGGGCGAGTTTGAGCTCAGTCTCCTTGCTTGGGCCATCATCGTCATGAAGATAGTGAGATCTGGAGATAGGACATACTTTGAGGCTATGGAAGTCAGCCTGTGGCCTTAGTGGGTGAGCCAGGATGATCCAGTCCCTCTGGGATCTCAGAAACGCTGTTAAGACATGCTGTCTTCTGTGTAGAAGCGACGTGAACAGTGATGTGCTGTGCTGCCCAAGACCTGCAGTTCTGAAGGAGGAATCAGGACACAGGTTTGAGGACTTGACAGAGCAATTTCTAGCACCCTGGTCATAGCTGGGCCAGCATGAGGGTCGAGTAGGCACTTGATGTGGCTTGGGCCTAGACGTTGGAAGGAAAGTCCTCTGAAGTCCTGCAGGGCCTGACCACAGAGAGGGTTTGGGTCAGAATAACGCTTTTGCTTGAAGCTGTCCTCTAGCAGGGAGGTAGGACTTGGTGATTCTATGAAGTGGTATGCATGGAGGCCTCCTGGGCAAAGTATTATTGCTCGTGAGTGTGGAGATTGGAGGCTCCATGGTTGTGGCTTCCATGTGCCTCTCACTGGAGAACTGCATGGCCAACGTGGTTGCCCATTGGAGGGTGTTCGGGCCCCTGCGTTGGGTGTGCACTCTCCCAGAGTCTCAGCTACATGTCCTTTGGCCAGGAGGTCTTGGGGAGTGGTAACACTGAGCGCCACAGCTGCATGGCTGAGGGATCACATTCAGCATTGTGCCACGTTAACCAGCTGACGTGAAAGGGAATGGCTCTCTGCTGTCACCACACCTGCTGTCAGGCTCTGCTGCCTTCCCCTTAATGTCATGTATCAGGTATATGAGCAACAACAGATTTCTTTCCAGCTTCTTTTCATGAGCAGAGATTCCTGGTAAGTCAACTTGATAATCCTTTGCTTCGTACCCAGTGGGTATATCCTGTTGGGAGGCAGGTGGTTCCAGAAAGGACTCTCTAGGGAAGCTTTTGGGGGTTTGAAGAAAGCAATGAGAGGTGCAAGTTGTAGATAGTCTAGTACAACTGCGGGGCAGGGCCTCTGGTGGATGCTGTGGGTTAGTGATTCTTCTGAACAACTAAGTTTGTTAGAACAAGCTGTTCTCAACCCACTGCTCTCAGGGAAGGCAGTGGAGTGAATATCCCTGTCCTAATTCTTCCTACCCCACGTTGCCACTGGCCAGTCCAGTGGCAGCTCTGGAGGCAGGGAGAGTGATGGTCATAAAGGGCAGCTTCTGGGGTGGGGACTGGAACAGATGCAGAGAGGGTAGCAGAGCCCAAAGATCCTGCCTGTCTTAGAAGTTGGGTGTGAATGTTCAGTGGTCCATTTGGAATCTAATCTGAATCTTTCATATGCTTTTACCGATACGTTTGAAAAGGACGTGTTGGTGGGCACATTTGTATTGATTTCTCATCAGCAGAGAATATTGTTTGCTTTAGGTGTACCAGGTTTGAAAACCTCCCTCTGTTTCTGAATTGCTGCTTTCTCTAAAGGAATCATGAGTGAGTGCTGAATTTCCATGCATGCTTCTGCTTCCAGTGTTGGATTTGTAATATGTAATGCTCATCCAGGCTGTTCAAATGGCAAAAGCTAAGATATTTTCCAGTATTAAGTTTGTTTTTGGGGAATATGACTCAACTTGAGATAATTTTTTGTACTTTTTAATGTGTGTGTGTGTGTGTGTGTGTGTGTGTGTGTGTGTGTGTGAGAGAGAGAGAGAGAGAAAGAGAGAGAATTGACATACCAGGGCCTCCAGCCACTGCTATCGAACTCCAGATGCATGTGCCATCTTGTGTGTTTATATGACTTTGAGCACTTGCATCACCTTGTGCATCTGGCTTATGTGGGATCTGGAGAGTTCTTAGGCTTCATAGGCAAGTGCCTTAACCACTAAGCAATCTCTCTAGCCCTGAAATAATTTTTTTAAAAGATACATCTCTATTTGGCTTGTTTTTACTGTTCAAGATATTTTCACCCATCTTTACTCACTACATTATCCTGATTTTTGTCTTTATTTTTTTTGTTAGGGGTTATTCTTAAATTTACGGTAAGCTAATAAAGTACGCTGTGTGGAGGTGTTTTCCATTTACTATGGAGTTACTTCTGTACAGCTGGGTTTTCTCAGAGGTGCCTTCAGTGCTTTCATACAATTTGTTATTGAAACCATGTGTTGGTTTGAATCAGACATCCCTATAAACTTATGTATTCTGAATGCTTAGTTCCCGGATGGTGGCAATTTGGGAGGTGGGGCCTTGCTGGATGAAATATATTGCTAGAGGTTTTTTGAGTGTTATAGTCCAGATTCCCTCTTGCCAGAGCACAACTCACTCTCTTGCTACTGTGGCAGAGATGATGTCCAGTCTGCTCATGCCATGCTATCCCTGCCCATCATGAAGCTTCCTTTCAAGATTTTAAGCCAAAATAAACTCTTTCATTCCATCAGCTGCTTTTGGTTGATGTTCTGTCCCAGCAATGAGAACAGCAAACCACAAGGTCTGGCATTTTGGAGGATGAAGAGCCACTGAGTCTGTAGCTACATGATGATTGAATGTTTGGATTTCCTGTCTATTTTTGACATGGCTCAGGAAAATCCTTTCTTTTAAAAAATGTTTTTATTATTTTTGAGAGAGAGAGAGAGAGAGAGAGAGAGAGAGAATGAGCACACCAGGGCCTTTCAGCCACTGTGAACGAACTCCAGATGCATGTGCCCCCTTGTGCGACATTGCATACTTGTGTCACTTTGTGTCTGGCTACATGGGACCTGGAGATTTGAACATGCATTCTTAGGCTTCACAGGCAAGTGCCTTAACCACTAAGCAATCTCTCCAGCCTGGGGGAAGATCTTTTTTAAGCTCTTCCTAATCTTCATTTTCAGACTTACTGGAAAAACATCACAGTATTCTTATGATCTGTCTGACCCTCAAATCATTTTAAAGTATGTTTTCTTTCTGTTAATTTTTTCAAGGTAGGGTCTTTCTCTAGCTCAGGCTGACCTGGAATTCACTCTGTATTCTCAGGGTCTCAAACTCATGGTGATCCTCCTACCTTGGCCTCCCAAATGGTAGGATTAAAGGCATGTGCCACTGCACCTGGCCTGTTTTTTAAAAAATATTTTATTTTATTTTTATTTGTGAGAAGGAGAAAAAGGGAGAGAGAAAGAGAGAGAGAGAGAGAGAGAGAGAGAACATGGGCATGCCAGGGCTTCATGCCACTGTGTGTGCCATTTTGTGCATCTGCTTCTAGGTGGCTACTGGGGAATTGAACCCAGGCTGTCAGGCTTCGCAAACAAGTGCCTTTAACCACTGAGCCATCTCTCCATCCCTGGTATTGTTTCTTGTGCTTTTTCAGTTTTATTTTCAATTCACATTGAAGCCAAAGACCAAAATTTAAAATCAATCTTAAAATAACAGACTAACAGAGAGAAACTTATATCCCCCTTTCTTCTGTAACCCTGGACAGAAATTTTCTATTATTTTTGTTTCTATTATGTACTTTTTTCTATTTCTTTTCTCTTAATTTCTTTTCCTATCTTTATTATAGCCTTCCCTTATTTTGTGATTTTTTTGTAGTCTTTTTCTAGCTTTTTTAAGTTAGATGTTTAGCTTTTTTGTTTATTATCCTGTTATTTCAATTGACTGAATATTTAAGGTATACAACTTTAAGACAGTATTTGTGAATCCCACAAGTTTGGGTGTTTTTTTTTTTTTTTTTTTTTTATTCAGTGTTCTGTATCTCTCCCTACTAGCCTCAGGCAACTGCTAGACTATTCTTTTGTCCTTGAAGTTTGCTTTATACATCACTCTGTGTGTCAGTTGTTGAGTTTGCTCCATATGTTGTTTAAGGGGCAAGGGGAAGAATGTGGTAGTTTGAATTAGGTGTCTCCCATAGACTCATGTGTTCTGCATGCTAGGTCCCCAACTGGTAGCAATTTGGGAATTGAGACTTGCTGAAAGAGGTGTGTCCTTGGGAGTGGGATTGTGGGTGTTACAGCCAACTTCCCCTTACCAATGTTTGACTCACTCTCCTACTGTGGTATTCCACCTGCTGTGGCAAAGGTGATATCCATCCTCTGCTCATGCCACATTTCCCCTGCTATCCTAAAGGCTCCCCTCAAAACTATAAGCCAAAATAAATTCTTTCCTCCCATCAGCTGCTACTGATCAGGTGTTTGTCCCAGCAACATTAAGGTAACTGCAACATAGTCCTTCAAGTGTATACCTGGGGTTGGGAGGTATACTTGGGTCATATACAGTCGTTCTATTTTTAGTTTTTTGAGGAACCTCCATACTGGTTTCCATAGTGCCTGTACTAGTTTAAATTCCCACTACTAGTGAATCAGTGTTCCTCTTCCTTTACATCATTACCAGCAGCTGTTGTCATTTTTTTTTTTTTTTTTTTTTTTTAATAGCCATCCTGACTGGGGTAAAACAGAATCTCAAAACAGTTTTAATTTGGATTTCCCTGATGGATAAGAATGCTGAACACTGTTGTAGTTACCTTCATGTTGCTGGGACAAAATACCCAACCAAAAGCAGCTTATGGGAGGAAAGGTTTTATTTTGGCTTATAGTCTCAAGGAGACACTTTGTGATGGCAGGGGAGAGTGTGGCATGAGCAGAGGCTGGACATTACCACTTCCATAGCAGGTAAAAACAGCAGCTGAGCTCTAGGAAGGAGGAGCTGGCTCTAGCACCCCAAATCCCACCCCCAACAATACACCTCTTCCAGCGAAGATCCACCTCCCAAATTGCCACCAGCTGGGGACCAAGCATTCAGAATACATGCTTTCATGGGGCACATCTAATTCAGACCACCACATACACTTTCCACATATTATTGCCCTTGGTATTTCTTCTTTTGAGAATGTCTGGTCCATCTGTTCACTTGTTGATTTGGGGTATTTATTTCTGTAGTTCTTTATGTATTCTTTAGTCCCTTGTCTGATGTATAGTTGGCAAGGGGTTTTCCCCATACTGTGGGCTGTCTCTTTACTCTGAGTATTTTATTCTGTCAGCTGTGCAGAAGATTTTTTAATTCCATGTATTCTCCATTTGTCAGCAAGAGGAATTATCTCCTGACTTATTGGAGTGCATTTCAGAAAGTCTTTGTATAGGCCTGTATCTTGAATGTTTTAGTTATACTTTTCTCTAGTAGTTTCAAAGTTGTAAGTTTTACATTAAGGTTTTTTTGTTCCACTTTGAACTAATTTTTGATTATAGTGAGAGATATGGATCTGATTCTATTCTTTTATGTGTGAGTATCCAGTTTTTCTAGCACTATTTGTTGAAGAGGCTCTAGTTTTCCCAGTGTAGGTTTTTGTGGGTTTATCTCAGGGTCCTCTATTCTATTGGTCTAAATTATTTTTTTAGTGAGAGAAAGCAAGAGAGAGAGAGAGAGAGAGAGAGAGAGAGAATGAATTAGGGTGCCAGGGCCTGCAGCAACTGCAATCAAACTCCAGATGCGTTCACCACCTTGTGCACATGTGTGACCTTGCACACTTGCGCCACTTTGTGTGTTTGGCTTATGTGGGATCTGGAGAGTTGAACATGGGTCCTTAGGCTTTACAGGCAAGTGCCTTAACTGCTAAAACAGCTCTCCAGCCATAAATGTTTGTTTTTGTACCAGTATCATATAGTTTTTCAACTATATACTCTGTAGTATGTAGTTGGTGATCAGGTGGTTGTGATGCCTCCAGAATTATCCTTTCTGCTTAGGATTGCTCTGGCTATCTGGGGTCTTTTGTGCTCCAGAATAAATCTTAGGCTTGTTTCTTTCTAGTTTTAGGAAGGATGTTATTGGAAGTTTGAAGGGAATTTTATTGAATCTGCAAATGACTTTTGGTATTATACAACCATCTTATAATATTCTGTCAGTCCATGAGCTTGGAAGGTCTTTCCATCTTCTAGTGTCTTCTTCACTTTCTTTCTTCAGCATCTTAAAATATTTAATGCAGTTTTTTTTTTTTTTTTAAAAAACACCTCATTGATTAAAAGTTTATTCCAAGGCATTTTATTATTTTTTGAAGCTATTATGGTTTTTTTTTTTTTACCATTTTCTTTCTTTGCATATTTGTTATTGGTATATAAAAAGGTTACTGATTCCTGTATTGATGTTGTATTCTACTCTTTTGATAAAATTATTTATGAGATGTATGAGTTTTCTGGTGGAGTGTGTAAGGTCACTTAAACGTAGGATCATGTCTGCAAATCAGGATAATGTTACTTCTTTCTTTACTATCTGTAGCCTCTTTGATGCTTTTTGGTATCTTGTTACTCTAGTTAAGAGTTTGTACACTGTATTGGATGAGAGCAGGCCTCAAGCTGATGTAGGTAGTTCAGTATGTTTTTATGCTGCTTAAACAGCCAATTCCTGGCTGTTTGTCATTTTTTTTATGACTTACTTTTAGAGGCTGGAGTGGTTAAGGTGCTTGCCAGCAAAGCCAAAGGACCAGGTTCAATCTCCCAGTATCCATGTAAAGCCAGATGCACAGGTGGCACATGCATCTGGCATTCATTTACAGTGGCCATTCTTTCTGTCTCTCTCAAATAAATAAATAAATAAATAAATAAATAAATAAATAATTTTTTCAAAAAATGGTTTTAGTTTACAGCAAATGTAAGCAAAATGTATGGACACTTCCTATGTACCTGCTGCCCACCACATGCATAGCTTCAGCACTGGACCTGCATCGGCCCATCACAGTGGCCCTGAGTCCACAGTGCACCTTAGGGTCCAATCCTGGTATGATACATTCTGTGGGTTTTGACAGAGGTCAGTGGTACATACCCCATGACAGTAGCACAATCCTATGCAACACCTGTTCACATCTCACTCCTAAGCATTTTACTATCTCCATAGTTTTGCCTTTTTAAAAATATATAGTTGGAATAATACAGTGTGCACTCTTTTTAGGGTATGTTCTTTCACTTGGTGATACACATTTACATTTCTTCTGTGTCCTTTCCTGGCACATATAGCTCATTTCCTTTAGCCCCGAATAATGTCTCATTGTCCACCCTCCTATTGAGCCATCTCTGCTTCTTCCACATTTTAAAAATTATGAGTGAGGCTGCTATAAGAATCCACATGCAGGTTCCTGGGACCCCCATGTCCTCACCGGCGTTTGTTGGGATGACAGTGTCTAGAATCTTGATATTGTTTTAATTTAGATTGTCCTGATGACACAGAATGTGAAATAACTTTTCTCATATTTACGTGACATTCACACATTTTCTTTGATGAAGTGTTTGCAATAGACTTTATCCCATTAAATTAAATTAAATTAAATTAAATTTATTTGCAAAGAGAGAGAGAGAACACGAGCATGCCAGGTCCTCTAGCCACAGCAAATGAACTCTAGATGCATGTGCCACTACAGAGTGGGCTTTATGTTGGGCACTGGGGAATCAAACCTGGGTGGCTAGGCCCTGCAGAGAAGCACTTTAACTGCTGAGCCATCTCCCCTTTACCCCATTTTTGACCAGGTTGCTTGTTTTCTCTCTACAAATTTTAACTTTTTTTTTTTTCAGTGCTGAGGACCGAACCCAGAGCCTTGTGCTTGCTAGGCAAGCGCTCATCCACTGAGCTAAATCCCCAACCCCCAAGTTTTAACTTAAAAAAAAATTATTAGAGAGAGAGAGAGGGAGAGAGAGAGAGTGAGAATTGGTGTGCCAGGGCCTCTAGCCACTGCAAACGAACTCCAGATGCATGCACCACCATGTGCATCTGGCTTTTGTGGGACCTGGAGAATTGAACCGGGGTCCTTAGGCTTCTCAGGCAAGTGTCTTAACCACTAAGCAATATCTCCAGCCCTAAGTTTTAACTTTTTCTCATAATTTTTTTAATGATTCTTTTAGAAAAATCTTATGTACTTGAAAGAGAGAGAGAGAGAATGAATATGAATATGGGTGTGTCAGTGCTCCTGCCACTGCAAAAGAACTCCAAACACATGTATTCTGGTAAATCAAACGTGTGCCATCAAACTTTGCAAGCAAGTGCCTTTAACCTTAGCCATCCCTCTAGCCCTGCTTGTAAATTTTTGATAAGGAAAGTTACATTTATCCTTTATAGATGCTCCTTTTCCCCGTCTGGTTTATCTTTCATTATCTTTGATATTTATTTATTACCAATTGTTCAATTATTTTTTGAACTTTTAAAGACTATACTTTCTAGCACATTATTATATTATAAAAGGTTTAAAAATTATTTCATACTTAATGCTTGTCTGTAATACGAGGTTTAATTAGTGTGTCTAGCCTTTTATACTGTTGGAAGAGAATGTTCATTAATTATTCATGGATTCCTTCATTTGCAAGGGTTTTGTTTGAGAAGAGGACTGATTACTCAATCTTTGTTTAATTTAACACTCAACTTATTTTATGCATTTATTAAATAATTGATTTTTACTTTATCATTAAACAGTCAACCTTTATCACACATCATATACATAATTAATAAAAGCATTATGGCTCTCACAAAGAAAGGTTACACAAATATTTAAATTCCAATTAAGGCATTTAGCCATTTACTAACATAATTCATAGTTCTAACTAGTAGATTCTTTTAAGCATTGTGTTCTGAATTTATTCACAAAACGGAGCCAGATGTGGTGGCACATACCTTTTAATCCCACTTGGGAGGCAGAGGTAGGAGGATCACCATGAGTTCGAGGCCACCTTGAGACTACATAGTGCATTTATTCACAAAACAGAAATACTATAGTGTCTAAAGCTGACAAAAACTGTAGAGGAGGAAAGACTTTTCTTCTACCCTCTTTGTTTCAGCTTTCTATTCTTGTCTTGTTGATAGATTTTGGTTGCAAGCAGACTTCTTTCTGCCTCTGAATCTCAAGTACTTTTGGCATGGAACAGCTGACTCTGAGTTCCAGTGAGTCCCCACTGAAGCCTGACACTAAGATGTGAAATGTTCCACTTTTGATCAGCTAGCAAATCCTCTCTTTTTACAGTTTGCTATGACATTGGAATTTGTGCTTTTATAGCTTTTACATCGTCAAGGTTTAGGGTTTGCAAGAAAGCCTGTTAACTCTCAAGGTCTGTCTTGGTTGCAGGGCTGAGCAGTGACTATTGACAAATGAAGACCTGTTCTGGTGGATACAGGGATCCAGACACAGTCCTTGCCTCCCAGCTGAATCCATGTACATAACCAAGGTGGTGCTTACTAGAGCCTGGGACCTTCATATCCCCGGAGTTGGGCTTACACACACACACACACACACACACACACACACACACACACACACACACACACGACATTTGATCTGGTCTGTTAACATAACCAGAAATGTATACTATTCTCAACAGGATAGCTTTTATTTATTTATTTTATTATATTTATTTATTTATTTATTTATTTATTTATTTATTTATTTATTTAATAAAAGAGAGGAGAGAGAGGCAGATAGAGAGAATGGGCATGCCATGGCCTCCAGCCACTGCAAACAGACTCTGGGCACATACCCCCTTGTGCATCTGGCTGACATGGGTCCTGGGGAATCAGACCTGGGTCCTTTGGCTTTGCAGGCAAGCGCCTGCATCCCTCCAGCCTTTGCTTTTTAGCTTTTTAGAGATGTGGCTTCTAAGAGGTAGGGTTGGAGTCAGTACGGTTAGCTTCCCTCTTTAGGATTTTGTATCAATTTACTATTTTTGAGCACACTAACTTCTATGACAGCTGGTGCCAATTACCTTGCTGTCTGTCATTATTCACATTTATTATTGTTTTAATTGTATGTATTTATGATGTACACTGTGATAATTCAATACATGTATATAGGATGTAATGCTAGGCTCACCTCCATCTGGTCAGATGTATTTGATGTCCACAATTATCTGATACTTTCTGTTCTTGTATGATTCCTGCTTTTTCAAAAATATACTCCCTCAAACCTTTATCCACCATTTTCTGCTTTTATAGATAGAATTAAGAATGTAATTTTTAGGGATTGGAGAGATGGCTACGAGGCCCAAGGATCCAGGTTCAATTCCCCAGTACCCACGTAAGCCAGATGCACAAGGGGGCACACGCATCTGGAGTTCATTTGCAGTGGCTGAAGGCCTTGGCATACCTATTCTCTCTCTCTCAAATAAATAAAATATAAAAAAGAATGTAATTTTAGTTTGTGAGTAAATAATCCTCAGCAGAAGAAGCAAAGTATTGCCCAGACCTATTTGTTATTGTGTGTCAGATTCATTAAGTGGACATTTAGTTGTGTTTTTCTTAGTATTTTAGTTGTGTGCTTCTTAAAGCTCTTTGTATTCTTCCTATTTGGATTTCACAATAAACTCAGCTAGTTTCAATAACTTATTTCCTTACCAGGTAGCATCTCTATCATTGTTGTTGCCCTTCACCTTTGGTTCCAGGTGGTCACCACCTGTCCACTGAAGTGTTCCCTCTCTGCTCTAGGATGACTTTGTTCCTCACAAAACCTGACCTATTAGCTTGTCCTGGCTTCTTGGTAACAGCACCGTGTTTCATGATTATCCTGATTTCTTCTCTCTTCCAACATCCAGGCCCATCTCCATGGAGCAGACTCTCAAGAGAGGAGGAAGGTGAATGGGAGGACACTGCACTGACTTAAGTCTCACCTTGTGCCTTGATTTTTTCTTTTGGTGCATGGCTTCAGCCCTGAATCCCTCCTTCTAAAGTCTCTAGAATAACTCACTGAATACTGGAGGCAGGCCCAGCAGTGCTGAAATCCCCCAAGATGTGGTTCTCTGCAGAAGGGAGGCAGCCAGCATGCAGTTGGTGGGTAGGCCATTTCTGAAGAGGCTGTGATGCCTTTTGGCTTAGCATCCCTGTGCCAGGCTGTCTCTGCCTTGACTGGGTTGGTGCCCTGGGATGAGGTGACAAATAATTTGGGCTGGCAACTTTTTTTCCCTTGTTGTTAAGAGAAGTTAAACGTTGTACCTTTGTCTTAAGATAATCATTTTGCTGTTTTAAAATTTTATTTTTATTATAATTTTTTTCTTTTTAGAATAAAAACATCAAAATTTCTGTGGCTAATATCTCACCAAAACCTCCAAGTATTTAGTAAGAATATATTAGAATGTGGTGGCTTATATTTCAGCAGCCTGACCTGGTATCTGTATGTATGCATGCAGGTAATATGTATGGGATATAATAGTGTGCTTTCTTTTTTAAATTTTAATTTTATTTTAACTATTTTATTTATTTATTTGCAAGCAGAGAGAGATAGAAGAGAGACAGAGAGAATGGTCACGCCAGAGCCTCCAGCCACTGCAAGCAGACTCCAGCTGCATGTGCCACTTTGTGTATCTGGCCTTAACATGGGCACTGGGGAATTGAACCCAGGTCATTAGGCTTTGCAGGCAAGAGCCTTAGTCACTGAGCTATCTCTCCAGCATGGAATATTTTATTTTACCTGCATGACAAAATCAGATCCCAAGAGAAACACAATATATATTATTGAGCTTTATGCATTTTGTGATGATTTTATAATAGTAAAGAGTTTTAAATGTTGTGCTGGCAACTCTCAGTCTTGTGCCAAAAACAGGCTTCATGTTATAATTAGGTGATTTTCTTAGGGACAGGGAAACATAGTTGTTTTTCACCTGAATAGTTGATATAATTCTATACCACTTTTTATCATATAACATCATTTGTTATTTGTTTGCATCCTTATATAGCTGCTATTCACACTGTAAAAATCTTGCAGAGGCCACTGACAGAAGCATGCTAAGTCCTGATGGGGCAGCAGATGGCAGAGGGTATGCATTCCAGGGGTTGGTTTCTCAGTCAGACCAGCAACTTCTCATTTGCTGTTTCCTTTTGTGGCAGATGTTTGCCTTCCAGAGCAGATCCTGGAAGGGCTGTCAGAGTATTTCTCTTATGGTGTTTAAGCTCAAAGTTTTCTTTTCATTATACATTTTCAGGCCTATAATTAGGTGTTTTTGCTAATCCTTGTTCTTGCTCTTAATGAAGAAAATAATGTCTGTGGAGGAGGAATCATAAATTTGTGGATTTTCTGTTTATGAGGTTTTTATTTATTTATTTATTTTAAGTTTATTTTAAGAGGTTTTTATTCAAAACAGTCCTAGCACATCATAGGACACCTGCACATCTCTGTTCACTATGCATTGCACAATGACAAAACTATGAAATCAGCTTAGGTGTCTGTCAAGGATAAGTGGATAAAGTGTGATATATATACACTATGGAGTTTCATTTAGGGTTTTAAACAGATTTGTACATAACACGACAAGTTATGTAGAAGATCATCTACTGGCCAATAAGGTGGGGGCACTAAATCAGTGAACATTCAGTGAGAATGGGAAACAACCATGCAGAATGGCAGGAGAATTTTAAATCCCATTTTCAATAAGGGATGACGCTAAGACACTTTGCTAAGTGTAAACTTATTAAGAGATGAACAGAACCAAGTGGAGAAATCCAAGAAAATGTTATCTGCAATGTAGAGGAAATTCAGGCTTGTAGAGAAACACTGTACTGGTACCATGGAGGCTGTGATGGTTAACATTGATTGGCACCTTTACCTAGAAGACAACCTTCTGGACACATCTGAGAGGGAGTTTCTAGATTGGGTTAATGAAGGTGGGAAGATCCACTTTAACTATAGGCAGAACCATTCTATGGGCTAGTGTGCTAGACTAAGTAAAAAAGAGAAAGAAACTTACCTGAGAATCAGCAGTCATCACTCTTTACTTCCTGAATATGGACACTAAGCTTCCACTATCCCTGTTTCTCTCAGCATTCTTTCCCGCCCCCTCCCAAGTTCCCACCAGAATGGCTCCTTAAGCTCATCTTATAGCCTTATAGGGCCTCTCTAGCCCAGAGTTCCACACTTTTCCATATTTCTCCTTCAAACCAATTCCAAGGCCTACAAGCCACATGGTCAGGTTTATCACAGGAATGGTACCAATTTTATGTATTAGTTACATTTCTCATTGCTGGGACCAAAAACAAACAAACAAACAAACAAACAAACAAACAAACAAACAAACAAACAAAAACCCTGACAAAATCAGCTTAAAGGAGGAAGGGTTTACTTCATCTTAGAGTTGGAGGTTAAAGTCCATCATGGTGGGGAAAGGCATGGCGACAGAAGCTTGAGGGAGCTGGTCACATTGGGTCCAAAGTCAGGAAGTAGAGAATGATGAATGTTGGTGCTCAGCCAGATCTCTCCTTTTTTTAAAATTAATTTTATTTATTTGACAGAGAGAGAGAATCAAGCACAGAAAAAGAGAGAGCAAGAGAGAGAGAGAGAAAGAAAGAGAGAGAGAGAGAGAATAGGTGCACCAGGGCCTTCAGCCACTGTAAACGAACTCCAGACACATGCACCACATTGTGCATCTGGCTTATGTGGGTCCTAGGGAATCGAACCTGGGTCCTTTGGCTTCACAGACAAGTGCCTTAACCACTAAGACATTTCTCCAGCCCCAGCTCTCTCCTTTTTGATACAGTCCAGGATGCTAGCCCATGAAATGGTGCCCCCACAGATAAGTGAGTCTTCCCTCCTCAATTAACCTAACCAAGGTAATAACTCACAGAAATGCCCAGAGGTTTCTAGGTTTTATCAAGTTGATAGTAAGTATAAACAATCACAACATGCATGGGAATGATAAATACCAAATGCATGGTCGAGATGTGCTCCAGGTTGAGAATAAGGTATTGGGATTGAGGAAACAAACAAACAAAAATCTTCATTTAATCCTTAATACTTGGTGTCTTAGGGAAATAAAAATTAGACTATTGTTTAGATTTCATAAAGATGAGAAGTGTACATCAGAAAGGTTGTTTATTCTTAAGAGTGTACTTGAATTATTTTATGGCTAACTGAAGTTAACTGTATATCAATAATAACTGCATGAGAATTAATTACACATGAGCAAGTGGATGCTTTATAAGAGTGTTTTAGTGTTTTGTTCAGTGAGACTTTGTGTTAGGACACAGTCTCCCTTCTTTGTGGCTGATGAAATTCCTGGTCAGCGACTCCATGTTAGGCACAGCTGTGTTGCTACCATGCTTGGGTGTGGTACAGCTACTCAGCTGAGCAGTGCCCTGCCCTTAAGAACTTGGAGGCATTCAGCGATAGAAACAAAGGCTCTGGCAGGTGAGACCCACTTAAGCTCTGTGCTGGAGAAGAAGGTGAGATGAGAATGAAGCATAGCTATGAAGATGATGAACATAATCAGGTGCCCAGGTGGGGTTGTAGACATCATAGGCTATCACCCAGACAAAGCTGAGCCTGAGAGGGTAAAGTCACTTTCCAGCTCTGCATTACAAATGCATCTAGAATGCAACTGCTATCCATCCTCTCTACCTACACCTACTCCATGGATCACCTCTCCATGTCTATGGCTGAGGACCCTGTCTAACCCCTGTGTTCACACCTCAGAATGGTAAATGAGATAGTATGCTCCTTCCTGCAAACCACCACAACAAGACCCAGTTCTCACCAGGGCATGGAAAGCTCTATGTCATCTGGCCACAACTCTGCCCCTCCCTCCTGCCCTCCTCTCTCTCCTCACTCCCTCAGTTCATTGGCCACTTTGCACATGGTGAATCACATAAGCCTCCTGCTGGGTGTGATATTCATATAACATGGCCGAGTTGCAGACTCTCATCCTCTGATCACTCAGGTCTCTTGTCAAATGCCTTCTGCATAGCTAAGATAGCACTTCAGCCCCTTCTATTCCCTGTTTTCCTCATCATAACCTGTCCGCTGATGCCTGTCTGGTTTCCCTTCCCTGTCCCTGTCATCAGAAAGCCTGTGGGCATGTGGATGCAATAATGAATGAGTATGGAGTAAATGAGAACATGAAATGAATACTTATTATCTTTGTAGTTTTGCCAAGAAATGAAAGGGGAAAATGACTTAAATACAAGGTGACAGGCTGGAGATTGGAATGGAAGAACATAGCAGTCTGCATTAGCTTGCCTGACCATGCACAGCACTCCACAGAACAGTCAAATGGTGTATGAGAAAGGCCAGTCCTTCCACTCATTGAACTATAAGACGCCATCCAGTGCATGACAAATATTTACAATATCAGCATGGCAAAGACAGGGGGATAAAGCAGTGGACACTCGGAGACAGATCTGTGAGGACAGGGACATTTTCAGCAGCAGTGAACAGACAAGTGATGCCGCTGATCGCATCCACAGAGTTGACAGCATTGGTGAGTTATCGGAAATTAAAGTGATTTTCTGTAAAACCTGGGAAGTCATCCCAAAAGACCATTCTAATTTTTAATCAGGACACTTGGAAATTTATATAACAAAGGCTGTATTTGGAATGCTGTAGTCAGTAATTAGAACTTTGACATATCTCCCTACCACCATCAGAGAAATCACAGCAGAAGGACAAAAAAACCCCACAAAAAAAACCCAAAAACAAAAACAACCTCCCCCCAAAAAAAAAACAAAAACAAAAAAACCCAGAAAATCAGACCCTTCATGGTTTGCTTCTTCAGTTTGGAAACAGCATCCTCCCTCTCTTGCAATGACCTGGGGCATTCTTATGCCCTCTGATGGACAGCCAGATGGGAGTGTGCTCTACCCCTGCCTCTGTTTACATGCATTTCATGACGACCCTGTCTGGAGCAAGCTGTACTCTGCATCTCTCTAAGTGTGCTTCTAGTACTCGGGGCTGGCCTGCATCCCATTCAGGGGCAATAGGCACAGACATGACAGAAGTGGAGAGTGGGGTAAGATAGCTCTGCCACAGTCCACTAGAGTTAGCTCAACGTGTTGGCACAGTTATCATCTTCAAGCCACCATGTGTAGTCCTTGCATTGCTGAAGTTTACTTTTAAACTTCCACTTGACTGGCAGGAATTTGCACAAAGTCCTCCTTCAGACTTGAGTACTGGCTGCCTCCTCAGCAAAGTGCTTCTCATCCTCACCCAAAGTACCTAAGTCACCATACATAGACAGCTCTTCCAGTAGGTCATTGAGGCAGGCTGTGAGGTCACCAGCCACTGTGACCATAAACAGACATGTCCACTATGTGAGGGCATGGGCACTGTCCCCTCCCTCACAACACTGGTCAGAGTGAGGCTGTACTGCCCTGAGCCCTCTGGAGTCACTTGACACTAGTCCCCTAACCTTCCTTCTCTGATACCCTCAGCCTCCACAATCTTCCAGTTGTAACAAGCATTGACCCTCCTCTGGTCAGTGTTGGATGAGTCTGGTAGATACTTAAAGTGCAGTACTTGGGATTTGAGACTTACTTCCTGGTTCACAGAGGGGAATCTTCTCACTGTGTTCTCATATGTGAGGCAGCAAAGACCTCTAATTCCCATCAGGAGGTTCCACCCTCCTGACCTCGTCACCTCCAAAACCCCCTTCCATCAAATGCTGTTGCAGATTGACCTTTTAGTCTCAGGCCACAGACATTCGGATCATAGAGGAGCACAACACAGATGGAAGACAAAGGCCTGTGATTTCTGGGATCCCAGGCTGAGCTCCCAGAAATGAGGCCATGCACACTGGGCATCTGTCAAAACAGTAGACACCGATGCATCTTCAGTGATCTAGATCCATGGGTGGGGAACCAGGAGCTCTAGTTGTTCTCTGTGGGAAGCTGGCATTGGCCAGCTGATCCTGGGGTGCCTTGGAAGTAGATTCAAGAGGGCTGCTGCCCGTATGCTTTGTGGGCCTGAATTGTTTGTGAAAATAGCATGAGGCTTTACACTCGCTACATGCTGGGATCCTGAAAGTTGGCTGTTGCAGACTCCATGTATACTGTGATCTCAGTAAGCTC
The DNA here is from genome assembly GCA_036365145.1 of Orientallactaga sibirica. Taxonomy (NCBI): domain Eukaryota; kingdom Metazoa; phylum Chordata; class Mammalia; order Rodentia; family Dipodidae; genus Orientallactaga; species Orientallactaga sibirica. The sequence continues at coordinate 14,891,021 of JAEOAD010000039.1, forward strand.
CCTGGTGGGCAGTGCTTTATGTGTGTGGTTGCAGGCCTTCCTTGGAGGGCTCCAGTATGTCCTGTGTAACTCCAGGTGGAGATGTTGCTGGATGCTTCTACTTAACTTGGAGCTTCATCTTCTCCATGCTTTCTTCCACTGTCTGTGCCCCATGTTCCTCTGAAGTCCATACTATGTCCCTTCGCTGACAGGGCTGTGTGTCCCTTTTATCACTGTATTCCTTGGCTGTGCTGATTCTCAGCTGTGACCTGACTGTGCACTTCCCAGTGTGTTGCTAGATCAGGAGGCCTAGGTGACCTACAAGGAGCTGATCAGTTGCTATACTCAAACTTCATCATTCAGCTATCACAAAACCTCTGTATACTGAATTTCCTGCTTAAAGCTCTTAATATGTGTAATTATTTAATGTGTCATGAGTAAGCCATCTCTCCAAAGATTCCTAAATGACAAGTCTAATTTAACTGAAGATCCCCATGGAGCATGTAGCAAACACCTGTACTGTGGCAATCTCTTACAGAAATAACTGAATCCATAGACAGATCCAGAGTAAAAATTGCACCAAATTAGAGGAAACACTTTTGTAAAGCAAGGAAACTGTGGTGTTTGAATTTCCTGAGATCACAGTGAACCTCATTGAGGTTTGGTGGATATTTTAACCATTATCTTAAATGTGAAAGTAACCAAGATGCTGATGTGACATTAGATCCAATAATCAGTACAGACCCTGTTTGCTGAGAGCATTGTACTCTACTGCAATTTCCATTACTGCCTGAGAGGCTGAAAGATGTCAGCTTGCTCATTCATAGCAATCAGACAATTGATTAAGCTGGCAGGAGAAAGATGAAAATGATCCACAGCAGCTTGAGTGGAATCACCATAATAATTCATTAAAATTTACAGTTGAGAATTCTATCAGACTTTTAGTTTTTAATGTTTTTGCATGTATATGTGGCATATATACATATGTATGCATGTTCATATATATGGGCACGTGTGCAGGCCAGAGGTGTCTTTATTTCATGACAAGCATTTTAGTCACTGAGCATTCTCCCTAGCCCAAGAATTCTGTCTGACTTTTACAGAAGAACTAATACCTATGCTCCTCAAACTATTACATAGCATAGTTTTTGTGAAGCGAGTACTAGTCTAATTCCAAAAACTGATACAAGTTATAACTACAACAATAATCACAGCAGCAACAACAAAACCTTAGAGACTCATGCCCTAGATGAATATAGATGCAAAATCTCAATAACATACTTGCAAATTGATTCAATGACATTAAAAAATCATGCACCCCAATCAAGCTAATTCATTCCAAGGATACAAGGATGGTTTAAAATATGTAAAGCAGTACACATAATACAACATTTAAATAGACTGATTCAAGGATTAAAAAAAAATCATGCTTATCTCAATAGATTCAGAAAAAACCTTTGGTAGAATTCAGTGCCCCATTATGACAAAAACCTTGAGTTAAATATGTGTAGAAGGAACATGCCTCAACATAATAAAGGCTATATGTAAAAAAACCCATATTCAACTGTTGCAGTCAGGTTCACATTGCTGGCAGAAAACACCAGACCAAGAGCAGCTTGTGGGAAGAAGGGTTTATTTGGGCTTACAGACTCAAGGGGAAGCTCTATGATGGCAGGGGGAAACAATGACACTAGCAGAGGGTGGACATCACCTCCTGGCAAATGTCAGATGGACAGCAGCAACAGGGGAATGTGCCAAACACTGGAAAGTGGAAGCTGGCTATAATACCCATAAACCTGCCCCTAACAATACACTGTCTCCAGGAGGCTTAATTCCAAATTGCCATCAGCTGGGGACCTAGCAGTCAGAACACCTTATGGGGGGACACCTGAGTCAAACCACCACCTCACACTGAAGGGGCAAAATTTGAAAGCATTTCATCTAAAATCAGGAATAAGAAAAGTATGTCCACTCTTGCCACTTTTCTTTAATATATAGTGCTTGACTTCTTAGCCAGAGCAGTACGGCAAGAGAAAGAGATACAGTGGATATAAAAATGAAAGAGAAAATAAAGTTATTCCTGTTTGCAGATGATACAATTCTATACTGATAATCTGGCTTTGTTGAAAAAGACAATTTTCCATCAGACTCCTTTTTTGGCCTGTGTATATGTATATAGTGTGTGTGCATGTTGGTATGAATACCAGTTCTAAAGTGTGTGCATGTACATGTTGAAGCCAGAGGTTGACAGCAGGACTTCCTGGTATGGAGGCTCACCAGCACAGTGCAGGTACCATTTATCAACAGTAATCTTTGCTCCCAAAATTAATTTCAAAAGGAAAGACAAGTTTGAATAATGGTTCTTAAGTTATCTGTTGGCTTGGAATTTTAGTACTTTCCACATTGGCAGCAATTTCTAGTACTTGTGTAAATAGTTTAAAGGACTAACAGTGAATCTGCTTTGGACATTTCTTATATAACAAAAGAAACATTTCAGGTGCCTGTCGCTCTTCACACAGTTCTTGCTATAGATATTGTAGTCATTGCTGTGGATGTTATAGATACTGCTGAATAAAAATGTTAATATAGGGGGGGCTGGAGAGATTGCTCAGTGGTTAAGGCACTTGCCTGCAAAGCCTAACAACCAGGGTTTGATTCCTCAGTACCCACATGAAGCTAGATGCACAAAGTGGCACATGCACCTGAAGTTCATTTGCAGAGGCTAGCAGCCCTGGTACACCCATTCTGTCTGTCTGTCTCTCTGCTTGCAAATAAGTGATTAAAAATGTGTAAAAAATGTTAATAGTGTCAAGATAAGTAATTGAAGGTGATATATAAAGTTAATAAAGAAAGAGGAAACTGGAGATAAATAATAAACAATATTAACTAGTTCTATTAGTACATTCAGATGGAGTTTTTTATTTTAAGTAAGAATTTTTAAAGCATGATTTCTTTTAATATAAAACAATATAGAATTTCAAACAAGGTGGAGAAATATTTAGAAAAATCATAAGGCATGTATTTGACAGCTCTAAGTATGGCAATTGCTTGTGGAAGTACTGAAATATCCAGCCTGCTAAAGATTCTATTCACACTGACGTCGACAGATGGAGGAGTGTTTGTCATTATCATGTCATTTCATGAGGAGGACATACCTGGCTCCTACCAGAACTGTGCTTGCTGTGGCTATTTTGCTGGCTATTTTTTTCCCTAGGGGTGATTCTCTGCTGGTGATTCACATGGTATTTTATTCTTCATGTGGCAATATGTGGCTCTGTATAAATAAACTCAAATTGCCTTCTTTGAAATCATTAGAAAATTATTTCAAAGGGAAGCTCTGTGTAAATTCTCATCCCACTAACTGTTTACACTGGATTTCTTTTGACAGAAATTTTAGCCTTCTGCATCAATGTCTTTGGCAGAGTGTTCTCTAATTTTTTTGAAAAATATGTATAAATAATCATTTCATGGTTTTATGAACTTACTGTGATTGAGACTCTGCCAGTAGATCCAAATGTAATTGAATTTGAAGTAAATTAAAACATTTTTGACTATTTGTGTGCTGTGGAAATGTGTGACAGACACAGTGATGCTGACACACAACTGTTCAGAAATTAGTCGGCTTGTGTCTACCTGCAGCCTGAGAATGAAGGCTTTGAGTTGTGGACAGCAGACACCCCTAAGCTTCACCTTGAGCAGGAAGCAAGTTTGAGGCCATGTCACCAGCCCCCAGGCATTGCATTGTGGCTGGCCATCTTCTTTTTGGCTATTTACGAGCAAGTACAAGACAATCCCAGGTACTGAACTCAAGCTGTACTCTAGAAGTAGCTGAGAAGTTCTGGACAGTTGGCTGGGTTCCATATCAGCTTTGGTTTTTGCATCTTGGAAGTTGGTGGGTCAGAAGAGCCACACTCGGGGTCACTGTGACAGCATGTGTCGAGTTGGTCATGTAAATGATTTGGTCTGAAGCTTCTGCTTTAAAAAATTATTTATTTTAGTTGAAATATTCATTGTACATGTTTATGGGTCAGTGTGACACATCAGTGTGTGTACACAGTGGGATAATCAGTATGACAGGCCCATGCATGCAATCACTGGGCCTATTTTGTCACCTCAGACATTGATCATATGCTTTCTCGAGAACTTTCAAAATTTCTCTGAGATATTCAACTGATTTTGTCAACAGTAATTACCCTGCTGTGCTGTGTACATGAGCCTTTGCTGGTTGCATTCTTTGCCAACTAATATCCCTCTTCATCCCCCCTCCCCACACTCTGTTCTCTAGGATCCTCAGTTTTGCACCCCACTTCTCTGAGATCAACTTTAGCTTTCACTTATAAGCAGAATCCATAGCTTTTGGAAGGTCATCCTGGTTCTCAAAGTCTGATTTGACCAATGACCCCCACATGATTTGAGACCAGGGGCCTCCATCCTTGGCATTCTTACATTTTAATTATCAATGTACACAATCAATCATAAACCCATGGCTTCAGAGAACACGAGATGTTTGAATTTCTGAGTCTGTGTCTGTACCCCTGCAGAGACAGATAGGAATGTGGCAGTAAGACTTACTTGGAGTATGCACTCTAGAATCTTACTGCATTTTGTAAATTAAGTCACTTATGCATCTACCATCCTGATTGAATGTATGATCTATGTGGGGTTACTTGGTATGCATTATTCCTGTTGTTCTCAGTGGATGAGGCTCACAAACCCAACTGTGAAGTGGGGTGGACACTGGGGTTTGAACTGCCTCCATGTGAGGGTGTGTTTGATACCAGTGGCATCTCTGGCTTTAGTGACCCAGGATTTTAACTAGCCTTGTCACTGATGGAATGGTTGATGGGGCTGTACACATAGCCATTAAGTCCCTGGCATTTCAGGGCTGATGTTCTTGTCTCAGGACAAAGGTAGTTTCTCAACTCTGCATTCAGGTAATAGACACAGGGTTTTGTTTTGGCAGTTGGCTGGGTCTCATGTCTCTGAATTAAAATTCTGGTTTTCTGAAGATGATGTCATCAAATTAAAAGAGAGACTAATGGAGAGAGGGAGGGGATATGATGGAAACTGAGTTCTAAAGTGGTATGGGGGGAGGGGAGGGAAATATCAGGTGTTTTTTTTTGTATGTAAGTATAAAAGTCAATAAAAAATATTTTTAAAATTCTGGTTTTCTGGACTATCTTTTAGCCATAAAAGTTTCTTAGGCTAAGTTAGCAGTTGTAGGTGAGGCTTGGTCATTTATCCAGAAGCTTCTTTGGAATTGATATTTTAACTTACTTTCCACAGAATGAAGACAGTTCTATTCACTGGGAGGATTAGAGGATTCAATGGCAGTTCCACAGGACTTTGCTATGATCCATGAAATGTTAGGTGCTGTCTACTTTGCAAGCTCCTGGCTGGGCTGACATGAGGTGCAGCTGCTGGCCAGCTCCTGCATGCAATAACAATGGTAGTTCATTTTTTTAAAAGGAATTATTTACAATACTAAAGCATTATAAAAGAGCAATTCTTAATTTTGCTGGTCAGTGTTGTTTTCAGTGATGGGATAAATTGGAACACCTTTCTTCCTTGAAATTGAGTCATGTATTCCTGGATAGAAGACCCTTGGACAGTAGGTTTAGGAATCTCAAATATAAACTTGTTGAATATGTAACTTTTCCAGATGGAATAAATTTGTCTCTATTTGCACATCTGGTTCTCAGTGTTGAGGCAATAGGTGAGCTCTCTGCACATACACAAGACCTGCATGACCTTGTCCTTCACTGACACACTGTTGCTAGTATCTGCTTCAGCAGGCTAGGAGGATGGAAATTTTCTTCAAGGGCTCTTCTGTCTGTCCCTTTCAGAGCCTAGTTAATATGGAATGTCACAGAGCTAAGTTATTGCTTCTAAATGCTGATCTCTCGCTGGGAGCTAATACTTTGATATTGGCTTCTGCGGCCGCGATTGATTCTAAGATTGCACTTTAGAGCTGGACTTTCAGGGACTTGTCTTGGTTTGCAGAATTGGTTCTACCTTCAACCCTCCTTTAAGCTTTTCTGTTCCCTGTGCTGATGTCATTCTATAACCTGCCTGCAGCCAGGTTTACCTCCCACAATCAATAATGCTCAATCTGCCTTTTCATCCTCTCCCTCCTGCTCTTGCTTCCTTTAGCGTGCGTATTTATGTGGGCTGAAGGTGGTTTTAAGAGTGTGGTAACAGCTTACTTGCTTCCACAATTGCTCTCCTTTTCATCAAATGGCTTCTGATCCACTTGCCTGTCTGACTTTTAATCCTGTCTGGGCTTCCCTAGATATTATCACACATTTGATGGGTCTGCCCAGCTCACTAGTTTCTGGGTTTGTTCCCTCAGGGAGAGGAGTCTGAATGCATGCACACAACTAGGGTGTGGCTGTCTGTGTTCACACCATTTTCTTTCTGGCCCTCTTTGTTAGCCTACACTAAAAGTAGATTAAGGGGAATGTGTAATAGGCCTATTAGTTTCCATTTGATTACTATAATGAAGTACCTAAGGCAGCTTACTTGATCAGAAAGGTTTACTTAGCTCTCACAGTTCTGGAGGCTCCAGGATGTGGCATTAGCGTTATCTCTGCTTTGGTGAGGCACTCACAGGACCTCATGCGAGAGTGAGATCACAGTGGGGAAACCTCACTGTCAGCAAAATGCTTAATACAGATGCTCTTACAGCCTTCCTCCTTAATTTTTATGCAGAAAAGTCCTGATCTTAGGATAAGATGTTACTTTAAGATCCTTAGCATTTGTTTTAGGTCAGGACAGTGTTGTGGCACGGCTGCCAGTCCTCCAGTCTCTAGCATCTTTGGGTCATGGCAAACATATCTCTAAGCATCTTGAAAGCCAGTCCTGATGACTTCAACTTTTGAGTTTGTTGCAAATTTTTCCTGCCTCTTTCCTTCCCACACAGTGCAGCACGACAGGCAACTCCTTTTTCTGTCCTGGTTGCCTTTGTGTGGCACTTGCTATGTGAGGTGCTAGGCAGGTGACGGTAGAGGTTTTAGGGACACAGGGCTTAGGACCTACTGTGAGATATATCCAGAGGTATGCTTGTAACACAACAGCTTTTAATCCCTGTCCACATGAGGTTCTTGCTGTCCTCTTACCTCTGGGGGTCTCCAGATCCTCATTTGTTTCTTTATTTGGAAAAGGCACGTGGGGACAAACAAGAGCATGGCACTGAAGGTATGTCTTCATCACTGGAGGAAGACTGACTGTGCCAATCCAGCTTGGTTAAAAGGATATCAACATGGCTCTGGGAAATTCACGGAAGAGGGAGCGGAAAGATTGTTATAGCCATGAGTTGGGTCATTATACAGAGTCATTGCCTCTCCCGCATAAGTTATTGGTACTCCCATAAGGCAAGACCCACATTACCCATGGGGGGAGTACAGGGAGAAGGCTAACGATGGTACCATCATGGCTGTATATACTATATACATAAACTAATAAAAATATATTTTAAAAAAGGATATGCCTCAGCTAGTTGTGATGGCCCTCAGCTGGGCTGGTGGTAGCTTTAGATGGTCATGTGACTTTCAGATGTTTTCTTTGGACTTTGGGACTTATGAGCATCAGGGTTATACAGGCTATTTCTATCCCTTCCTAGAACCAACTGTTTCTTCTTTTACATTCCTCCTCTGGTTCCTTCACCTGCTCTGTGACTCTCTGTGTGACTTCTAGGAGAACCTGTCAGCAGTCGTTCCTGGGATTCCACACATGGAGTCTGAAATCTCCGAGTCTGGGCTAAAGAAGGATCTTTTGGTTCCTGTGGTCTCAGTGGTTTTGTGCTGTGATTTCTCCTTTGCACATTGTCTCCTCCAGGGTGATGCCCTTCCTCCTTCCTACACGAGCCAGCAAAATGCAAGTCTAATATACCTGCGTTCTGTCTTTCATTTGTCTGGCAATTGTGTCACTTGGAAACTCCATTGTGTGTCCTGTTTACCTGCTGTCACCACAGGTAAAGCGACCTTTAGCAAATGCTCAATTCAAAGGTAGAAAAATGAATTAACTGTGTGTACCAGTACCAGGACTTTCTTTGTCATGTGCAGGAGAGCATTGAATTGTCTGTGTTTTTCTGGATACAACTAGCTTTTTAGTTTTATAGTTTTATATTCGAATGTTCAAGTGTGTATAATTATGTAAGCTTTATTCTCTAATAGTTTTCACTAACAAACATAAGCTCTGTAGCTGCGGAAAAATGTATCATGGGAATTGGGCCCTTCCATCATGGGGGTGGGCGTCTCCCAAGGTGCAAGTGGTGGGAGTAGAGCCTTTGCATCATAGAAGTAGGAGCCTCCCATTATGGGAGTAGCACTTCCCCTCAGATACTGTGTGCTAGCATACATTTTTTTCTATTCTTTCTCTCTAGCTGAGAGAATTGTTTTTCTTTTTTGGTAAAGTAAGTTTGGTTTATATCTGTACTGTCAGATATTGAATGTATAGTGATTGACATAGATGATTTTTAATGTTGCTTTATGGAGAGGGATGGCTGGTCACAGTTAATCCAGAGAACACTCATCTCAGTAAGACACAGACATTTTAATTACCCAAGACTCTGGGCAATCCCAGGCTTGAGCTGAGCTGGATAAATTGAACTTAGTAAACAGAAGAGAGACAACAAACTCCTTTCCCTTAGTAATGAATGGTATACATTTTGCAGTCTAGTGAAAACACTTGGGAATCTTCCAGAAGGCTCTTCTCTAAAGCTGGGTCACAGGACTGTTCACATGATTGTATGTGACATGTGGCCTCTAATGGTCATTCCAGGAACTGGTGCAATGACCCTCTGTTAATCCTGACCAAGGGGATCAACCTAACTAGGTGCTTATTGTTTTTGCTGACTTTTTAAAAGAACCAGCTTTTGGTTACGCTTATTTTCTCTTGCTTTTCTATTTCCTATATTGTTGATTTATGTAGTTGTACGTTTTTTCGTTTCCTTCTCCTTGCTTTAGTTTTGGTTTGTTCTTTCTCTCCAGTGTTTAAGGTAGAGGGTTTTTATTGATATGAGTCTTGTTTTCTTTCTTACTATGGGTTTACAATTATAAATTTCCCCTCAAAACTTGCCTAGTTGCATCCTATCAATTGTAGGTTTTTTGAGTGTCCATTAATACTAAGATGAAAATACTTCTAATTTCTTTTTTATTTATTCTTTGTCCCATTAGTTATTTTAAAAAAATATTTATTTATTTATTTACTTGAGCAACTGAAAGAGGCAGAGAGAGAGAGAGACAGAGAGAGAGAAAGAGAGGGAGAGGGAGAGAGAGAGAATGGGTGCACCAGGGTCTCCAGCCACTGCAAACAATCTCCAGACACATGCGCCCCCTTGTGCATCTGGCTTACGTAGGTCCTGGGGAATCAAACCAGGGTCCTTGCAGGCAAACACCTTAACCACTAAGCCATCTCTCCAGCCCCCATTGTTTATTTTTAAAATATTTTATTTATTTATTTATTTATTTATTTATTTATTTATTTATTTATTAGAAAGAGAGAGGCAGAGAGAGAAAGACAGAGAGAGAATGGGCACATCAGGGCCTCTAGCCACTGCAAACGAACTCCAGACGTATGACCCACCTTGTGCATCTGGCTTATGTGGATACTGGGGAATTGAACCAGGGTCCTTAGGCTTTGTAGGCAAGTGCCTTAACTGCTCAGCCATCTCTCCAGCCCCTTGTCCCATTGGTTATCTAAGAGTATACTTTCCAATTTCCACTAATTTGATTTTCTCCGTTTTTTTTCTGTTATACACTTTAACCAGAGACTATAATTCTTATTGTTTCCATCAGTTAGATTGGTTGAGGTTTGTTTTATGGCTGAGCATGTGGTCTGATCCTGGAGAATGCTCTAAACACACTCAGAAGGCTCTTGACTCTGCTGGACTTTGGGGTGGAATATCCTGCTGGTGGCCTCTAGCTCTAATTGTGACAGTTTTGTGCAGCTTGTCTTTTCTTATTGAGCTTCTGTCAAGCTGTCCTATCCATTGTTGAAAGATATATTAAAGTCATCAATATTACTGTTGAATGGCTCCCTTTACTTTTGTTCATTTAAAAAAATTGCTTTGAAAGAATCTTACTCTGTAACACAGGCTGCCCTTGAACTTGGGATCCTCCTGCCTCAGCTTCCCAAGGGCTTGGATTACAGGTGTGTGCCATGATGCCTGATGTTATCTCCCCATAAATTGTTTCCCATACATTTGCACTGTATTATTAACAGTCACATGTACATTTATAATTATTTCATTTTTGTGGGTGGCGCCTATCATTAGCAATGCTTCTCTCTATTTCTAGTGACACTTTTTGTTTTAAAGCCCATTTTGTCTGATAGCAGGAGACTCATTCAGCTTTCTCATGGATGAAGTTTGTATTTTGCATAATTTTGATGTTTGCTTTTACTTTAAATTTATATGTATCTTTGAATCTAAAGTTTTGTTCTTCTGGGCATCACAGAGTCGGCTCTTCTTCATTTTTAAAATCCAGTCCAACAGTCTCTTCCTTTTGACCATATTTTTCAATCCTTTCACATTTAATGTGATATTGACTGTGGGAATTTCAACTGTCTTTAACTTTGTTTCCATATACTTACATATTTTTATCCTATTTTTCCTTATAGCATTTCCTTTTGTATTGAGTAAATAGTTTCTCATGTAGCTTGGAAACTTAATTATTTTCTGAATCCTTTAACTAGACTTTACTACATGCAAATTAATTTATTAGAAATAGCTTTAGCTTGGGGTTCGGGAAATAGTTCAGCAGTTAAAGGCACTTGCTTGCAAAGCCTGTTGGCCTGGGTTCAGTTCCCCATACACCCACTTAAGCTGGACAGATGTCTCTGCAGCAACAAGACCCTGGTGTGCACCTCCCCACACACATGCAAATAAATAAATAAATAAAAATTTAAAAATATATAGATTTAGGCTTATGTTTTCTTCATTCTAGTGATAGTTAAATACTTAGAAATATTACTCCTGGGCTGGAGATTTGGCTTAGTGGTTAAGGCACCTGCTGGCAAAGCTAAAGGACACTGGTTTGATTCCCCAGTACCCATGTAAAGCCAGATGCACAAGGTGGCACATGCATCTGAAGTTCATTTGCAATGACTAGAGGCCCTGGTGCCTCTCCCTGTCTTCCTCTTTCTCTCTCTACTCTCTCTCTCTTTCTCTGTCTCAAATAAATAAAATATTTTAAAAAAAGAAAAAAAAAGAATTGTTAGTCCTATGTAGCTCTAGTATGTTTTCACCTTTTATAGTATTTTACATACCTATTAGATCTCTTTATATTATAAACTTAGTGATACCTTGTTATATTTCTTACATTATCGTCTATAACCATTTCTCTCCAAAATGGAACATTGCTCCCATGCACCCACTTTGTGATATTATTTGAAAAATATTACATACACATTAAAAAAATATATATATATTAGAGAGAGAGAGAGAGAGGCAGAGAGAGAGAATGAGTGCGCCAGGGCCATTTCAGCCACTGTGAACGAACTCCAGATTCGTGTGCCCCCTTGTGGGCAAGTGCAGCATTGCGCACCTGTGATACTTTTTGCATCTGGCTAAATGTGGGACCTGGAGATCCAACAGGCGTTCTTAGGCTTGGCAGGCAGGTGCCAACTGCTAAGCCATCTCTCCAACCCTAAAATATATTTTATTTATTTATTTATTTGAGAGAGAGGGGGAAGGGAGGAAGAGAATGGCATGCTAGGGCCTCCAGCAACTGCAGACGAGCTCAAGATGCATGCGCCCCCTTGTGCATCTAGCTTACATGGGGCCTGGAGAGTCGAACCAGGATCCTTTGGCTTTGTAGGCAAATGCCTTAACCGCTAAGCCATCTCTCCAGCCACATACACATTTCTATATGTTATATGCCCAGCACTATTTTCCACACATATTATTTTATACAATTTCATTTTATATTACTTAAGAGAGAAAAGGAGATATATGTGCATTTATACTTTATGTAATTGCATAGTTAGCATTACTGATTTCTTTCACTTTCCATGTGGACTTGAGTTATTGTCAGGGGTTAATTGCTTTGTGCCTGAAGAATTTTCTGTTTAATTTCTTGAAAGGTGGGTCTGCTAACAAAAATGCTCTCAGTATTTTTCTTCCCCCCCCCTCCTCCTCCTCCTCCTTCTTCTTCTTTTGGAATGTCTTTTTTCCATTAGCTTTGAATCACAACATTTCTGGGTATGGGGTTCTCAGATGGTGCTTTTGCTTTCCTTATTGTTTTCAGTACTTTGAATGTGTTTCCCACTGGTTTTTGGCCTCTTTTGGTTCTTTTGAGAAGTGAGATAATAGCTTGATTGAGTTTCCTTTGTAAATAGTAAATTCATTTTTTCTCATGTAGTTTTGACTTGCACCATTTTTACTGCTATTACTATTTGTGGATCTCTGTGTCTTTGCTGCCCTTGGAAATTTTTGAGGTTCCTGGATATGTAGATTGTCATATGCTACGTAAGTTTAGAACATGCACAGAGGAGGTACAAGAAAGATGGGAGAGGAGGCAGCAGAGAAAATAAGAAGATATAATGGCTGAAAACTTGCCTAACTTATAGAGCATGTAACAACACATCTATACTCTGAACACATGAAAGCCAGAGGATTGTGGATAGATTACACCTGGGTGCTCTGAAAACAGAAATCAGAGGGGAATATGAGTAAGCTTTGTGGTGCAGAGTTCAGGGAGCCCTTGTGGAAAACATCATTATTTCTCATGATGGTGGAGGGGTTCACAGCTGGTAGAGGAGTAAGAAGTCCTTCTCTAGGAAGGTGTTAGTGTTTCTGTTCTTGAGGCATGTCTCAATTCTACTGAATACAGAGAGTCCTAGTGTTGAGATGATCTGGCCCAGGCTTGAGTGGGGCTAGGTACTGCCTGGTCAATACTAACTAGAATGTGTGTGAAAAGCTCCACTATGTTTCTATTTTTTTATTTATTTGAAAGAGAGAGAAATAGGGAAGGAGAGAGAGAGAGAGAGAGAGAGAGAGAGAGAGAGAATATAGGCACACCAGGGCCTCTGGCCACTGCAAACAAACTCTAGATGCATGTGCCACCTTGTGCATCTGGCTTATGTGGGTACTGGGGAATCGAACCTGGGTCCTTTGGCTTTGCAGGAAGTGCCTTAACCACTAAGCCATCTATCTAGCCTCTATGCTTTTTTTTTTTTTTAAATTCTTGTTGACAGATGATGTCTGAAACTCTGTCTAGAATTCAAAAGGCATTTGGGTATGACCAAAGCACAAGATCCATGTAGGCACCAAAGCAATTTCCTGTTACACTGGATAGAGGAGGTCTTGTCTCACTGAGTTACAGCTTTCAAAGACCCAGCAGCCCACTGTGAACTTTGGAGAAAGCATTTGTTTTGCTCTTGGGAGTTCATTAAACTGACAAGCTGGGTTTAAATAGCACACAGAAATGTTTACCCATAATGTCTTCCTTTATTCATTAGTGCTTACTTGCCTCAAGTTGGGTGTATACTCCAGGCTTGCTTTGTCCTCTGAGAGGAACTTTATGTCACTATCCATGACTATGTATAGAGATGCTTGATATCTATCCCAGGATCTTGCTTTGTGGTCACCTCTGGTCACTTTACCCATCCACCCTTTCATATAGTTGATTCCTTCCTTAAGGAGAAAAAATGCATGTGGGCAACTACTTAGCTCCATGTTCCCTGCCCCAGCCTTCTCCTATCCTAATCTATCATTTTGTTACTTAGCAACATTCCAGTTGTAAATCAGTTCTCTACTTTGTACCCAAAGGGCTGATTCTTGCTTGAGCAAGCCACATGTTTTTGCAGCTGATGCTGACAAAAATAAAGCCCCTAAAACAGCATCATTCTGCACTTTATTTGTGCAACATTGGATGGTCCTCTCTGTGGCATTGGGCCCCTCTTACTTCCTCTCCAACTTGACCTCCTTCCTCAGGGTTATTCTCCACTCACTTCAGTGGCTGCATGACCACTGTGTCCTCATGTCTTCCACATGTGTCTCTTCATACCTCCAGCCACAGGGTCACTGTCTGGGTGGCACATCTGCTCTGCTTCACATAGAACCCACAATTGTTTTCTGGGATGCTCTCCAAACACATGTGGAAAGGACTGGCTATCTGGCTCCCACACCTGGTGACATCCCAGTCAGGCCCTGCCTTAGTCTGTGCCAATGATGTGGCTACAATGCTGAGTCTGCACATGGGGCTCCGCTCTGCTGAGCATAGAGTCCCCCTTTCTGGGATCACTTCTGCTCTTTCATGGGCTCAGCACAGGTGCCATTTCTGCTGGGAAGTGCCTCCCTCCCCAGTTGGGGTCTGTGACTCTTCTGTGCACTGCCCTTGCTTTGAACTCTAAGGTGGCAGGATTGGTCTGACCCGTGGTTGCTACTTCATCAGCTGCACAGGCAACCTGGCTGTGGACCTGAACAGTCACTCACACTATAGCCCTTCCTTGTGATCTCTTTCCTCCTCTAGGTCTCCTATATGCAGCACACATTGGATATCCCTGCCCAGCCCCTCAGTACTGCCTCAGTCTGTCTTACATGAGTCTCTTGAAGCTTCAGGTCTCACATCTGGCAGTACCAGAACTTGCTTCTCTCTTTTATCCCCTGGGAGACTCACTCACAGATCTGTCTTTGACATCCCTCCTCAGATTCATCCATAGGTCCTCCTCACAGTGGGACAAGATGTCCCAGCACATCACTGTCTTCTGCCTTCATCTCAGACTCTGCTGCCTGATTCTTTCTTCTCCAAAGCTCTTCTTGGAAGTCCTGGCTAGAAACCATTTCTCTGGATGGCTCAAGGTGACTTTGAGGGGCCTTACTCCTGCCAGGTCTTGAACTCCTCCTGGGGACTTTTGTTTTTCTCCTCTTCCCACTGTGAACATCAATGTCAGTGGACTTTGTAGGTAGCTGTTTTAGCATCCCCTCCCTACACTCTGGAGGGGTGTGTGATTCGGTGTTTCCTCTCTCTAGTGGGAGTCTCCATGTGCCTGTGAACCCCGAGTACAGCTCCTCCTTTCCAGGGTTGTAGTGAATCTGTGAGGAGCACATGACAATCCCTGTCCCTAGGGAGGCTGCCTACCCATGGACATAGCTTACAACACTGTTGAGAGTAATAACCTTTGAAGGTTGAAGGTGTGGCATGGACTATGTAGTGGGTAAGGTGAGGAGGATCTTTATTTCGTCTTAATTTTGTAAAGTGCTAAGGAATTCCATGGGCAGAGAGTGGGCCAATGGTCACAGGGTGGGGCTGAGTAATGCCCAGAAGATCTCTGGCACACAGCAGGAGCCTTTAATCAGATGTGCCCATGGCAAGAAGGTAGCATGCTTTCCTACTGTTGGGAACTGTTGTTGGGTGAGCAGCAGCTCACCTGGCTCCTTCTCATTTCCATATGTGGGCAGGAACTGGGCCTGGGCGGGGGGGGGGCAGGGGGAGGTGTGCTGTCTGCAGGGAAGACGTAAACCCAGAGGGAGAACCAAGATATATGCATATAGAAAAGGAAACACCAACTCGGTGGCCTCCTGACCGCCACCCCCCCACAATTCTCTGACACCCCTCGAATCCATATCTCTGTTGCAAAGGGAACAAAGCCCCATGGCAGAGGGTCTGAGGACAGGATGGTCACAAGGACAGGCTGTATGAATATGGAGCTGACAGGGTCTAGAAGTTTGCTGTCCAGCTCCCTCAGTCTGTAGAAATGTGAAATGGGTGAAATTTCTGCACATTCACAGCCAGTCAGGGATTGGGCTTGGACAAGATCCTGTGACTTTACTTTTCACAATGACCCGAGGCATAATGTCCTTAGACAGCGGGAGTGAAGAGTACACAGTGTCATATCTGAGACCCCTTGCTCTGGTGCATCTGTGTGGATAGAACCACTTGTCATTTCCCTGAGTACAGTGATGATATTTCACAGTGTCCCCCTCTAGGCACTCCCTTTCATGTCCCTCTTGCTCAATAGAAGAGAGAAGCTCCCAGTAATGGCCCTGAGACTCTTCTTGTGCCCAAATGGTCGATCCACTGAGCACATGCTTGTGATTTATCTCAGGCACGTAGACTCAATGCAGCAGGTTTTCTTACACTGCCAATAAATTTAATTAGATTTAATTAAATAGATGGAGAGAATGTGCTGTGCCTTTGTCTGCAGCAGAGAAGTAGAGAGCATCGGTAAAAGGGGAGGGGGACCTGCCTTGTATCTCCTCAGCCAGGTCATCTGCAGTGGAGGCTCTGAGGGGACTCAGTCTGATGGGGGAGATATGCTGTGGGACTGTGGCAGGGACTAAAATTACTGCATCGCGTGTTGTTAGCCATCTACTCTTAGGAACACTGTTTGCAGATGACCTGCTCTGCTGGGCTTTTCTAGACTATAGGACACAGGGGTGGGGCCTGTCTCTGAGGCTGTGATGATATGGGACCTTGGTGTCCTGGAGTGTGGGGTTCCCATGGTTACTGACAGGCCCAGGGAGATACAGATGTCTCCAGTGGAAGCTTAGTATTCCCTTATTGGATTGTTGGCACTTGAAGCACAAATCTCTCCACAGTGTGGTTCTAGCAGCTGCGGGTGCCTCTGTGGCTCCCTGTTCTCTTCTTCTGAGGCCTCAGGCTGACTCTTCCCCTTCATGACTTGGAATATTATGTCCTTGTGTAGGAGCCTCAAGCACCAGTTCAAGGCTTGAGGTTCCTTTGCTCCCAGAATGCCTCAGGCAGGGACCCTGTTGAGGTGGAAGATGAGCACTTACAGTGAGAAAGGCATGCACAGATCCCTGTGGTTTGGGGGATTCAGGGCTTGATTGCTCTGGCTGTGCAGTGAGGACCTTTCAGTATTACCTGCCAAGTTCTGGACCAGGATGTGGCTCTCTAGAAGTGGCCCAGCACCACAAAAAATAAAATATAATTATGAAACATATAAATAGATTTCTAGCCCTTACTTATGGGTGGGGATTGAGGTGTGACAGAGAGAGGTTGGCATGTGCTAGGGGCATGTACAGCTCCTGCCAGGTTTTCTCTGGGTGATATTTAATCAGCCATTGAACTTCTCAGTGCCTCAGTTTCTGTATTCAAACTAGGCACAACAGTGAGATGCCTAACAAACTGATGTCTATATTAAATCAAATGAGGCAGGGAAGTGCTAGCATCCTGCCTGGTGTCTGTGTCTGGCAATAGCACCTGCTTTGATCCAAACATTCCTCTCTGAGCACTCTGCCTCACCGCTGTGGTCATCTTATGCCCTAGTTTCCTTCATCTCTTCGAGGGGAGTGATATTAGGGACTGCCTGAGAACCCCAGGCTGCTTGGAAGAAAACAGAACTTTAGACACAGCTGGCTCTCCTCTGTTTGCCTCATGGGATTTTGGTGCATTTTTCTTGCTCACCAGATGCAGGATTGAGGACCTCTGAGGGAGGTGTTAACTTACTTACCACTTCAGCAGATGTTTGCTCAGAGTGAGCCCACAAAAACCCTGTCTGCAAAGAACCTCTGTTTGAGTAGGGTAGAGGAGAACAGGGGAAAAATACATGTTATGCTGATGATGTAGAAGTAGGTTCAGGGCTAAGTGACCAGGTTATGAGGACTTGAAGAGAGCTGTGTGTGGGGATATCCTGCAGAATGTTTACCCAGGTAGAGCACATCATGTGCAAAGGCCCCGAGGCCATGTGTAAAGTCTGTGCAAAGAGTAGTGAAGGACTGATGTAGCACAGCTCGAGCAAGGCTATGATTGGCAGCTCTGACTATGCAAATGCTGTTGTTGGAGGACCATAGGCAGAAGACTGATGTAACATGGAGATACTAATTCAGTTGGCTCCATGAAGACTAGATTTCAGGAAACTGAGCATAGAAGCCAGCAGCCATGGAGACTGTTGATTCCTCAAGGCAAGGGGAGATGGAAGTTGGAAGGGCAGCAGCTGTGGGGGAGAAGTGCTAACTTGGTTCAGAGGAGTTGCTGTTTAGGTTAGTAGGCTAAGGGTTGGTCTGGAGGGGAAGCAAGCAGGTCTGAGGAGCCTGACCAGAAGGCAGGGATAAGGTAGCACTGCTCAGGGGTCAACTACAGGTTTATTTTAAGATATTCTTAAACATCCAGGTGCTGAAAACAAGTGTGTAACTAGACATACACGCTTCTGAAATCCAGACCAAAGAACAGCTAGGGCTGAGAGAAGCCAAGAATTTCCAGTGCAAAGGTAACTAACCCAAGGCCACGCTACACTGTCTCTGCCTCTGGACAGAGAGAAGTCATGGCTGTGTCCCAGGCACCCCAAGATCTGGAGACTAGAGGAGCAATTACAGAAGAGATATCATGATATCCATGGGGGGAGGGCAGCACTCAGGCATTGCATGGAGTGATGAATGATGCTGGGGAATATCAATATAATCTTGGATCTGTCCAGGAGAACCTCAAAGTTGACATGACAAGTGTGTTGATGGTCCTGGCAAGATCTGTGGTGTGCCATAGAGGAACATTTGGGCAGTGGTGCCCAGACTTGGATGCAGGGACAATTACTCATTTTATTATGTGAAACTTCAACACTTTTGAGTTTTCTGAAATTCCTCACTGTTATTTTCACAACAGTGAAGGAAATTCTGAAGGCCCACAGCATTTGCAGGTCTGAACCTTCTATCTCCCCTTCATTGTTGAATGTGTCAAGTGATTAAGGCCCAGCTAGGAGTGGTGGCGTCACAAGCAGTGTGTCCAGAGTTTGGCTGGCTTTGCCCTTTCCAGTGGACTTGAGAAAGAGCAGAAATATACTTCTCTCATAATCCCAATTTTTGCCCTTTCAAATCTGTGGGAAAGTAGCCTCTTGTGAGAGTCTTGACTCCTTCTCTTTGTAGCTCCTGAAATTTAGCAAAGACTGTGAAATGGCTGCTCTGGACTCATTATATGCTGACTTCTGCTGCTTTTAAGCTCAGAAAAATCTGCAAAATTAATTAATTTAATGGTCTCTTCTAAGAAAGGAACTGCTCACTACTTTTCTTGCTCACTTTTCACTTGTAGTATGGATAACACTTAAACAATGGAAGTGACCACATTGACACTGGAAGTTTTTGGTATGCATATCTCCCTGCATTAGCAGAGCACAGGGCCACAGTGTATTTCTGACCAAAGTGTTGCTCTAAAGTTCATTGCTTCACTCCTCAAACACCCCTGTGCTCACATGTACTAGGCAGCAGGTACTTTGCAGAATGTGGGTGGTGGTGGATCCCTGCCTGCATTAAAGGAGTGAGGGCAGTCTGTCATGATGTAGACGAGCGTGTATCAGTTGAGCCAGTTTTGTGACCACTGAAGGTCTGTAGGAACCTAGGTGGTTCCTTTCTTACAACAGTGGGCAGAGTCCTGGTTGCTCTGCTATGCTGGGGATCTGAAAGTATGTTCACGGGCTTGGCAATATGGGTGTTCTCTACCAGGATCCTGATAGCTGTGATGGGTTGATTTCAAAAAGACCTGGCTTGTGCCTGGTGTGTTTAATGCTGTTTTCCTTCCTGGATGGCTTATGTGAGGAGTCTTTACCCCCTCAATTTCCAAAGCACCATTCCTTTGTTCCCCAGCCTTTATATTCTATGTTATAATTGTGTATGGAATCCTCCCTCTTAGTCTGCATACTTACCATTGTGTCCTGGCTCATCACCTGGATTGTTCTGTGGGTTTCTGGGTCCCGAGTCCATGCCCTGCAAGTGTATGAATTCAGACTAGCGTGCTCGACCCATCTCACTTTGTCTTCATGAGTCTCTTGTGTTATTCCCACTGTCAGGTAGAAAGTTCCAGAGCTAGCTAACTTTCTACTTTCCCCTTTCTTCCAACCCTTTGATTTTTTTTCTCTATATTTTTTTCGAAGTAAGGTCTTGCTCTAGCCCAGAATAATGCGGAATTCACTATGTGGTATATTCTATGAGATACTATCTTTAAAATAATGTATTTATTTATTTATTTGAGAGCAAGTGTGTGCTAAGGCCTCCTGCCACTGCAAATGAACTCCAGACACATGTGCAGCTTTGTGCATCTGGCTTTATTTGGATAATGAGGAATTAAACCTAGGCCCTCAGGCTTTGCAAGCAAGCATCTTTAACTGCTAAGCCATCTCCTTAGCTCTATGAGATGCTATCTTAAATCTATTTTCAGTTTATGTTCCTGAAATCTGGTTCTGCTGGCTCTAACTTCCAGGTGCTGCCTACGTTTTGCTTCTTTAAGGGTGGCACTCCTTTTTCAAGGATAAACACCTCTAGTATTTCCAAGCATGGGGCATCAGGAGAATCAGGAGGCTGAGATAGAAGGATCATTGAGTATAAGTCCATCCTGTGCTACATAGTGAGACGCTGTCTTAAGAAATCAACCAACTGAAGAAACAAGCAAATACCACCTCTAGACTTCTGAGCTGTGCTAAGACTTGCTAATCCGACTGGTCTTCCTCCTTCCAGCTCTCATAGTCTTTAGGCTGCTTTAGAGGTGGGCAGTGAGGCACAGCCTAGGAAGAGTTGGTGTCCCTCTAAATTAAGGAGCTGGATATCACCCAGGCAACCTGTCTCCATAACTCATACTTACTGCCCAGGTTGCACTGCCATTAAGGACCTTGGCGCACATATGATTTCTTACAGCTGCCCCAAATCATGGCACTGTATGCTGCTGAGATTGAGGGAAACTCACAGTTTACTCCCAGCTGGGAGTCTGACCCAACCAGTCTGTGGGTGGCCCTCATCACTGTCAGCACCCCAACAGGGGGCAGAGGCCCAGATCATTTAGTACAATTGTCAGACAGCCAGGGATGTCTGCATAGAGAGGTATGCAGAGCACAGCAACCTGCTGCCAAGAAAGCCAGCTAAGATGACAGTTCAGGAAGAAAGGGCATCCAGAGACTAAGAGCACAGTGTTTAGGAATAATTTCAAGCATGAAGGTTTTAAGAAATAAAAACAGAGCAAGGTGTTATGTAGACTAGAGGGCATGCTTCATTTTCCACAGTGTCCCTTCTTCCAAAGGCCTGGAGGACACCTGTTACTTACCTGTGAATTTAATTCTGGTCACCTCAAAGAGCTGATGGTCTCTCTGATGTGAACTTACTATGATTTACATCTTTTGAGACCATCAGCAGTCTATTCAAGCCACAAAGATACCTGGTTGCTCATCACCCGTCAGCCCCAGACTGGGTACCTGTAGGTGCTGACCTGACTTTATGTTCATAGTGTGGAGTGTCAAATGATCGCACAGAGGTCTTGATGCTAAACATGAGGTATCTGATTTCACTGCCAAGGGAATAATTAAACCCATGAGTAAAAATGTCATTGCAAATAGATGATGTCAGGAGTAAAGGAGACATGGACGTTCCTGAACACTAAGGGAGAAGAGCTGGTGTTGTTTCCAGAGCAAGCATGAGACTGACAGACAAAAGGAAAATTCTTGGAAAACCAATGGTTGGAGGAATAAACAGCAATGGCTGACAGAGTTGGAGCATTCACCAGAGCATTGGAATACAAAGCAGAGAGAATTTTACAAAAGTGTAACAAAAAGACAAGGAAATAGGAAGGTAAAAACAAATAGGTCCAGTCATCCCAGCATCTGAATAACCAAAGTTCCAGGAAGAGAATACAGGTAAGAAATCTTTGAGTTTCTGAGAACTGAAGGATGTGTTGTTTATCATCACTCAGATTCAGAGTGCAGAGCCCATTAGGCCCAATAGCTTAAACTTCAGGGTGATAATCCCTCATCCAACCCACCATATCTACACTTTGAACTATTACAGAATGAACACGTGACCTCTATATTAATAAGAACTAGACTGTCTCTCTTCTGAGAAACAAAGTAGATGTGGGGGTGCTAACTGCTTGGTGGACAATCGATTCTAACATGAAGGAAGAGAGGGACAACATACTAAATCCTTCCACATTCCTCCTGCAAACACATTCCAAAAGACTCAACACCACATGGTCAGATTCATCATATCAATGAACCCAGTTTTCTGGTTTCAATTTTCTGTTGCAGTTATTTTTTAATTGTTGGGCAAAATACCCAATAAGAAGCAGCTTATGGGAGGAAAGGGTTTATTCAGGCTTGCAGAATCCAGGGGAAGTTCCATCATGGCAGAAGAAGCTGGCTCACTCCAGCATGCATCCACGGTTGTAGGGATGGAGAAGGAGAGAGAGAGAAAGAAATTAACACCAGTAAGCACCAACAGCAAGAACTCACTCTTGACTTTCAACCTACCTTAATAGGACTGGACTAAAGATCCAACCCCCAATGACACATCTCTTTCCCAGCAGGATTCTGCCTATTGAAGACTTACATAGGAAGCTCATAGTCTTGAGGATATAGGGGACATACATTTACATTCAAACAACCACAGCCTCCACACATCTTTAGCTTGGAGGCTGTGCGCTGCAGCAGTGCTGACCGTCACCATCACGGAACCAAAGAAGTGACCACTTGCTGATTTTGGGCTACACAGAGTCTTCATGAGGCAGCCAGTGCACTTCTGTTAGACTACTCCATATGTGTTCTATTAGCATTTTCTGGTGTGACTAGGCATCTAAATTCTAAGCTAAATGGCTGTAGCCACAGACAACTAAAGACTGTCACATTACGATGTTGGAGTTCACCTATGAGGCTGTGTTTCTCATTTTGGTCCTACTGTTGGTCTGAAAAGGTGATTCCTGCATATGTTGGCACCTAGAGAGGAATGAGACTTTGCAATCTTTGTCTGGGGTATAGATTTCAGTTAGAAGAACCTAGAACCACTATGCATAGATGCAGTAGTAGTCATTAGGGACATCCTCACAGGATGGAATGGCATGTGGGGAATCCTTAGGAAGTGCTGGCTCTGGGGGGAGTCTTTGAATGTGTTGGTACCATAAGTATTATCCCCATCTTGAGGTGAGCAGAGAACAATGTCACCAATTATCTCCAGCAGTTAAATGCTCTCAGAGAACAGTCAGGTTGAATGGGATTAAACTTTTAAAAGTGCCTTTGGGCAGGTAGGATAATTTCATTCTGTCTTGCTGCCTTTCTGTAAATCCTTCAGAGAGGATGAAATAAACCCATTATGGTCTTGCTTGGTTGTTCCCTTCAGCTGCTGCAAGAAAGTGAATGTGTGCTTGACATTTCAGAGGCTATGGCTCCATCCAAGATTTAGTGCAGGTGTCTCACCCAGGACTGAGGCTGGGAGGATTGTCAAGATTAGATATGAGCGTCATTTTTGAACACAAATCGTCTGCCTTTAGGAAAGTCAAGGTGAATTCTACTGTGGACTGTTTATGGCTTTTCCTGGATCCTTATATTTTCCCGTTTGAGGTCAAATAGAAAGCTACTTGGCCTGTTCAAGAAAAGATTTGTGGTTGTGGCAGGGAGGGAGTATTACTTCAGTGGGACCGTTGGATAGATCCTTCGATTGTGCAGTGGCTTTGTGAGTTGGGAGCAGCATGGCAGCTTCAAGGACAGCCTGGAATGGGAAGTCACCAAAGGCCCAGAGGCAGGTGCCCACACTCAGTTAGTTTCAAGTGCTGCCATCCCTGGGAACTGATCAGACCAGAAGGTTATGGGTCCACAGGCTAGACCTCTCCCTACCTGCTGTGGCCACAGGACTTGCCCCAGTATGGGATTCACTTCAGGACTAGGCAGAGGGGCATATCATGGTGGGAAGTCACCTGTGGTGTGTGGCCATTCCAAGTGGGAAACTTGACTCTTAAGGGGGTCTCTCCCATCATCACATCCATCTCCTTGGGTTTTGTTTTATTAAAACTCTGGGGTCATGGGCTGGAGAGATAGCTTAGTGGTTAAGGCACTTGCCAGAGAAGCCTAAGGACTCATGTTTGACTCTCCAGGTCCCACATAAGCCAGACACACAAGGTGATGCAAGCACACAAGGTCGCACATGCACACAAGATGACGCATGTGTCTGGAGTTCAATTGCAGTGGCTGGGGGCCCTGGCACGCCAATTTTTTCTCTCTCTCTCTCAAAAAAATCTCTGGGGTCAGAGGGTCTAGCCTCTTGACTATTTCATCTGAGAGGTCTGTCAGCTGGGAGGGAAGGTAGCTGCTTATGCTTCACCAATGTAGAGTCCCCTTGACTTCCTCTCCCATCTCATGTATATCTTCTCAGGACCATCTGATGACCCTCTGCAAAGCTATCAGAATGTTACCCACACTTGATTTGCATCTGGATTAAATATTTCCCACATCATGGTTGTTGCTTTATTTTTATTTTTTGTTGCTGTTAGATTTACCCAGTGTCAAACATTTCCTGTGCTACCTTGTGTGAAATCAATTATATTTAGGAAAGACTCATTTTTTTTTTTCTGAACACAGGGTAGTTGGAGAAGAACTATGCCAGAGAAAAATGTGTTCAACTGTACAAAGGCAGGCATTAGGCTGGTATGTCTGGGGTTTCCCTGTGATATCTCTTTCCCATGCATAGAATGCATTAATATAAAATAACATGAGCTTCCTGGCTGAGGGCTTTGGAGGGCTGCCACCATGGGCTGAGAGCTGGCCACATCTCTTTGTGTGGAACACAGGAGAGGAGGAGAGCTCAACTTCTCTCTGAGTAAGCTTAGGAAGCAGTCATAAATTTTCCACTGAGATTCTTCAGTTGCAGGTTTCTCCAGTCTGTGCTTATAGTAGTGTCTTTACATCGTGGAATTTTCTTGGGAAAATCATTTTCTATTATTTTCACCTTTTCTTCATTTACCAAATAAGATACTTTATTCACCTTTTGCTACCAAGCTCAGAATATAGACACACTTTCTTTGTGACTCACCCATGGTAAAAGCATCTCAGCTTAGGTCCTTGAAGCCCTAACATAATGCCCCAGTGAAGCTCTATCATCAGGCTCTAATTACGTCTAATATTTTAAAAGCCATCAGGAAAATTGGCAGGCCTATTTCCCTGTGCACAGAAGCCCCTCAAGTGCTGCTTTCCAGCTCTCTCAGGACCCATTAGGCCGTGTGTTACCTAAGCAGTGGCACCATCCCAGGAGAAGCATATACAATCAGCATACTTCCCTGATTAACCTTTTTGATGAAAAAATGTACGTCATTAGCATTTTTTCCATATTGTTTAATTCGTTAGACTGTCCTGGGTATGATGACTTGGTGTACCATTGAATGACCTTATTAGAAAACCCCTCACAACATTTAATGTGATGACTTCCTCTGCCTGACTAATAACCAAGTGCATTTTATTTATTTGTTTTGAAACAGGTTCTGCCCGGCATTCTGCAGAAGCACTGCTGTATCTTACCAGACAGGAACACAGGTAACCCACCCTCTTCCTGACCTGAGATCACAGGCTGTGTATCAGTTGCAAAACTAGAAATGTGATGCCTAAGTGAGATGTTTTGTGGATGTTAGGCAGCTGATTTTTTGTGTGTGCGTGTGCGCAACATTATACACTAACTGAAAGAAGCAGAAAGGATGAAATATTCAGTTCTTTAATGAGTTTCAGGCTGAGCTCAGATTTCTGTTTTGATTGACAAAGGAAATGTGTTCAGATGATTGTCTTGGTTTTTAAGGACAGCTTTGTTACTATAAAAAGTTGAATATATCAAAGATGCTTTGTTTGCTTATTGGATTTATTTGCTAAGAAACTACATTGGTGCTGACTAGTATAGGGTGTTTGGAGTCCATTGGCAACCTAAGACTTTCCTAGACATCAAGGTGGGAGCTCTCCAGGACTTTGGTTGCCAGGGGTCTTGCAGTGGGTGTTCTGTCTTGTTAAGCAGTTTCTTGTCTTGGAAGGACCATGTGGCTGACTAGAGGCTGAGCATGAGTTGCTCTTTGTTGGCTCATAAGAACTGTGATGGAGAGAAAAGAAGTGTAAAGAAATGCTTTGGAACTTAGTTGTTTTTAACTTAAAAAAAAAAAAAAAGAAAATGTGAAGTATGTTATCCTGTGCTTTGGTTACTTCATGCACAGAGCTTCTGATGTAAAGTATTTTCATCAAAATGAAAACCTCCATATCTGAGGAGCAGAAAGGGGATGCAGCATGCTTCCTACAAAGGTCTCTGCTAGAGCTTACTAAAGTCAGTTGTGTCCTGAAAAATGCATGTGTGCATGCCAGGATATTTTTGTTGGGTATGAAACAGAGGTTTGCTGACAGTTTTCATATGTTTTCCAGTGATAACAAAATTGATCATAATGGGCTCTTTGTGAAGCTAGATGGGTTTGCTCTGGTGGGATTTCCTTTGCCACACTTTGTAAAGCTTCTAAATTGACATGATCACCGAGGGGTGAAAGGACTCTGCTTATGTTGTACATTCCAGTGAAAACACGCAGGGTTTTGGGAAAATGAGATTTTCATCTTTTACTCATGAATGTGGATAGATTATGCTACTGATTACAATCTTTTCCAATGAGTTTGTGCAACTGTTTCTGTTTTCCTTCCAAACATTGAAACATACTTTAGCTACAAATTTGGGAGTATTTATTGTGTTCAGAGAAGCATGCTTATAAAACACTGTGGCATTTTTTTAAGCCTCCGTTTTCTGAAAGTTTTGATTGGTAGTGAAAATACATGACACATCCTATGTGAAGAAGCAAAGGTTGCCGCCATCTCTACCCACAGTGATGCCACAGGAGGAGAAAGTGCATGTTCTGGGCCAATCCTGCCTCTGACTCTGAGAAGCATCAAGAGGATGAGAACAAGCTACATTCCTTTCTGTGAGGATCTCGGGGGACTTTCAGGACTGACACGAGTGTTCTGTATTGTGAAGCAGTATGTTGTATACAAAGCTTCAAGTTAGTTTAGAAGATATTGCCATCTCAACATGCTTTATTTGCATTCCTAAGAAACCAGGTTGTCAACTCCTAGGTCCAGGAAGGCTGCCTTCACTGAGACTTACTGTGGAGAACATTGCCAGGAAATCCCTTACAACACTTTTAGACTACAGAGTGTTTCACCTTGACATTGATGGGAACCTGAGTCATTGCTTCAGATGTGAAAAGGGAAGGAATTATGCCAAACAGGAAGAAGCAGTACTTGGATGAAATCATAACTCTTAAAAGTCTATGTTTACTTTGTTACTTTGTTACTATGTTACTCATTTTAGTTCTAAGTAAACACAGTCATGCTGGATCATAGCCATCATGTCAAGCCTGCTTAAGTATTCAAAAAATCTTGTAGAGAAGCACCTTAGTGATTGCCTTTGTATCTCAGTGCCACATGAGGGTCCTTATGCACATGGGTTCTGCTCCAGTGACTTTGTAGAATGGTTCCCACAATTTCTGATTAAGGAAATCAGCTTTGAGATGAGGGCAGTTTTGGAAGACAGATAAAGTTGTGTGATGGATGGTGGTGATGGTAGCACAGTGATATAAATGTGCTTACTATCCCGAACTATGTGCTAGAAAATGTTTCAAATGGAATTGTGTCATGTGATAATTTTCAGGATGAATCCACACTTTGTTTGCTCTCTTATTTTAGAAATGCTGTGGGCCATGGAAAGTCTAATATTTTTCAGATTAGCTGTGAAAATGCATGTTATATAGAGATCTTAGAAAACCTTTGAAGGAAAATGATATGAAATGATAGCTCTTTCATGTTTCATGTACCAGACATTACAAGTCATTTTTTCTCTGGGATTTTCTTGATTAGCAAGATGTAACAAAAATGTGGCAGTTGGCTTTTTCTAGTAGGACTGAATATTGAAAACAGTATGGAAGATGAGGATTTGAAATAGTATTGTGAAAGCAAAGTCTTGGTAAATAAAGCATGAGTACTGATTTTGGATTAAGTTCTTCAATTATGCATTTCAATTTTGGTTTTCAATAAAAAGAAAAGAAATGCTCTTGGTGCCATTAACTTCATGTATGGTACATGTTTCTGAATTAATCATGACTGCTTTCCAAAGAAAAATATTATCACCATTTTGTCCTACTATTTTGATTACTTGTGATAATTTTGGTGAATGAAGAGAGAGGTAGGGTGGATTTGTTGATTATTCCTCTGTACCACCTGCTTTTAGAATTAATTTGCAGGAGAACTAAGGATGGGGTGGGGCATTAGGGGAGGAAAATTGTGGCCATGGAAGCTGCTCTGTTCAGAGTGCAGAGACATTAGTGCCCACATGGCTTTGAAAGAATACTGTGGGCTATGGTGTGGCCCAGTGGTAGAATGTTTTCTGAGTGTGTGTGAGGCCCTGGGCTCAGTTCAGTCTTTTCTCATTTTGGTGACTCCTGATAGTTTGCTTTTGGGTTGCAATGCGTACCCAGAAAACCCAGCCTTGGAGCTATGTGTATGGACTACAGCAGCTACTTCTAGCTTGAGTCCAGCCAGCTTTGTTTAGAATTTGCTGCCATGAAGGTATCTTATTGCTCACTTCAAACTCCTATTTTGGTGAGGCATATCCAACTGGAGAGGACCCTGGGCTCAGCTTCTGGGCCACCACTCATGTCCCCTTTGCTGGATTCAGGCTGGTGGGTCTTAGGTGGAGGCAAGTCTGCAGGGCTCAGTTCATTGTGGATCTGCAAGCCTCAGCAGTGACTTCTCACACATATCACTTCCTTTTGACTGCCTATTTATCAGACAAACGTTAACCTATCTTTACAAGTTTATAGGCAGTTTCCCCAAGCCAAGCCAGTGGTCTCTAATATTTGCTTTAATGCTTTTGGGGGTGGGAACTATTATTTCTTGGTGGGAAGTGTAACACACAGTATAAACAACTAATCTTTCTTCTCCTCTTCCTGTTTCATAAGACGTATATGTGATTTACAGATGAACGACAGACAGTCTATCAGTGGCAGTTATCTATAAAGGAGAATGGCGATTGTGTGAATGTATTTCCCTGACAGTGAGACATGGGCAGTGAAGATGTTGGCTGCTATTCAGTTCTTATGGTGTCACTTCCTTATCTTGCCTGTCATCACTGTGCGGTTTGGACGAGTGGAGCAGGGTATGCATCAAGGGCTGGGCTCTGATTCTGGCTTTGACTGCCCTATGGCATTGGTTCTATGTCCATCAGGACACTGCCTATTCTGCCACCAAGAATGAAGACATTTCAGGAACAAATTTGTCTATCAGAGTGGCCGCCATGCTCATCCCCACAGATTCTGACAACAACCAAGTGAAGGACACACATAAGACTAAGCATGCAAGGACATTTGTTATTGAGGTTTATGTAATTGCTAAGTCACAGTGAATGTAGGAAGACTGTGAAGCACTTTCTTAATGGAAGTCTGGTTAGAAAGATCATGACTACCATATTTATGGGTCTGATTCTAGCCTACTTGTAGATATATAGTGGGAAGCCCTGAACATCACTGTCTCTGAGATGGAGTTCCTTGCCAGCAAGATGCTGGTTGACCAGCTCTCCTCACCCAAGAGAGGCCACTGAGATGGGAACCCTGGCTTCTAGTATTTTCCATGTTCTATGCGATAGCTTCTTCCACTGTGGTCAGTTTCTAGCTGTGGGAAGGGCCTGGGAGGGTGCCCATCCTGATTAGTCCTGTGGGCAGGTGGTGGTCCCACCCTTCTTCCTCTGTGCACCCTTTCTGGGGCACTTACCTTAGCAGCTGTGGTGAATTGTACTCTCTGCATTGTGCACATAGCTTAGCTGTGTGTTGCCTGGATGGAAATCTTGGATTAAAATTCAATGTTTGTTTTAGGGCACTTAATTTTACAGTAACCACACAAGTTGATCAGATACTTCTATGGTGTACGTGCAGATATCAAGTGTATACATACTCTTCCATAGGAATAAGTGAGGCCTACAGGGCAGCCAACATAATTATACATCATTTTGCTATTCAGGGAGCAGGAGAGCTCTTGGAATAGGAGCGGCTTCTAAGCCGTTTGCATATTAAATTCAGAAAGCAGAGGGGGAGGGACATCACTGCTGAAAGAGCAGGAAAGACTGCTTACTAATTTTAAGTCCACTGGATTTCTTGTGAGCCAAAGGTTTTCGGGAGCTTTTAATTTCATGGTGAAGAAATAAGGGAAAGCTAATGAGTCAGCTTGTTCCCTTTCTATAGCCTGTCTTTAGGACATGGCGCACAGCAATTGGTGACAAGGGCTTTGTCATTGAAAGTTTATGTGGACATAGCACATTGTTTCATTCTCTACACCCCCTCGCACATGCTTCATACAGACATGGTAGTGATACTGCTTCCTAATCTCACTGTGGATGCTGGCATCCACAGTGGATGCTCTGCTTGGTGGTTTTGGGTGCTTCCTACTTACAGGACATTTTGATACTAGGTTTGGGTATTGCCTATGAGGGGTAACATTGCCTCATTCTGAAGATGGGAACACAGACCATAGTGCCTGGCTTTCCCATTCACATAGCTGCTGAACATTTTGCTGCTACTCACACACAGGTCTCTTGCTCCAATCTGTACTGCCACAGTGACCTCAGGAAGCCTGTAGTATACACATATGGATTTCTGATCAAATGCAAGAAAAATGAGATGGATGAGAAATCAATTGACCGTGATGCCATGCAGGAGAAAGGCAGTGGGCAACTCTGCAACTCCCATGATGGCAAGTGCCACATATGGACCTATCCTGGGAGGGTATGCCAGGTGCACAGTTTACATATGGGGACAGCATCTATTCTGAATGTCAAGTGATGCCATCTCAGCATTCTAGGTTAAAGGCAGGATTTTATTCTTTCTATTTATTTATTTATTTATTTATTTATTTATTTATTTATTTGTTTGTTTGTTTGTTTGTTTGTTTTTATTTGCAAGCAGAGAGATAGAAGAGAGGCAAACAGAGAGAGAATGGGCACGCCAAGGCCTCTAGGCACTGCAAACGAACTCTAGATGCATGCATCCTTTGTGCTTACATGGCTAACGTGGGTCCTGGAGAACTAAACTGGGATCCTTTGGCTTCACAGGCAAATGTCTTAACCTCTAAGCCATCTCTCCAGCCCTGGATTTTGTTGTTTAAAAGACCAAATGTTCGGGCTGGAGAGATGGTTTAGCGGTTAAGGCGCCTGCCTGCTAAGCCTAAGAACCCGGTTCCAATCTCCAGGTCCCACATTTAGCCAGATGCAAAGTTATGTAAGGGTGCAATGCCACACTTGCCACAAGGGGGTGCACACATCTGGATTTCGTTCTCAGCAGCAGAGAATGCTGGCGCACCCATCTCTCTCTGTCTCCCTCTCCCTCTCTGTCTGTCTTTCTCTGTGTCTCTCTCCAAAAATAAATAAAATAATAATAAATTTTTTTAAAAAGACCAAATGTTCATGTAAATTCCTTTTAACCCTGTTACTGAAATTATTTATTCCACCTTTTCCATTTCCAAAGAGAGTGGAGGTTGCACAAATTGAATGCCATATGATATGATCTACACACTGAGAGTAATGAGTAGTGGTGTTGTGATAAATGAAGAAAGTAAACTCATGAGCTGTAGAGAGATGCTTTCTATCTCTTAAAGCCCAATGCTACCTTTGAGTGAGCAGAATGACTGTTTTCTTGCTTTCTTTCTCCTTATCCACCAACCAGAGATAGAAAAACTCTTCACATGTGTCAAAGGGCTTTATTTCATAAACTGAAAATAACTTTATTAGAAAATTGGCCACGCTATAAAATTACTGCCAAAATGAAAGGTTATGGATCAATAGTTTTAGGACCAAAATCACTTTATTCAGTGTGGATTTTACTTCACCTTTAGGGCCTCCTTTTAGCTTAGATGTCATTATCTTTGCACCCCATGAAAAACAGTCTAGATTGAATGGGGTTCATCTCCACTCCTGCAGTGGGCTCTCATGCAGAGCCCGAGGCTGTCCTTCCACAGCCCTTCCACAGCCCTGTCCCTCTACCCCACAAGTCAGAATGCAGTTTACTCAGGTTCTTTATGGCAGCTTAATGAGGAGACTTGAGGCCATGTGGCCCTGGGTGGACCATTCTGCGATGGTTTGTTTGAAAAGTTTCAGATCTGCTCTGAAGTTGGACTGACCTGCCTTAATAAAACCCCACAAAGGTCACCAGGCCACCCTATGCAGGGCCACTACAACACTGTGGACTGACAGTGGCCAGACCAACATCTTGAAGAGTCTCTGGGCTTTTTCTACAGGCTAATGTTTGAAATAATGGGCAATTCCTACTCTATGTCCTTGTCCTTTTCATGCTTTGGTAACTGAATGTTAATCTAAGAGCTTGAGGTTCAACTTACAGCTCAGAATATGCTCTGGGATCTTGGCAGAATGGTCTATCAAGTTTGCATTACTCTGAGTTTTCCCAAATGTCCATAGGGAGGAAAAGCATACTGGAAGGAGGCTTGTGGAAGGCATCCCTGCATTCGGTTGACCTAAAATCTGCTCCTCTGTGGAGAGTGGTGGAGTTAACTAACAATTTACCATTGAGTGTGCCATAGCACTTCATCCCTGTTCTCTGAGACTTTCTAACACAGTGCCCTTGTGTGAAAGGAAGCATCTTAGGATGCCCCCTGCTCTGAGAAAATGCTTGGGGATCTCTGTACAGTGTTACACATCCCACCAGCTTCCCTGATCTCGAGTCCTGCAGTTGATCACACAGCTCATTGGACAAACAGCAAGTGCATGTATCCCCTCGGTAGCACCTCCTATGACTTCATTTCATATTTTGTAAAACCAAGAATTAGTTGAGGGTTCATGTGTATCATGGTGTAAATGTATATGTGTATGCATGTTCATACGTGTGTGAGTGCATGTGTCTGTATGTGCACGTGTTGGCCAGAGGGTGTCTTTCTTAATTATTCCCCACCTTATGCTTTGAGACAGGGCCACACACTGAACCTAGAGCTCACCAATTTGGCTAGACTAGCTGGCCAGCAAGCCTAAGGATCCTCCCCAACACTGACAATGCAGGAGCATGCCACTCGTCCAGCTTTAATGTGGTACTGGGATCCAAACTCAGATCCTTATGCTTTTGCAGCAAGCATCTTACTCAGGGAGCTATATTTCAAGTTCCATAAGTTTTTTTTTGGGGGTTTGCGAGGTAGGGTCTCACTCTGGTCCTGGCTGACCTGGAATTCACTATGTAGTCTCAGGGTGGCCTCGAACTCACGGCGATCCTCTACCTCTGCCTCCCGAGTGCTGGGATTAAAGGCATGCGCCACCACGCCCGGCTAAGTTCCATAAGTTTTAAAATAAATTTAAAATATCCCTAAGAACTGTTTGGAATATAGACCAGTATGATTACTGTGTAGATGTGTTGGTTCTGCAACGTGTTGATTCCCTGCAGCCGCAGGCCCCACCAGCAGGACTGTCTTGGTATACATCTCTTTTCCCTCTGTCAAAGCTGAGCCCAGCATCAGGTAAAGACAGTGATTGATTTTCCACATGGGCTGGCTTATTTAGCAGCTCAGTCTCATTGGCGTATAAATCACACAGAAAACACTTGATTTATAGCAGCCATTTCCTCAGATAGAAGTTGGGGTTAATTTGTGGGAATATTAAGGACTGATGCACAAATAATGAAAGAGAGAAAAGAAAATGTTTCTTGTGGAAAAGTGGCGCTGGGGATTTTGGAGTGCAAAAGCAGCATCCTGGCTTAGACACCAGAAGCCTGGCTCTGGTAGACATTATAGCTCTGGGGCACATTATCATACATCTGCCGTGTGACAAGCTACTGTGTAACAAGCCCTGGTGGAAATTACCCTACAGTCACACAGTAACTGTGGAAGAAACCAGAACTTGCCACTTATACATCCCAGTGGCTTGGTCTATATCCAAGATGGCAGATGGGCTTTCCTCGTGTAGCTGCAATGGTCAGATCTTTCTGGAGCATTTAAAGAGGACTCTGAGGAGACTGATCATGCTGAGCTTGGGGTGGGAGTGCACTGAGGCAATAAACTTCCTTCCTCTGTCATCACTTGGTTCTTTCCACCCAGAAGTTTGGGGTACCCATGGGCTTACCCCACATTTAGAATGAAGAATTTCTGTACGATTCCTGGATATTGAGGGTTATTTTACCTTTAAAGGCATTTGTTAAAAGGGAAACCGTTGGTGATATTTAAATGTGTCTTTGTAAAGGTCTCAAATAGGAGTCCCAAGGTTGGAATGCACCTTACCAATTTGGGTAACCCCTGGTGCTGGGTACATTAGGTGAGTGGAAGAATTTTAAGTGAGCTAGATTGAACAGGTGCTTGTATGAGAGGTCTAGAGCAAGGCAGGAGAAAAGTGTAACTAATTACAGCAAGGACCCCAGAGAGGGCTTTTAAAATAACGAAGCAGTCAAGGGCTGCCAGAGGTCTGGAGTCTATCTGATGCTACTGAGCAAGGTAACAGTTGTTGGCAGGCAAAAGAGACCTCTGTGACCTTGGGTCAGATCAAATAAACATTATCTTCTGAAAAGAGGCTCCATGTTCACAAACTAAATGAACTGTTAATGCTGTTTTGGTATCAGCAGCCGCCAGTATATGTCAAATTGGAGCATCAGTAGTGTGTTGATGCCTCAGATGTGAGAACAGAATGGAGAATGCATACATCTGGAAGGAGGGCTCAGAAGAATATTCTAGAATTTGCTTCCTTTGGAAGTATACCCAGGTGTGATATAGCTGAGTCATATGGTTGTTCTGTATTTTTTAGATTTCTGAGGAACCTCTATCCTGATTGTCAAAGTGGTTATGACAGTTTACATTCCCACTAGAAGTGAATAAGGGTTCTTTTCCCCCACATCCTTGTCAGACCGACATTTGTTGCTTGTTTGTATAAGATGGAACATCATTTCTGTGATGGTGAAAGATGTTAAACATTTCGCAGATATTTATTAGCCATTGGTATTTCTTCATTTGAAAATCTTCAGTTCATTTACTGATTGAATTATTTCTTCTTTTGTTATTAAATTGTTTTTGGCTTAAAAAAATTTTTTTTTGGTGTTTCGAGGTAGGGTTTCACTTTGGCCCAGGCTGACCTGGAATTAACTATGTAGTCTCAGAGTGGCCTCAAACTCATGGTGATCCTCCTACCTCTGCCTCCCAAGTGCTGGGATTAAAGGCATGTGCCACAACACCCGGCTGTTTTTGGCTCTTTTTATATTGTATTAGTCCTCTGTTGGATGAATGTTTGTATTAGTCCTCTGTTGGATGAATGTCTGGCAATGATCTTCTCTCGTTCTATAGGCTGTGTCTTTGCATTGCTGATTGCTTCTTTAGCAGTGAAGGTGTTTGTAATTTTATGAAATCCCATTTGTCAATTCTCACTTTTTTTTCCTGAGCTACTGGAATCCTAGTTAGAAGTTGCTACTTTTGCTATATCTTGGAGTGCTTCACTAGAGACCCATACACAACCATGTTTACTGCTTCACTATTTACAATTGCTACATCAGACAATCAGCCCAGAGGTTTGCCGATGGAGACTGGATCAAGAGAAAGTGGCATATACACAGTGGCGTATTAGTCAGCCATAAAGAAGAACTAAGTCATGTCATTTATATGAAAGTGGATAGAACTGGATACTGCCATGTTAAGTGAAATCAGCCAGATTCAGAAAGATGGGTATCATGTTTTCTCACATTTAATCTCCCTATATTATATAAATGTCTATATGATAAGAGACATGAGGTATGAGAGAGACTCTTAGGGAAGGGGACCAGTGGGAGATGAAAGTGGGAAAGGGAGAAGGGGAGGGATGGAAAAGATCAAGTATATAATATGAAAATGACAGTGAAACCCATTATTTTATACAATCAATGTATGTTGATTAGCAAAAAAAGAATTAACTCTTTCTTTGTCGTCACATATGAGGACTTTGTTAGCTCATATGTGCTGAGCTGTGTGAAGGAGTTGAACCCCAGAGGCTGCATCTTGCTAGGCTGAAAGACAATGAGACCATCCTAGAGGCTCATATTTAACGCTGAGAGACACAGGCTCCAGCAGCTTCTACCACAACCTGTTGGTGCAGTTCTCTGTCACTGCTAAGAGCCCTTTGTGTTGATAGGTAGAGGTATAGTCAAGATAACTTTGCAGGCCCGGGTTGTGGTTAGCCTAAGGAAGGATAGGTGTCACTAGGCCGACCACCAATCAGGAGTGGTGGGGCCCACTGTGCTTATCTGCAAAGGTTGTGACAAGTGAACCTGCAGGATGCCTGTTGGAATCACAGAATCTCAGGTCTGGAGACAACAAATTAAAACTGAGGCTCTGAGAGCTTAAATAATAGCATACAACAAGAAGAGAAAGACTTAAAGCTAGGGTTCTTAGATCCAGACTTGGTGCTCTTACATAAAAGAAAGTAGAGTAAATTGAACCCAAGAGCTAGAAGCTTTATTCCTCTGGTTTCCTGGTGTCCCTGTAGTCACCACAGTGCTTGGGGCCCAGCAGAGCCAGGAAGGAATTTACTGATGTAGTACATCTTTACAGACAGTCTGGAATGCTGTTTGTTATGTGTGTGTATGCCAACACATACATGTGTATATATAAATTTATAAATATATCAATGTAGGTCATGCTTTGCTATAGGCAGAGAAAATGGCTGAACCTGCTGGAAGTCTACAGAGGTGGGACGCAAAAGCAGGCGTGGAGCAGAAGAACATGTCTGCTGTGAGCGCTCCTTCTCATGAATAGCATCCTAGAGGTTCTGTTGCTCCACTCTAATCTCAGCTCAGCAAGGACAAGTCCCTGGTCCCACAGGAAATCTCCATCCTTCCTGGGTGGCTGGGATTCGACAGCTAGGTCTTCGGGTGCTATGTGGTGAAAGGCAGCTGTAACATGCCTTTAATCTTCTGTTTTCTATGCTTTGACACCTGGGTCATAAGTGACCTTCTGCAATATTGTTTTTTTCAAAGGCCTCCAGCCAGAGCATTTACCTCAGTGATCCTCTGGGACCTGTACCCACTCCACCTGCCACAGTCCCCCAGAGCCCAAGAGCTTTTCAACTGCTGATCCTGCTGCACCCCTACTCCTTGTGGAGCTGTGGTAAAGGCTCCTGCTAGTGTTTCTCCTCCTCAGACTGCCTCCCAACTGACTTTGGCTTCTCCATGTGGCCCTGTGTATGATTTTAGGGATCTGGGAATATAGATCTCTTCCCCATGACAATCATTTCTGTCACCATGTCCTTTACACAAATAAAGGAAATTCCAGGTACCCTTAAAACAATCAGACTCCCAAGCCAAGAAGGAATTTTGTTAGGGGCAGACAGGAACGTGAGCAGGAGCCTGAGTAAGAGCTGAGCAGGTGGGAGGTGGAAGAGTAGCTGGCCATGCCATGGAGCATTAGATTAAGTGAGCCAGGCAGGAAGACAATGGATACTGGCATGTGGGGAGAGACTGGTACCAAGCTTGAGCATTAAAGAAGGCATTTTGCTCCTGCTGCAAGGCTGTATAACAACCTCAGGAAGCTCTGCGCATAGGGCAAGGGAGCTGCCAGTGCCTTTTATAGGAGGCCTAGCTTTCATACCTGCAGGATTAAATACCAGGAACTTCGGTTGGGGGATACTGTGAGTGAAAGCTGTTCTTTTAAAGCTGAATGAAGAAGCCAGGCCAAGGAGAAGTCTCCTGGGAAAGAGAAAGTTTTCAGACCATGGAATGAAGTGGGTAAGAGAAAGCACAGGCCAAGATGTCAAGGCAGAGGGAGAAGGATTAGAAAAGGAGCCTTGAGGAATATTTGAGATTATCATATTACTTACAAAAGAAACCAGCTTTGAAACATTCGTACAGACAGGAAATAAAAGTGAACAAGTAGGAGCTGGGGGTGGTGGTGCATGCCTTTAAACCCAGAACTTGGGAGGCAGCGGTTTGGAGGACTGCTGTGAATTCGAGGCCAGCCTGAGACTACATAGTGAATTCCAGGTCAGTCTGGGCTACAGCGAGATTTAACCTTGGCCCCTCTCCTCCCCCCAAAAGTAAACAACTAGTTATGTAATCTGTAGTTTCTGTAGTCGAAGCAAGTCTTTTGTTAAGTGATTGTTATTTATAAAATGATTAAAGCTCCTGTGGTCTTAGCACTGGGGTGTGGTAAGGAGCTGGTCCTGAGGCTCTTGAGTGAATCTACTTGTGCATGTAAAGTGCACACACAGAGGAAATGTGAATAGGACAGAACTTAAAGGCAAGTACAGTTTTCAGAGCAGCTAAGGGCAAAGGAGTCCAAAGCTTTCCAAGTAGATCACAAAACTTCTCTGACCTTCATGCTGAGAGTTCCTCCTAAGTGTACCATGACAATAGGACGTCTCTCTTCTTCACAGGGAAATTGCTGGGTGGGGCATGAGAGCTGGGCACGGTGCGGAGTTTGCACCTCATGTGCAGGGGTGGGGGTGGATCAAGGTATTGAGGGTTTCTGCTGGTGTTTGTAGAGTTCTCACTTCTGATATATTCCCTCAGTGAAACTCAGGCTTCTGCTATTTTCTTCTCTAAAGAGCCAGGTCTTCTCAGGTTTGTAACGACTTAGATTTTATATGCTCTGGGACCCCTTTATAGCCTTCTTGGACTTTCTGAACACATGGTGCCTGCTGCCCCCAGCCACACCTGACTCCTTTTGCTGGGCAATTGGCACCTTTGCTGTGCACAGGCACAGGAGAAATGGATCCATGGATTTACTTTTTTTAAAGTCGTCTTTATGCAACCACACCTTTGATCACCATGTTCTAGGGCACTGGAGCACATGGACTGGCATATGGAAATCTTTTTTGGCTCCAGCTGTTTACAGTGTTTAGCTGCCCACCCTTCCCTAGAGTTCTGGTGGACAAACTTCCCAAGAAGAGGGTTAAGGAGCCCTTGGTCCTTGGAGTGGAAGGCCACTGAGGGAGTGTGAACCTCAAATGTGCTTCATGCTGAAATCTTCTATATTGGAGGAGTGTCCTTGTACCAGAAATGCCTCTGGGAGATGCTTCTGGTTCCAGTACCATAACATTGGCTGGGGCCTTGAGGGGAGAAAGCTTCCTGACTCTTTGTTAACCTTTCTCCAACCTTCTGCCTTTTGGCTTCTGAGCTGTTTCCCTGCCTCTGGATCTGGAAGGGCCATCCAGTGTCCACAGAGGCTGGGCCATAACTACATTTTTGGGCACTTTGGATAAGCCACAGGGGTCTTTCCTAACTTGATTTCTTTCCTGTCTTTTGTCTTAGTGTGGAGGAAGGAAACCAGAGAAATTGTCCCAGGTTGAAGAAAGCTACATTGAAATGCAACATGAGATTTTGACTAGAAATTATCTTCATTTTCTATAAAACTCAGGAGTGGAACAGTTGCCAAAGTGTGAGTGTGGACTATCAGTGAAGTACCAGTGTGGTGTCTGCTGTAGCTTCAAGGTTTTGTGAGATAACAAAGATGCCTTTGGTGTGAAATGTGACTGGCAGTTGTAATGAACATGGTTCGGAACAACTGCATGTGAGACAAGGAAAGATCAGTATTCAAGGGGCTGGAGAGATGGCTCAGCAGTTAAGGTGCTTGCCTGTAAAGCCTAATGACCTGAGTTCCATTCTCTAGTACCCACATAAAGCCAGATGCATAATGTGTGCATGCATCTGGAGTTTGCTTGCACTGGCTAGAGGCCCTGGCACATCCATTCTCTCCATTTCTCTTCTATCTCTCTCTGCTTATAAATAATAAATGAATGCATGAATAAAAAATATAAGTAAGATCAGCATGTAAGATGAGCCCCCCCCCCGTGCTTGGAAGTGGGGGACATGTGAGGACTCCCACTTTTGTGGTTTTAAAATTAAATGTTTAAAAACACTTAAGGTGAATCAAATATTTTAGTTAGCATTTTGTGTTCATTTGAAGTAACTTGCCTCTCTGGTCCTTCGTCGAGGTCTTGAATTCTTTGGGGGAATAATGGAGGTACATGGCTAGGTTCTACTCCCTATGCAGTGTGGGAAAGGGGTCGATATTTACATTCTGCTTCTATGTGCTAGTTTGTCAAGACTGCCTGCTGAGAGGATCCACATTGATGCTTTTGAAAGCCCTGTAGATGGGCATGTTGTCCCTCTATGTTAGAGAAGGAAGCTATGGTCATGAGGTGTGATTGACATCTTCTTAAACTAGAGAGCAGTCTGGCTGTGAGCTGATTTTAGGCCTGTGTTACATTAGGCTCTTCACCAGCGCCTGCTGCTTTTTTAAAAATTTGATGTGTGTGTGTACACCTGTACATGTGTATGTGTGTTATGTGTATGGGTATTAACTTATGTACTTTCTTGCGGGTACATGTGTGTACAGAGGCCAGAAGTCAATATCTGGAGTTTTCTTTCCTTGCTCTCCTCTGTATTCTTTGAGACAGGATCTCTTGCTGAACCTAGAGCTCACTGATTTGGTTAGACTACACAGCCAAGGAGTCCCAGAGATTTCTTGTTTTTGCCTCCTCAGTGCTGGGACTACACCTGGCTGTTACATGGGTTCTGTGGAACTGAACCCAGACCCTCATGCTTGTATAACAAAAGAGCCTTCTCCTCAGCCCCTTTGTTGCTTCCTGTTCCTGGGTAGGTGTAGGCCCTGGCTAGGTTCAGAGGGGAGTGGGGGCTTTGCATTACATGAGTCCTGCTTGTCCTCCCCATCATACTCACTGGATACTGTCCTGTGTCAGTAGATCCACTTTAAGTTAGTCTGAGTGGACCTTGCTTCCAGCCAATCTGTCCCATGTTTCATTTTAATGTCCATCTGTCTGTGCTTAGGGTAGTTTTTCTTTATTTAAAAAAAATCTTATTTATTTGAGAGAGAGAGAGGGCGAGAGAGAGGGGGGTGGGGAGGAGGAAGCAGGAGATAGAATGGGCATGCCAGGGACTCTAGCCGTTGTACATGAACCTGGAAAGCAGGTGGCAGGATTCTATGTGATCTGCAAACCACTGAGTCTGTATGTCTTTCAAAAGAATTTCATGTCCTATGAGCCCAGGAGCAAGTTTACCCTCTTATTTTCATAACTTTCCTCAGTACAGAGGGTTTTGTACCTGTTGGACATCAGGTAATACGTAATATGTACATCTGGGCTACTTTTTTTTTTTTTTTCCTTTGGTTTTTCAAGATAGAGTCACACTGTAGCCCAGGCTGACCTGGAATTCACTATGTAGTCCCAGGGTGGCCTCAAACTCACAGGGATCCTCCTACCTCTGCCTCCCGAGTGCTGGGATTAAAGGCATGCGCCACCACGCCTGGCTTGGGCTAGCTTTATCTTTTTTAAGAGGATAAGCATTTGTATGGTTTTCCTATGTTTATTTTAAAGATTGTAGCAAGGCATGGTGGTACCAGCCTGTAATACTAACTACATGGAAGGCAGAGGTAAGGAGGATAGTTAGCTCAAAGCCAGTCTGAGCAACATGTCCACCTTTTTCAAAGTGAAGAGTTAACAAAACAAACAAACAAAAATTACAGGGGTGTGGCTCAGTGGCAGAGCACTTGCCTAGTATGCATGAGGCTCCTAGGATCAAAGTAAAGGAAAACTCTATCAATCATTTCTCATATTTTGCCTAAGGACAATAGGAGGAGGGGCTTGAGAAGCAGGCGGCAACATGCTGAGAATCAGAATAGGGTTACAGGTCCTCTGCGCACTCTGCACTGCCATCCCTAGCCTGTGGAGATTTACTGAGTGGAGTCTGCTGAAAGTGGATAGGAATGAATGTCCCCATTGGGTGGCTAGAGTATTATCCTGGGTACTCCGGATGCCCAACTGTATGAGGTGTTCTTGGGGAAGAGTGGCCCAAGAGTGGGCTTGCAAGGGCCAATCAGCTGAGAATGGGGTTGTAGGAGCCATAGTGACTGGCTTACATCAGCAGATGGAAGAACCCAGAAAGGTCTGTTTCAAAACCACACACATTTCTAAGTTGGAAAAGGTGAAGCCTACAGATTATACAAGCTATAATTCTGGAAGGACATTTGCTGCGCTAACTAAAGTTTGCTGGGTTGATTGAGGGTCCCTTGGGACACTACCTAGAGGAGATGGGCTCCATTATAAAGATTTTGGCCAAGATGATATATCACCTGTCTTATGCCTTAAACTTGCCCTGTAACCTATGCTGGCCTTGAACTTACTGCCTCAGTCTCCCAAGTACTGGGTTTCAGGCTTGAGCCACCATACCTGACCCCATGCCTGCCATTTGTTGTTGCTAGCTTTATTTTTCAATTTTTTTATTAAGTACAAACTTGATATGGACACTTCATTTGTTGGTACTACCATTTTCCTCCTTCCTGGCCCCATTCCACTGAAGACCTTGCTCAGTGAGACTGCTGGTATTTACCATGGGTTTGTGGGTTGTGAATTAAGAAAGCAAAGCTGGGCATAGTGGCACACACCTTTAATCCCAGCACTCGGGAGGCAGAGGTAGGAGGATTGCCATGAGTTCGAGGCCAGCCTGAGACTACATAGTTAATTCCAGGTCAGCCTGGACCAGAGTGAGACCTACCTCAAAAAACCAAAACCAAAAAAAAAAAAAAAAAAAAAAAAAAAAAGCAGCAGTCAGTTGTGGGTCCTCACTGTTCCCGGGGGTCTTTGGTCACCGACGTCCCAGGCACAGGAGGAGTTGGGGGAAGCAGGGTCCTGGAGCAGCAGGTGAGTGTGATGACGGACAATGAACACCCAGGAGGCAGTTTGATGGATAGCACGTCCTTGTTTATTCAACAGGGGAGTGGGTTTATAAACACTTGAGAAAGGTTGAGAAGGCACATACAGACTATATGGTAATTGAATACATAGTTTATTGGTTGCTATCTAATTGGTTGAAAGGCAGAAGTGTAAGGGAGATAGTGGCAGGAAAAGCTATGTGACTTCAGAGCTACGAGGGAGGAGCTGTAAGGGAGAGAACAGAAGTGGCGGGAAAAGCTACATGACTTCAGCCACATAAGGGTCTTTTGGGCAGCTAGCCACAAGGTCAGGAACTGTGAGGGGCAAAGCCTGACTTATGGAATGGTTAGATGCTTTTGGGATCAAAAGTGGGGAGGGCCTTGCCAGTTCTGCCCACTCTGGGCAATGACAGGACACACTACAATCTTGCCCGATGGCGGGGAGGGCCAGTCACTGTCGTCACTAGAGTGGGTTCCCGATGATAAGGCCAGCTGCAACCCCCACAGCTCAAGGTCCCCAGCCATGTCCACCAGCTCAGGCCAGCTTCCTCACAGTCCCAGCCCATTTTTAGCAATGCCCAACAGTCATTCATTGTGGTGGGGGGCAATGCCTCTGGATATTCCCTTCTGCCCTGTGGCTCTTACAATCTTTCCGACCCCTCTTCCACAAAATTTCCTGAGCTGTAGTGTGTAGGTTTTAAGTCTATTTAGTGTTGCGCTCTCAGTAACTTCTGAATTTCTGCTTTGGTATGTTTGGGTATCCTCAGTATCTGTCTCCATCACTCTGGTGCAGGTTGTCAGGCTTGTCATGGAAGCAGCACTCTTGCTCATCCCACCAATTCTTCTGTGGTTTTACCTGGGCCCTTGCTGATGTGTGAGGGGTGGTTCATCTCCTGCCAGGGAGTCAGCTATAACTTTTCATGTCTTGTTGGTAGAATTTGATTGTTCTTGGTCCTTGGTGTCTTCTGTAAAAGAAAAACAGATTTTCAGCATGGGTTAAAGGGGATTGGCATTGTTAATTTAGAGAGATTTTGATGGGTGTACCCTCTGTTTTGGCCAAAGGCTAGTGGAAGCTTCTCATTGGGGTCCATAATC
The DNA here is from genome assembly GCA_036365145.1 of Orientallactaga sibirica. Taxonomy (NCBI): domain Eukaryota; kingdom Metazoa; phylum Chordata; class Mammalia; order Rodentia; family Dipodidae; genus Orientallactaga; species Orientallactaga sibirica. The sequence continues at coordinate 14,934,458 of JAEOAD010000039.1, forward strand.
TTTGTCTCCATAGGATTCTGACTTGGTTCCTAGTTCCAGCTATGGGCTCCTTTCCACTTAGCAGATCCCTTAGCCAACCAGAGAGCCCTTGGTTACCCACCTAGGCTGAGTGACACCCTTGCACAGATGTGTACATCTTTTCAGGTTGGTTCATTTTGTACAGCAGTGTCTCCTAGTTGCTCGTAACGTTGTTAGCCGTTTTCCCCCAGCAGCTCATGAAGCAGTTTCCAGCACTGTACAGGTTAACCATCTGGGTACTGGCTTCTTTATAGATTCCAGCCAGATGTCTCAGTGTTGTGTTGGTAGCATATAGTGTCTTCAGCAATAGGGTCTTACCTTTTACCTCAGGCAGGTAATCAAGGGCTTTAACAGAAGCCTGTCTTGTTTTGGGGACCTCTTAGGTCTCTCCAATTAACAGCTCAGTGTGGCTTGTAGCTGATTTCTGGTACTGCGAGTTACAAGCCAGAGCCAAATGTTTTATGGTTAGGCTTCATCCCACCCTCTCCAGGGCCCTCTTATCAGACAATCCACACATACTCCTATTGAGGTTTATATCTTTTAATCTGCTATTCAGAAGGAAGGTTTCTGTGGTATCAATTCATTTTGGATTTAGTTTTGTGTTTATCTCCTCCCAAACCTTTCCATCACTATTATCTGTCCCTTGAGTTGCCTGTCCAGTGTGCCTGCAACTCAAGCTGGTCCAGATTAGGAACCACATATGAGGGAAAGCATGCGACATTTGTCTTTCTGTGCTTGTGTGAGTTTGCTTAGTATGATCTGTTCCAAGCCTGTCCATTTTCCTACAAATTTCATTGTATCATTTGTCCTTATTGCTGAGTATAATTCCAGTGTGTATATGTACCACATTTTAAATATACATTTGTCAGACAATGGGCATCTGGGTTGATTCCAGTTCTTAGCTGTTGTGAATTGAGCAGCTATTAACATGGTTGAGCCTTTAGGGTAGATGCCCAGTAGCCGGTTCAGTTGGTAGCTCCATTTTCATGAGTTTCCATATTGAGTGCCATTGTGGTTGTACAAGTTTGCACTTCTACCAGCAGTGTACGGGTTCCTCTTTTCCCAAATCCTCACTAACACTTAGAGGAAGACAGAGATGGGCACGCCAGCAGTCTCTTAGCTGCTGCAAATGAAATCCAGATGTGTGCGCCCCCGTTGTGGTCAAGTGCAGCATTGCGCCCTTGCATCACTTTGCATCTGGCTAAACGTGGGACCTGGAGATTGGAACCGCTGGGGATTGGAACCAGTGTTCTTAGGCTTAGGGGGCAGGCGCCTTAACCCCTAAGCCATCTCTCCAGCCCTCTTTTGATTTTTTTTTAATGACTGCCGTCCTGGCTGGAATAAGATGGAATCTCATAGTTGTTTTTATTTACATTTACTTGATGGTTAAGGATGTTGAACATTTTCTTAAGTGAGTATTAGCCATTTGTATTTCTTCCATTGAGAATTCCCTATTCAGTTCTCTGTCCCATTTTTCGAGTGGATTGTTTGATTTTTCTATTGCTTAGCTTTTTGAGTTCTTTGTACATTCTAGATATTACTTAATCACTGAGGACAGATCGCATGGGGATGGTGGGGGGTTGGGGTATGGAGGGATAGACGGTGGGTGCCTGAATAGATATACTGCTGATTGCTGAGAATGGGGCTGGAAGACATTTAATCAACTTTTCACAGACCTTTCAACAAAATAAAGGGCTGACCATAGGGAGAAAGTGTTTCCTGTGGTGCACAGGAGGACTCCAGGCAGCCATTCTCATCTTCCCCTATTGGCCTTTCTGCCAACCTCACTTTGGATTCAGGATCAATACTGCCCTTTCTAAATGCCTGGCAATTTACATTTTCTGCAGGACTCTGAGCAGGTGGCCAGACTTCTGTGTTCCGAGGGAGGTCTGGGGTAATTGCATTTGACAGGAATGCTCCTGGACCATTCTACACATTTGCTAATGTGCCACACACACCTGCCTACATGTTCTGTGTAAGACACTCTCCTACCCATTGTCTCCAGGCCAGTGAGTGGAGCTCACCTAAGCTGCTGCTGTCCGCTTGTCTCGTTTGTCAGGAGAGGCAGATATTCACATACAGACAAGGACACATTCAGCGCTTCTCCCATACCATTGCTCTGTCTTGTGTGAACCAAGTATTGTCAATCAGTTCCCTATGGACACATAGGCAGCCATGAGTGTCCTCTAGGCACATCTGGAGACAGGTGTTTCTTTCCTACTGATTCAAACACGAGTACCTGTTCAACCAACACCATAGTAAGATCAAAACAAAAGAAATGTTTATTTCATCATCTTTTTTTTTAACAAGTCTAGTCTTTTGTCATTTTTCTTTCAAAACAAAAATAACCTTTTTTTCTCAATGACTATATTAGGAAAGCTTTTCTCAAGGGATGCCAGTAAATATAACTTTTGGGAACTTCACATGAATTACAAAGTCAGAAGCACACTGCAGAAGGACAGTTGTCTCCTTTTGCCTCAGGAATGGTGGCTGCCAGGAGCACACAGTTCCCCAGAGTCCTGATGTAAGCTTGGGATGCAGAAGCAAAGAGGCAAGGGAGCCAAACAGCAGTGCTCCTCAGAGAACCAGCAGCCTCCTTCCTCTTAGAGGCCATGAGGTGGCCTTGGGTCTGTGGGTGTTTGGGGTACCTGACTGGCAGCTTCTGTCCTTCCTTCCCCAAGACTGAAAGAACCTTGTTTTATTTTTATGATGTGTGATTTGAGACATCTTACTTTTTCTCAGGCTTCACTTTTCTGTGGAAAGTGAGGTGAAGAAGCATCCAGTAGGCTCTCCCCAGGCCATTGCTCAAATTTCCATGACTGTTTAAGTGACCAGGCATAAGCACAGGGGCAAGAGGCATCAGTCCTGGTTTTTCTCCCACACAGATGAGAACTGCTTAGTAGTTCTTTAAAATTTTTTTTATTGATGACTTCCACAAATTTAAACAATGCACCATGATCATAATCCCCTCTCATTACCCTCCCCTCTCCCCTCCACTGAATCCCTTCTTTTTAAAAATATTTTATTTTTATTTGATTATTTGAGAGAGAGATATAGAAATAGGGGGAGGGAGAGAGAGAGAGAGAGAGAGAGAAAGAAAGAGAGAGAAAACAAGAGAGCACCAGGGCTTCCAACCACTGCAAACAAACTCCAGATGCATGCACCCCCTTGTGCATCTGGCTTACGTGCGTTCTGGGGAATCAAACCTGGGTCCTTTGGCTTTTGCAGGCAAGCGCCTTAATGCTAAGCCATCTCTCCAGCCCCCTGAATCCCTTCTTCTTTCCAGCTAGCCTCTCTTCTATTTTGATGCCATCAGGTTTTTTTCTCCTATTATGCAGGCCACTGTGAGATTATGAATCTCAAGGTCACTTTGTATCTGGAAGACAGTATTGCAAATCACTCCTCCTCCCTTTCCTTTGGCTCTTACATTCTTTTTGCCAATGGTCTCTTAGCCTTGGATGGTGTGGCAGAGATGTCTCATTTATTTCTACTGTCATTTCTTCTCAGCACTCTGGTGAGTTTTGAGTCACCCCAGTGGTCATCACCATCAAAATGGAGAAGTTTCCCTAACTAAAAGTGAGAGTAGCATTAATACATGGGCATAAACATAAGTGTCTAGAGGGCAGTTTGTTGAACTTAATAATGTAATTAGCCAGACAACAGTGGTCGTTTCCCCCTAGGGCTTATGACCTCCTAGCCATAGGCTTTTGTCTAGGCTTTCAGTACTAGGCATGGATTCTCTCACATGGAATAGACCTCAGACCCAATCAGGGAGCAATAGGTTTCTCCCAAAACAGACATGCCACCATTGCACCAATTTGTACATCTCTTCTGGCTGGCCATCCATAAAGTTTGCATGGCCCACTGCTGGTTAAGCTGTTCATGACTTTTCTCCTCCCAAAGGCTGCATGCTACATAGCTCTTTCCAGCATTCTGACAGCTACTTAGTAGGCAGGAAGCTTCCAGCTTAGCTCCAGCTTGATTTCTCAGTGATCTGCAGCCCAAACATGTGGAGTCTTCAGCATTAGTGCTGTGTAGTATTTCTTTCTGATGCTTATGTCCTGACCACGTTCCTTCCACAGAATCTATCAAAGGCCTACTGTGTGCTATAATAAGAGCAGTTACATCCCTTTTCCTCTTGGCATGAGCTGTGCACCTAAAAGGCTCAGTAACAAATTGCATTCAGTTCTACTTCGCCTATAGCAAAATCGGCTTTGAGTTTAGCTAGCCCATTTCTCAGTGTTTCTTCTCAGAGAACAGAGTAAAATTGGGTATTTGACTTTGGGTTATTACATCATATAAGAAAGTATAAAAGTAGCTCCAAGTTAGGGGTGCCCATGAGATGGGGAGGGAATCAGCTTTAGTAGACATTGAGAGAGGAGAAGCAGCTGTGTGCTTCCACATTAAGGTTGGCTCATGTCAGGAAATTAACACTGCATTTGAATTGATCTCATCCCTTCCAGGATCTGAAAGGATAAGATATGTTTGGCTCTCTTGCTGTCAAAGAGCTCTGGGTCAGTGGGGACAGACAGAGGTAGTTTCAATGTTGTGGCACCAAGGGTCTTATGTCTCTTCTACGTGGGAAGGAGCTCCCTGTGATCAATGAGGTGTGCAGGTGAAAGCAAGTTTTCTGCAGGGGCAAAGGGGAGAGAAGAAGCCAGTCTGGGTAGAAGTTTCAGGTAGACCCGCAGCACTATGTAGGAAAGGGAACCCAGCTGGGATATGTGGAGTTTGTGGTGGATAGGAGGGGCTCATGGACTTGACCCAGATCTCATGGGGGGTCCAGCACTCTAATGCTATTATAGAGCCTTGTTCTTCATCATGGCTGCAAGAAAGGCTTAGATGGCCATGCATCCTCCAGGGGCTCAGAGCCTGTGAACCTGGTGGTGAGACTCTGAGTGTGACGTTGGATTTACACAGGCCTTTCTCTGCTGGCTTCAGCCCAAGATGGTGTACACACAGAGCGGGCTCCACTCATTGCCTCCTATTCTATATAGGGGCCAGGGAGAGTGCTTGGGAAGACATGAAGAAAAACACAGAAATTCATGTAGAATCTAAGCAACACTGTGAGGACAAGAAGTCTGTCCTAAGGATAGGCCTTCACATTCAAGAGCCTCCCACAGTGGATCATTGCTACTGTCCGGCCCACAAAAAAGTAAGACTCCAGTGTAAAGACATGCTGTGCAGAGGCAAGCGCTTACCTATTGTAATCCTGTGCTGTGGGCATGACATTAGGGAAGCACTGTGGGTGCTGACATATGTGCTCATTTGTGAGCAGTGCACACAAATGGCAAGGATTTACTGATGGAAAGAAACCCAGGAATGTAAGGAAGTCAGGGCCTCTTCTGTAAGATTAAAATTGCCTTTGGCTCATTCTCAGCAATGAAGGGGCAGGTGGTTGGAATGTAAATGAAGGCCTCAGAAGCCAAGAGACCCTGGGACTAAGGATGAGGCTTAATGTTTGAGTTCTGCTACTTATTTTATGACTCTTTTGACATTTACTTAAATTCTCTGAGTTTTCATTTCACCTTTAGAATTGGGATGGTGATGGTGACATCAGAAGCTGACTGAGTGACATGAATGGGAAATGCATATAAAACAGCCCTCATGCTGTGAGGCAGCTAGGGTGGCTCCTGTGAGGCTCAGAGAACTGGGGGCAGAAGCAGAGTGTGTGGGGTGTTGTAGTGAGTCAGCAGTGAGTCAGACTCAGCTGCACTGTATGGTTTTGCCCTGGGTACCATGTATTTCACAGAACTTGTATTTCTCATCCGCAATGTGGGGGGCTTTGCCAGTTGGTCTCTGAGATATCCCACAGGCTGTACACATACTGTACACTTATCATGTATATCACATGAATACATCATGCACATTTATATGCTACATGGTATGTGTATGCACAATATATGTGTACCACTTACACATGTGCTATACCATGCTCATATGTATACTGCAAATATATACCATGATAAATACAGTATGTGCTGTATGCAATATGTATATGCCATGCAATCTATACACTGAGCCTTGCATACCACATATATGAGCATTGTACATATGTGAAGCATGTAGTATATTCCACACATATATGTGCTGTGTGTAGTTTGTAATACACAATGTACTGCACACACCAATATGCTATATAGCACGTGTCACATATGTGCACTATGCTCATTTACGCTCTGTACCATGAGTAACACATATATGTACCACACTCATATATGCACTATGTAGGGTATGTCACATATATGCATCTTGCATATCCATGCATCTTGTGGTACATGTAACATGCAAAACATGAACCATTTATATCTTCACTTGTGTCATGAACACTACACTCATGTACCATGCAGTGTATACTGCCTAGTGCTATACACATATATGTACTATGTAGTTTGTGGCATATGTTTGGTCCATGACCACAAATATATACACACTGTCCATTGTGTGCTGCACACACCTCTTCACAGTATGTAAGGTGCCACATACATATTGTGCTCATTCATACACTGTACAGCACATAGCACATGAACACATCATGTGGTATGCAAGGTTGATATTGGTGTTGGCACACCTACAATGATGATGGAAACAGCTTTTGTAGCATCAGATATCTGTGACAAATCTCCAATCAAAAAGAAAGGTGTATCATCAGGACTAGGCTCTCTCTCTCTCTCTCTTTTTCCCTCTCTCTCTCTCTCTCTCTCTGTGTGTGTGTGTGTGGAAGCTGGGATGCTGCCTGTTTTTACTATAATTTTCAGAAGATCCTAATTGAGTGTGAAACACCAACAAGTTATGTGCTGAGAAAGTCCCATTTTCCATACAAATTAGGGATGCTCTCCTGGAGAGAAAATACTAATGGGAGCAGCAAGAAGTATCAAATCTCTGTGCTTGAGCATTTAAAGAATGTACTTTGAAATTAGACCTGGCTCCATCCCTCTCTTTCAGCTGTGAGAGTTACCTTCTGGCTCTGATTTTTCTACTCCAATGTGTTTACACACTCATCAGTCCACAGCAGTCACTGGGCACAGAAGTCCCACCTTTCCCAAGGTCACATGCTGTGGTAGGGTGAGGGCTGGGCTCAGGTGGGCAGAGATCCCACCTGCGGCAGGAAAGTCCTGCACTCATGGGAGAAAAGGTGAGTGCTTACCTTTGACGGTGTGTTTATTTTGTCCAATATAGCCACAAGGTCTGTTTTCTCTTAGGACTACCAGGACCCAGAGTTCAAACTCACAGCTGTAACTTATTACTATGGGAACACAGAGCACTGTCAACAAGGGGAGTGTCCATGTGATGATGTCTGGGGAGGCTAGCACAAGGTGCCCTGGTCACTGCTCTGAGGAGACACACAGGATGGACTCAGTTCCCCCAGCATTAGCCAGGACCACATATGTGAAGTGACATCCTTCAGAGAAGCTGATCAGAGCCTGGGAGATCAGGATTTATGTATTCCAGGATCCTAGAAGTGTGGCTCCTACCCTACAATGTGCTGAGGCCCAGTGAGAGGCAGGTCACATCTCATGTCAATATAGGGGGCTGTTCACCAAATCTCTACCTGCCACCAGCTTCCCCATAGCTGCCCCAGCCCACTGCACTAACTCTTTTCTGAACAGACCAGCTGGCACAAGTGTGCTCACCACTGGGGTCTGTCATAGGACTTCCAGGGCTTTTCTCTTAAGGTGCAGTATTTTTTGTTTTGTTTTGCTTTGAGACAGGATCTCACTAAGTAGCCTAGAATAGTCTTGAATTTATACAGCCAATACTAGACTTAAACTCACAGTAGTCCACCTGCCTCTCCTTCCTAAGTGCTATGATTACAGACATGTACCACTACATCTGGCTCTGGGTTGTAATAATAAATTTCACTTTGCCCCTGGCCCAAGGCATCAATTCAGGCAAAGCCTGGCTTTTAGGGCTGTGTTGCAAGTCAGGAGACATGCTCAGTGGCACCACCTGAGAATAACAGGTGAGCCCTGGAATCTGAGGTTCTCCCATTCTGGACACCCCAAGCCTGGGTGGGTTCCAGGTGGTCTCCAATTGGGTCCATTGCCTACATGCACAGAACAGGCCCTGGTTTCCAAGGCTGCCTGTGGTAGACAGAGTATCCACATGCCTGTCCATCTGCTGAACATGTGGGCTGGGCCTTTTGGTGCTCTGGATGTGCAGCAAGAGTAGCCACATTTGCCATTTATGGTCAGGTAAGTGACCAGAGTTCTCATGGTCTCTGAGTTCAGGATTCACAGTGGTGGAGAGGGGTAGCCTCAAGAGCAGGTGGAAAGCAAAGTGCTCCTTGTCTTTTTCCTTGTCCCTCCCCCTCATCTTCAGGTGCCTGGCCTTCATTATCAGAGAAGAAAAGTGTATTTTATTCCATAGTCATACTTACAAATGTTTTCTGGTCAACCTTTATTCTCTCACAGACCTTTCATCAGAAAAGATCAGGGACAAGAGGAGGAAGGAAAGCATTTTGAGGAGAATGCATTTTCATGTCCCCTATACAGAAACATACTATGTTCAGAAGGTAGTTGGAATGGAACCCCGAGTCTTCACAAGTATTTAAAATAGTTTTACATAACTCGTTGGCACCTTTGAGCCTGGTCTCAAACTCATGATCCGCCTTGTCTCAGCTTCCTGAGTGCTGGATTATAGGCAGATGCTACCATGCCTGGCTCAGGTGGTCTTGTGTCTTGAATACCTCTTTTTTTTTTCTTCTGTATAACATGTAATCAAGAAAAAAAAGGAAAGTGGTATTTGACAGTTTTTTTTTTTCCCCATGATCATCTTTAAAATCTCCTGTGTATTTTCATTGTGGAATATCTCACAGTTTGGAATAGCCATATGGGGAGTGTGTGCTTCCCAAGAGAGAAGCTTCTACCTGAGCTGAGAACTGTTCTCTGGGAGAGTGGGTGAAAGGACTAAATGTACATAGCTAATGGGGAGAGCTAGTAAAAACTAACCTCTTGATTAGGTTGCAGATAGGTAGAAGTCAAGACAAATATTTGAATCAGGTGTTAAGGTTGTACATGTTGAGTTCCAGGAGGTCAATCTTAGTCCCTCTCAATAACACCGGAATTTATGTTGAATACTAATAGTGAAGGCACTGAAATTTCTCTGCAGGCAACTAAGCACATGGTTAAGCTTGAGAGCGTACATACACGCTAAGCTCTGTGTTCCTAGTCGTGACACGTTTGCATTGTGATACTGTTTGGCATCTCACTTTGCGCTCGCATTTCTCCTTGTTAAACAGGAAGGTGGAACAGCTCTGCTGGTCAGAAAGTATTTTACTCCAGACCTGTGGGGTGGTGCTGACCCTTTGTGGCTCATTCTTCTTGGTGTTTATCTCACACATCTTTCTTTTGTGTAGTTTCTTTAGGGGAACCTCTGTGACAATAGCCTGTCCTGGGTACAAGGAGGATTTAGTCTAAAGAAATTCCCATGACTTCTAGTTTCTAATGCTCTCTCTCTGGCTAATTTACAAATAGCATGACCAGGAGTTCAGAGCCACAGCATTGGCTGTTCGATCCTTTCTGGTTCCTGTTCCTGGATGCTGTACCTGGATCTGCTGTTTCCCTGTGGTGCTAGGATGTCGGTTTCTTTGTACCCTGTTGTGGGCCACCCTCCATCTTGGGGCATGGACTCCAGGGAAAGTGTTTCCCCTCTTTGAAGCTATGTGTTGGCTGACCTTGTGTACACATGTGCACTAGTGTGTACATGAGACTTCGCCTTTTTCCAGTTCTCTCACAGCTGGAAATAGCTCAGGAGGAATCACAGTTTAGCCCAAGCTGAGCCTCTTTCTGCTGTCACAGCCCAGTGCTTGTCCTTTCTTCTTAGTCTCTGGTGCAGCTGAAAATGTCAACATTTAAAGCCCATTCAGGCTGTGAGCTTTACCTGGGTAGCAAATTTGAGGACCAGGGGTTGTGAGTTGTTTTTCCAGTAATATCTTGGGTGAAAGCATGTACAAGGAACATCTTCTGCTTTTCTCCAAGTTCATTCATGACTCTCTCTCTCTCCCATCACTCTTCCCTTCCCTTCACTCTGTCTTTCTGTATCTGTCTCTTAATTTTGGTCTCTCTCTTTTCCCCTGTTTGTCTCTGTGTCCCCCTTTCTCTCTCTTACTCTGTCTCTAGGTATCTGTGTCACCCTTTGTGTATGTATCTCGCTGTCTCTTTGTATCACTGTGTTTCTGTCTCTCCTTGTCTCCATCTCTGTATCTTTGACTCTTTCTGCCTTTGTATCTTTTGTGTCTTTTTCTCCTATCTCTGTATCTTTATTTATCTTTTATGTCTCTCTCTCTCTCTCTCTCTGTGTCTATCTTCCTTTGTGTCTCTTTGTCTCTCTGTCTCCCTGTCTTTGTATCTCCTTTGTCTCTGTCTCTTGAATTTCTGGGTCTCTCTCTGCAGCTTATACCTGTCCTATCTTCTCTCATACATAAATCCTCGCACTTTGGTCAAAGCCATGGCAGTGACCAGGAGTGAGCCTTTCTTTACCTCATAGTGGGAATGACAGTTAGTTAACAGCCATCTTGCTCACTGGGATGCAGTCTCTGGTGACCTCGCCCTTCCTTGGCGTGGTTGTGCAGAATAGCCATGGAAGGCTGTGCTCAATCTAGTTCTAGCCTTTCCCTAACATGAACCTGCATGACCTTACCACTATAACCTCACTTCTTTGGGTCAGGAAGACATGCTCCTTTGGTCTTTGTGGAGTCGGTACTGAGCTGTGTCATCAGACAAGGCCAGTGCGTCCCACAGTGACCCTGCATCTGAGCTGCCACTACTGGAATAATTTAATACTTCTCTGAGAATGGTGCTGTGTCCTTTTCATCAGGGGTCACACAGTGTGCAGGATGGTGTCTAAACGTTTTAAATTATTTTATTTTATTTTTTAAAATTATTGATTTTTTTAAAATAAAAAGGTTGTAGTCTTAGACTCCCTCACCCCTGCCCCAATTCTCCTGAGAGTCTTCTTCGGTGGGTTATTGGTATTCATTGTGGGGACCAAGAGGTCTCAGTTACTCTCTGGGGCTGAGTGGGGGAGACATGCTGCCTCAGATTATTCCCACTTACCCTGAGGCTCATACAGTTTTTTCTCCTCCCCTTCCACGATGTCCCCTCAGCCTTGGTGGGTATTAGAGCATAGCTTCTGAGGCTCAGGGGTGACAAACATGTCTGGAGCCTGTTAAGAGAGCTTCTCTCTGCCTGCTCTGCGGGAACCCGGCAGCACTGCTCTCTGGACCCCGGTTTCCTCACCTGGCAGGTGTTTAACACCATTAGTACATGAAAAGTCATTTCCTTTTACATTTCATGTCTAAAATCAGATTGTCAGGAGTAACTCTGCTTTCTGTGTCCCCAGGTTGTGGCAGAAATGACGGAACAGCTGGTATGTGGTTCTTTGTCCTGTTCTGTCTGAGCCTTGTGTCTTTGGCTTTCCAGCTATGGGGAGCACACTCACCTCTCTTGGCTTCCTTAGGGTGCTGGGCTCACGTTACTGCCAAAGGGCTATAGGTAATGAAATCATCAGCCTGTTCCACCTCACCCCACTATGTGGTAAGGTAAGGAAAAGACCTGTGACCTGAAGTTTCTGGGCACACACAGTGGCTAGGGGCTGGCTGAGTCTCAGGTTCTAACCTGGCATATGGTAGAGCTGTCAGAGGTTGATCTAGGCTGGCTTAGCTCATAGCACATACAGATTGTGATGAGCCCAAGTGCCTGGCTTGGTGCTGATGTGCTGGAGGCCACCTCATCAGCACAGTGCACATCTGGTAGCCATGGCCAGAGCTGACTGGCATCAGCCCTGGCTGATACTGAGCAGAATAAATGGAACTGAGGGAAGGCCAGAGCCAGCAAAGAGCCAACACAGCTCTGAAGAGGTCTAATAGGATGAGACAGTAACAGAACCATAGAGCCTCCAAGCAGTCCCTGGGAATGGACTGTACACACATCCAGCTTGTTGGCCAGGCACCAGAGAAGTTCAGTGATCCAAGTCATGTGAGCTGGCTGCAAGCTCTGCATTCATCTAGGCCTGCCTCGGAGGCTTCATTATCATAAGACACTGCAGCCATTTGCCGATCTGCTCATCTGTTCCACTGGGAGCCTCTTATCATCTTATTTACATTTATTACCTGTGATTTACCCAGTATGGAGCACCTGGGTTCTGTACAGTACACCCAGCAAATCCAATGTTCTTTGGCTCATGTCCTTGTGTGAGCCTTGCACACACAAGTTAATAGATGGTGGTATGCAAGACAAGAGAGGACAAGAGATGAGGATGGGGATGGTCTCCTTGAGAGGTGATATGTTGTAGATATAAGGGAAGATACAAGGGAAGGGGCAAGCTGGACACAGGATGTTCACGTGTGCATGGTGTCCTCTGTGTAGTTGGAGTTGTCTGTGGCTCTGTGGTATTGTCTGTATGTACAGACAAGCTATACATATGCTTGGCATTGCCTGTGTGAGTGTGACACCCTTTGTCTGTGGCATTTTTGGTGTTGTCTTAATATGTATGTAGTGATGGCCACGTGTGTGCATGGTGGTGTTGTCCAGGAAACCATATAGACTGTGCTGTAGGGCTGCCTATTAGCTCTTACTCTCTTTTCTTTTCTTTTCTTTTTTTTTTTTTTTAAATAAATGTTTATTTATTTATTTGTTTGTTTATTATTTATTTTTCTTAGTTAAAGAGAGGCAGATAGAGAGAATGGGCATACCAGGGCCTTCAGCCGCTGTAAATGAACTCCCGGTATATGTGCTACCTTGTGTATCTGATGTACATGGGTCCTGGGAAATTGAACCTGAGTCCTTTGGCCTTGCAGGCAGGTGCCTTAACTGCTAATCCATCTCTCCAGCCCTTACTCTCCTTTTATATAAAAGCAAACACAAACCTGAAGGTTTGAGCAGAGGTGTCCTGACCTGAGTTCCATGTGACTAGACTCAGGAGACAAGGCTGGGTGGGAGATTAGGGTGAGGGCTCCTGCTACTAATCCAGGGAGAAAGGGGCATGTGCAAATGGGGAACTGATATTAGGTAGGAATGTAGGCCAGGTCCCAGGATCCAGGTATAGGATTCAGGGGAGCCTGTGTTAAGAGGGATGCTGGAGAGTTGTCATTAGCAGTGACTCAGGTCTGGTGAGACTACCAGGAGTGAACATGGGTACAGAAGGGCAGAGGAGGGAGAGGCACAACTCTTAGGGTTTCCCAGGAGACAATATGGATAATGTCCAGCTGGGACCAAAGGGGAGCAACCACCATGGCAGACCCAACCCAGTTAGAAACAATGCATATTGCTCACAGGTACATATATTTACATACACATACATGTGTACACAATGTGCCACAATGCATACTCTCTCACACACACACCACACACACACTCACATAAATGTCAGTGTGCATTCATGCCCATGAACACAGCACACATGAATGGTGTGTACACACATACCACACACACGGGAACATGTACAAATGTTCACATTGTTGCACACACTATGTACACTTGTGCTTATGATCACAGCATGCCAATTCACACACATACACATGAAGATAATATTTTTTACCAAGGAGACACACATGCATACCTGTGGGTATGTAAAAGCATGATATTATATATAATTCACATAATGGACATGCATATGTGCACATGCATCATTACCCATACACAAACATGTGTGAACATATGAACATGCATGCTTGTACACACATGAACAGAGTGTGAGTAGGTACTCATGGGCACTAGGATTGAGCACAGCAGGGCTTCAGGTTTTGGTGAATGGTTACTGCTAAGACACTGAGACCTTTTATTTTTTTGGAACTGGGTGCATATACCTAAAATAGTTTTTTTTTAAAAAATAATTTATTTGAGAAAAAGAGGGAGATAGATAGAGAGAGGATGGAAGTGCCAGGACCTCTAGCCACTGCAAACAAACTCAAGATGCATGCACATCTGGCTTTACGTGGGTACTAGGGAATAGAACCTGGGTCCTTTGGCTTTGCCAGAAAATGCCTTAACTGCTAAGCTATCTTTCCAGCATTAAAAATAATATATATGGCTAAGAGAAAATATGAACCATAAAGAATTCTTACCTGGTTATAGCCTTTTGTTTGTTTGTTTGTTTGTTTATTTATTTATTTATTTATTTATTTATTTATTTATTTTTGGTTTTTCAAGGTAGGGTCTCACTCTAGCCCAGGAGGCTGACCTGGCTGGAATTCACTCTGTATTCTCAGGGTGGCCTTCAACTCATGGCGATCCTCCTACCTCTTCCTCCTGAGTGCTGGGATTAAAGGCGTGTGCCATCATGCCCAGCCAGCTTCTAACATATCTTAAGCAAAGCACTGAGAGGAGAGAGTGGAGCAGTGCTGGAGTACATTATTTCAGTTATCTGGAGGTCTTGTCGACGCTCGCCTGCCCTGTGGCCTTTTCTTGGTTCCTGGAGTGCTCTGTAACTTCATCTGGAGTTGGAGGGTTGGGCAAACACTGGTTCAGCTCTGGGCCTCTAGTCTGGTGCCAGCTGAGGTTAGTTTGTGATCACAGTGCAACTCTTGATAATATATTATTCAAAATAAGTAAATAGAAGTCCAGGGATCCAGTAGCACAAAGTACATGAATCTAGGTGACAGGTTGTGGAGGGGAAAGGAGCAATGTCCAGCGGACTGGGGTAGGGTCAAGACTAGGATCCTGGGTTCTTCCTGACTCTTTAGACAAGTTGGTGTGGTCTGATGCTTAGTAAATAAATCATAAAAAAATCAACCTTAGAATATAACTGCCAGGCTTCTGTACCAATGAGTCTGTTTGGTCAACATGGCCTTCTGTGAAGGATCGTGGGAACTCACATTCGGCATCATTGCTTGGGCAGGCCTCTGTGCTGTGGAGATACAACAGCCTGTGCTGTGCGTGTGCCCAGTAGGGCTGCTCTGAGTGGCACAGACCACCTTCCTGAGCCACTTTTGTCCTTGGACAACATTAGCCTCCTTTTCTATCACACAGCACTTTCACCATCTCTCTTAGGGTCAGAACCCTCTTCTTTGTTATGAGCCATGAATCTTTTCATCTTTTGGGATTCATTTTGTGTCCAGCAACCCATTGCCTCTTCTCTTCCCTATAGCTCCTTGCCTCCAAATCATTGTTTGAAAATAAATCTTTCTCTGTGTACTGCTTTATGCCAGGCTCTTTACTATTCAGATCTGCTTTGGAGGCTTCCTGGGGGGGGGGTTCCCTTCCTAACTGCCTTTCTTTAGGGGTTGCTATAGACACTAATGTGATGTGTTTGTAATGTGTGCTGCGATCTGGTTTGGCTCCCTTTTTATCCTCTCAGAAAAGCTTTGAGGCTTTTTCCAACCTATTATCCTTTCAGATGATCTTGTGAACTACTACTGTGACTCCTCAGATGGTCTCACTTGAACTTCATCTTGTATTGCCTTAACTTTAGTACCTTAGGGAGAGCTGATTTTCAGCATATCTAACCTAGCCATTCACAGGCAGGCTGGGATCTTGGCAATATAGCTCCTGGCTCTGCTGTGTGCTTTCCAGGAAGGCTGTAGATGTTGATGAGCAGGGCACATTGCACTCGGTGAAGACCCAAAAGATGAGCAGACACCTGGGCTGGTATCTTGGCTTTAACCCTTGTGGCTGTCCTGGCAGTGTGTTTTCCCATTCTGTTCCTCATCTCCCTCTCCCTGAAATTGGGAGGGTAATAGAACTCAATGCATGCATAGGAAATTCCCTGCAGTGCAGTTTTGAGGATACTGTGGATTCAGACTACATGTTAACATTAGCACAGAGGGCATGGCACAAGCTGCATGTGAGAGGTGAGTCATACACAGGGGTCAGCAGTCTGGTAGAGTTGTTCCTAACACAATTCACCTCCCATGCTGTGCAAACAGGAGGCCCGGCCTCTTCTGATGTGTGTGTAGTGCTGCAGAAGATACAGTGTGCTGGTTTCTCTCCTCCCTACTAGGGAGAGATCCAGGCTGTGTTCAGGGAAGGGTAGTGGTTAACCTGCAACTAAATGGTATTGACTGTGAGTTGTACTCAATGTTGGAAGACTCAGTATTATCTCTGGCCAGGATAGCCAGGGATGATGGGTAAATGACTACCCTTTCTGCTCTGAGGATCAATTTGTCCTCCTGTCTGTCCCTAACATAGGAGAAGCCAGCCATGACTTAAAGATCTGTGCTAGGCAAGCAAGAGCCATAGGGACATATGTTCTGACACACTTTCATAAACTGGTATTTTAGATTCATATATATGTGATTTTTTCTATACTCAAATATTCAATTTACAAGTCTAATACACATCCTTGCAAAAATCTAAACATTGCAGAAATTACAGTGAATGAGGCAGACAAGAGTCCTTTGCAATCTGTCCCAAGGCCAAGTCACTGCTGCAAGTTTATGTTTTCCTGAGGTCTTAGTATACATGTACTGTTGTCTAAGGATAGTTTTAGGGTAACAAGATTATTTTATGAAGGATTCATCTGCAACTGGCTTTTGTCACTTATTTTTTAAAACTATTTTTATTTCTTTTAGAGAGTAGGAGGCAGAGAGAAAGTGGCAGATAGATTCTAGTATGGGTATGTCAGGGCTTTCTGCAAATGAACTCTAGTACTACTTTGTGCATCTGGCTTTATATGGAATTGAACCCTGGCCCTCAGGTTTTGAAATCATGCACTTTTAACTATTGAGCTATCTCTGCAGCCCCTTTTTGTTACTTTCTATACTCTTCTATGAGTAAATGGATGAATTTTGATTTTTTTGGCATATGTTAATTGTTCACAGTAACAGTCATGACACCTCTTCCATAGACATAGAATGTACTTTCACCTTTTCATGTTTCCTACCTTCCTTCCTGTTCCACAGACCTGTGCAACATAGGACAGGACTGGTGTTACAGTCAGATGTCTGACTGTGATTTCAAGAGAGTTCAGACAGTTTGCTGAAGACATAGGAAGAGGGTTTGCTTGAAGAATCAGTGTTGCTATAAAGAGAGGGGAATGGGC
Organism: Orientallactaga sibirica; assembly: GCA_036365145.1. Taxonomy (NCBI): domain Eukaryota; kingdom Metazoa; phylum Chordata; class Mammalia; order Rodentia; family Dipodidae; genus Orientallactaga; species Orientallactaga sibirica. Next base: position 14,951,456 of record JAEOAD010000039.1, read on the forward strand.
CTAGATCTAGGCTTTGGAGCCTGGCCCCTGTAAAAAGAGGGTCCCAGGTCCTTTAGGGGTGCAATCAGGGTATTATGGGCTTTAGAGATAGTCTTTGCCCATGCTTGGGTGGAAGATAGCCAGAGCTTTAGCTTTTCACATCCAGTGACAGACTACAAGGTGGGTAGAAGACCCAGCAGGATTCAGAAGATCCTGGAATTAGAATCTGGGAAAAGCCAGGGTTTCCCATTGGCCTTGCTGAGTTAGGAACTGAAACTTGTCATTCTATGGAATTACAGGCAATTAAGAGCTATTAAGTTTTAGAAACTTAGAGTTAAACAATTACATTTCACCTATGATTCATTGTTAGGTGTGGAATGATCTCATTTCCGAAAACACCAGCCGAAATATTCTGTTATGTAATTAAGTTACCATTGATGTATATTTGGATTGTTTGGATTCTATGCTATTATAAGCAATGCAGCAGAGAACATCTTTGTGCAGTTCTATGGGATAGATTCGAGATGAGAATTTTACATAAATCAGTAATGGAAATATCTTGACCTTCTCACCCTTTCAAATCTGCCTTTATTCAAATTTGCTTATTCAGAGATATTTGTTATTCAGATAGTATTATATTTTTGCCCATCAGAAGTGAACCTGTTGAAAGATGGTGTAGGCTGTTAATTACATGTGTCTAACTAGAGTATTTTCTTATTAGTGTGGGAGATTATGTACATGAATATATATATTATTTTCAATATAGTTTTATTATAGTAAATATTTATATAAAATTTTGCCATCTTAGCCATTTATTATTATTTTTATTGACACCTTCTATACTTACATACAAAAATATATAATATTTCCCTCCCCTCCCCCCATTCCACTTTAGAACACCAATCTCCATCATATCCCCTCCCTCTCTCCATTAGTCTTTCTTTTAATTTGATGTCATCATCTTTTTCTTCTATTTTGAGGGTCTTGCAGAGGTATTGCTAGGCACTGCAAGGTCATGGATATCGAGGCCAATTTCTGTCTGGGCAGTTGCATTGTAAGAAGTCATACCCTTCCTTTGGCTCTTCCATTCTATCTGCCCCCTCTTCTACAATGGTCCCTGAGCCTTGGAGGGTGTGACAGAGGTGTTTCAATGTATCTTAGCCATTTTTAAGTTTATAATTCCGTGACAATGCACACCCTACAAGGTGATGTAACTATCACCACTGCCTTGTTTCTGAACTTTCCATCATCTCTAATAGAAACTTCCCATTAAACAACTCCCTACTTCTCTCTCCTCTGGCAACTTCTACTCTACTTTATGTTTCTATACATTTTTCAGTTCGACATATTTCATATAACTGGGATGACATAATACTTTTGCTATTTAATTTTTATTTATGACAGAGAGAGGGAAGGAGAGAGAATGGGCATGCTAGGGCCTCTAGCCACTGCAAAAAATTCCAGGTACATGTGCCACCATGTGCATCTGGCTTACATGGGTTCTGCAGAGTCAAACCTAGGTCCTTAGGCATTGCAGACAAGTGCCTTAACTGCTAAGCCATCTCTCCAACCCAATAGTTGTGCTTTCTCCTGGTTTATTTCACAGTGTGATATTTTCAAGGTTCTTTGTTTTTAGGCAGGGTCTCACTCTAACCCAGGCTTATCTGAAACTCACAGAGATTTTATTACCTCAGCCTCCCAAGGGCTAGGATTAAAGGTATGCCATCATACGTGGCCTCAAGGTTCTTTTATGTGTGTGTGTGTGGGGGGATTATGGGACTTATTTCATTTTTTGTGGGTTTTATTCCTTTGAAACTATACGTAGTACATCTTGTTTATCTGTTCATTTGTTGATGGGTATTTGGGTTGTTTACACTGTTTGAATAATACAGCAATGATCACTGACATATCTGCATGTCTATTCTTGTCACTTTTGTCTATCTCTCTTGAGTGGACACCAAGGTGTAAGTTACTCATACATGTGGTGGTTCTGGTCTCAGTGTCCATGCAGAAGTCAGACCATGCAACTGTGTACTCTGCCATGTTTTCTGTAATCATGTTTTGCAGGCATTACAATGTCTATACTGCTATTGGAATTAAACTAAAACTTCTCAGGGATATTGATGAATAAGACCTAAGAAAATTTAAGCCAGGTGTGATGGTGCATACCTCTAGTCCCAGCACTTGGGAAGCAGAGGTAGGAGGATCACTGTGAGTTCAAAGCCAGCCTAGGACTACAAAGTGAGTTCTAGATCAGCCTTGGCTAGTGTGAGAAACTACCCTGAAAAAAAAAAAAACACCCAAAATAGGGCTGGAGAGATGGCTTAGTGGTTAAGTGCTTGCCTGTGAAGCCTAAGGATCCTGGTTCGAGGCTCAATTCCCCAGTACCCACGTAAGCCAGATGCACAAGGTGGCACATGCATCTGTAGTTAGTTTGTAGTGGCAGGAGGCCCTGGTGTGCCCATTCTTTCTCTCTCTCTGTTGCTCTCAAATAGATAAATAAAAATAAACAAAAAAACCCAAGAATAAAAAGAAAATTTAAGCCACATAAATGTAGGTAATCATGTTTTCTCATTGTCTTCAGACATAATTCTGTGTCTAATATTCCAAGTTCAAGCAGAATTTCATCCATTTAGTTAAACTAGGATCAACAGAATTTGGAATAGAAACAAGATGAGTAGGAAAGGAAAATTGAGAATGGATAGGGATTGCATGCAGCACACTGTTGCTGTGGGGTGGTGCTTAGCAGGGGAGATCTTGTGGAACACAAATGATAAGCACAAAGGGAAGCTCAACTTTATTTTACTTTATTTATTGTCAAATAGAATTTCAAAGAAGATGCTCTGATGGAAAGCTTTTGCTTATTGGTGCCACAGATGATGTGGCAACTATAGCTTAGTTCTGCAGAAGAAATCCAAATTCAACAAAGAGCAGGATGTGGATGATATCTGTACACATTTAAATGAAAGCTTTCTAGGAGAGTGCTTGCATATGCTCCCAAACTAATTTGGAATATGCCAGGCAGTGATATTGACTGTCAGGATATTTGGATTAAAGAGGTATGTCCTCATATTCTATAAAGTGGCTTATACCTCTTTAAAAGGATAAAAAGGAAGGGGAAATCACATTTTATGGGAAAGGTACTGTGGTGGTTTGATTCAGGTGTCCCCCATATACTTAGGTGTTCTGAATGTTAGGTTCCCAGCTGATGGAGATTTGGGAATTAATGCCTCCTGGAGGCAGTGTATTGTTTGAGGCAGGCTTATGATTATAGCCAGTGTCCCCTTGCCAGTATTTGGCACACTGTCCTGTTGCTGTTGTCTACCTGATGTTGGCCAGGAGGTGATATCCATCTCTGCTCATGCCATTGTTTTCCCCTGCTAGTAAAGTTGATAAGAGAGGAGTGGGATTGCTGCTAGACACCCGACTATGTGGCTTTGGACACTGGGAGATGATTTTCAAGAGGAATGTGGAAGGATTTACAACCTTGGCCTAAGAGATGCCTGTAGTGCTGTAAGTACAGCTTGATGGATTCTTCTGGTCAGAGTTGCAAGACCTGAATGCAGTAAGAACTGTGGACTGTGAGGTTTGGCTTATGATGGTGAAAAGGAGCTTTCTCTAGACTGGGTTAGAGGCAGTTTGTGTGGGAGGCTTGCTGTTATGCTCATGTCATGAGAACTTGTGCAAGGTTGCTTTGCATAGAAACAGACTGATGTGAGCAGAGGGATATGGTACAGAAAAAAAAAAAAATGAAATCTTTGGGCCTAAACTGCTGCCTGTTCAGCTGCAATTGTTTGAGAGGTTACAACTAATGAGATTGGACCAGCTGACTTGCATTGGAACAACACAAAGGTTGCAAAGTCTTTTGAAGGGGCCTGAATGCTGACGGAGTGTCCTGTTCTTCAAAGTCTGCTTTATTCCCCCAAACCCATGGATTAAAAAATTGGCACCCTACTTGGTATTATGGAATATAAGAAATGCAGGAAAGAGAGGGTCATTGAATTTGCAACATAGTCTTGTGTTTTGGAAATGGCCATGGGCAGTGTGAAGTAGGTTTGCTGGATGCCTGCATGGAGACCCGATGGAGCCATGAGGATGGACCGTGGATTGCAGTGCAGATGCATTGAAGACCCAGTGGAGATTCTGGGACTGCAAGATGGCTGCTAAGGAGAGCTGCTGGCCCCAGATGAAGTTTTCTAGGACTGTGAATAGCCTAACTGGAGACTTGTTGCTGGTTAGAATTACTGGACTTGGAGACTTGTCATTGACTAGAGTTTTTGGACTTGGAGCTACAGAGTTTGATGTTTGCCCTGTTTAAATCTTGTATTGGTTGAATATTGCTTTGCTAGGCCCAATGACATCTTTTGCAGTGTGAATGTTTATTCTGTGACATTGTGGGGTTGTTTGGGGATTTTTTTTTTTTTTTTTTTTTGGTATTATGGCTCAGTTAAAAGACCTTGGATTATGGGGATGTTTGAACATCATTAGGATTGATAAAAAAATGGGGACTTTTAAAGTTTGACTGAATGCATTGCATTTTATATCATGTATGGTTATCACTTTATGGGGGCCATGGGCAGAATGTGGTGGTTTTTATGGGTACCCCCATAGACTTAGGTGTTCTGAATGCTAGGTTCCTAGCTGATAAAAATTTGGGAATTAATGCCTCCTGGAGGCAGTGTATTGTTGGGGGCAGGCTTATAGGTATTATAGTCAGTTTCCCCTTGCCAGTGTTTGGCACATTCTCCTCTTGCTGTTGTCCAACTGATGTTGGCCAAGGGATGATGTCCACCCTCTGCTCATGCCATCATTTCCCTCTGCCATCATGGAGCTTTCCCTTGAGACTGTAAGCCAAAATAAACCTTTTTTCCCCTAAAAGCTGCTCTTGATGGGGTGATTTCTGCCAGATATATGAACCTGATTGCAACAGGTACAATGGTTGGTGTTACAGTCCTAGCCGTACTTGATGTTGCTCTTGCTTTCTGTTAAGATGTGATGCCCAGCTTGCTCCCCGCCAAGGCCACATTCCTCTGCAGTCTTAAATTTTGGAATGCCTTGATGGGCTCATGACTTATTACATATTGACTTTGAATTGCCTGAAGATCCAGCTCTGTGACTGTGCAGAAGGGCAATAGAGCTTAGTGGAAGAGGGAACACCTTCCTTGAGGAGTGCTTATCCATCATGTCTCAGTCCATTGAACTTGATTATTACCTTATAAGACAGCACTATGACTTGTTTTGTGGTGTTGGGAGTATTATTTCAGGTGTGTGTGTGTGTGTGTGTGTGTGTGTGTGTGTGTGTGTTGGGGAAGCAATGAAGATTGTGTTATCTATCTATATTAAGGGCAAGTAACTCATCATGCATTAGTTTTTGTTTTAAACTAAAAATGTAATATAAAAACACATTCTTACTTATAAAAGCATAATTTTTTAAATTTAATTTAATTTTACTGTTTTTCATACTAGGGTCCCACTCTAGCTCAGGCTGACCTGGAATTCACTATGTCATCTCAGGGTGGCCTTGGACTCACGGTAATCCTCCTACCTCTGCCTCCCAAGTGCTGGGATTAAAGGTGTGCACTACCACACCTGGCTTTTAAAGGCATAGTTCTTAAAGAGTTTCTAAAAAAACGATTTCCATATCCCTACATAATAAATTTTCTTTCACATGGCAGATGGCAGAGTGACCAGCTTAGTTAGGAAGGACTTAAACAGTGGGGAAAGGAATATCATAGTGGGATGCTATGCTGGGTATAGAACTGGTTAGTGTCCTATTGATCAGTGAGTAAGCATTTGGATAATTCTGTCCATCCCAGGTAGAAAAAAAAAGACATCAACCCTAAGAGTTTTCTAAATGCACTGTTAGGGCTGAAGGTGTCAAGGCCTAAAGGTACATCTGCAGGGATGGCCCCAGACTCCTTTCTGGGTTACTAGGACATGTACTCAGGTGATCCGAGAAGTGGTGCATCACCTTTGTATTTATTCCTATCTTTTGAGTAATCCTCAGGTGTATCTTCTATGAGCACCAAGTCTAATAGTTATTCATGATGACAAAAGGTAGCTCTTACAGACCACTACTTGACTGTTCTGTTAACTCATATTTCCCTATCTGACAGGGATGAAATTAAACATGGATTTGTCATATGGAACTGATACACTCATGGTTTCCAGAAATGGTTCCAAAGTTACTGATAATTCTCAACACTACTTTTCTGATTTAGAAGAGGAATTCTGAACAAAATCTATGGTGATGCTGGTTCAGTTCTGCAACCTTTGTGGGCCTTGGCCTTAGTGTTCTGTAGGTCAGGTTAGGCTTGTCCCATGTAGTCACAAAACTGCATCTACAGACACCAATTAGTATAGACATGCTCCCTTTGTAGGCAGCAAATCAGTCATGCATAATGCCAACCCCAGATGTTGTATATGGCCACTTTGATCATGCCAGAAATAAGGGCTTATGAAAATGAGCTCTGTGAAGTCCTTTGTCAGAGATCCACTAAAATGTGCCTCCATGAAATTCTGCCAACTTCACCTATGATGGCAGGTTTGTTCCAGGTTACAAGATACCTGAAGTTCTTTCTTTAGCAGGGACATTATTTGCTATCTTTTAGGGTTAACTTGAGGCAGATGCCAGAGGTGTTTCTCAGGGCTTCCTAGGTGTTGTATCTGATGCAACTGGTGGTCTTTGCTGTGGTCATTAAATGAGGTTTACTTTTACTAATTAAGATGTTAGAATTAGGGCTGGGGATATTATTTTGCTAATATAGTATGTGCCTGAGGCACTGGGCTTGATTCCCAAGCACTGTAAAAAATATTTTAGTTCTGAAATTCTGAAATTTTATGAGATCTAGAAGTTTTTTCTCTTTTTTTTTTTCTTTTGGTTTTTCGAGGTAGGGTCTCACTCTGGCCCAGGATGACCTGGAATTAACTATGTAGTCTCAGGGTGGCCTTGAACTCACGGCGATCCTCCTACCTCTGCCTCCCGAGTGCTGGGATTAAAGGCATGCGCCACCACACCCGGCTTAGAAGTTTTCTTTTGAATCAACTTAACTTCTGGGTTCAAGTCCTTCTACAACTTTTCTTTCCCAATTGGTATAATTATTGCTTTTCCATCTGTTTCTTTTTCTCTGGGCAAGACAGATCCTTAGGATTTTATGATGCAGAAGCTATTCTTATTCCTTTCATGGTTTCCGGACCATTTAATATTTTGCTCAACTATTTTTAGAGATTACTTTCATGGGACTCTTGGGTCACTAATTGGAATGTCACTAGAGAACACCTTCAGTTGTAGCTCCTCTACTGACTTTTATGTTTTAAAAATCACATTTTTAGGAAGAAGTGTGAGAGAATATGTGTGGGGGGAGTGTACAGGTGCACATTAAACATGAATCTAAGCCAGAAAAAGAGGCATAATTACTACACTTTCTAGGTTGCAGTAATGTATCTCAAGATTATGGAAAACATGAAAAAGCTTTTTTGTTTTGTTTTTTTTTTTGAGGTAGGGTCTCACTTTGGTCCAGGCTGTAGTCTCAGGGTGGCTTCAAACTCACGGTGATCCTCCTACCTCTGCCTCCCAAGTGCTGGGATTAAAGGCATGTGCCACCACGCCCGGCTCATGAAAGAGCTTTTATCTTGACATTCTGACATTGTTATGGTTACATATTTTGTTTAGCCAAATTTTTGTTAATCCTGCTAGAGACCCAAATACTCTAAAAGTCACTAAAACTAGCAGGCTCAGAAAGGACCCTTGTAGATGGGGCAAGTGGGCTGGTTAACACCTGTTGATTTTTCTCTGAAATAACCACATATCAGTTTGCTGCTACTCATGTACACATTTGATAGTGATAAACAGTAGCTATAATGAATGCAGTTTAGATGTGCATGTTAATAAGATTTATGAATTTCACATTTGTAAAAACATTCTGTTGAATTCTAACTGTAATGGAAATCATGATGTTTATATCCCTTGGAGCTTCATTATCTCATCATTTGCATCAAGATTTTTCATAGGATTTTTCACTTTTTGCTAAATTCCAAGATATTAGTTGGAACCAAATATCAGTGAAACAGTTTATCTCAGCTTGAAAATTTACAGCTAGAAGTAGCTTCATGCTGGAAATAGCTGGAAAAGTGAGGGAAAGCCTTCCTTCCCTCTGGTCCCAGGAAAGTGGAGCTTAGTGAAATGAAATTTCCCTTCTCAAATCTGTCCAGTTTCCATCACTATTGTCCTAATCCAGACCAACAGTTGGCTTTTGTTTTGTTTTTTGTTTTTGTTTTTTTGAGGTAGGGTCTCCTGCTAGCCCTAGCTGACCTAGAACTTCCTATGTAGTCTCAGGCTGGCCTCGAACTCACAGCCATCCTCCTAGCAGTTGGCTTTTGGAATCTATCATCTCTGAAGCTGAAGCATCTGGGAATTCTGACTTGTTCTCTGGTGCTTAGAGTAGGCATGCTGAGCTAGGCTTAATGGGACTTACGAGGCTCTGGCCCAATGTTAAGCCATGCTCCCTTCCCAAGAACACCTCAGGGCTTTGATTAATGGGCACAGTCTGTGATGATGACATCAGATAGTCAGGGAACAGTCTGCTCTAGTGATGTGTCACCTCTTGCTCTACAGAGCAGCTGTGGCTACCCAACAGGGCAGCCATGGCTCCAATGTTAGCCCCTTCAGACTAGCAGTTGTCTTGTATAGAGTATTTGACAATGGTTGCCAACTAGCCAGAGTCTTGCATATCTCAAACAAAGTGTATTAGATGCAGGTGCTGACAGCTTTCATACCAGTCCTGGCAAAAGTGTCTCTTCTATCCCAGGAGGCACATAATACCATATCTGTGCCTGCTCAAAGTCAGGGTCACTTTGCTTTGACAGCTTCTCTGGAATGGAGGGCTTCTTCTGTAAGATAGTTGAGTAGGCTTGAGGGCTGATAGTCATCTAGGCAGGTAATGAATCGATGCACACATCACACCCAGAGAGCGAAACAGTCCAACCTCAGGGTCTGATCCTGGAGGGACTGAAAAGGGATGGCCATGGATATAGGTAGGAGTCTGTAGACATCAAAGAAGGCTGCAGTTGGCCTTCTTCCCAGCTTGGCTCAGCCACATAGCCCTTATAGATGACTGTTTTGGCATGCAGTGTCAGAACAAAGAAAGCTAACCCATGTTTCCTGTGCATGTCCTGGCATCTGCAGGAATGTCCTCTTACTGCCAAGCACTGCACCATAACTTTGTGACTCACTGTAAAGCAGACTCTTTGCTCTTTGCATATGTGTGCACATAGGTGCCTATTTGTGCTTTTTCTTTATTATTTTTATTATAGCTTTTTATTGAGGTAAGGTCATGTATTGTCCAGGTTTCCCTTGACCTTGCTTTGTAGTTTAACCTGCCAATATTTCTGCTTCTACCTCTGAAGTGCTGGGATTTTAGGCATGTATCACCACACCTGGCATATAATAGCTTTTTAAAAATTCTCTAGGTTTAATCATTTTACAATATCTACTTATACATATATACAAGAAAGCTTCAAACCATTGTTTTATATAGAAAGTATTCAATTTTCCATCCTCTCACATACAACAATTCTAAAATGCCCTGGGTACTTCATTTATTCTCTTCTAAAAACAAATAATGATTAAAAGATTTAATAATCTATTATATAGATGTATACTTCTAAAATTTATTGAGGAAAGAGCTATAAAGGAAAGTGTGTTTTTATTTTTTATTTATTTATTTATTTATTTTTAAAATTTTTATTGACTTTTAATCTTACATACCAAAAAAACCCCACCTGATATTTCCCTCCCCTCCCCCATTCCACGTTAGAACTCCAGTCTCCATCATATCCCCTCCCTTTCTCCATTAGTCTCTCTCCTAATTTGATGACATCATCTTTCTCTTCTATTTTGAGGGTCTTGCAAAGGTATTGCTAGGCACTGCAAGGTCATGGATATCGAGGCCAATTTCTGTCTGGGCAGCTGCATAGTAAGAGGTCATATCCTTCCTTTGGCTCATCCATTCTATCCGCCCCCTCTTCCGCAGTGGTCCCTGAGCCACTGGAGGATGTGACAGAGGTGTTTCAGTGTTAGGCACTCCTCCATCCCTTCTTCTCAGCACTATGTTGCCTTTTGTGTCATCCCAGTGGTCATCACCATCTGAAAAGAGAAGCTTCTCTAGCCAGAAGTGAGAATAGCGTTAATATGTGGACATGAACATTTAGTGTAGTGTCCCCAGGGCAGCTTGGTGGGAATAGTATATGCATTTAGTCAGACATGAGCAGGCTTATACCCCCAAGGCTCATGACCTCACCTACCATAGACTTTTACTTAGGTTTTTCGGTACCAGGTATGTATTCCCTCCCGTAGAGAGGGCCTTCAGTCCAATTATGGAGCACTTGGTTACCCCAAGAGTAGACACGCCACTGTTGCACCCGTTCAGTCTTTGGGCCTGTCTGGCCAAGCTTGAATATTCAGCATCCACTATTTTCACTGTTGATGGCTTCTGTCTCCCATACGCTGCGTGCAGTGCAGCTTTTTCCAGCTTTCAGTTGGCTGGTCTACAGGGAGAAGGTTTTCTGGTCAGCACCAGCTTGCTTTCTCAGTGTCCTTGCCTCTCAGGCATGAGATGTCCTCAGCAATAGGGTCTTACTATCTATTTCTCTAGGGAAACCAAGGGCTTTGGCAAAAGCCTTAATGTTTTGGAGGCTACCGGGATCTCCTTGGCCAACATCTCACTGGAAGGAATTCCATCCCAGGTACTGAAAATTTTCTAGTAACAGTCTACATCTTCTAGACATGCCCTTATTCAAAAAAGTAATTTTACATATGTCTTATTGATAATATCTTGAGTTTAGATTGTCCCTCCCCCTGCCCTTTTTGTATGCATTCTCTTCCCATGGCCTCGCTTAGGCCATTCCCCTCCCTGTACTCAGTTCTTCTACTTACATATGTGTATTACCATACACTTAAGTCCTTCCCTTTCTTCCCTCCCTTATAGCCTTTTACCCGCTTACTGGTTTCTGGTACCTATTTTTGGTTCCAGTTCATACACAAGTCTATACATTGGTAGCTAGGATCCACATATGAGAGAGAACATGTGACGATTGGCTTTCTGAGCCTGGGTTACCTCACTAAGTATAATCCTTTCCAGATCCATCCATTTCCTGCAAATTTCATAATTTCATTTTTTCTTTACTGCTGAATAGAACTCCATTGTGTAAATGTACCACATCTTTATTATCCACTCATCTGTGGACGGACATCTAGGCTGCTTCCATTTCCTAGCTATTGTGAATAGAGCAGCAATAAACATGGTTTTGCAAGTATCTCTAAGGTAGTGAGAAGAGTCCTCTGGATATATGCCTAGGAGTGCTATAGCTGGATCATATGGTAAATCTATTTCTAGCTGTCTCAAGAACCTCCACACTGATTTCCACAGTGGCTGGACCAGCTTACATTCCCACCAACAGTGTAGAAGTGTTCCTGTTTTTCCGCATCCACGCCAACACTTATTGTCATTTGTTTTAAAACCACTTTGAGATTCCATATCACTCCTGTCAGAATGGCTGCCATCAAGGAAAGTGTGTTTTTAAAAAAGTATGCCTCTTACTTTTTTAACTTTAAAATGTTTTTTTTTTTTTTTTGCCAGGTGTGGCGGTACACACCTTTAATCTCAACACTCGAGGGGCAGAGGTAGGAGGATTGCTGTGAGTTTGAGGCCACCCTGAGACTACATAGTTAATTTCAGGTCAGCCTGGGCCAGAGTGAGACCATACCTTGAACAACCAAAAAAAAATCTTATTTTTTCCATTTTTGACATTTTCACGCATGTATGTAATGAATTTTTTTGGGGGGGGGAGAGAGAGGGAGAATGGGTGCACCAGTGGTCTCTCAGCCACTGTGAAAGAACGCCAGATGCATGCGCCCCCTTGTGGGCAAGTGCGGCACTTTTTGCATCTGGCTAAAAGTGGGACCTGGAGAATCGAACTGACATTCTAAGGCTTGGCAGGCAGGTGCCTTAACCGCTAAGCCATCTCTCTAGCCCAGCATTTTTAAAATTTATTGACTGTGAGCTTTACTGTATGAACATATTGGTCATATTCCCATTGGGTTATATATTCTTATGTTTTCTCTCCCCACCCCATTTCCACTGAGGGCCCTCCTTGGTGGGGTTATTGGTATTCACTGTGGGTTATGTATGCACTAGACACTCTCTGGCAGTGGGAGGCATTCCCTCTGGATATACCTTCCCATCCTGTGGCTCTTACAATGTTTCCACTTCCTCTTCCTCAATGTTCCCTGAGTCTTGGAGGGTGGGTTATAAATCTCCTTTAGTGATGAGCTCTTTGTGTCTGTTGATTTTTTGCTTTGATGAGTTTTGGGTCTCCTCAGTGTCTACTGCCATCTCTGTGGAGGAGGTTTTCAGACTAGCAGAAAGAGCAGCATCATGTTTAATCCACCTCTTTCTCAATGATGTCTGCTCGGACCTGGCATATGTGATAGGGATGGCTAGTCTCCTGCTAGGCAGTTGGCTTTCTTTTCTGTCATACTGGTGGATCTTGGGTCTCCCCAGTATTTGTTGCCATCTGTGAAAAGCAGATTATCCAACTAAGAGTGAGAGCACTATGAATCAAAGGGAATAAGAAAAGTCATTTAAAAAACCTTTTGCTGGACCTATCCTCTTATCTTGGTCAAAGAACAGTAGAAGCTTCCCGCTGGAGTTTATGACCTTCCTATCCATAGGCTTTTGACTTGGTCCTCAGTACCAGGTATAGAGTCTCTCCCACTGAGAAGGCCTCCTATATGATGAGAGAGCAATTGATTATCCCCATAACCTGTGTGTCATTATTATACAGGTGTGTACATCTTGTCCAGCTGGTTGATTTTGTAATTTTCAGGATCCCTGATTGCTCATGCTGTTGGTGACTATAATCCTTCAGTAGCTCACAAAAACCTTTGCAGCACTGAGGCTAGCCAGTGAGGAGCTGGTTTCCTTCTCGGTTCAAGAGTGATCTCCCTCAATGTCCTGTGACCACAGAATGTGTGTTGTCTTCAGCAATAGGGTGTTACTGTTTAGATCTAGTGAGTAACCAAGTGCTTTGGCAATGGCCTGCATTTTTGGGGACTTCATGGGCCTTTGTTACCAACAGCTCACTGTGACAGGTAACCCTGTTTTAGCACTGGAATTTATGAACAAGAGCATAGGGTTTTAGGCGTAAGCTTTTTCCACCTCCTGCAGAGTATTTCTGCCTGGAAAAATCTCACATACCTTATTGATAGTTATATCTTTAACTAATCAGGAAGAAAGTTTCCATGATACTGATTAATGTCATCATTAGTTTTGTAATTTTCCCTCCTACCCTCTTTTATGTCAGTCCCCCACCAAGACCCTTCTACCTCCTATATTCTGTCTTTTGATTTGCCTGTCAAATATCCCCTCCTTCCATCCCTCCATTTCCCCTCTCTTATAGCCTCATTCTAGTTCCTTGCCAATACTGCTGTTGCATATTAAAACATAAAGAAATCAAGCCGTACCATGTTAGGAACTACATATGAGAGAGAACATGTGGCATTTGTCTTTCTGAGCCTGTTCAACTTCACTTAGTAGACTTTCCCCAACTCCATCCATACTCCTGCAAAGTCCATGATTTCATTTTTCTTTACCACTGAGTAGATGTATGCACCAAATCTTCATTATCCATTCTTCAGTTGATGGGCATCTGGGCTGATTCTAATTCCTAGCTATTGTCACTAGAACAGTGACAAACATGGCTGAACAAGTATCTCTGTAATAAAGAGTGGAGTCTTTAGGGTATATGCCCAGGAGTGGTATAGCTGGATCAAATGGTAGATCTACTTTCAGATTTTTGAGGAGCCTCTATACTGATTTCCATAGTGGCTGTACAAGTTTGCACTCCCACCAACAGTGGATGAAAGTCCTCTTTCCCCATACCCTGCCAGCATTTGTTGTCATTTTACTTTTTGATGATTGCTGACTGGAGTGAGATGGAATTTCAGTCATTTTCATTTGCCCTTTCCTTATGGATAAAGATATTGAACATATTTTTTAGATGTTTATTGGCCATCTGTATTTCTTCCTTTGAGTACCCTGTGTTCACTTCCCTGCCCCATTTTTTGAGTTTGTTGCATAATTTTTTATTGCTTCGTTTTTTGTATATTCTAGATATTAGATATTAAACCTCTGTTGGTTGTTTGACTGTGGATGGTTTTATTTGTACATTAGATTTCCAGTTTCATAAGATCCCAATGGTTAAGGCTTTGTCTAATTCCCTGAGCTACTGGGGTCCTATTCAGAAAAATTTTCCTTATTTATATATCTTGGAGTGCTCTCCCTAATTTTTTTATAGTTGTTTTAGTGTTTCAGGTCTTACACTGAGGTCCTTGATCCACTTGGAGTTGATTTTTGTGTAGGGTGAGAGAAGAAGATCTAGATTCATTCTTCCACATGCTTTAGGAATTTTTATTAGAATTGCAGGGAATCTGTATATTGCTTTTGGTAGGATGGCTATTTCCTTTAAAAAATTTTTTTATTGACGACTTTCTATACTTACCTACAAACAATAAACCGTGATATTTCCCTCCCCTCCCCATTTTCCCCTTCACAACTCCACTCTCCATCATATCCCCCTTCTCTCCATTAGTCTCTCTTTTATGTTGATGTCATCCTATTATGACATCCTATTTCCTATTATGAGGGTCTTGTCAAGGTATTGCTAGGCACTGTGAGGTCATAGATATCGAGGCCAATTTCTGTCTGGACAGTTGCACTGTAAGGAGACCTCTCCTTCCCTTGGCTCTTACATTCTTTCTGCCACCTCTTCCGTAATGGACCCTGAGCCTTGGAGGGTGTGATAGAGATGTTTTAGTGCTGAGCACTCCCCCGTCCCTTCTTCTTAGCACTAGGTTGCCTTTGGGTCATCCCAGTGGTCTCCAGCATCTGAAAATAGAAGCTTCTCTAACCAGAAGTGAGAGTAACTTTAATATATGAATGTGAACATTAAGTATAGTGTTTTCAGGGCAGATTGGTGAGAATAGTATATGTATTTAGCCAGACAAGAGCATGCTTTATACCCCTAAAGCTCATGACCTCCTCTACAACAGATTTTTGATTAGGTTTTCCATACCAGATATGTATTCCCTCCCATAGAGGGTACTTAGTGTGGTTTGTCCCCAATCCCAGCAAGTGGAGACTGAAATTGTACCTATATGTGGAGTAGAGAGGAAGTTCACCTGAGCCCAGTGACCCTATTTTACTAGGTACCTGGCAGCAGAGCATATGATAGCTTTTATGTATATTTTCAGATACACAAAATATTAACATAGTTACATGACAATATTATTTAAAGTAAGCTTTAAAGTGTAATTACTCTTAACATTGAAGGCAAGGAAAACTACATTCATTTTGTCATCTTAATTGGAACTATTAAAAATAAAATTTAAGCAATAAACATTATGGTTGGCAATCTAGTATTTTTTTCTTTTTTTGAGTTTTTTAATTATTTTTTTATTGACAACTTCTATACTTACATACAAAAAGTGCATGATATTTCCCTCCCCTTCCCCTGTTCCCTTTTAGAACTCTAATCTCCATCATATCCCCTCCCTCTCTCCATTAGTCTCTCTTTTAATAGTATTTTTTTCTATATGTGAATTTTAATTCACTTTAAAATTGTCTAGGTAACCAAAGGTTTCTCATCCATTAACTTGATGTAGTACCATTCCAGATCCTAATGTCAATTAAGGACCTCAGGAATTCCATTTTACACTGGTGTTATCACTGGAAGTCTGACAGAGTGATAGCATTTAGTTTTGCACAGCCACTCTAAGTATAAAACCAAGCCCAGGTACTTTGTAGTCTTGTGCCATGCTCAAATACACTGATTCTCCCTCTAAAGATTGCTTGTTACATTCAGTTTGGTTGACATAATACACACATTTCAAAACCCCTCATGGTTAGAAACAGAGGCAACAGGTCTACACAGACATATTTAGAGGTTCATGAGTCAATGAGAAAGCCAGCTGACTCAAGCCTTGCAAAAAATAAAATATGGGCTTGGCTTTTATTCCATACTGCAGGAAGTCCAGGAAGACACAGCTGTTTTTAAATTCCAAATTTTTAAGCCTCTCTGATATATTTAGGACTCACCTTAATTTGAAGTAAGTGGCTGGGGTCTGATCACACTTGTCCTTTTATAAATCTGCCTTTGAAATCGAGTCTTCTGTCTGTACTCCCAGCATCACATTTATGATGGTTAAATTCTGTTGTCCACTTGATCAGATTAGGAATGCACAGCTGATTTCAGGAAAGATTAACTGCAAGAGGAAGTCCTTCCTCTAGAGCGGGCAGTCCTCCTGGTGGTGGGCTATGTATAAGAAAGCTCTTCACTTGTACGCGCATCTATTCTTTTCTGCTATCCTTCGTTAGCATTGGATTCTTTTGCTCTGCTTTCCAATGTGGGCTGAAGACCAGCAGCTCCCCAGGAAGCCTCCAGGCCTTCAGTGCTGGACTGGGACTGCTGAGGCATCCAGCCACTTGGATCGAGCAGCTACTGAGTTCCTTGTCGCTCAAGCCTGTGGACAGCTACTATTGGATTGCAGTAGGCTAATACAATAAATTCCCTTTTTAATACTAATTCAGCCTATTGGCTCTGTTCCTCTAGAGAACCCTGACTAATACAACACTGTCTTTTCTTCAGTGCTATAAAAGAGCCACACGTGCCCTGGATATCCTGCCCCAAAGCCCTTCCTGTCCCTATACCATGCTTTTGTCTCTCAGGGTTCATCTGTCTATACCTGCCTTTTGTGCAGAGTACAGCAAAATCTAGGACAGACATTTCTAGCATGCTGGATAGGATCTCAGAGTTCAGGTATTCACTGGAAATTTCATTAAATCCTTGGAAAAATATTGTGACATATTTACTCAGCCCTGCAGACTACAAATGAGACAGCATGTCCAGTCTGCCTTATGTCCTTCTGGGTTTCAGCCTCCTGATGTCTCTTGCCACAGTTGTCCCACATTGTTTTTTCCTGGCCCCCTGGTCTTTCCAGGATCCAGGGCTACCCAGCCTCCTCTAATCACCCAGG
This sequence comes from Orientallactaga sibirica, assembly GCA_036365145.1. Classification (NCBI taxonomy): domain Eukaryota; kingdom Metazoa; phylum Chordata; class Mammalia; order Rodentia; family Dipodidae; genus Orientallactaga; species Orientallactaga sibirica. Next base: position 14,968,527 of record JAEOAD010000039.1, read on the forward strand.
ACCACGCCTACCTCTTGTCCACCTACCCTTTGCTTGCTATGCCTTCTGGCCTCACTTTGAGCTAGTATAATATATTTAAAGTCCATGTCCCCACAGGGTGATGCCTATGGAAGAGGTGTGGATAGGGCATGTGTTCCCTAAGGTCAAGTTCTAACTCCACACACTAGTCTTACCATCCTGATGGCTCTGAACCTCAAGGAGGGTACATGGTGAAGACTGGTCTACAGCTTCCTCTTGCTGGCTTCCTCACCCCTTGTCCCTAGTGTAGGAGTGAGCTGGGGACAGAGTTTCAGCTCCATCCTGGGCAGAAGTCCCACTTTGTCACTTGACATCTTGGGGAGAAAGTACTTCTTTGTCTTGTATGCAATCATGAGAAGTCAGAGGACAAGCATTTTCTGATCACTTCACTGGGAAGTCTTCCTAAAGTTGCCATTTTCACCAAGGAAGTAATTTAGTCACACACTTGAAGCAGAGTTGAGCATTATCTCTGAATCTTCTTTCACACTAAATACCATCCATCTTAATAACAGAAATCATGCAGTGAAGCCAGCCAGGGGCCTCGTGGAGTCTGAGATATGTGGAGCAGCCAGTGATGGAGCAGTCTGCACTGTGTCAGGGGTTGGCCAGCAGCCAGTGTAGAGTTGCAAATGAAGCAAGTGCCAAGTATGACCACATGAGTGAGCGGGTGATGTGTTTCTGACACATTGTAACTATGGAGATTTCTTCAGATGTTTGCCTTGGTGAGGAAGCTTCCACTTCACACCAGCATCTGGGAAGTTCAGGGGGAAATCAAGTATGTTTTTCTGCAGTTGAATTCACAATTCCAAAGATATCCATTTGGTCTGTGAAGATGCTTGCACATTTTTTTTTTAGTTAAGTAATTTTTAATTATACAATTATATAGTGTATCAGTCAGGGTTCTGTAGAGAAATAGAACTGATAGAATGAATTGTATCAAAAAGGGGATTTATTGGATTAGTTTACAGCAGCCCAACAGTAGCAGTTCTGCAGGCTTGAGAGTTGAAAAACCAGATAGCTTCTTAGTCCATGTGGCTCCATGCCTCGGCAGTTCCAATCCAGCACTGAAGGCCTAAAGGCTTTCTGGAGAGCTGCTGGTCTTTAGTCCACATTGGAAGGCTGAGGAAACTTGGGTCCAATGCCAACAATGGATAGCTGAATGGGATAGATGCATGTATGAGTTAAGGCACTTACCAGCAAGCAGCACCAACATCCAGGCAGGAGGAAAGGGCTCTTTACTCTCAGGGCTTCCTTACATAAAGCCCACCATCAGGAGGTCCATCCACTCTGAGGGGAGGGCTCACTCTGGAGGAAGGACTTCTTCCTTCAGTCAGTCCTCCTGAAAGCAACCTCAGAGACCCACCCAAGAGGAATGTCAGTGGATTCCTAATCAGATCAAGTTGATAACAGAACTTGACCATCACAAGGACTCCCCTTGTCAACCTGACACCAAACCGTATCTTCTAATATCACACTTAATTTTCAAATGAAGATAGTAACAAGGCTATAATTCTATCTAACATGATATAACTATGCCATATACAACTGGAAACACACAATATTTCCTCACAAACACAAGGCAAGGTCCCATTAGAATGCTTGGTCTCTAATATAAGTTAAATATAAATTTAGCAATAGTTTACTAGTCATATAATCTCAATCAATATTAATTAAATAAGCTGGGCGTGGTGGCGCACGCCTTTAATCCCAGCACTTGGGAGGCAGAGGTAGGAGGATCGCCGAGAGTTTGAGGCCACCCTGAGACTACATAATGAATTCCAGGTCAGCCTGGACCAGAGTGAGACCCTACCTTGCAAAACCAAAAAAAAAAAAAAAAAAAAAAAAAAAAATTAAATAATAGAGATATAGAGAAAATAATAACAAAAGCATCTTAGTATTGGTGTGCATATGTGCAAACACTCTTCAAAGTAGGACAGAAACACTCATGGCAATTACAGTCCTTGGGTTTATAACTGGTCCCGTGATCTTAGCTGGTATTTGTAACTGCCTTCTTCTACTACCCATTCTGTATTTCCTCCACTTTCATCAAGCACCTAAGCAGGTCTTGGTTCTTTACCTGAGGGGTGACCCATACCTTCATTCCTGAAGGATCTGGCCCATTTATTGCTCTGCTTAATTGGGTTGTTGTAGTTTTCCATTGACCTTGATCACAGGACATGGTAACACTAAGGGATCACCTGCACTCCAGACATACTCTTCCTTATCTCCATTGTGGAGCAGCAGTCCCATTTCCCCCTTGTAGTATGGATCAATCATCCCTGCTAACACTATAACTCCTTTCTCAGCCTGTTGACTCAAGAGCACCAGAAGTCCAAAGTGGCCAGGGAGAAGTCTTAGCTTCCAGTTCAATGGAATGTTCTTTGTGCCTCCCAACAGAAGCACTCTTTTCTTTGGAAACAAGACTTCTAGGCCAGCAGAGCATAATTTGTGGGAATAGGAAGCAAAAATTTGGCTAATAGGTCACCTAGGATTATGGTAAGCAGCACTATTCCTGTTTCCACTCCTTGATTCCTGGACCCATGAATGCAGGCTGTAGGAGAAACATTATCATATATAGGATGCTTATTCAGAGCATATACAGCTTTCTGGAGAACCTTTCCCTAGCCCTCGAGGCTATTGCCACCTATTTGGTACTGTCACTATTTCTTTAAAAGGCCATTCCACCATTCTATCAAGCCAGCTGCTTCAGGATGGTGAGGTCATGGTAAGACCAGTGAATTTCATGAGTATGAGCCCACTGCCAGACTTCCTTGGCCATAAAGTGAGTTCCTTAGTCAGAAGCAATGCTGTGTGGAACACCATGATGATGGATAAGGCATTCTGTAAGCCCACAGATGGAAGTTTTGATAGAAGCACTACATGTAAGAAAAGCAAATCCATACCCAGAGTCAGTATCTATTCCAGTAAAAACAAAACACTGTCCTTTCAATGATGGAAGTGGTCCAAGTTGTTGGCTGGTCACCCTGAGAAGTGCTACGGTATTGGGAACTCAGTGTTGGTCTCTGCTGTTGACAGATTTGGCACTCAGCAGCAGCTGTAGCCAGGTCATCCTTAGTTAACAGGAGTCCATGTTGTTGGCCCATTCATAACCTTCATCCCTGTCACCATGGCCACTTTGTTCATGCGCTCATGGGGCCATGACAAGGATGGCTAGAGAAAATAGTTGACCACTGTGCACAGAATGTGTCAGCGTATCTACTTGATTATTAAAGTCATTCTCTGATGAGGTCACCTTCTGGTGAGCATTAACATGGGACACAACTATCTTTACACCCTCTACTTATTCAGATAGATCAATCCACTTACACCTTACCCAAATGTCTTTGCCACCAATTTTCCAATTGTGCTCCTTCCAAGTTCCTGAACATCCTACCAAACTGTTGGCTAAAGCCCACGAATCAGTATATAACCACAAATCTGATCATATTTCCTTTGGAGCAAAATATACAATCATGTTCACTGCCCAAAATTCTGCCCATTGTGAAGATTTCCCATCACCACAGTCCTTCACAGCTGTCCCAGAGAAAGGCTGTAATGCTGTGGCTGTCTACTTCTGGAAGTTGCCCACATTACATGCTAAACCATGTGTAAACCATGCCCTAGTCCTCTCCTCTTCAGTCAATCCGTTATAGGACAAATTCCATGATGCCATAGGTGCATGCTTGTGGACAGAAGGCATTGTGACAGGAGTGGCAACTATAGGCATTTGGGCAACTTTTTCAGGTAACTTACTTGTACCTTCAGGGCCTGCTTCAGCCTGATCATGTATATACCACTTGGTGATAGACTGCTACTGTGCATGTCCAACTTTATGGCCTGGTGGGTCAGATAATATCCAGCTCATAATGGGCAGCTCAGGTCACATAGTAACTTGATGGCTCATTGACAAGCATTCAGTTTCCACTAAGGCCCAATAAATAGTAGGCTAAAAACTGTCTCTCAAAGAGAGAATAATTGTCTACAGATGATGGCAGGGCCTTGCTCTAGAATCTCAAGGGATTCCACTGTGATTCACCTATGAGGCCCTGCCAAAGGCTTCAAATAGCATTCCTATCTTCCACTGACACCTCAAGTACCATCAGATCTGCTGGATTGTGTAGCGCAAGTGGCAGAGAAGCCTATATTAGCAACCTGGACCTGTTGAAGAGCCTTTGTTTGTTCTGTGCCCCACTGAAAACTAGCAGCTTTCCCAGTCACTTGGTATGTGGGACAGAGTAACACTCTCAAGTGAGGAATGTGCTGTCTCCAAAACTCTTAGTGGTAGGAGGGGCCAGGTGCAACAAGTTATCCTTCACCTTAGAAGGACTATCTCTATATGCTCCACATCACTGAACTCCTAGAAATTTCACTGAGGTGGAAGGTCCTTGAATTTTGGTTGGGTTTATTTCCCATTCCCTGATGGCATATATGCTGTCCCAGCAACTCCAGAGTGGTTGCCACCTCCTGCTCATTTGATCCAATGAGTATTATGTCATTAATATAAATGGGCCAATGTGACACCTTGTGGAGATCCCTGCAAACTAGGCTATGATAAAGAGCTGAAGAGTTAATATAACCTTAAGGTAAAACAGTAATGGTGTACTGCTGACCTTACCAGCTGAAGGAAAATTGCTTCCTGTGGTCCTTATGGTCCTATGGTATGGAGAAGAAAGCATTCCCAAGATCAATTGCTGCATACCAGGTACCAGGAGATGTGGTAATCTGATCAAGTAAACAAACCACATCTCGTACAGCAGCTGCAATTGGAGTCACCACTTGATTAAGTTTCCCATAATCCACTGTCATTCTCCAGGATCTGTCTGTCTTCTGAACAGGACAAATAGGAGAGTTAAAGGGAGACATGGTGAGAACCATCACCCCTGCATCCTTCAAGTCCTTTATAGTGGCATTAATTCCTGCAGTCCTTCCAGGGAAGCAATATTGATTTTAGTTAATTATTTTTCCTGGTAGCAGCAACTCTGGTGGCTTCCATTTGACCTTTCCAATCATAATAGCCCCACTCCACAAGTCAGAGAACCAATGTGGGAATTCTGCCAACTTCTAAGTATATCTATCCCAAGTATGCATTCTAGGACTGGGGGAAAATAACCACAGGATGAGTTCAGGGACTCACTGTCAGTCAAATATTTGTCAAAACTGCATTGATCACCTGACCTCCATGAGCACCTACTTTAACTGGAGGGCCATAACACTGTTTGGGGTTTCCTGGAATCAATGTCCATTGAAAACCAGTGTCCAGTGTGCCCCAAAAGGTCTGATTATTTCCTTTTCCCCAAATGTACAGTTACCCTAGCAAAAGGCCACAGGATCCTCTGAGGAAGGATGAAAGAAAGGGGACCTAGTCACCCCTTCATTCAAGGGGCTCAAGTTTGGAATTTGGTTAAGAGGCCTTGATTCACTGTTTCTATGACTCAAGGTAGCCTTTTGTTCTTTTGCTCTGGAACTTTTCTGCTTATACATATACAGCAGAAACTGAGGAGGCCTCTTATCTGTTTTACATCTAAGAACACGATGACTCATCAGCCAATGCCAAAGGTCTAAGTGAATTATACCATTATGAGCATTGGTTTGCCTATCTTGTTGATTATAACAAACATGTTCACCTTGTCTTTGGCAATTCAGCACAACCACTGGCCCTTGTTACTATGAGATCCAGTTAGACCCATTGCATTTCACTGACCTAATGCAGCAGCTGGGGCTCCCTCTGTAAGTTCTTTTTACATAAAAGACCAATGATTGGGCACTTTAAGTATGCTGGTGCTCCCCTCACAAGTCTGTTTATTATAGTCTTAGTGAGGGGCACATCTTCCGGATGCTCCCATTTTTGGGGCAAAGATGAATATGTATGGTAAATCCACTCCGGCATTCCAAGTTCTGTGAGCCTTTTAATCCCTTCATCAGCATTAAGCCAAGGGATATCAGGCAGCTTGAGCTCATTCACAGTAAGCCATCTTTGAATCCATACTTCAGTCAACCAATCAAATAAACTCTTGGCAACTCTTTTAACTGCATGAGCTGTAGTATTAAACCCAGAGTCTCGGCTCAATGGGTCCCATTTTAATAAATTCAGCCTAATCTAATTTTCTATTCCTTCCTCTTTCATTATCACACCCTTAAAATCCATTCTCATATATATTCCCTGTGCTTCTGCTTGTACCAGTTAGAAAACTCTTCAAGTTCTTTAGGGGTATATCCAACCTCTTCACAGGTCACATGTTCTGTCTCACCTTTAGGAGCCTGCTTAGGTCTAGGGGCAAAGGTGAGTGGGCACTGAGGGCTATCAGCATGATCTTGCTTGGCATCTCCTTGAGGGAAAGTCAGTGCTGGTTCCTCAGACAATGCAAGATTAATTTCCTCAGGCAAGGGTGGAAAAGGAAACATTTCAGGACATGGAGGAGGGGATGCAACCTCTGCTAAGGGAGGGAGACTACTTCCTAGCCAAAATAAGTCCATCAGGGGGCTGAGAGATGGCGGTTAAGGCACTTGCCTGCAATGCCAAATATGTGCAACATTGCATGCTCATGTCACTGTGCATCTGGCTATGTGGGATCTGGAGATTCGAACGTGGGTTCTTAGGCTTTGCAGGCAAGTGCCTTAAGCACTAAGCCATCTCTCCAGCCCTGAGCATTTGTTATTTTAAAACACTATTTATTTCTCTCTCTCTCTCTCTCTCTCTCTCTCTTTCCCTGTGTAGGCATGCCAGGGTTTCTTGTCCCTGCAAATGAATTACAGATAATTGAACCACTTTTGTGGGTGTGGCTTAGTATGGTTGGCTGGGGAATTGAACCTGGGTCAGCATGTTTTACAAGCAAGTACCTTTAACTGCTGAGCCATCTCTCCAGCACCATAAGTTCTTTTTTGTTTTTGTTTTTTTTTTCAAGTTAGGGTTTCACTCTAGTCCAGGCTGACCTGGAATTCACTATGTAGTTTCAGGGTGGCCTTGAACTCATGGTGATCCTCCTACCTCTGCCTCCTGAGTGCTGGGATTAAAGGCGTGCGCCACCATGCCCAGCCTCATAAGTTCTTTTAATAGTCAAAATTATTACTTTGTCCAGCAAAAAATGGCTCACAACGTGGGCAAATGAGTGAGCCTGTATAATCTTTCACCCTGCTTGTTAATCTAACAAAATTCTCCACTGATGTTCCTGTCAGATCCACACCTGTTTTGGGGACACCACTGCTGCACTGAATGTTTCATCTGTGAGCCTTGCCTCAGTCTCAGTCAGAGACACTGCTCTCACTGATTTGCTGATGGAATTATAAAGTGGATAGTGGCAGGTATGTAAGAAACATGCATCACACTGAAGCTTCTAAGATCATCAAATTTTCAATAAAGAACCCTATGTTTTCCTTTTGAGGTTTTATGCTGCGTGTTCTTTTGTACTTGAATCTATAGGGATGCAGATGCTCTCTCATCCCATAGTGCCTGGTCAGCATGTCATCCCACAATTGCTTCAGATACAGGACAGGATTCAACAACTCATCTATATACACAGTGAACTACCTGCCCTATGACTGAAGAGCATCAGTGTCTTGTTAACAATCCTCTCTTCTGAGTAAATATAGAATATGCTGCATATACAATAGGCAGCCTTTTCGGGTGCAAGTGATAGCAAGTTTGCCTTCACTGAGCATATTTCTACCTCAAGCATCATCACTACTGTGCCTTCCTCAGTGGTGACTTGAAAACCTAGCTGTGGAAATCAAGACTCATGACTTACTGAGCTAATCAGACTTTATAAAACTGAAAACTTTTGTGCTCTTGAGGACACCACCAAGGAACTTCATAGAAAGCTGCAGAATGGGAGAGGAAATTTTTAGGTCCAATAGCTGGTCTGGTCAGGGCATTCACCCAAAGTTCACAAAGTCCTGTCACACCTGTATTTCACAGGGCTGATAATCGAATTAAAAAGGACAGAGGGTTCCTAGTCTGTTTTGTCAGGCAGAGAGCACAGTACTGCCATTCTCGTCCTGACAGAAATTCAGATGGAATTGAAAACATGTGGCTGTGCTCAGATCTACCAGAGAAGCAAAACACCAGGCAAATCACTACCCAAACCTGAACAGGTGATGGGGACAGGAGCCACAGCACAAGAAAGGTAGTCTAGCTAGAGGCAGCCACTGTGGATGCATAAACTTGTGATTAGCATGGACTGGCCAGAGGGTGGTGACTTCAGACACCCCTGCCTTACCACCTGGGCCTGCCTCACCTCCAGGAGCCCACCAAGTCCTGAGGATGACAGTTCCCCTCATGCTTCAAATGTCCAGAATGTTCTCTTCTTAACATGCCTGCTCTTAATGGCAGCCTACATGACCCATCCTATGGGTCTATAACAACATAAGAACAGAGGGGAGGGAAATACAGGTCTCAGCTCTCTCTTTCTTCCCCTCTTCTCATGAGAGAATAAAGCTAAGAAACACTCAAGGATACTACAGACCAAGGTGCAGGCTCACTGAAAGAATAAGACCAATTTATACCACTATGGGATGCTTCCCTCCTTCACACATAAGGCCACATCACAGGGCTTCTATCTGGATACTGGGGATTAGTGCTGAAGGGGTTTCTGTTGGTTCAGATCTGGTTTCAGGAGAAATCTCTAAGGAGACACAAAGAAAATAAGAGAGAGAGGAAATAGGACCCCAAGAGAGATTTTAACCTCTTAAAACTACTGCTTCAGCAAACATTAAACACAGCCTGGCTCCTATATAGACAAACATAGAACCTCACATGAAAGGACAATTAACTCAGTGTCCTTTATCCATTGTATTATATCCAGCACTCAGTGGAATAGTGTGAGACAATAGTGAATGGAAGAAGACATCCACAGACACAGGGCAAGCATCAGAACCACCGAGAGTAGTGGCTGAGATCTGGAACTGTCAGAAAGGGAAGACTTAGGGTTCTAGTGGGAAAGATGGACACCTGCAAGAACAGACTGGATTCAGAAGAGATGGCCATTCGAAGAAACAATCAGAGAGAGATGCTGGAAAATTCTCCACCTCATATGCCTTTGAGGCCTTATCAGCACAGCCAAGAAGGAAAGTGGGCTTGAGGATTCCCTGTAGATACTTCCTAAACCAAAGAGCAAAGAAAACAAATTGAACAAAGTATAACATGTCATTCAACAGCTGTGGAGAATTATTAAGTGTGTAATATACAAGGCAACAATGATACCAGGCAGAGAGGAAGAAAAGAAAGGAACGATGTTCGCAACACAAATGGTTGGGAATGGCAGACATCAAACCACAGATCCAGGAAGCTAAGAGGGCATGCGCGCTACCTACCTGAAAGTACATTTAGGTACATCATACATAGTCCAGGTGTGCAAAAGCAAAGGCAAAATCTTGAAAGACTTCAGAAACCAAACAGTTGCCCTACAGAGGAAGAAGATGATCATTACATTCTACTCTTCAAAAATCATCCAAGTGGGAAGAATAGATTGAAATCTTTAATGTTTTGGAAGAAAAAAAAATCAACAGAATTCTGTTTAAGCAATGGAATCATCCAACAACAGGAGAACATGCGCTCTTCACAAGCTCATAGACCATGCATCAATACAGACTACATCCCAGGCCATAACGCACAGAAATCAATAATAGAAAGATATGTAGAAAATCCCCAAATGTAAGTATACTTAACAATATAATTATAAATAACATGAACAATCTCAGAATAAACTTTAAAAATATTAAAAATATTTTGAGCTAACTTAAAAAACAAAGAACTTATCAAAATTTGTGAGATGCCCATAATAGCACCTGGACAGATATTTTTATAGCATCCAATACATATGTTAGAATGGAAGAAGGAACTAAAATCAGTGATCCAAGCTTCTATCTTAGGAAATTGGGGGAAGAAGAGTAAATTAAATTCAAAATAAACAGAAAGACAAAAATATGAATTATAAATTAATGAAACCTAAAGCAAGAAGTCAATAAGGAAAATAAGCCAAAGCCACCCCCTTTTAACAAGACCTAAAATTTTAATAAACCTCCAGCCATGCTAAGAAAGAGAGAAGGCACAAATTACTAACTAATATTAGATGTGAAAGAATGCTCATCATTCTGAATTCCATGAACTTTAAAAAGATAACAAAAGGGGGGCTTGGGAGATGGCTCAGTGGTTAAAGATGCAGGCATGGGTTCCATTCCCCGGCACTCATGTAAAGCCACTCAAGGGCCAGACTTATTTTGAGCAGCAAGGGACCCTGCCTCCAAGGAAGTGGAGCACAGACAACTCCTCCGATCTGCACACACACACACACCTATACACACACACACACACACACTCACATACACACAGAACTAATTTTTAAAAAGATAACTAAAGGTGTTATGAACAAATACATGCCCACAAACGATGTGCTGAATGAAGTTAGTGAATTCCTTGGATGAAAAATCTACCAGTGCAAGTCTTGTATCTTTTGAGAAATTGATTTAATAATTAATAATCTTCTACAATAGTAAGCACCAAGACCAAGATGAATTCACTATTGAATTCTTCAGAATATTTGAGGAAGAAATTATTCCTGTCTGTGCAGTCTCTGTGAGTAGAAGGAAGATTTTCTACCTTATCCTGGTAAGTCAGCATTATCCTGACAGCAAAACTCAGCAAAAACATTATAAGACAGGAATACAACCCACCAGTGTCTCTTGTGAATGTAAAGTGGGACTCCCCAACACTGATGAGTAAAAGGATTTAAACACCCATGACCACATTGATTTATCCCCAATATTCAGAGCTGACTCATCATTTGAAAAATCAATTGATATCACCACATCAACAGATTGAAGAGAAAAAACACCATACGACCATATGAATAGATAGAGGAAGCATTGACAAAATTTAATTCTGACTCATAATCAGAACCCTGCGAAGTAGGAATGGAGGGAACTTGTTTAACTTGACAAAGAATGCCTACAAAACCCTGAAGCCAACCCCACACTTCACAGTGAGAAACACTGCTGACAAGAACAAATCCCTCTTCATTGTTATACTGGAAGTGTAGCTAATAAATGAGACAAAGCAGGGTATATATGTGAGGAAGGAAGAAATAGATCTCTTTTTCACAGATGTGATTATCTAAGCAGACATCCAGACTCATCTAAATCCTCCTACACTTAATTGTTGAAAGATACCAGGTTATTATACAAAAATCAGTTGCTTTAACATATACCAACAACAAAACTCTCTTGACTAGAGAAGCTTCTCTTTTCATATGGCAGTGACCTTGGGATGACTCAGAAGGCACCATGGTGCTGAGAAGAAGTGACAGAGGAGTGCCTAGCACTGAAATATCTCTATCACATCTTCCAAGGCTCAGGGTCCATTGCGGAAGAGGGGGCAGAAAGAATGTAAGAGCCAAAGGAAAGGTAGTACTCCTTACAACATGCTCCTCCAGACACAAAATAGCCTGGATATCCATGACCTCACAGTGCCTAACACTACCTACATAAGACCATCATAATAGGAGGAAAAGATGATGACATCAAAATAAAAGAGAGACTGATTGAGAGGGGGAAGAGGTACGATTGGAGAGTGGAGTTGCAAAGGGAAAAGTGGGGGGAGGGAGAGAATTACCATGGGTTATTGTCTACAATTATGGAATAAATAAAAAATAAATAAAAAGATAAATAAATAAAATAAAATAAAAAAGATAAAGAAAATATTCCTAGCTCATTATAAAACGCTAACTGAAGGAATCAAACTTCTAAATAAATGGATCAATATTCCAGGTTCATATAAAGGAGGAATCAATATTGGTAATATGGCACTGCTTACATAGATTAAAATAAATTTCAGGGCTGAGGAGACAGCTTGGTGGATAAAGCACTTGCTGAATAAGTGAGAGGACCAGAGTGTGGATCTAGTACCCAAGTAAATGTTAGGTGGCTGTGGAGTCCTGCCTATAATCCCAGCATTTGGGAAACCATAGACAAGCAGAATCAGTGAGCTCTGTGTTCAAGTGAGAAACCCTGCTTTAGTAAAATAGAGTGGAGAGTAATCAAGGAAGATTCCTGATATTAACCTCTGGCCTCCACTTGTGCACGCACACACACATGAACAGACAAACGCCACACATACATTCACGTGCACAAAAATGTACCTCAATCACAATCCCAGTAAATAGTCTGTGGATATTGGCAAACTAGTTCAGGATATAAAAGAAAAGGAAACAAAGGCACCAATAGCATTGTGATGAGGAGGCACACAATTGGAAGCTATGCTACCCTGCTTGCAGACAGGGTGATTTTGGTGAAAAAGTAGACAAGGAAGTCAATGTGACATAACAGAGAACCAGAAATGGACCCAACACAATTTAGTCACCTGATTCTGTGCAAAGGAGCTACTCAGTCAGACTTGGACAGTTTTCAGGTAATCTTGCTGGAATAGCTGGACGTCAATCTAGACAGAACTTACACCTTACAAAACATGGGTGGCAGGTGTGCATGTAAAATGCTCAGCTATAGACTCCTATAAGATATCATGAGGATGTTGAGGTGACCTGGGCATGGTGATGACTTTAGGCATAACTTCAGAGGCCATGAAGGAAAAGAAAAAAATGTTAAATATCATTAAAATTACAGACTTCTACTCTGTTGAAAGGTACTCACAGAATAAATTACAAGATACAGACAAGACTGGGAGTAAATATTTACAGTTCACTAATCTAACAAATGACTGCTTTCCAAAATATACAGAGAACCTTCGAACTCAACAAATCTGATAAAAAATGGGCACTTTTCGGAGTTACCCCTCCGAATATACATGGATGCCATACAAGCCTTTGAAGAGATGTCTCATACTAAATGTTATCAGGTAGATGCAAATTTGAAAGTGCAGAACTCCTGTGCATACCTGTCAGGACGCTGAGACCCAGAACACACACGTGGCAGCAGCCCTCGGAGGATGTGGAGCAGGGGAACGTGCGCCCCCTGCTGTGCACAGTGCAAAGTGGCCCAGTTTGGTAGTTTCTTGCTTTTTATTTACCAAATACATTAACAACTTATGTCTAAAACTAAAAACTCCCAGACACCAATGACTATAGCGGCTTTGTTAAACTATGAAAACATGGAAACAACCAAGATGTGGTACTGGGCAAGGATCTTAGGGCCTAATGCATGCTGCTGAGCCCTGATTATAATCATTTATAAAGACCTGAAAACAAGTTGTCGAGAATGTGGAGAAATTTTAAAGCTTGTTCACTGCTATGGAATGTGAAATGGTTTAGCCCCCATGGAGAACAGTCTCACATTTGACACTTTAAACATGAAGCTACCCCTTCACTGGATGAGCCCGCAAGAGACGTGACATCCTGCATCCGCACTCACCCTTGGACACATGGCTTAGGTTATCTTCATCACATCAGAGATGTGTGCACAGCCATTGCTCACTGACTGATATGACAGCGGATACAGTGAGGTGTGGCAATGCACTGACCTGTTGCTTGGCAACAGGAAGGCATACTGCAGCATGGTGGGGCCTGGAAGCATCACACTAAGTGAGAGGCACATGAGGTCACACCCTAGAAGGCTTTCTTCAGCTGGAGTGTCAAAACAGGGCATGCTGTGTGACAGGAGTAGGGGAGCAACATCTATAGGTGATAGGTTAGGAGATCTTGCATGATTGCAGGCCTCTCTGTGGAGTGATGAAAATGTCCCAAAGTTGACTAGGGAGGTTCACCCAGCTCTGTGAACACATTAAAATCCACTGTGCCTTTTAAACAAGTGAACTGGAGAGTCAGCTAATTATTTCTTAGTAAAACTATCAAAGGTTCTCTACTTATAACATTGGTTGGAAGCCATGATTAGGACTTGTTTGTTCAGAATCTTCATCTGCCAGCAATAAGCCACAGCTCTATTTTCCTTACCTTACCCTTTCCTGCCCTGCCTAAAGTTTTTTTTTTTTTTTTTAATTCAAGTAATTTATTTATTTTCAAGGAAGAGAGAGAGAGAGAGAAGAATGAATGAATGAATGAATGAATGAATGAATGGGCGTGCCACAGCCTCAAGCCGCTGGAAACCAACTCCAGATGCATGTGACACTTTGTGCATCTGGCTTTAGCTCATTAGGCATTGTAGGCAGGCACGTTAACTGCTAAGCCATCTTTCAGCCCTGCCTGAGGTTTTGGTAGACTTATTGGAAGCTTCCATAGGACATTTACTTCCCATCCCACTCTGGCCCAGCTAGGCTAAAAGTGATGGAAAAATAAATCCCTTCCTCCTAGGTGTGTTCTGGAAATGGCTCCCAAGCTGAACATAGCATGAGAGGGTGGGTGTTGGGCCCACCAAGGGCACCAGCAGGGAACCCAGTTCTCTAGCAAAGCTCCTTGCTTTGCACACTGTGAAGTGAGACTTAGAAACTACAAAACTATTTCTATTCACAAACCTGTTACTCATTCTTATAGAATGGCATTTGAATCTTGGTGATATGATGAGGGTCACTGGGACAGAGTGAGAGGTCAGGGTACTAGTCTGTGCATGACCAGACTGTCTTTACTGTATGGTGTTCAAAAGGGGAATCCCTGCTTACCCAAGTTAAAAAGCCTTTGGGAACAGACAAGACAAAACCACATTTCTTTACACATTTCAAGTGATAAAAAATAGCCCTGTGGGTGGGGGGGACTGGAGAGATGGCTTAGCAGTTAAAGTGCTTGCCTGCAATGCCAAAAGACCCAGACCTGCCATTGCTGACCTCAACTGTGTCATGTGTATAGAGGGGCGTGGAGGCATGCCTATAGCAGAGGGCAGGTAGACATCAATGGGATCCTAGAGCATTCATACATTTTGGGAAGTAGGTGCACTGGGGAGTTGATGCTGGAATGTCTGAGTCACAGAGGTGCTACAGTGTGTAGTCAACATGTTTCCCAAACATAAAATCAGTCATTGAAGCTAACCCTTTTTTTTTTTTTTTTTTTTTTTTTTTTTTTTTTTTGGTTTTTTGAGGTAGGGTTTCACTCTTGCTCAGGCTGACCTGGAATTCACTCTGTAGTCTCAGGGTGGCCTTGAACTCATGGTGATCCTCCTACCTCTGCCTCCTGAGTGCTGGGATTAGAGGTGTGCGCTACCACGCCCTGCTGAAGCTAACTCTTGCATGGCAACCAAGTGTACCATATTATACACTCGGCAACAATTCTTTAGTTAGTTAAAAAGAAGATGCAACCAGCATGTATGAGAGTCATGACAAAATATTTTAAGCAGAAGTGTTCTGTTCTGGTTATTTGTCGATACTTGGGTCTAAATCCTACATTAGAATGATTTGTGGCATGCCACATACGGTGACATGAAAGAATCAGCCAGTGAAGACAGCCCTGCTGAGGCCTCTGCAAGACTCATTGCCTTCATCATGGCCAAAGCCAGCGGGGGGTTGCATGGATCACAGCCCAACACCATTTCAATGCCATGAACTCATCCTTTTCTTTTTTTAAATTTAAAAAATTTGTTTTTATTTTTATTTATTTATTTGAGAGTGATAGACAAACAGAGAGAGAAAGGGGCAGAGAGAGAGAGAATGGGCACACCAGGGCCTCCAGACACTGCAAACGAACTCCAAATGCTTGTGCCACCTTGTGCATCTGGCTTATGTGGGTACTGGGGAATCGAGCCTTGAATTGGGGTCCTTAGCTTCACAGGCAACTAAACACTAAGCCATCTCTCCAGCCCCAGAACTCATCCTTTTCTGTTCACCAAGTTTTCCTTAAAGAGATATAAAGCAGCACCTCCAAACTCTTACAGATCCAGAAGGTGTGAGTAAAGAAGCCATTTTTCTATATATATATATTTGGGTTTTCAAGGTAGGGTCTCACTGTAGCTCAGGCTGACTTGGAATTCACTATGTAGTCTCAGGGTGGCCTCGAACTCACGGCAATCCTCCTACCTCTGCCTCCCAAGTGCTGGGATTAAAGGCGTGCACCACCACGCCTGGCAAATAAAATATTTTGTCTATTTATCTATCATCTACCTATTTATTTGAGAAAGAAATAGAGAGAGAGAGAGAAAGAGAGAGACAGACAGACAGACAGACAGAGGGGCACACCAGGGTCTCTAGTCATTGAAAACAAACATGGGTACTAGAGAGATCACTTAGCAGTTCAGGTGCTTGCCTGCAAAGCTTAAGGACCCATATAAAAACCCATTTTTTAAAAAATTGAACATGATGCTAGGATCCTCTCCTAGGGAAGAAACAGAAGGGCCCTTGGAAGTTGGACAGTTAAACTGTGCTTGTGAGGCAGAGAAAGCAAAAGAAAAGCTTCAAATGTATACTTCACAGCACTTAGGTAAGGAATAATGTGAGGTAAACCAATCAGAATCTAGTAATGGCAGAGTTGTATTTTTTTATGGTCTTTATGTTATCTAACACACAAACTTAAGTGATACACTGTGAGGTCAGGATGAAGCCAAACACGTCCATTGGGCTTGGTCCTCACTCTGTCTCTCCTTTCTGGGGATGTCTCTACAGGGCAACTTGCCATTCTTCAGGAAGAAGCTTAATGTGTTAGCATGCCAAGACTCACTCCAGAAAGCAAATACCCAGGGGAAATGAATATGTTGACATGATTTCATTAGCAGTTTTTGATAACAGTATTGGCCTCATTACTGGTTATGCTTCAAGTCCACTGCGAATGTATTTCCATTTCCCTCATGCCAAGTAATATTCACCAAGGAACATATCCAAGAAACAAGGAGAGTTTTATATGTAGGGAAAATTCATCTTTCTTTAAAGACCATTTGGAAAAGCAAGCTCAGGAGATTGGGTGTAAGCTGAGGACAGTTTTTCTACCCACTGTGATCATTCTGTGAACTATACTCTCTAGTTAATTTGAACATCTGTTTTTTTTTTGTTTTTTTTTTTACCATTCAAGTAGAAGATAAATAATTTCAATAGAGTCATGTTAAGTTAGTGAAAGTAAGTCAAAGTTGTGATCAGATATTTCATTTTACCTTCAGAGAAATCTTTTTTTTTTTTTTTGGTTTTGCGAGGTAGGGTCTCACTCTGGTCCAGGCTGACCCGGAATTAACTATGTAGTCTCAGGGTGGCCTCGAACTCTCGGCGATCCTCCTACCTCTGCCTCCCGAGTGCTGGGATTAAAGGCGTGTGCCACCACGCCCAGCTCAGAGAAATCTTATATAATGTTTAATAAAACTTTCCTACCTATTGATGAAGGTTTATAATGATTTATTCATTATTGTAAGGTTTGCATATCATGCCAAAAATCATCAAGAACACATGTAAACGAATATTGGTGTCACCTACGGTCAGGTCTGCCTGGTAGATGACTGATGCAGGACGGGGTGAAGAGCAGAAAGATATTCAAAGTGTTTACCAGGCAAATGAATTACTTTACATTTTTATGGCTCTTCCGTAGTGATCTGTTATCCTCTGAGATACCTGTTTCCTGGAATAGTCATGCCTCACACAGCTGCTGTGGGGTTGTAAACAGTCTCCAATGTGTTTTTGTAACTGTACATTCACACACCAGTTCCATCAAACACTGTCTATAAAAGTGCATTGAAGAATTAATTATTTCAATATCCAGTAGAAATATCCTAAGGAGAAGAAGGGCCTTTGGCCTGGTAAGGATTGACAGAGATAGAACGTTGAGAACATTGGTTAAAGTCTTCCATGCTTTCTTTTTTCTTTTTCTTCTTCTTTTTTTTTTTTTAATGAAGGTAGTTTGTTCATGTGGATCTGCGTGTCTTTGTAGCAATGTCTGATTGAGTCCCTTGCCCATTCGAATTGGTTATTCTGTTGTTGACTTGTAGGAGTTCTTTTCATATGATGAATATTAATCTGTTCTCTCAGATTTATGCTTTGAGAACATTTTCTCCCATTCTATGAATCCAGTGCGCCTTGATGCCTGTTTTGTTTTTTTTTTTCCTGTCTTGCTTTTTGGAGAGACTAGACACAAGTGTTTTTACTTCCAGAATCATCTCTGGACCGTGTTTGACCCTATGTACATATGCACACCCCACTATTGCTCCTGGGCACAGTGCAGTTATCTAAGTGGTTAGCTCAGCTCTTGGCTCAGCTGCTGGAGTTGGGTCCTGCTTCATGCCTCAGGTGGAACGAGTGTAGAAGAGTTATTAACTCACTGTGCCTTGGCTTCCTCACTCAGAGTGGGATGGTAATGCACCTGCTCACATGGCTATTCATGAACTAGTGCACTCAAATCCCTTGGTGACAGGCTTGGCATGCAGGAAGTACCCAGGATAAACTACTTTGGCTTCCAGCTGGGCTGAGGAGGGTTTGGTATGGCATGTTTTCTTTTTACTAAACTGATTCCTTTCCTCAGCTACAAGTTGCTGCTCTCAAGTCAACCACGGCTTCAAATGATGGCTGTGTGCCTCATAACATGCTGAGAATTTTCAGGACTGAGCTTATAAAGAGTTTTTATGAAGTGACAGAAATTGTAAGGGAAAAATATAGTCTTATAAAGAAAACCAATTGTACCACTGACAGATATGAAGGTGGAGAGGTTTAGGAAGGCAAGATTTCTCTGCTATAAAATAAAACTCTCCCAACAGAATTCACAGATTTGAGGATTTCTGAGTCTGAGACCTGCGTGGATGCAGAGAGCCACTAGCTGCTCCAAAGCTTAGGCATCCTGGGTTATATCTGATGGCCACCGGTCACAGCTGGCTACATTTGTGTCCCACCTGATGAACTAGTTTTGTTCATTTTGATCTGTCTTCAGACACTGGGGCTTTCAAAAGACAGATGTTTTTCTTTTACATTTGTGATTCCTTCATGTTTTTTCCCACAAAACAGCATCTTAAGAAAAAAATTCCAAATGAATATAATGCTTTTCTTTCATATTTCTATATCTGACTTTCTTTTATTTTTTTAAGACAGTAAATTCCTTGGAAAACAAGAGTTATTGTTTCTTACTCATGTTATCCAGAGTCAGTGCATGGTGGCTTTAAGTGTTTGGTTAGTTAAGTCTGAGTCACATAGTGTAAGATTGACATTTAGATATTATTCACTCTAAACATCTGACACTGATAGGTCTTTAAACACTTAGTGTATTGGAGGGAGGCTTTTTTGTGCTCAGACTACACCTGCATCTTGCACATTCTGGGTGGGGATGCTAAGGTACTCTATGTCTTCCTGGTTTGGTGTTTAGACCAGCAAAAAGGTGATGTTTATCATTCCTGGTATGGTGCCTGGAACATGGGAGTACATTGTCTCCTAGTGTCTTGCTGTTTCCAAGTCCCAGCAAAATGAGGTACCAAACATGCAGAGGTTGTAGCAATGTCCTTGCTTTATGCAATGTGTAAGGTATAGAGTTTGAGCATCTGTTTCTCCCTTGCAGCGGGAAGTCTCAAAGCAGGGCTCGCAAAGGTATGTTTGAAAAATCATAAGATCCCTTTTTGTCCTGGATTCTAGTTCAGTTTTGCCATTATCCAACCTTGGGCAGATAACAGCTTTGTCCTGATAATGCCCTCAGAATTAAGTTAATTGGCCAGACAAAATGGTTGGAATCTCCATTGAATCCCAGAGTGTTTGATTTCATGTGATACACACACACACACACACACACAAATTCATTATCTAGAATTCCTTCAACCTTATGACCTATAAGGACACAAAGTGCCTGCCTCTGTGCTCAGGCTGGCTCATGCCAGTGGGTCTTATTCCCATGGTGCTGTCAGCAGCTCATCCTGTGGCCGTAGCTCAGGACACAGACCAAACCACTGGCCTTGGACTGCATCATCCCTTAAAGACTGCAGAGGAAGGACTAGGGACCTTATAGAGGCTACTCTGACCAATCATTACCATCCAGGAGCAAGAATGTACAGAGTCAACATCCCAGTCAACATGCTGACTCCACTTACAGACAGCATGTACTTTGGTGAAGTGTGTTGAGATTCATATCTACTATTGCCATGTCATGTTCTGTGTCTTTAATTAGTATTTGGGTTTTTGAAGATCTTCCTTATAAGGGATCAATAAAAATTGTAAATGAGACCAGTAAAAACAATGCATCTGACTCTTCTCTGGTCATAAATGGGGGTGGCCTGGGTTTTTCCTGTACCTACCTATGTCACTATTGATCATCTTAATAGGAAAGAGTCAAGCTGATAGACCATTCCTCAAAATAATTGCTTCCTCTGTGTGCTTATCTAAATGGTAAGCTCAAACAGAACAGATGCTAAAATGTCTCAGACATACTTTCAAATAAATCTTAAGCAGGAGGTAAAAGCAAATATTTGCAAAGAGCTTCATAGTCTGCCCAGTGTTTCCGCATAGTTGGTTTTGACACTCTCTGCCGACTAGCCTCACATCTCCTTGGTCCTTGGCCACCAGCACTGTGCAGACCACTAGAATTAAAATCCATGATTCAATGTTAGGAGCCTGGGTGGTCGTCCCTCGTGCACTTCATAATTAGTACCCTCTGTCCTCTGAAGCTTCACAGGAGACAGTGCTCATCACTGGCTTAGTGGGTGCATGAGCTCAGCATCAGGGGTGTGCTGGGTTCTCATGACCCCAGGTGGGCATGCCACTATCTCCTCTGAGCTTGGGTCCCATAGCTGTGAAACAGGCAAGGACGTTGGCCTCACAGGATAAAGGAAAATAATTCATGTAATTAGCTCACCTGTGGTTGCAAACTGCTACTTTTCCTATTCCTCACCAGTTGTTTATCAGTCATGAAGAGAAAACTTTGCAAAGAGAAGGAAAATATTGTGGTTTGAAGGAGAGAAGACCAATCCAATTTGTATAGTTTTTTCATAACTTTTCATAAATATAATTCTGAAAAGGGCAATCAAATATCTGAGAACACAACATTCTACAGTGGCAGAATATTTTACATTTGCTAATTTACCTAAAAAAATGGCAGTTTGCCAATAGAAAATATTTCAAGACAATTCTTATCTCTGGACAGGAACAAGGGACAAGCCCTAGTGACCCATGTCTGGATCCCCTACTATGAGTCCCAAGACCCAAGTGCCTCAGCAAGCCCTTTACTCCCTAGGGTGCTCTGGAGGTCAGGATTGTTGCAAAGAAGTCACTCCTTGGGGATGGCATCTGTCTGCAAAGCGCTCAGGAGCTCAGTGTCCCAAGAGCTCCAGGCCAGGAAAACGGAACAGGACTGACTTGGCCTCCACCTGCCTGTCCTGGCTCTGTGTGCAGTTCTGCTTTGCTAATGGCAGCTAAATTAAACGCCACCTTGATACTTCAGCACCTTGTTGTGTGGCTCCACATTATCTAGCTGCATAGATGATCATTTCTTACTTAAGGAAAGAACATAAAATGAAAACAAACTCCTTCCCCCACGCCCAGCGGCGAGAAAATTCTGCTCACAGGCCAGCTGCAGCAGAAAGCTCATAGCTGGGATGGCTTGAGGAAAGATCAAAGGGGGAAGGAGATAATGGTGTGCTGCTCACTGGGTGCTGCCCACTGCCTGCCAAGTACTGCGATGGATATTTAATGATGTGTGTTAGACTATTGGCGTCATAATCTACAAGGAGGCAGTTTACCCACATACCCACTCCACGGTGAAATCATGTTCAAATTCTGATTTTTTTTTTTCAGAATCAAACCATGTCTTTTTTTTTTTTTTCTAAGCCATACTTTTCTGAGCATCTCCCGTTGTTCTCTCTATAATGCTTCCTACTAGTTGCTACGGCTGGAGGTTGGCTTGTGATGGTGTCACATGGCTCCATGACCATGGCCATCATGTCACTGAGACTGCTCACTGCTAGGAAGGGACCACAGAGACTGGAAGCCCTGAGCAGAGAGAGTCTTTCATACCTGGGCTCAGGAAGCTGTGGGAATTGTTCTTCATTCAGCTTCTTTCTGCATGAGCAGAACCACAGAGCAGTGTTCTGGGTCGGCCTTACACATGTGTAGGAATCTTGTTGTGGGAGCATCACTACCTTTTTGCCCACCCTTCCTATGGGCAGTTCAGGTCATTGCTGACTGCATAATAAAGATGCAAACCCAGGCTGCTTTGCCAGGTGTTCTGACATCCCCAGAGTCCATTTCCTGGCATCTCATATTGAACCCTGAGCTTTGTGGTTGCCCTGGAAACACATAGCAAATAAACAGGACAGACTGTATAGTTGCCTAGATGTTAGCTGCCTGGTTATTGCAGCCCATGAAGACTTTGGTCTTCTTTTTGAATTCTTACCCCAACCTTCCACAAAGTAGTTATTCAGTTCTAGTGGATGCTGAGCCTTGAGGCCCTTTGTGCACAAAGCTGCTGCATGCCTGGATCTCTCTTGTATTTCTGAGCCTCCCTGGAGCCCACCTCCTTCCTAGTTTCCCCAGTAAACAAGAAAGAAATAATAAGCAGGATTGCCATAATATTTAATGTTTTAGAAGTTTATTTCCAACCCGAACAGGATTCTGTGTTTTACATATATTGCCTACAAAGCACTCAGCCTGTCTTAAAGGAGCGATGTCTGTCTATGGTTTTTTCATCAGAACATTGTCTATTCGTCAGAACATTTTCAGTTCTAGTCATAGCTTCCAGAATCATGGAATTTTCCTTCAACTGTGCTTGCCGGCCTGTTGCCTGGCTGGAAAGCAAGCTTCCCAGAGGGCCCTTGCTCCTGCCTGAGTCCCACAGGTGCTGATGAAAGCTACTTTCCCCCTGTGGTCTCCCTACTCCCATGTGTTGGTATATAATGTGTTTCATGTGGAAGGCATTTTCTTCCCCTAAATGTTCTCACCTGCCAGCACTCTTTAGTATTCACAGCAGGAAACAGGTCCCAGTCACCCTGAGATGTAGAATGGAGTGTTCTAAGATTGTGCATTCAAGGAGGGTATAGATTTTTGCTTTGGTGCTCCTGGAATCAGGAAATGCCAATATTCACAAGCCAGAGCCCTGTGAGTCTCTCCGAAGAGTGACCCTACATTCTGATATCACTCTGAGGTATCGGTTAATACCCAACCTAAGTTCTTTTTTTTCTTTTTAAATTCTTTTATTACATGCTTAACTTACTTTTGTTAGCTATTCATTTCACAGAAAAGGCAAGAAATATGATTTCTTTTTTTGTTTAATGTTTTTCTGACAGTAGCAGGCCACTTTCCTTGAATCTCTGAATGCTTTGCTCTGACAGGCCTCCGCTCCTCCTGCTGAGCCTAAAACCAGGCAACAAAGGCTCCATTCTCCTGTCCCTTAACCTCAGATCTGTGGTCCTGGCTTCTAGGCTTCCTGCTTCATTTCCAGGGTCACTAGACCCAAGGTTGTTTCCACTTGAGTCAAAGGAAATGAATGCTGGAATTTTTTAGAAAATTATTAATTATTTGAGAGAATGAGAAAGAGGCAGAGAGAGAGAGAGAGAGAGAGAGAGAGAGAGAGAGAGAGAGGAGAGAATGGGCACACCAGGGCATCCAGCCACTGCAGACGAACTCCAGACATGTGTGCCACCTTATGCATCTGGCTTACGTGGGTCCTGGGGAATCAAACCAAGGTCCTTTGGCTTTGCAGGCAAATGCCTTAACCGCTAAGCCATCTCTCCAGCCCAAAATGTTGGAATTTTAAACTGCCATTAAAGTTTCAGGACCCATCTGATCATTTAAAGTGCATTTCAAATT
This sequence comes from Orientallactaga sibirica, assembly GCA_036365145.1. Classification (NCBI taxonomy): domain Eukaryota; kingdom Metazoa; phylum Chordata; class Mammalia; order Rodentia; family Dipodidae; genus Orientallactaga; species Orientallactaga sibirica. Next base: position 14,992,111 of record JAEOAD010000039.1, read on the forward strand.
TAGTTTAATCCCAAGCAACAATGTTGTTAGACAGATTATGATTCAGAAGTTGGGATTTTTTGGGGGTCCCCACCAATCCATAGTAGAGACCTCTTCAAGGAACTGTCTTGTAATGCCAAGCAGCCCTTGCAGTTTCAAAAAATTAATACTTTATTCATTATATTCTCATACTTTTAAACATAACTGAATTTTAATTTACATGCACTAAAACAGCTCTTCGTCCATGTGGATGAATGTTGAAGGCAGGTGTTTCCCCCTTCTCATTTCTAATCACCCCACAGGCTGGCCCTGTCTGTTAGGGGATTATGTACAGGACTATCCGCTTGGTATCTGTCCTCTTCCACCTTGTTTGTGTTGCTGTTCTTTCGTCGTTGTTGAGAGTATTCCCAAGTTTTCTCACCTGGGTGTCCACCTGCTATAAGCACGAGAACCGGCCTTTTGAGGCTGTTTCATGAACTCTCTCTGCTTCATCCCCACAATTGTATGACCCATGCTTGGCCTTTTGCTGCTGGAGGTCTGATGGTGGCATCTCACGTTCCTCTAGCATGCCTCTGCACAGGCTTCCTGCTCCTGCTCCTGCTCCTATTGCTGGTGTCTGCTGCAAGTCGTCCTTTCTCTTTTTCATGGAGATTCTGAAACTTTCCCAGAGTGCACACGCACACCTAACACAGCCATGCTCAAAGGAATGGTCCTCTGATGACGAATCTTAGTTTCTCCACCCAGGAGCCAGGAGCTGGTTTTTTTGTTTTGCTTTGGTTGAGAACAGTCCTGTACCTTAACATTGGGCAATTCTTCCTTTCAGCTGATAAGAGTCCTGGCTCTGAGCAGCTGGTCCCATCTGGGTCATGGCTCTGTTGTATACTTGTAGAGTGGACATGGTGCAGAGGACAGAGAGCTAACTGCTAGTTGCCTTTTGTATTCTCACTGTAGCACCACACTGATCTCACAGGACTCACCTGGGCCACGCTTCTCTGGTTTCAGAATATTACTGATGTGTTTATATTGTGTTTATCATTAGGGATTATTACTGGGGAATTGCAGGATGTCTGTGGAAATTATTTTGACCCAGACCTCCCTCTAGTGACTATAATTGTCTTAAAGAGTTTTCTGAGATTCCGTGAGCCTTATGGACTATATACCCATCACACTTGCCCTGGCTTACACCTTTGTTGCTCAAGGTGTTGTGTGGAGCATCCCTATATAGAAGGTGCATTTCCACACCTGGCTGGAGCTGCTCACCTGGTTGGAGCTGTGTACTACAGGAGCATTAAAGGACATGATCCAGTTATGTTGGAGCTAGGGGAGCCAGGACCTTTGCAAGCTCAAAGTCCCAGAAGTGTGATTTGAGTTATATATAGCAGCAGAGTGAGGAACCATTCTATTTCAATCTGTAGACACCCGCTCATTCCATATTTGAGTGCATTTTGTTTTAATGACTTAGGAAATAGAGTGTGTAAACCACATCAGACAATGTGGTTTCACACAATTACACCATGTGGTTGATACCTGAAATAGATGCGTGGGACTTACCTATCAGGATCCTGAAATAGATCCTATGTCTGTTCTGCTCAGTGCAGTAATCTCAAAGTCCACAAACTTGTCGGTAAGTGGATTAACAAATGATCAGGAATGCAAAAACAATTAAAATAAGCCATTTATATTGTCTTAGTGTACTTTTATTTGGGTAATGGAGCCACTCAGATTTACTGTGTGAAGCAGCTTTTAATAGGAGCAAGTTAATGACATGCAACATGGTGTTCTCTTATCTTCACACATATAATTTTAAGTAGTTAAAATCTAGCTGCAATTATTTGATAGAAGCATTTCTTACTGATATCAATTAAATTTTGTAACTGAGTATTTTATTTATTGGATGATGTTTCTAATTAATAATGATTCACATTCTGGCCACATCTCATTCTGTTATCCTTTTCATTGGTAGATTTCTATAATCCTGTCATTTATACACATTGTTCTTTATAATAGGATTTAAGACCCATAATGATAGCCATGCAGTGCTTAAATAATAGGAATGACCCCCCCCCCAAAGTCTTATACACATCTATTTAAGACCTAAGATGAAGACGCTGGTTAGCACTGGCTGCTTACTAACAGTTGGCTGTTCTAGACAGAAAAATGCTACAGTGGCTGGGTTGATTTGACATAAAGCAGGTTCTTGCTGGTTTAAGCATTCTGTAATGAGAAACATTCAAGTCCTTTGTTTTTCAGGCTATTTAATGGGAGAACTAGATCTGATTTTTCAAGGAGCAAGTGATAGATGTGTCCTCCTGGGGGTGGGTGTTAAAGTTAGGATTTCAGGTGGAAGATACAGAAGACAAAGGGAAAGGTGGAGTGTTCATTGTTTCTTGCTGTACCCAGGGCCCCTTCAGGCTCTCAGCACCCAGTGATCCCTCTTGGCCTTTCCTGTTCCCAGACAGGTGGGTTTATAACTATCTAGCACTGGACCAGGGAAAACCAGCCATATAACCAATGACACAAATGCCTTTAAGGCCACAAGCTGAGTTCTTTGGGCTCTTGGTTTACCTTGGGTTGTTCCTAATTGGCTCCGTGGGGATAGATGTCTCAGGATGGAGGAACATTTGAATGGGATAGGGTCTTCAATGACAGAAACTTTTCTCTCTTTCCTTTGGTTGAGAGACAGTGGGTGTGTGCCACTCCCCAGAGCACTCAATAATGCTCAGGATCATTCATGTTGCTTTGGACTTCAGAGCTCTCCTCAGGCCCAGCCATCACCATGGGAACAGAAGAAAAGTGATGCAGTACAGAATTGCTTCTGCAGTGCGTGCTTTGACAGCTGCATGCGAGGTTGTTTTCTTAGTTGCCAGCTCCACGCTAAAGGAACTTCATTAGGATAGAGAGTGTAGAAGTGCAGGTTTGTGCTGAGACTCAGAGCTGACTTGTCAGTAAAATAACTTCTGTGCAGGGTCCTGTTTATTCTCAGTGACTTCTCATAGAAAGGCAAGGTTTGTTGTCAACCTGTGACGATCCAAAGGCTCGTAGCTTCTAAGGTCTCCTGAAAAGAACCCCTCTTTAAGCTGTTCCATAGGTTGGAATCTCCACAGGGCTGGACTCCATTTTCCTTATCATCCAGTTCTTCAGTCTGTGCTGCTTGTCAGGGTAGATCATAACAAAGACAATCCCAAGTATGGAATCTGCGCACTTGGCAATGTCTATCTGAACATGGATGCAGCTGGTATCTTTTTCAAAAGCATCTCAGAATGTGTGACATAGATGATGTCACCTCCCTATGAGTTACCTTATTTTACACCAGTTCTAGAGTAGACCAGAAATCTATCCCAAGACAATGATATTTCATAGGGTGAGAATTTATGATCTAAGTTAGTAAGTTGCTATATTCTTCAGCAGCAGGGCAATGGCTACTGTGTAAAGAACATGTGATGGACTGTTTCATTCATTGTATAAGAGTTCATTGAAAATGATCCCCAGGATATAGATTTGTGTGATCCAAATTCTGCTGATTATTTCTTGACCATTGCTTTTGATCCAGCTCACATTCTGTGTAAGTTTTACCTACAAAGATGCTTTAGGGCTTCATTTATCAGGTTGAAAAGACATTCTGTCATTTTTCATGATAATGGAGGAAATGCTAGCTACAAAATTTAAAACATTTCACATTTTTTTTTATATTTTACATTTTAAGTATCTACAAAATCTGGATTTTTTTGGCTTGACATTCCCTTTCTTATGTTTAGATCTAAAAAAACCACCACAATACGTATTATAAAACATTGAACTAAGGACGAGCGCTGCAGCAAGGCCAGCAGATGATTCTTAAATCTCCACCACCAGAGAGAGCCATCACTGAGCAGCAGACATACAGTGGGGGGTTAGAAACCCTTACTTAGTGGGATGATGGTGTATGTGGCATTTTTCCCCTCATAAAGTATACAAGGTGTCTTATTGATTTTATTACCACTGCTAATCTGATGTGGGATAAAAGTCAGTGCTGTGCTTTCCATGGACATTTCCTCATCTGAGGAGACCCAGTTCCTTACAGGACCTGGCAAAGGAAAACTGAAAAGAATAAAGATTTGAAACATGAGAGTATCTGAAATTCTCTTGTTTTCTCCCATACCACAAAAGTATATGTGAGTAAGTACACGTATGTCATGCACACATATGCATATAGACACACTCATATACATGCCTAAACATATCCACATGCATACCCACATGCCTGTATATGAACCTGTTGGCCAAGGCTAATCTGTTGGCCAGCTACCCAGCTGCACCAGGTAACCTGACTTCCACAGAAGCCTATTTTTTTTTTTTTTTTTTTTGGTTTTTGCAAGGTAGGGTCTCACTCTGGCCCAGGCTGACCTGGAATTAACTATGTATTCTCAGGGTGGCCTCGAACTCTCGGCGATCCTCCTACCTCTGCCTCCCGAGTGCTGGGATTAAAGGCGTGCGCCACCACGCCCAGCTAACAGAGAAGCCTATTTTTACCACTCGCTAGTTTCCATGAAGTCCATGCCTACCACTGCTCTGTTTTTTTTTTTTTTAATTTTACTTTTTAAAAATTATTTGCAAGCAGAGAGATGTAGAGAGGAGAGACCAACAGAGAGAATGGGTGCACTAGAGCCTCCAGCTTCTGCACATGAACTCTAGATGCATGTGTCACTTTGTGCATCTGGCTTTACGTGGGTTCTGGGGAATTAAACCTGGGTTGTTGGGCTTTGCAGGCAAGTGCCTTTAACTGCAATCACTGAGCCATCTCTACAGCCCCTATTTATTTTATTTTATTTTATTTTATTTTATTTTATTTTATTTTATTTTTGTTTTTGTTTTTCAAAGCAAGGTCTCACTCTCATGCAGGCTGACCTAGAGCTCACTCTGTAGCTCAGGATGGCTTTGAATTCATTGCAATCCTCTTACCTCAGCTGTCCTGAGTGCTGGGATTAAAGGCATGTTCCACCATACCTGACCTTTCCTTTGGTTGTTGATTTTCCATTTTGGCTTCTTTGTGTGTAGTGTGAGTGTGTATGTACATGTCCATGATATGTGTCTTGTGGTATGTGTCATGTGTGCTGCTGAGGTGCCCTCTGCACTCACCTGTGGTGCCCCCTGGGCTTGTCTGTGGTGGCTGGAAGATAACGTTGGGTTTCCTCTTCCATCACTCACTTGCTTGTTTTTCCTTGTGAGGGAGTCTCTTAGTGATTCTCAAGCTAAGCCCCATGATTTTCCTGTCTCTGCGTGCCCACAAGATATGGAGTTACAGATATGGATGGCCAGGCCCTTTACATGGGTTCTGGAGATTTGACCTTAGGTGGTGTCAGACCCCTTCAAGCCCTCATGTTTGTACAGGAAGTACACTTAACCACTGACCCATCTCTCCAGCTTCATTCTGGCTTCTTTATTTGTGTGTCTATGTATGCTGTGCATGCATGCATGCAGTCCTGGGATAGTACACAGGGTCTTATACATACTAGGCAAGAGCTCCAGTATTGAACTACACCCCAGCATCCTGACTTCTTTATTTTGATCTCTTGATTAATTTCATTATCAAGTGGTGACTTTTTTTTTTTTTTTTTTTGAGGTAGGGTTTCATTCTAGCCCAGGCTGACATAGAATTTACTATGTAGTTTCAGGGTGGCCTCGAACTCATGGTGATCCTCCTACTTCTGCCTCCTGAGTGCTGGGATTAAAGGCGTGTGCTACCACGCCCGGCTTCGAGTAGTGCTTTTTAACATGGGTATTTATTTCATGATTTCTTTCCACTGAGATTTCTCATCTTTTGTCCTTATGGCTTCTCTTAAGTGTCTGAGTGACTCCTTCCTTTTGGGGTCTACATATACTATTATATTGTTTTCATAACCTTAATCGTTACATTATGGTTTTACCACATACTTTTGGGCAATTTTTCATGAAATCGTCTCCCTCTCTGATGGAGGTATATGGGAACTATTTTCTGAGTTATTTGTGTTGAGGAAAGCATCTTAATGGCTGTTGGTAAGACTGAAAGATAGGTGAGCTTGGTGTCACATGCTCAGGTCCTGTTCACAGGTGTAACTTCTTTAAAATACTTGTGTTTATTTTTAAGTAGAGGGAGGGAGAGAAAAGAGAGAGAGAGAGAGAAAACTGGGTATGCAAGGGCCTCTTGCCACTGCAAGTGAACTCCAGACACATGTACCACTTTGTGCATATGGCTTTATGTGCGTACTGGGGAGCTGAACCTGCGCCAGAAGAATGTAAATAAGTGACTTTAGCTGCTGAGCCATCTGCCCAGTACACATAGGTGAAACTTCTAAAGTTAACATGGCTCTGGAGACATAATAGGGTAATTCCATATTCCTTTTGTTTTGTATGTGTACATGTGTGTGGTGTACATGCATATGTGTATGCATGCTGATATGTGGTGTGGGTGCATGTGTGTACATGACTGCACATATACTTGTGTGCACATGTGTATGGAGGCCAGAGGTTGACATTGGGTGAGTTTTTCAATCACTCTCTGCTTTATTTATTGAGTCCAGATCTCTCACGTGACTTCATAGCTCACCAATTCAGCTAGACTAGCTACCCAGCTTGTCCTGGGGATCCCATCTCTGCCTTGCAAGACCTGGGATTGCAAGTGGACACCATGCCTACCCTGCATTTAATGTAGGTGCTGAGGAATCTAAACTTCAGTCCTCATGCTTGTGCAACAAGTCTTAGTGGCTGAGCCATCTTCACAGGCCCGTCACTCTTCACTTTCTGCCTACATGATTGACAATTCTAACAGAAAAAAATATATATTTGAAGCTTAAGTGGTGATTCTGTTCATTTTTGTCTAGAACTATATATCTTTCCTGCCCATGGTTTTCATTCTTCCTGTCAGGGATGCTTTCTCCTGTGGTGGCCTTGGAGTAGCTCACCTCCTTTTATGCTTTGCTTTTATTTTGGTATGACACATAGCATTTCCTCAGTGGACGTGTTGTTCAGCCTTCTCACGGTCATCCTTTGATAGCACATCTGTCCTGTTTTCCCTTGGAATTGCCACAGTCGCTTTTAATTGTGTTGTCTTCTCTCTCTGCATGCCTGTCTGGCAGTTGCTATCCAGAATCCCTTCTTGGTGCCCCAGTGGTGTCTTGGTTTTCAGCTTAGTGCCTTCCTCTGGACTCCTATCTGCCTTTGCTATTACTTCATCTTTGAGTTCTCACTCCCTGGAATGGATATGCTTGCCACAGATTTCTCTGGTGAAGAGGGACATGGTGGTGGCTAGTGGTGTCCCTCCACACTAGTGACCAGGTGTATTTCTGCATATGTATTTTATTTTCCCATTAAAGTATTATTTTTTGTTTCCTGGCTGCCTTGGACCAGCTTTCCTCTGGTTTATAACTACCAGCCTCCCTACGAGCTGAGACAAAGGTCACTTGTGTGCTGTGAGTTCTGTTGTAGTGTGGCACTCACCTGTCCCCACTTTCCATAGATGTTGTGGTGCTGGGAGGCACGGGGGTGGAGGTGGGGGAGGACATAGTGAGAAGCTGTCTGCAGGAGCACCTGCTTCTCTGTTCAGCACAGACCCCTCTATCTGAGCCATGGACACAGCTCTCTAGCTGCCCTGGTGTAGCTGGTATCAGCACGACTTCCCTACCTCTCCTTTTGATGTCAAAGTATTTTCAGGAGTGTGAATCTTTGCCAACTGTTTGCTGCTCTGGATCTTTTTTTTTTTTTCTTTTTTTTTTTTGGAGAGAATCAGAGAGAGAGAGAGGGAGAGAGCAAGCCACTGTGAATGAATTCCAGTTGCATGAGTCCCCTTGTGGGCAATTGCAGCATTGTGCCCTTGCGTCACTTTGAATCTGGCTAAACATGGGACCTGGAGAATTGAATGGAGAATTGAAGGTAGGCACCTTAACTGCTAAGCCATCTCTCTAGTCTCTGGATCTTTCTTTGGAGGAATAGATTTTACACTTGTCCCTCATTCTATGATGTTCATGGGGTTGCTCCTATGTGCTGCTCTTCCTCATGCCATGCAAAAGCTTAGGGGCATGGCAGCATTCTTCCTGAAGCCTGCTGGGAAGTTTCTGAATAAAAACTTGATTTCATGCCATTTTTACTTATTTTTTTGTTTCTCTAATGCTTGTCCTTTTAAGGCCAGTCTTGTTTGTTTGTTTGTTTGTTTGTTTTAGCCTTTCAAAGTAGGGTTTTATGCTAGCCCAGGCTGACCTGGAATTCACTATGTAGTTTCAGGATGGCCTCAAACTCACTTGATTCTCCTACCTCTGCCTCCCAAGTGCTGGGATTAAAGGTATGTGCCACCACACTGAGCTTAAGGCCAGTCTTTTGATAAATTTTTTAAAAATTATTTTTGTTTATTTTTATTTATTTATTTGAGAGTGACAGTCAGACAAAGAGGCAGATAGAGAGAGAATGGGCATGCCAGAGTCTCCAGCCACTGCAAACGAACTCCAGATGTATGCACCACCTTGTGCATCTTGCTTACGTGGGTCCTGGGAAACTGAGCCTTGAACCAGGATCCTTAGCCTTCACAGACAAGCACTTAACCACTAAGCCATCTCTCCAGTTGCAAACGAACTCCAGATGCATGCACCACCTTGTGCATCTTGCTTACATGGGTCTTGGGGAACGGAGCCTTGAACCAGGATCCTTAGCCTTCACAGGCAAGCACTTAACCACTAAGCCATCTCTCCAGGCTCTTTTGATAAAATTTTAAGAAATGTTTGTAATTTATTAAACTTTTCACCCAGAGAAATGTCTCTGACATGATATCATTATTGGCCCGAGCAAAAACTTTATAAATAAAGCTCTTAAAATATCACACATTGAGTAGTTAAGAAGACATCTAAGAAAGGAATGGGGACACAAAAGGAAGAAGCTGGTTGCACTCAAACTTATATTTTAGAACTAATTGGGAACACCACTGTTTAGTCCAGGCATTATGAACAATATTGAAGCCCTTCAAGTTGCTGAAGCTCATGAGTTTAGCAGCTGCAATTTATCCTTTTCTGTACTACTCTAGAGTGTCTATGAACTTGAATTTCTCCCATGGCTCTGGTCGCTATTTGAAGAAGCACAGAAGAAATTCTGTAATTCACAGCTTTATAGATGCTGATTCAAGGATCCAGGAAATCATTACATGGATGCTCTTAGGCCCAAACAGACTTCGTTTGGAAAATAAGCACTGCAAACACTTGTTTGAGGTAACAAAGCAGGAATGTGAACCAAGCAGATTGCTTGAAAAATTCTAGTTCTGTGCAACACATAGCAAGGATACCCTCTCCTGGGGACTGTACTGGCCATCACTCAGATCTTAATTCCCATCCATTCAAGACTGCTTCTGTTCTTGCCCCATTTTTCAGGTGAGGTCATGGCTGTGGTTCAACAGCCTGGTGTAAGGCCAAGACTTGCTCCCTGGAAGTCAGGACTCTGCTGTCTTGTTTGTCACCATGTTTGATCAAAGACAGTGCTATACAGATGAGATTTTTCCAGCTGTTTTTCAAAGCTTTTCATTGTGGTCCCATGACCCCATCTATAATTAAAGTGAAAAAGATCTTAGTGAGATGATCATATTTAACCTGCTTAACTAAGTGCATGCTGAGAAAACTCTCTATGAGAAATGAATAATTTGTTATTTAAAAAAAGGATCCAGGGCTTGGAGAGATGGCTTAGCAGTTAAGGTACTTACCTGAGAAGCCTAAGAACTCATGTTCAAATCTCCAGGTCCCATGTAAACCAGATGCACAGTGATGTAAGCATGCAATGTCCCACATGCCTGCAAGAGGTCACATGCATCTGGAGGTCATTTGTAGCAGCTGAAGGCCTTGGCACGCCCATTCTCTCTCACACACTCTCTCTCTCTCAAAATAAAAAAAGAATGGGGCCGGGCTTTAACAGAAGGCTAGATTTTAATAGGGAAGTAAAATATTCCTCAAGATTACTTATAGCATAACATCCCATATGTGGTTCATGAAGCTCATGGGTTGGTCTTCTTTCTCTTCCTGAGTGCTTTGGGGTGTATCAGGCTGTGGTTGGCCATAGCACCTAAGCTGGAGGCAAAGGTCTGTGGTGGCTATGATAGGAAACATTGGTCCAAAGTTTCCTGAGCCCTAAGTCTACTCCTATCTCTGAAGGGACAGAAAAGGAAGGCCAGCTGATATGGAACTGAGAAACAATGAGTGACTCTTGTGCAGGGCCAGACTGGAGGAGTTGAACCTGGGTGGAGTTAAACCTGGTCTTGTACTGGGGAGGCCCCTTTCTCCCATCAGATACACAGTCAGATGGGGTCATGCTCACCCATTTCTAAATACCTGGGCTAGGTAAGTCTAGTCTGAATACTCAAATGAAGTTCTTCTAGGCCCTGCCGTGATGAGGCCCTTACATAGGACTGGAATGTGACAGCATGTCAATATCTTCTGTGCATGAAGCCTAGGCCTGCAGGGACCCCTAAGCTACCAGCAGGGAGTCTTCCTGAATAGTCACACTTGTTCTTCTTTCTTCCATGCTGTGCTTCAGGCAGGGTGGTATGGGGTCTCAGGGCCTTCTCTGTTCATCCAGATATACAGTGGCTATAGCTTGTCACCAGAGCATACATGAGCTACAGGTGGGACACCTCTTTCCTTACTCCTCAAGTTCATTCCCAGTGTGTTTTCATCCTTAGGTGATCATTAGTGGCTCCCAGCTTTGATAGGTGACTGAAAGAGTTCACACAAATCTCTCTGCCATCCATCCATCAATGAGGGGCACACTGAACCCTAAATCTTGCTGTGGATGTACCCCTTTGCAGAGTCATGGTGGAAGTATTTGTAGGTAGACACATATTTTTTTTCAAATAAATATTTTCCTAACAAATATACCCAGTTTGGCTGTCTATTGTTCCATAACAAATCATTTCAACACTTATGACTTGGAATAGGATCAGTGTCCATCACACCTGGTAACAGATGGCTGGCTGGGCTCAGCAGTTCACTTCTGCTCTGTTGGTATAAATCTTTGGGGAGGCCTGGCTGGGAGTCAGGGCTAGTTCCAGAGCTCCTGACTTAGTGCCTTTGCCTTTTCCATGTGGCTTCTGTGACCTGACTCCCAGCACAGGTGCTGAGTATAAGCAGGAATGAGTAGGTGAAGGAGCATCTGTCACCAAATGATATTGAGAGTCATATGAACTTCCTCACTTTTGTTTTCATAATTACATTTTATTATCTTTTATTTTAGTGTGTCCCTACTCCAAGATTAAAATTCCCCGAGTACCAGAAATAGACCTTTTTCAACCCTTTTACACCATTTTTTTTTCTGTGTTCAGGATGGTGCCTGCGCACAGTTACTGTTTGATATATGTTAGAATAGAATTGACACCTAAGATGTCACTGTCTTGGGGCTTTTATACTATTAAAACAAAAATTTAATTTCCTAAAGCTTTTCCTATGCAAGCTAATGTCCCACTGAATTTGTTTCTGGAAGGAACTGCACCTCAAGTATGTAGATGGTTTACATTCCTGACATGTGCTTCCAGACTCTCAGGGCTCATGTGGATTCTTGTTGCAATTGGCAAAGATGGGAGTAGTTTCAACTGCATTTGGCTACTTTAATTTTGTCTTTAGTCTTCATAAATTTGGTAGGCTAAAGTGACATTTCATTATGCCTTAATTTGCATGTTGAGATTGTTACTGGCCATATGAAGCAGGCCAGTACTGGTTAATCAAATCCATGGGCAGTTTCAATTTTGATTTGGAATATTTGTTCAATATGGAATTGACTATATTTAGGACTGGATGAGACATGAGGCATTCCAGAACCCCCTGAGAAGGAAATGGATTGTTTCTCTAGCCCACACTGGGCTTCAGAGTCAGGCATGGCATATGGCTAATTTCTAACCCATTTCACTTTCTCAAGGATATATGGGTGTGCCCTTTAATAAGCAGAACCTTTCTCTGATGCCAGCTCAAAAGTGTGCCAGCAAACTGAACCTCCCTGGTATAATTATCATAATGTAAATTGCTGTCATAGATTTCTGTATTCTCTGACTTATTTATTTATTTATTTATTTATTTATTTATTTATTTATTTATTTATTTTTGAGGTAGGGTCTCACTCTAGCCCATGCTGACCTGGAATTCACTCTGTACTCTCAGGATGGCCTTGAACTCATGGCGATCCTCCTACTTTGGCCTCCCAAATGCTGGGATTAAAGGCATGCACCACCACGCCCAGCAATTTCTGTATTCTCAAAAAGCAGTAAAATGCAAGGGATGAAGCCATAGCTCCATGGGTAAGTGCTTGCTGTGTGAGCACGAGGACCTCAGTTCAGATCCCCAGCTCCCACATCAAAGCTATTGTGGTGTCATACACCTGTAATCCAAGCACTGGGGAGGTGGAGGGCTTATTGGCCAGCTAGTATAGCCAAGTGAGGGAGCTCCAGGTACAGTGAAAGGCTTTGTTTCAAAAGTTAGGTGGAGAGTGATTGAGGAAGACCCCTGACATAGACCTATTAATTCCACATGCACATGCACACATGTGCATGAGCACACTTGTGCACCCATATACATATAAACACACAACACATATGTATGCACATCACATATACACACAACAGAAGTGTCAATCATAATTGTCCTTGGCATGGGGCAGGGAGTGGGGTTGACTGTTCAGAGCACTTGGAGGGAGGTCTTTGTGGTGATAGAACTGTGAGTTACACAAGAATATGGTGATGCAGACACACATGCATGCACACACTTACCCATGTCCACACATGCCACCCTGTTTCCTTATGTTGAACTGTGCTGTGGTTGAATAAGATGTAACTATGGGGAAACAGGATGAGGGACACAGAGTATCTTTCTGTCTCTGTCTTCCTGTGGCTCTTTAACTATTTCAAAATGAAAAGCATTCATCAGCACATGGTATGGGGTCAAGACTGCTGATGTCATGCATAAATGGCGCATCATTCCACATGCCTCTAACAGAGGCATGCTTTGTTCTGTTGGAGTGAGTCTGGCTGCCTGTTGTACTCAGAATGCTGTCTTCACTTAAAACTCATCTAAGTTCTGAGAACTGAGAGTAAGTGATTGTGGAATTTTCAGTGCTAAATGCAACATATATAACACACCCTTCAAGGCTCAGGGAACATTGCAGAAGAGAGAGTGAAAAGAATGTAAGAACAAGAGGATGGGGAGGAGTGCTCTGGAATGCTGGCTTCTGAGCATGTCATGGGTGATGCCTTCATGACCTCACAGCAGCTATCATTGCCTGCACAAGATCTGCATAGTGTTCTGTCATGGACGATGAAGGAAGGCATGGAGACTCCATCCCTTCCTGAAGAGTTATGGCAGTTAATGGCTGCTAGGGGAATGGGAGACATTTTCTACAGTGGTATAGCCACTAGTAAGTTGCATATGCTCTGGTAAATACTTTCTCAGCCACACTCATGCAGGCAACTCTAAATAAACTCAGTGGGATGGACACACACACACACACACACACACACACACACGTACACACACTTATCAAAGTAGAAGAGGGACTAGTTGGGAAGAAGAAAGGGACAAAGGAAAGGGGGAGGGAAGACAAGAGAAGGTAATAGGGTGATTTAAAATGGGTTATGGGGAAGAGGCAATGTCTGTGCATAATGTCCCAATGATTTTAAAAAAATGTCTTCAAAGAAGATCCTAGGAAATCCTTTAGTCAGATAAGACAGTCCTTCAAACATTTGATGCCTTTCGGCAGGGTTGCAGACTCACAGTCCAAATAGCCACCCTGTCACACTCTTATCAAGTTTCCTCTTGAAGTCCAGTGAATCAGATGGCATTTTCTAGGAAAGTTCCAGGCATCACGGAGCAGCATAATCAGAACTCAGCTTCTAACTGGGAGTGGTGAGATCAAAGAAAATCCAGGGAAGCAAAAGCAACCTCACACGCACTTAGTTGTTTCTAGTTCCATCGGTGTTGCTGTTGTAACTTCCCAGAGGCAGCTTTAGAGAAGGGCCAGGCAGAGGCTCTTTGGAGTCCCCCGGGTCCATTCCCTACTGTTTTCTGGCAGCTGGGGCAGAATGAAGAGAGAGACCAAGATTCTCCTGTGGCCTTTCAGTCTCTGCAGAGTATCACAGGAAAGCTTGACCACAGGTGCAGATAGCAGTGGCAGACTTATCGAGGGTCCATGTTTCCTCAGTTGAATCCTGCATCCAAGGGTGCAGAGCTCTCTGGATCTTGCTGCCATGGAGTGGCTGCTGAGCTCTAAAGAGCTAAGTTAGCTGAGAGGTGTCTTTTCCCATGGGAGTTTAGGGTGAGAAGAGCATCTGCTTGGCTGTGTACCTACTGGTTTGTGTACCAGCAATAGAAATGTACTGTAGAAAGCCCCATGTAGGAAAGCAAATGATTTGGTCATGAGGAAGAATGTACTTTTATGATGTCCCAACTAAAATTTATTTTTTATTTTTTTATTACTTATGTACATAGTGTGTATACAGCCATGTTGGTACCATTGTTAGCCTCCTCCCTGTCCTCCCCCTCTCCAAAGGGACCCTCCTCGTTGGGGAATGTGTGTTGTGCATTGTGGGGTAGCCATTGGTTATGGGGAAGAGGCAATGTCTCTGTGCATAATGTCCCAACTTACGGCTCTAACAATCTTTCTGCCCCCTCTTTCATGAATTTCGCTGAGCCATGTTGGGTTTGTTTTAGTTCTACTTCAGTGATGAGGTCTTGGGAGCCTCTGTGTCTCTGGATATCTGCTTTAGTAGGAGTGGAGTGTTCTCTGTGTCTATCTCCTTCACCCTTGTGCTGGTACCAGGTTCACCTACAAAGTAGCACTTTTGCTCATTTCCCCAATTACTCTATGGTTTCAGTTGGGGTCCTGGTGAGGTGTGATGGGATGATTCCTCAGGTTCTGCGTCCATTTGAAAAAGAGAAGTAGATTCTCCAGTGGAGAGTGAAGTCAGCTCTGGATAAATGGGATAACCATTATTATTTTAGAGAGAATTTAATCGGTATAGGCCCTCTTGTAGCCCATGATTGGTGGGAGCTTGATATTGGAGAGTGGGCTCATTTTTTGGATATGATTCTGACTTGTTTCCCAGTTCCAGCTATTGGTTCCATTCCACTGAGTGGATCTGTTAGCCAATCAAGAGCAGTTGGTTACCCACCATGGCTGTGTGCCACTATTGCACTTGTGTGAGCATCACGTCAGGTTGTTTCCTGCTAAGTAGCTTAGACCATGAGTTGCTTGGACAGAAGTTGATCATTTTCCCCCATTTGCTCATGTAACACCTTCTGGCACTAGACAAGCTAACTGTCTGGGGACTGACTCTCTTCCAGATTCCAGCCAGGTCACTCAGTGTTCCGTACCAATAGCATATGGTGTCTTTGGCAGTAGGGTCTTACCATTAATCTTTGGTGGGTCATCAAGTGCTCTGACAGAAGTCTGTCTTCTTATGGGAAACCTTGTAGGTCTCTCTGATCAACAGCTCATTGTGGATGTTAATCACATGCTGGTACTGGGAGTTACAGGCCAGCACCAAGGGAAAAGAAGGAAGAAAAAGATAGGTAATGTGAAAGAGAAAGAGAGAAGAGAGAGAGAAACAAGATAAGATTAAGGTTAGCATTCATCATACTCTCTCCAGGGCCATTTCATTCAGGTGTTCCCTCTAAGGACCTGATGAAGGTTCAACCTTTTAGTCTGTCTTTCACGACATAGGATTTTATGGTACCATTTCCATTTTGGTTCAGTTTTTTGTTCCCCCTTTCACCCTTACCTTCCCCACCATTGTCCCATCCTCGAGATGCTTGTTAGGTATGTCAGCATCTTGGGCAGCTTCAGGTTAGGAACCATAGATGAGTGAGACCATGCAGCAATTGTCTTTCTGTGATTGGGTGAGTTCATTGAGAATGATCTGTTCCAGGTTCGACCATTTTTCTTCAAATTTTGTTGTATCATTTTTCCTTACTGCTGTGTAGAATTCCATCATGTAGATATACCATATCTTGGCATTATGCACAGAGACTGGGGCCTACCCCCCAGAACTCTTGACTATCCCCACAATGCATGACCCACATTCCCCATTGATGAGGGTCCCTTTGGAAGAGGGAGGACAGAGAGGAGGACAATGGAGCCAATACTATGAATGTAAAATCAGAATAATATAAATAAATAAATAAATAAATAAATAAAATTTATTGTGACTTTAGGAATAGGATTTTGGTTACACTTGGTCATGAAAGCATAAGGCTTTGTATTTCTCTGATTTTGTGGCAAGAACATCATAAAAGAGGAGTGCTGGGTGAGCATGTGCCCATGCCATGGTGCTTGGCTAGTGCTGAGGTACTATATGATTGTAAAAAGCACCCAGCATGTGTGACCTGTTGTGTTTCTCACTGTTTGAGGTTAGGGGCCATGAGTAAGGGTTTTCAAGTTATCCGCCTAGAGTGACATGCACACTCCAGGCTAGAATTAAGTTTTTAAGTATTTTATATTTTTTCATCAAAATTGTTTAATGAATCAAGATCCCAATATAACTTGCCATTTTTACATAGTCTATTTTTAAAAGTAGGATGTATTTTAAAAATTAAGTCCAAGATTTTGATTAAAAAAATAAATGTCAGTCATTATTAGAAGAATTGCAGAGACAAAAAAAGGTCATTTGAAAATTGGATTCTTATAGTTTTTATCAAGTAGTTAAAATATTTCAGTTTCTCTTACATTCATTTATATTAGAGTTTATGTTTACTGAGTCACGGGAAGCCGTGAAGTAGTAGAACTGTTTCAGTTGCCACAATTGTGGCTCTATTCCAATAAAAGCAATTCAACTTTAAAGACAGTTTTAATTATTTTCTTTAAAAGGGAATGAAGCAAATATTTGAATATGAAATAACGTTTTCTTATTGTGTGGTACAATTTCAGATGTCAGTACTCGCAATGAGAGAGTGTGCATAAAATCTGATTGAACACCCTACAGAAACTGGGCTGGGTGCCTATTGCGGGAACACCTCTGTCTCTTCAGTTGTTCCTACTGCGCCATTCACAAGTCAGCTGGTGGACAGTCAGACCTATAAAAGAGGTTTGTGTTTGTATGGAGACCAGGCCATGGCCATCCCCTGCCCTGCCCACTCTCCATGAGAGTAAGACCTTCGATCTGGGTAATAGTCCTGGGTTTTCCTTGTCCCTGAGTGTTTCTACTTGTCATGTGGTAGTTGGAGGGACACAGCTGTGGGACAGATAGAGTATGACCCGTAGGCCCAGCATTAGTTTCCACCTCCTATTCAGGTGGTGTTCCTGGTTAAATATGACTTGGAGCTCGTGTCTCTGGCTAGGTATTCTCTGAAGGTGCCCACTCCATAGTGCTTTTCCCCACGGCTCTTGTTTCTTCTCTCCTCACATGCCAGGGGCTTGCTCCTGTGATCAAGGCCACTCAGAATGCATGCTGGGAAGGCTCCCTGCTCTGTTCCCTAGAAATTTCATGAGCTAAGTGAGGTAATTTGTGAGTCAACCCCAGCTCTTTCCATGATGGTCCCTTGTGACCTCAGGAATGTGGAATCCACTGAAGGAGATTCTCAATATTGGAATTGAATTGTGGTTCAGTGTTAGTGCCCTAGAGCAGATCTTAACTAAGCTGCAGTGTGAACAAAGGGGAGGAAGTTCTGTGTTCCTATGAGGGTGTTAGCTTCACACTTCCGATGTTCTTTCATTTAAACTCAAACAGCACAGAATGGAAATGGATCCAGGGAGATAATTATATCCTAGGTCAATGAGACACAAATCCTGACCTAGACTCACAGTCAATATTGGCTTTTGTTCTTCTAGGAATTTGCACTGCAAACAGACACAGATTTAACCCCTTTGTTTAGTTTACCTGGTGGGATAAGTATACAAAATGACCTGTGGTTTTCATCAGTCTTGAAAAATGGAAAGTTCTAGTTCTTGTGGACACCACCCTGGCATTTGCACAGGAGAGAGGTAGTGATTTTGTAGATCATTATCTAAGCTAAAGGAATAATCAGGATCTTTTCAGAATACCTGCTTCGGGAGCTGTGCTTCAAGTAGATGTCACTGAGCCAGTGAGGTGCTTGTGTTTTTGTACACTTGTTTAAGTGCATCTGAGGAGAGACAGCAGTCATCTTTCAGCCGGCTCCCAGGAACTGCCTTGCTGTCAAAAAGAACATTTCTGCCTCAGAGCCTTCACACAGTAGTTACTGTCAGTGAGTAGAGCACTTACTCATCTTTAATGATCTATTTTTGAAACACCCTTTAATTGGCTAATCACAAGCTATAAAAATATGTATGCACATACTGTGTGCATATAAACACAATTTGAACTGTCAGTAGGAGAGATGATGACCCACAGCCCCATTGTGCTAAAGAGTTCAAAGTGGTTCACATCATGTTTATTGTGTGATTGGAGTGTCCCCAAGTATCCATTGTGATTAGAGACTTGGTTTGCAGGATGGTGGTGTCATGAGGTGGGTCTGGAGTCTTTAGGTCATTGCCTGTGTGCTCTAGAAGGACTGGTGGGACCTCAGTTGATTAGTCCTGTCTCTCTCTGCTTCTTGACTCAGGAATGAGTGTCCCCTGTAGCATACATCCTTTCCCACCCTCACCATCTGCATTGTGAGTTAATGCAATTGGTGCTGCCTTTGACTTTGAATCTCCAAAACGTTGAGATACATGCATTTTAACTGTTTTTAAGGCAGCTGCCATGGGTATTTCTTTTAGTAATGAAACACTGAGTGATACAAACACAGATAGGACTAAAAGCATCTGGAGATGAGTGTGGCAGTGCTCCTCAGCAGCCCCTCAGAGTATTATTTGAAGTTTCAGAGAAATGTCTTCCTTTTTTTTTTTTTTTTGCCAGATCCTTGTTGTTTTTCTTCAGAAATTAATTCCAGTACATCTAGAAGACCTTTATTTTTTAAAAAAAAATCTGTTTACTGGGGGAGGGTGGGGGGGGAGTGGGTGTAACAGGGCCTCTAGCCACTGCAGTTGAACTCCAGACACATGCATCACTATATGCATCTGGCTTTTGTAGGTTCTGGGGAATTGAACCTGGGTCCCTAGGCTTTGCAGGCAAGTACCTTAACTGCTAAGCCACCCCTGCAGCCCTAGAAGACCTTTAGATCATCAGTTTCCAGTTAAATGTATGGAACACCGGGATTGTTTTCCTTAGGGTTGATACAAGTCAGTCCCTGGAAGGAGCTTGGACAAGTGACTCTGGGTTGGTGACATAAAGGACTCTGGAGGCTGAGGCCACTTTACTGGACTATGTGATAAGCCAGTGGTTTTGCTCCCTCCATTTGCTCACTTGTGCCAACAGATGTGTGCAGACAGAACTTGGGCGATTACTGGTGGGCTCTGGTGCAGAGCAGGCATTTTCCTGGATAAGGGACCTTTGAACCATTTTAGGGCTCTGCAGGCAGGGACCAGGCCAGTCTGTGGGGGACACCACATGTAGTCAGTGGAGGCTCATGCCCTTCCCCTTCTCCGTGCAGCAGATCTGCACTGGAGTCTCTTGTTCTCTCCAGTCTTTGTGTCTTGAATGGCTCTCCTCACTCCACTGGCACCTGAGTTCCTCCTGCTTGCCTTCTGCTTGTGATTGCTTTAAACCCCTCCCCCCACCTTCTTCTTACAGAACTCTGTGTTTCAGGACTATAAAACAATCCACACACAATAAAAATAAATAGGCATTAAAGTAGAAGAGGAACTACTTGGAAAGAAGAAAGGGTTCAGCAGAATGGGTTAGGAGAACGTAATGGGAGGGAATCACAATCAAAATACATTATATACATGCATAAACATTATTAATAAACAAGAAAACAGAAAAAGAAACAAAAAAACAAAGAACACAGTCTTAGACCCCTATTTTTTTTCTTCTGGTTTTGGTTTGTTGAGCAGGGTCTCACTCTAGCCCAGGCTGACCTGGAATTCACTATGTAGTCTCAGGGTGGCCTTGAACTCATGGTGATCCTCGGAACCCCAAACCCTGAGTTCATATCTGCAAACTAACCAAAGAATTGGCAGTTCCAGATTCAAGAGAATGATTTTTAAAATACCACATTGCTTAATGGTCCCAAAATGCAAAAGTAGTGAAAAAATGGTCCTTATATTACAGCATATTGTTCTTATTGTTCTATTTTCATAAGTTGATAATTTCTTGGCACTGGAAAAAATTTATAACTTTCCTGGTTAGGGTTCCAGTCACCCTAACTCTACCAACCCCCTTAATACCCTTGCCTCCTTTGGGTGGTGAATGTGTGTGTATGTGCAGGAAAATCAGTGTGTATAGGGTTTGGTGTTATAGTAGTTTCAGACATTCCCTCAATGTTGGGGGTGTATCCCTGTAGGATAAGGGGCTACTTTACTTTGACCTTATGAATCATTAGTGTGGGAAAGTTAAGAAGCATTTATGAGACAGTGGCTGTATACTAGCTTCTGCACAGACTTCAAGAGAACTCTGAACCCAGAGGTTTGTAGGCTGGTAAGATGAAGAACAAGAGAAAGCAATGACTTGTGCTGTCACCATAGTTTTGTGAGAGAATAAGAGAGGGCTTAAAGGGGGTTTGGGACTAATGCTTTCAGGAAAAGGGTGGGTCTTCCAGGAGGGGACACAGTACAGTGATCAACAATCTTATGAAGAGTCAGGTTAGTGCCTAACTCTGCCCCCTAGCTTCTCAGGAAACCATGATAAATGTTCCACTGCCATATTTCTAAATAGGTCCTTCCTGGGACCTCCACACTGCTTTCCTGCTGAAGAGAAATGGCAGCAGAGAATGGCAGAGACCATAGGCCATAATGTTTGCAGTGTGGCTCTTCACTGAAAATGTCCCTGACCCCTGGCCTCTGTTTTTGTCTCCTTTGTTCTGGAAAGTGGAGGCATTGGCTCAAACTTCCACACAGTCAGGACTTTCACTTTCCAAACCTGATCCAAGTCTGTGTTCAATGTGTGAATAACCTTGGCTGCAAGCGGGAAAAAAAAAATGTGAGTAATTAACTTGACCACAGGGTGTCTTCCTGGGATTCCTGTGCGCATAGTCAGGAGGCCTTCCTGCAAGCAGATCTCATTTGCTCCATCATTACCCAGCCCTTAGGCTCTCCTCTGAGGAGCTCACAATCAGGCTTGCCTTGCTGAGGGTGGCTGTGGTGCCAGCAGGTTGAGGGTCTGGAGGTGACAGAGGCTGCTGCCTGCCTGTCTGCACATGTGGGCTATAAACACGTGTCCCTGTCTGCAGAAATTACAGTTAACTCATCTTCAAAATCAAGTTGAAGAAACTCATGGCATTTAAATAAAGTTCATAATTTTCATGTCTAAGTGGCCACCTATTCTAGGTCATGTTCTTTGTTAGTAGTGGGAAATATTTTGTTAATTACTCATTTCAATGGTCATCTTAAACTAAAAAGTCATAGCTCTTTGAGTTTTTTTTTTTCTTCTCCATAAAAAAATTCTATTTGGTTCCTTATTTTTCCGCCTGAACTCCATTGCACTGAAGAGCTGCTGCAGTGGCTTAGGTGGACACAACTACCCAGGGTGAGATGGCCATTGGTCCCTGTCTGGCATCCTCAAGTCAGGGATGAAGTCAGGGATTGGGCGGTGAGTCCCAATCCAATTATCCACTGGCTTTCCTGCCTAGAAGACCCATCTCAATGCCTTGTCAGACCCTTCTTCCTCATCCTTCCACTGTTTCATCCTCTCTGAGGACACAGGACTGTGTGATAGGCTTGGGCTTGGGATAAAATAAGGTGAGGAAACCATGAGCTTAGGGCAGAGAAAATTCAGAAAGTAAAGTGTTGAAAGTCCAGCATGGCCCTATGTGAATGCAGGCAAGGATAAAGATGGCTTCCTTAACAATAAAATAATTATTCTGTCAATTTTTGTCTATTGTTTTGTCAATAGTAGTTTATTATTCTAATTGTAAGACATTAAGAAATATACTTGGAAATAAATACCAGTATTAAAACATACAAAATAGTTTTTTTTTTTTTTTTTTGGTTTTTCGAGGTAGAGTTTCACTCTAGCTCAGGCTGACCTGGAATTCACTATGTAGTCTCAGGGTGGCCTTGAACTCAAGGCGATCCTCCTAGCTCTGCCTCCCAAGTGCTGGGATTAAAGGCGTGCGCCACCACGCCCGGCGACAAAATAGTTTTTTTTTTTTTTTTTTTTTTTGGTTTTTCGAGGTAGGGTTTCACTCTGGCCCAGGCTGACCTGGAATTCACTATGTAGTCTCAGGGTGGCCTCGAACTCACGGCGATCCTCCTACCTCTGCCTCCCAAGTGCTGGGATTAAAGGCGTGCGCCACCACGCCCGGCGACAAAATAGTTTTTGAAAAGAAAGTGCATCATGTTTAAGCAAACAAGTTATAAAATTACTTGAGAATCTGTAGAATGGAGCAACTTTCTTGCATGTCCTACAAGGAGAATTTCCTTATTTGTTTTTGTAATATGAAGGAGCTCATCCCCCACTACCTAAGCTTTTGAGCTCCAAAGTGGTGATTTAATGTTAGATAAAAATGTGTCTTAGAAGCTGAGAGTGGTGGTGCATACCTTTAATCCCAGCACTTGGGATGTAGAGGTAGGAGGATCGCCGTGAGTTTGAGGCCACCCTGAGACTACAGAGTGAATTCCAGATCAGCCCGGGCTGGAGTGAGACCCTACCTCGAAAAACAAACAAACAAACAAACAAACAAACAAACAAACAAACAAACAAAAAGTGTCTTAGTGACTACAGGTGTCAGACACTGGTCTTTTCTAGCTTGCTGGCTGACACAAATCTAACTCCTTCAACAAACTCTGGCGGGCCTCTGAC
The DNA here is from genome assembly GCA_036365145.1 of Orientallactaga sibirica. Taxonomy (NCBI): domain Eukaryota; kingdom Metazoa; phylum Chordata; class Mammalia; order Rodentia; family Dipodidae; genus Orientallactaga; species Orientallactaga sibirica. The sequence goes on from JAEOAD010000039.1 coordinate 15,014,864, forward strand.
CCTAGAGAAGTCCTTTGTTACATACACAGTACAACACAGCCTTGTAGATCTCAAAACCTTTTCACATAGTCATCACTTAACTTGATTTCATGTTGAACTGAACTAAGTTGGGACATGTTTTGGAGTGACAGGGGACACTGTCAATGCCATCGGAACAGTGGGCATTAACTGATTATGCTGCCCACACTGGGCAGGGACTTTATGCCCTGATCTGAGAAATCTTTAAGCTCACAGGAATCAAAACCCAGGGAAACTAATAGCAACAGGAGATGAGTCATGTGGCAGTGGCAAGGCCTTGCAAAACCAAGGGAGGGCGCAAGGGGCTGGTGAGCCAGCTCTGGATCCAGGGCACCTAGGGACAAGTCCTCAGAGACTGAGAGGTGTCTGCGGACCTGAGATTTCTGAGTTGGTTTGTTTGGCTCAGCTGGGCCAGACTGGCCACTGCTCTTCATCCACATGGCTCGCTTCCAGGTCTTTGGGAGCAGGGACAGTGAGTAATCCACTGAGGGAGGGCAGAGTGCTATACACATTTCATAGATGAGGAAGCCAAAGGAAGAAATTCAAAGTGACATCCAAGAGGTCCCCTTAATAATGCCAGTCCTAGAATGGAAACCCAGGTTTTAACGTACCCTGTGGTAGTCACAGAGTAAAAAGCTTTCAACGTCAGTGTGTTCCTGGGGATAAAGGGACTTAGTGATATGTTCTGCACGTCTTGTGACTGATGACGTGCTCCCCCTTGATGGTAGCAGCATAGGAAGACTCCTGGTGTGTGGTTTGCTCATTTTTCTAGGATCTGAAGATCATAAGCCAGAAAATGTAGTGTATTTTGGGAAATGTTCAGAGAAGCACTGTTGGACTGACTCATTTTTCTCCCTTATGACGGAGTGCTTTGAGGAGCAGAAACTGTTGGGGTGGGCTGTTCCCCACTCCTGATTGACTTCCAGCAGAGAGGTGCCACTCCTGGGAGGGCGATTAACCACTCTGAGCTCAGCTGATGCTGCTAGGTCAGTTGCTGGAGCCATTTCCTTACCCCAGACCTGCACAAGGCCAGTGGATAGAAGCCTTTCTCCATCTCAGGTGGCCAGAGGAAGGGAGTCATAATGTCCATTCTCTGTGGTGGGTTGAGGTCTGCACAGCTCTTCTGCAGGGAGGAGAGCAATGGCCAGGGCCTTTTCTGTTTGTAATGGGTGGGTGTGAAGCCAGCTCACTCAATGCTGGCTAGCTAGCGGTGGCTGAGATGATTGTGGTCAATTTAAATGCAGAGGCCTCTGGGAGAAGCAGTCATCAGGTAGAGGAGAGAGTTGCACACATCTCCATTGGAATAAACTTGGTACCTGTCTGTAGGTATGTAGGGGAGTTTTGTTTTAAAGGTAACTTACTGGACTGGATGTCGTGACCAGGAAGAACAGGAAGAAGACAGATAATGAAGGAAGGCTCCTGAGACCTGTTATCTAGGTTCCCTACCTTAGAAGTGGCAGATCTCATATTGATGTGGACACTCTTGCCTAGAGCATTCCTGATGTTCTGAGGGTGTTGCCTGCATACTGAAACTAGTAAATGCCCTGTTAGTCTCAGAGGCCATGGTGTGAGCCCACATGCTTGGAGTGTATTAAGCAAGCATGTGTTTCTACAAAGGAGCAAGGGCATTGGGTTCTGAAGAAATCCCAACGACATGCAGGGTGCCTTGGATGACATTCCACTCAGAACAGAGCTCCTCTCTTGATACCAGCATAGGACTGATTTTCAGATGTTCACAGGATACGCTGTTGTTAATTGATATTCTTTCTGTCTAGTACTGGGCAGACGTGGGTAGAAACTTTGGTGTTGTCAGGGTATCTGACAGGCAGCTCAGCAGGGGAGCCGTCACTCAGGGATCCTGGCTCCACAGTATCAGATAACAATTCTTCTGAAAGCTGGGCAATTGTCTCATTTGTTTTGCCCATTGTGGAAGGATCAATATGTTGTAATCTGCAAGTCAGGGTCCAGGTTGATAGGAAGGGCATTAGCATCCACTTGCCTAAGTGGGGCCAAGCTAGGCTTGATGCCTTCTCTCTATAGACAAGTAGAAGAATCTCATCTTAGAGTCAAATGTCAATGTACTGAAAACAATTGGACCCAAACTCTAAGAACAACACTTTCAGTGTAAGTGTGTGTGTTGCCATGAAATAATGGTGTCAGTAAGCTGTTTCCTCCTCATTGAGGATCTAGTGAAGATCGTCCACCAAATGTGCCCCAAAGCAGTTTGCTACCCTCCATCCATGTTGGCAGTTTTGTCTGGGACCAGCCAGTGCTGTAGCCCTTGTCTTCTATCATCTTCAGGGCAGTGTGACATTCCCATGCCAGCACCTGCCTCTGTTGTTCTTAGATAGTTCTGAGTCCTCCCTTCTACAGGTGCACAAACTTTAAATGTAGTATTTGTGAGGAGTCTCTTTAACACTCTACAAAATCTAGTTGCCTGCTTTTCATTAGAAGCAGGGTTGTCTGTCCCCCTTCTTTTCTTTTCCCTCCCCTCTGGTGTCCCTGGGTCACAGTCTGTTGGGATACCCTAGGCCACAGCAAGGGTAGCAAGTTTGAACTTCTTCCTGTGACAGGCACCTCTGGCTTATGTTCTGAATGACCCTGGGAGACTCAGCAGCTTCAGGGCACTGACACACAGCTGGCCCTACCTGGTTTGCACCTTCTGTGTGTGTGGTGTGGGTGCCTGTTGCCTTTCAACCTGAAGAATATAAAGGCCCATCACTGAAGTAGACTTAAAATGCACCCAACATGGCTCAGGGAATTTTGTAGAAGAGGGGGGCGGAAAGATTGTTAGAGCCACAAGTTGGGACATTTTGCCCAGAGACATTGCCTCTCCCCCCACCCCCATAATGAATGACCCACAATCCCTATGGGGTTGACCTGCATCCCCAACAAGGATCTTCAGAAAAGGGGCAGGGATGAGGGAAAGGAAGGTACCAACATGTATTGTTTACATACTAAATATGTCCAATAAATACCTAATTAAAAAAAAAAGGCCAGTGACCCTCTTGGGCCCTGAAGGGTGGGAGAGACACCCCATGCATTGTCCTCTTTGTTCCCAAGGAATCCACACACACAGCCAGGTACAACAGAATATGCCTGTGATGCCAGTTGCCAGGAATCTGAGGCAGGAGAATCATCTGAGCCCTGGAGTTTGAGACCAGCCCACACAATGCAATGAGACTCCACCTCAAACAAGGCACCACAGAGGCTCTGTCAGGTGACGAGGCTGTGCCCGAGGGCCTAAAGTTACTGGTAAATGCCAGAGAGAGTAGCACAGAAGCTTCCATGAGAGCTGAGTGGTAAATGCTCTTCCTTTATTCACCAGAGACTGATGAGTCAGGAAAAGGCCAAGAGTGATTGTTCAGAATTCTAGCCTGGGAGACACACAAGTCTTCTCGCTGTACCACTGGAGAGAAGGAGAAGCCAGGTGGGAGGAGACAGGCCTGGTTGGGATGCTGTGGGCGGGAGCCCCTGAGGTTCGGTCATAATCTGGTGCCAGCTTCAGTGTTAGAAGAGCTGAATGTTCAGAGTGAGTGACAAGAGGGAGGATCTGCACAGATGGTTTGGGGCAGGGCCACCAAAGGACACAGCACTCTGGGCTTTCCAAGGAGGACCAGGAAAATGTCTTGTTGAGAGGTATGGCAGAACAGTCTTGCAGAAGATATCCACCACAGTTCCGTCAAGGCCAGATCTAGAAAGTCAGAGATGCATTGAGTACGTTGTGGCCGCTTTGAATTATTCAGGTCACTTCAGACAACTCAGCTGCTCTGTGTGCCTTTGTGCATCCGGATCTCGCCTTATACAGCTAGGTGTGCAAAAGCCATCCAGCCATGGCGCTGGTCCTGGGATCTGAATGTGTGGGTTTCAAGGTCCTATAGAGATGGTGGCTGCCTTGCCCTGGCATCACCCACACTGGCCACTTGACCCTTAGCCCCTGAAGTTGTGGCTGCCATCCACCCATGACCATGCCCCCCACACTACTCCCTAACAACACTGTGATCTTACATGGCAAGACAGCAGAGCACAGGGTCAACTTGGCAGACTCGATGCACACAGACACCCAAAGCCTGGAGGCCAATGTGTTTTGAGCCACCCTCCTGCCTTCCGAGTGTCTGGTCACCCCAGAAACATTTCTAGGAACATTTATCTTTGCCCTTACAGGCCACTTTATATTAAATACTTTCTTAATTCATCACTACATTAATCTTATGTCTGAAACTGAGTAAATTCACAGCAATGGCAGAAGAAAGCGAGGCTGTTACTGTTTGGATATTTGTCAATTGAGTGGGAAACATGACAAGAAAAACATATAAAATATTGGATCAGACTTTTTTTTCTATTTAAGAAAGACATATCTAATTTATTCTATGCTTTAGGTAAAAGTTTAAGAAAGTGCCAATAAATTTATGACAAGCTTTAAAATGAAATTGCAAGTGGCCGCCAACAAATATATCCTTTATTGTTCCTAGGTATGCTACTTCTTCAAATGCTTAAAATATTTTGCATTTGGTGCTTAAATATTAAGCAAACAAGGCTGATACTTGAAAAGTAAGAAGTCATTACCCTATTCTCTTGTGAAACCTACAGTGACACCTACAATGACGCTCACCCTCCTGTGACATCTACAGTGACCCCCACTCTTCTGTGACATCGACAGTGACCCCCACTCTCCTGTGACGTCTACAGTGATCCCCACTCTCCTGTGACATCTACAGTGACACCCACCCTCCTGTGACATCTATAGTGACCCCCACTCTCCTGTGACATCTACAGTGACCCCCACTCTCCTGTGACATCTACAGTGATCCCCACTCTCCTGTGACACCTACAGTGACCCCACTCTCCTGTGACATCTACGGTGACCCCCACTCTCCTGTGACACCTACGGTGACCCCCACTCTCCTGTGACACCTACGGTGACCCCCACTCTCCTGTGACATCTACGGTGACCCCCACTCTCCTGTGACACCTACGGTGACCCCCACTCTCCTGTGACACCTACGGTGACCCCCACTCTCCTGTGACATCTACGGTGACCCCCACTCTCCTGTGACACCTACGGTGACCCCCACTCTCCTGTGACATCTACGGTGACCCCCACTCTCCTGTGACATCTACAGTGACTCCCACTCTCCTGTGACATCTACATGGATCCCCACTCTCCTGTGACACCTACGGTGATCCCCACTCTCCTGTGACATCTACATGGACCCCCACTCTCCTGTGACACCTACAGTGACCCCCACTCTCCTGTGACACCTACAGTGACCCCCACTCTCCTGTGACACCTACAGTGATCCCCACTCTCCTGTGATATCTACGGTGACCCCCACTCTCCTGTGACAACTACGGTGACCGCCACTCTCCTGTGATATCTACGGTGACCCCCACTCTCCTGTGACACCTACAGTGACCCCCACTCTCCTGTGACACCTACGGTGACCCCCACTCTCCTGTGACACCTACGGTGACCCCCACTCTCCTGTGACATCTACGGTGACCCCCACTCTCCTGTGACATCTACGGTGACCCCCACTCTCCTGTGACACCTACGGTGATCCCCACTCTCCTGTGACATCTACGGTGACCCCCACTCTCCTGTGACACCCTACGGTGACCCCACTCCCCTGTGTGACATCTACAGTGATCCCCACTCTCCTGTGACACCTACATGGACCCCCACTCTCCTGTGACATCTACAGTGACCCCCACTCTCCTGTGACATCTACATTGACCCCCCTCTCTTCTGTGACACCTACAGTGTCCCCCACTCTCCTGTGACATCTACAGTGACCCCCACTCTCCTGTGACACCTACGGTGACCCCCACTCTCCTGTGACATCGACAGTGACCCCCACTCTCCTGTGACATCGACAGTGACCCCCACTCTCCTGTGACACCTACAGTGACCCCCACTCTCCTGTGACATCTACAGTGATCCCCACTCTCCTGTGACACCTACAGTGACCCCCACTCTCCTGTGACACCTACAGTGACCCCCACTCTCTTGTGACACCTACATGGACCCCCACTCTCCTGTGACATCGACAGTGACCCCCACTCTCCTGTGACACCTACATGGACCCCCACTCTCCTGTGACACCTACAGTGACCCCCACTCTCCTGTGACATCTACAGTGACCCCCACTCTCCTGTGACATCTACAGTGACCCCCACTCTCCTGTGACACCTACATGGACCCCCACTCTCCTGTGACATCTACAGTGACCCCCACTCTCCTGTGACACCTACAGTGACCCCCACTCTCCTGTGACACCTACAGTGATCCCCACTCTCCTGTGACACCTACAGTGATCCCCACTCTCCTGTGACAACTACAGTGACCCCACTCTCCTGTGACACCTACAGTGACCCCCACTCTCCTGTGACACCTACAGTGACCCCCACTCTCCTCTGACATCTACAGTGTCCCCCACTCTCCTGTGACATCTACAGTGACCCCCACTCTCCTGTGACATCTACAGTGACCCCCACTCTCCTGTGACACCTACATGGACCCCCACTCTCCTGTGACATCTACAGTGACCCCCACTCTCCTGTGACATCTACATTGACCCCCACTCTCCTGTGACACCTATAGTGACCCCCACTCTCCTGTGACACCTACAGTGACCCCCACTCTCCTGTGACATCTACAGTGACCCCCACTTTCCTGTGACACCTACAGTGACCCCCACTCTCCTGTGACATCTACAGTGACCCCCACTCTCCTGTGACATCTACAGTGACCCCCACTCTCCTGTGACACCTACATGGACCCCCACTCTCCTGTGACATCTACAGTGACCCCCACTCTCCTGTGACACCTACAGTGACCCCCACTCTCCTGTGACACCTACATGGACCCCCACTCTCCTGTGACACCTACAGTGATCCCCACTCTCCTGTGACAACTACAGTGACCCCATTCTCCTGTGACACCTACAGTGACCCCCACTCTCCTGTGACACCTACAGTGACCCCCACTCTCCTCTGACATCTACAGTGTCCCCCACTCTCCTGTGACATCTACAGTGACCCCCACTCTCCTGTGACATCTACAGTGACCCCCACTCTCCTGTGACATCTACAGTGATCCCCACTCTCCTGTGACATAAACAGTGACCCCCACTCTCCTGTGACATCTACAGTGACTCCCACTCTCCTGTGACATCTACATGGATCCCCACTCTCCTGTGACACCTACGGTGATCCCCACTCTCCTGTGACATCTACATGGACCCCCACTCTCCTGTGACACCTACAGTGACCCCCACCCTCCTGTGACATCTACAGTGACCCCCCCTCTCCTGTGATATCTACAGTGACCCCCACTCTCCTGTGACACCTACAGTGACCCCCACCCTCCTGTGACACCTACATGGACCCCCACTCTCCTGTGACATCTACAGTGACCCCCACTCTCCTGTGACATCTACAGTGACCCCCACTCTCCTGTGACACCTACAGTGACCCCCACTCTCCTCTGACATCGACAGTGACCCCCACTCTCCTGTGACATCGACAGTGACCCCCACTCTTCTGTGACACCTACAGTGACCCCCACTCTCCTGTGACATCTACAGTGATCCCCACTCTCCTGTGACATCTACAGTGACCCCCACTCTTCTGTGACACCTACAGTGTCCCCCACTCTCCTGTGACATCTACAGTGATCCCCACTCTCCTGTGACATCTACACTGACCCCCACTCTCCTGTGACATCTACGGTGACCCCCACTCTCCTGTGACACCTACAGTGACCCCCACCCTCCTGTGACATCTACAGTGACCCCCCCTCTCCTGTGACATCTACAGTGACCCCCACTCTCCTGTGACATCTACAGTGACCCCCACTCTTCTGTGACACCTACAGTGACCCCCACTCTCCTGTGACATCTACAGTGATCCCCACTCTCCTGTGACACCTAAAGTGACCCCCACTCTCCTGTGACACCTACAGTGCCCCCCACTCTCCTGTGACATCTACAGTGATCCCCACTCTCCTGTGACATCTACAGTGATCCCCACTCTCCTGTGACATCTACACTGACCCCCACTCTACTGTGACACCTACAGTGACCCCCATTCTCCTTTGACATCTACAGTGACCACATTCTCCTGTGACATCTACACTGACCCCCACTCTCCTGTGATACCTACAGTGACCCCCACTCTCCTGTGACATCTACAGTGACCACACTCTCCTGTGACATCTACACTGACCCCCACTCTCCTGTGATACCTACACTGACCCCCACTCTCCTGTGATACCTACAGTGACCCCCACTCTCCTGTAACATCTACAGTGACCCCCACTCTCCTGTGACATCTACAGTGACCACACTCTCCTGTGACATCTACACTGACCCCCACTCTCCTTTGATACCTACACTGACCCCCACACTCCTGTGATACCTACAGTGACCTCCACTCTCCTGTAACATCTATAGTGACTTCCACTCCCCTGTGACCCCCACTGACTTGTGACACCTACAGTGACCCCCACTGTCTAGTGACATCTGTAATCCACATGCCTATGCTCAAAATATAGTTAAACTGTCCAGTTTCCCCATTATAAATTTAGCTTGCTGGTGAACTCGGCCTTAGTCATTGAATGCTCACTCATCTTTTGTTTGCCCATAGGTCAGTTTGGGTTGTGGTGTTTGGGGGTGCAGCCTGTGTTTTAAATGGTGCCAACATATGATGTGTCCAAACAAAGTTTCTACTTAATAAAAAAGAAAAATAAAAGAAGTAAAAAGCTGAAAGGAATGTAAGGACTGGCTAGAAGTTGATGTGTAGAAGAAGGAAGCCACAAGGTAACACCAAGATGGGTGAAATTCTCCTCTGCCATTTGCCACATGGTGCTATAGAGCTATGCAGGGCCATGGGCACCTTGAGTGCTGTTTAAAGTTGGATTATCCTTAAACAGAATGTGTTTGCTGGAAGGATGTGCTCTTAAGACTTTGTTAACTGACATAGTTAAACTAAAGGTAGAATACTTAGCTAGCCAATTTGAGTATTTTTGTTATTCCTAAAGGGAATAAAATTCACTAGAGAGCTTCAAGACAGCCCAGAGAAGGGCTATGCTATTGGGTCCACCCACCATCCTAAGAGAGCTGTTCACATTTTTCAATCATCCAGTCAGCACATGGGCTAATGAACTGAATAGAGAGAATTGCTGGAAACAAGAAATATGGATGGCTAATAAATACTGGAGAAAATGTTCAACATCCTTAGTTATTAGGAAAATCCAAATTAAAATTGCTTTGAGATTCCATTTCACCCCAATCAGAATAGCTTTCATCACGAAAACAAGTGACAATAAATACTGGTGAGGATATGGAGAAAAGAACACTTAATCACTGCTAGTGGGATTGCAATCTGGTTCAGCCATTATGGAGATCAGTAGAGAGGCTCCTCAATAAAATTAAAGTAGAACTGTCATATGACTCAGCTCTACCTCTCCTGCATATGTACCTGAAAGGCTCTCAGGCAGCATACAAGAGACACTTGTGCTTCCATGCTCCTTGCTGCTTTATTGACAATAGTGAGGAAATTAAACCAGCCTAGACATGCATCAGCAGATGAATCGATAAAGAAAATGCAGTACATATACACAATGAAATTTTTTCTCCTGCAAAGAAAAACGAAATAATGGCATTCATAGGGAAGCATATGGCACTGGAAAACATGTTAGGTAAAATAAGCTATTCTCAGAAAGACAAATATCAAATGATTTTTCTTACATGTGCAATCTAAAGTGTGTGTGCGTGCATGTGTGCGTGTGCATTGTGTGTGCTGGTCACAAAACTAGAAAAGAGATCATAGATCTTGGATAGGGGAGAGATCTTGAAGAAGAGATCTTAAGTACAATGGGAAGTAGGGTAATGGAATACATATAAAAAGAAAGTAGAGTAGGAAATTAACCGGGGGGGAGAAAAGGAACCAGCTGGATGGAGTAGGGCAGGAAGAATGGGGAGGTCGTAGGAGAAAAGAACAATCGTAAGCACATGGGTATGAAGATGCCATGATGAAACCCAGCACTTTGTGTGCTAACCTAAAATTCAATAAAAGTGAAGAAAAAAGGAAAATCTCAGAAAAGGCTGCTAGCCTCCTGTCTGTAGTTGAGCCTGCTGTGTCTTGGACTCCAAGACCCTGTTGTGCTCAGCAGACACTGCTAGGGTGAATATTTTCCAGCGTACCTGTGTGTGCTGATGCACCTGTGCAACATGCTTGTGTCCTTTTCAGAGGGACCAGAAGAAACTGAGGTGCAGAGCATAGAGTGTGTAGAGTGTGTATATCAGGGTATGTGGCAATGGACAAATGGCTGATGGAGGAAGCACTGGCCTGGGCATCATTGCTAGAGACACAGGGATGCCATAGGCATTCCCAGACACCCAAGAATCACATTCAGACTTCTTGCCCTTTTAGAAGTTCCTTGAGATGATTTAAAAAAAAATTTTTGAGGCAAGCTCAACAGATTTGGCCTTTTTTGAGAGAGAGAGAGAGAGAGAGAGAGAGAGAGAGAGAGAGAGAGAGAGAGAATATGAATGATAATTGGTATACCAGGGCCTCCAGCCACTGCAATCAAATGTAAGATGTGTGTGCCCCTCGTACACATGTGCGACCTTGCATGCTTATGTCACCTTGTGCGTCTGGCTTACATGGGATCTGGAGAGTTGAATGAGTCCTTAGGCTTCTCAGGGAAGTGCCTTAAATGCTAAGCCATCTTTTCTAGCCCCCTTGAGATACTTTCTAATGCAAACTTCCCACAGAAAAACAAAAACCCATGATCCTTTCAGGAGCATAAATGCACAAATACAGAAATGTTTCATTAGTCCATCCTTAATAATATTAATTTTCCTGAAAAAAGTAGTTTAAGATTCTTTAAAGACGTTTTCTAGTACATTAAGCAAAGTCCTTTTTTAGCTGGTGCTTACAATTAGAAATAAATCCACCAGTGCTGTAATTAGTGAAAGTCTGGATGTTTCCTCTACTCTGGACTTCAGTATTACACTAACAAGTCTGTCTTTGGATTCAGCTGGTGATGGTCTTTCTTATGGGCACTGGGGTCTTAGGCCTCCTAGCTTGAGCTGTGTGAAGTGCTAGAGGTGATAGGATTGGTCTCTCCTTCAAGCTGAGACTCAAGCAGCATGTAGGGAATGACCATTTAAAAATTATTTATTTGACACGGGGGAGGGGAGGGAGGGAGGGAGAGGAAGAGAAGGAGGAAGAGAATGGGTGCACTGTTGCCTATAGCCATTGGAAATGAACTCCAGACACATGTGCCACCTTCTGCATCTGGCTTACATGGGTTCTAGGGAATCAAACCAGGGTCCTTTGGCTTTGCAAGCAAGCACTTTAATCACTAAGTCATCCCTCCAGGCCCGACTTTTTAATTATTTGTTTTTTTTATTGACAACTTTCATAATTATAGACAATAAACCATGATAATTCACTCCCCCTCACTTTTCCCTTTGTAACTCCACTCTCCATCATATCCCCTCCCCCTCACAATTAGTCTGTCTTTTATTTTGATGTCATCATCTTTTCCTCTTACTATGAGGGTCTTGTGTAGGTAGTGCCAGGCACTGTGAGGTTAGGGGTATCCAGGCCATTTTGTGTCTGAAAGAATTCTTGCTGGCCTCTGCTACTGAGTTTTATTCCATCTCACATACAAGTCCAAATATTGTAGCTAGATTCACATGTGAGAGAGAACATGAGGCAGTTGGCTGTCTGGGCCAGGGTTACCTCACTACAAGGATAATCCTTTCCAGGTCCATCCATTTCCTGCAAATTTCATAATTTCATTTTTCTTTACTGCTAAATAGAACTTCATTTTATAAATGTATCACATCTTCATTAACCACTCATCAGTTGAGGGGCATTTAGGCTGGTTGGTTTCATTTCCTAGCTATTGTGAATAGAGTGGCAATAAACATGGATGTGCAAGTATCTCTAAGGTAGTGAGACGAGTTCTTAGGATATATGACTAGGAGTGTTATAACTGGTTCATATGGTAAGTCTTTTTTTTTTTTTTTTTAGAGAGAGAGAGAGAGAGAGGGAGGGAGAGGAAGACAGAGATGGGTGCGCCAGCAGCCTCTCAACTGCTGTGAATGAAATCCAGATGTGTGTGCCCCCTTGTGCTTGTGGTCAAGTGCAGCATTGCACCCTTGTGTCACTTTGCATCTGGCTAAACATGGGACCTGGAGATTGGAACCACTGGAGATTGGAACCAGTGTTCTTAGGCTTAGGAGGCAGGCACCTTAACCGCTAAGCCATCTCTCCAGCCCGGTAAATCTATTTTTAGCTGTCTCAGGAACCTCTACACTGATTTCCACAATGGCTGAATCAGATTGCATTTCCACCAATAGTGTAGAAGGGTTCCTCTTTTTCTGCATCCTTGCCAGCATTTATTGTTATTTGTTTTCTTGATGGTAGCCATTCCGACAGGTGTGAGATGGAATCTCAAAGTAGTGTTAATTTGTATTTCCCTGATAGCTAAGAATGCAGAACACTTTTTTAGATGTTTATATGCCGTCTGTATTTCTTCTTTTGAGAACTCTCTAGTTCCATAGCCCATTTTTAATTGGGTTGTTTGATATCCTGTTATTCAGTTCTTTGAGTTCTTTGCATATCCTCTGTCAGATGTATAGCTGGAAATGCCCATTTTTTAAGGAACACTTTGTAGCCTGAGTCCTTCCCAGTGAGCCTTGTGAGCCCCTTATGAGAATATGAGAGAGCTGGCATCTTTACCTGTGGCTGGAGAGGGATCCCAGGGTCTTTGTTACTGCTCTGTATGGAAAGGCCCCATAGTCCTTGCAGCTTCTGGGCCCAGGTGACAGGTTGCCCTGAGTGTCAGTCCACACAATCTGTGCCCAGTTCTTCCGAGCAGAGAGACACAAGCCTATCTTGAGCAGAGGCCCTGTGAAGGAGTGCTATGCTTCTAGGAGTGCCCTAAGCTGCCCAGCAGAATGCCTGGGACAGGTCAGTGGGCACAGTGGGATCAGAGGCTGAACATGGAAACCTGACAGCACGTTCCTCTGGGGATACAGCAGTTTCTGATCAGTTTTCTCATTTTGGTCTCATTTCACCCTGTTCTAAAAGTAGATGTTGATAGTGGATAAGAAGGAAGATCCAGGAATATCCACTTCTGATATTCTGCACACTAATCTGTGTGTCCTCGAGTGTGCCGTTCCTCAGTGCACTGTTCCTCAGTGCAGCAAAAAAGCTTGGTCTTTACAAACATGTGACATGCTTCTGTGCATATCTTTGAAGCATCCCTTGCTACCAGAGCACTAAGGGAATGGGATTAAGGTTGAGGCCTCAAAAGGAGAGGGAAGCCTTGTTTGCATGGCAGTTCCTATGACTGTGAAAACATGATTGTGCCTTCATCTGCCCCCTGTGTTCTGCTCAACAGCTGTGTTCTGGTGTCCTGAGCGCATGGTGAGCTTGAGTAACAAGCACATGACAGATTTGGAAGGTGGCACCATGAGCCTGAGAGCCAGCACAGCAGCACAGTGCTGCCACTGCACTGGAGCATTCTGGGTTCTGTTTGCTTCTCTGTTCTTCTGGCTCTCTGTCACTCTGTCAGTGTCTGTCACTGTCATTATCTTTTTCTCTGTGACTCTGTGTCTTCTCTCTATCTACCTTCCCCTGTCTCTGTTTTTCTCTCTGTTTCTGTTTCTCTGCATCTATCTCTCTGTTTCCTTTTCTGTTTATCTGTGTCTCTGTCACTGTCTTTATCTTGTTTTTCTCTTTGTTTCTATTGTTTATTTCTGTCTTTCTTTGCTTCTGTTTTTCTGTCTCTGTATTTCTCTCCCTCTCTGTATCTATCTATCTATCCCTGTTTGTCTCTGGACTTCAGTACTAAACTAACAAATTTATCCTTGGATGGTGAGCTGTGTGTGTCTGTTTCTAGCTATGTCTGTCCTGTCTGTGCTATCTCTATACGTAGTTCTGTGTTTCTCAACATGTATCACTGTGTCTCTCTGCCTATCTCTCTCTGTCTGCCCCTGTCTTCCTCTGTCCCTCTCTCTTTCTTTCTTCCTAAGTGCAGATAGAAGCTTGGTGTGTCTGACAATGGTGTGACTGACACTGTAGGCTCAGGCTTGTTCTGTGGAACACACTGCCCATAGCATAATGATAGTGGGCTGTTGGGGAACCCTCTACACACTTGTTTCTCTTAATAGTCACAAGTTAGCATCTTAACTCTGTTTGGTGCTGGGGAGGAGTATGGATAATACAGACTCAGGAGAAGCTTCCCACAGCTAATCCTGGAGGTAGAATCAAAACCAGCATGTGTTTCAGACACCATGTGCCCATGACCCATCCTACATCTCCATATGTCTTAAGCAGATTGATTGACAGTAAGAGTGCAGACCCCACAGTTCAACCTCCCTTGACATGCACTTTTGCCTTTTGGGGGGAATGAATGAACCTCAGAAATGTGGGGTTCTGTGGGACTGGGGAGCCTCATGTGAGGGTAAGCTCCCTCTGAGTCCAGGCTAAGTGTCTTGGTTAGGGTAAACTAAATCCGGAAATGTAGGCTAAAGTAACTCAAGCATGGGTTTTCTCCTTTTAAGGGGAAGATGGTATATACAGAGGAGCATGTGAGAGTGAACAGCTAAGGATTAGGGCTCCACTATGAATGCTGGGATGAGTCTGTGTTGGCACTGACAGAGCTGTGGATAATTCTGATAACTCTGACTGGACATTATGAGACTTGGGAGTGTGCCCAGCGCCCTGCACACCGTGAATGGATGTGAACAGCTTGTGAAACCAGTGGAGGGGAGGATGTGAGCCTGTTTGAAAAGATGGCCCTTGCTACAGGAAGTGGGTGAAATGAAATGGGGTGCTGGAGGCTTAGAAATCAGGAAATCAGAAATGTGCGGCCTGTAAAGCAGTGACATGCTCAGAATTCTAAGTGCCCCAACAGAGCAGAAAGCTGTGCCTTGCCCAGCTCTCTCTTGAGAAACAAGCCTCTTTCTAGACGTCTGGAGTGTGCATTTCCTTTAAGCTGGGCTCTCTGAGAATCAGAGCTTTCCCTCCCCCTCCCTCTCCAGGAAGCTGGGAGTTGATGGAGTCTCCTGAAAACTAATGATGGCTTAAGATTTGCAGTGTACTCTGTCTGCATCAAACAGGGAAAGTGCTCACATGGCAGTGAGCTTGCTGGGTGCTGGGCAGAGTGCTCTGGATTTGAGATCCTAGAGGCAGAGAGAGGCATACTGTGCTTTCAGCTTTCTCACCTCCCATTCTGGGAGGGATTTAGGTCCTTGGCCCAGAAGCTCCCTCATGGACCCAGCCTGCGGTGTACTTGAACTTTTTCTTGTGTGGTTTACAGTTTATCTGTCCACATCTGTCACTGAGTGTTCAAACCCTGGTTCAACTTGAAAGACTGCTTCCATTTCAGCTAAGTCCTGATTCAGTGTTTCCCTATGTGGATCTCTCCTGGATTTTCTGCACCAGAGCTCAGCAGAACTTATCCATGTGGATACCACAGGATGCGTGGTCATCTGGGAGCCAGGACTTCATCATTACTTTGGCTCCCTGGGTCACATAAAGATACATTGTACTGAGTGCTGCTGCTTTGTAGGGAACATGAGTGTCTTTAAGTGCTTGATGTTGCTGGAAGGGGCCGTGTTGCTTAGAGACCACTGTCCTCCACTTGCGTAGTTCTTAGCCTGAAAGTTTAGGCAAGAAGAAACACAAAAAGAAGCTGCTTCTCTTTAACTATGTAGGTCCTTTCCTAACAAGAATCTTCATCTGTAGTTTTTCCAGTATTAATTTGTTCTGGGATCACCATGAGCTCTTTCAAAACCAGCCTCTTGGAGCTGCTTCTGATTCAGTAGGTCCCTGTGGGGCTGCAAGTTTGAGAACTAGGGTCTGAGCCACAGGACATAAAGGAGAGTACTTCCCTGTGTATAACAAGATGAGCTGATTCAGAGACTGGAAAGGGAGCCTCAGACGTGTGGCATTGCATTGTTCTGTTTGCTTGTTCCAGCTGGTCAAGCATGATGCTTATCTTGTGAGTATGTTCCTATCCCGGGTGAGGAACCTGCAGAATAGCTTCAGTATCTTGTGATTGCCCCATCTTATGTGCAAATACAAGCTTGTGAGGGATCCTGGCTCTTTCGTAAGGCCGGGTTAGGTTTCTGACCTCTGTGTATCGTTGGACTCAATTCCAAGCAGTTTAGTCCAAGGGTGACTGTGGTTCCCAGTGTGAAAAACTCTGCAGGGTCACATTAGATAGCACTGGTGGCTGCTCTAAAGTGAAGGGAAAGAAACAAGTCTCAGATGAATTGTGGTTTCTGAGTTCACCTGAACATGCCAGACACCAAAGTGGGGATCCAATGCAGGAAAAGGAGCAGAGAGAGGGGCTCTCCAGTGACATTTTAGGGGCAGTGATTAAATATCAAATGCTAACAGTGATGTCATGATAGCTTCTTTCTGAATGTGGAAATTGGGATCAACCATCAAAGCCTTTTGGTTAGGGGTTTTGGTTCAGTTTTCTTCCCTAGTTTTTGTATATCTGAAAACATGTAAAACGAAAACAAAAGCAAGTTGGAACCTGAGGCATAAAAAGACTCCAGTAGGGCTGGAGAGATGGCTTAGCTGTTAAGGCGCCTGCCTGCTAAGCCTAAGAACCTGGTTCCAATCTCCAGGTCCCACGTTTAGCCAGATGCAAAGTGACGCAAGGGCTCAATGCCGCACTTGCCCACAAAGGGGCACACACATCTGGATTTCGTTCACAGCAGCTGAGAGAGTGCTGGTGCGCCCATTCTCTATCTGTCTCCCTCTCCTTCTCTGTCTCTCTCTGTGTCTCTCTCCAAAAATAAATAAAAAATAATTAAAAAATTTAAAAAAAGACTCCAGTAAAGCCTGACATGGATGAGGCAGGAAGGGTTGCTGTGTGACAGACTCCTACACATGTGTGCTCAAGGGTCACGAGAAAACCCAACTGCCAAGGGCTATAGAGGACCATGGACTGTATAGCAATGTGTTGGCAGGTTTCTCGGGACATCTGTCCATTTGAGTTGGGTATTTTCATCTCTTTGAGTTACATTTAATCCTTAAGTGACCTCATGTAAAAGGTGCAGTAATCTGACTTGTCAGCAGTTCAGTTTCGAGCCTTTCTTTATTCATCTGTATGATGGAAACTATAACACCCACCCTAGCACTGACCTTACTACTTTTTGTGGGGAAAACCCATGTGAAGAAATTTGTGAGGAATGCTTGATCATCTTAGTTTGGAAGAGCCATGTATCATGGAATATTGTTCCTGCCCTTCAGTGGGAGTACTGGGCCATGGTCCCTTCCTAGTGGGGGGGCAGCTTCCAGTAACAAGTCTAAGATAAGCCCCTCCTTCCCAGGAAGAACTTCTTCTAATAACCTGTGATTCACAGCTTGTGTACTTCTAACGTGCAGAGCTCAGCATGGTCCTGTGGGTCAAGTCCACGGGATCCATCCAGACTTCAGCTATATGTATGTTAAGTGAGTGGCACATGGTAAGAGTTTTGAACTAGGGATGCTGGGGATGGCCCTCTCTTGCCTGAGGGATAAGAACTGGCTTTGGCACTGGATATGATTGATTTAAACAAAATCTGATTGTGAATTGTAAGTGTAGGATGATTTAAGTTCTGGAAAGCATGGAGTGCTAGTGGCATCACCTCACATGCAGTCCAGTGCCTGTTGCGTTTAGCTAGGGAGAATCTATGGACAAGGAAGGTGGTATCTTCCAGGTACATTGTCCTATACTCTGTACCACCAACCAGGTACAGCTGTGAGGGTTCTGTTTGTGCAGCACTTGGACAGATAGCCCTTCCTTCTGCCCCAGGGAAGCCATAACTATTTCTTGCTTAAATCCTCATTTAAACTGAGTCACCAAGATCTTAAACAACATGTTTTGCTCCAGGTCTGAAAAAGCTCCTGGGGGTAAGCTCTAACCTCATGGTCTCCACTGTGTACTCTGTGGCCTTGTGTCTTAATTTCTGATTTCCTGAACCCACTTTCACATCCTACCTTGCTCTCTGTATGTTAAATTCCCCCTTTTTTACCATGCTTGTTACATTACAAGTGCTGAGGACTTTAAACCAGATGGTAATGATTATAGTATGAACATGGCAATAAGTTGTAACCAAATTAATTAGAATTTTGCCTAAATAGAGACCTACCCTCCCATCTCTCCACTTTTGGCAATCTCCTTCTGAGTTGACAGCTGTGGCCTGAATTGTAGGTTCAGCTATATGTTCCTAAACTTGCTGAGAAGCTTCTAGTGAGGGGACAGAGCCTCTCCAATGCCATACTGCCAGAGGCAAGGCCATAGGTGCTACTTCTCTGTTACTGTGGGGCCATGTCTGCTTTGCTATCCCTAGGGGACGCTCTCCAAGGTCTCTGGCCAGGGCAGCTGGACTCTGCTAGGAGAAGGGTGTCCGGTATATCTGTATTTCTCCTTCTCAAACTTCAGCTAGCCCTAGGCCCCTCTGAGCATTAGCTGTTGAAGTGACTGTGGCCCCTAGATGGAGCCGTGTGTCTGCCTTGTGAGGCAGAGATGGGGGTGGGGAGTCTCCAAGGCCCACGTTCTCAGACCGCATACATTAGGCAGGACATGTGGTGGTCTGCGCTAGTTTGAAACAAGAAATCCAGCACTCCCCAAGTGTGTGTGAACTGTGCAGCTGCTGTGAACCCTCGTCAACTTTCTCATGGGAACTTTTGACCTTGCATGTGCACAGGGACACAGAAATAAAAGCTGCCATGCCCCAAAGCAGGGACATTCACAGGATGCAACAGCAGCCTGCAGTGTGATATGTCTCAAGGTCACAGTTCTTATGGCAGGAAATCAATATCATGGCTCCTACAGAAGCAGGTGGAGGGGGGCAGATCTGGTGGGGGGTGCCTTAGAGGTGTCAGGAAAGACAGCCTACAGTCCAGGGGCTGTATATGGTGTAATTTCTGACCTTGAATCTCTGCCAAATTACTGATTATCTTGTAAACATGAACTCTCAAGGGCAGCTGCAGGAATGTCACACTTAGCACAACGGGTACATGGCTGGTGGCAGAGGGAGAAGCATGGTGCTGAGCTCAGAGCTGTAGAGCTGTGTTTGTGGAGTAATTTGCCTACTTTGGTACCAGGTGGGGTCCCTGAGAGATGGAGCCCGGTAAGCTCTCAGTTGGATGAGCGTTGATGCATAAACTTGCATCTTCATCATAGCACTCAACAGGATTTGTTAGAAGAGCCATTTAAAGCACAAGAATCCTGTCTGAGAGGCCAGACAACAGCCTGGAGATGAGTTGCTTCTCTAGGATCTTGAAAGAAATACAAGTGATTCTTGGAAGGACAAAGGGGGAAACACAGCAGACAGGTGGCCATCCTGAGCCTGGAAAGAGCTGGTGTCTGGGAATCTGCAGGTCCTAGTGCCACCGGGCCACAGGAAACAACCCCAGTGTGTCAGCTTGTTCTCTGAGAATTGGTGAGAAAAAAGCTCAGGGAAGCATTGTTGGTGCCATGGGGTAGAGCTCCTAAGGGGATGTCAGCTCTAGGCTTGGTGGGCACAAAGGATTCCTAAGAAGTAACAGTTGGCAGAGACAACTGTGGTGAGGTATGCAGACCAGCACGAATGCCATGGCCAGAGAAGTAAGAGTGCAAAGAAGACAAGCGTGACCACAGGACACCTGTGGCTGGTCCAAGTGGATTTAGAACAGGTGTGAAGAGGAGGGATGGTTAGATACCTTGAGTTGAAAATAGATTTTGAAACCTCTCCGTGTGGCATTGACCACCTGTGCTTCAGGTACCAAGAGGAGGAAGGGGGGGCACTCAACTTCCTGTTGGATAGGCACACCATAGCGATGGGATAGTGAGATACCAGGACACATCTGAAGCCTAATGCTCTAATAGGTGGGAGGAAGTAGGTGCAGAGAAGGGAAGACTTGGGCTCAGCTACAGTATAACTGCTGTTAGTGCCATCACTTCTTGTAGGTTTCGAGGTTTCTTTGAAGTGCAGGAGCTTCCTGGAGGACAGTCCCTCAGTACAGAGTCCCCCTGCTGTTCTGGGTGAGTGGTGTACAGACTGTCCAGTGCAGGAAGAAGGACACAGTATCCCACTTTCACCCTGCTTCTCCGTGCATCCCTGTGCAGGGTGGTGTTTCCTTTGCTTTGTGAGAATACTGGCAGGCACAAGTCCTGCCTAATAAGAAGGTGCTGTCACTCAGACTCATCTGGAATGTAAAGGACAAGGCCAACCATGTCCATGATCAGCTCTCTCCTTAAGAGATGCTCTGCAGACTCTGGAATGTTACATTTTCTGGGCAAACCCATGCCAGTCACTCAGCCTCATCTCAACTGCATCTCCCTCGGTGGATGGCAGATGGAAGAGGGGACTCAGCTCACAGTGAGGGGACAAGGAGGCTCACACTGATGGGATGGGACATAGGTCAAATGGGAGCATGGGAGAGTGCTCACACTGAGGGAACATGACACAGCTCACAGTGGGGTACAGGGCAGCCCACAGTGAAGGGATGGCACATCATGGAGTCATCAGTGGCATTCAGTTGGTTAGCAGAGCTGGGCTACTGTGTTTCACTGTATATGATTTTTAGCCATGAGTGGTCTCCCAGCTGTGCCAATCAGAAATTCAGAAAATAGGATCTTAAATGTGACCGTTCTGAATGCTGAAGCTCCAAAAGATCAGAATCCTAAGGTCTGCAATCCCCCAAATCACAAAACAACAAAAAAAATTTCTAGTGTTGAAAGGTGAAGCAACCCCCAAGCAAACCTGTGATTCCCATAGATAAAACTATGTAGAAGGCAGTTAGAGTGTTTCCAGTTGTGCAGGGGATGAGTTCATACTAGGCAGCCATATCAAGCATGTTTGTGAAAGGTCAAAACTTCCTCAGCCAAGGAAGAGATGCCTTTGTGTCAAAGAAAATTTCCTGATGTATGGGCTCTTTGGGAACCTGCATTTGTGGTATGACCCACCCTGGTTTTTCAGGAAAGCACCTTAACTGTTGAGCCATCTCTCCAGCACCCCCACCCTGATTTTTCATGGCGTACCTAAAAAACCTCTGGTCATTCATCATGGTGTTTCAGGTGAGGTAGAGGCAGAGCTACATGTAGTTGGTTCCCAACAACCATGGCGTTGTGTGTTGACACACTTCTCTTTTGGAAATACTTCTCTGAATGTGGCCCATCCTGTGCCAGCATCTTTAGTGGGTTTAAATGTTTGAACTACAAATTGTAGCTGACTGTGGCCTGTGTTATCACGGAAAGTAGACAAGGAAGTTCTCAGCTATAGAAAATTGTGTCTCTCAAGTAAATGTCCTTTTAGTTGTTCATAAATATCATTTAAGTAAATTAAAAGTCTTCCTGGAATTACATTTCTGGAAGTTTAACATTCAGGCTTTGGCCCCTGATGCTTTGGTACTACAGCATACAAGATTGTGCCCATCTAATTCCAGAGCTGGTGGCATTGAAACCCACTGTCTCTCCAGGTCCTGCTGTGGCTCTAGGGTTCAGTTCCCTGTTCATGCAGATTGATTCCCAGAAGTAGTCAGGGAGTGTTTCCACCATACACTATAACTGCCTTTGGCATGACCCTGTTACCCTCTGCCACAGCCAGCCCCATCCATCTCCATGGAGGTGCTGCCTGGCTATGGCTTGCATGCTGAGCCTGGCCCCTCGTGGGTTACTGCAGATGCTCCCCTGTCCTGTGAGTCATGGATCAGCAGTCAACCTTTCTTTCCTGTTTATGACCCTCTTGCCTTGTCTGCTTCCCTCGAGTTCCTCTGCTCCTTCTAGGATGCCTGTCCTCCCACTCACTTCTCCCTTTCATTCCGACCTGATGCTGGTCACCCCACACTATGATCCTGCCCTGTAGGGTCACCTGTGTATGTAGTTTGTAGTTCAGGGGGATATTCCCATTGCACTATTTAACACAGCCACAGCCTGTTTGGCCTCTAGAACCTTCATACACAGTTCTTTTCTGGCCACTTCTTGTTACTCAGGCTCAGCTCCTTGACCATCTTGGACTCAGTGCTTATACATTTTCCCTTCTGCTTTCTGCCCAGCTTTCTCTTGGTGAGCACTTTAAATCCAGCCATTTATCTCTGCCCAGCCCTTGTCCCCTGAGCTCTTCTCTGGGCATTGCCTCTGCATTTCTTCTGAGTTCATGGGAAGGCCATACTCAGCCAGCCCAAGCTGGAGCCTGCTTTGGTTCCTACAGCTGCATTCCCCTGGGGTGTGGAGACTGAGCCACAGTTAGCCGGGCATCACAGAGCCCATGATTCGCCCACCCACATATCCTGCTGTGTCTAATCTAAAACACATCAGAGGCTAAGTGCCACCTGCTGATTTTGATGGCATCCAGCTGCAAGCCGAGCTGCACATCTCTCACCAGGATCTCCCAGTCTCGGCCTCTTATGTGTCCTGCTCTCCTTTCCAGCCCCTCCAATCATTTCTCTATCAGCTGTCACCTCCTCAGAGCTAAACTTCCCAGTCCTTCCTTTCTACTCTGGAAAAATCCAAAGCTCTCAAAGGGCCCTGGAGCTTGGGGTGGCATGTGCTGAATTTGCGCTTACTGTCTGCCTGTGTCCTGTGCTCAGCCACTGTAGCCATGGTCCTCTTCCCAAAGGATGCTCTGCTTCCCCACTGGGGCATGCTCCTGGAAGCATCAGTTTGGATTGTCATATCACCTCTCCCTGAGGCCTTGCTGTACCTGAGTGACACAACTCCATCCCACTCTGGCTATTGTGTGTTTCATTACCCCTGGCTTCATTTCCTGTATCACTTTGGTTACCATTTATTTATTCACCGCTTTTGCTTATTTCCCTAGCAAGAGTGTTGGTTCCGTGGGGTTAAGTATTCTTGTTCTTTTTACCCTAATGTGACAACCACTTATTAACTTGGCAATGCCAAGGGTTCCTAGTAAGGTTTTGTATTTTGTTCTGTCAATAAAAATTCTAGTACACAATAATTTCAACAAATCTTTTAGAATTCACATTTTAAGATGCAACTAAATATTTTTCGATGGTATAGATCACATTTTGAGTTTACAATTGTAAAA
This sequence comes from Orientallactaga sibirica, assembly GCA_036365145.1. Lineage (NCBI taxonomy): Eukaryota > Metazoa > Chordata > Mammalia > Rodentia > Dipodidae > Orientallactaga > Orientallactaga sibirica. The sequence goes on from JAEOAD010000039.1 coordinate 15,037,945, forward strand.
TAAAATGCAATGTAAACATTCAATCAGACACAGCCAGGGTATAAAGATTATTACACCTTCTTCCTTAAAACCAAGGGTGGGCCTTAGCATAGGTGTTAGATTGGTAGATCATATGTGTGCTCATAAACATGCTATATCATGTGATGACATGGACAGTCAACAGTCCCAGCAGCAAGGCCCCTACTCAGGTCTCAGATAATGGTCTCAGAATAGTAACTTCAGAGGATGGTCGGATCTGCCCTTATTTGGCCCCATTTATCATTTCCTAATAAGCATACATGAGGAAGAGTAGAGAAACAGTCCCTTATGACTTTTCCCTTCTGTCTGAACTGAATCAGCCAAACCCAGTTCTGAGGAGGTGACTGCTGGCAAAGAAATGATTGAAGGGGCTGGAGAGGAGAGCAGAACACATAGGAGCTTTCTTTCCTAGCTGGGTTTAGAACCCTGGAGTTGACTCCCTGGTTCATACCTGTATGCCACTTACTGTTATTTTCCTTTGCATCCTGGTTTTCCCTGTTTCTAAATAGCAATGGTCTCTAACTTGGAGCCATAAGCATCACGAGAACTTGCCCCAAGCATTGTATCAAAATTTATTTTTAATTGGTAAATACAAATTGTAAATGTTTACGGTAGACAACTTGTTTGGAAACATGAATGTGTTGTGAATTGGCACGCCAGTAAATATGCAGTGCCTCCCCTATTTACTGCTTTTATGCCAGGAGAGCACTCGAGTCTACTTTCTCAGCCACATTTAAACATATGGCACATGGTTGCGGTCCATGGCACTGTGTCATACTCCTCCTGAAACTCTGTGCCTTTCACCCACATCTCCCTATCCCTACCTCATCCCTCGCAACCACCTCCTACCCTCACTTCCTGTGAACTTCTTTTTCAGATGTTCCTTCTTCCAGGTTGTGAATGTTGTGTTTACCTTTGGATATGAATACCCAGAAGATTTCCCTGCACACACACTGTAAACACTGGCTGCAGTAAGTGGGTGAGGCTCTCTGGCACTCTCAGTCGAGGAGCAGCCTGCAGTGGCTGGGATGCTTGCAGGTCTGTTTACTCCTAGGTTTGCTGTCTAGAACTCACAGTCCGAGGAGAAGAACTCAGTGTTTGGGGTTTTAACTGGTTAATGAGGGGTGAGAGAGTGTTAGGAATGTCTTGTTCGATTTTGTTGAGGACTTTTCTATCAAAAAATCTTGAAAAGACTCAGCAATAGAAAGCTGTCCTTTCAGCAACACCATGCATGAATAGACTAAAGCTGGGCTGTTATTAAAAGAACCATCATTTCCGAAGCATAATGTGAGTTTTACTACTTTTATTTATCCACTCTTATCATTTTGTGCTTTTTAAAATGCCATCTCTAATTCAGCATGGTGGAATGTATATATTGTAGAGACTTTTCCCATGTGATCTTCCACCGAGAGGCTGCTTTACTAAGACGCACATTTGATACTGCCTTTGGTTATTCTATTGACTTGAATTTATGACCCAGACCCTCCCATCCAGTCCCATAGGCATAGGAGACTTTTCAAATATAGATGTAGGTAGGATAGAAAGGAAAAGCAAAAAGAGAAGGGTTAAAGAAGGACTAAGTAGTAAACATGGGATGTGAACGTTCTTGATGTTCTTACCGTGTATGCGTGCGTGCACGCATGTGCATGTGCACAGTCTCTCAGACTCAATAGCCTGGAAAGCCTGTAGAAGCAGTTGTCTGTGGGTGAGGCTGGCCCAGCGCTACTTGCCATCCTCATGTCTTGCACGAGTGGCCTGAAGCCATCTGACAAATGGCATGCAGTGGAATCTCTGCTCAAGTTCCTAGTAACAGGAAGGAATTGGTTTGCTAAGCTTTCTACTGAATTGGCATTTACTTCAAATTCCTATTTGTGTCTACCCAGCCCTCCAGGTTAGGGCCTCGTAAGTGCTGATACAATACATGGGACCTGGAGTACATCTTCTTTTAGTTTTTAAAAATGGTAGCACAAGGTTTTGCAAAATAGCTTTTTTTTTTTTTTTTAAAAATTTTTTTTATTGATGATTTCTATATTTACATACAAAAAAGCATGATATTTCCCTCCCCTCCCCCCATTCCCCTTTGGAATTCCAATCTCCATCATATCCCCTCCCTCTCTCCATTATCTCTTTTAATTTGATGTCATCATATTTTTCTTCTATTATGAGGGTCTTGCGAAGGTATTGCTGGGCACTGCAAAGTCATGGATATTGAGGCAAATTTCTGTCTGGACAGTTGCATTGTAAGGAGTTGTACCCTTCCTTTGGCTCTTCCATTCTATCCGCCCCCTCTTCCGCAATGGGCCCTGAGCCTTGGAGGGTGTGACAGAGATGTTTCAGTGCTGGGCACTCCTCCATCCCTTCTTCTCAGCACTATGTTGCCTTTTGGGTCATCCCAGGGTCATCGCCATCTGAAAAGAGAAGTTTCTCTAACCAGAAGTGAGAGTAGTATTAATATGTGAATATGAACATTAAGTGTAGTGCTTTCAGGGCAGCTTGGTGGGAATAATACATACATTTAGCCAGACAAGAGCAGGCTTTATACCCCTAAGGCTCATGACCTCGCCTGCCATAGACTTTTGCTTAGGTTTTTCAGTACCAGGTATGTATTCCCTCCCATAGAGAGGGCCTTCAATCCAATTATGAGGCAGTTGGTTACCCCAAGAGCAGACATGCCACTATTGTACCCATTCAGTCATTGGGCCTGTATGACCAAACTTGAATTTCCACTGCTGATGACTTGTGTCTCCCATACGGCTGCATGCAGTGCAGCTTTTTCCAGTTTTCAGTTGGCTGGTCTACAGGGAGAAGGTTTTCTGCTCAGCACCAGCTTGCTTTCTCAGTGACCTTACCTCTCAGGCAGGAGATGTCTTCAGCAATAGGGTCTAACCATCTGTTTCTCAAGGGAAACCAAGGGCTTTGGCAATAGCCTTTAATGTTTTGGAGGCCACCGGGGCCTCCTTGGCCAACAATTCACTGGAAGGTATCCCATTCCAGGCACTGAAAATTTTCTAGTAACAGTCTACAGCTTCTGGATGTGCCATTATTCAAAAAAGTAGGTTTAGGGCTGGAGAGATTGCTTAGTGGTTAAGCGCTTGCCTGTGAAGCCTAAGGACCCCCGTTTGAGGCTTGATTCCCCAGTACCCACAAAAGCCAGATGCACAAGGTGGCACATGCATCTGGAGTTCATTTGCAGTGGCTGGAGGCCCTGGTGCACCCATTCTCTCTCCCTCTGCCTCTTTCTCTCTGTCTGTTGCTAATAAATAAATAAAAATAAACAAAAAAGTAGGTTTACATAAGTCTTATTCACACTATCTTGAATTCTGATTCACCCTCCCCGTGCCCTTCTTTTACTCATTCTCTTCCTATGGCCTCGCTTAGGCCATTCCCCTCCCTGTAATCTGTTCTTCTACTTGCATATGTGCAGTACCATACACTTAACTCCTTCCTTCTCCTCCCTCCAGAAGTGGGTTTTAAAGAGGAGCAGGGCTGGGGATACTGAACAGTGGTAGAGTGCTAAGGCCTGGTTTAATCTCCAGAACCATAAGCGCACACACACACACACACACACACACACACACACACACACACACACGGAGAATCTACAAGCAGAGGAGAAAGCAGCAGCCAAAGTGGCATCTGTGAGGACATTTTGTGTGCTGTTTCCCAATGTTTTGGTGGACTTAGGTTTAGCGTACTGTTAGAAACGAATCCTGCATTTTGAAGGAAATAAAATCTCAGAAGGACAAAAGGCTTCTACCTCCTCCTGTCACTCTGTTCCTGGTACACACAATCTTGATGGAACCACACTGGTACAGTATGTATAGGCCAGGCCATAACCAGGATGAGTGGACAACCAACACATGGTGACATGAAGTCAGCAGCAGAAGCCACCCTGGGTGACATGTGTCCTGGGTAGTGTCCCGAGTAGGAAAATTGACTTACCTAAAGTCACATGCCAAATATTTCAGAACTGTCTTCTATTGAGGGTTAAGGTGTTCTGGCCACTCGGGTTCTGAGGATTCACTGCTTGGTCACATGGGGTGGGTTCTGTGTCCCCATGCGATAGACACTGAGGCTTAGAGAGCAAGAACTTGCCTATAGCCACACAGCTCATCTGCAATGAAGTCTTAAGTGGTCTTGCCTCAGAATCCCCATTTTTTTTCTTTTTGGTTTTTCAAGGTACAGTGCTGAGATTAAAGGCATGTGCCACCATGCCCAGCTAAAAAATATATTTATTTATTTATTGGTTTTTTGAGGTAGCCCAGGCTGACCTGGAATTCACTGTGTATTCTCAGGGTGGCCTCGAACTCTCGGCAATCCTCCTACCTCTGCCTCCCAAGTGCTGGGATTAAAGGCGTGCACCACCATGCCTGGCTATTTTTTTATTTATTTATTTATTTATTTATTTATTTATTTATTTATTTATTTATTTTTAATATTTATTGACAACAAAACATACTTACATACCAAAGGTGCGTATTTTTCCCTCCCCTCCCCCCTTCCCCTTTAGAACTCCACTCTCCATCATATCCCCTCCCTCTCTCCATTAGTCTCTTTTTTTAATATGATGTCATCCTCTTTTACTTCTACTATGAGGGTCTTGCGGAGGTATTGCTAGGCACAGCAAGGTCCTGGATATCAAGGCCAATTTCTGTCTGGGCAGTTGCATTGTAGGGAGTCGTACCCTTCCTTTGGCTCTTCCATTCTATCCGCCCCCTCTTCCGCAATGATCCCTGAGCCTTGGAGGGTGTGACAGAGATGTTTCAGTGCTGGGCACTTCTCCATCCCTTCTTCTCAGCACTATGTTGCCTTTTGGATCATCCCAGTGGTCATCGCCATCTGAAAAGAGAAGCTTCTCTAACCAGAAGTGAGAGTAGCATTAATATGTGAATATGAGCATTAAGTGTAGTATTTTCCGGGCAGCTTGGTGGGAATAGTATATACATTTAGATAAGGGCATGCTTTATACCCCTAAGGCTTATGACCTTACCTACCATAGACTTTACTTAGGTTTTCAGTACCAGGTATGTATTCCCTCCTGTAGAGAGGGCCTTCAGTCCAATTATAGAGCAGTTGGTTACCCCACGAGTAGACATGCCACTATTGCACCCGTTCAGTCTTTGGGCCTGTCTGGCCAAATATGAATATTCAGCGTCCACTGTTTTCACTGCTGATGACTTCTGTCTCCCATACTCTGCATGCAGTGCAGCTTTTTCCAGCTTTCAGTTGGCTAGTCTACAGGGAGAAGGTTTTCTGCTCAGCACCAGCTTGCTTTCTCAGTGACCTTGCCTCTCAGGCAAGAGATGTCTTCAGCAATAGGGTCTTACTATCTGTTTCTCAGGGGAAACCAAGGGCTTTGGCAAAAGCCTTTAATGTTTTGGAGGCTACCGGGACCTCCTTGGCCAACAACTCACTGGAAGGTATCCCATCCCAGGTACTGAAAATTTTCTAGTAACAGTCTACAGCTTCTAGATGTACCATTATTCAAAAAAGTAGTTTTACATAAGTCTTATTCACAATCTTTTGAAATTAGATTGACCCTCCCCTTGCCCTTCTTTTATGCATTCTCTACCCATGGTCTTGGTTAGGCCATTCCCCTCCTTGTAATCAGTCCTTCCACTTACATATGTGCAATACCATACACTTCAGTTCTTCCCTTTCCTCCGTCCCTTATAGCCTTTTACCAGCTTACTGGTTTCTGGTACCAATTTTTGGTTCCAGTTCACACACAAGTCTGTCTATTTGTAGCTAGGATCCACATATGAGAGAGAACATGTGACGTTTGGCTTTCTGAGCCTGGGTTACCTCACTTAGTATAATCCTTTCCAGATCCATCCATTTCCTGCAAATTTCATAATTTCATTTTTCTTTACCGCTGAGTAGAACTCCATTGTGTAAATGTACCACATCTTTATTATCCATTCATTTGTGGTGGGACATCTAGGCTGCTTCCATTTCCTAGCTATTGTGAATAGAGCGGCAATAAACATGGTTTTGCAAGTATCTCTAAGGAAGTGAGAAGAGTCTTCTGGATATATGCCTAGGAGTGCTATAGCTGGATCATATGGTAAATCTATTTCTAGCTGTCTCAAAAACCTCCACACTGATTTCCACAATGGTTGGACCAGGTTACATTCCCACCAACAGTGTAGAAGTGTTCCTCTTTTTCCGCATCCACGCCAACACTTATTGTCATTTGTTTTCTTGATGGAAGCCATTCTGACAGGAGTGAAATGGAATCTCAAAGTGGTTTTAATTTGCATTTCCCTGATGGCTAAGGATGTGGAACACTTTTTCAGATGTTTATATGCCATCTGAATTTCATCTTCTGTGAATTCTCTATTTAGTTCCATAGCCCATTTTTTAACTGGGTTGTTTGAATTCTTATTATTCTGTTTTTTGAGTTCTTTGTATATTCTGGATATTAATCCTCTGTCAGATGTATAGCTGGCAAAGATTTTCTCCCATTCTGTAGGTTGTCTTTTGCTCTACTCACAGTGTCCTTTGCTGTACAAAAGCTTTGTAATTTCATAAGGTCCCATTGGTTGATTAGTGATTTTATTCACTGAGCAATTGGGGTTATATTCAGAAAGTCCTTACCTATGCAAATATGTTGAAGGGTTTCCCCTACTTTTTCCTCTAGCAGGTTCAGAGTTTCAGGTCTGATATCAAGGTCCCTGATCCATTTGGATTTGACTCTTGTGCATGGAGAAAGACAAGGATCTATGTTTATCCTTTTACATACCGATGTCCAGTTTTCCCAACACCACTTGTTAAACAGGCTATCTTTTCTCCAATTAATATTTTTGGCATTTTTGTCAAAAATCAGGTGGCTGTAGCTGCTTGGATTAATATTTGGGTCTTCTATTCTGTTCCATTGATCTACCTGTCTGTCCTTGTGCCAGTACCATGCTGTTTTTGTTACTATGGCTTTGTAATATAACTTAAAATCGGGTATGGTTATACCACCTGCCTGATTTTTGTTTCGCAAAATTGTTTTGGCTATTCGAGGTTTTTTGTGTTTCCAGATGAATTTTAGGATTGTTTTTTCTATTTCCGTGAAGAAAGCTATTGGGATATTAATAGGGATCGCATTAAATGTATAGATTGCTTTTGGTAAGATTGACATTTTCACAATATTGATTCTTCCAATCCAGGAGCATGGGATGTCTTTCCATTTCCTTGTGTCTTCTGTAATTTGTCGCTCGAGTTTTTTAAAGTTCTCATTGTAGAGATCCTTCACTTCCTTGGTTAAGTTTATTCCAAGGTATTTTATTTTTTTTGAGGCAATTGTGAATGGGAGAGATTCCCTGTTTTCATCCTCTGCACATTTGTTGTTAGTATATAGAAAAGCTACTGATTTCTGTGTGTTTATTTTGTATCCTGCTACATTGCTAAAAGTGTTTATCAGCTCTAACAGTTTGCAGGTAGAGACTTTAGGGTCTGTTAGGTATAGAATCATATCGTCTGCAAATAATGATAGCAAAATAGCTTTTTTAAGAGATATAATTAACATAACATAAAGTTCACTCATTTTCAAGTACCGAATTCGGTGGTTTCAGTATATTTACAATGTTGTCCAGTCATACTTGATCATCCAAAAGTAACCTGGACTCATTTATAGTCACTGATGCTCTTTCTGCCACAGTTCTGGTAGACACGTCTTATCTTCTTCCTGCAACTACAAACTAGCCCATTTGGGCATATCATGTTGGAGGAATCCTGTAAGATTGACCTTGGGGTCTGGCTTTGTTTATTAAGCAGGGTCTGCAGGGTTCATCTGTTTTAGGAATACTCATGCTTGCTTGTGCCCAAGTCCTTTTCAAGTATAAATATACCATATTTTATTTACTCATTTGTCAACTGATGAATATTTTTGTTTTTATTTTTTCCATACTACAGTCAGAACATCCATGTATAATGCATGTGTAGCCATGTTCTCATTTTTGTCTGGTGCACAACTAGGAGTGGAGCATTTGGGGTCATAGTATATTTCTATGAAAAATCCTCAAACTTCTTTTCACAACAATATAACTAGGTTGGATTTCTCTACATCTTTACTGGTAGGGTGTATGATTTTTTTTTATTATAGGCACTCTAAAGAGAATAAAATATCTTACTGCAACTACATTTGCATTTCTGTGGTGGCTGCTTATGTTGATCATATTCTCATATGCTTATTAGGGATTTGTGTATCATCTTTGGAGAAATGACTATTCAAATCTTTTGTCCACTTAAGATGATTAACATTTTTATTGACTTGTAAATATTTAAATATTCTGAATATAAATACCTTATTAGCTATATTTTCAGATATTTTCTCCCATCTTATGGGTTTTCCTTTTGCTTTCTTTTTAAAAATATTATTTATTTATTTATTTATTTGCAAGCAGAGAGAGAGAGAAAGAGAGAGAAGGGGAGAGGAAAAGGGAGAGGGAGAGAGAAGAGAATATACATGACAGTGAGAACAAATGGGTGTGCCAGGGCCCCTAGCCCCCGCAAATGAAGTCTAGATGAATGTGCCACTTTGTGCATCTGGCTTTACATAGGCACTGGGGAATTAAACCCGGGTTATTAGGCTTTGCAGGTAAGCACTGAGCCATCTCTCTCCAGTCATCCTTTTGCTTTCTTTTTTAAAAATTTTTATTTAGCCGGGCGTGGTGGTGCACGCCTTTAATCCCAGCACTCGGGAGGCAGAGGTAGGAGGATCGCCGAAAGTTTGAGGCCACCCTGAGACTACATAGTTAATTCCAGGTCAGCCTGGACTAGAGTGAAACCCTACCTTGAAAAAACCAAAAAAAAAAAAAAAAAATTATTTATTCATTAGCAAGCAGAGAGAGAGATAGAAGAGAGTCAGACAGAGAGAGAATGGGCATGCCAGGGCCTCTAGCCACTGCAGACGAACTCCAGATGCATGTGCCCCTCATGTATCTAGCTTATGTGGGTCCTAGACAATCGAACTGGGATTCTTTGGCTTCATAGGCAAATGCCTTAACCACTAAGCCATTTCTCCAGCCTCCTTTTGATTTCTCTTTCTCTCTCTCTCTCTCCCTTCCTTCCTCCCTCCCTCCCTCCCCCTCCCTCTTTCTTTCTTTCTTTCTTTCTTTCTTTCTTTCTTTCTTTCTTTCTTTCTTTCTCTCTCTCTCCTTTCTTTCCCTCCCCTTCCTTCCTTCCTTCCTTCCTTCCTTCCTTCCTTCCTTCCTTCCTTCCTTCCTTCCTTCTTTCTTTCTTTCTTTCTTTCTTTCTTTCTTTCTTTCTTTTTGTTTTTTTGAGGTAGGATCTCATTCTGGCTCAAGCTGACCTGGAATTCACTATGTAGTCTCAGGATGGCCTCGAACTCTCAGTGATCCTCCTACCTCTGCCTCCCGAGTGCTGGGATTAAAGGCGTGCACCACCACGCCCGGCTTTTCTTTTGCTTTCTTCATGGTGCATTTGCAGCACCAAAGTTTGAATTTCATGAAGTTCACTTATTTTTGCTTTTTTGTCTTTAATGCCTATAGTGCCCTATCTGAAAATCCCCTGTTTAACTTTTGGCCATCAGAAGCAGCTCCTGTGCTATGCTTTTCTCAAGAGTTCTATAGCTCCAGCTCCTATATCTAAGTCTAAATTACTTTATTTTTTTATTTTTTATTTTATGTTTTTGTTTATTAGAGAAAAAGGGAGGGGCGGGGGGAGAATGGACATACCAGGGTGTCTAGGCACTGCAAACGAACTCCAGACGCATGTGCCACCTGTATATCTGGCTTACGTGAGTCCTGGTGAATCAAACCTTAGTCCTTTGGCTTTGCAGGCAAGTACCTTAACCGCTAAGCCATCTCTCCACCCCCTAAATTGCTTTTGGAATTAATTCTTGTATGTGGTGTTAGATTGGGGTGCTACTCCCTCCCCCCCCACATACATTCCCAGTTGTCCCAGAAGCATTTGTTGAAAAAGAACATTTTTTCCCCCATTAGATTGTTTCTCTCTCTGTTTTAGTTCATTCGGGTTGCTGGGATAGAATTTCATAAACTGAGTTGCTTATGAAAACATTCTCTTATTGTTCAAGTTCTAGACATCAGAGGACCAGAAGATTCAGTATCCAATGGGAGATGCTTCCTGGTTCAGAGATTTATGCCTTTTTGCTGCCCTTGTAAGGTGAAAGAGACAAAGACCCTTTCTGAGACACTAATCCCATGCATGAAGGCTTCACCTTCACACTGTCCTGGCCTCCCATCTTTTCCCCTCCCCTGGTTAAGGTCTCGCCCTAGCCTAGGCTGATCTGGAATTCACTATGTATCTCAGGCCTCAGACTCACAGTAATTCTCCTACCTCTGCCTCTCTAGTGCTTGGATTAAAGATGTGAACCACCACACCTGGCAAGGCCCCACATCTTAATGCCATCATCCAGGGATTAGATTTTGCCATATGACTTCTAGGAAATAAAAGCATCAACACATGGCAGCTTCCCTGTGATTCAGTGTTTATCGCTTATTGGTGGCTCTCAGTTTTATTCCACTGATCTCCATGTATAACTTATATAAGAACAAGAAATTTGGTTTTTCTTCTGTGCCACATGGTCCTGCAGGGTACAGACTATGACACTCTGATTTGGTGTTTTGGGCAAATTGCTCATCTCCTTTGGCCCAAGATCCTTACTCTGAAGAGTAAAATTTTGTCATTGTCATTTTGAGTGATCTGGAACTTACTCTTTAGTCCAGATTGGGATCAAACTTAAGGTGAGCCTTCAACCTTCGCCTCCTGAGGTGCTGGGATAAAAAGTGTGAGGCACCATGCCAAGCTTGTAAAATGTTCTTATAGAATAGGTGTGAAATTTAAGTGGGAAATATATAAGGGACATATGAATTACTCAGAATTGGGCCTATGTTTTCTTGTTTGACCTCGGTTCTGTGAATCTATTATTCTTGACAAAGGACACCGAACCTCAAAGAGACTATGGAATGGTCCTAGATATATAAGCTAGAAAAAGAGGTGGTATTAGAACCTGTCTTCATCTGCAAAGCCATTGTTCTTCTCGCCCTGCTGACAACACTTGTGATCTTGCCACTATATGAACAGGCAGTGTTGACTGCATCTCTTCAGAAGGCTGCGAAGACCCCTGTTTCTACCAGTAGGCTCTTGTGATCTCACAGGCATCCTGTCTCTCCTCCCTGAGGGGATTCTAATGATCAGGACACAGTAATAAATCCATGCTGACTTACCTGGGCTGTGCAATTTAAATGCATTGGTCACAAACCAGTGCTTTGACCCAGGCACTGAGATGCAGTTTGACAGAAGAAGAGACCACATGACCCTGGCCTAGACAGAGCATCAGGTGGCTCTACTTTTACCACAGTTCTGCAAGAAGCTCTGTAACAAATTCCTTCCCTGTGTGTTTCTTCTCTCTATAAAATGAGGAGCTTGTTAGGTATTCTCCTAGGGACTCTCTGACTTTAAAATTCAATGTGCCTATAAATATGACTAAGTGATTTTCACAACTATATTTAAAACTACATGAGCAGACTAAAGGGTAGGAAAATAGCAATGATTCTACTGTTCTAGTCACAATTGGAACTAAGTTTTTAGGAAGTGTGGTGAGTTACAGAATATCCAAACAGCATTGGTAAGAGACTGGCAAGATTTTGTGTCTATCCCTGGTAAGCTACTTCCTGTCACAGGATAAATTCTCATGAAATACACTTTAAAGTAATATATTTTAGGGTGAAGATTTTGAAGAGAATATCATCAGTATTTTTTTTACACAAGAAGATAATATATATGCATGCATTACATAAGTATACATGCATATATACATATTTTATTATAAATTTTGCTTATATAAAACATATACAACATGCAATTTGTAAATAATAAATGGTGCAGTAGTCTGTTGTCTTCCATATACTTAAAATTTCAGTGTTACCATTCTTTTTTAAAAAAATTAATAACATACTTTGTATAGATACAGCCTGTGTTCATACCATCTTTTCCCTCCTCCTTGCCTCCATTCAACTGGGGTGGGGACCCTCTTCAGTGGGGTTGCTGGTATGCCCCATGGGGTTGTGGATTGAGTTGTGGGAGAAGCCATCAGTTATTGTGGGGGAGGCAAGGATTCTGTCTGACGTCCCAATCTGTGGCTCTTACAATCTTTTCTCCCCCTCTTCCACAAAATTCCCTGAGCCTTTGTGGGTGTGTTTTAAGTCTACTTCAGTGATGAGCTTTTAGGAGTCTCTGGATCTCTGCTTTGGTATGTGCTGATTATCTTTCACCCTGGTGCTGATTTTCAGGCTCACCATGGAAGCAATGCTCTTGCTTGTCTCGCTAATTTCTCTGTGATTTCACCTGACTTTAGCTGAAATGCAAGGTGTGGTTTATCTCCTCAGGTCTTGCTACATTCTGAAAAAGAAAAACAGATTCTCCAACAGAGAGTGAAGTCAGCATAGGTTAGATTGGGTAAGCATTATTAATTTAGAGAGAGTTTGATAGATGAGCCCCTCTTTTAGCCAAAGACTAACAGGAGCTTGACATTGGAGAACATAATCTTTGTCTCCTTAGGATTCTGACTTGGTTCACAGTTCCAGATATGGGTTCCTTTCCACTGAGTGGATCTCTTAGCCAATCAGAAAGCCATTGGTTACCTACCAAGGCTGTGTGCCACCATTACACTGGTGTGTAATTCTTGTCAGACTGGTTACTTCTGAGTAGCTTAAACCACTGGTTGCTCACACTGTTGTTGGCCACTTTCCCCCAGTAGCTCATGTAGCATTTTCTATCACTAGACAGGCTAACTGGCTCTCTTTTGGATTAAAGCCAGGTCTCTCTGTGTTCTGTGTTGGCAGCATATGCTGTCTTCAGCAATAGGGTCTTTACCTCAGGTGGGTAATCAAGTGTTTTGACAGAAGCCTGTCTACTTTTGGGGACCTTTCAGGTCTCTTCAATCAACAGCTCAAGGTGGGTAGTACTGATTTCTGGTACTGAGAGTTACAGGACAGAGCCAAAAATTTTTAAGTTAGACTTCATCCCACCCTTTCCAGGGCCTTTCTTTTCAGATGTTCCCTCTATACTCCTGTTGAGGGTTAATTGTAGGAAAATGGGTGGACTTAGAACAGATCAGATTCAGTGAATATACACAACCACAGAATGATAAATCCACATGTTCTCACTAACCTAGATCAGCTTGAGTTGCTGGCACATCTGATAGACATCTTGAAGCCCAGTCAATAGAGATGGAAGAGTTTGGGTGGGAGGAAGGGGAGGATGGGAGGAGATAAACACAAAACTAAACCCAAAATGAACTGGCACCATAGAAACATTTCTCCTTGAAAGTGGACTAAAATATCAGTATTTTTTTTAATAGGAAAGTTCATGAGGCATTTATCAAGTGGAGACTACGTATCTCTTTGTTTTCATTCCACAGGACTTTATATTTCTCATCTATTAAATTACTCAGGAAAAACAACTTCTCATGAGATTGTGAGAAATACTGAGAGTTTAAGTGTTGGGTATAAAGGAATTTTCTCTCTATGGTTTTAATGCATTCAAAGTTATAAGCTATTCTCTGTGACATTCTACTCTGTGGCATTCCTCTGTGTACCATTCCCCATGGCTTGCTCCAAAAGGTTCCCACAGCCAATATGCCCCAATTGTCAGGGTCTGGTCAGAAAACACTGCTTGAGCATCTTTCTAAACACCCTACCTAGTTAGTCCCCCTAAAAGCTAAAACCAAGTCATTTTTCTTTTTCTCTTTTATAAAGATCAAATTTATTGTGTTTCCCTTTCTGGTTATATAAATATTGTTTGCAAATATAGAGTAGTTCACCACTGCAAAATAACTACTAGAGTAGTTCATGGGATTTCAGGAAAGAAAAGTGAACACAGACACACACATGAACACAGACACACACATTGCACAGACACAGACACGTGATTGTAGGCATGTATACAAACAAAATATGAATATATATAAACACACAAATGTTCATACATACACACAGTCACACATGCATGAACATTGACGCACATATGTGACCCACATGAATGAAGGCAGGTGCACACAAGCATAGGCACATACATAAACATAGACATGTACACGTGAATGCAAACACATGTGGATGCAGACATATATGCATGGATACCAAACATGTACATATGAATGCAGACATGTACAAACCCTGACATACAGCCTACATGAATGCAGGCACATGTGAGCCTAGACATAAGAACATATAAATGCATACATGAATACACAGACTCATACATACACAAACCCAGGTATGTTTACACATGAATTCAGACATATGTACAAGAACACATGAATATAACCACACCCATTCATATAGTACATGCATTTTCAGAGAACAAAAATATTTGTGGTGTTATGTTTGGTTTTAACCAGCTTTTTTTTTTTTTTTTTTGGAGAGAGACACAGAGAGAGACAGAAAGAGAGGGAAAGGAAGATAGAGATGGGCACGCCAGCAGCCTCTCAGCTGCTGCGAACCAAATCCAGATGCGTGTGCCCCCTTGTAGTCAAGTGTGGCATTGTGCCCTTACGTCACTTTGCATCTGGCTAAACATGGGACCTGGAGATTGGAACTGGTGTTCTTAGGCTTAGAAGGCAGGCGCCTTAACTGCTAAGCCATCTCTCCAGCCCTTAAACAGCTTTTTAACATTAACCCTAAGTCTCACATATAGCAATAGAAATCTTCTGTTCTTATTCTACATGAAATTAATTGCTATGTGCATGCTATAATTTTTTCAGACCATGTTGATATCCAGCTTATCAGAATACACATAAAGCATCTTAGGGGATGGTTATGTTCAATTAAATCACCCTTTTGTCAGGACCTTGTCTGGGTACCTGTGGTGGATGAAAGGTGGCTGTGTTTTCCATTGTTTCCCCTTGGGATCTGTTGCAGGCAGCCTGTGAGCAGGTGAGGTCTGGCAGGAGAGAGACACTGAACATGCCCGGTGCTCTGAGGAGTCTGGGCCTCCATTGGTCCCATTCAGCAGTACCTCCCAGGTGAGGTCTCTGCTCTGCTTAGAAGCACACTTGGGCATTAGCTTTGTTACAGGAATGTTTCCCTTCCGGTGGCCTTGAAGAAGGGGAAACCACTTAGCCCACTTCAACCCTGCTGGGGGCATCACTGTTGTCCTTTCTCCTCTTCCTTCTCCTTCCCTCATTCAGTTGTTTCTTCTTTCTTTTACAAGGACTCATTTTGCATTAGCACTGCACCAGGTGCCATTAACACTCACAGTTAAATACCCTGCAGCCCCAACCTGGAGCACACTGAGAGAAAAATAACACTTATAGCTATTTTTATTAGATAAGGAAATATTTAGTATGTAAACAACACATGTTGGTACCATATTTTCTCTCCTCCCTGCCCCCTTTCTATAGAGGCCTTCCTCATTGGGGAAGGTCAACACCATAGGGATTGTGGGTCATGCATTATTGGGGTGGGGGGAGAGAGGCAATGTCTCTATGCAAAATGTCCCAACTTGTGGCTCTAACAGTGTTTCTGCCCCCTCTTCTGCAAAATTCCCTGAGCCATGCTGGGAGCATTTTAAGTCTACTTCAGTGAGGGGCACTTAGGAGACTCTGGATCTCTGGTCGGGTAGGTGTTCAGTGTACTCAGTGTCTATCTGCATCACCCTTGTGCTGATACCAGATTCACTAAGAAAGCAGCACTCTTGCTCATTTCCCCAATTCCTCTGTGGTTTCAGCTGGAGCTGGGGTGGAGAAAACTGGGTTGTTTATCTCCTCAAGCCCAGCTTCTGTCTGAAAAAGAGAAGCAGATTCTCCAATGGAGAATGAAGTCAGCACTGGTTAAATGGGATAACCATTATTAATTTAGAGAGAATTTAAAGGCTGTAGACCCTCTTATAGCCCAAGGTTGGTGGGAGCTTGACAATGGAAAGCAGAATCATTATCTGGATATGATTCTGACTTGTTTCCCGGTTCCAGATATGGTTTTCTTTCCACTGAGCAGATCTGTTAGCCAATCCAAGAGCAGTTGGTTACCCACCATGACCATGTGCCACTATTGTACTTATGTGAACATCATATCAGGTTGTTTGCTTCTGAGTCGCTTAGACTTTGAGTTGCTTGGACAGATGTTGGCCACTTTCCCCCAGTGGCTCATGTAGCTCCTTCCAGCATTAGATGGGCTAATTGTCTGGGGACTGGCTCTCCTTTGGATTCCAACCAGGTCTCTCCATGGTCCGTGCCAACAGTCTATGGTGTCTTCAACAGTAGGGTCTTACCATTAACCTCTGGTGAGTAATCAAGTGCTTGGGAGATCTAGTAGGTCTCGCTGATCAACATCTCATTGTGGATGTAAACCACATCCTGGTACAGGGAATTACAGGCCAGCACCAAGGGAAAAGAAAAAAAAAAAAAAAAAAAACAGAAAAGAGAGAGAAACAGGAGAAATTTCAGGTTAGGTTTTGTCTCACACTCTCCAGGGACCTTCGATTCAGGTGCTCCCCCTGAGGTAGGGTTTCACTGTAGCCCAGACTGACCTAGAATTCACTATGTAGTCACAGGGTGGCCTTGAACTCATGGTGATCCTCCTACCTCTCTCTCCTAAGTGCTGGGATTAAAGGCGTGTGCCACCACACCTGGCTATTTAACTTTTTTGTTGCTATTGAAAATGGGACAGCCTCACTGATTTCTTTCTCTGTTTATTTGTCCTTTGCATATAGAAAAGCTACTGATTTTTGTGCATTGATTTTGTATCCTGCCACTATGCTGAAGCAATTTATCACCTTTAGAAGTTTTGAGATGGAGACTTTCTGGTCATATATAGGATCATGTCATCTGCAAATAGGGTTAACTTCTTTCTTTCCAATTTGAATCCCTTTTATTTCTTTCTCCTGTCTTGTTGCTTGGGCTAGTACTTCCAGTACTATGTTGAAGAGCAGTGGTGAGACTGGTCACCCCTATCTTGTCCCTGATCTCAGTGGGAACTCCTTGAGTTTCTCCCCATTAAGTATTATTTTTGCCTTAACAGCTTCATATATAGCCTTTATTGTGTTGAGATATAAACCCTCCATGCCTATCCTTTCCAGTGTTTTGATCATGAAGTGGTTTTGTACTTTGTTAATGGCCTTCTCTGCATCAATGGAGATGATCATGTGGTTCTTATGGTTCAGTTTATTTCTGTGGTATATTACGTTGACTGATTTTCATATGTTAAACCATTCCAGCATCCCTGGGATGAAGCCTACTTGATCAAGGTGGACAATGCTTTTGATGTGTTGTTGAATTTGGTTTGCAAGGAATTTGTTCAGGATCTTTGCATCCAAGTTCATTAGGGATATAGGCCTATAGTTTTATTTCCTTGTTGCATCTCTGTCTGGTTTTGGTATTAGGGTGAGTCTAGCTTCATAAAAGGAGTTAGGGAGGATTCCCTGGTCTCCAATTATGTGGAACAGTTTGAGAAAAATTGGTTTCAGTTCTTCAATGAAGGTTTGATAGAATTGAGCTGGGAAGCCATCTGGTCCTGGACTTTTCTTTTGGGGGAGGTTTTTGAGTACCTTTTCAATTTCCATGGATGTGATAGGTTTGTTTAGGAGATTAATTGTTCTGAGTTTAGTTTTGGTAAGTGGTATGTGTCTAGGAATTCATTCATTTCTTCCAGATTATTTAATTTTGTGGAGTAGAGGTTTTGGAAGTATGCCCTGATGATTCTTCCAATTTCATTGATGTCTGTTGTGATCTCTCCTTTTTCATTTCTGATTTTGTTAATTTGAGATGTCTCTTTTTTGCTTGATCAATTTGGCCTGGGGTTTGCCAATCTTGTTTATTTTTTCAAAGAACCAGCTCTTCATTTCATCAATTTTTAAAAATTGTTTTTTTAGTTTCCAATTCATTAATTTCCACTCTAATCTTGATTATTTATTTCCATCTCTTCAGGTTGGATTCTTCTTGTTTTTTCCAGTGCTTTTAGGTGGACAGTCAGGTTATTAATTTGGGATCTCTCTGTCTTTGTAATGAAGGCATGTAGGGTTATGAATGTTCCCCTTAGGACTGCCTTCATTGTGTCCCTTAAGTTTTGGTAGGTTGTGTTTCCATTATCATTCAAGTCTAGTAATTTTACAATTTCTTTTTTGATGTCTTCCATGATCCATTCATTGTTTAAAGGTGTGTTGTTTAGTCTCCATGAGCTGGTGGAGTTCTTGATGAGTCTTTTGTTAATTTCTAGCTTTAAAGCATTGTGATCTAACATGATGCAGAAAATTACTTCAGTTTTCCTGACTTTATGAAGGCATGCTTTATGGCCTATTATATGGTCAATTTTGGAGAAGGTTCCATGGGCTGCTGAGAAGAATGTATATTCTGTAGAGTTGGCGTGGAAAGTTTTGTAGATGTCCATTAGGTCTAATTGATCTATGATGTTGTTGAACTTGATTATTTCCCTGATAGTTTTCTGCTTGGATGATCTGTCTGTTGATAATAGTGGAGTATTGAAGTCTCTGACTATGATGGTATTGATGTTTACTTCTATTTTATTCTTGAGTAGATTTTGTTTTATAAACTGTGGTGCACTTATGTTTGGTGCATATATATTTATAATTGTGATGTACTCATGTTGGATCATTCCCTTGATGAGTAAGAAGTGGTCTTCTTTGTCCTTTTTGATTACTTTTGGTTTGAAGTCTATTTTATCAGATATTAATATAGCAATACCTTCTTGTTTTTTATTTCCATTTCCTTAGAATATTATTTTCCAACCTTTCACCCTGAGGAAGTGTCTATCTTTAGAGGTGAGATGAGTTTCTTGAAGACAGCAGATAGAGGGGTCTAGTTTTATGATCCACCCTGATACCCTGTGTTTTTTGATGGGTGAGTTAAGATCATTAATATTTAAGGTTTACTGTGAGGTTTGAATTAATCCCTGCCATGATGAGGTGTTTTATGGGGTTTGTTGCTTTCTTGTGTTTTATACTATGTAGAGCCTGGTCTATTTTGGTTATTGTGATCTTCTTCTTGTTTGCTCTTGAGATCTGTTGTTAGATGGTTTTGTGCATAGTATTCCCTCAAGTATTCTCTGTAGGTTTGGCTTTATGTTCATATAATCATAGAGTTGACTTTTTTCATGGAAAGTTTTTCTTTCACCATTTATTATGAGGGATACTTTTTCTGGGAAGGGTAGCTTGGGTTGGCAGCCATAGTTCTTTAGACTTTGAAGTGTTTCATCCCAGGCCCCTCTGACTTTCCGGGTTTCCACTGAGAAATCTGATGTAATTCTGATGGGAATGCCTTTATATGTTGTGACTTGTTTCTCTCTTTCTGCTTTTAACACTCTCTCTTTGTTTTCATTGTTAACAGTTTTAACTATGATGTGTCTTGGAGAGTTTCTTCTTTTGTCCTGTGTGTTTGGTATTCTGTAGGCTTCTTGTATCTGGATGGGCCTCTCTTTTGAGAGATTTAGAAAATTTTATTTGATAATTTTGTTGAATATGGTCTCTATGCATCTGTCCCGGATTTCCTTTCCTTCTGGTGTACCCGTGATCCAGATGTTTGGTCATTTTAGGGTGTCCCACAATTCCCTCGAATTCTGTTCACTTGATTTTTTGGACTTAGCAAAGTTTTTGGCCTCCTGATCAATTTCTTCTGTCTTGTTTTCCTGGTCAGAGGTTCTGTCTTCCACATGAGTAACTCTGTTGGTAAGGGGTTCTAGAGAGGTTTTTATAAGTTCTATTTGATTTTTGTTTCTGTTGTGTTATTTTGCATCATGTCCATCTCTTTTTTATTGAGGTACAATTTCAATTTGAGTTCTCATTTTCTTGATGCTTCCTAGAGTTCATGTTTGCTTTTGATCAAGTCTTCATTGAGCATAATCAACTGGTTTTTGAGATCTTCCATTTCTTGACTTATCTTCAATTTATTCATATCTCTTTGGAGGGTTCTAACATTTTCTTCAATCAAGTTAAGCCTGCTATCAAAAGCTGGACCCTCTAGGAGACAATTCTGTTTGATTTCATTGATACGATTGTTGGTTCTTTGATGGTTTGCTTCCAGTTCAGCAATATTTTTGATCAGGGTCTCATTGGTTGTTGTGTTTTCACTTTGGGAATGAATTTCTGTTGATTTCTCTATGATTTCACTGGAGGCTTCTATTGTAGGAAGGATGAGGGGTGTTGTATTGAATCTTGTTTTAATCTCAGCCAGCTAGGAGCCTTTGAGGCCAGTTGTATTAAAATGTAGGAAGTAGAAGGTATTTACGTAACTCATACAGAGCAGGATTCAACAAGATGACTTTGCCTTGGAAAAATACTCAGGAGAGACCTGATGACCAAGAGGAGTTCAGTGACTGTATATGACATCAGGAAATAAGATAATTCCTGGATTTAATTGTCAAGGGCCACAGTCTCCCTGCCTGATATATTGGATACTAGCACCATGTTGCCATAGCAACCAAGCAAATAGCTGTAGCATGGTAGCAAGCAGCAAAAATCATTATAATATTTAAGAACCAGATTTAATATTTTATTTTCTTTACCATCACTGCATTTTCCCTTCCTAATAAAACAAATTCCTGTCCCATTTATGTGTTTCATAAATATCTTGAAACAAGTATTGTTGGGTTTGCATTTTACAAAAGAGGAACAGGATCCTTCTGAGAGATTCAACTTTTGGGGGTCTTTCTGTGTAAAAGAATTCTCGTTAGTGCAATAATGTGTCTCTGGCCACTTAAGGATACGATGGGAGCTGTCCACCATCTCGGTGCTGAAAGTGGAGGCACATGATGGAAGTGTTTCTCAGAAGCTTCCCTTATCTGTGTATTTGATTGTTTGTTTTCTTGGCTCAAACACACATATATACAAACATCTGAGTGAAAAAATTCAAATATATGCATAAAATTTTAAATTAGTATAGCCAAACCCAACAGTTTTTTCTTTAAGCATCACTAGTTTAGTGTCTGTATTGAGTCAGTTGATGTGTTTTCAGCCTAAAGTATTTTAGACTTATGGGTAACTATTACTATGAGGCTTTTAAAGGTTCATTTTACCACTATCTAAGCATAAAGTATTATTAATACATTATAACTCGTGATATTAGAATGCATTATGTTTCTATTATTTTCCATGGAATTATTTATTAACATAAAATTAAAGAAAACATACACAGTAATTCCTCTCTCTCTCTGTTGAGCTGTATTACCAGAAATGTTCAGAAAATAATTGAATGTTCAATTTAAATAAAACAAGGCACTGTTCTCAGCAGAAATTAAAATCACTAAGAGTATTTGTGTTTGTGGAATTTATACAGTGTTGGGTTTCTGCTACTGTACTGTTCAAGATTAAAAACTATACTGGGCACTGAATGAAAGGTATTTCCAAACACCAAGTTGTACATAGAAGCCATAACTTACCTAAAGAGATATTTCATTATAAAATGTTTTCATTCATGCTTTTTATTTGTTTTGTAAAAAGCATCAGAACAGAATAACAGACTTCTTAACCAATGACACTGAGAAATAGTTTTCTCTCCATCAAACAATAATTGCACATACAAAATTAAATATAATTTGCTCCTATAGTAACAAATGCTGAAGTCATATGCTCAGAAAACAGTTACTCCTGTTATGATATACATCTCAGATGCTTACAGGAACCCACTTTTCAAAAGTGCTGTGCTAAGAATCAACCTGTCATGGATATTGAGGCCAATTTCTGTCTGGACAGTTGCATTGTACCCTTCCTTTGGCTCTTATATTCTTTCTGCCACCTCTTCTGCAATGGACCCTGAGCCTTGGAGGGTGTGATAGAGATGTTTCAGTGCTGGACACTCCTCCATCCCTTCCTCTCAGCACTATGTTGCCTTTGGGTCATCCCACTGGTCATTGCCATCTGAAAAGAGAAGCTTCTCTAACCAGAAGTGAGCCTAGCAATACCTTCACAAGACCCTCATAATAGGAGAAAAAATGATGACATCAAATTAAAAGAGAGACAAATGGAGATAGGGAGGGGATATGATGGAGAGTGGAGTTCTGAAGGGGAAGGAGGGGAGGGGAGGGAAATATCAGGGTTTATTGTCTCTTATGTATAAAGTTGTCAATAAAAAAGCAACAAAATTAAAAAAGAATCAACCTGTGCAACAGATATTTTGGTAAAATTAGATGCTCATGTCACGTGCTATGTGGCTACATGATGCCTTTCAAAACAGACAAAGGATATCAGTTTATTAAGCACTTTACCTTGTTGAACTGAAAGATTGATTTATATTTTCATCTTCTGTCAAGACAGTGATTGGAACCTTCCAATGCCTCCTTACCTCCCTTAACAGTCTACATATCCAGGTGATAAACAATGTAGGTTCTCTACCCATGCAGATGATAGAATAGTGTCTGTCTTAAATGATTGGGTTGGTTAATGTGTCTTTATTTTAAAATTTGTATTTTTTAACTTATAGGACATTTATACATGGGTGATTTATTTGGTGTCATATTGACAGTTATTTCCCCTCAAAAGTCTTAAGACATTTCCTTCTTCCTCATTCCCAATGCCAAAAAGTCACGTACATACCAAGAAATAATCTTTTGCACATCCCAGTTTGGGATTCCTCCTGACACCCTCTCTTCAAGGATGTATTCCCAACTTTAAATCTTCATAGGTCTGTTCCTACAGGTTCCTATGCTGAGAGGAACCAGCAGTTCAGTCCATGGAGGAAGCTTAGCAAAAGAAAAGGAGCCCAGGTTTGATAAATGGGGGTTTGGATCATGACTCTTATTTTGTGGATTTGGGCAAATATAATCTTTGTGGACCTGGATTTTTGGCTCTTTAGATATAGGGAATAGAAAGACCTGTTTCTTTATAGGAAAGAATGTTTGGAAAGATAAAATGTGGTCACCTTGGTGACACTAAGGTGGTATGAATGTCAGGAGGAAGGACATTGTTTCAATTTTGGTAGTTCACTTCAGGTTCTTGTGATTCCAATCTTCCCTAGTTTATTTAATGCTTTTTTTGTTTTACATTTAGGGCTTTTTTGTTTTTGTTTTTGTTTTTTAAATATTATTCATTTATTTAAGAGAGAGAGAGATACAGAGAGAAAGAGGTAGATAGAGAGAGAATGGGCACATCAGGGCCTCCAGCCACTGCAGACAAACTCCAGATGCATATGCCCACTTGTGCATCTGGCTTATGTGGGTACTGGGGAAGTGAGCCTTGATCCGGGGTCCTCAGTCTTCACAGGCAAGCACTTAACCACTAAGCCATCTCTCCAGCCCGGCTTTTTTGTTTTAAACTTAAATATCAAGGAGTCATTCTTGTTCTCTCTTGGCTGTGTAATCATTATATAGAAAGTTTTCATTTCCCCCAAGCCAATAGGACCCCAAATCAAACTTTCAGATCTTGAGCATCCTGCCCTGGGAATCACATTCCTACTATGTCTGAGTCTATGTCACCTTCAGAGCTGGGTCAAGCTGCATGTGTGGACTCTGTTGACAGTAGTTCCAGAAGTAATATTATTTTCAAAGACTTTGGTTGGAAATAATGTCATATATGTCAGAGTATGTGGTTCTCCCCCTGAATTTCAAATATTATCCCTCCATTTGAACTTTCTGGCTTAATTTTCTTAAGGATCAAAAATATGAATACCCTGGAAAATGAAGAGACAGTGTTTGGTACGATTTGGATTTGTGGATCCACACCTTCAGGTTGATGAACTCTACTCTAAGATACATATTTTATTCTAAGAAAATGTCTTTGAGCTGTGCAGGTCTTATTACAAAGCTTTATGTTTAAAACTTTTGCAATTTTTCAGTGTGAGAATAATTTTGACAGTAGGACACTCTAAGCTCTCATCATATATGCATGAAGTTATAAATTTAAGCTAGCTACTGGTATTAACATAGACTATCATAAGACACTGATAAATTAAAGTACATTCTAATGCCACATAAGTAAAGGTGAATTACAAACAGTTGATATTAACCAAAGATCTAAATGCTGAATGTATTTTAAGCCTACCTCATTGTTATTTATTATTCTTTTTATTGTGTATAAACAAGGGCATAAATCTTAATTGCTTAATTATTCCTCCCCTCTATAGATATAATTGGAAATACCCTAGGAACTCCACAGTTTGATTTATTGTCTCTATAATTTACTGGTTTATTGTCTCTTGATTTCTTATGTCTATCTCTGAAAGAAGATTAGAAGTATCTATCTGAACACTGTCTTTCTGGAGAATGTAAACAGGAATCAGGCAAACTAGAGCCTCTGGTGCAATTTGCTTGAGTGAGATTTATTTGGAAACAGCTTGTGGCCTTTTATCTTTGAGAATTGCAACTATGTTCATTGATACCAACATGAGAGGTTCAAACTTGTTGCCAGAAAAACAAAAGGAAGATAATCTTTAATTTAATGTAGCAAAACAAAGCACTTGTTGAGGCTTTGATGTTTAAGGCTGCAGAAATAAGAAAGGTGTTGACATTCTGGCTCTCCTGTTTACCAGTTTGTAAATCCTTCATTCCAGATTAGGAACCAGACAGGAGATTGCATAAAACATGAGCACATGCTTTCTTTCCCTTGTGGTTCTGCATGAATCTATGATGATAAAAAAAAAAAAACAAAAAACAACCTATTGATAGTGTGCTTAGGGAGCTTCGCAGTTTTGAGAAGGGTGTATGCTCTGTCCCCACGTGAAGGTTGTCTGGAGTCTCATGCTCAGGGTCAACATCCTCCGTGTCGTCAACTGAGTTGGCTTTTTAACTGGTCATTGATGAGTTGCCCTCACTGGAGTTGCTCAAACCACATCTGACAGAGACAAATTAAGAACCAGCCACTGGTGGTATTGAGGGATAACATCTCAGGCCATTGGTTGAGAAATCAAGGAACATCTGGTGTTTCTCTGTTCAGGTTTCCTATTAACTTTGAGGGTCAGTGTCCCTTAATGGTAATACCTATCTGTATCTGCCTGAAAAAATGAACAACTGGCATTTGGAAGCATGGAAATTATCCTTCAAACCTATATTTAGTATCTCAGGGCTATTGCTGGAATAGATGTCAGGTGAAAAAGGCAATGCAGAGCTCCTGTCCAGAGGACAAGTGTCCCCATCATGTACCCATTAGTGAGCACCGGACTGTCCTGCAGGACCTCAAGCGCAACAGTGCTAGGCTCCTATGGTAGCTCCAGAAGGTGCCCTGGTCACACTCTTCTCCTGCTTCTGCCTCTCGAGTATCACTTGATTGGTCATCAGGGTCTGTTCTCTATTTGCTGTGTGAGGTATGAGGTATGACAATGTACTGGGCATGAGTGTGGATTCTAAAGCCACTTCTTGATCTAGATGGCTCAGCTGTGATACGGATTGCTTCCTCTGTGCAGAGACCCAAATAGTGAGAACCTGGGAATTGCTAGGAGGCAGATGAGCAAGAGCATGCACATACCAATGTAGCTCTAGATACAAGCTGGTACAACTGCCGCCTCCTCCCCTTCTCCCTTGCTGGACTATGAACTTCCCAAGAGCCAGTTTGCTTTGGTCTGTCTCTCCTCTACCCCTACCACTTCATAAACACCCATTGAGTAAATAGCAGTGTTGCATTACTTCCCTTGCTCCAGTTCCACTCTTTTGTGACATCATTATGCCAGGCTTATCCTTCTGTTATACTGTCCCAGGACCCACCTTCTGTGTCATCCTAACCAGAGGCCCCTCCCACCTATGGAAGACTGTGAGGGTGGATGCCTATGGGGTCTGGGTGATCACGAAACACCAGGAAGACAAAACTTAGGCTTAGGCAGTGAGCATGGCATAGAAGATCACATGTGATCGCAGAAAGTATTGTCATTGCCCTTGTACTTTGAGCCAGACCTATTAATGGCTGAAGATGTCAGCTCTAGAGAACCAGGGAACAACAAAGAGACATCCAGGCATCAGGCAAGCTACTTCCATGGTACCATGGGTTAGGGTTAGGGTTAGGATCCCAGATCTGAGCTTGGCTTAGAGTCTCTGTATGAAGTCATCCTAAAGTGCTCTAGACCCAGAAGTGGACTAATGAGTTCTCAGGTGGACATAGCACCCTAGACTGGGTTGCTCAAAAGTACAGATGCCAGAAGTCTGAGCTTAAAGTGCTGGCAGGGCTGGCTCCTTG
Source organism: Orientallactaga sibirica (assembly GCA_036365145.1). Classification (NCBI taxonomy): domain Eukaryota; kingdom Metazoa; phylum Chordata; class Mammalia; order Rodentia; family Dipodidae; genus Orientallactaga; species Orientallactaga sibirica. The sequence goes on from JAEOAD010000039.1 coordinate 15,064,036, forward strand.
TGCAGGTTCTAAAGGTCCATTCCCTGCCTTTTTCTGGGATCTGGTAGTGGCTAGTGATCCTGGCATTTCTTGGTATAGATACATCAGTTCAGTCCTCTGTCTTCACATGGGTCTCTGTGTCCTGGACTCTTGATAAGGATGCTTGCTTTGGATTTAGTGTCTCCCCTAAGTCTAGAATGATCTCATCTCAAGATACTTCACCAAATATGTCTATAAAGTTCTATTTCAAAATAAATGTCACATATGAGGATCCAGGTTGACATATATTTGGGAGAAGACATCCAACCTTCTTCAGTGATCATGGTGAGGTCTTTGTAGAGGGACATACTTCACACTTCAGCACATCCTGGCAGGTAGCCTGCTTTTCCTGAGAGATCTCCAGTGTCCTCTGAGATGAAACAAATGGTCATTTATTTAGGAGGTCTAGCCTGTTGGCAAGACTGGTCAAGGGAGGTCCAGTGTAGTTCTCTATATTTAAAAAATATTTTTATTTATTTATTTGCAAGCAAAGAGAAATAGAAGAGAGACAGAGAGAATGGGCACATCTGGGTCTCCAGATGCATGTGCATGTGCCACTTTGTGTATCTGGCTTTACGTGGGTACTGGGGAATCAAACTCAGGTCATTAGGCTTTGTAGGCAAGTGCCTTAACCACTGAGCCATCTCTTCATCCCTGTATTTTTACCTCAAATAAAAGTTTAGGTTTTTTATTTGAAGTGAAAATGCAGGGGGCAGGAAAGAGGGATAAGATGGTACCAACACATTATGTATCCATACTAAGTATGCTAATAATAATAATAATAAAGAATATAGGCTTGTGTGTGTGTGTGTTATACATGTATATGTGCCCATGTGATTCCCTGTGCAATAGCCTGTGGTGGCCAGAGCAGATTATTGAGTGTTCAGCTTCATTGCTCTTCTGCTCATTTCTTTTCTAAAAAAAAAGCTTATTTAATTGCATGTGTGTATGTGTGTGTCTGTATGTATGTATATGTGTGTGTACTTATTTGTATGTGTGTCAATGGGTACATGTGCCAGGATCTCTAGCTGATATAAGTGAATACCTATCTGACCTTTTTTGTGGGTGGCTGGGGAATCGAACCTGGGCCAGTAGGCTTTACAAGAAAGTGCCTTTAACTGCTAAGCCATCTCCCCAGGTCCCTGCTCATTCTTATTTGAATCAGAGTCTTACTGATCTCAGAGGTTCTGGGACTGGGTTTACAGACATGTGTGGCCATACCTAGCTGTTTATTGGGGTCCTGGGGATTGAACTTGAGCAGTCTCTCAGGTATCCTCAGGCCTTCATGGTTACACAGGAAGTGCATTTAGCCACTGAACCATCTTTCCAACCCTAAAAGTAGGCTTTTGTGAGTTATGGTTGAGTTGTAGCTCATGGATGCTTCTCTGGGGTGAGTAACCCCAGCATTTCCCTTGAGTATGGCTAAGCCAATCCCACTCAACTCAGCCACAGCACACTACAGCTTCACAGCTTAAATAATTGAGCCACAAAGTACTTTTTGCAATAGATGCTAGTCTAACTTAGTCTGTAAATTTATTAAGTCCCTGCACAGACCAGTCTTGTCAACAGTGAGGTGTTTGTGGGGGTTCTCTGCTTTTTCCAAGTGAGCTATTTGGGCCATTGGAGAGACCAAAGGGAGATCTCAGGCAGTTTTACGAGGAAAGCATTCCTGAGTGCCTCCCACACTCTCAGCATGGTGGCCTGGATTCAGTAGCCTTTCTCTTACACTTGGCTTTCTACCAGCAGCATTCTTTGTAGGCCTGAGAGTTGAGGAATTTAAAACATATCCACACAGAAGCACAGACTCCTTGGTTCTTCTGCATGTGCACTTAACAAATGCTGCTTTGTTAAAAGTAAGAATTTTGGCATAGTGACCCTTTAGCTATTCATCAACCATGAAGTCTCTTTCACCTATCTCAGTTTGCATCCCCCTTTCTAGCTGTGAGTCTTAGGTGTAAGGTGTTTGCAGCCTGGAGAAGAGTCTCAGTTTTTCAAACAATAGCAGTAACTAAAGGCCCTAGAAAGTCACTGTAACTATAAAATGTTCTGTTCCCATGTGATGTTCTGCCAGGACACCTCTAGCATGTTGTGTGGATGCTAGTGTGCCCCCAAGCTGCTCTTGTGTGAGCTCCCTTCTCTGCCTAGAGTTGGCTCTCAACCCCATCTACATACTGAGCCATTAGAGCGGAGAGCTTTTCCCACCCTCTGCAACTTTTTAGACTCTCTCTGGCAGAAGCTGCTCGTGTAGACGAGCCTCTCTGAGCACCCTGCCCACTCACTTTTATGAAGACCCATGTCGTCAGCGCCGTGACGCTCCCTAGGAAGTTGCCCATTTATGGCTATTAGAGCAAATGATATCATCACAATAGGTGGCTCCTGTCTAAATAGGGATCGTTTGTGAAATGAAATTATAGGCATTTATCTGAAAGAGCAGGAGACAGAGCACCTGCTCTCTGTAATTGACGTCCCAGGGGATAACAACACTGCACACTAATCAAGGCATCCATCTCCATGGCTAATTCTGTTACGAGCAGAGAGCCTGCCTTTTCCGCTCCATGCCAGGCAGCCCCCACATCCACATGGAATCTACTCCAGATCCATGTTTTCTATTACGCTTGAATATATGGGACATGCATCGGGAGCGATCCTATGCCTGCCACCGTGCTGCAGTGTGCCTGTTTTGCAGAGTGCTGTGGCAGCCTGTTCCAAGCTGTGGCTGATCAGAGCTGTGGCCACTCACTCTATAGTCCTGGTCGCCTTCATTTGCAGTGAGATTGAAGTGGCTCAGTGTGCACGGCTCCCTGTCTACTAAGGAACACCTGGCGCTTTGCATTCGGATGCTGCAAACCGTGCAGCAGGACTCTTGCCTCGGTAAGTCAAGGATGACTCATTTCTTACTTTTCGTGTCTTGGATGTATACTTCATGAGTGCCGTGGCCTCTGGGAGATGATACCTAGCTGATTAGCGCTCCACCAGCTAATCTGATAGCTGCTTACCTCTGGGTACTTTGCAGCATGTTTTTTTTTTTTTTCCATTGCCCTGGGTTACACTGCCTTCATAAGTAAAATACTCATGTCTTGATAGACAGTGGTGGCAGCCAGGAGACAAGCACCCCTGCAATCCAGGGAGAATCTTCATGGCAAGGGAGGATTTGGGAGTCATGGTCTTGTCCAGAACTATAGTGCTATTATTCTAAGAAGACAAGTTCAGTCTCCAATGGATCATTATTATTTTTGATAATCTCTGAATACTGGAGCAATTTGTAATGCAAGAACTGCTCAAGCTGGCTCTCGCTTTATTCCAGCAAGGACGCAGCAGCTGGGCTGTGGGTTCAGTATTCCTCTGGGAATGAGTAAATCCAGGGACCTGCAGTTATTAAACCTTTGCTTCACATGCAAGCAAGAGGAAGGGAAGCTTGCGGAGGGAGGGAGAGAAGGCTTCCTTTATGATGCCTTGTGCAGTAAGGGTTCTTTGCTCTTCCTAGCTGCATTTAATAGGATGAAAGGGAAAGGAAGAGTTGCAGGCTGGATGCCTGCTGTGAATTGCTGCCTATTGGTCTTTTTAACCAAAGCCCCTTCCAGATCAGGAATTTAGTGCTGACCAAGTAACCCTCCTCTGCTTTGTGGGAGTGTCATGGGAATTGCTGAGGCTTTGGACGAAGCATGCTTTGGAGTGCACAGTCTGACAGGGGACTTTGAGCACCAGCCACTGTTCACCCCAGCCAGCAAGGGCTTTTTCATGGTGGGGAACTCTATAGCTGGTGATGAGTCCCCTGTGAGCATGAGCATCAGAAGTGAAGACGAGGTGTGCTTGGTGGGCTCTTTCCCCACATGCTTCTCACCAAGCTTTGTTGATATGTTACATTTTCTTTTTGCTCTTCCTTGTGAAAAAATATGCATGTCTCTAAATAGAACTGTCATACCCTACCCATTTCCAGTGAAACTGAATGTCAGTAAAGGGATTTGTCATTGTCTGAGCATCCAGGTAATTGCCAGCTTTACAAGTTCTTGTTATAAATGGCTGGATTATTGCAGGGAGGGCTTACGTGCTATGAAGGATTGAGCATGTCCAGAGAGTAGCTGTCATTGGCTTCTCCGTTTCCAGGTGGATATTGACTGCTTCATTCATAATTTTGTCCCGGTGCTAAGGTCTGTCATCCCTACAGCAGCTCCGTGTCAAAATGGAATTTCGTGGCTTTAAATCTGTTCACACAATAGGACGAGTCAGTGGGAGTGTTTACCCAGCCTCATGACTCATGCTTTATCTAGCAACAAGTACTTTCTTACCCACGATCACCTATCACTGGTGCGACTCACCCAAGAGAGCTCACAGCACAGCATGATGCCCTAGCACAGCAGCGATGTGCATGCCAGCCTTTGGTATGCATCGTGGCCCAAGTCAGAAGGTGTTCTGGGGAGGAACTGCAGATACAGGAGTTGGAGGTCGTGGCACAGTCAGATGCTTGACAGAAGCAGGCGATTCTTCCAGGAAGTTTAATCCTTGCCTAGATGTGTAGCAGTTTTTCAATACTAAGTACATGTGGGTAATGACTGCCACTTTGTTTTAAGCCAAATCACCTCAACATATTTATAGTTAAAGATAGAAAGTCAGAAAATAAGTGATGCATTATAACAGTGTTCACTGGGAAAACAACCACAGGATGTACACACAGGGCTCTAACATGCCAGCTGACAGACCTTTCACAGCTAAGATAGAATACTGTTTTAGGACCTTATTCTCCTCTCTTACTTTATTAAACCAACATTAATAACCTCAAAATCACATGCCTTTTTTTCAAGATGATGTCACTTTTATTTAAATGACATTTAATTTGACACCTTTTTTTCCTCAGTGAGTGCGTGTGTACATTAGTGGGTTAAACTGAATTCTGTGAAGGTTTCATGCAGCATGGGCTATCACACTCTCCACATGCCTGATGTATGAATAGAGCTCTGCGGTCATCTGTTCCATGTTCAAAAGCATGACTTCTCTAGCTTCATCTTATTCCATGTTTTCAGGAGCACAGCCTCCCCCGCCCCTGCCCCGACCCATCTCCACAGCCCTTCAGTCCCCAAATGGAGAGTCTGTGGAAGGAATGGGAAAGGCTGATGGAGGACGAGCCTGTGGATGTCAGGGGAGGTAAAACGGCAGCTGAAGGATACCAGTAGTATTGTTGGTGTTTGAGTCTTGAGATAAAACTAGACACCTACACACCCCATGTTTCTAGCCAGTGTACAGTGTGTGTGGGATATTTCTGAATCAGTCACACCTCCACATCCATAGTGTGCTTCCTTGATGCATTTAGCAGCCTAAAACAGTTATCCACCCTAGGCTCTGTACACACTGCATTTATTCAGGACCAGGAAGTTGCTTATAGAGATGCAGCTGTTGCCAGATATTCAATTATTGGCTCATTATTTTATTTATGACTGGCAGTAAAATTAGCATTTTCCATATGTCCAATGTCAAGAAAAAACTATAACATTTCTATGTGAAATTATGTTCTTTTCCACATATACTTGTTAAAGTTCTGTAACGATTGAAAGCACATTTATGCAAGAACCTTCCTTTCTGTCTTTTATGCTTCTAGTTTTGTGGATTGTGGCTTAACATGCTTTATATTGTCTTCTGAATTGTTGATACGTGCCTTAATAGTCCTCGTATTAATTACAGAACTTTGGACAGAAGCACTTACGTGTCCTTTTTTAAATGGTCATCAAATGCATTTTGCTCTTGAATTCCTTCTAATTCAGTATCTCTCAGACACACATTGTCTTCTTAGATTATCCCATTTCTGGTTGTCTCATCCCCATATATTCTTCATGCACTGTGGGATAACAGAGACAGAATCCTGATTGCTAGGCTTCCTAACTACTCATGCAGGATGGTGCATCTGAATAATCTGGACTCTAAGAATTCCAAGAGATCATCCTAAGCTATTTGTGACTGCAAGTCTGAGGGGGAAGTGCTGGGGTTCTAGAGAGCCACCGTAGGAGAAGCAACCTCATCTGAGTTCCTTGCTCCAATTCCATGTCTGGCCCGAGGTCATGACTGCACAGGGAAGGTGATACTGAAATACTGTCCCTGGAGCCTGGGTGTGCTCCCTGGGGCAGGGTGTAGGATGGGTTAATAAGGATGATTCTCTTCACCTACCACTGTCCTTGGAATATGATTTGGTTACTGCTGCCAGGGTGGATGGAGCTCAGCTTTGGCAGGCGGCTTCTGTGGAGCAGGAAGAGGACAATAGAGTATGCCCAGAAGGGAATCCAAGAGGGACATGTATTAGTGGGCTCTAATCATACCTTAAAAATTGCTTCTTGGCTGCCATTAGGGATGCCTAGAGCTGTCTGCAGTTTGGGCTTGAGCTACCTGCTCTGGGACAGACACCTTATTCTACTTGTCCATGTTTGGGGTTGGTTGGGAGACCGGTGTGTCCTGCTTCCCTTCACAATTTGGTTGAACTTGGAAGGTGCTGGCCTGGGCCTTTACCTTTACTCTGAGAGTAGAGGTGTGGATATCCATTGTTCACCTGTTGTACCTGGACCTTGCACCTTCTGGTTGCAGGCCCTGTCACTTTCTGACATGCCTTCTCATTGAAGAACTTGAGCAAAGAGCCAGTGCCCACATGGGGTTCATCTTGCAGATGATATGTTCCTCCTGTGTAGCCTGTTGTGGTTTCTTTGGTAGACTGGTGATCCTGAGGGCCCACAGGCAGAAGCGCAGTGGTGGGATGGGCCCACTGTGAGGATACCTGTCTTCCTTGGGAAGAGGAGCAGGTAGAGCCCAGCCTTGGTGGCCTACTCTGTTGCACCATGTCCTCTCTCACACACTCACATTTCAGCCCTACACACATTGTAGGACCAGCTGCTTCCGACCATTTGCAGATGACAGTGCTGAGACTTGTGATGAGTAACCAGATTCTATTACTTTTAAGATTATTTTTTGTTTACCAACAAAATTGAGGAGCAGATGTAGAGATTTCTCATATGACCCTCCCTTTTTAGCCTCCCACTGCCAATATCCCCCTATCCCCAGGCTGAGCATTTGTCACAGCTGATGAAGCTATAAGACTCTATCATCATTACACAAAACCCACAGTTTGCACTGCAGGTTACTCTTGGTGTCCTGATGTTGTATGTTATGTGGTTTGGACAGGAGTATAATGACATGTGTTACACAGGGTAATTTCACTCTCTGAAAGCCCCCATATGTTCCACATAGGCACCCTCACCACACCCCAGCCCCTGACAGCCACTGAATGTTTCCCTGCCTCCGTGTTTTGTTTTTCTACAGGGTGTTACAGTTGTAATCTTGCAGTATCTTTTCAGTATGACTCTTTCCCCTTAGTCATATGCATGCATGTTTCCTCCATGTCTTCCCATGGCTCTAGCTCATTTCTTTTTTCTTTTCTTTTCTTTTTCTTTCTTTCTTTCTTTCTTTCTTTCTTTCTTTCTTTCTTTCTTTTTTTAGTAATAAGTAGTATTCCACTATCTCAATGAACATCAGTTTGTTTTGCCATTCACCCACTGAAGGATTACTTTCTTGCTTCCAAATTTTGGAAGTATGAGTGAAGCTGCTGTGAGTATCCTGTGCGTGTGGTTTGTGACAGCCATCACCAGCTTCTTTGGGTAAATACAATTAAAGTTGGTTATAGGAGTGTGTGGGTAGAGTGTGTTCAGTTTTGTGAGCACTGGCCCAGCTGCCTTCCAAGGTGGCCTTATCATTTCACATACCCATCAGCATGAGTGAGTTCTGGTTGTTCCAGCACCTTACCAGCATCAGATGGTGTCATTTTTGTTAACTGGGGCCATTAAATGCCTGTCCAGTCACATCTAAGGTTTTATCAGTGGACAGAGTTTTCTTGTGTCCAGGTACTGTGCTAGTTTTTTTCTACTACTAGAAGGAGAAATGACAGTACAAGGAAGAGAAGGATGGAAGCCAGAGGGAGGAGACCAGGACAGTGAAATGAGAAAAAGAACCAGTGGGTGTGTGTGTTCTCAGCTCAGGTTCTACTCTGGTGTCTTATCCAAGGCTATGGTAGATCCCCCTTCTGAAATTGTGCCTCCAGAGGGACCTTCCTTCACCTTCATTTTCTTCCCAAGCTTGTCTTTTAAAACATCTCCTCCATTTTTTTAAAAAAAGAAACCAAAGACATCTGTTGGTGCTGCCTTGAATGCCTGGACTCCATGTGGGTGAGGTTTTGCTTCTGGCCATTCATACCTTTGCTGGTCCAGACCTTGAAAGACACACAGGATGTACCTAATGGAAATAAAGTTCTGCTAAGAAAAAACAACATTAAGAACGCCCCGCTGGAGTATGACGGATAGTGCTGCCCTGTGCTTCAGACACACACATTTGTTGCAGCTGACAGGGTGACAACATTTTTAGTTGCTGGAAGAATGATGCAGCCCAGATGAATATTTCTGGAGGAGTGATTGGTCTCCAAATCATGTCTGCTGAGGCAGTCTTTTTCAGAGGACTGGGCTGGAGGGCAGAGAGGGGAGCAGGTACGGGTCAACAGAGCTGAGCTAGCTACCTGTTAGTTGGGGCCAGGCATTGTTCTCCACAGTTGGACCCCATGAGGAGAGCAAATGACTTCTCAAACACTCACCCTTAAGGTAAACTATAACATTGGTACAATAATGTACAAATAAGACAAATCAAACCACAGACATATTTTTTATTGTTTTGACTTAAGGATTCCTGTAGGGATTGGTAGGACTTAAATATCTGAGCGAGACTGAGCCAAACCTTCCTCTTGCATATGTGTGTGTGTGTGTGTGTGTGTGTGTGTGTGTGTGTGTATGTGTGTGCATGTGTGTGTGTTTAAAAATTCTCCATTTACAGAGAAGACAATGGGGGAGAAGTTAGCCTTCTAAGCTTTTATCTCCTTGTTAGCATATAAAATGGGTGGATAGGTGGATGGATGGATGGATAGATAAATGGATAAAATATGCTCTGGATTCTTTCTCTGCATACATAGGCCACTTTGCAGTTATGGAATGGCTGTCCCTGTTCTGTGTGAGTCCCTTTTTGCCGTCACTCCAGGATGAGACCTGAGACAGTAGCTGAACACTGTCTGGTACAGGGTGGCCCCTCTATAGACACAGCTCACACTCATGTTTAGATGGTGCCTTTGAAAAACCCCAGTAGACATCATAGCTACAGTCTCAGGCAGGTCACAGTTACTATCAGCAGATTGTCTAGTGGGTTGAGACTCAGTACTCGAAAGCAGAGCACAGTTCTGTCTAGGGACGTCTTCTGTTGGGTGCACTGTATTGATTTCTTACAGTTTAATCCTTTTACAAGGTTGAAGGGAGGATATTATCTAGGTGCTGTTCTCTTTGTTTTTCTTTAGTGTAATGACAGAAATATTCCCTTTTAGATGTCCTTGGCACTAAGTTAGATCCACCAACCACACGAGTGACAGAGAAAGCCACCACTTACTCCATGTCTAAAGGAATCTGGCAGAAAGACCCACCTGGGTTCCCTCCAAGTCTTGACTTGTGGTGGTTCCTTGGATGACAGGAAGAACCTCTGTCACTGACACTCTGCTCCATATGCACCCCAAGGAGTCAGCACAGGCTTGCCTCGGTTCTGATTCAGGAATTGTTCATTCATGGTCATCTGATGTCTTTCTGGGTCACATACCTTTCACACAGCAGAGCTATTGTGTTTCCTCACTGTTTCAACTTTTCTACATTTCATTTTCCCTTTTTCATTATCCCTCCACCTAGTTCACTCAGCAATTCTAGTCTTTAGCATTGAGCTGTAAGCATTTGTGAGCATTTTCTTGCATCTCCTCCAATCTGTTCATGCTGCCTGAGGTGTGCAGCTTAGATTTATTTATATAGGATGCATAACTTGAGTGTGTGGTTACCAGTGAGATGAATATATGTATATATGTATGTGTATCAGTAATGTATGCACATATGGGTGTGTATCTCAGTGAAATGAAGATCATCAGACATCCAGCTATTTTGACCAAGAATGAGCTCTTAAAATAGTGATAGGCTTTTCCATTGTGGCCCTGACAGCTGATTATGGTTACACAGCATGTGAGTTCAGGAACTCAGAGAGATCCTGGTTGGAATTGGATGCTTGCAGGCATTCTTTGTTGCGTGCGATGTCTGTCTTGTTCGTGTGCTATCCTTCCTCAGCCAGTCAGTGTTGCCTGGGTGTTGAGGACAGAAGCACATTGGAAGCCACACTGATCCCAAGTGAAATCTTCCTTGAGACTCTGTCTCATCCTGGTTCAGTCATGCTTAGGGTTATTGCACAGCATTCAGCACAATTGCTGCATGGATGGCAGAAGATGCTGGATGTTGCAGTGAGACAAAAGCTTCTGATCCAAAAAAAAAAAGGCATCACCACAGGGACCATAAGAAGTACTGTCCCACCTTCAATGATGGTGCTTGACCCTGAGCTTGACACCTGTTTGCATCTAACCCACCCCTCCCCCATTTCCATGATGGCTGCTGGAGGACAGAAAAAGCTTCTATTCATCCAGTCTTCTTGTGTATCTTTTACAACTTTTCACCCATTACTGACTATGATTTAGTTCATGAAAACCCAACAAGTTCCATTACTTGAACTCTTCCTCTGGTGTTATCAGATGTGGGAATGATCTTGGAAACTTGGAAGCCAGAGGCTCATGACATATTCCTGGGAACCTAGAGTTTGTTTCATTTCACTATAAATTTCTCTCATGCATAGCAAATCTTGGGAGGCCAGAGGTACAGCCTTATACCTGTTTCCTGGGTGTTTGGCCCTTGTTGGATGGATCTGAAGTATGATTTAACCTTGCCTTTTTTAAAAAAATAACAAATGGATCTAGGAAAATCTATTAACCATTGTCCTCTCTTGGGGAAGTCGATTCTTATTAAGAACACTGCAGAATCACATGCCTTCAGCACTGGTGGGTTCTATGCAGAAAAGAGAATTACAGTTTCTGATGTCTGCGCATTGAAGGAAGCTAATACTTCTAGGCACACACCACAGTGGGAAGCCATGAACCCCCAAGGGGAGTTTCAGTGTTTGAGAAAGTTCAGGCAGAGCGTGGTCTGAATCTGTATACAATGTGTTCTGGAGGTTGCCTTGTAGACTAAAGTGGACGTGATTTTCAAGGGAAGATTGTTTCTTTGTGGACTTCTTTAGGGAGTTTCTAGGTGATGTGTCAGGGTTTCTACCCCATCCCCTTGGCTTTCACTCACTGTGCACCTGTGATTGCATGTGGTCATGCTTGTTTTAGAAAGCATTTTAACCAGGGTGGGAAAAGTTCATGGTCGGACAGTCATCATTTTGAATTGAGGCAATTTTCAATTCTAAGTGTGTTTTTAACCTTTCAGAACTACTTTTACATGAGACATAACCAGTCCCAGGAAATTATTTGAGATCATATTTGTCTTCTGCCTATAGAATGTATCAATTTATATATTTTAGAGTTTTATTTATTTAATTAATCAATGTCCAGAGAGAGAGAGAGAGAGAGAGAGAGAGAGAGAGAATGAATGGACATGCCAGAGATTCTAGCCACTGTATACAAACTCCAGAAGCACCACTTTGTGCTCTGGCTTTAGCTGTAAATGAACTCCAGATGCACTGCTTTGTGCTCTGACTTTACACGGATACTGGGGAGTCAAACCTGGGTCATTAGGCTTCCCAGACAAGTGCCTTAACTGCTGAGCCATCTCTCCAGCCCTACGTTTTCTTTTTAAAATTACTCTAAAGACTGAAGTTTTAAAATATTTTATTTTTATTTATTTATTAGAGAGGGAAGGGAGGGAAAGAATGGGCGCACCAGGGCCTTTAGCCACTGCAAATGAACCCCAAATGCATGCACCACCATGTGCACTGGCTTATGTGGATTCTGGGGATTTGAACCTGTGACCTTAGTGTTCACAGGCAAGTTCCCTAACCACTAAGCAACCTCTCCAACCCTGAGACTAAACTTTATTTTTTTTTTGTTGTTGTTGTTGTTTGAGGGAGGGTCTCACTTAGACCAGGCTGACCTAGAACTCACTCTGTAGTTGCAGGTTGGCCATGAATTCACAATGATCCTCCTGCCTATGCCTCCCAAATGCTGAGATTAAAGGAATATGCTACCATGCCCAGCTAAGACTAAACTTTTTAATTGGATATAATATAGTCAACTCATTTGCTTTATTAAATTATGTGGAACTCTCAAGTTTCATGGCTGACATAAGTAAGTAATTGTTTTAAGATAGTTTTTGAACAATCACCAAAGTCCTGGGACCTTTGTAGCAATTAATTGCTGTGCTTGCAGTGTAGACATGGTCACTCAAGTCATGCACATACTAATACCAGCTCATGTGTTCAGCATGGACAAGAGTTGACCCATAGCTGGCTAGGGGAGATGGCTCAGCAGTTAAAGGTACTTGCTTGTAAAACTTGCCAGCCTGGGTTTGATTCCCCAGTACACATGTGCACCAGATGCACCATGTGGTGCATGCATGGAGTTTGTTTTCAGTCGCAAGTGGCCCTGGGACACCCATTCTCATTCATTCATCCATTCTCATTCCCATTCTCTCTCTCTCTCCTTGCATATAGATCCATAAATAACCCGAAATAGACATCATGTAATACCTTCCCTTCTCAAAAGACACTGAGTCCCCCAAATCACTGATCCAGTATTTATATTCCATGAAGAAAGGCTGATGTTGGTACAATTGGTGGCCATACTCTGGTTGCATAGAGGCCCCACTGGGCAGTTCATAGGCTGGCTGAATGGCTTTTATCAGCATTTACAACATTTGGGCTCCTGAGCAGAAGTAAGAAATCCTCAAACTGCCCCTCTTTACCATGGTACACATGGATGTCAAAGTTTTCTGCGATCTATGGCAGAGTCTGTAGAACAACTTACAAGTGTCTTCACACATTCACCCTCCACCGCGAGGTTGGACACATGGCATGCATGGTGAGTATTCACTGCAGAGAAGGCCTAGCCTCCCTCCCCAGATACTTATTTCACATTCCACTCATTATTTTCTTGCAGCATCTCTAAAATGAACTACAGGAACAGAGACAGGGAGTACAGAGGGACAGGGAACTCTCAGCCCAGGCTTCCTGGCCACTTCCTTCTCCTCTCTCTCCCTTTTCCCCAGCCTGCATCATAGCTCTGGCTGGAATTCACATGCCACATAAAGATATGTCAGTCAACAGCAGTCTCCACACAGAAGAGAATCCCCTTCATCTATTGGCATGATAGCTGTAGCAGACAGCTTCAGGTTCGCTGAGATGAACTTCCAGACCAGGCACAGTTATGGAGGAAGGGATATTATTTATTGAAGCTTACAGATCCAGGGAAAGTTCCATAATGGCAGGAGAAGCAGCCTGCCTTCACAGGGCCAAGCAGAGAGAGAAAAAGCCAAGCCGCCAGCTACCCAGCACACAGAGCAAAACTCCTACTGGGCACACTTTGCATATCTTTACAATGGAATCTCAAACCCACCATTAACACTTTAAGACCAGCCCCCAGTGACATTGCCTCTAGGAAGGTGATTGCAGATGCAAACTATAAAGTAATAAAACATTGAATATATTGGGGGCCATATATTCAAACTACCACAATAGCCATTGTTAACTCATATCTGAATGCACTCTTTACATGCTGGTGGTGATGCTGGTATGATCCAACACACTGTGCTTCCCGTCATGTAAAAACACAGTGCATATATTGGTGCTCAGCTCCCAGTGCTTGATCATGAACAAGGAGTCACAGGCTGTTGTGCATTGCTTTTCTGTTAGTTTAGAGTGGATGCCTGCTTACAGTGATTTTCAGTAGTCTGTAATCTGTACTGTCCTGCAACAGTTCTACCTCTCCTGTTTGTGTGAGTACCCTCTGAGATGTGATATCTACACAAAGGGGTTGCCCAATGTGCATTTCTCACAAACATCCCTGTCATTAAGGAACATGTATCTGTTTGATCTGCTGGTGCTTCAGACAGACATGGACTCTAGGCTTTGAACTTTGGGAAGGAAGAGAAGTTTCACCTTTTCTCTGTACAGTGATTGGCTGATCTGAGCCCAACTTGTGTTGCCATCAGATATATCCTCAGGATTATACGTTCTTGGCACAACTCTACCCAAGAAAACTCAACCACTCAGGAAAGGGTTTTTAGGTCCCGTGGGTGGATAGGACTCACCTCATGAAACTGCTCCGTCTTGTGGTGGCTGGTGAGTTGTATATGGTGTGTTTCACAAGCATCACAGGAGCCTTGGTGTGTTCAGTGTGTGAGCAGAGGCTGTGGAGGCCAACTGCACTCACTTCCTGTGCAAGGGCACACCTTCCAATCCTGACACTTATTCTAATAATGTCCATAGGTCCTGTAGGGTCATCCCTTTTGTGAGGAGATACTGAGAGGTCTGGCATGGCACAGAGAAAAGGTGCTTTGAACATTCCAGGAATCAATTGGATGACCAGTGTTTTGTTCCTATCCAGATTGTGTACCCACAACCACCAAATGTCCATTTGAGCCAGACAGGCCACCTCCTCTTCTGGTAGGGTGATTGCTTGGTGGGTTTGGGGGCAATCTCTAACTTCTTGAGGCTGCCTAGGAGCATGGATCATGGAAACCAATTGTGGGGGAACAGGGAGACAAAGCAAGCACCCTGGTCAGGAGGGGAGCAAAGGAAGCTGCTTGATACTGCTCTGTAATGTGCTAGAGTTGGCCAGGAAAAGATACACCTATAGACATTATAGAAGCCACTAGAACAGTTTAGATGCTGTCAAGTCTCTGTCAACATGTATTCTCTAGTAATTATGCTTCAGCCTGTGGGTTTGAGCCCCTGCATTCCATTTACATTTGCTCCTCCCTCCCTGTACTCTAGTGCCCATCCATCTCTTATGGTGGGGGGAGGGACCTGCAGGTGTGTTGCTCTAGCCAGGGGCATGGATGGGCTTCATGAGTGACCTGTGTTAGCACCTCTGCTTCCCCAAATTGCTTCTTGCTTCCCAAAACTGCTTCTTGCTAACTCGTAGACCTTGTAAAATGAAAAGTTGTCTTTCCTCACTGTTAAAGACCATCAACCACAACACCAGTGTGTGAATGCCTTGGGGCTACAGGCACTCTCCCCTATACCCTGTATACTGAGTGTCTCAAATAGCACAAGTCTCTATTTTTTCACTATTTTTTGGTTCTGGGTGTGGAGTGGGGGGAGTTGCTAAAATCTTGGAGGCTAGTTCTTTCTGAGGACCAAGGGACAGTTTGAATCACACCTCTCCCAGTTCCTGGGTTGCTGTCTGTCTTTGAGGCATCTCTCAAAGCATCACCCCATCTCAGCTCTGATCATCATATGGTGATCTCTCTCTCCATGCATGCATGCATGCATGCATGCATGTATATCTGTCCCCTTGATGTCCTCTTTAACAAGGACGCCAGACACGTTGGGCCTGCCTTTCTCCAGAGTGACCTCCCCTAACTAATTGCATCTCAATGGCCTTGTTTCTAAACACAATTACAGCCTGAGGTCTGGGGTTGGGACTTGAAGATAGGAATTTGGAAGGTCACAATTCTTCCCAAAGAGCTAATAAGAGCTAGTCATGAAGTACAATTTTTCTGCTACACTCAAGGTTCTCAGGAACACAGTGCTACTGGTAGGGTAGGGCCTTATCTCTGAAGCTAAGTACCTTTTTTATTCCAGTTGTCATAGAAATGCTAATGTTTTAGTGGAAAAAAAAAATCACTGGACCCAGACTCACTTCTCAGCCCTACTGTCAACAAATGTGGGCTTGGTCAACACTTGATCTCCTATTGTCCCATTTATCTACCCTTAGTATAAGCATACCAATAGCATTGACTAGCCATAGCCATGGAGCAGAAATTGTCATCCACATGGGATTAAAAAAATTTTTTTTATTGACAACTTCTATACTTACAGACAACAAACCATGATATTTCCCTCTCCTCCCCCATCCCCCTTCAGAACTCCACTCTCTGTCATCCCCTCCCTCTCTCCATTAGTGTCTCTTTTAATTTGATATCATCATCTTTTTCTTCTATTATGAGGGTCTTGCGAAGGTATTGCTAGGCACCGCAAGGTCATGGATATAGAGGCCAATTTCTGTCTGGACAGTTACATTGTAAGGAGTCATACATACTCTTCCTTTGGCTCTTACATTCTTTCTGCTCCCTCTTCCGCAATGGACCCTGAGCCTTGGAGGGTGTGATAGAGATGTTTCAGTGCTGGACACTCTTCCATCCCTTCTTCTCAGCACTATGTTGCCTTTTGGGTCATCCCAGTGGTCATCGCCATCTGAAAAGAGAATCTTCTCTAACCAGAAGTGAGAGTAGCATTAATATGTGAATATGAACATTAAGTGTAGTGCTTTCATGGAAGTTTGGTGGGAATAATACATACATTTAGTCAGACAAGAGGAGGCATTGTACCCATAAGGCTCATGACCTCATTTGCCATAGACTTTTGATTAGTTTTTTCAGTTCACATGGGATTTTTTAAACTACCAATTGCCACACAACATTTACTGGAAAATCTGTGAGAACTTTACATCTAGGTTTTGTGCTCTATGAGGCCTGTGGTCTTGAAGACAGCTGCCCTTTTCTGCCAGGAGTGGAAGCTGCTCATGTACCTTTCCATAGCTTTTCCTATGCTGCAACTGCTGACCACTTCCACATACCCTGGAACCTGTATAAGTTTTCCACAGACACCTCTGTTCATAATCTGGTCAGTTTCTAACAATTGTCTGTTGCATAAATTTAACAATCTTGTTACTGCTCTTTTGGACTGCTGCCCACACTAGAGGGTAAGTCTGGGCTTTGGGATCAGGAAGAGAGGATAGGATCCCACTGGGCCTTGTGTGGGATACCTACTCCTTCCCATGTCTCCGAACCTTGATAGAGCAGTGAAGTTCAGTTCCCACCCATCCAAGCTTCTTCCACATAGTTAGTGGATCATGCAAGGATTTTCACCAAATTCAGAATAGTAGCTGGCACTATTTCAAAAACTTAGGCTGAGTTTTTAAGACTAGTTTTAAGCTTATCCTGGACAGTAAGTCCACACTTAGCATACCCTATTCTCTCCATGTGTGTGTGTGGTATAAGCACCTTGAATTAGTCCACTTGTAATCATGAATGAACCAGTAGTGAAACCTCTGTTACCACTGTTGAGCCAATATTGATACATTATTAACTGAAGTCAGTACCTTGCCTTCTGTGCTGCACAATCTACCAGCTGATGACAAGTTTCCACCATGACAGTGCCATACAGGGGGACCTCATTGCTCTAAAGCTCCTCGGTGCTCCACCTGCTCATTCTTCCTCCTCCAACCTCTGGAAACCCCTCCTCTCTTCCAGTCTCCATGCTGTTGTCTTTCCCAGAATGTCATCTATTCGAGTCATACAGTATACAGCTTTTGCAGATTGACTTCTTTCACTTGGCAACATGGATGGCAGGCTCTTCTATGTCTTTCCATAGTTCATTTGTGTAGATGCCAGGGACATGATTGCTGGATAACATGGGAAGAATATGCTTAGTTTTGTAGGAAGCTTCCAACTGTTTTCCAAATACCCACATCAATTTGCATTCCTATAAGCAATACATGAGAGTTCAGTTATTATACTTAGTCACCAACACTTCGTGTTTTCCATGTCTGGATTTTGGCCAGCCATCAGGCTGCAGTGGAATCTCTTTCTTTTTTCAGCTTGCATTTCTTTCTTTCTTCCTTCCTTTTTTTTCTGAGATAGGGTCTCACTATAGCCCAGTCTGACCTGGAATTCACTATGTAGTCTCAGGATGGCCCCAAACTCACAGTGCTCTTCCTACCTCTACCTCCTGAGTGCTGGGGTTAAAGGCCTGCACCACCACGCCTGGCCTCAGCTTGCATTTCCTGACTGTGTGATGTGGAACACCTTTGATATGCTTATTTGCCATCTGAATGGACATGGGTCAGGACTGGCCTAATCTGGACCAGTGAGGAGTTCCTGGAGTTAGGAGCTCTGGATTGGGCTTAATGTGCAGCTGGAATCTAATACCAGAATGAGAGATGGTGTTTCAGTCTCAAAGAGTATGGTGGCCTGCAGCATCCAGGAACTGCAAGATACTGTGAGAATCTGATGAACACCTAGGTGTTGTCTCCCATGTGGTTCACAGTTTTTCATGCTATGCTTCTTCGGATGAACAAGTGAGGAACTGAGAGGGAATGCAGAATGTGGTTAGGTGTGAAATTTGGACTGAAGTGTGTGCTAAGAGCCTGGCTAGAGAACTATTGTTGTAATTGACCAGTGAGGGTTCTGTGAAAGTTCTCCAGGTGAGGCTGGAGCAAGGCCACCCGTAGCAGGTGTGGACTTTCATGTTCGAAATCTTTGAATCTTTATTTTCTCAAGTGCCCATCTTGCAGTCAGGTACAGAGTGGGTACCTACCTCATAGTGTCATCCTGGCGCTGCTGCATTCTTTCTTTTCTGGGGCTCTTCTCTGTCAAGTGCCTGTTAAAGCTCCTACGGGCCACTTTCCCTTTAGGGATCTCATAAAAGGTGTGCTTCATGTTGGTGCTTAGGAAACACCAGTAGCCCATGGGACTTTGTGCTCAGTCTCAAGTAGAGCTGGCTTTAGTCAGCAAGAGAAAAGAAGGTACACGCTGAGCTCTATCCTTGGTGCTGAATGCGCAGTCTCACAGAAGGTCTGGCAGCCAGGCATGCTCATTCACCTCTTGGCTTCTGCCTCAGACTAGCTCTCTCCTTACAGATGCTAACACATTTCCTTTTTCTTTTCAAAATCATCATGAAGCAAATTTTTACTAGGTCAAATACACTTATATAGTTCTCGGAGGAGTTGCCCATTTTATTTTTTACCGGAAATTTACTGTGTTAAATATTGCTTTAAAGGAATAATTGCCTATAATCTTAAGCACCTAAATCTAGAATATCTAGAATATTTCTGTAGATGGAGATCCATAAATACCTGGATGTTTTACCAATATAAAGTGATGTGTAAATTATTTTTTTGTACACACAGGTCCTATGTTTGATGTATCAAAATTTAAAACTGGTGCTGGGTGTGGTGGTGGACCTGTAATCCTAGTGACATATGAGGATCATAAGTTTAAGGCCAGCCAGATATACCTTTATAAAAATAAGGGAAAATATTTTAAAGTCAAGGGGGGTAACTCATTGTTGAGCACTTGCCCAATTTGTGAAAGGCCCCAGAATCCATACCTAATGGTATAAAAATGAAAATAAGACTTTATTCAGGTGATTAAACATGGTAAATTTATTTATTATTCTTTCCTTTTTACAATTAAAATAATTAGACTTGAGTGATTTGACCTTGTTACAATTCTGAATGTTTGCTAGTTTCTGAAATATTAACACTTATAAGATAGCATGTATGTCATAGGTTGACAGGCAGTATTGAACCTTTTAGCCTGAGTGAGTACATGTAGATTTATGCACACAGTTTGAACTTCATAAATGTATATCTTTAGTCACTGCTGTGTTACTAAGTTTACAGTTCATAATGAGTTAAACATTTTAATAGAAAATTATCAGTAGTGTTTCTTCTCCTATTGAGGCATTTTACTCATTCATGATCCCCCCAGTCTCTCTTCTGTGGAGTTGTTCTGGGACTTCGGCAGGTTGCAAACACCATCACATGCTCTAAACTTAATGTCACTCACAGTGTTAAAGATACAACATTCAGTAAGCATGTGCTGGCTTCTGGCAGTGAATGGACATCATTGTTATATCTTATCTTTGAGCATTTAATCCCTTTCCCAGATGACAGGAGAAAGCTCATTTACATATAGATTAAATCAGGAGTCCAAAAACACATACAGGATGCTGTAGCCTCCTGCCTCCTCCTATAGCCACATACCTCACACTGCGAGTGTGTGTCCCTTCCTCCCTCTGCTCTGAGAAGCACATGCAGTTCACACAAACACCTGCCTGATACTAAAACACATGTTCTTGGGTGCTTGCATTGGAGTAAAGTGAAAACCAGAATTTTGTGTTCATAATTTGAAAATAATTTTCTTGGATCTTTTGTAAAAACAGGAAAAGGCCCTTCAGGCCTTTACATGGCCTTATTTTCCTTATTTAAAACATTGTATCAGGGCTATGTATGGTGGTGTATGCCTGTAATCCCAGTGCTTGGGAGGCAGAAGCAGGAAGGTCACAAGTTGGAGAACAGTTTGTTTATATAGAGAGACTGTGTCTCCAAAAGCAAAATCATGTTTAGGGTTAATAATCGTCTAATTTTTGTTGAGGAGCAGTGAGTTGGGATACTTCATGGAGAAAATCTATATCCACCCTAAAGTAGGCATAAATGTGGAAACAGACTAACAACATACTTACAATTACACCAAAAAGGAGAAGCTCCTGTCCCCACAGTATGCTTGCTAAAGAGCCAGTGTTTGACATAAGTGGTTGGACACAGCCTGGCCCCACCCAGTGTCAGTCTTTCTCTCTGTGCATCATCTCTTGGAGAAGATTATCTGTAAGGCTCTGTGAGGCCAATTGCCTGGGATGCAGGAGGGACCGGCATTCTCCTTCTCAGAATGTCATCTGGATGGAAAGGCCTGAAAGGAACAAAACACTGCTCAGTGGAGGTCATCACTGGTGACTGATATGATTTGGGAAAGTAGATTCAAGACAGGCTGTTCCTAAAGCCATTAGCTTATGTAGGGTAGGATTAATGTATTTTTCCTCTGGTCTCTTTCACTTACAGAAAATATAAAAATGGTCTGTGGGGGACCTCAATTATGTTGAGATATTAAAATAGGTCAGAATTCACTGGACGGGAATGACCATAATGGATTACTTAGCTGTGAGAGTTGATTGAATTGGTCAACCTCCCAAGAGACTGAGTGAGAAAATATCTTTCCTGAAAAAGGTAACACTTTGGAAAGGAATATGCTACATTTTAAAAGGTGCTTTCATC
Source organism: Orientallactaga sibirica (assembly GCA_036365145.1). Classification (NCBI taxonomy): domain Eukaryota; kingdom Metazoa; phylum Chordata; class Mammalia; order Rodentia; family Dipodidae; genus Orientallactaga; species Orientallactaga sibirica. The sequence goes on from JAEOAD010000039.1 coordinate 15,084,968, forward strand.
ATTGGCTACCACTCAGCAGACATTGGGTGGCAGACACATTGTCTTCTAGCATGGGCTAGATCATTTGTCTTCCATCACATACATCTCTACTGAGCAAGGCTATGGGCTAATGCCAGCATCTATCCTGAGATGTTTCTTCTTTGATAGTCTAACTGTTTTCAGAGAGACAGACTATCACTTAATGTCTAATTTGTCCTTGCTTGGTTTATGAAATAAACCCAGATATCACTGGGGATATGAAAGTCATTAATTTTTTTATGATGCCCAAGTGGGTATTTGATTTTTTCACCCAAATTAATAAACTAACTATTTTGAATTTAGCCCATTCATTGCATAAGATATACATACGTGAATATTTCAAGTCAGAATTTAGTAATGATGTTTCCCTCACAACTATACAGATATTATGAACAGTTGAGAACCAGGTATAAATGGCTGGGCAAACTGGGGCAATTTAGAACACACTGTTCTAAAGTGATTGCGACAAGGAGGATTGAAGGACACCATTTCCCACGTGGGCATCAGCGCACGATTCAGCAATTATGCGGTGTTCCAAGAGTTAGACATCAAAACCATGAATGTGCTTCTATGAGTAAAGAAGGTCTTATTTTGCACTACAATAAATGCTTTTCTTAATATAGAAGGTGACTCATGTAACTAGGGGGCTGGCCAAGGTCTTTTCTTTCAGTCTTCTCAAGCAAGATTTCAATACATGGTGAAAATGTCTTACTTGGTTGTAAAATGAAACATTTCTGTAACATGAACACTCCTTGGAATCAGTAAGAATGGAAATAACCCATTCATTAAACATTCATGTTTCTAGCATTTTATATGCAAGGTTTTCTGCCTGTCTTCAATGAAAACATCTATCAAAACCAACTAATACATCTAACCATACATTCTTCCCAGACAGCATACAAAGCCTGGTTCTCCTGTGTCACCACCCTCACCTGTTCCATCTGGACACTTTGTAAATACTCCATCTTTGCGGTCTCAGTCTCTGCTCCCCTCCTCTCTCTCTCTCTTGTCTTGGTGCATGTGTTCTTAAGAGCCCTATATCCTGAAGTCCATGGGATTCTAAACTTTTTATCTTTGGGCTGTGTTTTCCAACTAACTTCATCACTCCAGATGTTCCTCCCCACAAGAGCTGCACAATCCTCTCAGGTTCTGAACCCAACATCTGTCTCAGAGGCTAGGCCCGCACCTTCTTTGTGTGTCCCCCCCACCCCCATCAAGTATGGCTGAGCTATTTACAGTCTCAGATACTAGTTTGCTAATCAGTTAGCTTCGTGGATTGCTTGCTTCTTTTTATTCCCCAAAGTGGGAACTTTCCAATGTCCTCTTGTCCTCTTTGTCTTCTGTCTTCTCTCCTGCGGTTCTTTCATCTGATCTCATTTCTCCAGATGTCACCTCAGCAACTTTCAGTCCCCAAAGCAGACACCGGCCTTGATGTGTCTCTGTACTGTCAGAGCCTCCTTCCCAAGTCTGTGGATGCACTCAGTTTGACAATCCATCATTGCATGAACACACTGCTTCCAAACAGAGCCCATGTCCTTTCTCTCCAGCCCTCCATATTTTGTTCAGCTCTCATGGGCACCACCAGTAAATGCTCTGGTTTGGAGCCTCAGGTCCTTCCTGCCTGCTTTCTGTCCTTATTTACAGAGTTTCGGGGTCCCAGGCCATCACTGTGGTCTGGCCCTCGTATGCTCTTCCTCAGGTTCCTGTTTCTGGGCTGCAAATTACCTGACCTGTCACTTTCTGGAATAGAGCTCCACTTTTGCCACAGCTTAGCAGTTGTAGCTCTTTCTCCTTCTGGTCCTGCCTTCACTCTGCTGTCCAAGTCAGCTCTGAAGATGGCCTTCTCCTACTAGCCCTGCCCTGCAAGTGCTAGCAAGGCACTGCCCTTCCTATGTTGCGGCTCTCCCTCCCAGTGAGCCTGTGACTCCTGTGCTATCCATGTCATCCATGCAGCCAACGCCATTGCTTTGTCCTCCAACTCTGTGGCCTTGACAGATTTCAGATTTCCAGTAAGGAGATGCTCTGTATTGTCTGTCAGTGAGTCAGGTTTGGGAGGGTGCACAGGGCTGGAGCATTTCAGTGCTAGATTAAAGAGTCCTTTTCCCACAGAAGCAGCGCTCTTGTTCACTTCCACAACCCCACTGAGGAGGGTCCCCTGCAGAATGGGGGCAGGGAAGAGGAAGAATGTGGTACCAACACGTGATGTATCCATACAAAGTATGTTCTCAATAATAATAATAATAAAAGCCCTTTCCTCTCTCTGTATTGTTGGCTTCTTCCTACCATCTATGGGAGTTGAGTGGTGGTATTGCCTGAGGCTAGGTAGCAGCTAAATGTTGAGTCAGTTTCTCAATTTTCCCTGACTGTAACAGGACAAGTTGATAAAATGTCTGACTGAAAGAACTGGAGTCACAGCCTTTCTGGGATCTTGGGACAAATGGACAAAAGAGCTGGTTTCCTCCCATCTCATCTGGCAGGTTCACAATTGTTGCAGCCAAACCAGCCTATACAAATCCCCAAACCACCCCTCAGGTATTATCTGCATTCTTAAGTACTGCTGTTGATCTGCACTAGCATGCTAGCCTGTGCCACATCTCAGCATGAAGACAAGTAACTTCTTTCCCTTGCCCACAGGAGCCAGCATGGTCTCCTTGAGGTGTGGTGTCTTCCTGCTGACAATAGCCAGCTAGGGTCCCTCAGAAGCAAAGGCCTGGGTGGGCCCTGACTCAGCTGCCTTTGTCATCTGAGGGTCTTTTCTGTTCACACTTGGCTTTTAGCGCCCTCCCTCCTTGCTGATGGCTGGCCTTTGCTTAGAACATGGATTGGAAATAGGCATTTTGCAAATGTGCTGAAAAATCCTAGTCTCGTACTGATTTCTAGGCCAAGTAATGCTGTTCTTACTAACACCGAGTTAGTCACTCAACAAAGAAGAGAGGATGGGGGGGGCATGTAGAAGAAGAATCAAACTGTGCTTAGAATTTTGTCATTTATCATGGTAAGTTAAAGAATATATATATTTTTAAAAGATAGGAGTATTTTCCTCTGAAAAATGTTTCTACAACAGGAGCTCCACTTGTTTTTTTATTACATATGGATTCATTCCATCCTGATCTACCCTGCTGTTTGAAAGACCTGGGGTCTTGAAGTTGTCTCTCCACCCGAAGACTCCCACAGCCACTGTACTGTCCACATCCCACCAAGTGTCTTTGTGGCCAGCATGCTGGGTTGATGATAGTGACCACAGGACATGGCTAGGGAGGGAGGGTGGATAGGAAAGAGTGGTTCTCACCCTAGGCCTTAGATATGGCTGCTGTTCTGCTGTCCTGTCTCAGGCTCTCCTGGGTTCCAGGCTCCATCTCTTTTTTGGTGTCCGCTGCTGTGTGGCAGCCCAGGTGGCTCTGTCCCAGTTCCTGGTACAAGTGGACCATGCTAGCACCTAGAGCAGTTTGTGAAAATTCATTGCTGGTGAGGTAGACATGGGCACTGGCAGGATGGGCTAATCAAACAGGTCAACTGGAGGCTCAGCTTCCTGCTGAGCAGTTGCTGAGCCTTAGGGATGCCACTATAGACTCAGACCAGGGCCTCAAGCTCCAAGTATGTTTATTCCAGGGTGTCCTGGAAACTGGTTTTGGATTATTTTCCCCTAGTTTTCTGCCTAACATAGGCTTTTCTTTTTGTGCAAGTGCTGAAAGGGGGAAAACAATTCTCCCTTCACCAAAGACTCTTATAAATGGACATTTTATGTGAAAACATATTCAGACTCAGGTTGAAGTAATCTGTGTAACCTGTGCAATTTCAGCTAATATTGGTATCCAGCAGCTAGGACTGGGTGTCCTTAGCAAGCTGCCTTTTCTTCTTAGATCCCAGTTCCCTCACCAAAGATTTGACTCAAATTCAAGGACCTGATATTTATCAGTCTCTGCTAAGAATCTCAAAGTTGGCAGTGGACTTCCATCCCAGGAGAATTCAAAATTATCTTGAGTCATGGAAAAGAGAGAAAACATCTACCTGCACAGCTTTCTCTTTGCGAGCCTTCGGATTTGCTCTTGGTCTTGTAAACATCATTTTCTTTTTATCTTTTTGTTTGTTCGGTTTTGGTTTTTTGAGGTATGGTCTCACTCTAGCCCAAGCTGATCTGGAATTCACTATATAGTCTCAGGGTGGCCTCAACCTCAGCAATCCTACTTCTGCCTCCCAAGTGCTGGGATTAAAGGTGTGTGCCACCATGCCTGGCTCATAAATACCATTTTCTAAAATATTGACTAACCCAGTCTGATCCCACTGGAGCAGGGGAACTTTCAGATAAGTGCATGGAGTAGAGGAGGGAAGCATAGCACCCAGACATTCTGTGCTTATAACCAGACAGAAATCCAGACTGTCTGCCAATCTAGAGTTGGCATGGGAAGTATAGGGGAGCTATCTTTTATTGGTAACATCTTATTCCTTTTATCGGTATAGTAACAAGATAATAATTTAAAATATAACTAATAAAAACATTCACAAAGAAAGAAACAACAACTCACTGGTCACTCCACACCCAGGCTGCAGACACTGGGTGAGCAGCCTTCCTGCACTTAGGTATTACTGAATGTGTAACACTTGGTAGGCTTTTCTTGTCTTACACTGTCATCATCTTTTCTCATTAGGACCACAGAGAAAATATGATATGTTCCACCAGCTCTGTGGATGGGGTTTCCAGGCATTGAAGCTGCATCTTCTGTGGCCAAGCCCTGGTTTACACTTCCTGTTGGTTTGAGTCTGCTCTGGCTTAGCTGTGCTTTGCATCCTCTGTGGTTGAGTTGTGGTTTCTGTCTTCACTGACAGCGGTTACACTGCCCACTTCCTTCCCCAGCACCCTCCCCTGTTCTCTCTTTGTATTCTCCCTGTGGCCTTCCTAGTGCCTTTCCATAGCCCCTTTCTGTCTTTCTTCTCTGATGTGCAGCTCACCATCCAGTGCCAGGCCAGCTGCTCAGCCCTTACTTTCACCATTGTCCACCTCTCTCATTTTATTTCTGACCATCCAGCGGGTCAGTGTAACAAAGCAATATTAAAGAGAGATGTGGCTGACCACTCCCCCACCCCTTCCCACAGCCCAGTGTGCTCTAGTGTCTCTCTTTTCACTTTGGAGACACACACACACACACACACACACACACACACACACACACACACACACACACACACAGTCTGCTCCATTAGAGATGAGCTCATTTGAGAATCTCTATCAGTCTTATTGCTGCTTCTGCACAGAGGTAGGCCCCTCTGTTGGTATTCTGAGCAAACTTTAGGCCAACTATGCACAGCCCACAGCCCAGCAAGCAGAAAGGCCCATGATGAGTTGAAGGCTGTGCTGGTCATCATCTCAAAACACCTAACAACATGCAACTGGGAGCAGGTGTGTTCATCCAGCCAGACTACACCCATCCTATGCCTGGTGAACTGTGGGAAATTATTGTCTCATCAGGCTCCTAGAGCCTTTGAAATCTGTGACCTGGGGCCTCAGATTACTGGGGGCTGACTCTCTCTTCTTCCTGGCCAGGTCTGTCTTGCAAGGGGCCAGGGTAGTCATGTAGAGCCTGAGGCAGAGGCTCTGGGCAGCAGCTCCCTGAGAGGGCTGCTTTAACCAGCTCTGCTCATACCCCCAAGTAGGCTTGGTATGTAGCACCTCTCTAGGGACATACTGTGCAGATCAGGTCTGCAGAGGCACTGTTGAATTGTGAGATGGCAGTCTTTTGGACACCACAGGAAGCATCAACTCTTAAGGCTTAAGAGCCTGATGGGAAGTGAGACTTGAATTCTGGTGGGGCTGGACTTCCAGTGGTTCTGAGGGATTAAAGGGCCCCTTCTGTTGAGGACAGGCACCTGCTACCATGAAAGGGATATATGCAGGGTATTGTGGACCTTAGAAGTTTGTCACTGAGTTTATCCTGTGTTAGCCACTTACTGTGAGTCAGAGAACAGACCCTTTAGGATATATGTGTGTGTGTTGGGGTGGTAATTTTAAGGAATTGGTGCACACAACTGTGGAGACTATTCAGCATGAAATTAACTGGGTGGACCTCAGCCAGTAGCCCTAGGGGAGAGTGACATGGTAGCTCAAGCCTGAAGACAGGGGGACACAGATTCATTACTCCTCTGAATGCCTCAGTCTCTTTCTCTTAAGGTCTTCAGCTGACTGGATGAGGCCCACTCCCATTGTGGAGGATCATCTGCTTTATTCGGAGTCCACTGACTTAAGTGCTAATCTTATCTGAAAACCCTTCCAGAGCTGGAAAGATGGCTCAGCAGTTAAGTCGTATTCTTGCAAAGCCTAAGGACCAGAGTTTGATTCCCTAGTACCCATGTAACACCAGATGTACAAGGTGGCACATGCATCTGGAGTTCGTTTGCAGTGGCTAGAGGCCCTGGTATGCCCATTATCTCTCTCTCTCTCTCTCTGCCTCTTTCTCTCTCTCTCTCAAATAAATAAATAAAATATTACAAAAACAAAACAAAAAGAAAACCTCACCTTCCAAGCAATATCCAGATAGATGTTACAGCAAATGCCTGGCACTATGGCCCAGCCTCGTGGACAAATTAGTCATCCTCGAAAAGTGTTTGCTTCTTCCAGCCTGAGGTGCCCATGTATAACATGGGCTCAGGGCTTAGCGGCTGACCATGTGTAAGTCCATGGGCTGAAGGTGCCACCAGAGCCTGAGGGAGAATGGCTTACATACAGTCACTAGGTGAGATATCTCAGTGGTGTGGGGGTTGAAGTGTTTAGAATAGTTTGTGCCCCTGACTGGCAGCTCATTGAGAAGGTGGCCCTGGGTCTGGCTTACTGCAGCTGGGACTCCCATGCAGAGGAAATCAATAATCTGGAAGCACAAGGGTTTCCAATGTCATGAACACTTTCAGCAACTGAAGATCTAATGATCTTAGGCCTTTAAACATTGTTTTAAATATGATTTTTTCCCCCATTCTCACTCTAGGAATCTGTTTAAAGTTGGTCTGTGATTGATTTCAGGCACAGGGAACCACATACTTGTAATGAAACCAAAGGTTCTTAATACGGAGAATGAATAATTGATTCTGTTTTTTTTTTTTTTTTTTTTTCTGGGTAAAAGAGAAGCCATCACAACTGCTTCTGTTTCCTGCCGAGGCTTCAAATTTTCAGTCCTTTGATAATGTGTCACACCTTCTGACATGTCTCATTTCTGTAGGAACACCAGCAAGTTGCAACTTGCATTGTTGGTTTACCACATATTGTACTCCAGTCATGCATGGTCGGCATGTTTATAACCTTAGCACTCAGGAGGTGGAGGCTGGAGGATCATGGATTCTAGGCCAGATGGGGCTCAAAAGTTGACACCTTGTCTCAAATAACCAAAGAAACAATCTACGATTGCTCTCAGGATTGATCTACCACCTTCAGAACTGTGCTTCAAGTTGGTGTCTGTTGAGTGTTCTGGAAGCACATGATGGGGGAATCCATGTTCCTCATTCTCTGAATGGATATTCCAGGTTGCCCTCAGCATGGGCATGGCACTGAGCATAGCACATGAATGCTGAGGTCTGTGTAATAACTAGCTCACAGGGGAGTACACAGCACGCCCTCTGAGCCTGGGTGAATGTCCTTCATGTTGATTTTGGGGGGCTTTGCTTGTGGGGACATGAGAAGGAGGGAGTGTGTTTAAAACATTGCAAAGTGTTATAAGACTCAGCCCACTTGTAGGGTTGCAGGTGGCCAGAAGGTGTAAATCCCTTCTCTTTGGGGACTTCAGAGCCCCTGTGTCCTTTCATGGAGAGATGAGGATCCCATTATCACCCTTATTCTGGTGTTAAAATATTAGGTACAAAGGCAAAGGAACAAGGCTGGTTTGGTCTGATCAAGACCAGCTTTAGGAAGGAATCCAGAGGCTAGTGCAGTACAGAGACCCTCAGATAGAGGGAGACACCCCAACACTCAGCCTGGGCCTTAGACCTGGGGCTGGGCTCTGACCAGCCAGTTTCTCATCCATCATCCACAAGATGCAAGCTCACTATTCACCAGCCATGCTTAGTGGAGTTGGGGAGGGGCTCCATGTTCTTGGGAGGTGTGTGATCATTCGTTATGTTGAGGCTCTCATAACTTGGGGTATTTACAGGTGCTCCTTCACTTCACAACTCCAGTTCCTGGGGGCAGGCTGCTCTGGGTGCCTCTACTTCCTGGCGCTATGCACAGGGTTTTGTAAAGCTGTGACTTGGAGTTTACTTCCTGCTTAGCACCTTGAGTCCTACTGGCTGTTATTTAGCAGTGTCAAAGTGGTGCTCACTTTCTAGGACTGCTGTGAAGGACAGGGGAAGCTGCTGGCATAGTGCTGGGCACAGTGCAGTCCAGAGACCAATTCCTAGTGTTGTTATTGGCCTCATTAGGCCCCAGGGCAGAATAATACTGGGCTGAAGGAAATTCTAACGAGGCTGTGCCCTTTCCCCTTTTAAAAGGCTTGCAACTCTGGAATAGAAAGTCAAAGGGTAACAGAGCACTCACAGACAGTAACAAGAGCTAATCACTTTCTCAATACGAATCTTAGGCATGAGAGGTTTAAGAAATGTTTGCTGAAGGATGGCTTATTCTTCTTTTATTTGGAGTGTGCTCCAAATGACACTAGGAATATCTAACAGTTTTAGAAAACTGGCATATTTTGAGAAAATACTCCCTTTTTTAGCAATCAAGATCTAAATGTTAAATGAAGAAAACATTGCAAATATTTCTTAAAACATTGGTTTGCTTAGACATTGTTTCTTTCCAGCTACTTTCTCAACCATTCTATCAGAAGAGGTCTCCGTGTTATGGATGTGTAGAACATGATTAGAGCTGCTTTCTCACTGTGCCGTAGCCACTTCTCCTTGGTTGCTGCCAGGCTAGCCTTGTTACTATTTCTCAAACTCATAAGGAACACCTAGACCACATGCTAAATAAAAACTTAGCTGTCCAAACTGAACATTATTCCATGGCAGCTTGAACTTTAATAGGCTCATGTTGGGTGTTGAATGCTGAAGTCATGTGTAACAGCACCATGGGTCAGGCTTGTCATCAGGAGCTGCAGAGCATGTGTTAGGATAAAGGGTGCATACAGAAGACCTCTTAGCTCTACTCATGGGAGGAGCATGCCCCGTGTACTCATGTATCCTTCATGCTCAGGAGAACTAAACTTTTGACTTGATTGAGTTTTTGTGGTTGGTGGCTGTGTTGAGCTCTTTGCCGGCTCTCACCAACCTCTTGGCCCATCATGTTTTTGCCTCTTCTCTGGCCGTTTTGACTAACTTGATCAGGGAAGACGGAAGTGGATTGCGTTCACTTAGAACTTCTCCCTGGCTCTCTTAAACCAATCTGCATCAGTCTAATACATTTCCCTCCCCAGACTCTTGAGGTGCAGAACACAAGCTTTCTGTCTGCATGCCACAGAAACACTCATTCCCAATGTGTTTGAAACATACTATCAATTCTAACAAATTTTGTTGGAAAAACTTGTGTATGTATGTATGTATGAATGCATGCATGTGCATGTATGTGGATGTAGATGTGCGTGTGTCAGGACACATATGTGGATGTCAGAGGACTAGTTCAGGGTGCTGGACTTCTTCTTCCACCTTTTCTGAAACAGGTTATTTCTTGTTTCCTGCTGCTAGGAAGGCAGGTTCCTTTGACTCCACTCCCATTGCTGTAGGTGCCTTGGCATTACAGACTTGTTTTAGTTGGAATATTCTGATTTTGGATATGAAATAGCACTTGCACTTGAGATGCCACCACAGCTTGCCTCAGCCTCACACTGGCTGGCATCCGAGCTGTCAGACTAGTTGGATGTGACTATCAGCCAGTTTTCCTTCTTAGGGCATGGTGGTCAGATCAAGCATGATCTTTCACAACTATGTGGAACTTTCAAGGGTATTTTTTTTTTTTTACTTATTTATTTGACAGAGATTGGGAGACAGAAACAGAGAAAGAGAGACAGAGATAATTGGGTATGCCAAGACTTTCTGCCACTGTGAATGAACTCCAGATGCATGAGCCACTTTGTGCATCTAGCTTTAGGTGAGTAATGGGAATCAAACTCAGGTCATCAAGCTTTGCAAGCAAATGCTTTTAACACCTGAGCCATCTTTCTAGCCCTCTAGTTTTTATTTTTGAAATTACTAATTCCAGCTTAATTATTATTTTAAATAAATGCTTGATTTATCATATATAATTCTGCTTTGCATGTAAATTTTTTACCTTGTAGTTTTTCTTATGGAGTATAGTGGTTCTTAGCCAATTGTTCCATGTGAAATTTTCTCCTCTGATTTATTTTGCAGTGACCCAGTATGAATTTGTTATTTCCTTTCATTTTTATGGTATTTTGGTGACTTATAATATTTCTAGAATGCTTTAGGTATCATTGTCCCTCTGCTTGCATGAAAGTTGTATATATACTGCTGTTGTTTCTTTGATCTTTTAGAGCCCTAAACTTTATACTTCTTGCCCCCTTTTCTTTTCTCCACAAAATTTTTCCTGTCTTTTCTTCCTTCTTTTAACAACATGCTTTGAACAATGCCTTGTAAATAACTCCTGACCCACTTCATCAGACCTTCTGAAGTTCTTTCCCCAGGATACATTCTGTGTTGTCCCTGGACAGTTATAATATTTTCCTATATAGCAAATATATTCTTTGGGATGGTCATGTTTAGGGAACCTGGGGCTTCTCTGCTAGGTCACTATTTTGGACACTCCCGGAGTTTGTATCGGAGTTTGTGTCCAGGTGTTTCATCAGTATGGAGTTTTCTGCAGGACAGCTGTCAAGCCAGAGGGCAGGAGATCTGACACTGGAACGTGACCTCCTCTTTTTAGTCAGAGTCACTTCATGCTGAAGTTGTAGGTCCATGCAGATCTTTATGTCCTTGCCTGTTGGTTCTAACTATAGGAAATGCAGGAGGTGGTTGGGCAGCTATGACTACCTTCAGCCACCTAGCAGCCACCAAGTATAGTTGTTTCAAGATTCTTGTCTATTATGTGACTCATTGCTCAATAGTCTTTTATTGCCTTTTGCCTAATTAATTCTTGGTGACCTCACCCCCTTAACATATGTAGTGACTTTTGTTTCCAGGTAGGATATTGTACACAATGAATCCAACTATTATGTTCCACAAGAAAAATTCTTCTCTTGTTTTCTACTGAATTTGGAGATGAGGCCTCAAGGGAAATAATTAAGCTTATATGAGGAAATAGAGTATCACCTTAATTACATAAGATTGGCAACCTTATACAAAAAGAAGAGAGGAATATCTCCCTCCTCCATCTCTCCCTTCCTTTCCCTCTCTCCTTACTGCCCCATAAAAATACATCAAGGAAAGACAGTCATCCACAAGCCAAGAATAGGCCATAGCCAAGTTGTCCAAAATTTTGACTTTGTATATGCTAGCCTCTGGAACTGTGAGAATAAATACCTGCTGTTTAAGACATCCAGTCTATGGCATTTTGTTATAGCAAAGAAAGCTGATAAATATACCACAATTAGCATAAAACAGGGTTAATTTCCTTGAAACCAATCAGGAATTAAACTGGGGTAAAGTTGTAGTAGACTCAATCTGCTTCTGGTTTAACCATGTTCCTGGGCAAGGCTATCCCAAGCTTTTCTTTGCAAACATGGAAATTCTTTGCCCCTTCACTTTATGAAATTCTACAAGTGTTACATTTCTGCCCCTCAGATGCTTTCATTTTAGTTATTGGTCTCCTGCCTCATGCGACTTCAGAACTTAATAAATCTTTTCAGAAAGAGGTTGGACCTGTGTTTGAGGTAGGCCCTTTCTCTGATGAATCTTCATTTTCTGAGACTGTGGGAGTTTTCTGTACAATGTGGAAACCCAGGCTTGTATCTGAGGCTTCTCAAGCTTGCAAAGCCCCATGTGATCACAGAGTTTTGCTGGTTTCCCTGCTTCCAGCAGAGTCTCCCTGCCTGGGTCAAGTCCAAGCATCTGTACTTTCTTCAAGGGTATTTTTAGGGCATGGCAGTAACAAAGATTGTAGGCAGGTGATTCCTGGTCTTGGAGAGTGGAATGGGTAACACACACACACACACGGTCCACCACCATCCATCCACTGGACAGGGTCCCGTCTTCCTCCCCTGCTTCGGCCATTAAACAGACATGGAAATAATTTTAGAGTGCTACTTGTTATTAGCTGTGTTGCAGGGTTGCTCTCAGGCAGACAGGTGTGCATCCCATAGTCATTTATGTGGAGAGGGGTGTGTCTCAGGGCTCACTCCTCTAACGCCAGTGTGCCTTTTAGAAAATATACTCATGATATTTTTCAGAGATTGTTGGAAGGCAGAAACATTTTTTAAAAAGCAAGAAAAAAAAGTTCTCAGCATTGCTAACTTCCTAGCTTCCAGTTTTGTTTTTGTTTTCTTTTTTGGGGTTTTTGAGGCAGGGTCTCACTGTAGCCCAGGCTAACCTGGAATTCACTATGTAATCTCAGGGTGGCCTTAAACTCATGGTAATCCTCCTACCTCTGCCTCACAAGTGCTGGGATTAAAGGCATGTACCACCATGCCTGGCTCAAACTTCCAGTTTTCTAAAGCTCCTGCTTGCCTGAGACCTCACTGGATTGGCTCTTTGTCAGAGCTTCTAGCAGTGGCTATGGAATCCTGCAGAGGACTTTTGGAAATTGATATTTCCATTAGCAATTTGAAAAACTCCATAGCAATGAAAAGAAAACAAGGAATAATTTCAGTATTGTATAGAGATCCCAAGGTGAAGGGTGGAATGTTTGATTTCTAGCAACCATTGGGTGGTTTGCCTGCAAGGATCTCTCATTCAGTGAGTCGTGGAGGCCTGAGATAAGACATGGGAGCTGTTGTATAGTGGGCAGTGTGGAGCTGGGCCTGGACCTCTTGCATCTTTGCTATTCTCACCATTGTGCACTCACATAGTGCCTCCTGTTCCCTAGAGAGAGACTCTGAATCTCTCACAGAAAGAACACATGATTAGTGGGAATTCTAGGCATGGAGCTTTTCCTGCCATCCTACACTGAGCTGTCTGTATGCACTGAGCAGTATCCTGCTTCAAATCAGTTGGTCCACTTGCCTGACATTTAGGTATTTATCAGCATAGATCTTTTACATTTACCCCATGTTGTGTGAACTTCTTCTGGGGATACACAAAGGAGTGTTTTCTTCCTCCAGGCAGGGAATCCATGATAGACTAAATCAGGATTCAGATCTCAACCTACAAACTAATATGTTTATTGAATTTCTTTATAGAGCTTGGGGAAGGGGTTACTGACAGGAGTGTGGATGACCTCAAAGCAGCCATAGAATAAGAAAGTCTCACCCCCAGCATAGATGAAGACCTCCCTATAGCTTCATAGTCAGAACTCTCAGTTTCTTGATCTTCTACTCTATATACTCTATCTCCCCGCTGACCATAAGACCAAGTATGTGATTGCGTACTCCTGGCAGAGGGGCAGCTGAGATCTTAGCTGAAGGTCAGATGCTCCGTTTCACTCCCTCCGTCTGTAATGGAACATGAGCAGTACTAATCTTCAGGGTTGCTCATGAGTGCTCACAGGTGTTGCTGATAAAGCTGGCAATGGTTATTTTTTATCAGATGAACAAGTCACACAATACCCAGTCTTTGAAATTCTGAAGAGAATTGCCTTTAACATAGATAATTTCTTCTAAACATGTCTAGGCACGCATTCAAAGTCATTATTTCAATGGAAACATATTTCTTATGCTACATGGTAAAAATTTATATAAGAAAACTGAGGTTCAGCAGTGAGCCAGAAATTTTCAGACCCCATGATGGACAAGCACAGTAAGATTGTATAAGTGTACTGGGGTACGTAACTCCTTTAACTTCATTTCTGGCCTCCCCATGTGACCAAATAGGGGTGGAGCAGAGCCAGATAAGGAAGAGGTTTTGCTGGTAAATTACATGCCTTATAGAAGCAGATTAATTTTGAAAAAGGGAATCAAATTTCTTATAAGTGAGAGCATTTAAAAGTCAATTTCTTTTTTTTTTTTTTTTTTTATTTATTTATTTGAGAGTGACAGAGAAAGAGGGAGAGAGAGAGAGAGAGAGAGAGAGAGAGAGAGAGAGAGAGAGAGAGAATGGGTGCACCAGGGCTTCCAGCCACTGTAAACAAACTCCAGATGCATGCACCACCTTATGCATTTGGTTTACATGGGTACTGGGAAATTGAGCCTCAAACCGGAGTCCTTAGGCTTCACAGGCAAGTGCTTAACCACTAAGCCATCTCTCTATTACCAAAGTCAATTTCTTAAAGCAATGTATTTAAGCCATAGCAGGCCAGTTTTAACTTAAATAACACTACACATTTGAATTCAATGGATGGTGATAGTTTCTCATGCTGGTTCTGCAAATGGTTGTTCCTCCTGCACTAGCTGTCAGCAAGCACAGGTCTTCTTTGAGTGGTCACAAGGTCCCTCCACACAGATGTTAACAAGTGACTGTCCTGGTGGGCATGGCAAATGGAAAAGTGAAGTAAAGTCTGCAAATGAATAAGCTTCCTATGGGGCCATTCAAACATTCCTTAAAGGGGTGAGGAGGAGTTCCTAAGAGTCCTGCTTAGGGCACTGTGGTGCTATTTTTGAGGACTCATCTTTTGATGCTGAATTTCTTAGGCTGCACTTGATACCCAAGTGTGCAAGCAAGCTCTTCAATGATCAGGATACTTCCTGAAGAGGAATCTGTGATTTGTCTCATCCTGAAGCTTTTTAGAGTATTTTTACTGAATAGGTAGCAATCTCAGATGGGATTAAAAGCCAGAATTAACATTCAGTGGAACATAACTCAGCCTTCCATGGGTGAACCTTGAGGACAGTGTATCCTGTGAATAAGCCAGTCACAAAAACAAGTACTAAATGGTTCCATGCATAGGAGGTCCCTAGAGTCTTTATATGCATTGAGACATGATGTAGAATGGTGGTGACAGGAGTTGGGGGAAGAGTTTCAGAAAGTTCAGGAAGAGGAAATAAGTTCTGAAAATGGATGGTGGTGATGCCTTTATGACAGTATGAATGCATTTATTACAGTTAAAATGGTAATTTGCATTTTATATACTTTATTATAAAAATGTTTAACTAGACTAAAAATAAATCATATTCTACATATCAAAAATCTCAACATCAAAAAAAATCAAACGTGGGCTGGGGAAATGGTTTAGCGGTTAAGGCACTTGCCTGCAAAGCCAAAAGACCCAGGTTTGATTCCCCAGGACCCATGCAAATCAGATGCACAAGGTAGTGCATATGTCTGGAGTTTGTTTGCAGTGGCTGGAGGCCCTGGAGCACCCATTCTCTTTCTCTCTTTTTTTCTGCCTTTCTGTATCTCTCAAATAAATAAATAAATAATAAATAAATAAATAAAAATAAAATAATTTAAGAAATTAAAAATATCAAACAACCTGATTAAAAATGGGCTAAAGACCTAAGTAGATATTTCTCAAAAGGAAACATAGAAATGCCCAAAATGTATGTGAAAAAACACTCCACTCTCCTTTTTTATATTTTATTTTTATTTATATTTGAGAGAGAAAGAGAAAGATAGAGACAGAGAGAATGGTTGCACCAGGGCTTTTCAGCTGCTGCAAACAAACTCCAGAAGCATGTGCCACCTTGTGCATCTGGCTTACATGGGTCCTGGGGAATTGAATCTGGGTCCTTTAGCTTTGCAGGCTAGCACCTTAACTTCTAAGCCATCCCTCCAGCCCTTTTGAGCATTTTCTTTTTTAAATTTTATTTTTGTATATATTTGAGAGAAAACACACTCCTAATTGTCAGGAAAATATGACTCATAACCTCCATGAAATTGTCACTTCACCCCAGAAGGAAAGGAAGTCTCTAGAAAGACTAAAGAAGAGATGCTGGTGAGGCTGAGAAGAGGAGTCCTTGCACACTGTTGACAGGAATATAAATTAGTATAACTATTATGAAAACAGGATGAAGGTCTCTAAAAAGTTAAAACCAGAACTACTGTATGATTCAGCAATCCCATTACTAGGTATATATCCAAAAGAAATGAAATCAGTATGTTAAGGAGACATATACACTCCATGGTCACTGAAGCATTATTCACTGTAGCCAAGACATGGAAACAATCTTTGAAATCTGCATTGTCTACCTGCAGAAACAATATGTGTCCATCAAGTGATGAATGGATAAAGAAATTTCAGTACATACCCAAATGGGATATCAGCAATCCAGAAGGCTA
The DNA here is from genome assembly GCA_036365145.1 of Orientallactaga sibirica. Taxonomy (NCBI): domain Eukaryota; kingdom Metazoa; phylum Chordata; class Mammalia; order Rodentia; family Dipodidae; genus Orientallactaga; species Orientallactaga sibirica. The sequence goes on from JAEOAD010000039.1 coordinate 15,101,216, forward strand.
AAATCCTGCATGCATAGAATTGGAGGGCATGTTCTTAGTTAAGCAAGACAGACACAGAAGGTATGGCATGGTCTCACACATATGGACTCTAAAAGAAGGGATCTTACAGATTTGATGGGTTTAATGGGTTTACTGGGGGAGGAGGGAGGAAGCATGGGGAAAAGTTGATCAATGGATACTGAATTATAGTTAGATGGGAGCGAGAAGTCCTGGATTGCTATCACATTGCGGGCTGCTTTAGGTAATGGATAATATATTTCAAAGAGTTAGAGAAAAGGGTTTTTCTTCACCATAAAGATAGGATATGTGTTTGAGAAGATAAATATGTTTGCCCTTAACATCTGTATTTGTTAACTACTCATTGTTGGGACAAAATACCCAACCAGAAGCAGCTTATGGAAGGAAAATGGTATAGTTACAGAGGATAGAGTCCATCATACTGGGGAACGCATGGCAAGAGCAGAAAGCTGGTGTCACATCTTCACATCAGCAGTGAGGAAGCAGAGAGTGATGAATACTGGTGTTTGGCTTGCTCTCTCCTTTTCATGTAGTCCATGACCCCAGCCAATGGTGTGAATGGTGCTGCCCACAGTTAAGGCAGATCTTTCCTCCTTAGCTAACCTAATCAAGACAATCCTCACAGACATGCATAAGATTTACAAAGGAGAGTTCTCTGTGCCAAACAAACTTGAGTATCATGGCCCACTATTCATCAGCAGTTTGGTGATGATGAAGCTGGACTGAACTGGCTACATGAGACCTCTATGCACCAGTCATTCTCTCCACTGGGATCACTCCCAGGGTGTGAGGGCACTTGAGTTACAGAGCATAGCCTGGCCCAGCTGGCCTGATCCTCCTTGTGCATGAGTCTTCAGGGCACAAGTAGGTCCTTTGTGCCAGTACAAATGATGCATGGAGAACCATGCCTCTGGATGAGGGGTTGCTGGTGATGGAGCAGACTTTGAATGGGAAAGGGACATCTGGCTCCTTGTCTTCTATAGAGCCCAAGGACAATAACTAGAGAATAGGGCAAGGATATTAAAAGGAAGGCCGACTCTGGTCATGGAGAGCAAGTTCTGAGAGACTTCCAGGTACTGAACCAGAAAGGCTAAGTCAAAGAATACCTCTCAGTTGTGGAAAGTCATAGCAATATGGGTGGGGTGGAGACCTGAGGGGTGAGTGCTTAAGATAGCCAGCATTTTCAGAATGACTTGAACTCATTACTTATGGGGCTCTGGACAACATCAGTGGCGCAGTCCCTGCTCCTCTAGGCAAACTATTTGCACACTGCACACTGCTTAATTTACTCAGAGTTGCTCTGGGAGCCCAATTTACAGATGAAGGAACATCACTTATAGAAGTCAGGGATGTGTCTGGGATGGTGACTGGCTGCTGCTCCAACAAGGGGTGGGGCTGCTTTTCTCTTCCCACTTCCTCCTTGCTACTGTGCTGCATGAAGCTGGTTGCTGAGGAAGCCCCTGGGAGCACTCCTGCCTGCTGTTAGGTTAATTACCCTTAACTAGGCTGCATTTGCACTAGAAAGTGAGAAGAGCTTCCACTAGGGGCTGGTGGTGCACCTGAACAGAAAGCCCTCACTGCTTGCCCTCACCTGGGCTTGCCAGAGCAGAGTAGAAGGAACCATTCCTGCAGAGGTTGTTGAGGTATCTGGGCTGGTGGTTCAGATGTGACAATTGGGAGGGCTGGAAAGGTGTGGATGCCATGGAGCTGACAGTGTCGGTATGGGGTGTGTAAATTGCATTACTAGGTACCCACAGCTTATGGATGCCACTACCTTTGGCAGTGCTCACACCAACACTGTCCTGGGTGCTTTGCCATCAACCTTTCACTCCTTGCTTTTCAGAAGTGATCCAGTATACACTGAAATGCCCAGATGCCAAAGACATTCAGTCATGGTCTCTGGTAACAAGCGTCCTGATTATGTAGACTCTTCCACTAATACTGCTCAGCATTGTGAACTGCGGGCCTCAGGGTTGCAGGCCTGTAGACTGGATTTTGCCTGCAGGAGGAGGACTGCTTGTTGAGCTCTTGTACTTGGGAAGAAGGAAGCAGGAAAAACTGTCCTCATTCCCATGTGACAGCAAAAGGAGCCACCATTAACTCATGTGCGTACAGAATAAAATTGTGTATTGAGCTTCCAGGCAGGGGCCACTGTGGTCACAAGGTAAATAGTTTGTTCAGAAAATGCTTTTAAATGGTATTTTCCACACCAACCTATCACTTTTATGAAGTAAGAATGGGTATTTAAGATCCTGCACAGACCTCAGAAGAGCACATGGAAGTTGCCTGAACCCTGGGGAGACTGAGTCCCTGCCTGCCATCTGGGTGCTGGGAGGTCCTCATAGAGAACCAGGTAGACCAACCAGTGACAAGGCAGTGTTTCCTGCAGGTGGCCTTTTCTGTGAGGAGCAATTCAGGCAAGGCCGATTGTATTACTTCTGCTGCATTGCGGCCACCATGTTAAGGAGAAACTTAGAGCTGAGGCCATTTGCAGTCCACAGTGCCATCTCCGGGGCTATGGAGGAGGTTTGCACAACCCTCTGAGATGCCTTTCCTTATGGGAAGAGCCCCATCAGTCATCGGAGTGAGTGCAGATGGTGCACTGGGCAGGAGCAGCAGAATTGATTTCCTGCTCCAGTAAAATGTGACTGCTCAGATGGGGCAAATATTGCACATACATCCAAAATAGAAACTAATGGTTTCTACACCACAATGGGTAGAGTCAGTCAGCAGGGGCTGTACAGCTCAGTTATTCTGTGACTTTGGCCTGAGACTCAGTATTTTCACCTGTGGAATGGGGGTTGCGCAGAGAGGCATGGATAATATAATACTGTTGGGCACATGTACCAGGGCTGGGCATCATGGGGCCTGCTTACTTGCTTGAGTCCCACCTACTGGGCCATTCTAGCCCATTTCACCCCTTGCTAAAGGCAGCCAGTGGTCTTTGGATCATCCGCTGGAAGTGTTGGTGCCTCGGTAGACCTTGTCACACATGAGTCACTGGAACCAATGTTCAGAAAAGACCTCTGGGATGGGATAAGTTCTGGTCCTAGTACTTTAAAGCATGAAGTATGGAAACACGAGGGGCTGGTGGTAGGAGAGGGAGGAATCTTTGAAGTTCCCCTGGGGTTTTTCTCCCTCTTCCTCATGTCCTCTTCCCAGCAGAGCTGCTTTGTGAGTCACACATATTATTTGTCACTTTTAGTTTAATTGAGCCAAGTACACTGTCCTCTGCCCATCCCTGTTAGTCGTGGTACCCCACCACGTATTCATGCTCACATGGTGTCCTGTGAGGACCAGCTAATACAACCTGGAGGGAGAAGGAGGGTGCTGTTCATGAAGCATGTCCTTTGCTCTGTCCACCATGGAGTTAACACCAGTAGTGACTTGACTCTTCCTTTACTTGTTTTCTGAAGATTATCACAAAAGCCAACAATCTTTCTATTTTGTTCATTTTGTTTTGCTGATGGCTGTTGAAGAATTGGTCCTAATGTCAGGGCTTCCTTCAGCTGTGTTAAGGATGGATGATTCAGTCCTTAGTGGATGCTCTGTAGATTCAAAATCTTGGGCACCACTGAACATATTCTTTTTGCTTAGCCTCTTCATCTGTAAATGAGGGGTGACACACCACCTCACAATGAGAATGGAACTAACTGAGCAATATCCTATACAATATCTCAGATACAAGAATGAGCATATAACAACTGAGTCTGGACTGAGCGTGAACTGAGTTTGGCGGATGGCCTCACAGAACCCAAAGCAAGAGCTGATAGTACCCAAAGCTTCTGACTGGATGAGCTGGAGAATCCATGGGTTTCTTTTGCCAAGAGAAAATTAAAAACTAATCCTGGTGTGCAGTCCTAGGCTAAACCTAGCACTTCTCTGCAGAGCCTAGAAGTCCATTTGTTTAAATGTTCCCCATCTCAGCCATCTGGCCTCCTTGATTCCCAGCATCAGGAGAGGACTTGGCAAAGTTGATCCTTGCTTTCTGAAATGAGTTCCTGACACAGGCCTGTGACCAAGCACAGGGACCAAGGGTACTGTAGATAGTATCAGTAATACAGACACGGGAACTATTTCAAAGGGAAGGCTTGTGGTTTTGCATCTTCACAGACAGAATATAGCTAGTAAAATCAGGGAGCAACCTTCTTATACACCTTGAGATTTATGTGTACCTGCAGCTCCTCATTGCATTTGACTTCAGTGGACTGGAGAAAGGAACTTAACTATAATTCAAAGGCTGGGGAGATGACTCAGTTGGTAAAGTGTTTGTTGTGCAGATATGAAGACCTAAGTTTAATCCCAGAACTCATGTAAAAATGACGGTCACAGTGTTGCTTACTTGTAATCTTAGCTCTAGGGAAATGGAGAGTTCAATAGCCAGGGGTTCACTGACTAGCCAGTCTAGTCTAGTGATAAGCTCCAAGTCTCAAAAAAAAGATTGGGGGCTGGAGAGATGGCTTAGAGGTTAAGGCGCCTGCCTCCTAAGCCTAAGAATGCTGGTTCCAATCTCCAGCCGTTCCAATCTCCAGGTCCCACATTTAGCCAGATGCAAAGTGATGCAAGGGTGGAATGCCACACTTGACCACAAGGGGGCGCACACATCTGGATTTTGTTTACAGCCCCTGAGAGGCTGCTGGGGTGCCCACCCATCTCTGTCTCTCTCCATTAAAAAAAAAAAAAAAAAGATTGGATGGTGGATAAAGATAGACGCGTGAAGTTGTCCTCTGGCCTTCACATGCAGGCACACATCCATGCGCATGCATCTGTACACACTTGTGCATCCGCATGCCTATACGTGACCATGCATACACACATAGCAAAAGAGTATTTCCATTTTTTCTAGAAGGCCCTCCTCACACTTCCAGCATGTCCTGGTGTCTGGCTTCTGGAAAAGGCTGCCTCTTCAGGAACATGAGGGAAACAAGCTGTGCTCCCAAGGCCCTGGGGAGGCCAGAAACTTCACTCTGGTAACCGTGAAGCCCCAACCCCAGCTAGGGACTGGATCACAGGAGCTGCATGAATTCTGTCTTCTACCCAGTCCCCACGCAACTACTGACCGGAAGTGCCCACTCAGCTGCCAGGAAAAGCCAAACTCCTCCTCAGGGCCCAAAGCCTGCCTTGGTGGGAGGCTCCAATGTACTTCACACCAGAATTAGGACAGGAAACAGATGTTCAGAGGAAACCACAGCCTCGGCCATTTGTCCTGTTGCTTGACCAGTAGAAAAGGAATTCCAAGTCCTAAGGAGAAGTGTGCCATCAGCGAAGACCGCTTACACAATGTCATTCATCACCATTTAGAGGAGCCTTCAGAACAACTACACTGGACTCTGGGTACTGGAAGAATTTGTAGAGAAAGGCACATGTACTACATAGTGTGGATCTAAACTGAATCAAAGGGTAGAAAACCAGTCCTCATTTGAGTTCACTGTGGCTATACTTTCTAGATGGCTATGTCATTCTGGCAGTTTCTTTCCTGGATGTCACACCAGTGTCTGCAGCAAATGCATATGTAGGAGAGTAGCGGAATTTTGTTTTGCAAGGAAGATAGTAACATATTCATTGAATAATGCGGTGTTGTTAGATAGTCATTTTATTTAAACATAAACAGGACTATTCAAGTGACTGTAATTATTTAATATTAGTGCATATCAATAATTTACTATTAGTTATTTCCCTAGCTTTTTTAGAACTCATTGCATTTTTAAGAGTATGTGTGATTTTTTTCATTTAATTCCTGATTTGTAGATTAGGAATCAGCTTGTCCTGTATTACTTTACTCTGATGTGGTGTAAACTCCATGCCCTTTCTGGGCTCCAGGTATTTGATTTACAAAGTATGACAGAGACTTTAAGTAGGCTTATCCTCTTTGTAGGAATAATTTTATTTCAAATCATAGCATTTGAAGCAACATGAGGCTGTTAACTGATCTCAGAGTATTTTAGTGTCAAGAATGTTTATCTAGAAAAATTTTCACTCATCTGCCCATGCACGTACAGTGGGCTTAGTACTGTTTAGCAGATCATGTGTGGAATAAGTGTTGTTTTATTCTGTGACAGCAGGGATATTTCGTTTTCTTTTTTGCATATATTAATTGTGCAAAGCAATGAGTTTCATTAAGGCATTTTGACATATGCATGTAGTATACTTTTATCATATTCACCCATTTTATTATCTTCTTACCCCTTACTCTTTTTTCTCCTTCCTCATCTCTCTTAGTATCCTCTTTCCTTTCCTATTTTCCCCCACTAAGTTCCACATAGAAAAGCATATAATTCTTATCTGAGTCTGACTTATTTTATTTAGCATTATCTCCAGTTCCATCCATTTTTTAGCACATAAAAGTCTTACTCTTCTGTATGCTGAATAAGTGCTTCCGCATTTTCTTTATCTATTTGTCTGTTGATAGACATATAGAGTAGTTCCATATCTTAGTTATCATGAACAGCACAGCCATAAAAATGGATATACAAGTATCTCCGTAGTATGCTGATTTAGAATCCTTCAGGTACATAACTAGGAGTGGTATATCTAGGTCATATGAGAGTTCTGGTTTTTCTGGGGACCCCATACTGATTTCTATAGTATTGAACCTGTTTACTTTCCACTAGTGGTGTGAGATAGAATCTTGGTTTAGTTTTGATTTTCATTTCTTTGATGGCTGAAGATGTTGGACATCTTTTATGAATCTGTTGGCCATCTGTACTTCCTGATTTGAAAAGTGTCTGCTCAGTTCATTAGCCTTGTTATTGATTATATTGTTCTTTTGGTGTTTAATTTTCTGAGTTCTTTTTATATTCTGGGTATTAATCTCCTGTCAGTGGAATAGATAACAGAGATTTTTTTTTTCCCTCCCATTCTATTTTCCCTCAGTCAATTGTTTCCTTTGCTGTGAAGAAGCTTTTTCATTTGATGCAATCCCATTAGTCAACTCTTGTTATTTTTTTTCCTGGGCTATTGGAGTACTATTCAGAAAGCCACTGATTTTGCCTAGAATTTAACATGTTTCTCCTCTGTTTTCCACTATCAGTTTCAAACTGTCAGGTCTTATAATAAGGTCTTTGATCCATTTAGAGTTAATTTTTGAACAGGGTGAGAGGTAGGGATCTAGTTTCAGTCTTCTAAATGTGGAGATCCAGTTTTCCCAATACCAGTAGCTTAAGAGGCTGTCTTTTCTCCAGTATCCATTTTTGGTAGCTTCACACAGTTCATATGGCTGAGGCTGTGGGAACTTATTTCTCTCTTCAGCTCTATTCCATTGCTGGTGTGTTTTCATTAGGGATGTTTCTAAGTGTGTGTATTTACTAGTTCATCTATCAACACCAAACCAGTTGTTTCTTGAAATTCCATTGTCCTTCTCATTTAGCCCTTTGGGTGTGGTAGGTGATGTAGGAAATGCAAATACTTAAGATTTCTGGTCTTATTTATCCCCCTCTATTCTTGGTGTCTAGTTGAGCTGAAAGAGATGTCACATGTGAAAGGATTATGGGTCCAAATTTAAGTTGAAGTTTCCCTAAACACTGTCAACTTTTTATATCCTACCAAAGATTTTTTTTTTTTTTGGTTTTGCGAGGTAGGGTCTCACTCTGGTCCAGGCTGACCTTTATGTAGTCTCAGGGTAAACACTGATCCTCAACCTCTGCCTCCCAAGTTTTTATAGCCACCCACGCCCGGCTTCTACCAAAGATTTTTTTCTTGATGTCAAATGCTGCTGTCTCTATGGTTGGTATGATTTTAGGATCCCAATAGTTCATATTGGACCTACCTTACTCAAGAGGATGATGGGCAACATGATTTTCACTAAAACACAAGGAAAACACCACCTCTAGGCCAGAAGCTTGAGTTCAGAGTAGAGCTGTGTCTAGCTTCCTCAGCTTTTAGAATTATTGCTTTGGAAGGATACTGTAAGAAAAGACTAAGATGAAGGTGAGGGTTTTACCCTAGAAGAAGAGCCTCCACTGGGAAGTGGTAGGATTTTCCTGAGTACAACACAGGCTGATAGGAGACTATCAACAAGAAGACCAGACTCTTCCTAAAATACTTTAACTGAACAGCAGTTGAGAAAAATTTTGCCTTCCTTCTGTGCTAAACACTATCCCCCCATAAACATGTTTGCCTTGGGGAAATATATTGATGTACATTTTCCATACTTAGTATGTAGGTAGCTCATTTCTCAGAAATGTATATGAACTGAGCATGGTAGCACATGACATTTAATCCCAGCACTCAGGAGGCAGAGATAGGCCTGTGACTACATAGTGAATTCTGGGTCAGCCTGGGCTAGAGCAAGACCCCATCTTAAAAAAAAAAATGCCCATGAATATTTTCCATGTAAGTCAGTTCTGACAGTTCTCTGGAGATTCTTTACATAAATTGAATCCTTTGTTACCTCCTTTCCATCCTTTATCCTTTCCCCTCCTTCTGTCCTTTCCTTCTTCCTGTTCTTCCTTTAGAGTTCTTTTCTTGGGTTTCATTTAGTCTTGAAAACAGCATTTCTTTTATTTCCCCTGACCAGCAGTTTCTCTCAGATTTGATGGAAAAGATTTGTCATGTTCTAAATTGAGTTGGAGGAGCCTAGGGACACATATAGTGCCAGCTATTGAGAACATGGATCAGTTGGGAGTTTTTACTAGGTTTGGTGAGATAGTTGGAGACCCATAGATTCAGTTAACTTGATCATATACCTTAAAATCTTTACACAAGCTGTTCTAGGGTGGTCACTAAATCTTTAAATACATTTAAGTAACTATGCAAACTTTTCCATCTGAGTTATCTCAGAGTTCAGAAAAAGGCATTGGTTTTGAAATATCACTGTGACCAATGATCTACAAACCAAAAGGTGGGGCTGGAGAGATGGCTTAGTGGTTAAGGTGCTTGCTTGTGAAGCCTAAGGACCCATGTTTGATTCCCCAGGACCCACGTAAGCCAGATGCACAAGGTGGCACATGCATCTGAAGTTCATTTGCAGTGGCTAGAAGCCTTGTTGTGCCCATTCTCTCTCTCTGCCCCTCTCTTGCAAATAAGTAAATAAATAAAATATTAAAAAACAAAAGCTGTCTCCATTAATCTGCATTTATAGTGATTTCAAATGAACATAGCTTTTGAATTCCTAAGTGTAAAGAACAGAATACTTAAACAACAGTTTGTATTAACCTAAAATCTACATGATGGCTCTTTTTGGTTTCCTGTGTGAATCCTCACAAGGTGAATAATGAGTTTGCTAGACCACAGACAATCTTAATTGCAAGTTCCCCTAGCCAAAGCAGCAGCCAGGACCCAGAATAAGCCTGAGATGGGTCTGAAAATGGCATCCCTCACCCATGTCCTATGGAATATGACTTTCATCATTGGAGATTCTGAAATAAAAATACGATTGGTCATAGTCAGCTTCACATTGCTGGGATGAACTTCCAAACCAGGCACAAGTGATGGGTGGAAGGGATTTACTGAAGCTGACAGATCCAGGGGAAGCTCCCTTTCACCTTAAGCAAGCACATGCCAGGAATCCCAGACAGAGCTCAAGCAATTTGCATATCTTTAGACTGCAATTCCAGATCTGCCCACAGTGACACCTCTTCTATCCAGGCAGCTGGAAATCCAAGAAGCTTTAATAAAACAGAATCTAGTGGGGGAACATCCATTCAAACTACCACACTAATAATCAGTAGCTATTTGGATAGTAATCCTCAGATGGCTGTTTTCAAATAGCTTATACATTATTATTCCTCCATTCTTTAAAGAAACAATAATAGAATAGCTAGCTGTGTGCTCTGTACTCATTTCCCTTCCCACCTGTGCAGAAGGACCTATTGTGTCTGTGTCCCTTCCCTTTGCTTTCCTCCCCTGATTCTGGAATACACTTGCAATGATATCTTCTATGCATTGAATACTTGTTAATGCTACAAATAGTGAGGTCTGGGATCAATACTATCCTTCTGGCATCCAGGCTCTGTGCTTTGTCCTGAACACTATCTTTTCTCAGAAGAAACTTCTTTCCCCTGAACACACTCTGAGGCGTTATGCTCCCAAGTGTCCCCTAGAAAGGCCATTGTAACCTTTCTTGCCTTTTTTGGAGGAAGGACTATTACATTTTATAAAAACATGCTCCTGCATTCCCTCTGGGTGGCTAGAGATCAGTACATGCATCTGTGGTAGTTCTTTCCTCATCACCATAGTTTTCTGAGTGTTCAGTGCAGAACATGCTGGATATAACCATGTGTTAACTAAGTCTCCACCAGACATAGGGATAGTGTTGCTGTTCCTGCCTTGAGGCCAAAACTGAAGGCAATTCCAGAAAAGCCAAGTGGCTAGTACTTGGATTGGCATAGGATAAGAAGGGGTCAGTGATCACAGTGCCTATGTTTGGTAGACAACACAGGGTTGACGCATATATGAACAGAAATGACATTGGATCCTACCTTGTCCAGTTGATCTTTCCTCAATATGATTGGCTATGATAGGACTGCAGATTTTCATAACTGTATTCTCTTCATTTTCAAAACTGGGATGACTTTCAAAACATGTATGTCTTTGAGAGTTTCCCCATATGTAAAAATTTATTTGTATTTAGACAGAGTCAGGGAGAGAGAGAAAAGCAAAAAGGACTGCCCAGAAGATTTCACATTATCCTGGGATACTGAAATAAAGGTGGGTCCCTGGAAAAAGGAGAGGAAAAATTCAACTGGGGAGTTTTGGTGCCTGGGTGAGACTTGGGACATCTTTCCCATGCTGAGGGGCTTAAAGGAAAGGATGGATTTTTGGCCACATCTGTTAGAATCCCTTTTGAGAAGATGTTTAGGGACTTGAGGAATGGAACAGTACAGAATCAAGCAGGAGGGCTGGAGGTTATAGATGTTCTCGTAGAAGGAAATGAGGACTTATGTGCATTCATAGGAGTCTGTTCCACTGGACACTACTGTGTCCCAGGAGCTCTCCTGGAGGACATAGATGTCCCTAGACAAGACTCTTGGACCATGGCCTCAGACCCTTTCCCAATCCATCTGCCCTCAAGGGACATGATTACATGTTGACAGCCTACATTCCCTGTCCTGCAGAAGAAAGGATAGCACTAATTGCTGTCACCTTCTCTTCAGGACTCCAAGGAAAAGGTACCATAGTACCAGCTTAAGAGAAAACCTTGAAAGGGTCACTCAGAAATCATTAAGGCTTAAGAGGTTGAGAATTCCACTAATCTTTTGTAGCACTATGTAGGGCAGAAACACTGTATTATTTTCATGTGATTACTTTGCATGACCAAGTAGATTAACAATCAGAGGTTTGATAAAGAGTTTAAGGTAAGAATCAGAGGGAAAACATCCCTGTCTGTCTTCCAAGTGACAAGAACAGCAGGCAGAGGGTTTGGAAACAGACCAGCCTCTTCACTGTAAGAATAGACAAATTTTCTTACTATTTAACTACTTGCTGGTGAATATACCCAGGATTATACCAAAATTGTGAGACACCCAAATCAAATTATTCTTTCCTAAAGTCCCCCAAAATACTCATGCCCATACTTGTTGTGATTCAGTTATTTCTGGAAATAAATCATAATTGCTGTGATGTACATTAACTTTGATGAAAACACAAGAAATAATGTAAGCCGGTCTGGGTGTGTGAGCCATGAGTGTGTGCACCGTGTGTGCATGTGCATGCATTCAAGGATACAGGCAACACTCATTATTCTATGAGGATTGGAATGTCTCTCACACTCAGAGCAATGTGTTTTCAATCACAGCAGATTAAAGTAAACTCAGAATTCTCTTTCCAGGGACCTACATTGGCTTATCTATGCTGATATTAAAGTTAGAATCATGTCTAATTTTAGTTGAAAAAAGTAAAAGTTGATTAAATCTTAAAGGCAATTTAATGTTCTTCTAGAAGTTGGGAAAGTGCTGTCATTAACATTTGAAGTGGTAATTCTGATGAAATGTCATAAAATTCCAACTGGACATGGTAATAGCACCACTGCCAGGGCCACCTTCTCTCAGCCTTGACTGATGACAGGGAATACCCTGGCTCTGGCTGAGTGCAGCACAGTTTTACATTTCCTTACATTGACTCAGCTGTTGGGCTTGTGACTTGTAGATACATTGAGGTTTGATGTGGGCATGCTTTTCATTTCCCTTGGTGTACATGCATGTATGTGCTTTTCTATGTATTGAAAGTGACCTGCATTTCTTGGCAGGAGAGAAAGGTTCTCATTGCAGACCAACTCAAAGAATCAAGAGCAGCCAAGACTTAAGGATCAGAGTGCAGACAGACTGTAAGATGCTAACCCACAAACCCCCATTTGGGAAGTGAGGCAATAACAGAGAATAGGCCACATGTTGCTGGTTTTACTCTTAGCCTACTTTCAAGTTTCTTGTGGAGCCCTTTTCATTGCTTTCATGGAGAAATTCAAGAGCTTTTGGTGCAGATAAGCCTTAAATCAACTGACAACCATTGATGTTATAATTTGCAGGGACACTCATAACCTTTATTTATGGAGGGATATTTAGAAAAGTGGATTTTCAGATGGTGGAAATTTCAATGTTATATTTTGTTTCTATGACAGTATACATTCACTTCCTTTTATCATTCCTTATTTAAAAATAAAGGCAACTCATAGATATGTTAGTATTCATTTAGAAGACAACTCCCTTGAATAGACAAAGCAGGAATAAAAGGGCCATCAATATAAAGCCTCAGCTGCCTGGACAAGCCAAGCTATGAAGCCTGGGTTTGTGTCTGGGAGAGGGGATCAGTTCCATGATTCATACCATCCATGAGATAGCATTAGGAACCATGTCTTCTGAGGCTCAGCTAACCCAATCCCAGGTCAAGAAGGAAGCATACTCTTGGGTTTCCATTGGAGAGAATTAAGCACTGTGGGGACCAGGACCACTATAGCCAACACGTCTTCAAGGTAGGTGACCCTTACTATGTAGAAAGCATCTCACCAACCTGATGTTCAGGACAGTCATTTCTGGGGAGAAGATGGGGGGGTGCACATTATGCACCCCAGTTGTGCAGCTTGGAGGTTGAAGGGCATGGGAGGGGCTGGATGGGCACTGCAGGCAGCTGTCCCTAGACAGTGTAGAGCACCCACACTTTGATGGTTCAGTCTCTTCACTAATTTCTCAAGGTATTCTACTTTCTTACAAAGGGTGTACATTATTTCCTGTAATCTTGAGAAAGGCATTTATTGATTCATTTATTCACTTAGTGTTTGTGTGGTATATGTGTGTGTATGTGTTCATGTGGGGGTGTATGTGCAGATATATTCACGTGAGTGTAGAGGCCACAGTCTGATGTCTGGTGTCTTCCTTAATTGTTCTTCAAATAATTTTTTGAGACATGATCTCTCACTGAACTTGGAACTCACTGATTTGGCTAGACTGTCTGAGCAGCAAGCCCAGGGATTCTCCTCTCTCTCTGCCCCCCACAGTTCTGGGATTGCAGGCATTCATTGTCATACATGATTTTTATATGGGTGCTGGTGATCCCAACTCAGGTCCTCATGCTTGTGTAGAAAGGATTTTTTTTTTCTGACTGAGCTATTTCCCCAGCCCCTTATTATTTTAATTACCTAAGAAATAAAAAACATGTTTATGTTATAAAATAATGAAAGCAACAATGCAAACCCCATGTAGAGAATTAGAGTCACTCAGCCATGTCCCCAGATCTGAGAGGCCCTATCTGTAACTGCTGTGACAAGTGTCAGGTCTGTCTGTGTGTACAGGGAGAGGCAAGCTGAGCTAGCACAGGTACTTAGACAAGACACTTCTTCCTCAGAGCTCATGAGCTGGAATCCAAGATGAAAGTGCTGGCATATTCAGTGCCTGGTGAGGATTATGCTCTGCCTGCAGACAACACAATGCAACATTATCTCCATTTCAACATCTCTTGGTGACTCCACATGGAAGAGAGCAGGCTGCAGTCTCAGGACACTAATCTCCCTTAGGAGCCCACCCTAGGCCTTCATTCCATCCTGTAACCTCCCTGAGATCATCTACACACACTTTACATCATGTTAGACCTTCACCATATGATTTTGGGGAAGCTGAGCACTCAATCTTTGATAATGATTTTCATGATAATGAATGTGCCAGTGTCTCACCTTAGCCTGAAATCTGCTAATAGTGAGAGTTCCTTGTGTTACAGATGTTTCCTTTGATTTCTGATTTTTCAAAACTATGGTCTGAATTTTATGCAGTTTTGGTGGCCTTTTTGTGGCATGTCTGTGTATGGGTATAGAGTATTGTAATGTGTGTACAGTGTATGAATGTGTGTGCACAGATTCACATGCCCTGAGTGCAAGCATACAGAAGCCAGAAGAGAACATCGGGTGCCCTCCTCTTTTTTCATTAATCTGCTTGTTTCCTTGAGACATGTCTCTCTTTCTCTCTCTCAATCCAAAGTTGTCATTTTTGTTCTTTTTTTCCTTTTTCTTTTTCTTAGCAGACTCCAGTAATTCTCTGGTCTCCACCCCACTGTAGGACTAGGGTTATAGATATGTGTAGCCATGTCCAGCTGTTTAAGTGGGTGTCGAGAATAGAATTCATGTGGTCTCAGACCCTCTTAGGCACCCTCACACTTACATAGCAAGTGCTTGTAATCACTAAGTCATCTCCCCATTGTCTTCAGGGCACGTTTTATAAGAATTGATTTCCCTCAGCTTGTCAATTAGGCAGTCATATTCTTAATGCTAAGTCAGCCTTCTGTTTCTGGATATACCCTACTGTTCATAAGGTTTAATGTCCTACCAGGTTTGATTGCTGCATGTATTTAGAAGTTCTGTATCTTTGCTCATACATGAGATTGTTGTGAACTTGAGAGTATGCACAGCCAACTAGTAAAGAGTATTGACTCTTTAGTCTGAATGGACCACCAGTGGATGGTCTGTAGGAGGCAGTGGCTTCTGCATCATGTGTTGATGCTTCTTGCATTGTAACACTCCTGGGGCATCCCAAAAGGGCATTCTGTGAGGGACAACAGCTTCTGCATCACATGTTGATATCACCTTAAGGTGGAATGCTCCTGTGGTCTCTAACAGATGTAAACTACAAGCCTAGGATTATTTTGACAATTAACTTTTAAATTCTATAAACATTCTTTTCTCTTTTTAAACTTTTTTCTTTCTTTTCTTTTTTCTTTTTATTGTACAATGTCTCACCTTCTTTGTGATGGCAAAAGGCTGATCTGCTGAACCACTGCTTGTAGACCATGATGAGTGAATCGGAGAGACAGAATTGCTGAGCATAGACTCCCAATGTCAGAGGATACTCATCTGCCTTCCAGACAGAGTGGAGGGCAAGGTGAAGGGCCAGTCATTACTACCAACTTGCTCTTTTTCCTTGGCAAGGCGCACTACCCATAGCAGAGATGTGCACCTCTCTGAAGGATTCCATGATTAGCAAATTATAAAAAGTAAATTCATATTTCTGTAAAGCCAGGGACCCGTGAGATGACCATAGCATTCTGATTATTGATAGGAGACTTCACTGTATATGCATATATCCATCCATCCATAGGTAATCCAAAAATATTTTTTCCTTTAGAAAGTAGTTAGTATGGTACCTAGTATTATGTGAAAATTTAAATCCAACTTTATCTGGGGTAGATTTCTAGAACTCTGAATATCCTGCTTAAACTATGAGGCTATTTTGGGATTATAAGGATCTGGATTCTCAAATTTTAACCAATAAATAAAACCATGCATAGGTAATTGAAATCCATACTGTATTCTAGCATTAAATTCAAATTAAAAATATTAGAAATACACTAATAATAATCATATTAATGTATGTAAGGTAATTTAGAATGATCTAAATGTAGGATTTCAGAACAAATAAAAGCACCTCATTTGATTGGTGTTTAAATATGATTTTTAGAACCAGATAATCTCCTAATAAAATGATCTATTTCTCCTCACTCTGTGTAGCTGTAGTCATGGAGAATTCCCTCCCCAGCGAGTTTAGCATCTTCACCTCTCTGGCCTTCTTGGGTCTATTGTGCATTTTCTAGCTGGTGTTGGGCGTGGGAAACTAGAAGCATAGGCACTTTTCCTAGGTGAAGCAAGGGTATGATTGTTTTTGCTTTGGTTATAATGAATGGATGTCAGGCCATGTTTTCCAGGTACTTAAGCAAAACCTTCAGCTTCCCAAAAACCAGTTTCAAACATGAGCCAGCAGCTGCAGGAACCATATCTAAAGAAACAGCTGTCAAAGCTCAAGTAGCCCTGAGGCACCGAGCCCCTTGAGTGTGTCCATGGGGAGCTGGAAATGGCTTTCAGGAGCCAGCTAGATATAACTACCCGCAAATTACTCACAGCTGTCCTGTCTTGGACCATGGAAGATTGTGTTGTTTTCTCTTGCCTGTTTTGTTAGAAGTTCTAGGCTCTTAAAGGAGCATAAAAATGTTTCGGAACATAAAAGAGCCATATATCTCTCAGTGTGAGACATTCTGATATCATTTCTTCCTTTCCACCATGCTAGAACCCACCTGGAAACGATAGGAAGCTTTCAGGGGCATCATTTTCAGGAGGATGTGATTCAGGAAAACCACTTCTCAACATGGTACAGGCTTGTCCACACAGGAGCAGCCACTTCTTCAGACACTCTTAGCTGGCTATATTCCTGTGAGAAAAGCTCATACAGAGATGGTCATGAAAATGAAACAATTAGGAGAGAAAACCCTGCTGAGTACTCTGGGAGCCAGCAAGAGCCATAGTGGGAAAAATAGTTAGTCATTTAATCACAGGCAATCACTCTTCAAAGTTAAGAAATGAGATCAAGAGTGTCATGTGGTTTGCTTGTTGCCACAGACAGACTCAATGAGCCATGTCCTCCCAGAATCACATCCTGTTAAATCAAGAGCCTCAGCTGCTTCCTGGGATTGAAGGATTTTCCCAAACTGCTGTTGTCCCAAGAATAGTATCCCTTCACCTTCTTCCTGACTGCTGGGAGGCATCCAGTTGAAAACAATGGGTGTCGCACGGACTACGAAACAACCTGCTTGATAACTGCATGTTTTCCCTCTTTATGGTTGCTGGGTCTCAGTGAGTCTGCTCCTGATTCCTGGCCATTCTGTTTATTAGCTGTGCTACAGTGTGGACCCCATCCAGCCAGATTGGTGCCTGACTCTAGACAGTGTAGACAGTGCCCAGCACAGTGCCTTACTTTGGACAGTGTAGGTAGTTCCCAACATGGTGCCTGGTGTATAGTAGATCTATGACTCTGAGCAAACCTGAGCCTGTGATCTGTAAAGATTTTTTTTCCTATGTTGTGCCCATCAAACATAGCTCCCCCACGCTTCGTTCAGCAGGGTTTTGGAAAGCCCTTGCCAGCTCAATCAGGAACACTGAGGCTCCTCAGGGATGCTTTCTGCTTTCATCAGCTCCTCCTCAAGGGGTGGATTCCTCATGGACCCTGACTTCCAACCCTGCACACTCCTATGCAGTGAGAAAGCTAGAACCTTTCTGGCTTAACCCTGTGAGCTGTGGATCTGAGAGTTGCAAAGGAGACATGGTGAGCAGAGATAATGCACAGGACCAGGCTGGCCTAGCAAGGAAAAGACATTGGTAGCTGTGGTGGGCACAACTGTGGACCCTACTATAATTAAAGACTGGAGGCTTTTCCATTGCAGCTGGACAGATGTTCCTGTCATCAGCCTGTGTTTCCCCAAAGACTCAGAGAACAATCTGGGTTTCCTTAAGTGAAAAGAAAAGTGGCTGAGAAATTATAGAAAATTTAAAAAGCACATGAGAACCATAAAGGGAAGTACTGGGATGTTTATATCAAAAAGAACCAAATTAAATTCCTGAGGGATTATGTGTTTAAGTGGAATGTCACCTATCTTTCCTTCTGGTCTGGAAGTAACCGCATAAACACATACTGAGTTGGACTTGGAGGCAGTAGCAGAAATATTCTTGCCATTTGTTTGCTTGTTTGTTTGTTTTAACCACAACTTACTGAGGTTAAAGTCTACTCCATCTTGTCAGCTACATAATGTAGTATTTGACTGAACTTTAGATGCTACCTCTTTCCTCATTATTTGTTCACCTTTACTCACCTAAATGGGGGAGAGGGAATGGAAGCATACAGACACGGATCCACCTATTAGGTCATGTGCACAGGACTAAGCATGCAGACATAGCAGGCTGACATTGGAACCCACTGTCTCCTAGATCCACCAACAGCTGGGCTTGCCTTAAGGAAGTCAGAAATCATATTACTGTCTGCTACGACAACTAGCTGCATTACAAACACCTGACATGTTTTCCTCATAGTTCTAGAGGCTGGAAGTCCAAGGTCAAAGTGTAGCACTCAGTGTCCAAAGACGGAAGTTTCCTGGTCCCTAGAAGATGCCTTATTTTTCTTCACATGGGGAAAGGGTGGGTTATGGTAGCCTTCTGGGGTCTCTTTTATCAAGTCACTAATTCCAATATGAGGTTCTACTCCCACAGCCTCATCATTACCCAAAGGCCTGATTTCTAACACCATCATCTTGGGAGGAAGGATTTCAACCTATGAATATTATGGCAAAAGCATTTGTTTTATAGGAAACATAAGTAAGCATAGTCTTAATTTCACATTAAGACTTTTGCAGATTTCATCAATGTAACAGTGATGGCACCTAAGTGTGCCTCACCTTGAAATGCCTTTATCATTTGTAGCCCACAATGAGAGGGCATGAGCAGTGAGGGGCTGAAAGAGGCCCTTTCAAAATTGTGACACAGGTCCCTTCATCGAGCCTAAAGAAAGGACATGAAAGGTGGAGTATCAGGATATCCAGGGATCACTGAGCTGACCATAGTGGCTCAAGCCAGCCTTGCACCTCTTCAGAGCTGAATCTGAACTTCTGAGCATCACAGCACTGTTGCCATGAGCCCCAGTCAGGAATTTTCTTCACAAAAAAAAAAAAAAAAAAAAAACCAAGAATCAGAGAGGTGTGTTACATGGGCAGTCTGAGATCAGGAGCCTGGGCTTCTCAGCGCTGGTGATCTCCTTGTGTGTTCTATTGTGGCTGAATTCGGCCTGCAGCAAGTGCTGGTTGGCCGACAGCCTTCCTGCCCCTTGCCAGAACTTGGCCCCAGCCACTGGTCCACAGGTGTATGGACTCATCTGTGCTTCCCTCCATATGAGGAGTGGGATGGACACCCCAACTCTGTCCTCTCCGTGGCTCTTCTTGCTTTGTTGCTTGAGGAACATTTCTTTCCTCACCGACAACCAGCCTGGGAACCCCAGCACCAGCCATGCAGTCACAGCACCAGCTCTCTGTGCCATTCAAGTCCTTCATGGGCCCCAGGGATCCTTGTTCCCCCAGACAGGGTGCAGGCTAACTTCCAATAATGTCCTTAAAGTCACCTTCAGCCAACCCCTGCCCTCAATATATCTTGGCACAGGAGGTGTGGCTGTCGGCTGGTCTGTGGCAATCAGTCTAGTTATGGTAGCCACTAGAATCTTCCTTTTGAATCTTTTTGCCTTAAAACTTGGCAGGAATGTAGCTTCATTTTACTGGGCCATTTTACATTTTTTTGTATTTATTTATTTGAGAGTGACAGATAGGCAAGAGAGAAAGAGGCAGAGAGAGAGAGAGAAAGAGAGAGAGAGAGAGAGAGAGAGAGAGAGAGAGAGAGAGAATGGGCATATCAGGGTCTCCAGCTATTGCAAATGAACTCCAGATGCATGCGCCACCTTGTGCATCTGGCTTATGTGGGTACTGGGGAATCGAGCCTCGAACCAGGATCCTTATGCTTTACAGGCAAGCGCTTAACTGCTAAGCCATCTTTTCAGCCCTGGGCCAATTTTTTATGGATGGTCTCAGGCTCTGTCATGTGCTGGGGGCAGAATGGTGGAGACATGTGCTTCCTCTGGACAGTCTCTTCAGGGACAGCCCAAGAGGCAGTGTGGATAAGGCAGGGCTTCCTAAAGAAGGGAGTGATGGTGGTAAGGAAAAGCTTGGGCTTAGTGAGCCTTGAAAGTAGAATGCTTTTTTAATTGACTTGTTTTAAAACCTCACAACCAAACTTCCCAAGAACATGGAATCTGGGATAAAGAACTCTAGCATACTGACCTGCTTTGAAGAGCAGGATGAGTACATGAGTCTGATTCCCAGGTCCAATGTCTAGAAGAAAGCCAGTGTTGCTGACACAAATGGTCAATGTGGTCAGGGGAACCTCATCTCACTACCAGTGGAAGTCCAATTCTGGCAGATGAGATCATGGTTAGAAGGCTTTTTCTGTAGTCCAATCAAGGACATGCACTAACATTTATATTAGCAAAATTTAGGAAACAAACTTCAAGTGCTAGAATATAGGAATGGTAAATGAAGAGTATCAGAGCCAGACAACAGAAATTACATTTGGGGGCATTTGATAGGATGGGTAAAGTGCTGAAGTGAAAATATAACTGGGGCCAGGGCAGTGGTTTAGTTATTAAAGCATTTGCTATACCCATGTGAGGGTCTTGAGTTCAGATCCCCAGCACTAATTTAAAAGCTGTGGTGGGACTGAAGAGATTGCTCAGTGTTTAAAGGCACTTTCTTACAAAGCCTAACAGCCTGGGTTCCATTTCCCAGTACCCATGTAATGCCAGAAGCACAAAGTGGCACATGTGTCTGGTGTTAATTTGCAGTGGCAAGAGGCCCTGGCATATCCACACACACTCTCCCCCTCTCTTTCATAAATAACTAAAATAAAAATATACTTTTTAAAAAGGTGTGATAATAGAAGTAGAAGTGGTACCTATAATCTGAGTACTCACTCAGGAGGCAGAGGCAGAGGCAGAGGCAGAGGCAGAGGCAGAGGCAGAGGCAGGAGGATTCCCTAAAGCAGACTGGCCAAATAGATTGGCCAAATTTGTGAGGTCTGGATTCACTGACAGACCATATATCAATAAAATAAGGTGCAAAGCAATTGTGGTTGTTGTTAACCTCTGGCCTTCACACACACAAACATGGAAACACATAAATGTATGAGCACACAAAAAATAAGGCTAAATAGACAAGATACAGCTCAATGGCAAATATAAATGATAATGATACAAAGAGTGCTGTATAAGCTTAAATTTTACATTCCTTTTACCTTTTAAAATATTCTCAAAAATTTCCAAAATAAACTCTCATTAAGTCTTTAATTAGAAAGAATGCTATAAAAACTACACATGGAAAAATTTAAGAACAAGTGGTATCATTTAAAAGTAATATGAAGAGCCAGGCGTGATGTCACATGCCTTTAATCCCAGCTTTCAGGAGGCAGAGGTAGGAGGATCACCATGAGTTCAAGGCCACCCTGAGACTACATAGTGAATTGCAGGTCAGCCTGGGCTAGAGCGCAACCCTACCTCAAAAAACCAAATAATAATAATAATAAAAAAATTTGAAGAAAACATTTTAAAGTATTTTGCTATTTAGCAGGAGACTGAACATTTTTACATTTTGTCTACATATATTCTTTTGCCATGACATTGCAATTTAGAAAGTACCCTTTCATAAGGAATCTTTCCAAAGGTTTTGAATAGTAGTTTTTTTTTTTTTTAAATTCAAACATCTGAAGATCTTTGAAGTTCAGAGATTTCCATATAGATTTCATGTCTATCAACTGAATAATAAATGAAATGTCCAGTGGTAGTTTATCAGGATAGGTTATACAATTTTATCTCTTCTCTGAAGAAAAATGTGCAATAAGTCATCTTGAGTTCTGAGCCTTACATACTTCATAATTTTAAATCTAATAAGAAATGAGTGAGTAGACTTAACAAATCCCTTGGATCTAGAGATTGACAAGAGAGCAACTAGATGAAGTACCCAAACACAGAGAGATGAAAAGGACTCTAATAGATAATGGTGAATTACTTGGGCCGAGAGTGGAACATCTTTTGTAAAATTGCCATAAGAAGATAAGATGTGGCATTTCTATTGCTCAGAATGAAAAGGGCAAAAACTGGACTATGCTTTTCTTGAAGCCCCATGGGAAAGGTTTGAGTGACATGCAGCTATTCAAGTGTGTTGTGTGTAAGCAGCTGCTCTATGAGCCATTCAAACCAGTCACCAGTGCAGTAAGGGAGGGGCCCTAAAGAGTTGATGTCTGTCTGGCTGAACTCAGAGCTCTGTAGGTTGGGGAGTGTGAGTGGAAGATATGGAGGCAGGAAACTGAACTGAATAGAAGGTCAGAGAAACTTGAAGAAAGGCAATTTGTTGGAGAGAAGCAGAAAGGTACAGCCAATGGGAAGGTCACCCTGTCTCCAACAAACGTGTATTGCCATTTCTCTTTTTTCCCATGTATCCATTTTTCCTGAGAATAGAAGAACCACATAGGAATAGACTTGTGTCTTGAAATGTGGTCAAAGGCAGCTTCTGAGACCATGCTGTGCCTTTGGGGGGGCAATGTGTCAAGGACAAACGGGGGACCTCAAATGCTCCCATCTAGTGTAGTTCTGAAATTTTGGAGTAAACTCTCCACTTGCTTCACCAAGTCCTCTTATCTGGGAACTAGGGAAGGCAGCAGCCATCTCTGCTTCTGCTGTCCACACAAATTTGCTGTGAGGATGAAGAGAAAGCTCATTTGAAGGCTACAGAGATTCTGTGAGCTATGGTGCAATGCACCAACATGTTGCCGTACTCAATAGGGCTCTATGAAAAACCTGAATGTTCTCCAGTATCCATACATCATGCATTAGAATTATGATTTACTGGAATTCTTGCTCTTTAATATCACTGTCAGGCTCTCATTTGCAAAGAAATTCTGAATTTCTTTCCCCAGATGGGATATTTCTCAGTTGTTATAGCGCTAAGATTAAGTCTGTGGAGAAAGAATCTAAATGTGTAGTAAGAGTCTCCAAATCAGACTCCATTAATACTCTGAGTCCCATTTGATATGGTGGGTCTCTCTCCCTTCCTCCCTCCCCACACCCTCCCTTCCTCTCTCTGCTTCCAGGGTCTAGCTGTCTTTACAGAACTGAAGAAAAGCACTTACAAGTAGTTAATCAGCAAAAAACTTTACTGAGAACATAGCTATAGAAAAGGTTTGAATATGCTGCCACAGGGTCAGCAGGCCACTTGAGTGGAGAGTACTCAAGGGCACCAAGAAGTGGCCTGGGGCTTCTCTTTATAGTATTCTCAGGGGAGGATGGATAGGTTGCTAGGGCTATAGTTGGAGCCGTCTTCTGGTTTGATTGTCAGTTTGGGTTACATAACCTTTTCTCTACTGCATAAGTTCCTTCTCTTGATGCATCTGACTTTAATCATTTAATAGTAATTCTATAGTAAATGGGGTTTTCTCCCTAAAAGTTCACTTATAAGACACAGTTTACCTTATGTCCCATGTACCCAAACCAGTCAAGGCTACATGGCCCCCTGCTTCAGGATCTATCTAAGAACATATTTAAATAGAAACTGTCCACAAATAATAGGGGCTAAGGAGTAGAGAACTAGTTCATTGTTTGGAGTGGAGTGTACATGCAACTCGCTGAAGGTAAGGGTTCCAGGTTTCCAGGAGGCTGATTAATGCATTGTGGAGGAGAAAGGTATGCTTACTGCTTAAACCAAACAGTGTCCCGAGAGGCTAAAGCATTCCCTATGCCTGTCTGCCTCCGTGGGTCGTATTGACAGTCTGGGTCCTATTGATACCCAGTGTCTCATCAGTAGTCTAGGAGTTGTTAGTTCCTTGGGTGTCATCATTAATACTCTGGGCCCCGTTACAACTCTGTGTCCATTCGTACTCTGGGCTTCCCACTCTGCCCAAGAGTGAGGACCTCAAGTATGTCAGACCCATGTGCTGTCTCTTCATCCTTATCCTTACCCTGCCAGTCTGCCACATTTATCCTGTGTGTTGGGCACACTGAATTTTCTATCTTTCTTTAGCAGTCTGTTCTTGCAAACTCAACCTCCCAGATGGACCACAGCTCTGAAGACGACTCACACCCAAGAAAAGGCTAACCCTGCCTAGCCACACTGAGCATCCCTGGGGGAGGCTTTTAGAGTGTAGGATAAAATCCTGAGTGTATGAACTAATTGTCACCCTAGATGAGAAAATATGGGGTACCACATGATCAGGAGAGGTGGGATTTCAGACCACCTAGAATTAGAGCAGCCCATCCCCCCATGCATATCCTCTAAGGCAATTTCACTACTTTCTCCCCTTCCCCAGAATGTAATAGTGAGTAAATGCTGTGGGGAGGCCATGGAGGACTGCAGGTGAGGCTGAAAAGGGAGGAGAGAATTCCGGGAGGTGTGGAACACTGACGATGAACACAAGCTCCCATAATGTGGAAGCAGAAGATACAATGGAGCAGATGGATGATTAGGGAGCAAAACTAACCGGGAAGTAAGATGACTGCCTTTGGGACCAGAATGGCCATCAGCCATTAGCAAAGCTGAAACCTTACACATAAGTCTAGAAATGTCTGAGGCTACAGGAATTGAAGATGACAGACTTAGTCCCTCTGTTTTCTGGGCTTCCAAAGTTGCTCCACAATCCTGGGCATTATTCTGGCTACATGGAGCCGTGTTTGCTGTTGCTATCCAGGAAGTAAAACATCTTGTTTCCCTTCCTTATGGTCCTGACCAGCTCTGGGCACTATAGAAAAATGCCCATGCCTACTTTTTGTCTGTTTTCCCAAACTACTGAAAAATTAGGTCTGGACCATTGCCATCTATTCTGTGTCTATTCACTTCCTATTTTTATTGCACATTCTGTCACTTCTAAAGGCTTTTGCACCAGGTGAAGAGTGGCCCAGGTCAGCAGCTCCCCTGGGTCAAGCAAGGCAAAAGGATGTGTAACATACATGTCTGAGGGTCTCTCAAGGTCTCAGGAGGTGGGCATGGATTATTAGGTGTGAGGCTCCTGCGGGATCAGTGGAGGTAGATGTGAACCACACAAGTCTGAGGATCCTGGAAAGCATCTCTGGTGGCTCCTGTGGGCCTCTCTGAAGACAGCTTCTGTGCACTTTGTTCTTATTTCCCTTTAGTCCCATTTGAACTTTGTGGCGAAACACACAGAGTAGAGTGCCCACACTGGGAAATAGGGCTTTGTTACATGTGCAGATGCTGTCATTCAAGTAGCAGTTAGAGCCTGAGACCAGGTCTTCTGGGTGGCACTCCTTTGGTTTGATGCTTGCCTGGGTTGTGTGTGACTCTGTAGATATGGTGAGATGTGGTCTGAATCCTATCACCCTTTTTCTCTAGGGATGTCCTGGTTCAGCCCTAGTAACTGCCTGTGATGTAGTCTTTCTTATTGGCAAGTGTCCCCATGTGGGCAGCCTGTGCCTGCTCAGCCCTTCTGTCTTTGTCACCTTGCACCCATGCCAAGCTGGCATGATCACTGTCTTGCTTTTATGAAATTCTTTCTCTTCAGTGTTGGCTTTGTGTTCTTTTCTCTGAGATTCCAAGTAAACTTTAGCATCTGCTTCTGTTTTTACACAGCTTGCCTCCTGGGACTTGATGGGGAGTTCAGTGAATCCATGTATTAGTTTGTGGAATGTGGGCATCTTATTGTGCTGGCTCCTCCAGATCCATTACCCTGCAGGTTCCTCCATCCTGGGTTGTCTGACATGCCTCCTGTGTGGAACACTTCTTGGGTAGTCAGCCCTTCTTCATTAGATGCTCTGTAGGCATTTGATTTTTCATTATACTACTCTAAACTTTATGAGTCAAAAATTGATGTTTTTATAGAAATAAAACAGAATTTTAGAATAGTTTATGGGTTGTTTATTCCTACTGTATACAAGGAAATTTTGTTTTAATTTCTTTATATTGATCTATATTTATGCATTAATTTCAATTATTTTTTTAAATAAATTCCTTGGATTTTCTGAATTGCTAGTAAGGTGGCTGCAAATTCCAGTTTTGTTATTTTCCTTTGAGTTGTTCTGTTAGTTCCTTCAGAACAGCTGAGCTGGGTAAGACTCCAGTTCTGTGCTAATAGGGGTGATAACTTAGTTGCAAGCTGTGGTCCTGAGTTTATGGGGGAAACCTATGTTTTTTTGTATTAAATGGGATGCTGGTCCAGGTATTTGTATAAACTCTTTATTATGTTAAGAAAATTTCTTACTGCTTCTGACCTGCTGTGGTAATTTGAATACAAATATATATGCCTTATAACCTGAGGTATTTTTAATTAAACTTACAACTTAAGTCTCCAGCAGCCTGCTAGAGGAGGTGTCCCTGAAGGCTGATCTTGTAGTTCAGCCCTAAGGTGTGTAAAGAGCAGTTGGAACTCTGGCTGTTCTTGTTTGCTGGCTGTTGGTGGTGTCTCTCTGCTATGGATCTAGGGAAGTAAGCCAGCTTCCACCACCACAGCTTTCACCACCACGATGATGCTTCCCCTGATTTCTGTAAGCCTGAAATGAACCCTTTCTTCCTGTAAGCTGCTTCTGGTTGGGTGTTTGTCCCAGCAATAAGAAGGTAACTGAAATACTTGCTAAATTTTATTTTTAATGATGAATTTTATTTTATCTAATATTTTTTCTTATTAAGTTAGTTATTTAATATTACTCTTTATTCTTTAAATACAATATTATAATGATTGATCTTTGAGCAACAAACCAAAATTTTACTCCTGAAGAAAACCACAATCTTTTCATCACTATCCTCTTAACACATTGCACAGTATTTACGAATACCTTATTTTGTGTTTTTAAATGTATATTCACCCCAGATTGCCCTGTGTTTTATTTTTCTATATCCCCTGTGTTAGCTTGGAGCTAAGGTTAATCTAGCCTCAAAGCAAGCTTGGGAAGCCTTTCTTTATTTGTGCTTTGAAGAGCTGTTGTAAATACTACTACTTATTCTTTAAACACTGGAATTTAGGGGATGGGTAGTCCTCAGCTTCTTGTGATTCAGATGAAGGTTTATAATTACAGAGTGATACCTTTCCTATTTATAGAGCTGCACAGATTTTAAGTTACTTCTTGAGTCCATTTTCTGTGAATTGTATTTTCTAAGGAATTTTTCCCTTTCAGTTGGATTCATATGATTAAGATAGAAAATCTGCATACTATCATCATCATAATCATCATCTCAATTCTAGGGATCAAGCTAGGGCCTTGGCCAGGCTAGGCAAGCACTCTTCCACTGACCTATGTCCCTAGTACTCTTTCACTACGTTGTCCAGGCTGGGCTAAAACTTGCTGTGCAGTTCAGTCAAGATGCGAACTTGCATTCCTCCCAGTTCAGCCTTCTGAATAGGGTAAATAGAATTTTGGATCTTTGCCACCATGCACAGCTCACATTGTCCATTTTGTGTCTATAAATCTGTAATGATTTCCTTTTTCTCTCTCTTGTACCACTGCCTTGTGACTTCTTTTGTTTCCTTGATTGGCTTAAACCATCATATAGTTTTGTCAATTTTAGTAGTCTTTTGAGAAATGACTTTTTGTGCTTTGTTGGCTTTTCTGCATGTGATATTCCATCCTCTTTAATGTTTATTTTCTTTCATGTTTATTTCTTAACTTGGTTGTCACGTCCTATGCATTTTCTATAGAGTTCTAAGTGATGTTCAGAACTATCTTATTTAAAACTGCAAATTTTTTTAATAAACATGTTTTATGTAACATTCTCAGCTTTAGGTATACCACAGGAGTTCCAAGATGAACTATCATTTTTAATTGTTTTATGTTAGAGAGAGAGGAGTGGGGAGGGAGAGAGAGAATTGGCACGCCAGGGCCTTAGCTACTACAATCGAACTCCAGACACTCGCACCACCTAGTGGGCATGTGTGATCTTGTGCTTGCCTCACCTTTGTGCATCTGGCTTACATGGGATCTGGAGAGTCAAATATGGATCCTTAGGCTTTGCAGGCAAGCACCTTAACTGCTAAGCTGTTTCTTCAACCCAAGATAAACTATCTTAATGACCTTCCATTCAAAATATTATATTATGTCCATTTAATTGTTCTTGACAGGGAATTATTGCAAGCATATTACTTAATTTTAACTTCCTATTGAGTTCATGATCAGTCTATGAAGTCAGAGGACATAATCTGAGTGTTCAGTGGTCTGGGCTTTGCTGGGACTCATTTGGGCTCAGCATATGGCCTCTGGTAAGTGCTTTGTGTGTGTCTGAGAATGACATTTTCCTGTTCTTGGCTTCAGCGGCCTGCAGGTTATCCAAGCTTGATAGCATTCATCTCTCTTTTTTTTCAGTCTTCTTGTTGGGATTTTAAAAGTCTTTACTGAGGTTTTCTAATTAATCTACTTTATCAAATTTGCCTTGATCTCTTTTTTTCAGGCTTGTCAGTTGCATCTTATATTTTGAAGTTACATAGTAGAATATATTAATTCAGATTGTTATATCTACTTGGAAAATTTACCTTTTGTCATTATGAAATAACCTCTGTCACCTCCAGTGACACTGGCCTTAAAATCTACTTCGTTTGATATATGTGTCAGTTTCCTTTGGGCTAAATCTTTACATGGTGTTTATTTGTCTATAATTTTACTTTCTAATGTATCTGTTTTAATACTTTAGCTTCTGCATTACTTACTCTTGTCCTTGTGCTGACTACATACATGATATAAGCAACTTTAAATGAATAAGGGATTGCTTTGGCTCACAGTTTGGGAACATACAGTCCATCATGGGGGAAGCATGACAGCAGGAGTGTGAGGCAGCTGATCACTTTGTATTTTCAGTCACAAGTGAGAGAGAGAGACAGACAGACTAGAGAGAGAGAGAGAGAGAAATGCTACTCAGCTGGCTTTCTCTTTTTTTCCCTTTTTATTCAGTATGGGCCTCAGACTGAGATGGTGATGTCACATTCAGGGTGGGACTTTCCTCTTCAGCTAAATTGCTCTGGAAATGCCCTTACAGACACACTGTGTTTCCTAGCTGGTTCCAAATTCAGTCACGTTTACAATGGAGATTAAAAACACAGCTGTGTTATTTATGCATGTGGCTTTTTTAGTATACTCAGAGTATTAAATGCATTTCTTGATATCTTGTATTTTTCTTTTATTTTTAAAATATATGATGTATTTTGTATCCTACTTTTCCTCCTCAGTGGTGTTGCAGGTATTCTGTATGGGGTTGTGGTTTATATCTTGTAATTTAATTCTACCATGTCACTTGTTTTTAAGTGCATGCATGTGTGTGTGCATGTGTGTGTGTGTGCATGTGTGTGTGTGTGTAGGCCAGAGAACAATTTAATATTGAATGTCATCTTCAGGAACACTATCCAACTTTTTTGAGACAAAGTCTCTCACTGGCCTGGAGCTCACCACGTAGGCTAGACTGACTGGCCATCAAGTCCCATCCCTTGTAATCCACATGTGATCCCAATGCTAGGAAGTGAGGATTACATGTGCACTGGGATTACATGTGCATGCTAATACTCTGATTTTTTTTCTCTCACATGGATTATGGGGATCAAATTCAAATCTTCATGCTTACAAGGCAACCACTTTACTAAAGGAGCCATCTCCCCAACTCCCATGTTACTTTTCATGTTCTATTTCCTATTCATCTTACTGTATTATTTATTATTATTTGCATTCTCTTTGTGATAACAAAGATTTGCTTGTACTCCATTTTTCCTGTTTCTTCTTGCATGCATGTTCTATTGCTTTCCTTTAAGGGCCTCCCTGAGAATTCCTATGGTTGTCCTTGGGAATGAGAAATTAGCCTAGGCAAAGCGTTCTTGCCATTTTGCAGATAAGGCTACACTGTGTACATGTTTTAACTCCTTTGCGGACATTTCTGTTTTCTATTTAGTTATAGATACTAATTCTGCACACATCCAAGCTCAGAAAGACATCACTACTGCCATTTTGCACAGTTGATGTTAATTTTGATTTATTTGCTCCATGTCTTCTTTCTTTACTCTTCATTTATTTCCTTGTTTGTATCTGGCGTCATTTTCCCTCTCCCCAAAGAACCCTCTAAGCTTTGTTTTAGTGTCTTTCTCCTGGCAACCTACAATATCGCTTTTTCTTTGCCTAGAAATGTCTTCATTTTGTCTTCTACAGGATTTTTCTCAGGCCACAGAATTGCAGGTTGGCAGTTATTTTGTGTCATCTTCTTGAAGATGCCATTCTGCTGTGTTCTGTTCTGTCATTGCACAGCTCTTGCATTTCTCTGGCTTGTGTTGACATTTCTGATTTGTTTTTGATATATTTTTTAGAAGTTTTGTGCTGTTTCAGGCCTGGTTGTGAGTCCACATGTCCTATGCAAGACCCAGAAATTCTCCACTCCCAAGAACTTACAGTTCTGTGGGATTTGTCTTCTATAGTTAAAATCCTGATGAGCCAAAGATAAGGCTGAAGTTGCCTGCTTGTGGAGGACCAGGGAGAGCAGCAGCCCTGGATGGCCAAATTTTGTGGGAAGGAGTGTGCTGAGGATGGAGGAAAGAAATGATGAGCACAGTGCTTTCTAAGACGTGCAACTGAGGCTTCAGATGTCAGTGAAAAATCTTAAATGGGACTTTTAAAACTAAACAAAGCTATATGAGAACCTAAAATGTCACCTTTATTATTTTAAACTTGTGGTTTAGATAAGACTTGTCCTGTATGTTCCTCTGACTTAAAAATAAAACCAGGTGTGAAAAGTTTGCATTGCTCCTGAGACAATCATTCTTATTCTTACAGTTCCTTCTTCTCTTGGTATATCTGCATTCATGTATAGGAAACACATATACACACATGTACGATTCACATGTTATGTATTTTAGTATTTACCTTTTTAGTATTTATCTTTTTTTTTTTACATTTGTGTATTTCATAAAAAGTTTTCAGAGCATTCTAGGTAATGATTGGCTTACATCCTTATATATAAACATATGAATAGATGTTTATTTGTGACACCTCTCCAGAGAACAAAGATCTTTGCCTCTTAACATCCTATGCTTTATAACTGCAGCCTGCAAGTAAAACTTGCAGAATATAAATGAGAGGTAAGTCATATAAAATTTGTTATTAATACTTGTAAAATTATAAGCACACAGGCTTTGCAGGGATGTACCGACAAAGCCAAAAAGTGATTGGCCTTGGGGCTTATGCTCCATGTTACAAAGTATGATGACTTATGGGGAAGGGACTAGACAGAGGCAAGGGGCTTAGTCTTCTGGGGCTGATTTAGGAATGTGAATGTAGGGAGAAGTTAGTGGGGTAGGGGAGGGGTATTAGACTGAGATTCTCCTACATATGCCTGGTGCTGCCTCCATGCCTGTGATGTGGGCTGTGCTGAAGTGGGAGCTTATGGCATCTCCAAAGAGAAAGCTTGTCCTGGTCTGGGGCACAAATGGAGAGCAGAGCTTGTCTTTGTCTGTTTTGTTCAGTTCCTTTCAGCGCACAGTCAGCCTGTGCCAGGGCAGAATGCTGTGTGCACACTACTCTTCACTACACAGCAAACCTTTAGGTGGTTCTAGATTTTTTTTTTTTGTAAAGCTTTAAAAATATTTTTATTCATTTATTTTCAAAGAGAGAGAGAGAGAGAATGGAGAATGGAGATGCCAGAACCTTCAGCCACTGTAAATGAACTCCAGACACATGTGCCACTTTGTGCATCTGGCTTTATGCGGGCACTGGGGAATTGAACTGAAGTTGTTAGGCTTTGTAGGCAAGAGCCTTAACTGCTAAGCCATCTCTCCAGCCCCTGGTTCTAGGTTTTGAAACCACTGTTTGTGTTCTTGGTTCAAACATCTTTATAAACAAATCTTTGCCTTTATGTCCAATTACTTTATTATATTAAACTGTTTGAAGTACAACTGTAGGGTTAGATGTTATGAGCATTTAAAGAGTTTTTGTGTATATAAAGGCTAATTACTTTGCTTTATATTTGAATAAATTTATATTCCCATGAGAAATTTGAGTCATTTTGTCACCCTGACCTCCTTAGTATCAAATTATAGTTCATTTTAAGTGTTTTCTAAAATAAAAGTCAATAATTGCATCGTGCTTTAATTTACATTTCTTTATATACCTGAAGGGCACAATGCATGTTGACGAATTTACTGGCTATTTATGTCTTCTGTAAACCTTAGCTGCAGACATTCCTCCACTGTGCTTTGAAGGTGTATGCTTTTCTCATTGTATTCTAAGAATTTTCATACATTGTTGATGCTAGTATTTTCTGTTATCTTTAGAAATATGTTTCCACTTAGTTGGACTTTTGCCTTTTTATTATGTAAATATCATTTTGACATATTTAGATTGTGATGTATTTTTAACTTTCCCTCTGGAACATACCATTCATTTGCTAAGTACTTAGAATGTGAGCTGAATGGAGCATTTTTCCTCCTCAATGAAATGCCATTAAATGTTCAGAGGGGATGAAATAGAGTCTCAGAAGCTATAAGTGGGTTAAGTGGGAAAATTTATTGTACTCTATTATCTGGTTCTAGTAAAATGGGAAAATATGTATGCATTCTCCCCCCTCCCCAAACATTATTTTTTGAGTGACTGTAAAAATATCAAGCAAGGAGTCAGGTAAGGGTTGATCCAGCACAGCCACTGAGGGCTCAGAAGAAGGGGACTCTGGAGCTGATTGAAGAGCTTCGTGAGGCGCCTATAAGGACTTGTCAGGGCTGAGGAGGAAGATGCAGAGAGACAGATTGTTAACAGTAACGAGCCTATCAAAACCCGAGGCAGGTAGGACCTGCATGGTGCTCTTGATGGCTCTATTAAAAAGTTTCCACCATGTTTTTCCACTGGTCAGCTATTTATCTTGCACTTAGCTCTTTAAGTAGCACTGCAGAACTAAATTATCATGTTCTTTAAAGTACAGAGGCTTGCTCAAATACCTTTCCT
The DNA here is from genome assembly GCA_036365145.1 of Orientallactaga sibirica. Classification (NCBI taxonomy): domain Eukaryota; kingdom Metazoa; phylum Chordata; class Mammalia; order Rodentia; family Dipodidae; genus Orientallactaga; species Orientallactaga sibirica. The sequence goes on from JAEOAD010000039.1 coordinate 15,133,954, forward strand.
TCATAGTGATCTTTGTTGTTAGACTTTCAAGCCACTCTAGAGAAAGTTAAGTGAAATCTCCCTCTTTTACTTCTTTGAGCTACTTTAAATAGCAAATGAATCAACGTCAAGAGCTCAGCATTAATGACCTGTTTCCATTCACCCCACACCTCTTGGTCCCTCTGTGTGTGGACACCAAAGAGTGACGAGTGATGCCAGACAGAACAGTAGTTCATTATGGTCCAGGATCATCACTTTTAATCTGCAGAGTCAGATGGTTGGGATCATCATCTTCCTGGATTGACTCTGCTTAGATCAATACTGGTCTATCTGAGGAATCACGGGCACAGCACCGTCAGCTCCAGAGACTCATACCACCTCTGTGTGCTCACATGGGTGTGTAACCAGGTCACATCCTATGGTGTGCTCTTGCAATGTTTACATAGAAAACCAGTCCTGAGTATGTCATGTAGAACTGACCCCAGTACTGGGATCTAGGGCGATACTCCAAGGAGTCTGATGAGCCTGGCACTGTCTGTGTTGGTTCACCTGTTCCATTCACTTCTCCATTTGTGCTTTAAAGTGACCAGTCAACATTGTGTGATAGCCACAGGCCACAGTTCTTTCTTTCAGTGCTTCACAGGAGCATGTGCAGTGACTTCCAGGAGAGCTTATCACCTAAGCAGAGCTTCTCTGTCTTCACACAGCCATTCACATCGTCATGAGGTCATGAGCTCTGAGGACCGGCAGGCTCTGGCAGTTGTCATTGTTATGATCCTGGATAAGGCTCTGCAGTGATAGAATCTCAGCTGGTATGGTCTTGATAAATGCATCTAGGTCTTTCCTTGGCAAAGTATTCATGCCAGGGAAATACTTTGAAGTGGTAATGATCCCTACACAAATTGGTCTACCTCTCTTCACAAGTGGCCCTACATTCTCTGACCTTGTTCTTTAGAAGTTTTGTTTTGTGTTTTTCTAAAACTAATTCTAGTACACAAAAGGAAAAGGAATAAAGAAGCAAGCAGAAAAGAGATTTAAGGGGAAAAAAATCTGCGTGCCATTTGCTGACTACAACAACAACAAACTAATGGCTTGAATAAAATATTTTAAAGATCAGATGGATCTAAAAATGTAAGAGTACTGATTGTCTAATGTAGAACTGCAAAATGACTGCAACAATCATTCATGCAAGACAGAAAATACATGACAAAACAAATGATGTTGATATTAGGTTCAAAGAGATAATTTGCCCACTGGGACTGTGTTTATCAACTCTCCATGACAACTAAGTAACCAAGGCCAGCTGGGATACACTGATATTTGCCCCCACATTTACTAGAGCATGATTTTATTTGCGTGGGGTTCTATTCTAATTGATCAGATAAGAGGTATTACCCACTTATAGTGCAAATTATTTGCATATAAAATATCTCCCTTATTCAAAGAGAAGGCAGAAAAAAATTAACCAGAACATACTGATACATAGTTAAGCAGATTTTTATGTCTTTCTGCTTGCTTGCTTGCTTCGTTCTTTCATCATAATCCAGGCAAAGACATAAATAGAATTCACCAGCAATGAACACCCCAGCAGCCACTTCTGTTTTGTGTAAGTTCAGGGCAACATGGAAACTGCTCTTATGATTTCAATTTTTCTTTAAATGTGTAATAAAAACTCTGATTTTTTCCAAATTTGTAGAGCCCAGAGTAATTTAATGTTATCTATTGGTTCTGACATTTAGAAATGCCTCCTTTAAAAGGAAACCATACCTTGACTCCTAATTCACCTTTGTTGTTCAAGTGTTTTTATTTTTTGAGTCTTGCCCAACAGACTGGCCCCTTTTTTATGAGAGGGAGAGCAAGAGCAAAAGCAAAGAGAGAGAGAGAGAGAGAGAGAGAGAGAGAGAGAGAATGAGAAAGAATTGGTGTGCCAGGGCCTCCAGCCAGTGTGATCGAACCACAGATGTGTGTGCCACCTTGTGTGCATGTGCTTGCATGCTTGTGTCACCTTGTGTGTCTGGCTTATGTGGGACCTGGAGTCAAACATGGGTCCTCAGGTTTTGCAGGCAAGTGCCTTAACCACTAAGCCATCTCTCCAGCCCTGTTGTTCAAGTTTTGAGCTCAGGGTTATTTTTCTTAACACAGAGAGAGTTTTACTGTGGACAGAGGGACTTAATCTAGGGAAAAGTTGTGACATGTTGGCTCCAACTGCTTTGAGATTTAGTCAACTCATGTTTCTTCCTCTTGGACTGGGCCGAGGACTGGAATGGCTTCTCCTTAGGGTCAGGCAGCCCTGAGGCAGCAGGCACCATGTGCTGCAAGTTTCCTGCCCTATCTATTAGATGTGATGCACACAATGCCAAGTCATCTATCCCAGGTCTGAATCTTAGCTGACAGCTCAGCTCTTCACATCTGCTTCCTTTTAATATTTATTTTGTCATCTGTTCCCCAAGGACCCTGGGACATCACATGGTACTGTATCTCACTGGTCCTCATCTCTCCTGGTGATGCTCATACTGTCTCTCTTCTCCTTGTCTTTGACTGTCTCTTTGACTGTCCACAAGTCTTCCCTACTTTGTACTTCCCAAGGCAGAGAATTGTTAAAGAAATATAAGGCATCTCCTTCAGACAGAAACAGCAGCATGCGGGCCCCTGTCCCCAGTCTTGCATGTGGTGCCTGGAAGAGGATGCAGGAGATGTGATGGGTGTCAGAAGTGTTCTTGACAGGCTATAGGTAAGGGTGACAGTGTGCTGAGTCTTTGGAGACTAGGCACTAATAAGAAAGCTTGATTAGGATAAAGGAAGGTAGGGAGAAGGTGAAAAAGGCAAGAGAACAATTAGAGTGCTTGCTTACACATGACTTACACTCATGTCTTGGAGTAAGAGTGAGGTAAAGTCTGCTGCCCACTAGTTTGAGGACATGGTCAGACCCTGACCATGAGGGTACTTCACTGAATAATATCAGCCAAACCAGCAGGGCCAGCCTGGATAGAAGCTGCTTCTGCTACTTTTTGGCCCCTCTATATATGGGAAGCCTGAAGCTGGATGTGGCTTATCCAGTGACTCTGCTACCTGTCAGTGAGGAGTATAGAATGAAGCTTTCCCACTGCAGGGACATACACCTGAGGTGCTGCTGTCCCAGGGTTTGACTGATCATAGCTGTTCATGACTTGACCTTGGGCAGAACATTTGCCTCCTGTGGAGAGGCTAAAATGGTGATGTAGGTGAGTGATGGACTCTCCACTGTCTACTGGACACCTGCTGCCCACTTCTACGAAAGGAAGGCCTCTGCCCATCTCTGTGGTGGTGCTTATGCCAACAGTCTTGAAATGTTAAGATCATGTAGGAGAATGCTGTGTATTTGAGAGTCAAAGGGGTGTTTAAGGCCAGGGACATGTGAGGGCCTTTTCTCAGGCCAGCACATGGATGCTCCTGTGCCTTGCTGCCTAGCTTTGACCTTGAGCTCATCAAAGGTCAGGGCTGATCAAGGCCTTTCTGTCTCACCTGATAACTCTCAGCCCCATGAGGAAGTCTTTTTCAGACTGACCATCATCTCAACTGAATTTCATCTGTATTTTGGAATGGGTCTCTCCTCACCAGATCTGGGATGAAATCTAGTGATTTCCATGTTCCTGGAATGGTGCTTACTGAGTTCATCTTGATAGACTGGTCGGAACTGTCACTGGGCAGAGGTAGTTACCTTCTACTTCTGAGTATCATAAGCCTGTTGTCTCAGAACCAGCCTGCTCTGAACCTGACCTAGGTATTTAGGAAGTATGAGGAATGTGGGTCTGACCTTCTGCTCTGACCTCTGGGTCACAGATATAGACAGTTGAAACCCACACCAGCTTCTAGAACCCATAAGGTCCATGTAGCCCACTGCCAAGACAGCAGAGTAGAGAGTTGGCCAGTGTTGACTCTCCTCTTGAAGCTGTGCTGCATGTGTGAGTGGGAAGCCTTGTGTTTCCTGCATGTTTGAATCAATCAGTGAATAACCATTGCCCAGGCATATGTGCATTGAGACTGCAACTCACTGCAGAAACAGGGAGGACAGCATCATGGACAGTGGTGTTGGCAGCCTGGGGCACTGGCGTTGGGAAAGTCTGTACCTCTAATCTCAGTTTTCTTGTCTGTCTCCCTAAGGATTTCCTCCCACATCCTTCCTCCACCTCTTCTGGTGGCCTTGGAACCTCTGCAAGAGAGTGAAAGAGGAATTCCCGTTTCCTAGTTTCCAACTAGAAGAGACCCGGGGTCAGCCTAGGCAACAGCCTCCCCTCTCCCTGCCAGGCTCAGAATGCTTACCTTGCTTTTGTTCCTGTTCTGTATCTCTATGGGGAGGGCAAGCCTATAGAGAGGTATTTCCATTACATTTAGGAGAAATTTGCTAGCCTACCAAAATAATTCAAATAGCATTTAAATAATAAGGTTTTTTTTTTTTTGCAATGGTCTTGTAAGGGAGGAGCTTACAGCATAGACAGCTTTGCTTAGACTTCCCAGCCCTCCCCCCTCCTCCCCGTGGAGCATGGATTCCCCAAAGCCCATGTTGCCTTCACGCTGTGCTCTCTTGACTCTGGAGCATGTCTGTAGAGGGCAAGAACCTGCTTCGTATTCCATGCCCTCAGTTTCACCCCACCTCTGTTTAAATCTGATATCTTCCATCTATGTGGCCTGCCCTTGGCTAAGCCTCTTAGTATGAGTGCTCACTTAACCCTGTTGGAGCCTCACTGTCTTGGGCTCCTGAGCCTATTGTGTATTTTGTGCCAGTTTCCTAAGCAGGGCCGGCCATGGCCCTGTTCAGCAGTCACACTTTTTGCAGACATGACTTGGCTAATGAGTGGGTGCCTGAACGAGTGGCCTTCACTCTACTTCAAAACATGTCCTTCCACATCACTTAGGCTCCACTGCTCCTTCCTGGGGAGTGGTCCCAGAAGACCTTCCTTCTCTGGAAAGTTCTCTGTCCCATGTGGATCATGGCATGAGGGGAGCTGCTTTGTGTGTGTGTGTGTGTGTGTGTGTGTGTGTGTTGGGTGGGGGAGGGTTGGGGGTCCTGTGCAGCTCACCAGCATCTGTGCTCACATGGCAACCTTAGAAATTCATTCTAAAAATGTTCAACGGAACTTTCCAAAAAAGCCTCTGTGGCAGCCGGATATTTAAGGTAGCAGATTTGTGATGCAGTGTGGGCAGGTTGCTAGGCAACCCTGGCTCCTCCAGGTCCAGCCCTTGCATCTCTAGGCAGAGAGTAGGGAGGAGCATGGCCTGGCTGCCACTTCTGGGCAAGGCAGGAAGCTCTGTTTTGGGTACACTGAGCACCTGACTGGGACTGAGGCGGGGTTTTAGTGTGAGGACAGTGGAAAATCCTGAAGCCTTGAGTTTCCACGTTGTAAAACTATGCTATAGGCTATTTTTACACTGAGGACCTCAGCGGGCTCCTTTGACTCGCTGTTGTTCAAAGGGCCACAGAAAAAACCTCTGATCCACAAGAAGCCTGGTGGTCTGGGAAACACCAGTTCTGGAGAGGGCAACACAGACTCACTGGGCTAACCCATATCTATGCAGCAAATGTCCCCTTCATAGATTCCAAGGCATGTACCCAATATTACCAACTGTGAAGTGAGGAGATGTGTATTACTGTGGCCTTCTGTGTCCTCCTTGGGTATAGGAGGCAATCAAGATTACAGGCAGGAAGAGATTGCCAGACATTAGTTAGGGAGTGATACTTTGGCTGTTAGTTGTTTTTAACTCATGTATTTCATTGTAACTTTGCAAAATTCAACGCATGTGACATTCAGTGGGTAAAATTATTGGGAGGTCAGTGATGGCTCTCTGGAGTAATGTGCTGTGTACTGCTTCATCCACCAGAGGCAGGCAGTCACTAGCAGAGGAGGCCCCTTCACTTCCCTTGAGAACAAACTTCCTGCCTGGGAGCCTGTATCTTTTGTAGCATAGCTGCTCTGTTCTTAGGACAACTGTAGCTCTGTGGCAAGGTCCTGCTGACCCCCCATGGCATGTGAAAGACTGACTGGTGCAAAGAGCTCTAAGCTCATATTGAAAGGTCCATGAAGGACAGCTTGTGAGGACACAATAGGTGAAGATGTAGAGAGAGAAGGCCAGGAAGCCATGGGCAGCAGGGGATCCCTGAACTCTCCATCTCTTCCCCTCCTACCACCCGTCTGATCTGTACTTTGCTATTGTTGTCTTCGTCCAATCTTTTTCCTTCCTTCATGTCACTGGAGCTGCTTCTAGTTTGGTCATCTATGATATTATAGCACAGAAATCCATAGGCTTCTGGTTGTTACCATCTCCTGAACCTTTGACACTGCTCACATCTTATTTATACCTCTCTCTGTCCTGTCTGGAAAACCTCTTCCTGAATTCTGCTGTGCCTGGGAGCTCCTTAAGATTTTGACCTCTTGAGTTTGTCTGTCTCACTGAGGGCATTGCGGGTCCCCAGCCAAGACTTGGTAAATGTAAAGTGATGGAACACACAAACACTTAGTAAAGGAGTGAGTGAATATGAGAAAGAAAGCAAAGATGGTGGACTGCTTCTCAGAAGTGGCAATGGAGGTAGGAGGCACAGGGAAGTTGTAAGGGGCTCAAGTGCTACAGGAGGTGGCTGCACAAGCTCTCAGAGGCCAGCCAAACTCTGGTCCCTATGACTGGTGGCCCCTTTGGTCACATCATGATGGGAGGGACATTGGAAAACCTTTTTCTATATGGATCCCAGGACCCTGTTTCAGAAGCCTGCATGGCCTGTGACCTTCAGCACCACTTCTTGCATCTGCATGACTCCTGGTGGAAGCAACTTTCTCAGGACAGCAGAGCACCCTAGAGGAGGCAGGCAGTTAGACATGCATGTGTATATGTGTGTGCGTGTGTACACAAGCATGTGTGGAGCTGTCCCATGGAGCTTCCACGTGACAGGACCTGAGGAGCTCGAGGAGGACTGTTTACTAGACCATCTCAGGCTGACGTGGACACACCAGCCCACTCCCCAAATCCCTGAAGGGAACTCAGTTGGCCTGAAACCCAGAATCCCTATGGTATATCTTCTCTTCCTCTGTGTTGCAGACAGCTTCAGGTTCGCTGAGATGAACTTCCAGACCAGGCACAGTTACAGAGGAAGGGATATTATTTATTGAAGCTTACAGATCCAGGGGAAGTTCCATAATGGCAGAAGAAGCGGCCTGCTCTCACAAGGCCAGGCAGAGAGAGCAAAAGCCAACCAGCCACCACAGCACACAGAGCAAAACTCTACAGCCAAAAGGTCGCACAGCACACTTCAGGAACTCCTGCTAGGCACATTTGCATATCTTTACAATGGAATCTCAAACCATCACTTAACATTGCCTCTAGAAAGGTGATTGCAGATGCAAACTATAAAGTAATAAAACATTGAATATATTGGGGGACATATATTCAAACTACCACACTCTGGTTCTATTTCTTCAAGGAGAGGACAGATGACATTCTTTAGGGGTGGTCTCAGAATGCAGAACTGAGCGTGCTCAGCAATCAGCAGGAAGAAGCTGCACTAGTTGGCACAGTGAGTGACTGGATAGCACAGGTCCTTCTTTCAGTTCTCACTCATGACTGAGCTACACATTTTACACGTTGCCCTCATGTTTATCCTCAGAATGGCAAAGTGGTCAGAGCAGAATGCTATTCTTATTTTAAATGGTTAAAAAAAATCAGAGCTCAGTGTGGTGCCTTGCCCAGGGTTACTTAGTTGCTTGATGGCCGAGCCATGAAAGATAGACCGGCTAAATTTCAAACCAGTGAGACGTTCTTAATAAAAAATCTTCATTTAAAAGACTGACCCATATCTTTCAATCCTGGGTCCTTCCTTCCAGCTCGGTGGTCTTTGATGACTGCTAATGTTTGTCCTTTCCACCTGGGCTGTTCCCAAGTATTGTGTTTGTCCTAATAGGAGCCCTGTGGGGTGGGTCAAACCCTTTTTTCCATCTCAAAAACAAAGAGGTGAACTGTCAGGAAAGACAGACTGTTTACGTAAATGTCAAATTGGTTACACTTTCAAATTATCTTTCCCAAATTCTTCCTGTTTCAGCTCCTTCCCTAACACCTTCCACAGTGGAATGAGGGCCAATAGTTCTGGGTCACTCTGGTGCATTCAATTAAGGCTTCCCATGGACTTGTGTGGTTGTCAGTTCCATGTTGGCACATACTGAAACGTTCTTTGATCCGGGTTAGTTCTGGACTATCGTTGAACCATCCTGGAGCATCTTGGGCTTGTTCTTCATGCCAGCTGCCAAGGCCAGCAGCACTTTTCCATCTGTCTTGGGGATACTCTTACTATATTTCCATTTCAGAAATGTTCTGGGGCACAATGAAAAATGCCTAAAAATAACAATAGTTCTTAACACAACAAACAGCACAGGACAGCTTATAGAGCACTTCAGTTGCCACCTGGACAAGCCCTCCACAGTTCATGCTGCTCTTCAGATCTGTTCACAGACAGCCATAAGGGTGAGGCGCATAGGACAAGGAGCTGACAGGGTGTCTCCTAAGCTGTATCAGTCTTGCTAATTCAGAGACCATTTACATTTTTTTTTTTTTTTGCTCTGATATTATCTGGAACTGTGCAAGGGAGAGGTTCCAGTTTTGTAGGAGAGATACTGAGTACCAGAGACTGCCACCCACCACTTATGAGCTGTCATGTCACTGTGCTGGGAAGAGCCATGTATGACTGAAACCACATTTGGTCAGCCTAAAGTGGCCAGTTAATTAAGCTATATAATTATTTTGTGTACAACACATAACTTCTTAATTTTTTTTAAATAAGGCAATGTAAAAAATTGACTCTATCATGCTGCAGAGACAGGAAGCAGCCATCCTTTAGCCTGTATGTACACAACCTGTGTCTATATATGCATACATGTATGTGTGTTTACATACATATATGTGACCTGCCATTTACTTCAAAGTGCCATGCATGTTAATTTACTTATATTTGAGAATGCCAACTTTTATTTTATCCTTAACTTACAATTAGTGTCACTGTATCTTGAATGACTTTGAATTTTTAATTAAACACATGGTTATACATTTCTGGGGGTATGTATGAGTGACTTTCTAAAAATGTTATTTTCATGTGTAGAAATTGTATGCTTTTGATGATTTTGGACAGTAGCAACCTAGTAATTGGCTTTGTAAGAAGTCGCTCTGTTTCACCAAGCTCTCCAACAGCACAGACTGCTGCCTGTGTTTGTCTTTGTGCTCAATGTGGTTGGGGTCAGTGCTTCCTTGTGTAGGTGGCACAGCACAGCCACACTGACACGAGTGGCTCAGAATCATACAGACCCCTGGGTTCTATTCATAATCCACACACTTCGACATGTGTATAGTTCATTTTCTTGTGTATTGATCACTTTAGGGATCACTGTAGTGGGACCCTAACCTCCCATTCTCAAAGGACATGTGTAGAAGGTCGGGCCTGACCCATGGAACTGAGACTGACTAAGCTCAAAGGGAACTTTCATGGACTGACTCTGTTCAAAGGTATGGAACTTTTTGTGAGTGATTTTTCCTTTGTTTGTTTTGTATGATCCTGTGAACATGCATGTTATCACCTATGCCAAAGATCTTAGAGACAAGGCCAGTTCCCATTTATGAGCTGGGAAAACAGCCCTGTCCCTTTAACACTGTAAAGAATGTGTGTGAGTTTTGAAAAGGTATCTGATTTGAAAAATATACAGAAAAAAAATTGAGGGCCCTTTATCTAGTTGAAGCTACTATAAATTTGAACCTTGTTTTTGATACTTAGTCCCCAGTGGAAACAAATTACCACTTTGTATATCTTAGGAGACTGTTCTTTGATCCTTTAAAGAAACTGTTGCAATTAAACAATGTGTGGAAAGATGTAAAGAATAAAAGAGTTATAGGCAGCTGTTTACTTCAAGAATTAGCTTCCTCTGAGAGATCAAAAGCATAGTTCAGCATGGGCTCCTGAGACATGCCACCGCCTCTCCCCACACTCATCAGCACGTGGTCACCACCGTGGTCTCTTGGGATACATCACCACCTCTCCCCACATCCATGTAGTCAACACCGCAGGCTTGAGGGATGCAAGACTGAGGTTTAGTTATCTGGGTTTCTTATACAATCTGATAGTTAAATAGCTCACAAGCCAGTGTGTTTTGAACATTTGCTTTTTTGCCACCCAGACTTGTATAAGTGAAAGGAAAATACCTATTTTCATATAAAGTACCTCAAGATCAAACGAGTAGACACTGGGGACATTCTAATCACATCTGTCTGCCCACAGTCATCAGTCAGGGGGAGCTGTGTTTATGTAAGCTCCATCTCGGATTGAAAATTTCCCGTGGTATGTTCTGAGAACTGATGAGATCACCCTACTCCTGTATACCCTGAACAAGGGTCTTCAGCCTAGCCCTGGTGTCCTCTGCAGATTCTTGGAAATGACCAACGTCACCCCGGCTAAAGGGGACTAGAAAGCTGCTTCCCACCCTTCTTTAAAAGTGAGCATAAGATTGTTAAAGCCATGAGTTGGGTCATTATACACAGAGTCATTGCCTCTCCCGCATAACTGATGGCTACCCCCATAAGACAAGACCCACATTATCCATGGGGGGAAGACAGGGAGAAGGCTAATGATGGTACCATCACGGCTATATATATACTATATATATATATTACTAATAAAATATATTTTAAAAAAGTGAGCATGAATATTGGTATCAATGACCTTGCAGTGCCTAGCAATACCTTCACAAGACCCTCATAATGGGAGAAAAAGATGATGACATCAAATTAAAAGAGAGATTAATGGAGAGAGGGAGGGGATATGATGGAGAGTGGAGTTCTGAAAGGGAATGGGGGAGGGAAATATCAGGGTTTATTGTCTATAAATATAGAAGTTGTCAATAAAAAATATTTAAAAAGTGAGCATGAGCTGGGCATGGTGGTGCACGTCTTTAATCCCAGCACTCGAGAGGCAAGAGGTAAGAGGATCGCCATGAGTTCAATGCCACCCTGAGACTACATAGTGAATTCCAGGTCAGCCTGGGCTAGAGTGAGACCCTACCTCAAAAAACAAAACAAACAAACAAACAAACAGAAAAAAGTGAGCATGGTTTCGGAACACCCAAGGGGTATGGGTGTTTCTCACATGACATTGGAGACTGATACTGCTAGGCCAGTCCCTATTGTCCACTGCCCAGCCCTCTTCTCTGAGGCCCTGAGCTCACACAGCTTCTCACTGAATTCTGAATCCTCCTCACACCTTTTATTCTGCTTGGCAACATAAGATTCAGGCTATTGCTTAGAAGTAGGCAGGCAGTTCATGCAGAAAAGGCAAATGTAAGCACTGGGGTTCCTGCCCCAGTGGACCCACCTGTCCCTCTAGCTGCTCGACTTCTAGTTGGAAGCTTCTTGTGACCCTCACTCAAGGTAGTTGGAGGATGACATCTGGGCCTGCCTGGCTCTGTTACCAGCTTTCTGCTGGAATAGTGTGTGTAGAATTTTCTCTAGCCTTTAAGATTTTCTTCTTCAATGAGGTGAAGCTTTGGTAATCATTTCTGAGCTGTGCCCTGAGAATGACAGGAGGATGCAGTGAGTTTTTTGTGCTGACGCCTGTTTTATGCCCATTTTTCTGTAGTTTTGTGGTAACTGCTCAGCTCTTATGCAGATCCTGGAAAGGACGGCTGCTCTCCATCTGGCACCACTAGCTTTTACTTAAATTTGTGTGCTTAATAAGGCTTTCTGTAGAACAGGCATGATCATAAAGACAGCGTGGTAGAAAGGAAAAAGCAGAAAGTCATGCTGAACCCTGGTCTACCCAGAGAAGCCTGTCTAGAAGGTATTTCAGTTGCGACTATTACACTGTCTTTAAGGCTAGTGTGTGATCTGGTTTTCAGTGTGTGTTATCTAATCCTAGAAATAAGGTGAGTAAAGACGTGTAATGCTGTCATTTTCACTTAAAATTCATTGTTTTTATTCCCCAGAGCAGACGCAAAAATAGCTAGCGAAGCCCCTTTGTAAATGTACTCTATAATTGCATAGTATTTCAATACATATATTTATATTTAATTTGTCCCCACTTAAGGAAGGTGTAGGATGTTATTGTTGGCATGTTATACTAGGATTCATTTTATAGTTATTATTATTAAATTATCAGTAGTAATATATATAAAAGACCCTGCTTTTATTAACAGTTTGCAGTACGTTCATGTCTCTCATTCTACCAAAACTCATGAATTGACTGTTACCTGGCTTATGAGAGTATAAAATAACCATTTCTAGCCTAAGGCCAGACCCCACTTGTTAAGACTTGCACTTGTTAAGAATGGTTGGAGTATAAATGATGGATGGATTTAAATGTTCTTACATCATGTGTAAGATAGTATTGGGCTTCTCAACTTGCTGATCAAAGATTGAGTCTATAACAGAAATCAGAAAGCCCAAAGATTTGCAGGACTGGTGATGTTGCCAGTGGCCTAAGCACAAAGGATGTATGGGGGCTAAATATAATACCGTGACCTATGGCCACGTACTCTGTATGTACCTGCTACCTTTTGCAAATGCTGTGCACTGGTTCTGCTCTAACCAGGTGAGTCCTTCAGGTCCTGGAGGCTGTGGGGGTGTGAAGTTTTTCCTATGGGTCCCATGCACAATCCTTGTATCTGCTTAGAGCAAGCACACTGCACCAGATAGAAGTGTCTGGGCAAAGGAAGCTCTTCTGGAATTTGCTCCCTGACTTCTAAAGCAGTCTAGGGTAGGTAGAAATGGCTTTAGATTTTCAGTGATGCCCTGAGGTTGCAGACAAGTCCTGTGCTGGGCATGGCAGGGCTGGGACTGCGTTAGATGTGTGTCCTCCTTCAGAACTGGTGTCTTAGAATAAATATGCCAAATTGAGAGTGTCTCAACATCAGTGGGGCGCCATCTCTTCAGTGTCCAGTTCTTGCATGTTTCTCAGCATTCACCAGACCAAGCAAGGGAAGCCTGGGAAGTGACATGTGCAGAACATTGTTTGGCTCTGTGTTTTGTCCACTAAAGTTCACAGACCAGTGGGTAGAATTATGACAGGAGCAGGGGAGAGGTATGGAGCTTGAGAGAGGCGATCCACCTACTGTGAATGAGGAACCATATGACCTCCTTCATTCACTTAGCAAATATTTGGGCAGTGTTTGCTGTAAGCCAGAGTCTGTGTGGGTGGGTCTAACTCCATCAGACACTCGTTTCTAGCAGTTTTAAATTGAATAGTGGCTGAAATACAATGCACACCAATGATGGATCTTAGATATAGGCAAAGGACTTAGTTTTCCAGAAAGAAAAACAAGTAACTTATAGGAATCTGTTAAATAAAAATGTTCAGTTTACTCATTTGTATCATTAGGAGTAGAGACCAAAAGTTCAGAAAAAGAAATGAAGTAGGCTTTAGTTAATTAGAATATAAACTGTATGATAGACTAGTAACACAAATGATATTTAGTAAAAGAAATGTAAGGTGTGAATGCACTTCTGAAATCCATTTTTTAGGGCTTAGTGTTAATAGTGATTTTGTGTTTGTCCTTCTTACATGGTTTTGGATCTATAATATAGTCGAACAGCCAATAGCTGTGTGGAAGTGCAGGCCAAAGGTACAGAGCTGCCTGCAGCTGTCTACACTGTACTATGGGCTTCTTTATCAAATGAGGTCTCTGGTGTGGCATTCAAGCTCTCCTTGTATCAAGGTAGAAGTCATGACCACTTGCCTCAGGACAATAAAGGGAGATACTCTAAGGAGTTGCTAGGGATAGGAGGTCATGATGACTGATCCATTCTTTTTTTTCAAGTATATATTTTTTATTTATATTATTCTGATTTTACATTCATAGTATTGTTTCCATTGTCCTCCTCCCTGTCCTCCTACTTTCAAAGGGACCCTCATCAATGGGGAATGTGGGTCATGCATTGTGAGGTTAGTCAAGAGTTCTGGGGGGTATGCCCCAGTCTCTGTGCATAAAGCCCCAACTTGTGACTCTAACAATCTTTCCACCCCTTCTTCCACGAGTTTCCCTGAGCCACATTGGGGTCATTTTAGTTCTTTTTCAGTGATGAGGTTTTGGGAGCCTCTGTGTCTCTGGATATCTGGCTTAGCTGGAGTTGAATGTTCTCTGTGTTTATCTCCTTCAGCCTTTTTCTGGTGTCATGATCGCCATGAACTCTGTATTCTTGCCCTTCCTCTGTGTTGTTCTATGGTTTCAGCTGGGGCCCTGGTGAGGTGTGGTTAGCTAATCCTCCCTTCAGGTTTGTTGTCCACCTGAAAAAAGATAAGCAAATTCTCCAATGGAGAGAGAAGTTAGTACTAGATAGAAGGGATGACCATATATGTTTTGGAGGGAATTTTATATGCATTGGCTCTCTTCTAGCCCACATTTGGTGGTATCTTGATCTTGGAGACTGAGCTCATTTTTTGTACCTGGTTTTGACTTATTTCCCAGTTCCAGCAATGAGTTCCATTCCACTGAGTGGATCTATTAGCCAAATCAAGAGCAGTTGGTAACCCACCATGGCTGTTTGCCACTACTGCACTTGTATGAGCATTACGTCAAGTTGTTTCCTGCTGGGTATCTTAGACTGCAAGTTGTTTGGCCCAATGTCGGACATTTTCCCCTAGTTGCTCATGTAGCACCCTCTGGTACTAGACTAGCTAACTGTCTGGGGACTGACCTTCTTCCAGATTCTAGCCAGGTCTCTCTGATCCATTCTTTTGAAGGATAGAGAAGGTCAGGGATGGTTGGAGTGGAAGCTCTGTGTGGCACTTATATTGTCACACATGAGGGATTTTGAAATTTGCTGTAGGACCAAATGGGCAGGCTAGTTGTTTAGATGTGAGACACTGTGGCTCACTGAGAAGGACGTATGTCTCATCTGTGACTATGAGAATGTCCCCTCCATCATCATAACTAGGAAGTTTTGGTGTAAACCTCACAGTGGGTGTTGGGAGACACTTATGTGGGTGTCAGTGATGTCTCGTGATCATAAATAGGACTCACCATCACTGTGCATTCTAAAAGTCTTAGTGTAAAACAGTAAGCCTTTCAAATGAGATCATGGCAAGTCTTGTGGGGCCTGTCAGGCACCCTTCCTGGGAACTACTTTCCCCTGAACTCCGCTGAGTCATTTCTAAGCTGATACCATCCTGATTCATCCTAGCCATGGAATAAGTGCAAGGGTCAGGCTCAGGCTCTGGGACCCTTCTGGTGGCAAACACTGAATGTCAGTGAAAATGAGTTACTCTCTGGTTCTGGGATGGAGATGGATAGCTTCTATAAAACAAGTGCTTTGCAGAGGTTGTGCCAGCAAAGGAATCATCACATGGCAGAGCTTAGACATGTAGCTTCTGGCCAGGCAGTGCTGCTTGTGGCATGTGGTAAGGATTGGATGGTGTTGGGGCTATTGGAGACAAGGAGCATTCTGTAGTCACTGGTGAATGTGGCAAGGCCACCTAGGGCAGAACTGACCAGTTTCATTTGCTAAATGAGCACCTAATGACCTGTGCATGTGGAGGTTGAACCACCTACTAACTCACTGCCATTTTGCTCTTGGATCTTGTGACCAGATCACCCCATACTCCAGAACCTGACTGTTCATGTAGGGAGGCCTCAGGTCTCCCTCCCAGGCCTTAACAGCAGAACTCCTGGACTCTGATGTTTTGTCTTGTTTCAAAAGACACCCCCCCCCATCTGTTCCAGGAGGTTTCATCAATATGGCAGCCCTGAGTGACATCCTCTGCTGGGCTAATGGAATTCCACTGAGTGACACACAACTTCTTATCTTGGTCTCTACAGGGCCTTATTCTGCTCTGTGCCTGGCTCTCTAACCAACCTCTCTCTCAGAAAGTCTGATGGGGCAGGAGACACTTTCCTTGTGCCCACTGTGACCCCACAGACAATGCCTAGGAGTTTCAGGGGCCCTCCTGGGGATCCAAACACAGGAGAGGCAAGTGAGGGAGGAAGAAGAGGTACCTAGGAGCCAGGCCTGTGTGTCTATGCCTGTACTGGGAGGCTGGACCTGTGAAATCCTTCCTGCTGACTTCCAGTGGTCAAAATTGGAAAATAAATAAACTTTCATAAATAATTTATGTCAACAATAGTTTTCTCTGGGGAGTTTCTGACTGCTTTGGGTAAGAAATGCACTAATTGGGAGACGTGTGATCCAGCCATCATGCACTGTGGTGTCAGGGGTAGCTCTGTTCTCTCGGGTTCCTCCAGGGCTTCTGAGAAGCACATGTGACATGCAAACTGTGGATAATGAGACATCCTCAAGCCAGGAGCCAAAGGACATTCACATTGAAAGCTTCACTAGGGAGAGCTGGTAGCTGGGGGACTATCTGAGCAGAGCGGTGAAAGACTGTGACCTCACAAGCCAGGTGGAATCTGACACCTCTCTGCTCCACAGCAGCCCCCATCACCCATCCTCCTCTGGTCCTGAGCTGGGTTCCAGCTGATGGTTCTACTCGCAGACCACTTCCCTCTGCTGTCAGGCAAGGAAAATTCCTTAAGCATCAGGTTCAGTTCCTCCCAGCTGAACTCTTGGGATGGAGCCAGAGAAAGAGCCTGGATGTCACCAGTGTGTGTGGTGCTGTCATGAGACTTAGTGAACACAGACCACGCTGACTTAGTTCTCTCATTTATGCTTGCATGGGATGCTAGTCTGAGCACCTCCTGTTGCCTCATCTGTGAACACGGCAACAAGTGGCCTCTGCCTTCCTGGGATTGGTCACCCATGAGGCATGATTTCTGAGTGATTTTCATCTTTCTCTCTATTGGTTACAAATTCAATGATTTTTCTGCATAGATTTTACAATGTTATGAAGATTTGCCCATTTGTTTGTTTTGGTGTTGTGAGACAGGGTTTCATGTAATCCAGGCTGATTTTGAACTAGTTTTTTTTTTCTTTTAGAAATAAAATTTCACAACATGTAGCACTTGTTACTTTGAGTTTTTCTTTGTGGCTATTATTTCCCCAAAGTCTGCTTTTCTTGCATAAAATTTTAGAAAAACTATTTTTTTAAATCTGGAAGCTTTTAAACTTTAGCCTTATTCAAATTAATAACATTTTATCATGTATAACTCTAGCTATCTTGGCATTTTAAGGAATTGCTATTGGTGTTTTCTCTGGTAACATTTAGAAGAAACTTTGCTAACCCAGGAGAAGTCTCTGAATAGTTGACCTGGCTAGGGATTATTAGTCTTCTCACTAATTGCCACAGGATGGTGATGTTTTTATAGATGCAACATGAATGTGGAATGCAATTTGATATTATTTATTTCTTTTACCTTCCTGATATGATTTATTTCCCCATCAGCATCATTGTCATACTTGCCTTTGTGTTGCGGGGACAAAACACTCAATGAAAAGCAGCTAATGGAAGGGATGTATTTATTTTGGCTTCCAGCCTCAAGGGGAAGTGTCATAACGTCAGGGCAAAGATCGTAGAGGCTGGGCGTTACATCTTGCCACAGCAGCTGAGCTACTACCTGCAAGGGTAACTGGTCTGTAACAGTCCTAAGCCTGACCCCAGTAACACACCTCTTTCAGCAAGGCTCCACCTTCCAAATTACCACCAGGGAGGGAACAAGTATTCAAAACACATGAGGCTATGAGAGAGATATCATTGAAACCACAACAATCATGTAACAATTGAAGCTTTTAAGTTAAAAACAAAATACCTGATTTGATCATTCCACATTGCAAACATATGCCAAAGCATCACCTATAGCCATAAAATGAATATTTTTTATTTATAAATTAAGAATGTTAAAAATAAATAAAATTCACATCCATGAAAAAAGGTTACCAGTAAGACTATCTATTGTTCCATAGTTTCTCATAAGTGGATAGCATTTTCCAAAGTCTGTTAGCTGCTGTGATGAAAATCAAACACAAACAAAAAAGGGAGGGAAGAAGTATGGGTATAAGCAAGAAAGGAAGAAAGAGAAACTTAAAAACCATTTATTTTTATTTTAGAGACAGAGGGAGAGAGAGACACAGAAAAAGACAGAGAGAGAGAGAGAGAATGAGAGAGAGGGAGAGAGAGAGAATTGGTTCACTAGGGCCTCAACCACTGCAATCAAACTCCAGACACTTGTGCCACTTAGTGGGCATGTGTGACCTTGTGCTTGCCTCACCTTTGTGTGTCTGGCTTACATGGGATCTGGAAAGTTGAATCTGGATCCTTAGGCAAGTGTATTAACTGCTAAGCCTTCTCTCTAGCCTGAGAAACTTTTTTAAAAGCAAGGACATATTCAATAAACATGAATAAAAGCTTCACTTACTGCTTGGCCACAACCATTTCAAAGAAAGCATGAAAGTGATGGCTTGCTCAGATCAGACACACCATGTAGTAGACCAAGGCACTGCCAACAGGGAGCCACGGAGCAGGAAGGAACAGACAAGGTGGCCTCATGCTGGGCAGTACATGTGCTTCAGCTGTTCATGAGCAGTATTATATTGGTGTTTCTGTGTGAATGAACAGAGTTACAGTATGTCACAGCCTCAAGGGATTCTAAACAAATTGTAAGCTTATTTTCTCATAATCAGACAAACATAAATGGTCCCAACTGAGTTAGTACATGAATTACACTGACCACATCTTAAGTATATATTAATGATTATGGTAATATACTACTTCAGGGCATGGCTTCTTAAACTGTTGCTACTCATGACCCATTTTCACCTCAGAAATTATTATTCAGCCACAAATATATAAGTTATAAAATAGGCACACAAATCAACCATATAGTGATCACAAATCATAAAGAAATTTATTTTAAAATAATTCTTTGTTCTACATATAATTGAAGAGGAAAGCAAATTTGCATACTAATGATATAGATGTACTTGTTTATTTCTACACAGAGAATTAAATATTGGGTTTCTTCCCTAACAGGCATGCCACTATTGCACCAGTGGGCACATATTGCCTGGCAGCGCCTTGTGGAACATGCAGGATCCACAGCTGGGTAGAACTATTAATGACTTTTGACCTTCAGTAGCTTACATAACATCTTCCACCACTATGAAGCTAGCCAGGGAGAGAGGAAGCTTCCAGCTCAATTTCTCTTTGTCCTGAATGGAAGCATGTAGTACCTCAGGTTAATCCAGAGGTGCATAGGTGACAAAAGTACAGAAAAATAAATGACTGTTGCATATTTGGCCCTAAATAGGATATCTAAATCACCCCCTCCAAGGCTCACAGAAGAGGGGGTGGAAATAATGTAAGAGGTAGATCTTGGAATGGGAAGGAGTGCTGTGCCACACTGTCTTCTGGATATGACATAGCTATTACATTTATGAACTCACAGAAGCTATGGTTTCCTATACAACAGAGAGCCCATCAATATTGTATTATGGGTGGGAAGGGCTTATAAGACTTCACTCCTCCCAGAGTAGCCATTGGCAGTTAATTGTAGTTGAGCAAGATGGGGGTCATGTCCTCCCATGGTGTAGCCACTGGTAAGTTTCCAGTAAATAACCTACCACCAATGCTCATGCAAGCAACCCTAATTTAACTCAGTGAGTCAACAACAACTTAAAAAGGCATGAAAGAAGAAAGGAGTTTAGTTGTGAAGGAGATTTTTAGTGGGAGGGGAATAAGGGAGAGCAATGAGGGTTGAATTACATTGAAATATATACTTATATGAAATTGTCAAAAGAAAAAAAAAGAGAATTAAATCTTGAAGACTGGGGAAGAGGCTTGGTGGTTGAAGGTGCTTACTGCACAAGCATGAGGACTTGGGTTTGATCACTATCACTTATCTAAAAAGCTGTACCTGGTTGCAGATACCCGTAACCTCAATACTGTGTGGAGGCAAAGCCAGGGGATCTCTGGAGCTCACTAGTCAGCCAGTCTAGCTGAAAAACAATGCACTCCAGGCTGTGGGAGAAATAAGGCAGAAGAGAAAAAGAGGAGGCTATCTGATGCCCTCCTCTGGCCTCTACACACATGTGTTTAAGACCATTTGAGAAATGGTGGAAAAGTTTCCTACTCCCAAGTCACAATTTATTTAATATTTTTTCCTTTTTCTCCTTCTTTTCTAATATTTTCTAAATGAAACTGAAGTCAGCAATTCAAACAGCAATTTTTAAGAATTTATTTAGTTTTTTTATTGACAACTTCCTTAATTGTAGACAATATTCCATGGTACTTCCCTCCCTCCTCGCACTCTCCATCATATCCCCTCCCTCTCTTAATCAGTCTCTATTTTAATTTTGATGTCATCATCTTTTCCTCCTATTATGATAGTCTTGTGTAGGTAGTTTCAGGCACTGTGAGGTCTTGGATATCCAGGCCATTTTGTGTCTGGAGGAGCACATTGTAATGAGTCCTAGATCTGCTTTGCATGAACGAGGAGTTAGACCTATAGATTTGCTCTAGGTCTTCTCATATTATGTGAAGGAGGAGTTAGATCTATTGATAAGCTCCAGGTCTCCTCATGATATGTGAAGGAGAACTCAGCTATAGATCTGCTCCAAGTCTCCTCATGAAAGGAATTTTGAGTAGCCATGTGGCCACATGGGGTAAGGGGAATCAACTGGAGTTTAGATTTATAGAACTGAGTATTACACCCTGTCCCAGAATTCATTATCCACATAACTTTGGGTGATTACATGCTCTAAGCTTTGTTTCATATGTGGGAATACCTGGCATGGTACTCATCACAGGTTGGTCATCCAGTAAATTTGTATTCATATTCTCTGAGATTCTATGGGCTATGTTCAAAGTATACTTGTACATTCATTCTGAGTGCAAAAAAGATTTGGAACAAGATTAGAGCAATTAACATTGCAGCTTATAGGTCTGTGCCTGGAGATCTCATCTACTCAGCATCCTTGTAAATGTTACCAAGTCAGTGACAGAATTCAAACTCATGTCCCATAAACCTCACTCATCATCCCAGTGCCCTTTGGTGTGCCCTCACCTAGGTGGCAGGAAAGAACTCAAGTGGGTGAATAGAGGGTTGGGAAAGGAAGGCAGTGGTGACAGCCTGAAGGCCCTAATGGTGATATACCTACCTACCATGCAAGGGCAACCCAGAGCAGGAGGCCACTCCAGCCCTTACCCATGAAGAGATGCTCAGCATGACGTTGTCCTTCCAATGCACCCTCTCAGTGTGTTCCACATTCTTATGAGGAAAGAGGCAGGCAAGAACCAGATATCTCTGAATCAAATTGGACCCTGTTGTCCAAAACCACAGGGACCAAGCAGCTTGCTTATGGAATTCTCAGGATGCAAAGAAGGTACAAGTCATGGCTGGTTTCAGACATCAAGAAAAATCTCTAAGAGCTGGTGATCACTGTCAATGAAACACTTTTTGAAATTATACTTTCCTTGACATACTGTAACCATATAATCAACAGTTTGCTCATCTATTATATAAACAGAAAGTCCTTCTTCCTGGGTCCCTGACCAAAG
Organism: Orientallactaga sibirica; assembly: GCA_036365145.1. NCBI lineage: Eukaryota > Metazoa > Chordata > Mammalia > Rodentia > Dipodidae > Orientallactaga > Orientallactaga sibirica. The sequence goes on from JAEOAD010000039.1 coordinate 15,155,369, forward strand.
AGCTTTAATGGGTGCTTTCAGCTCTTTTCTCAAAATGTGGCTATTTAGTTTGTCTTCTGTCTATCAAGTTTAGAGATTAGAAAGAATGGGTCCCTGGCCCAGGGTCTCTATGGATTGTAGAGCCTTCAGACTTTTTTGTGATCTTTTGTGCAAAATGGAGGCAATGCATGTTACCCACTTATGACACATGGTATCACTGTCAAATGTGAATAATGTGTGTTTGTCACTGTATTATTTTATTTATTTGTTTCTTTACTCTTAGTTAATATTTTCTTCATTACATCTCAGGCTCAAACAGAAAATAAGACAAAAGGCCTGGTTCAGTCCATCTGGGCTGTTATAACAACATATCATTGACTGGGTAATTTATAAACTGTAGAAATTTATTGCTCAATTTATTCTACAACCTGGAAAGATTAAGAATTAGATTGTTCAGTGACTTTGGGAGGACTGCTTCCTATTGCATAGATGGTAGTTTCTTGATGTTTCCACACATGGTGGAAGGGGCAAAGAGCACTCTGGGGCCTCTTTTATAAGAATACTAACCTCATGACCTCATCATTTCCCAAAGACCTCCTCTCCTAACCTCAGTGGTTAGGTTTCAACATAGGAATTTTGGGGTCATGGATTCAGTCAGACAAAGAAAGCCTCAAAGCATCAGTAGGTGCTTCAGTGACTTTGGCCTTATCAGAATTGCCTACAAACAAAGGCCTGTGGTTATAGCCTATGCTGCAGCAGCCTTGTCAGTCATGGGACACAGTGTATTTGACCTTTAGCTAAGGGGCATAAGAATATCATTGTAGTGAAGACCAAGGTTTTAGAATCATTAACACATAGAGGTCTGACCACAGGCAGTAAGAGGAGTGGCTTCAGGCAGGTATGTGTTTGCTTAAATTTGCACACTCAGGCTGCGTCTCAGGGGTTAATTTATGAGTCACCACTTTATCACAGTTAGTAGTCATATTAATTGTTTCTTTTCCATTAGCATAAAAGCCATACTTCCACAGACTATATGGAGGCCAGTGGCAGGTTTTCCTAAGGTTGTCATTAACAAACGCAGGATCTGCACTCTTCTACCATCAGGCATTTCCAGAATAACGAACAACCCTTGTACTTTCACAGAGCTCACCACAAACGCCAGCTGCACTGATGAGCACAATGGGATTTAGAGACACGCGGATTTTAGGCAAGACAAAGTATTTTCCTTGTTGCTCTTTACGTAAACTGAACTACCATCCCGTTTTCCTGGGTTCCATAGCTCAGCTTTCAAATGCACTTGGCATCATCTGGAAATGGTACAAAATGCAGGTATCTTGGCAACTTCGGGGCTGTGCTTTGCTTCCATCTTGGCCAAGAATCACATCTGCCACAGTTCTCTGCCAATTACAGGGACAACCAGGACAACTTCCACAACCATTAGTGTTCCTACTGCTGTGGTGTCTCATAAGATTACACAGAAGAGCCTTGTGAGCCCGCCTTGGTGATGTAGCCTCTTTGGCTACTCTTACAGTTTTCAGGGCATTGCTTCCTCTGCCTGCCCCACTTCTAACTTCTGACCTTAGGAGGTTGTCTCATCATCTGATGCTGCCTGGGCTCATTTTATCTGTCATCAGTCCCCATTGAGGTTTTTCTGCTTCTGCAGTAAGAGCCCAGCTTCTGTCAGGGGTTAGGCTTCACACATACTTCAACTGATTTTTTAAAAAGAAAGTGCCTTTCCTGCATTTTCATTTAACACCCAAGAGCCTAGTGTTTTATGGACTTACTCCCATGAGCACCCAAAGAAAGAAAACAGCCATATGTGTTGTTGTGCCACTTTGCAGTTTGGGAGAGCAATCACTGAATACTCGAGAGATGAGAGGTGCAGAGGTGGAAGAACTCTGCCATGCACAAGCCTCAGCTTGATGGCTCACATGGCCCAGAAACTGCCAAGGCAGGATCACACCTGCATCTTCCAGGATGAGAGAGAAGGTGAAGTATTCTTGAAGTCAGCAAGAGGTCCAAGTATTCTTGCTTTCCACAAGGATCCTGCACTTTGCTCTGCACACTTCCTTCAGAATCCCAGCCAGGGCCTGTGAGTCTGCCTGTGCCACAGGAACTAGACCTACTGGGACAAGCACTGTTCTTTCCTCTGCGTTTCCCTTTATTTGGAAAGTGAAATCAATATGGTACTTCTGTTAATTTATTTTATTCTTAAAATGCCTCACCAAAAGCCATTTAAGGAGGATGGATTTAATTTGGCTCACAGTTTGAGGGGGTGTAGTCCAGAATGGAGGGGAAGGAATAGCAGTGAATTGAAACAGTGGCAACAGGAGCTTATGGAATGACTTGTTACATCTTGATGGATTCTTGAGTTTGGGCTGGAAGTGGAGCTGGCCTGTAACCCTTAAGGCCTTCTCCTCCTCCCTAGTGATCCACTTTTTCCAGCAAGAGTCTACCTTCTAAAGGTTCCACAGCCTTCTTAAACAGCACCAGCAGCTGGGGACCAAGTGTTCAACTACATGAGCCTGTGGTGGTGGTGGGGGCAGGATTTCACATCTCATCCATAATAGTATTACATCAGTAGATTAAGTCTCCAAGTTGCCTCTATAGTGTAGATTTAAATAAAATCATTTTCTATGTCTACCACAATCACAAATGTTTTAAAATATGTTAAATGATCCTGGAATATTAGTCACCATATTAATATTATACTTATATCACTAAAATACCCTTTGAAATATAGATGTTAGTATAAAAATTTTTTACTCAGCAGTAAAAATATTATAGATACATAGAATACCCTTAAATTTATATCCAGTGATTGCCAAGTTGAAAAATATTCAATCTATGCATCAGCTTGAGTGCACAATAACTGTGGAAACACCATGAGTAGTAGATGGAAATTGAAAACATTCCTTAGGTATGAGCATGCAGTCTTGTTTGAGTAAATGCTGTTGAAATTTAAAATATTTGCTGTTTTCTACTGACTGACTAGAGTAAAAACATCATCTAATTTGTTTTTATTTGAATGGAAAGACACTTGCAAAGGGTTGAGTCTTCATATGTTTCTATCAATTCCATAGTTGAGTGAGTAAATCAAAACAGATACACCTCTGCAGTAACAGGAAATTCCTCCTTTTTTTCTAAACTATGATCTAAATCTAAATTACAATTTTTCTCACAAAGTCAGATTTAATTTTTAATTGACTTATAATTTGCATATAGTGAAATGTCCAGGTTATTGGATTTTGATGCAGCTCACATACCAGTCAAGATTCAGACTTTTCCACACTCCAGGAAATCCCTAGTGGCCCTTCTCAGTCAGGCCCTGGCCCAAAGTGATCTTTTGAGTTCTACCTTCATAGATTATCTAGTCATTTGTCACATATGTAAGGTGGGAGACAAGATACATGTGATATCCCTTGTGATCTGTGGAGAAATGAGTATAGAAACTGGTCACATTGACTCTTAACATTGAGAAGTATCTAAATGTGCAATATTGTACCTAAAAGCCTACAGCTCTCTGAGATGGTCCAAGTGGTCGGAATAGCCTTAAGAGAAAGCTTGATGGTGCTACAGTAAGAGACAGGTATCCATCCACAAAGGAATATATATATAGCACAATGCTTTTTTCCTGTCTCTGTGAACTATCCATGCAAATGCCTTTCACCTCTCCTCTGAAACCCTGGATATGTTTTCCGTATGTGTGTGTGTATGTGTGATTAGCTTATAAGTTAGCCTTTAGGTGAACATAAGTGCCAAGAAAAATCAAGGTGAAGAGTGAAATTTAATGAGTGGTTTGGACTTGTATGTGGGCTGTTGGAAGTTAGAAATTAGAGCAAATTAGGCCAGTTAGCAGCTGCATATCCTCCAGTGCACCGAGCATGGGCTCTACTCAGGCCAGGGGAGCTGCCAAAGCTGTCTGCCCAGGTCTGTATTATAAATAGTACGCTGCTGATTCCCTCAAGACACCCGTGGGCTGGGCATAAGGATGTCAGGCGACATGTAGTGATAGATATCTGGGAGTACAGTGGGGAAGACCACCTGGGCAGTGGGGCACCATGGAGGGAGAAGTGGAAAGGATAGTCAGAAGGTGGGGGAGGGTCCAATATCATTGTATTTAAGAGAGTAAATAACTGCAAGGGAAAGATGGTTTAATTGTCAGCTTAGGACAATTCTAGAGGAGCATTTGGTGATGTTTGGTGTGTAAGTGCTTGATGACGTTGGTATCTGATCCAGTTAGGTGACATCACTGACCATCCAGTAGCTATGGGGTGTGTCTGCTGGGAAGGCTCATGCACTGTGACTGGTTACCTGGCATCACCATAGCCTTTGGACACATGCAATGATGCCTTAGTGATGCAGGGGAAGGACTGAGGCACAGAGGCCAAGATATTTGTGAGAAAGATGGTGCTTATGTGGTGGAAGGTTTGCGAACATGGTGGTTGGACTCCATGGGACCAGAATGAAAAGCAAATCCCATTTCGGTCCTCATTCACATGAACACAACTTTTTTCCATGACATCTTTATGGACAGTGCTATCTGTTTTACAATTATAATTTCAAGTCAGGTAGCAGAGCACACAGTCAACCTTAGGGACTGGAGTCTGGCCTCTGCCATCCAATGCAGAGTACCATGTACCTCAAGCAAATTATCTCCCTTCTCTGAGCTTCCATTTATCTACTCATGAGATATGAAAATAAGGGTCTAATCTGTATCATTTTAAGATCATTAAATGACCATATGGGTGGCAAATTGTTTTGGGTAGATGGAAAGATTCCATAGATTTTACTAATGTCAACATGAACAATCTCTGACATGTAGGACTCCTGTGACTGAAAGCCTTGAGAAATCAGCATGTTTGATTTTATTTTAATCATCAAATGCTTCCCAGCTCCTCAGTCATCTTCATCTGATGGGGTGTCCATTGCTTAACATTCTAAAATGAAAACTGTTCTACAGTATGCAATTTGGAATGATATAACTCAGGTGTGCCAGAGATGATGAGGCATACTGTGATTTCCCATTTCAAGATGAAAATGGTGGGAAGGAGCTTTGGAACATATAAATCAGGGCCTTTATGTCTGTCCCAGGAAAAGGTCTAAGGGGGCTCATCCTGAGCTTCTGGTGGGGTGCACATAGTTTGTCTCCACTCAAAGATGACATGATGCCACCAAAATAGCTTGGGCTGCACTGACTGTAATGTAAAAATAGGCATAATAACAACACTAGGATGTACGTGGTGTTTTTCCTCATGAAATTTCAGAGCAGCTCCCAGTGGGCACAATGACTCACCGACAAGCCGTCTCAAGGGAATTAAGTATACACTGCTTCCTTCTCGGCAAACATTTGGACTGTAATCATCAGCACAGTGTCTGAGGTGCCTGCGTCTGGATGTGTACCCCATTACGCAGAGAAGAGAATGCTTTGAAGTATTCACCTTCCTCCCCCCTCCACATCCTCAGGATGTGACTTGCTTAGGAACCACTGACTTGTCACTCCAAACTGTTAAAAAAACAATTCCAAATATAGATGACAGCACACACTTTTAGTTCCTCTAGAACTCTCCCTCTAGAACAGTTCCAGCTGAGTGGATAAGCTTGGCTAAGGCTAGACTCAAAACTCACCAGGAATTTCCTTCATTCACATTGAAAGCAAGGACAACACAACACAGAACCAGGTTAGTGTCAAGGGAAGAGCCACAACGCTAATTTGGACCTCCAATCAGAAGAAGAACAAAAGCCTCTCTTTGACAATAGCCCTACTGCTGAGGCTCCTGAAGTCCTGCAGCGCTATGAGGCTTTAGCTGACCAGCTGACCAGAACCTCCTTTGATGACAACCCCTGCCTCTGCCTACTTGACTCTGTAGCAGGTCTTGTTCTCCACTCCTCAAAACTGTGAGTGATATTCTGAAGTTCTCTGGACTATTGATCCAGCTCATACTCTACACTCAGGCATTTTTTGCAAAGCTTCAGGACGATGACCCAGTATGACAGTTCATCTGCCCTTAACTCTGACCTCCCAGCTTGCTGTTATCACACTGAACCCCTTGTGATGCCTTGGCTGTAGATATTATGAATGGAAAGATGCACAGAAAGCCTGAGAAGCATGTATGTTCCTATTCCACTGCCGAGGATCTCCACTCCTTGTTGGTTAGCTCCAAGTCACTGGACTGTGTAGTGCAAATCTTAACCATGCTCCCTGAATGGGTGTCTGTTTGATCTCCAGTTTCCTCTACAAAGTTCTCTGCCCTCCAGGATAGACTGGGGTCTTATCCATCTGTGTTTAATCTAGAGTTGCTTCCAGTGCCCATCCCACCACACAGTAAGATGCTAAAATTTGTTATACTAACTTGAATGTCATATCACCTGTATGGACTTCTATCCTGATAATTCAACAGAGGAATTTCACTGAGAGCTTAGGAAACCCTGGTTTCCTTTTCATCAGGCCATCAATAATCTTTGTGGCTCCTGGATCTAGAGGTTGTGTTGTGAGGCTTCTCCTTGGAAGCAGGTTTGTTGACATAGCAGTTTACCCTCAGAGCTCTGGAGGCAGATGTAGGTGGCTCTACCTGTAAGTGGATTGCTTATTTTCCAGGGGTGTATTGCAGAGCAAGGCAGATGATGCCCAGCTCACAGAGGGCTATGTGATCACACTGAATCTCTAAGTGTCCAGTTGATATGTGAATAAAGAAAATGTGGTCTCTGTATACAGTGGGATTCTCTGCAGAGTTTAAAGAAGGGTATTGTGTCATCTGTGAACATGGAAGAACCTGGAGGACATTCTGCTGAGTGAAATAAGTCAGACACGAGAAAGACAAGTGCTACAAAATGCTCTCATATGTAGCATCTACAAAGCCAAACTCAGAGAAGTAGATGGGGACTGCATATTGGCAGAGTGGGTCTGGGGAGGTATGGGTCAGAGGACACAAAGACTCAGGAAGAACAACAAGTTCTGGGAATCTACTGTGCAGTAATGGTGATGGTAGTCCAAAGCAGTGTGTTCTCAAAATGGCTGAGAGCAGAAATGCTTACCACCACAGAAAATGAGCAGGCTAGTCTGTGTACATGTTAGCTGATGTGGCTTTGTGCATACTAGCCTGGTTTACCCACTACACAACATATACATACTTCAAGGCACCATGTTGTACAATGTAAAAATACATACAATTTTGTCAATTAAAAAATTAATAGGTTCATAATTGCCATTGCATTTTTAAGAGTTCTTCACTTAAAATTTTTATTTTTCACGTATATACATGTGTAGATGTGCTGTGTATCTATGTGTCTATGTTTATATGTATGTAGATACATTAAGTATATGCGAGTATGTATGCACACGTGTGTGTATTTGTGTGGGTGTGTGCACACATGTGTGTGTGCATATGAAGGCCAGAGATTAACACTGGGTATCTTTCTCGATCATTCTCCATCTTACTCTTTAAGACAAGGTCTCTTTTTTATATTTATATTTTATTTATATTATTCTAATTTCACACTCATAATGGTGACTCCATTATCCTCCTACCTGTTCTCCCTCTTCCAAAGGGACCGTCATCAATGGGGAATGTGGGTCATGCATTGTGGGGGTGACTACCCCCACAATGAGTTCTGGGGGGTAGGCCAAGTCTCTGTGCATAATGACCCAACTTGTGGCTCTAACATTCTTTCCACCCCCTCTTCCGTGAATTTCCCTGAGCTACGTTGGGGTCATTTTAGTTCTAATTCAGTGATGAGGTTTTGGGAGCCTCTGTGTCTCTGGATATCTGGCTTAGTAGGAGTTGGATGTTCTGTGTTTATCTTCTTTAGCCTTTTTCTGGTGTCATGATTACCAAGAATGCTATACTCTTGCCCTTCCCCGCATTACTCTATGGTTTCAGCTGGGGCCCTGGTGAAGTGTGATTGGCCTATTTTCCCTTTGGGTTCGTTGAGACAGGGTCTCTTGATGAACCTAAGAGATCACCAATTTGGCTAGTCTGAGTCAGGAAGTCTCATAGAGCCTCCTTTCTCTGCCTCTCCAGCTCCAGGATTACAGATGTGAGTCTCCATACTTTTTTTTTTAACATGGGTCCTGGGGATCTGAACTTATGTCCTCATGGTTGCATGGCAGGCACTTTACCCACTGAGCATCTCTCCAGCTCCAAGCTATTTACATTTAATATAAGAATAAAATTTCAACTTATTTTCTGTATCAAAAGAAAAATGCACATATTGATGATGTGACTGTCATTAAACCAAATAATTCTCTGGTCAAGAAAATGAATGGATTTAAGTTAACGCTTGTGAAAAGTTTCAGCATCTTGCCTGGCTCCATCAACAGTTGCTTGATGAGTATCTGCTGTGGACCATTGATGATAAGAGCTCTTCAACTCTGCTTAGCTCCCACATCTGCAAGTCCCACAGGAAGGAGGAAATCACCTGCAGCACAAAGACCCAATACCCCTCAGAGCCACCTCTGGGGCCACCGAGAAAGCACCAGAAGTTTGCCTCTGGCCTCATAGCGAACTTGAAGTCCTGGCCTATACTTCTGCTGGTACTACCAGCTTTAAAGTTCAAATGTACATGAGGAGACAGTGGCCACCACTGAGACACAGGGTGAGTTCAGGGTTATGAAAAGGCCAAGCACCAAGGCATCTCACTGATTTGTGGTGTAAATCAGGGCTGGCATTTCAAAGACAGAAGACACGATGGTTTACATGCAGCTGAGTTTGAAGCGGACAGTCCCTCCGAAGAACAAAGATGCATTACAGTATGTCTGGAGGGTAAAGTGACTAAAAGTGGGGAATGATTGAGTAGCTAGCCATAGAGATCTCAGGCTCTTTTGTGATTTGAGTACGGTGAAGGCTGGAGCACAGTGCAACTTTAGGCACGCAGACATCACACCTTGCATCACACGCATTCCTAACGTGGACTATTGAAACAGAGGTCACAGTATTGGGAGTGTTTCAGAGAGGATGCTCATCAGGTTCAATCAGACAGCTGCCAGGACAGGAGAAGATTGGAAACGCAGCCACTGCCTCAAAGCGCGTATCGTAAATTAGATCAGGACGGCCTGCAGCTGGCTACTTCTCTAGCTGCACCAGCTGATTCTGTCTAGAGACTGTGTGACTGAACTGCACATTCTTTTTTCGTAAGTTATCTGAAATTATTTTGTAAATAGACAATTTATTTTTAATTGTTGACATTCATGTTTACATGTGTATAAATCTAGTTACATAGAAGTACATGTGTGTTTGTGTGCATGTGCATGTATACACACACATGCACACATACTGCTGTGGCAATTGTTTGCAGAGCTCCCTGAAGTCCTCTTTCCCAGAGCCCCACATATGTTCTTTCTCCTTACATCGTGTCTACAGAGCCCTTTGTTTACACTGGAGAGGATCAGGATTCTTCTCTGGTGTCTGAAGACAAGCCAGGGGGGTGAGCCTTTAGGCATGGCCATTTAAGCAGCAAGGGCAGAGTCTTACAAAGTGAGTTCACTCCTTCCTCTAGAGTCTCAGCCTTTGCCATAGCAGGTCCCATCTGTAAGACCCATCTTCTTGTGTACTCAGGGAATCTGGACCCAAGCAGGCAGCTTGCAGCTGTGAGCATACTTGTTACCAGCTGAGTTGGTGGCACATTACTCATTTTAGACACGGGCAGGCAAGGACACAATGTCCAGTGACCTGAGTCTCTCAGCATCTAGACAGAACAATTGTCTCCAATTGCAGGGATGTGTCAGTGGCTCTCCCTGCGTGACCGCAGTGCCTGAGCCCTCCGATGTCCGAGTGTGGCTCCAGTCACTGCAAAAACGATTTCCACAGACTCATCATTTCAACAAATGAAATACATATTTAAAGAATATAAAGCATGAATTGTGTCAGGTTCACTGATATGGGCATAAAAACACAGGAGAAGAAGCAGCAGTTGCTTGGCTAAGAAAATATTTTGTAGACACAAGCAAGCACCACAGCAAGGTTGTGCCCATGGTCTTGTAGGCTAAAAGTCTGGGGTCCAGGTCTGACAGGGCTGGCTTCTTCTGAATCCTCTCTCTGCAGGCTTGTAGATGCTGTCTTTCCCCTGTCTCCTCATGTGATCATCTCTCTGTGTCTGTCTGGTCTACACAAGGCAGTCAGCCTATGTCTGGGAAGTTCCACAGTCTCTGAGGACTTCAACACCTGCAACTTCTCTGCCATTGGAAAGACATGCCTTTAGGGCTGGGGTGTGACTCAGAAGGTAGAGCCAAAATCACCGTGTATAAACCAGGTGTGGTATCCTAGCACTTGAAAGGCAGACGTGAGAGGATACAAAGTTCAAGGTCATCCTGGCCTACATTTTGAGTATGAAGCTACATGAGATCTCACTTAAAAAAATAAAATAAAATCTTATAAAGAAAGACATGGCTGTACTACCCTACACTATAGAAGCCTTGTGACCTGGGGCTTTTTGTGTGGGCACTGCTCTATGATGTGGGCATGTCCCCTTCTGATGCCAGCTGAGGGTTCCTTCCTCCCAGAACCAGAGGGAGTTAAAGCCTCACAGCCAGCTTAGCAGGCAGTGACACTCCACATGGCTCAGTTGTCTGGCTTTGGCTACAAAGAAGTTTAAAGAACACAATGGAGCTACTCCTGGATTTGTGTGGGCTCTTCACTCTTCACAGAACAACCAGGAGCCTGCTGATCCATGTGCTTGCTGATTATGCTGCAGGCTCAGTGAGCGATTTGACTTCAGGGCTGATGTTTAATGATGGGAAGTGGAAGTCAAGCTGGCAGACTCAGTTGGCTTCACTGCAGTGCTCTGAATCTTAGTCCCTTTGTAGCCCAACCTTGGGAACCAGCCTGAGGCTGGGACCAAAACAGTAGGGTGTGCTTAAGTCACCTAACACTCACTGGATTTTGAAGATAAAACATGCCAGGTGGGCATGCTGCATGCTGGACACCCTCAAATATCTGCTGGCTTGTTTGTGTTTCTGTGCCTTCCTTGTGCTGTTAATGAATGGTTCAGGAAAGCTGTGGTATCTGGTTTGTGTTTGCCACTCTGTTGAGTTTCCCTGGAACTCCTTGTTATCACTAACCAGAGGCCTCTCGATCCTGCATCATCCGTCTATCTTCCTGAGGCTCAGACGTGTTTTGTTTGTTGAACTATGTAAAACTTTAGCATGAACACAAGCTGGTAACTCCAAGAGTGTTCTTACAAGTGGTGGCAGGAGGATGAATTCTCCAGAAAGACTAAGAGGGGGTAATGGATATCAGTCTGTCCAGAATGCCAGTAGTTCCTCTGGCCTCTGCCATACAATCTCTTCCTCTGCCAACTGGTCGTGGATGATGATAATGAAGGGACCACTGCCCAGGGAAAAGTACAGGCAGGTGAAGATAGGTGCTACCAAGCTCCCCACACTATTTGTGGAGAGAGACAGATGCTGGTTTTGATGATCACCCCTACCTTCAGTTCTGCATACTGTACAGAGATGCCGGCTCCCATGAGGTGGGACGAGAAATGCATTTTTGTTGGTATTGTCTCCTCTCTGTGGAAGGAGCTGCACTTGTCCTGCACTGAGAAGGAAATGGATTATGCTGGCATCTACTTTGTGGCTAGAAACCAATGATGGCTCCCGCTTTGAAAGGATAACTAAAACCTCAAAGCTGAGGCCTGCATGTTCTGCACCATGACATTCTGAAGTGAGCTGAAGGGGCCTGCCACACAGATTACCCCTGCCACAGTAACCCTCTGGTCAGATCCTGGGGGAGCAGAATTCCAGGGTGTTTCCCACAGCAAGATGGTGCTGGCATCTTATGCCCTGTCAGGTTTTGTGTATGCTGGGGATGCGGGCTCTGCCCCTGATGCCTATTGGAGCAGGTGGGTGGAGAAGGGCATCTGCAGTGTTGATGGCGTCCTCACACAGAACACGATGAGCTCATCTGTGGTCAACATGGAAGGGATAGGATTGGCCTACAGGACTGGTTTGTCCCAAGTAGGCTGTCAGTGGATAGAGGAGCCAAGTGACAAACAGGGCTGGGAAGGGAGTGTACGAGCACACACAGAGGACAGCCAGGTTACTGGGTCAGCTGTCCACAAAGGGACACAACAAGAGGAGCCACAAAAGGTGCAGGGGATGAAGCCAGCAATGAAGACAGAGAGACAGGAAGGCTCACAATGGAGGGGAACAGTGAGGAAGGGAGAAATGCTCTGCCCTTCTCTCTAGCACCATGCACATAACCTAGCCAGGTCTGGGAGAAGAGAGGCATGTGTACACCGGTGCTGCTAGGCCGGCTGGCCTCTCTTCTATTTAGGTGTGGCTGGCGGTGATCTGCTGAGGCAGAGAAGAGACATGACATGCTGAGGTGTGATGGAAAATCTTATTACCTTTGTGTCCACAAGCACAGTGGTCACACCTGGCTTTTGGCCCTTGACACCATTGTGCAACTTCTCTGAGTGTCTCTTTAAGCCTCAGCATTGTATATGAGTGGCATCTTTCGGCCAAGTCTAAGAGAAATATTTTCACATATGGAAAGCTCAGCCTTCTCACTATTGAATTTTACAAAAAAAAATTCCAGTTGGAGGCCTGCCTTTTCCATCTGGACGAGTCAATCAATTAATGTCAACAAATCAATTAAAGTTTACATGAAAATTACCCCGGTGGCCACCGAGGGTTCACCCGGGAGTTTTGGTACAGCTGGTTGTTAACAGCACCATCAGCTACGTTAAGGAAAGTGCCTAAGCGATGACAAGTGGCTGAGCCCCACGTGAGCACTCATGGCCATCCACACATCTGTGTCCCTCAAGATAGCATCTGTTGGTGGTGTCTTATTTTCCTTTTGACATTGCTTTTAATAAAGGCTCTTTGGTCATAATTCATTGCTCACCCTTGGTGTATTTGTGATAACTTTCAGGAATGCCACTTGGGCTGGGGTCACCATATAAATCCTCTACCCCACCTCTCCTTTAGCCCCAAGAGCACCTTGCTATAGGGTGTATAGTTTCCAATCTCTGCTGAGATGGTATGTGTAGGCACCTGTGATTCCTTAGTAAGCAGGCATTTGTATTTGGATTTAGACATGGCTCAGAACCGAGCTGGACTCAATTTGATGACTGTAAGCAGTTTGGCTCACACGAGCCTCTGAGTTTTGCCCTCATGACACAGTATACACAGGGTTTGTGTGTCCACTATGCTGCTGAGGAGGCAGTGAATGAGCACAGCCACCCTCCCTTTCTTTGGAAACAGAAGTGGACAAATTGCTGGGAAGGTTCACCTGCAGCTGGTCCTCCCAGCCTCCCATCCCCTGTACACACCACTTCATGGACAAACCCAGCTGTATGCCAACTGGGAAGAGAGCTGAGTGACCTAGAATCAGGAGAAAATGGAGTGAAGGCATAAAGTGGGAAAGAGGAAGAAGCCCACAGTGGTGAGGAGAACATGTGAGTATGGGGTAGGTGCCAACACAGGTATCATCTCCTCAAAGGCCTGTGACGTCTACTCTATACCACTGAACTTGAGGAGACTTAGGGTTAGGTCCTGTGACCTCTAGTTAGCACATTATCATCAGTGATCAACAGGTAACCTTATTTCATAGGTGTTTCTGTTCAAAGACACCTTATTTAGTAACTTCTCTTGCTTCATTAGTGTGGAACCCTCACCAACAGCACTGTAACAGAGTGGCGATGGTACACAGCGGTTTAGACTTCATCAGCACAGAAATTGTCTTAGATGGTTTGCTGTAAAATTCCTCAGCTTTACCATGGTATAAAAGCAGTACACATTCAGTAGAATTTTAAGTTTTGATCTTGTCCTTGGTTGGTGTCATGTAGTACAACACTCCATAGTGCTGGGCAGTTGCATTGAGCTGAAGTTCCCATCAGCCACACAGTCTCCAGGGAAACACGATGCTCTGTGGCATGCAGTGTTATAAGCCATGGAGGTCAGCAGGTGGAGTGAAGTGCATTTATGTGCGATGCATTTTTAACTTACAGTATTTTCCATTGTAGTGAAGAGTGTGTCCCCAATAGCACCAGTCCTCAATTTGAGCTTTAGGTCTGCTCCTTAAATCTTTTATTACCAAGAACCATGTGTGGTGGTGCATACCTGTAATTCCAGTACTCAGGAAGCTGATACAGGAGGATGATGAGCTAAAGGCTAGCAAGGCCCTATCTTAGAAAGGAAGAAAGAAAGAAAGAAAAAGAAGAAAAAGGAAACCCTCTTATTAACTTTTTCCTATCATGTGACAGGACAAAGGTGATGTTTAGGTTTTCTGACAATGGTCCAATCTGGAAAAAGAAGTAAACTCAAATGGACATTTTCCTGAAATAATTTCAACATACCCAGCAAGTGCTGAACTTACTGAAAAGAATTTTAATGTATTGAAAAAAAAAAACTTCATAGAAATGAAATTGTACTGTCTTCACCTTAAGTAGCAGCAATTGAAAGCTCAGCTAAACACATCTCTTTCAGGAATTCACTTTAATGAATAAATAAACACGTTGTAAGATTGGAGTTGGTTAAGCCATTCTCTTGTAACACAGTTTGGCTCTCAATTTATGTAGCAATTTCCCTTTTTTACTTACTTATTAGAAAATGGATTATAGGCTGTAGAAATGAGCACATGTTACACATTAACAGATCTGCTGGTATTCTGGGCAGTCATATAAGTTCAAGCACAGGGTGCTGGGCCCTCCTGCCACTGTCACCAACTGGGTCAGGAATCACAAAAGTTGGCTCCAGAAAAGGATGGAGATTTTGGAACAATAAACTCTCTGACCAGTGCTCATACCTGGGAGACTAGTGCTATGTCACTTTCTGGCAACCTAGAGCTGTGTAAATCTGATGGTTCTCACTCATATTGAGGGTTTGTGTCTGGAACATTTTGGTTCCAGAACCTTTTTAAAAATATTTTTTATCATTCATTTATTTATTTGAGCGTGAGAGAAAGGGAGAGAGGAAAGGAGAGGGAGTGAATGGGTGTTCCAGGGCCTCCAGCCACTGCACACAAACTCCAGATGCATGTGCCACCTTATGTTTATGTAGGTCTTGGGCAATCCAACCTGGGTCCTTTGGCTTTGCAGGCAAGTGCCTTAAGTGCTAAGCCATTCCTCCAGCCCTGGTTCCAGGACTTTTCACTGGATGAGAGCTTATCAGATAGAAGGCAAACTGCTGTGGTGAACATGTTGGCAAAGAGTGTTTAATTGCTGAGTGGATAGTGAGCACCAGCAGATTAGTCTCCTGGTTCTTTGTGATAACCACATGCACGGTCTGAAAAACTCCCAGGGGAGGCTGTCTTTGTAGTGAAGTGGAAGTTGTGCATTGCTGGGAAGGTTCTACTTTTTGGGGAAAACGTGGAGAAGTAAGATATGACTCTGAAAAGGGGAATATAATGACCTAGCAGAATTAGACCTGATAAGAAATGGAGGGATATGGGTGTTCTGGAACAGGGCACCACCACCGCTGACCCTCTCCAGCAGTCTGAGTGGAGACTGGTTTTTATTGGCCATGGCCCTCTGATCTCAGTGACAGTGCTTTGACTTAATTCCCTCTGCGTATGGTTCGATATCATTCGCCTGTTTGCTCAGTTCCCAAACGGGATGTAGTCTCCTCTCCAGCCTCTCATCCAGCATATTGCCATTCCTCATTGAGCAAGGCCCTCAGCCCCTGGCTCTCAGTTTGCCTTTGGTTCTTGTGAAAACCATGCTTCACTTGAGCTCCTCAAGGACACTCAATAGAGTATGGTCTAAAATGATTCACAGTGTTTTCATTCAGGCCACGATGCTTATTCATCATGAAGCATCCATCTAAATTCTTGTTCTTTGGGGAGGGGGGTGCAGACAGGATCCTGAGATAGTGGGGTTGTTTTTTTGTTTGTTTGTTTCTTGCTGAGTTCTGCATTTGGCTGACCTACTCTGACTTCCTGTAACCCCAGCAAGGGCAATCCCACCTGTATCTCCCATCTCTTGCCTCAAGGATGTCATTCCATAGGGGCCATCAGTAGCAAATACAGGATGAACATGCCTCAGAAGGGTGCAATCCTGACCTGCAAGTACCAGATCTTTTCTGAAGACACATGAGATCAGGGAGCTGTGGTTGGGCACATACACCTTTGCTTCTATATATAACTAATTGCTGATTTTGCTGGACTGAAACCTGAAGTGAACTTGGAGACAGCGTGGCTTTACTTCTCTGCTTATTGTGTGTGAGTGATAGCCACCGCTGGCTCTGGAGAGATAGTCCATTGCCTTGCCCACTGCCTCCAGGTTGTGCTATTCAGCTCAGATGGTGCCTTTGGAGCTCTTCGGCACTGGAGCCTCTGAGGAAGTAAGCCCAGTCTTGGGAAGAAATACCTAGAAGATATTGTTGGGCAGGGAGCAGACAAGGGGACCCGTGCCTGGTATAGCAGGAAGCCACAGTGTCCCTGCACACAGGAGCAAAGTTTCTGGAGCCCAGAAGAAGCAGGAGCCCCTGAAGAGAGAACCCCTGTGTTAGTCAGCATTCTGCACAGAACAAAGCCAAGGGCAGAGTCTGCGTTCATGCATGTGTGTGCATATCTGTGTGACTCTATTAAGGAATTGGAAGCTCATAGAATTGTGTAGGCTTAGCACATCCAAAACCCACAGAGTTGATTGATTCTTTCTAGGTTCTGAAGCCAGCAGGCTGTTACAGAACCAAGCACAGCCAGTGTCCCAGCTTCAGGGCCTTCAAATAGGGAAAAGCAAAACAAAGAAAAACACTCTTATTCAGCCAAGGAAGGCTTTTGTTCTGTTTAGCTTTCATCTGATTGGATAAGGCCCACTTCCCTAAAGAAAGGACTGTCTGTTTACTCTGTCCACTAATTAAATGTGAATTTTTTCCAGAAATGCCCTCACTACACACACCATTCATGTTTGACCAAATGTCTGAGTCCTTGGTATGCTTGATATGTAAAATTTTCTAGCAATGCCACCCATGACTTCCTTATCCAACAAAGCTCTAAGAGACGCAGGCTTAGCGCTCTCTCTCTCTCTCTCTCTCTGTGTGTGTGTGTGTGAGAGAGAGAGAGAGAGAGAGAGACAGACAGACAGACAGAGATTTCTGCTTCCAATTGGTTCTCTCAGTCTCACATTGTCTGTGGATACCATATAATGGATAAACCCCAGTTGAATATCAGTTTGGAGAGCCAAGTGACCAAGAACAAGGATAAAGGAAAGGAAAGGAAAGGATAGCCCATGGTGGGAGAGAGGGAGGGAGGAGGAAGCCTCACAATGGTGAGGACTACATGTGAACACAGGGTAGGTGCCCATAGCAGCACAGCTTCCCTCAATGTCTTAGTGGCTAGGCACTGTAAAGCCCTCAAGGTTGCTCAGTCGACAAGCCTATACCACTGCTCCAAGGGAGACTCAGCATGAAATTCTATGACCTGGTCAGCATATTTTTATCTGTATAACATTAAGGAACCTTGTTTCAAATGTGGTTTTTATTTATTTATTTATTTTTATATTTTTAAATTTGTTTTAATTTTACATTTATATTGGTGCCTTCGCAGCAGCCTCCTCCCTATCCTCCTTCCTCCAAAGGGACCCTCCTCATTGGGTAATGTGGGTCGTGCATTATGGGGGTAGCCAACAGTTATTTAAAATTTAATTAATTAATTAATTTATTTATTTAAGAAAGAGATGGAGAGAGGAAAATGCAAAGAGAGAGAGAGAGAAGAATGAGCATGCCAGGGCCTCTAGCCACTGCAAACATTCCCTGGACACACGTATCACAATGTGCATCTGGGTTTATGTGGGTGCTGGGGAATTGAACCTGGGTCCTTAGGCTTCACAGGCCCACACCTTAACTGCTAAGCTCTCTCTCCAGCCCTCATATGTGATTTTGTTAAAAGATACTTTATTTACCTTCTCCTTTCTGTCCATCTGCATTGAACTCCCCATCAATAGCACCATAACTTACACTGAATGCTGAAACTTCTACACGTTTTCTTCATAAGGCACATCACAGACTTTATGTGCTTAGGAAGTATGCTTGGGGTCTGTGTGAACAGCAAAGTTGACATGCCACCAGTAAATGAGACACTGTACAGTGGGAGCTGCAATGGGACCAGGGCTTCATCTTCCTTGCCCTGACTGGGGCCATTTGCACGGTGTTCAGTTCTTTCCACCCTGCTTGGGTCCATGACTACTCGAGTGCAAGCCTGGGGTTCTACATAAATGTTGGTGAGTAGAAACTATAAAGATAGAGTCTGAAGCTGAGAAGAGTCAACTGTGCCTGCAGGATGTGCTGACAGTATGAAGGGTAGAGGTGGGCAGAGAAGAAGCCTGGGACTCACATGCCAAGAGGGAGCAGTGAAGGTGGTAGGGCAAGCACCCTATAGGGGGATGGTTCTTGCTGCGAGGAACACATACCTCCTATCACACGCATGCACCTATTAGGCATTCAGTAGCTCTGAAAAAGTAAAGTATATCCTTCAGTGAAAAGGCCTTTGTCCATATACCCAGGGGGTGAGAGAACTCATTGCTTGTGTTGTGTGGATGAGTTATCTGGCTCCAGTGTCATTCACCCTGCAGGGCTGGGGACAAAACCTTGGGTACTGGTCCTAAAGTGGGTAGGATGATGAGAAGGTACTTGGCTCATCAGTGGTCCGCAAACCTTGACCACCATGGGACAGCCATTTCTATTTATTTATTTAGTTAGTTATTTTTCTTAATTTTTATTTTTTATTAGCAACTCCCATAATTATAGATGATAAACCATAGTTACTACCTCCTCCCCCTACATTCCCCTTCACAGTTCCACTCTCCATATCCCCTCCCCTTCTCAGTCTCCTTTATTTTTGATGTCAGCATCTTTTCCTCCTATTATGATGGTCTTGTGTAGATAGTGTCAGGTACTGCAAGGTCATGGATATTCAGGCCATTTTGTGTCTGGAAGAGTGCATGTGATAGAGATGTTTCAATGCTGAGCACTCCTCTGTCACTTCTTGTCATCACTGTGGTGTCTTCTGAGTCATCCCAAGGTCCCTGCTATCTGAAAAGAGAAGCTTCCCTAACCAAAAGTGAGAGTAGCATTAATATAGATGGGTGTGAACATTAAGAGAAGTGCTTACCAGGCAGTTTGGTGGGCATAATATATACATTTAGGCAGACACCAGCAGACGTTACACCCCTAGACCTCATGACTTCCCCCATCATAGGTTTTCAGTATCAGGGATGTATTCCCTCCTGTGTCTCCAGTCCAATTAGAGAGCAGTTGGTTTCCCCCATAACAGACATGCTGCTATTGCACCCATTGGCTTATTTGGCCAGGCTGGCCAAATTTAAGGCTTGCAGTGTCCACTATTCTTTATTCACACTGGTGATTTCTCTCTCTTACATGGAGCTGCCTGCAGCGTAGTTTTTCCAGCTTTCTGTCAGCTGGTCTACACAGAGGAGGTTTTCAGCTCAGCTCCAGCAGGATTTCTCAGTGGCCTTGCAGCCCAAGCATGTAGAGTCTTCAGCAATAGGGTCTTACCATCTATTCCTGGTGGGAAACCAAGGGCTTCGGCAATAGCCTGTAATGTTTTGGGGGCATCAGGGACCTCCCTGGCCAACTACTCACTGGAAGGTATTGGGATGGCCATTTCTTAGTGGTTACCCTTCCCTTTAACTGGTGCTTATGACCTCTGACTGTCATTCTCTCTGGAAAGGGAGAAAGCCTGTAATTGTGCCTTCTCCTCCTCTGAGCCCTGTGACTCCATAGTTTCTGGTAGTGTCTGTCCTCATAACATATGCAAGCTCCTTCCAGTCTGGGCCTTCTAGTTCCTGTGAGTGGGTACCCTTGGCAGGGGCCTGAGCATAGAATGCAGGCAGGAAAGGGATGGAAATCCACAGAGAGAATGGAGATGAGAAATATGTGTGTATATATATAATTTATTTCAATGGCATACAAAGAACTTGGCTTCATTATGATGTTTTTAAAACAAATATTTTTTGTTTCCTTTTCCTTCCCTTCTATATCCCTGTCTTAATGTGGATATACTGTTAAGTGGTACTTACGTGCCCTGGAGTCTGGGACCATGTGATCACAGGGCCAGTCATGTAAGAGAGACCTGGAGTGCAGCCAAGGGTTCTGAGTGAAGGAGCAGGAGGGGAGGAAGACGAGGCACACAGTCTCTCTGAAACCTCCACAGGAACTCAGCCTGAGAACAGCGGAATTTAGGCACAGAGTCATTTAAAATCCTCAGGTCTCCAGAACAGAAATGTGTCATTTAATGAGTTGCTACTGTGGGGAGAGAAAATGAATGCAGACCACACAAAAATTTACATGTTAAGCTCATGATTTAGCAACTGTGTATCAAAGACTGATGTGGTCCAGGTCATGGAGTTACCATGACACAGGGGCTTGAAGTGACAGTGGTTTATGTGATGCAAATCCCCTTCAGCACCAATTGGTGTTCACAGATATAGAAATGGGTGCAAGCCTATGTAACATGTGTGTACTTACATAACTGTCGGTGGGGGGGGGTCGTGTGTGTACCTATGGATATGTGTGCATACGGTGGGTAGACCTGATCTGAGGAGCACCTTGGCTTCCCAGGGTTGTTTTCTTGCTCACTGATAGTGTCATCTTGTTGGAAGCATGGTCTTTTCTCTCTATTTTTTAAAATATTATTTATTTGAGAGAGTGAGAGAAGCAGACACATACACCACACACAATGGACACTTGTTCCCCAGCTCTCTGCACTCAGCATCACCTTGTTGTTGGCTTTCCCCAGGACTAGTTCTGCAGTTGTATGTTTGAGAAAGCACTGATACAAAGTGGGCAACTGAGGCACAGAGTTATAGTCTAATAGCAGGCGTATACAACTCCTTGAACCCCAGAGAGCCATGTCCCATGCTTCTTGTTCTGCTGCTACAAACCTTGTCAAATAGTGAAGTGCTGAATATCATATGGGCACAGTAACTGATTTTCCTGAAACGTCACTGTGCACAGGTGTATAGGACACACTCATGGGACTGGGAGGATCCTCAGGGAAGACAGACATTTATTTGCATCTGTACACATTCTGCCAGGAATGGGTATAACATCTGTAAGAAATGGCCATAGTATGTCACAAGGCTTGTTTCGCAGTCTTTTCTGCCATAGCCATGGAATAGAAATGAGGATTGATGAAACAGGCCAGATGCACTCCCAGGATACCCTCAGAGGCAGCTGGTTAAAGCCCACCACACTCAGGGTCTGCCTTCCCTATTGATACTGACTACAGGCTAGACTCTGCTTACACGGGTGCTTGGAAGGGCTTTGGGAGGAGTCCCCAGGAACAGGCTGATAGGGCTTTCTTCCTGAAGATGTTCTCAAGCGGAAGTGCCAGTCTGGGTGATCTCCCCTGCCGCCTCCCTGCTCTGTGGCAGCTGACACCTGTCCCATGACACTGCCCGTACTGGCATCAGTATCACTTCTCATGACATCATCTTTCACACTCCCAGCAAGTCTGCATGGGGGAAGTCCACTCTTGGAGTCAAGACAGTTCTTTCCCTGGACCTTCCACGCTCACTGTCTAGAAAGCTGAGCCCTGTTCCTGGTTCTTAGTCTGTAGTGATAATACCGAAAAGCAGGCTGAACTTCAGCACTATTGTGGTCCCCTCCTCTATGGACTTCATGGTCTCTCCTATGCAGGAGCTGCGCCCTTGACAATAAGACTTTGGACTAAATAGTACTGACCCTAGGATGGGGTCTGTTGTTTGGACATTGTCTCTTGCAGATTTTACAGTACACAATTTTTTAAAAATTTATTTTATTTTATTTTATTTTATTTTATTTTATTTTATTTTATTTTGAGAGAGAGAGAGAGAGAAAGAGAGAGAGAGGGAGAGGGAGAATGGGTGCACCAGGATGTTCAGCCATTGCAAATAAACTCCAGATGCATGTGCCACCTTGTATATCTGACTTATGTGAATCCTGGGGAATCGGACCTGGGTCTTTTGACTCTGCAAGCAAGCACCTTAATCGTCAAGCCATCTCTCCAGCCCTGAGTCTGTAATTTAATCTTACATCCTCATTATGATTTCAGTCTAAGATATTGTAGTTTAGAATGTCATCTGATGGGTGGTTACAACGTCATAATTATTAACTCACTCTTCTCCTCCAGCCAATAAGCCAATATATCCTTCTTTCTTGTTAATTATCAGGCACAGTTTAGTCAAATCAGAACCCTACCAAAGACTCCACAGTTTGCACTTGTGGGCTGCTTCTGTGTAGAGTTCAGAGTGGGAAGCTCCCATTTCTAAATGACAGGCCAGGGACCACAGGAAATAAAGGGACAAAACATGCTAACTAGATTTACAACAGACCCAATGGAATAACAAAGTGTCACCGTTTTGGTTAGTTCTAAGATGCCACGTTAGCTGCTGTGATATTCTAAGAACTTTTTTAGAGACATCATAGGAATGCAGGAGAGGCCACTAGGGGTCTCACTGTTGGGATCTTTGGGGAGTTCACTGAGAGCAAGGCTCCATAGACAATGGGTTTAGCGAGCATAGCCACAAAAAAACTACTTTATCGCAAGAAGAAAATTTACCCTCTGAGCTCCACAAACTGAGGCTGCTTCTCACTGAGCTACTCAGATGCGTTGGGTCACGAGGCCCTTTTTGTGTGAGCCCTTTAGCTGATAAACTTCCTGTTCTTGTAGGAAGAGAGTGGCTGAGGGCCCATATAGTGTCCTCCACCTCTTTGGCCTCCTAAAGATCCAACAACCAAGCTGGCAAGGTTACATTACATTTCCCCGGGCTGGCCATGAGGTTTCCCACAGCCATTGGGCAATTTTCCTGGTCCTTGTGAGTCTGTGGCATTGAATTCTGGACTGGACAAAAGCACAGTGTGGGGCATCACCTGTGCTCTCACCTCTTACTGAAGAACAGGTCATGAGCGTGGGGACGTAGGCTTCTGCCAGCTTAGCCAGGCAGAGGCGTCTTCATGGAGCCGGCCCTGACTTTGCACAGCTGGGCTGGGTTTGCTGGAATTCTCTTTCTCACATGGGGCTACCTGAAGTGCCATTTCCTCTAACCCGTACTGCTGTCTAGGGAGATGCCTCGTGGCTGTCCTCTTCCCACTGTATTGATCTCATCCGTAAAGTAGTATTTCCATCCCAGGGCATTTCTTTCCTTTGCAGAACTCTAATGACCTTTGCAGTAGTTTCCATATGTCCTTCAGGCCTTGAATCCTTTCTCAAGAAAGGTCAATGATTCAGGGGCAAGAAACCCCCTGCAGATGCCCAGAGAGGAGATCTGAACTTGTATGCTATCTCAGAGCTCTGCCAGGAAGCATGTCTTAGTGGGTCTTAGAATACCAGGTGGGCTATGTTCCCACACAGCCACTCCCCAGTGGGGACTGAGGACAACTCACCCTAACCTTGCCCTCAGAAACTCACGGTAAAGAATAGAATGGGGTAATATCTGATATTTCTAACAGATTTAAGGAGTTGATGCAGTCCTTCCTCCCCATACCCCTTCTCTCGCACTCTCTCATCCTTAGAATTGTTTGTCTGAAAGCCAGGAGAGAGCCTGATTTGCAGTTGCTTAGTTTATGGTAATTTGATCACTTTGTGCCAGAATGTCCTTTTAGACCTTCTGTCCTGACAGGGGAACTTTTGTTACTTTGGTAGATAGGCTTACAGACCCTGAGCAGTATAAGAAGGGCCTTCTGCACACCCATGACCCTCACTACTCCTTAGCTGACTTGGGGACCACACCCCCTCATTTTCTAATGTCTCTTTACCTCTCTGTCTTCCTTGTCAGTTCCTGGATTTTGAAAAGATCATTTTTTTTTTTTTTTTGTTTTTCAAGGTAGGGTTTCATTATAGCCCAGGCTGACCTGGAATTCACTTTGTAATCTCAGGGTGGCCTCGAACTCATGGCAATCCTCCTGCCTCTTCCTCCTGAGTGCTGGGATTAAAGGCGTGTGCCACCATGCCTGGCAAGATCATTCTTTTTAAAGCCTTTATGTCCCAGGGAAATGTCTGAACTGCAGAAACTTGGGCTTTGGGAGGGTAGAGAGATGTTCCCACAGAGAAAGCTATGCACCAAGTGGAGGAAGCAATGACCAGCAGTGGCCAGACAGTTTCCCAGGGGGCAGGGAGCCTGGTGCAGCTAGGAGCAGAGAGAACCCAAACCAGACCTCAGAGAGCAGAGCTTCGGGGAAGGGCTTTCTAACAGTGGAGCCCTGGAGCCAGGATGGGTGAGGCAAAATTCAGGCTTCAATGTTTGAATCTGGGATTTTGGGTGAGTCATTAAATGATTACAGAAGACAAATATGGCAAACACACAAAGGATCCGTTGGTAAAAATTTATTTCAAGCCCATTACTTATGGAATGTACAAGAATTCCCAGAAGATGGACATGTGGGGGTATCAGGCTAGGGAGGCTGCTATGGCTCTGGGGTATGGGGTCCAGAGTGAATCCTCTAGCTCTCACGGTTAGTGCATGGAGCTATACACCAGGACCACAGTGTTAGCAGTGGTTTCCTTACTTTCAGTTCCCAAGAGCCTTTGTGAAGCCAAGTGACCTGATCTCACACCTGCTTGAATGCCAATTACCAAGTCATAGAACAAGTAGAATCAGATGTGGTCCTAAGATGAAGATAATTCTATCTGGCTCAAAACTTCACCATCTGCTGACCACTTCCCATCCTTCCAGAGGTATCTGTTTTCTCTAGTTTTCATGAGTATGTGCTCTAGCCAGCTCACAACACTTGTGGGTTCTGCTTGCCCTAGCAGTTTAGTTCCTGCCCTTCTGAGTCTCCTTGCCCTCCATTCTACCACCTGCTATGGAGCACCACCTGAGGTGTCCTCCGTTCTCTCAAATAGGCATCACTATTTCTCTTAGGGCTTTTTTGAGGTCTGTTATGCTATTAACAGATATTAATTATCTACAAAAAGAAAAAAAAAAGAAAAAGAAATAAAGATGCTGCTGTCCCTTGTAGCCCAAGGCAGTTGCCATCAGGGGCAACTATAATTCTTCTGCAGGGAGGACGCTGGCCAGGCCAGTCACCCAGGTGCCTAAGTAGAAGAGGGACTAGGGCTCCATAACAGGTACTGCCAAGCCCTGTCTATGGGGATTGTCAACCTGAGTGGCCTTCCCAACTTGTAAGAAGGTCAGAGGACTCCACTCAGGTGTGATGGATCTCAGAAAACATCAAAACCCACTTGGGAGAATCCTAAGAGCTGACTTTCAGTGGTGCTCTCTCAAGTTTGGGAAGGAGCTGTCACCATGGCCCAGGTGTCCTCAGGTAATGGATGAGACCTGCTTCGGGTCCCAAAATACTTCAGCACTGCTGTCCTGGCAGCTTATTCATCAGTGAAGGACACACTCAACCATCATGAGACTTCTCACACAGGGCGGTGTGAGTCCACCACATAGGGTGAGCTCAGGGCTCAATAGGGCTCTATAACCATTCAGTTAGCAGACCGATATTAGGGGATGTGGCTGAGAGGAACATTGTACTCAATAGGAGGAGGTCTATGGTCCCTGTTTATCTTTCACCTTGATATGTACACACACATATTAATAATATATATATTAATTATATATTATATATCTATAATATTTTACAATGATGCAAACACAATGTCTCAGACTTATCTGTGAGATTTATGCTTCTGAGAATTCAAGGCATGGGTGTGGAAGCAGCAGTGAGAATTTCAAAGCAGGAAGGACTCTCTGAAGAGCCTGTGTGTGTGTGTGTGTCTTGCACATCCCTACCAGGAATTCAGTTCCTAACCATCCCTGCAGAGCCAGGTCCAGAGGTGCTCTTTCATCTTGTGGCTTCCTCTCTCTTTCTTTAGCTTTCATTTTCTCATTTGAAAGTATACCCTGCATGTAGAAAGAGTTGTATTGTATCAAAGAAGGAACGAGTAACAGAGCCAACAGTTAAGACTATAAAAATGTCTTATTCTTGGCCCTGTTACCAACCCATCTACAAATTATTTCTTTGTTCCTGTGTCTCAATGATAAAATACCATTTATTCTCACAAGCAGCAGCATCTAAAAGCTGTCTTCTCAACTGAGGAGTGTGTGTTATATGTATGTTTCTGTGAGAGAACCTGAGACTAGCAAATGAAGTCATTCACCTGGGTGGGGGATACTCTTGTGCTTATAGGTATGTGTATTGACAGGTGTCAAGAAACATGTCAGTTCTAGGGAGGGGGCATAACTCAGTTGGTAGAGTGCTTACCTAGCATGTACAAGACTCTGGGTTCAACTCCCAGGACTGCTTAAGCTGGGCATGGTGGTACACAAGCATAATCCTAGCACTCAGTAGGTGGAGGCAAGAGGGTCAGAAATCCAAGGTCATCCTTGCCTATATAGCTAATTTAAAGTCAACCTGGGTTACATGAAACCCTGCCTCAAAACAACAACAACAAAAAAAGTGGATTTGCTCTTTAAAAAAAAAACAACACACTCATAAATCTCCACTTGTCAAGGTTGTATATGTGTACAAATCACCTAGGGATTAAGTTAAAATGCAGATTCTGATCCAGTAGGTCTTGATGTGATCTAAGCATTTATGTCTCTGGAGAGAACCCAGCTGGTGGCAATGCTGTGCCCATAACCATAGCCTGGATGACAAGGAGCCAGGTAACACATGCCATGGATCATTGACATGCTTTATTGGCTTCTGCCATGTACCCTAACTGTTCCACATACAGGGAGAAACTAAAATAATCATCCTAGAGATTAGCCATCCCCAGGAGAGAACAGGGACAGAGCCATAGCATGGAACTGGCAGGGGTGTATGGGAGTAATGAAAGAATAGCCATGTTGGGGACTCTGGAGTTGGAGCTCATGGGATGTGCATTACAGTAGGCCTGGGCTCGAGTCCACTTTGATTTGTTTATGGATGTGAATCACTCAGCATATATATATATATGATTTTCAATCTGGGAAAACAGGACAAAGAAAAAATTCTGTGTATGCATATGTACACAATATAAGAGTTCATGTATGTGGTTTTGAGGACAGAGGGATGTGCTGGCCAATAATAAAGCCCCTTTGAGGGTGGTTTATTCCCACATCTCTGGCAGTGTATCCTTGGTGTCTGCTTGGAAACAGGACTCATGATGGATGGGGTATGGGGGTGGGAGCAGAAGTGAGAAGAAGAGGTTCATATGGGCAATAGAGTGGAGAGAGAGATAACTCCAGATTTATGAGGCTAGGCTGAATTATGAATGGCCTTGAATGCCAGCCCTGTGTGGAGGTTGGACTTGGTCCCAGGACCTACAGGGCGATGCTTGCTCAGAACAGGGAGCAACAGATGAGAACAGTCCTCCAGTAAGATTAATCCAGGAGGGATGACAGTTCCATTGTCATGTGTGGTCATTTGTTTGTTAAATGAAGCCATAATTGCAGTCATTAGGGTCTGTGGATGCATCGTGGGGTGTCAGACTGAGTTGGACTGCATGAGCTCCCTGGTCCATCAAGGACATGCACCAAATCCGTGTTTCCACTGACTGGCATTTCAGTCCTGGAATAAGGCTTGGTGGTCTGCATCACCATTCTCCTAAGAGGAGCGCATCTTATTTCTTATATAGGAAGCATTGGTGTCAAAGCCCTGGTATAGTTGGGCCCAGCTTGACTTTGGTGCAGGGGTGCATCCAAATCCAAGCAGAGTGAAAGGAACTGGTGTTTGCCACCATTTAGATATACTGTCTGCCTGGATAGGCTCTAAGGACTTTCCTGTGGGCAGAGAAATATTGTCAGTTAAAAGGGAAGACCCCAGGCCCCACTGATGCCCAGAAGCCTGGCAGTCTCCATTCTTTAAAAAAAAAAAAAAATATCCCCAGGTCTGTTTCTGCAACACATCATCCTGTAACCACACTTGGCCCATAAGAGCCTTTTCTCCATGTCATCAGGGTATCCAGGAGTGGGGATGGGAACATACGACCATAGCCCTGAATTTGAACATTCTTGGTGTCTCCTTTTCCCAGCTCTTTTTGTTATGTAGAGCATGGGTGCTATGAGCTTCATTCACTCTCCCGGAATAAGAAATAAAATCTTAGGTTGATTTTATTTCCCTTTCAAAAATAGAGATCTTGGGGATTTTATCTGCAAAGTAAGCAAAGATTTTAGTCAGCCTTCTCAATTAGAGTGATTGTCATGCCTTTGAAAAATCCCATAAACCACTGTACATACAAAGTGACTCCTGTTAGGAGTGAAAATATTCAGATACTGCTGACCAGTGTTCTTCAGGGAACTGTAGTAGCTCCATGTGAAGCACCTGCCCACCCTGAGGCACCTTGGTGAGGGTGTCTGGGTCAGATATATCACTCATCATTAAACCTAGCACATGGCCTTTCCATGCCATGGCTCCAATTGAACCTTGTCTATGGCTGTCAGTCTTCGTCTCCAGGCTCTTGGTCTTGGGCTCCCAGGTCTTTGTTGTCCTATTCCCCAGTGAAGTCCAGAGTCTACTCCATGCCCACCACAGCCACATCCTGATGATATTCTTCATGGTGTTGCCAAATTGTACTTCTCTCTTTATGGGATTATTTGATTGGCCATTTCCTTCCCCCAATTTCAAATCATAAAGATACCAAGATGGTACCCGCAGCTCTTCTCCTTGTGGTACATAGAACACCTAGTTGCATGTGTGGCACATGGCAAACATTTCTGGATGAATGAATTTAGTCTGTTCAGCTCATGAATACATTTCTGTGCTACTTGGATAAAACTTTTATTGAAGCCCTAGACCCCATGTGATGGGGGTAGGAGGCAAGGCCTTGGGGAGGGAACTAGGTTAGATTAGGTCAGGAGACCCCACAATGAGAGCCAGCTATCTCCAAGCTACGAAGAGGGCCTTTAGCAAGAAGTAAGCCACAGGGCTCCTGACCTTGACCTTGGAGACTCTGGAACTAGGAAATAATTGGATGTCAAAGCTGTACAGTCTGTGGTACTTTGTGTGGCACTGAGTCAACTGACAGACGCATGTCATAAAACCCACTAATCAAGTAAAGGTAGGAATCATAAGCCAAGGCAACGACCTAACCCTTCTGGTTTCTCCTACCGGCTCTGTCAGTCCTCTGGAGCCACACCCACCTTCTAAAGCCACCCTGACTGTTTTCTGTTCTACTTTGTATTTCTAACGTAATGTTCCACTCATGCTGTGTCTGGAAGTCTGGTGTTATGCATTTTATGAGTTATGAAATACCATCTTACAGACAGATGTATGGGACTTACTTTTGTTATTTACAATTATGCCTCTAACATTTACCCATATTTTTCATGAGACCATGTTTCCTTTCTAGTGCAGTATTTTTCAGACCTTTTCTTTTATTGGCATTGCTTATGACCATGTGTCATTAGACCTGTCTACATTCTAAGTAACCAACCTTTGGTTTTAAGGTTCTTTTGCCTTATAGCATAGTTTTCCACTTTATTCATTAACCTCCAGAGTTAGTGCAATATTCTCATGTTAGTGACAGTGGCCAGAGCAGGGAGCTCCCTTAAAACTACAGGTAGGAAGTCCTTCCTGAAATACCTCTACCTGGGTAGGTGTCTTCTCCCCTTGTTCTCTGCCTATCTGGATGGCTCAGAAGTGAGTATATGGCATCCTTCTGACATGGTTGTACAGGCCCTGGGCATCCAGCAGAGTGGGAGATTGTATCCCGTGATATAGAAGAAATCCAGGGCACGTACATGGGTAATTCCAAAAGTTAAACAGTTGACCTTTAATTCCCCTCTTTCCCATCCCCAAATAATACAAGGATCTTAGGAAATTTCACTTCTAACTTTTCTTCCTGACAAGCAACTCAGTTTAGTTTTTATAGCCGTCATCCATCAACTTGACATCATTATTATTTTATGCCAACTTCTAATCCACATCCACCTACTGGCTTCTGATTTCTTTGATCAACTTTGCTTCTTGGGTCTCCGTTTGTCCTTTGAGGCATCCTCCTTCCTAAAGTCCGTTCACTGCAACTTCCTCCAGCAAAGTCTCTTACCAATAGATGCTCTGTTTGGTTTACTTGGGTGACTTCATTTCCTTTTCATTTTTGAAAGACTCATTTTTGATGGAGAATTCTGAGTTAATGTTTATGTTTTCTCAGAGTCATTGTGTTTGGGTTTCCATGACTGTTGTTGAGAAGTTTTGGCCAACCCTCACCTTTGTCTCTCTTAGGTGATTTGTCTTCATTCCAGGCTTCTTTTACAGTCTCTGTTGTCAGTACTCTCTAGGGCTGGAGCTACATTCACTTCTCATCTGCCAGAAGTTGTGCTTCTTCAGATTGAGGACACATGTCTTTCAAAGATTCAAGAAAATTCTGTGCCATTATTTTCTTGAATTTTGTCCCTAGGCTTATTTGTAATCTCCTAGGACCTTGATTTACATGCATGTTATGCCTTTTCATTCTATCAGGTGTGAATATATGTATTTCAAAAATTTTATTTTTCTTAATTTTTATATTTTATATTTTTTATTTATTTTAATTTTACATTCATGTTGGTGCCTTTGGTAGCCTCCTCCCTGTCCTCCCCCCTCCAAAGGGACCCTCCTCATTGGGGAATATGGGTAATGCATTATGGGGGTAGCCAACACTTATGGGGTAGAGGCAATGTCTCTGTGCATAATGACCCAAATAACACTCTTTCTGCCCCTTCTTCCATGAATTTCCCTGAGCCATGTTGGGCTCATTTTAGTTCTACTTCAATGATGAGGTCTTGGATATATTTCAAAATTTTTAAGGATGCATCTTCTAATCTTCTAAGCCTCCAATTTTTAATTCGGCTGTTTCCAAACTGATATCTTTTTTCTCTACTAACCCTTACAGTTCTGTTCTTACAGTTTTCATGAATACATCAATTTCCTTTTCAAATATTTCTGTTAGTTTTGGCAGTTTCTGTTCCTTAGTGATCACTGAATTTTTATCTTATGTCCTGACACATCTTATTCCTAGTGGTTCTATTCACTCTCTGATTATAAATAAACCAGCTGAAGTCCCGAGATCTGAGCCAGTTCATTTTGGATCTCAATAATTTTTAATTTCCTATTGTATTATTTCACCAGTATTTATAATTTTTAGATAGTTTCATGTTATTTTAATCCATGATAATTGTAAGATCCCGTATTGGAATTGCCTCCTCCCAAGGGGGATTTCTACTCATTCTTTTTTGAAGCTGATGGCAGTGACCTCAGTGATAGAGTTTCCACTGAGACCCCAGCTGATGTGGGGGTTCTAAGCCCCTTACCTGTCTTGTTTTGTGGGTCCTCAGTCAGTTACCTGCCCTGTAGTGAGGGTCTTTGGTCACCCACCGGCTCTGCAATGAGGGTTCTCTGTCACCTACCTGCTCTGTGGTATGGAGACCTTGGTTACAAACCTATTGTGTGCAGCTATCCCATCCCACCCTGTGCGCTTTGTCAAGCTCAGGTCTCCTATTTGTTGAACCAAGAAGTTAACACCCATGTTTTCTGGAACCTGGTTAAATTCTACGAAAGCTGAGGAGAAATCCAGGCCTTCTTGCAAGAAACTATATATATATTATTTTTTCAAAATTTAAAGGACTTGAAAGCAAGCCTCTGAGTCTTTATTTATTTATTTATTTATTTATTTATTTATTTATTTATTTATTTATGGATCTCTTAATTTAATTCTTTCTGCTCTGGGCAGACAACTCTGCATCAAATCCAGGCCATGATTTAAAAGTATCAATAATAGTGTTGACATGTTACTCTGTCTTAAGGTCAAAAATTAATAAATCCAATGACAGGGCTAGCTTCTTTGGAGTCTCACCTGCTATCTCATGAAGTCAAGGGAAGGGAACAGCTATAGTGAGGGAGATGATTGCAAGCTGCAAGCTTGAGGGAGGTGAGAGAAGAGTGCTTTATGCCAGCCAGGTGGTGGCCTGCTGAGGCCCCTCCTTGGGACATGAAAGGGACAGGGTTGAGTTCAGGGAGCTCTGAGTTAGGAGTCCAGTATATATCCAGCCACTGACAGGATGGTGGAAAAGAGTATGTCCTGTTCTGGAGAGTGATGATGCTGGTTTCATCAGCTGCTGGTGGACCTGCACATCTGATTCATTTTTTAATTGTTTAGTGGTTGTTGTAAATGAATTAAACTCCCATTTTATGATGAAAGTCATAAATAACTTGTGGTAAGATATGGGAAATATGGCTTGGATGGGGTCCATTATATGCTGGAACCAATAAATATGATATGCATGTTTGCAGTGCACACACACATACACATGCATGCACATGCACACACACAAATACATTTATAACAGATGTATGTTTGCTGTTCACATACACATGCTCACATGTGTGCTCACACTCACACTTGCTCACAAACAGATGCATGTGTATCAGATATACATGCTTATAATCTACACATGATTATACACACATGCTCATATGCACACAGAGAGATGCATGTATATCAGCACAAATGTGAAAGTATGAATATAGAATATATACAAGTATATAGTATGTTGTATTATATACATGCCCATTTAATTCCAAACATATTGTATTATATTCAACACACTCACTTAGTTCCCACCATAAGACAGTTCAGCGTTTTAGATTTACCTGATTCAGGACTAGGCCCAGAAGTGCTTCTTCAATTTATCTAGCTCAACGCAGCTTGAAGATGGTGGAGCTGGAGGAGGCACCCTGACACATTCTGGGTGAAAACAGGAAATGGCCACGATGTCTTGATTCAGAGAAGCTTTGGTGAACACATGGGATTTTCTCCATCACGTCTTTTTCTCTTCCTAAATTTTCCTGTTGCCTTGGCCTCTGCTTGCATGAATATTTGAGGAGAAATAGCTGAATCACAGAACCAGCAGGATTACCAAGGAGACATGGTCTCAAAGGTTACTTTATAGTGTGTGGGCTTGGCTCTGGTTATGACTTGGTAAACATAACAAGGTGGCATTTCCTTCTAATGGAGGTGTCCCAGCTCCTGAGGAGCTGAGTTAAGGCTGTTCATGTGCAATGCTCAGTGTCACAGTGACCTCTATGGCTTCCTGTCCTGAACTCTGGCCTTAGTACTCTGTGGGAACTTGTTCAGTTTTCTAGAGCAAAGGAATTGAAGCCCTAAGCAACACTGTGGGGCTCAGCTAAGTAGCATCTCCTCTGCCCTCCATGTAGACTGTAGCTCAACTCAGCTCAGCATAGCCAGTTCAGAAAGAAGGAAGCAGTAGCTGGGGAATGGGACTAGATCTTCCATATTGTATAATATATATTTTTATTTTTTTTTTTGTTTTTTGGTTTTTCAAGGTAGGATCTCACTCTAGCTCAGGCTGACCTGGAATTCACTATGTAGTCTCAGGGTGGCCTCGAACTCATGACGATCCTCCTACCTCTGCCTTCCGAGTGCTGGGATTAAAGGCGTGCACCACCATGCCCGGCTTATATTTTTAATTATTTACTTAAGGCTGGGGAATGTACCTTTTTTGGTAGAGTGTTTGCCCAATATGCATAAAATCTTAGTTTGATCCTCAACACTGCATAAACCAAACATGGTGGTAATCCTAGCACTTGGGAGGTGGAGGCAGGAGGTTCAGAATTCAAGGTCATTCATAGCTGCATAGAAATACATGAAATCTTGCCTGAAAATAAAATGACAAAAGTCATGACTCTTTAAATGCCAGTAGACCCATGGCTAAAGTATCCATAGTGTGCAGTTGCCAGGGACCTCTTGCTGGCAAGAATTATTGATTTTCAAAGGTTAGAGCTCATGCCTGATGTCAAATTTGGGACACTTCTACTTTCTCCCTATTTCCTGATCATGAAGTGGGTGTGAAAGGTCTGAGGAGATGGCTCAGTTGGTAGAGTGCTTGCTGCACAAACATGAAGACATATGTTCCATACCCAGCACACACATAAAAGCTGGAAGTAACAGTGTACTCCTGTCATCTCAGCTCTAGGGAAGTGGAGACAAGAACACCCTTAGGGCTTGCTGGCCAGCCAATCTAGCCTGCTTTGTGAGATTCACATTGAGTGAGAAGCCTTGTCTCAAAAACTAAGGTGGAGAGCAATTGAGGAAGACACCTGATATTAGCTCCTGGCCTTCACATGCATATACATGAGTATGCATGCACACCAACATGCACATGTACCCACACACATGAACATATGTCACACAGGTACACACACAGGCACACAAAAAGTTTATGCACAGATGTTGTTCTCTCTGCATGGGAACATATGGGCAAAATAGCGACTGCAGAGATGGCTTCAGGCCAGCCACATCCTAAAAGGTGCACAGCCCCTCCTTTGTTCGTAGTCTCTCACAAACACTCCATTTTCTGTTCCACTACATTCTCCTTCCGTTATCAACTTCACAGAGCAAACCTGTATCAGTGTTGGAGGACGGCTGGGATCTACAGTGTACACACCAAATTTTATACCCAGCAGCCTGTAGTAGGGGACCAGATCATGCTGGGATCCTCAGAGCTAATCCTTGAAAACTCTTTCTGAAACAGGTTTTCTAAGCCATGAAAGCCTTGGCTTGATATTGAAGCAAGGGCTTTGAAGAAAATTAGATGATTTTGAAACTCACTACCTCTAGACTATTTCTACTCAAGTAAAACCAACACCTCAAACAGTGCCATCTGAAAAGGATCTAATATATATATATATATATTCCATTTTTAAAATTATGTGAACAAAGTTATAGAAATACTCTGGGATTCTAAATTAAACAGAAAAATAATGGCCTCTATGTCCCCAGTCTCTCAGATTCCATAGTGTGGGCAATAATGGCAACAAGAGAGTTATGGCTGTGGGACAGTATCCATGTTGTGGTTGTACCTGTGATCATTGCTCAGAGCATCTTCAGTGATTACCATGGTATTACATCTCACATGCATGTCTCATGCATGAGTTTCTGTATCCACAGCCTCTGGATCTGTCCGTGAGGTCACATAGCTTTTGCTTTAATTTA
Source organism: Orientallactaga sibirica (assembly GCA_036365145.1). NCBI lineage: Eukaryota > Metazoa > Chordata > Mammalia > Rodentia > Dipodidae > Orientallactaga > Orientallactaga sibirica. Next base: position 15,190,207 of record JAEOAD010000039.1, read on the forward strand.
GTCCTCATGGTTTGGCATCTGGATTATGTTTGCCATCTTACAAAGTGTTCAGGAAGCACTGCTGCAAGAAGCCATGGCAGAGTAAGGGGCTTGCTTCTTAGAGCAAGAAGTACATTAAGAGGCTACAGTCCAGATAAGAGTATACCCTTTCCCACTTTACTCTGCTACACCTGAGAAAGGCCCAGAGCATCATCCCATCTTAACCACTCCTGCCTGGAATTCAGATGACTTATTTTCAGTTAAATTAACTGTTCACAGAAGCACATATATTCACAGGAATACTTTTTTAATAATTTATTTTCATTTATATTATTCTGATTTTACATTCATAGTGTTGGCTCCCTTATCCTTCTCCCTGTCCTTCCTCTTTCAAAAGGACCCTCATCAATGGGGAATGTGGGTCATATATTGTGGGGGTGGTCAAGAGTTCTGGGGGGTAGGCCCCAGTCTCTGTGCATAATGCCCCAACTTGTGACTCTAACATTCTTTCCTCCCCCTCTTCTGCGAATTTCCCTGAGCCACATTGGGGTCATTTTAGTTCTACTTCAGTGATGAGGTTTTGGGAGCCTCTGTGTCTCTGGATATCTGGCTTAGTTGGAGTTGGATGTTTTCTGTGTTTATCTCCTTCAGCCTTTTTCTGGTGCCGTGATCACCAAGAACACTGTATTCTTGCCCTTCCCCTGCTTTACTCTATGGTTTCAGCTGGGGCCCTGAGGTGTGATTGGCGGATCACAGGAATATTTTGAGTGATTGGCTCACACTTGGGGAGATTAATGCAACATGTATTAAGGAAATAGTATCAACCATGGGCCCAGATCAGTGGGTCAAAGTCATTGCTGCTCCTCTCCCGCTGGGAGGGCTTGAGCTTGTGGCTGGTCCTCATTGAACTTCGTTTCCCTCCCATGGAGACTGGCTACAGAGACCTGCTGGGGCAAACTCTTCAAAAGCCCTTTTTGCAGAGCCCATGACCTGAGGCAAACCCATTACAAATGTTTATTTTATATACATGGAAATATTTTGGAATGGTTAAAGTTGATGAAAAGACAAAGGGTTGCGTTGGATGTCTTTGAGCTTGATGAGGCTCACAATAGGTGGATCTGGGAAAGGAAATCCTGTGGATGCTTCTCCTGGAGTCTAGCGGAACTGCAGTTAGCAAGGATGCTCCTCTGGCTTGAGACCCAGAGCTCTACTGAGAGTTCCACAGTGTGGGCAGGACTGGCAACAAGAGAGCGGTGGCCACATGACTGGAATGCATCTCCAGCCCATTCTCCTTCCTGCCAGCTGCACTGACTCAAAGCCTCAATCCTCTCCTCTAATCAGATGCATGATATGGCTGGTGACCAGCCCCCATTCAGAAGCATCTGAGGCCCACCATGAGTCAGCTCCTCAACAGAACTGACATTCCTGTCCCTTGGGAAATTCTGAGCCTATTAGTCAGCTGGGTTACAACAGAATGCTATGGCCTGTGTGGCTTAACAAACAGAAATCTATTTCCTCTGTCCCAGAGGCTATAAGTCTGAGATCATCAAGGTGTGGAGTGCTGGCTTCTCTAGAGGTTGCCCTCCTTAGCTTGTGGCAATGCATTGTCCCAGTGTCCTTACATGGCCTCTTCCCTAACCATGCACCCCAGCAACTCTTGTTCCTATAGTGAGGCTAGACCAGGGCCACACTGTGACCTCATTTTTTTTTTTTTTTGGTGACTTCCTCAAGGCCCTGTCTCTAGACACAATGTACTAGGAGGTCAGGAATATGACGTCCTTATTTAGTATAACACTTTCCAATTCCATTCATTTTCCTACAGATTTCATATTATCATTTTCCTTTACAGCTGAGTAAAATTCCATTGTGTATATATACCACATTTTCATTATCTAAACATCAGTTGATGGACATCTGGGTTGATTCCATTTTCTAGCCATTGTGAACAGAGCAACAGTGAACCTGCTGAGAAAATATTTCTGTTATAGGATTTAGAGACCTTTGGGTATACACTCAGAATTAGTACAATTGAATCATCCTTCAGTCTTTCTCAACTCACCCCACTCTTGTGGGATCCAACAGGCAAGTGCCTGTCTCTTGATCCTTTGCACCTTCCTGGACTCTCACATCTGTGGTTCCCAGGAGGCCTTGTCTTTTCTAGCTTCTAGGAGGATCTTGTCATACAGGAGTTTATTGGCACTGGTAGATGTGTTGTCTGACACACACTTAGTATGGATGAAGGTAGTGGAGGAAGGCAAATACATGGGTAGATAACAAGCTGACTGCCTTAAAGATGTGCAGCTTATCATGTGATGGCCTGAGCTTGCTGGACATAGGACTATCTCTCCAGACACCATAGCTACCAGGCCCCTGGGGATAATCCCTTTGATCCACTGGGCAAAGGTCACCAACTACAGAGAGAGCCTCCAGTCCACACTACTCAAACTAATGCCTAGCAAACATGGTCAGTACTTAGTTTCTGTCCTTGTTCTCAGTTGATGTCACTTAATGTCTATGTTTTTGAGTGACAGCTGCACATATTAAAAAAATGTTAGGTACCCTTGATTCCAGTGGGACAAAGTGTCTCCATTAAGGATCTGGAAACTGAATTGAGACATGTGCATTAAACTCACAGACAAGGCATTCACCCTGCTATGGATTCAGACATGAGAGGACACCCCAGAGCTCAGTGCAAACACATCAAAATAATCCTTGCCACATAAATGCAAGGTCCAGAGAATAAAAAGTCCATGTGATAATAAAATTTTACTAGTCAGCCTTCACTATAAAGAAACTCCAGAGGCAGGCTAACAGTAAAGAAATAGGTTTGTTTAGTCCACAGTTTTGGAGGCTAGAAGTCCAAACAGGAAGGCTCAGGATCTGGGGAGGACCCTGTCCTGACCGTGTCACCCATGATGGTTGCAGTGGTGCATGGCAGTGGGGATAGACTCTGTGAGGTGGGAGAGACCACATCTATCACCAAGCCCGGGGAAGACACAAGGGCCACACTTGGGCTATTGTGACAAATTGTTCTATAATGTCTTATTCCAGGGAAACCGGCACTTCTTTCAAGGGCACCCAATGATCTAAGAGCCTCCTGCCAGGCTCCACCTTCTGAGGTTCTCCACCGCCTCCCAGCATGCTACCCTGGTGACCATGTCCCCAGCGTGGGAGGACACACTTCAACCATGTCCCATCCATAGTAACACTAAATACTAAGAAAGAAATGAGACTGAAGCATTTATATTTAAAGAAAAATTTCAGTGAGTCTCTGGTGTAAGAAGGGGACAGATGGAAACCCCTGTGGATCTTGCAGTTCAGTGAGAATCTTTGGAGGCACCATAAAGACCAAGTGACAAGCAAATGCACATATTAAACTGATAGGGAATTCTGTACTTTGACCATCACGTCTCAGGGTCCTGGATGGGTGATTGCAGGGAGTTTGTGTACTGCTCACAGACACTTGGTTTCAATGAGCCACAGAGCTGCTCAGTCACCCATCACTTGCTGAAAGTGTTGCCTCAAAGGCAGTGTTGGGCAGGCTGGCTGTGGTACCCACAGACTAGACCACTAGCTCTTGTGCAGTTGCCCTGAAGCTAGGCCACAAGGTGTTCTTACTAATGCTGCAGAGGTTGGCTGCCCTTCCCTTGACCTCCCCCATGAGTGCTGCTCCTTAGCATCTCCGTCCTGAGCTCTGCTGTGGAGCATGGGCAGTGCAGAAGCTCCTTAGAGGAAGGACAGGCTGCAGATGAATGGGGTACCCTCTCCCCTCACTGCTCCTTCTCAGCAGGGCTCACCATGGAGCAGAGGTTTTGCTTTGCTGCAACATGATGGTGACAGAGATAGGAGAGAGACTGGCTCCTTTCTAGACATAGCAATAGAAATATCAAGTCTCATTAGAGACACCTGAGTGCAGATTGCATTCAAAGGGCTGGTCACAGACCCCTTTAACACACCCATCACAGTTCTGTGCCCCTCCGCCCAGGCAGGGTGCTCCTACTGCCAAGGACATGTGGAAGGCCCAGCTGGGCTGTCATTCCCCAAAGTGGGGAGGGCTGAGGGTCACTTCTGAACATGGCCAAAAAGTCTGAATTTGTTGTGGTTAAATGAATTACTTTAAAAACCGGAGAAATATATTTTTTTAATTTTTGTTTTTATTTATTTTTGGAGAGAGACAGAGAGAGACAGACAGAGAGGGAGAGGGAAAGGGAGACAGAGAGATGGGTGCGCCAGCAGCCTCTCAGATGCTGTGAACGAAATCCAGATGCTTCCGCCCCCTTGTGGTCAAGTGTGGCATTGCGCCCTTGCGTCACTTTGCATCTGGCTAAACGTGGGACCTGGAGATTGGAACCGGGTTCTTAGGCTTAGCAGGCAGGTGCCTTAACAGCTAAGCCATCTCTCCAGCCCGAAAAGTATTTTTTTTAAAAAATATTTTACTGGAAGTAGCTATTAACCAAATTTTATTTTGCATCAATGTTCCGTTTTCTTGCTGAATCTTGAGTTATCACATTCTTCTGCAATGATGTAGGCTCTATGTGAAGGAGGTGCTTGTTTCTACACAGACACTTAGAACCCAACCTGTGTCAGGCCTGCCCCTGTCAGCACCCCCTTCCTTGCCAGCAAGTGGAGGATGTGTATGGTTTTGGAACACTAACTGCAGTCTTCCCCACTACTGAAGGATGGCATCTCTATCCTCATCTCAGCAATTGCAATCCTTCATGGTGCTCAATGACACTTGGACCAGAATCTCTCTGTTCCTTTATTTAGAGCCCATGAATAGTCTTGAGCCTTCCTACAAGAAGCAGGCACTGAGTCAGACCCAACTTAACCCTACCTACCCTGAGCTTTAGGGTGAGCCGCCGAGGTGAAGGTACATGCTTCCACGGTGACCTGTGCAGCACAGTGCCCATGCCTCTGACTTGAGCCAGGGTCTATCCAGTCCAGTGAGTGAGTGAGCTCCTGCTAAGCATATCTGAGTGGGAGGCTTGTCAGGAAGTTGGCTGATGAAGCGAGAAGGGTTTGTGTCAAAGGACAGGTATGGAGGCTCAGATGAAAGCAGCTCTTCTACTTATTGAATATAGAGGCCAGAGGAAAGAGAGAGTTGAGAGGAAGAGTTGGGAGGTAACAACTCTAGACTGCATCAAAGAAGTCTGGATTATCCTAAGAGCAAGGCAAACACAGGCTGGGGTCCAAGCATAGCAGGTAATGGTGCTGAAATGTACAATGTCATGTCTGTGAGCACAGCATCTGTACTGTATGTGGGATATACCCACTCAGGGAGATTCCTGGCAGATAGGGTGTGAGGCCTGGTTCCCCTGTAACCAGCCCATTTTCACTGAAGACTATTTATGGGAATATAAAGAAATATGTTCCCAGTGGCCTGTGATTGAAGGAGGGAAAGTAGAAAACTCTGGATACACACAACACCCTGTGAGGTCAGTCCCTAGCCTGGATTCTGATCCTGCTGCTCTGATGCTCAGCCTGGATGTGCCCTGCTTCCAGAACACTGTTGTCTTCTTGGGTTCCTGTCTTTATAAGGCTGCTCCCGTAGCTGCATTCCTCCAAGTCGTGCCCTGTGTCCTGGTTTGGGCTAGTCACCCTTTTCCTCCGATCAATGACATCTTCCCTTAGGTTTAAGGAAAAGTCCTCTCCCATGTCACAGGTCAGTGTCTCAATGGCCAGAATCTGTAAGTGCCACCTCCTCATCTAGTGAGTGTCCTGTTCAGCTACCTGTGGTTGACAGCCCAAGAGGGGTCTCCAGTGTTTCTGCCAAGTGGTCTTAGACCTATAGAGGGCAAGTGTGGGTGGCTTGTGCTTGGAAAATGTCTCCAGCCTCAAAGGAAGCTCAGCTCAGGTCTGTAGAGGAGTTTTGATGTGAGAAAATGAGCTGCAGGTGAACTGGTCAGCAGTTGCTGACCTGGGTCCTCCCTGCTGTAGCCATTGTTTCTGAAGAAAAGTGTGTTCTTTTGAGCCAAGACACGGTGGCAGGGAAGTGAAAAAATCTAATCAGTCAGCATGTAAAGGGACTTTCCAGGGTGACAGACATTTCACAGCTACCTTTTTTTGTTCTTCTATAAGATCTAGGCACAGAAAGTAACTGCAACACAAAAGGCTCTTTGGGTATAATTAAAAAAAAAAAAAGATTTTGCTTTATAGCCTAGACTGCTAGTTTGAAATCAAATGCAAAATTCATTAAAATTCTAGTCACCATAGCACAAACTAATTTTATCCAAAATTTCCTGTTTGTACAATGTGTAGACAGCTTAGATGAAGTGGCCTTGTCATGTTCTTCCACCAACTAATCAACAATCACTTAATTAATGACTCATAGACCTAAGTATCCCTCTCCTAACCCCAGTCAATAGATGCACCTCTGATTTGCTCTATGAGAACTATGGCTCTTGGGTTCTGCCCCTGGACCACAGCAGTGATGCACAGAGCAGGTTGTATGCAGATAGTTTCTGAATAAATTATTTTCTCTTTGAGACCTGAAGTGAGTCGGACACAGAGAATTAAAGTGGCCTGAGCTTGGGATTCAGGATGTCTTTGTTCTGAGGATGGCATTCAGGGACACAAATATTCCCATTTCATGGGCACCAAGACAAAAGGGGGTTGAACTAGAGCTGTACTCAACCCTGATGGGAGACAATGTTGGGATATTCAGCTGGTCATACAAGAGAAAACTTCCCCTCCTCCAAGTGGAAACACAGGAACATCAGCAAGCTACAGATGAGAGCTGGGGAGTCGCAGACTGGATTCTGCCTTGGGTCCCCACCTTCTAGTTTCTGATGATTCACTCATTTGGGAGTCTCGGTCTAGTTACTGTGTGCCCTATACACAAAGCACTGGCTGTAAACAAGTGTCTTCTCAGGGCTGGGGAGATAAAGTTCTTGCTACAGAAGCATGAAGACCTGAATTCAGATCCATGGAACTCATATAAATGCTAGTGAGGGGGCATGGTAGCCTATTTATAATCCCAGCTTTTGGAAGACAGAAACCAGAGAATCCTTGGGTCAAGCTGGCTAGTAGACAAGCTGAATTGATGTGCTCTGAGTTCAGCGAGCGAGTCTGTCTCAATACACAAGGTGGGCAGCAGTAGAGAAAAACACCTATGACCTCCATATACATGTACATGCACGTGCAATACACCTACACACATATGAAGGTACATACATGTAAGCATGTACCCTACAAACACACAAAAGAAGAAACTGAGGCCGAAAACAGGACCAGACTCTGGCTTGGGAAGTCTGATTCTAGAAACAAGAGTTTTTCTCTCATGGTCTTCCTCCTCATTTGCTCACAGCCTTTTCAATTAGTTAATGGTGCCCATTTCTCCTCTTGTCTCCCTGTCAAGTTAGGCTGAGGCCTGTGTTAACAAGGATGCTTGGCTCTTAGCACATGTGCAGATCATTCCGGAAACTATGAAAGTGAAGGGGCCATAAATATCTGCTCTTCCCACCACTGTGAAGATTTTCTGGTTGCCCTGGAGTCACACTGAGATTCTCTAATGAATTAAAAGCCATCTGTTGCCACTGATGTTTTTCCACATATGGCCACGACCCACTCTTAGGGGTGCACATGCACGCCTCTTCCCACGGGAACATATGCTTAAAACACATCTCAGCCCCATTTCAAGATTTCAAGATAGCAGGCCTACTCCTGACTCACTGCCTGATTCTTTCTTAATGTCTCCTGGAAATAGTAAAAGGAACAGAAACATAAAAGGGGGACTAATCTAGATCCATGTAGGAAGTGGCAAACAGCATCACAAAAGGAAGAATTTTGGAGTATTGGTAAAAAAAAAAAATATTGATAAAAAACATGAAACTGGAGGCAGAATACAAAAATTGGGGGCTGGAGAGATGGCTCAGTGCATAAAGTGCTCTCTGTGCTTGCACAAGTACCTGAGTTCAGATCCCAGCATCCACCTAAAAGCTAGGCATGGCAACGTGCACTTGGAATCCCAGTACTAGGGAAAGAGCTAGGGCTTAGTGGACAGCTAGTCTAGCCAAATTGGTGAACTCTAGGCCAGTGAGAGACCCTATCTCACATAATGAGATGGAGAACAATTGAGGAAGACATCCAGTGTGGACCTCTGATCACATACATGCATACATGTGGACCCACACACATGCAAACATATATACATGCACACATACCACACATGTACTGAGGAAAAGAAAATCCCCCAAATCAAACTGGGAAATAAAGTAAGGAATTTGTAAGGCGGAGAAAGATTCAAGGTATGTGCTTCAGCTATCTTTTTGGCAGGATGATGGGGTGTGCCATTCCTGATGCCTGCGTGGACCAGTGTGTGTCTACTGCCTTACAGCCAGTGTCAAAGGATGGAGTCCAGAAGCCGACTTGGCAGGGTGTGTGGCAGTGGTCACTCCTGAAGGTCAATGATTTTCTTCATCTGTGAGGGAGAGGTCAGCCCTGCCTTCTCTTATTTTAAAGAGTGTGTCAATGGGCTTTGTATGCCAGTGTGATGTCTGGGTTAGTTGTCAAGTGAAAAGTCTCACCCTGAGGTTTAGCAATGACAAGAGGACAGACAGCATGGCTCCTCCTCGGACAGGAGCTATGGTTTTTCATAGTGTGTCTTGCAATCCTCCTGCCTCAGACTCTTGAGTGTTTTAACTGGTTTCTAACTGCCAAATTTTTAAATCTTAATTTTCTTTTTAAATTGCCCCATACATTCCCACATGACCAAGTGGTCATGTTCTCTGGCATTGCCAGACATATATGCCAGCTTTTGTCCCATCCAAAGCTCCTATTTTCCTATATACACAAGGAAGTAAACTGTATGACATAGTGAGGGAATATATTCTATTATTATTTTTGTATTTTAATGAGAGAGAGAGAGAGAGAACTGGCACACCAGGGCCTCCAGCCACTGCAACAAAACTCCAGACATGTGTGCTACTTTGTGTGCATATGCAGCTTTGTACATGCATCACATTCTGTGTCTGGCTTACATGGGATCTGGAGTCAAACATGGGTCCTTAGGCTTTGCAGGCAAATGCCTTAGCCACTAAGCTACTTCTCCAGCCCTATATCCTATTTTTAGTTAGGAGAAAATATTTTTAAAGTTCAAGGTAAGCCGGGCATGGTGGCACATGCCTTTCATCCCAGCACTCAGGAGGCAGAGGTAGGAGGATTGCTATGAGTTCAAGACCACCCTGAGGCTACATGTGAATTCTAGGTCAGCCTGGGCTGGAGTGAGACCCTATCTTGAAAAACCAAAAAAAAAAAAAAAAAAAAAAAAAAAGAAAGAAAGAAAAGAAAAGAAAAAAAAGAAAAGAAAAAAAGAAAAAGAAATCAAGGTAAATAGGGCTCAGGGTGGGAAGAGAAAGAATTACTGGAACTAATTCGTGGGAGGGTGACATTTCTCTTTCCTCCCCAACATGACTAAAAGTTTAAAATATTAAAGAAAAAAGTTATATAAGGAGGGCTGAAGGGGAAAAAACGTAGTCTCACAGGTGCTTTCTCTTCTTTTTTTTGAAAATATGATTTATTAGAAATGCATGTGGCTTAAACACCAGAGACACATGTATTTGGGTTTACCCAGTAATTTTCAAAAGAAAGAATGCAATTGTTTGGCACATGAGTCTCAAAGGGTGAATAATCCCTTTCTGTTTCATGAGGCTTTCCCTATGTGAGGTAGGATGACCAACCATAGCATTCATGGATTAAATTGGTTACAGAAGTCAGAGATCCTCTGAACATCAACAGCACCCACATTTACATATCTGTTCACATCTGGTTGCTGATTGGTTAGTAAGCTCTGTCTGAAGTATCAAAGAAACCAGAAGTGCTCTGTCACAAAGCACCAAGGACATTCTCTTACATTTGGCTTCAATTACTAGTTTTGATTTCTTTTTGTGCCCCTTTAATGTTAATTAATATGAAGGCAGATTCAAATGAAACAATTCAGCTGCAGTCTTTGGGCAGGCAGTGTGTTTGAGGTTTCCTGGTCAGCAGAATTTAAACTGCAAGAATCCTTAAGAGGGTTTTCCCTCGTGACGAGCCTTTGTCTAAGAACAAAAATGAGTGATGGAAATACCTCCCTGCTATATTCACCTGATGTAGGTGCATTACCTTGAGCAGGAAAGAGGGACACAAAGATGAGTTCAGGGCTGTTCTTTCCTATGAGAAACAGAAGTGAGTGTGTGTATGTGTAAGTACTGCAGTCTAGAACACACTACAATGTCCTATCCAAAGCACCCAGAATTGATCTTAATTATTGAATTAATAAATATTTGTCCACAAATTCATTTTAATTCATTTAGAGTTCAGGACTTAATTTATCTTCACACATTCTTGTGTAAGAGTGAAACAGAAATTAATGAAATATAGAATATAAAAATCATAGGAAAAAAATCAATGAAAGAAAAACACAGTTCTTCAAAAAGATAATCCAAATAGTCACATTATTAACTAGCTGGGAAGAAAAAGACAGACACTTAAAATAACTAAAATTTAGGATAAAAGAGTTGTTATTAGCAATCTCAGAAACAAACAGTTATAAAGTAGTAGACCTAGTGTTTGAAGAACTCTTAGAATTTAGCAACAAAAACATCAACCTAATTTTTTTTATTAAGTAGAAATTTTGTATGGACACAACATGTGTTGATACTATCATTTCCCTCCTCCCCTCTCCCATTCTGCTGAAGTTCCTCCTCAGTGAGATGGCTGGTATTCACCATCGGGTTGTGGGTTGTGATTTGTGAGAGCAACAGACAGTCATTGAGGCTGGAGAGGAGGGAATGCCTCTGGATATTCCTCACCCTGGAGGACTTGAGTAGACATTTCTCCAAAGAAGATAGATGTGTGAGTGAAGACACATGATTAGGTGTTAAAATCATCAGTCACTAGAAAAATGCAATTTGAAGCCACAAGGTATCTCTTCACACCCACCAGGATGATGGACCATTGTTAAAAAATGACAAAGGAAGCCGGGCGTGGTGGCGCACGCCTTTAATCCCAGCACTCGGGAGGCAGAGGTAGGAGGATCGCCGAGAGTTCAAGGCCACCCTGAGACTACATAGTTAATTCCAGGTCAGCCTGGACCAGAGTGAGACCCTACCTCGCAAAAACCAAAAAAAATAAAAATAAAAAAAAAAAATGACAAAGGAAAGTAAGAATGTCAGTAGATACAGAAGGAATTGAAACCCTTGTATCCTGCTAGTGGGAATGTAAAATTGCTTAGCCTCGTGGAAACAGGTTTACGTTTTGGCAGTGCACAAAACCTGAAACCAAGAATTACTGAATTTTCCCTCAATCCCACTTGTAGGTATCTGCACAAGAGTTGAAACCAGAGAGCAGAACAAACAATGCACACATATTCCTAATCACACCATCACTATTTCCAGAAGGTAGAAACAGCTGGAATACCCACGAAATGAGAATAGATAAACAACATGTGGCATGTGATAGAGTAATAGACAACTATGAAAGAAGTCCTGGCATATGCTACATACAGTCAGTAGCCTCAACAGCATTATCCTAAGTGAAAGAAGCCAGACACAAAAGGCCTTATGTTGTATGATATTAGATAAATGAAATATCCAGAATTGGCAAAACCTATAGAGACTGGAAGGTGATTCTAGCCCCTCTAGAAAAAAGGTAGGAGGGGAGTGAATCCCATTAGGTATGTTCAGAAGGAGATGGAACCCAGGTCAAGTCATACTAGTTGTGTGCTTGACAACATATTAATCACACTGACTCTAAAATGGCAAATTTTATTTCATCTCACTTAAAAACAGTTTTACAAAAAGAATAGTGAAGGAGACTTTTGAGCAAGTTTTGGCCAATAAATTTGAGAGCCCAGACAGAATGGATAGGTGTTTTTATTCCCACAACTGCCAAAAGTAACTAAAGAGGAAACCATGGGCAGAGCTTGGCCAGAGGGCAAGAAAAGAGAGCTCAGGGATGACTACAGCTTGCCAGTGCACCGTCTGCTTGAAGACTACGAAGAGCCGATTTTAAGTATTTCCACCACAGAAAAGCAAATCTATGAGTTAATGCATTGTAAGTAGCTCAATTTGGCCATTCTACATTGTTCTACATTGCATACATACTCTCTCTCTCTCTCTCTCTCTCTATATATATATATATATATATATATGTGTATGTGTGTATGTGTATATATATATATGTGTGTGTGTGTGTGTGTGTGTATAAACTCAAGCCTTACACTCCACACTAAATACCTGCCAATTTAAATTAAGACCCATCTGAACTGGCATTTCATTTTCTTTCTGTACACACTCAGGAAAGGGATTCTTTTTTCACCTTCAGGTAGTCTTCTCATGTTGTATAATAGCTCTCTTTAGTAGGATCGAGGAGTCTCCCTGTGGGTTTGACTTGCATCTCCATAATGGCCAATATTGTCATCTTTTCACATATTGGCCATGCTTATGCTTCTTTACAGATAGGCTTGTTCAGAGCCTTTGTCCATTTTTTAATTAAGTTTTTTTGATTTTTGCTATGAGTTGTCTGGGTTCTTAAACATTTTGGACATTAGCCCCTTATAAGATACTTGACCACACAACCACCCCTCTTCTGGGTATGTAGCAAAAGGAAATGAAGCTGCCACCTCACAGAGGCAATTGTACTCCTTTCATTCTAGGCAGCACTAGTCACAGAGAACTAAGCTATGGAAGCACCTAAGTGTGTGTCCATAGACAAGTAGATAAAGAATCCATGGGGACGGTGTGTGCATATCCAGTGGGATAATGCCTAGTTTGGTAGGGGAGATGTTGCTTTCTACTCCACCTTGTGTTACAAGCCTGGCCAGGCAGGCAGGCAGGCAGGCAGGCAGAGTCAACACAGTGTACTTGTACCAGAAAGGAAAAAAGAAAACTATTTGCAGATAACATGAAGCTGTGTAGAAAGCCCTGAGGAATCTATTAAAGATTATTAAAAATAATAACAAAGTTCAGCAAGGTTGCAGGTCACAAACTCACTTTATAAAAATCAATTTGGAGGGCAGTGGCAGAGCATTGTTTAACATGCATGAGGCCCTAGGTTATATCTCCAGCACAGTAAAAAAAAATTTATGGTATGTATGAATGGCTAAAATAACTAATCTAAAAGTGAACAAAATATCGAAAATGTAATAGAACATTTAAAACCACATATGCCCCGAGCTACAAAATATTATTGAAGGAAAGTGAAGATTAGATTAACTAAAGTGCTTATTGGCCAGATCAGAAGACTAGACATTATTTATGTGTTAGATAAGTCCATCTATGGATCAAAACATTCCTGTCAAGATCCACCCTGGGGATGGAGAGATGGCTTAGCAGTTAAGGCACTTGCCTGTGAAGCCTAAGGACCCAGATTCAATTGCCCAATACCCTTGTAAAGCCAGATGCACAAGGTGGCACATGCATCTGGAGTTCGTTTGCAGTGGCTAGAGGCCCTGGTACACCCATTTTCTCTCTCTCTCAAATAAATAAATAAATAAATAAATAAATAAATAAATAAATAAAATACTTCAAAAAAATCCACTCTGCTTGTATTTCAGAAATTGACAAATGAATCACTAAACTTATGGAAATTGGGAAGAATTAAAATAGTCATAAAGAAGCACTTAGTGTTTCTCCCATTTACTTACTGTAGAGCTTTTTGCAAAGCCATGGGCTGGTGGCATGTAACACAAGGCAAGAGAAGCGAGAGCTAGAGGGAGACACCCCCTTGCATGGCCACTAGAGTCAGCAATGATGCCAAGACAGTTCAGAGTGCGACATTTCTGCTATCAGCACTGGGCATCTGTGTATACTGCAACATCGTGAGAGGGGAGGCCTAACCAAATGATTGATGCCTTTAGTTTAATGACTGGTAAGATAAAACCTTTAAAGAAGATGAGAATTCCATAACCTTGAACTAGCACTATTTTAAAATGTAAAAACAAAACCACAATTAACAGAAAAAGCAGAGAACATGGAATTCACCCATTTTTAAAAAAATTTATACTCATAAAAACACACTTCAAGGATACCACTAAGAAAGTAAAAAAGACAAGCAAAAAAAGGATGAGAGAAGATATTTATTTACAAATCATACATACAATAAAAACTGGAATTAAGTATAAAGACCTGTTACTGCTCAATAATAAAAATACAAGAAAGCCAATAAAAATGGACAAAGCACCTAGGTCAACATTTCTCCAAGGAGACATAAAAGTCTTCAAGAAGTATGTGAAATGCTGTTCAATGTATTATCCATCATGAAAATACAGGTCACAGCAATAGTGAGTTCTGCTCCATGCCCATTAGCATGGCTGCAACCCAAAAAAGCCAGATATATAGTAAGTGTCAGCCAGGACATGGAGAGATCAGACCCTCCAAACCTGCTGATGGGAGCAGCACCATGGAACAGTGTGTCAGTTCCTATGATGGTTAAACACAGAGGCATCACAGGACCCAGCAACCCCACTCTATGAACTCTAAACACATACAGACACATGTCCACGCAGAGACTTGTATCCCAGTGTCCATCACTACGCTCCTTATCACAACAAACAGCCCTTGTGTAACCTACTGAGGAGCAGCAGATGGATAAGCTGGAATGTCCTCCAACAAGGATTTACTATGCAATGAAGACCAACCATGCTGTGGCATGGGTGAGTCTTGCAAACACCCTAACCAGTGAATAAGCTGGGTGCTAAAGGCTGCATATTGTACACTTCCATATGTAGAAGATGTCCAGATGGGAAAGTCTGAAGTGTCATAAAGTAGAGTCCCAATTACTGGCAGGATGGAAGAGCCTGCACTCTGACTGAAGATTCTGGTTAGCGAGCAGTGGTAATTGGCCTGCTATACAACTTTTGACAGCTGAGGCGCGATTCCCCTCCTACTGTGCTTTATGACCTTAAAAGAATGGCTTTGGAATCCAAAAGGACCATCCAAATTGGTCATTTGAATTCCTTGTGACATTCATTTTTAGGAGGAATCTGGCTATTTATGCTCAATACCATCACCTAATAAAAGGCCCATGGCCAGTAGCCTCGCTGACTACCCATCAGGTAGCCTAGTCTCATCTTACCCAGTTATTGCCCATTGCCTGTTGCTCCAATTCTAGGTCATCTCATCTCCAGGACTCATCTGCTCTCTGTCCCGGGGATCTACTACTCTGATGACCGCATGGGTCATTTAGTGTTGGTGGCCCTGTGGCTGGCCCCTCTCACTTCCACAGTGTTCCCCAGGGATATCCATGTGCTAGCACATGTCAGTACAATATGCATGTTGCCATACTTTTTGTGAACAAACTTCTGTGGTAGTGAACACGTGGTTCCATGTGTACACAAATGGCCCTGTGTGAGCTCCATTCACAGGGCACTTACAGAGATGATCTGGTCCTCCCTCACTTTGAAGACAGGCTAAGGCTGAGCCCTAGGAGGACAGGACCACAGTTCTCATCAATCACCACTAAGCCCATGGTGATGGGGTTGCAGCAAGATACAGAACATGGAGTACACCTGGAGTGTGTCATGTGACTTGATTGAAGCACTTGGGGACTGTATAAAAGAGGCGGATGCCAGCAGTGGGTGGAGGTGGGGTTCTCTGGGGCCTGTTGTGCTCCAAGCCTGACAAGCCTTGCTTCCTTTAAGTCACTAATGGATGACCTTGGTCAATCAGAGCCCATTGAAAACCTGTCAGTTGATTTTCTGAACAACAAGGAGGAAACAGGGTTTCCACATGCTTACTTTTTATTGTCCTTTGGAACCATGGATGACATGACAGTGATGTTTTAGGTCAGTCTGAGTCACTGACCTCCACATGGGCTAGCCCCTGTAGATGTGCATGAGTGGCAAGAATTTTAATACTTCTCAGCTTATGGAACAACTTCACAAAAGACAGATAATGAATGCATGACCACCAGGGTCTTCTTTGGGAAGACTTATGGTTACTGACTTGAAATGGTGCTACTGAATCTCAGATGCATCCCTGACTTACAGTCAAATGTCAGAGAAGTTCTTCCTCATTGTTGTCCTCATTGGAGGGGAGGCCCTTCCTGCCCTCCTCAGGGAAGGCTGTGTGGTTTTTGCCCAGGTGTGCACTCCTGGACCAGACTGCATGATAGCTAACAGAAAGACATGCTGTGTGGTTTCTCCCTATGTGTCTCTACCCTAAGATCCCATTTTATAAAGACATATGTCATGTTGGGTTGGAACCACCCCAGTAAGATGAGTCTGAACTCATCTTAGCCAGTCACAGCAGTGGCCTGATTTCTCAGAAAGACCCTATTCTGAGGATGGAGCGTGTAAGCATTGAGCACATAGCTCAGCCTCCAGCAGGCAGTTCAGTTCTAAAATGATTCCACATCAGGGAACAACTCAGAAACAAGACCTCAGGCAGCTCATGGATTCTGTGCTCTGTGACATCTGCTGGGGCTTCAAGGGCCATCAGCACTCGTGCCTGATGTTCACACCAAGGATGTGCATTGTTTGCATTTTTAATTTGGAGCTAGCCATCCTGGTGCTGTTTCAGAACCTCAAAGTCTTTATACTTTGTTTCTTCTTTGGAACTCTGTTTGTTCTCTCCCCTTATCCAGTGCCTACACAGATAGCTCTAGGGAACAGAACATGCTCATTTTGAGGCCACTGGCACGGTCTTCTCCTCAAGGAATGGCCAGCTGTGGATACCCCTCATTCTGCTCTGGGCTTACTCCTCTGTCATGTGCTCTATTTATCAATGGAAACGACTTGGGTTATTGCCTGCTTTTCATTTTCGGAGCTGAGTATAAATTAGACGTAAACCAACAGAACTCATGTAAGCAGGGACTGACTGAGTGCAGTCAGTTCTGCATCAAACTTTCAAGGCACCCATGCTCTTAAATCTGATGAGCACATACACACATCTGAGAAACAGCACAGCAAATCCCCTGTAACACTATTACAATGGCTTTGCTAGTAAATCTTGTTGCAGTCCTAATACAGCGATTACTCAATTAACAGCCTTGCTTCTATTTTAAATATCTCTTCATGGGAGGAGACTTTCTCCCACAGCACTGCCGGGAAAGCCATGCATTCAGATGTGTTTTCATGATTGACATTCCAGTATAATTTGGTATAATGGGATTTAATTTGTTTGTAGATAAACTTACCTAAAGGGACCGTCACAAGAACAGAAATCTCATAGCTTACATAAGCAACAGAAAATTAATTAACATGGAAGTGCTAATTAGTTTATCCAATTTGTGGACTTGTGGGACTGCAAGTGGCTTGAGGGAGAGGGAGGAAGCGCAGAACTGGGACCAGCGATGACAGAGCCTGGAGGACCGATGGGAGGGGCTGCAGACCTGGCCCATTGGGCAAGGGTCTTGCTCAGGCATCACCCTGTCTCCTCCATTGGCTCAGTACCCTAGGAGCTTCCCTGAGGTTTTCTTACATGGCTGACTCCACTTGGTTCTCATAGAACATTCTCTTTCTGATGTGATGCCCTACCCTCACCCTACAGCCTCAATGTATCTGTCCAGACTTCTGAATTAGAACTTGTCTTATATGGCCCTTTCCTTTTAGCACCTGCCACAGATGACATCGTGTAGTTATTCTAGTGTTACACACCTGTCTCTTAGTGTGCACCCAGAGGGAGGGGCAATAGTGAATGAATGGATGGATAGATGAATGGCTGAGTGAATGGTGAATAAGCACACAAACACTGCCCCTGATGCTTCACATATAATCTCAAGCAGGCTGACCTCTGGGCAGTTATTCTTGGGTTTCCTTCTCTCTGAGAAACATGGGTGCTATTTCCCCTATTTTTCTATGCCATGTTTTACCTATTTTGTGGGAATGTTCATGTCTCTGGACAAAGGGGCTCTGAGAGAGAACCAAAGTCATTCTTTTTAGGATCTTGGCATCTGTACTTATTGAGAGCAGTGAAGTGTGTCTATGCATACACTCACAAGCCCACACCTTTTCACCCTGGTAAGTTCCTATGTTGGGCTGTCCCAATTCTGGGGTTGTGGCTATGGAATCACAGACAGATGCAAGCTTAGGGTCAAGGTACATGGGATTTCCAAATACTGAGTTACTTGGTGGCCAAGGGCTTTAAGATAGTATCTTGATTTTTTTAAAACATTCTTTTTTCATCTTTTTAAAACCTTTTTGTTGAGAACATCTACATACATACACAATGTACCGTGATCATAGTCCCCTCTACCACACTTCCTTTTCCCCCATTTGTTTGTCCTCTCCACTGAATTCCTTTTTTCTAGTCCTTCTTTCTATTTTTTATAATCTTTACATATGTATATAATTCACTTAAATCATGTTCACTTCGCCTCTCTGTGTCTTTTCTTTATCCACATTATTTTTTTTATTTCCCTTCCTCTCTCCAGCAAGTCCCTCTACTATTTTTTGATTATGAATTTTATTGCCTGACCCTATCATACGATATCATATTCTTATGAGGTTATACTCTTTTTATTTTTACTTTTTTATGAGGGGGGGAGGGAGAGAAAAAGAGAGAGAGAGGGAATTGGTGTGCCAGGGCCTTTGGCCATTGCAATCAAAGTGAAGACATGTGTGCCACCTTGTGTGTATGTGCAACCTTACGTTCTTGCATTACCTTATGTTTCTGACTTACGTAGGACCTGGGCAGTCGAACATGGGTCCTTAGGCTTCACAGGCCAGTGCCTTAACTGCCAAGCCATCTCTCCAGCCCCAGGTTATACTTTTATTTTCTCTTTTCCCCAGCCCCAAACCAGTGAAGGCCCTACTCCATGGGGTTATTCGTGTTCCTCTTGGGGTCATAAATGCATCATTCTGTGGAGGTGGGCAATGCTTTGA
The DNA here is from genome assembly GCA_036365145.1 of Orientallactaga sibirica. Lineage (NCBI taxonomy): Eukaryota > Metazoa > Chordata > Mammalia > Rodentia > Dipodidae > Orientallactaga > Orientallactaga sibirica. The sequence continues at coordinate 15,208,988 of JAEOAD010000039.1, forward strand.
CTTCTTCTGCTTTGAAGAGCATAACGTAACCTCTCTTGTATGGTAGGCGGTCTGGGCCTGAGAGATTATAACTTGGCTTCTGCCCCACCAGTCCTTCTAGGACTCCTCTGAGAGTGGTTCACTTTGTTTGCCTTTTGTTTTTTTATTTTTTTGGAGAGAGACACAGAGAGAGACAGAGAGAGAGGGAGACAGATAGAGGATAGAGATGGGCATGCCAGCTGTGAACGGAATCCAGATGTGTGCTCCCCCTTGTGGGCAAGTGCGGCATTGCGCCCTTGCGTCACTTTGCATCTGGATAAACGTGGGACCTGGAGATTGGAACCAGCATTCTTAGGATTAGGAGGCAGGCACCTTAACCGCTAAGCCATCTCTCCAGACCTTGTTTTGTTTATTTTTTATTTACTTATTGAGACAGAATCTCATGTAGCCCAGGGTGACATAAGGTGGGCTCTTCTGCATCAGCCTCCTGAGGTCATAGACATGCACCTGCTTGCCTGGGGGGCATACCTTTTCTTGGTGTTCTTTGCTTGAAAAGATGTGCTGATCCCTGTGGTCATTTTATTTGTGTCCCCTGCATCTTTGCTCTTTCCCGCTGTACTTGGCCCATTGTTATTCATTCTCCCTTCTTTTTATTTTCTTCTATCTCATGATAAATTGTGAAATCTGTTATTGTCTGTTTTCCTCCTATTACTTGAAAAGCAAAGTAATTGAATAGGTCTTTAGATGTTCCCTATATGGTCTTCTCTGTTTCTCTAAGGAGGATTTTAAAATCAATATGTGATTATAGTCTCCTTTTCTCATAGCCGCTTGCATGGAGACTATCCATCCCCATAGCCTTGGCCTTGGTCATGCCCCTCGTCCTCAAGGTCCCCAGCACTATAAATCATCTCACCTGTGCTGTCCCCTCTCAGAGCATCACCTGCTGCCACCAGAGAGCTCTTTCTGCATCCCAAGTTTATATGTCCTGCTTGATTAAGGCAAATCTTTGTACATTGTTCTTATTTGAAATAAATAGATCAAATCCCTGCAAGGTTACTTGGCCTTTTCAATGTCATCTTCAGCCACCATGAGTCTTTGAGTTTCCAATGTGCACAGGTGTGCTATTGTTCTGTGGTGTGGCTGAAGGGCTTACATCTTATGCATGTACCCATCTCCCTCCCAGAAATGGAAGCTCATAATCTAGCACCCAGCACTTCATGGGACACACTATACAGATGTTAAATAATTAACTTTTAAATGAATGATGTATTGTAGGTCATACAAATCATACATTGACTGAACGCAAGATGTAAAGGCAGCAGGAATAATCTCCTGAGGGAGAAAGACAAAGATAATAATGATACAATGAGATTAAAGTATAAAAAAGATGCTGTGGAAACACAGAGGAGGGGTTGACTAATTCATCCTGGAAGGGTTAGAGCTATTTCTCAAAACAGATCATTGCTTAAAATAAGTGTTAAATAATGGCTAGGATTTTACAAATGGTCCTGCTATTACCAGATAATCCACAGGTAAAAGAATGAGTTTTAGTTTTTACCACATTATTAGCTCCAAATGGACCAAAGGTCTAAATGTAAGCACTTAGATTATAAAACAACATATGCACATACATTTATGACCTCAGATTAAGTAATATTTTTAACTATGACACCAAAAGCATAATTAACAAAAGAAAAATGGACCAGTTGGATTTCATCAAAACTTTTGTATTTGTGTTCATCATAATAAAGTGAAACAGAAACCCACAGGATGGGAAAATTTTTATAAATTGCATATCTAAAAATATTCCTCTGTAGAAACTAGAAAGAATACTTACAATTCATAACCACTAAAGGACAAGCCAAAGAGCAAACAAAAGACCAATAGACATTTCTCCAAGAGGCAAAGATACTCACTGTACATTGAAGATCTATATGCCGATCCCCTAGGGCAATGCAAATAAACCCAATGACACCACTTCACACCTGCTAAAATGGCACCTATCAAAGAGACAGACAGGGGCTGGAGAGATAGCTTAGCAGTTAAGGTTCTTGCCTGCAAAGCCAAAGGACCCAGGTTTGACTCCTGAGGACCCACAAAAGCCAGATGGACAAGGGGGCGCACATATCTGGAGTTCATTTGCAATGGCCCATTCTCTTTCTCTACCTGCCTAGTTCTATATCTCTCTCTCTCAAATAAATAAATAAAAATTAAAAATTTTTAAACAAAGAGACAGACAGTACAAGTGTTGGCAGGATTGTGGAGAAGTCGGAACTCTCATTAATAATGGTAGAGAATGGGGGATGGTGCAGCAGCCACTTTGGAAAACAATCTAGTCTCCTCAAAAGGTTAAATACTGTGATGCCATATGACCAGAAATTCTATTTCTTAATGTATATCAAGAGAAAGGAACAATGTAGGTCAATGTTTATGGAGTCATTATTAAAATAAACACCTGGAAGCCACATAACCATTCCTACAAAATGGGTAAGGGAAATGTGGTATGTCTATACAATGAAATATTGTCTGACAATAAAAAGGGATGAAGCAGGATGCAAGATACATCATAGACATGATTGGAAAGCATTTTGCTAAGTCAACAAAGCCAATCAGAAAATCCACACGTATGATTCCACTTACATTCAGAGTATTCAGAGTAGGGAAATTGTACTGAAAGCAGTGGTTTCTGGGACCTGAGGGAGAGACTGATGGTTGATCATTACAGTATGGGTTTGTTTGTGGAGTGGTAGAAATGGTCTAAAAGTGCTTTGGGTGGTGATTGCTCCATTTTAAAATATGTCACTGACTAATATATTGAATGTGGGTTTAGGAGCTCATATTGTAAATGGATAAATCATATGGTAAGTGACATCTGATTAAGCTGTTACCATTACTTAGAGAATGAATTAGTCATTTTCCAGGCAGAGTAGGGAAGGAAAACGTACTCTGTACGTTCTGTCACCAGCAAGACAGAGATGATGGGCAGCCAGGTGTGGTGGTGAGGTGGCACGGTGGCCTTGGGTTGCCTCCAGGGAGGAAGGCAAAGGTGCCTTCTGCCCTTGGTGAGATGCAAGGGCTTGGGCAGTCAGGAAGTTGATCGACTGACAGTAACAAAGCCGAGTGGCAACATGTTTCACATCTGCACCAAAACTGTATCAACATGCGATTTATGTAATCAGTAACTTACCGCTTCGAGCTTATCTGGCCTGAGAAGCATCTTAACTGTGGCTTGAGTCAATTCCAGCAGATGTCTACATGCATATTATCACCTTGTAACATTAAGTCACCTTAATACTCAGATTGTAAGTAATGTGCCCAAATAAAACTATAATTTCAGCAGAGGTGAGACCCACCAACCACACAACTATGGAGTTCTGTCCATGTTCAATCAAATCTGGAAATATGGAAATAACTTCTCCACTCTGTCCAGGAGAGTTAAAGTGATGATGGCCATGAATACATCAAAATCTCTTCACATCCTTGCCACACTTCGTCTTGTCCATGAGGCCAAGGTCCAGGGACGTCTGACCTGCCTGCCACTTCTTGCCTTCTATTCCATGAACATAGCAGTGCAGAGCTGCTCAAGCTGGGAATCACTCATACTCTTCCCATCATGATGCAAAATTACACAAGATTTTAGCAGACCCTTATTTTAAATTATTTTCAGCTTCTCAGAATTGGAGTCATGTCTTCCAATATACCTGCCATTCAGGCTCCAATTTAGAATATTTTTGCAAAGTCAGAAGCCATTAAAAAGATTTACTCTGAGAAATAAATCCAACATAGATTAAAATTTATCCCTAAGACCCTGTACTTTTTCAAGCAGGTTTAATCTCCTTTCAACTTTATGACAAAAAGGGGGAAAGTACTTTCAATTATGAATGACATAAATGGGAAAAATGGGTTGTGATAGGTCAGAAAATAGAAAATGCATCAAAGCCTGTTGGTGCAGGCCTGTAATCCCAGCCACTTGAGAAGCTGAGACAGGAAAGTCACAAGTCCATGGTATGCCTAGAATGAGTTCACAGTTCAAAGCCAGCCTGAGCAAGGTAATTAGTCTTTGTCTAAAAATAATAATAATTTCCAAAAAGTAAATGGAGGGTTAGGTATCTAGCTCTGCTATATTAAGTATGCCCTTCACATGTATGGAACTTAAGTTCAATCCTGAGTGTTTAAAAACATGAAAGAAAGGAAAAAAAAAAAAAAAACAAAAGAATAGAGGGAAAAGAAAGGAGAAAATACAACTTCAAGTAGAATTGAAGTGAGACAGCCCCTGCCTAGTGAGTCTTGTTTTGACTTCCCTGCAGAGCTCTTTCTCTGCGGCAGCTTGGTGAGGAGCTCAGCCTGGCAGATAAATAACAGCCTCTGTGCAGGGCACTAAATCATGCGTGGTGTCGAGGCCTGGGAGCCTTGCTGTAATAAATGAGTACCTTGCGATGAGCGAAGAAAAAGCCTTAAAGATAAGTGATATTTTGCTGACACTTTTGGAATAAACTAAGGACATGCCGATGTCAGGGAAAGCTTTTGATGCAGCGGTTCCCCTGGGAAGAGTTATGGCTTAGGGGACTGAAGGTGACCCTGGAATAACCTAGCACCTGCCTTCACCCTGGGGCTCCCTAGGAGATAGCCTTGAACTATCACGTGCCACAGGCCATTGGGAACCTTTGGCAGCTCATACACGGCTCCTTTATTGTGACAATAACAGGAGAATTAGGCCAAGTCTCTGATGCTGATGTTTATTTTCCATGCAAGGTAATCAGAAATGGGGTATGGATGACTGCCTCTGTTAAAAGGCAGTAGTAAATATTCTTATGCAGCTACTTTAGAGGGACATTCATAGGATACATAGAGTTGTTTGCATATATGTATGTGTGGCGTGCATGCATGTGTGCATACATGTTTGTGTGTATTCATGTTTGTTTGTGTATACATGCTCATGGTGGGGGTACTCATGTGTGTGTGTGTGTGTGTGTGTATGCACATGTGTGTACATGAAGGTCAGGTGAATGTTGGTGTATTTCTCAGTTGTTCTCCTTTATTTATTTATTTATTTATTTTATTTATTTATTTATTTATTGGAGAGAGACACAGAGACAGAGAGGGAGAGGGAGAGGAAGACAGATGGAGATGGGCGCTCCAGCAGCCTCTCAGCTGCTGCGAAAGAAATCTAGATGCGTGCCCCCTTGTGGTCAAGTGCGCCATTTGCACCCTTGCGTCACTTTGCATCTGGCTAAATGTGGGACCTGGAAATTGGAACCAGCATTCTTAGGCTTAGGAGGCAGGCGCCTTAACCCCTAAGCCATCTCTCCAGGCCCCTCCTCCTTATTTTTTGACACAGTGGCCTCTAGCCACTGCAAATGAACTCCAGATGTGTGCGCCCCCTTGTGCATCTCGCTTATGTGGGAACTGGAGAATTGAACCAGGGTCCTTAGGCTTTTCAGGTATGTGCCTTCACTGCTAAGCCATCTCTCCAGCCCTATATGTGTGTATTTATCTGCATTTATTTCTATTTCTATATGTATGTGCCTATACACAATATTGCATATGAGGGCATACATTTATACATATATTTATATGTGGACATAGCTATGAAGACAGCATGTATGTTATGCTTGCATATGTCTACAATGAAATGCCTGTGAAGTGTCAGTGGAATGACTGTTCTTGGACATGTCATTGTCATGGCACACATTGCATGATGATGGTTAGTACAATAACATTAATGAACAGGAACCTGCTAGAATAAGCTATGAGTCTTGGAGGAGCACCCTCACATTCCAAGACAACTGCAACACCAAGTCCAGCTAGGCATAAGTGCCTGGGAGGCACCAGCCTGTCCTCAGAATGTACATTATGGGGCCTGGAGAACCTACTATTACCCCCTGGCCCACAACTCAGAGGACATCTGGACCCTTAGGATCCAGTGGGGACAGTTGGCCCTCAGGAGGGTTTGTCAGAGTTACTCAGGGTAGGAGGGACACATGTCCAATCCAGCGTTTGCCACCTTGAGCTGTCTCTCCTTTGTCCTGCCCACCCTCTACCTTACCCTACTCTGACTGCATCTTGGCAGCTGCTCTATGACACAGGTTATGTCCCACATGTCTCTGAACCCTGACTCCACCTTGTGCCAGTGTTCCATAGCTCTTGTAACAGGGTCCTCTGTAACTGAGGTGTTTTATAATTCCACACCTTCCCAGACAGCCAGTGGGTCCTGGTTTCAATGATCATGGGTCCTGGTGATGAGAATCAAGTGTTCAGGGTTTATTTAACACACATTTGCATCAAGTCTGTGGCAGAGAGGGGGTGTGTCAGGTAAGGCTTGGGCTCTGGGATGTTAGTACAAGGGGCAGTGCAGAGATGCATGGCAACATTTAGTCAAATGCATAGATAAAACATTAAGAATTGGCAGGCTGAGTGTGAAGTGGGATGAGGGACAGAAAAGGAGGTGGGTGTGTGCAGATGTTTTTTCTGTTGAAAGATGCTTCGTGTTAAAATGTGGAGAAGAGCATTGTGGGAGTGGCAAAGCAAGTGTAAATCCCTGCCATGTGGCTGGAGGCTGAGCCAAGCCTGCGGCTATGCCCCAGCCAAGGAGCAGGCCCTGGTGCTAGCAGGTTCTGCCTTATCCTTGGTGATTGGGGCCTGTTCTCTGAGCCTGAAGTGAAGCCCAGGAGAGAAGACTGAACCATTGCATTGTGACACGTGTGCTCTCATATTACCTCTGAGGATTTCAGGGAGAAGACATGGCCCCCGGGGACTCTGGTCTCATAGCAGAACGTGTTCTCAGCTTGTCCAAGGCACTGACAGGAGGATAGGGATGTGAGTGGGTTAGTGGTAGACTTTGGAGTTAATGTGTGAGAATCTTCCTGGCTCTTTGATATTTTCCAGGATGGAGGGGGTAGCTGGGAGAAAAATCAGCTCCATTCCTGATCTTAATATTTTTAAAATATTTTATTTATTTATTTGAGAGAGAGAGAGAGAATGGGCACGCCAGGGTCCCCAGCCACTGCAAACAAACTCCAGATGCAAGTGCCACCTTTTGCGGGTCCTAAGGAATTGAACCTGCATCTTTTGGCTTTGTAGGCAAGTGCCTTAATCACTAAACCACCTTTCCAGCCCCTGATCTTAGTCTTAATCCAGTGTGTGAACATCAAACCTGCACAAAACCAGCACACTTGTCTTCATACCATGATGATTTGAGGTGAAAGGATTCAGCCAGGAATTTGATCAGATGTTTGATCAGAAGGGCGAGTAATCACAGCATCTCCTGTCAGGGAAGCTCCACTGTTCTAAAGCACATGCCAGACCCTATGTGAATTTGATGGTTTGTCTTCATGGTGATGCAGAGCTATGATTGGAAGACCAGGAATTGATGAAGGACCCAGGGTTCTCAAGGTCAACCCTGGACTGGGCAGGCAGAAAAAAACAAAGAAGCAGGCAGGAATGGATCTTTGCGAGGAATACTGTAAGGGAGTAGAGACAGGAGGAGGATAGAGGAGGATAAAAGATCCCCACTGTGGGAAGTAATGTCCTTGATCCTCCTACGCATCTCCAGGCATCTGAGTTAAGAATGTGAAGGATAGGTTCTTTCGGCCTCAGGGAGTGGCAACCAGAGATGTGGAATCAAATGAACTGTCCCAAGAAGCTGTGAGGAACTGGATGAACAAAGCAAGGTCAGGATAGGCTCCTTATGTTCAGTTGTGATACCAAAGAGACCAAACTGGGACAGTCCTCAGAAAGAAGAAAGCAAATCTGGCAGGCACTTCCTCTATGCGTTTTTGTGAGCATGGATAGATTAATGCAGAAGGACAGCTATCTCCTTATAGTTGGTGGATGTGGAGACCAGAAGGACAGGGAGGGGCACCCCCATCATTCACACTCAGGTTTCATGAGTGTTCTTGGGAGCAGCATGACTCAGTGGACATAGACTGAGGGCAGATTCTGTGCTCGCCCTGTAGGCTAACCATGGTGTAATTGTGTTGGCTATCTAGGAATGTATCCAAGTACCATGAGAAGGTTTCATGATTGGGTAGCTTCTGACCTGTCCTGCAGGCCCAGATTCCACTCCTGTTTGGCTATTCTTGCATGTTTCTGATGTGCCCATAAAAGGCTGGGAAGAGACGGCAGAATGACCTGCTGTGTGAAATGTATTGAAAATTGTTTTTAAAAAGCTTCCCGTTTCCTCCAAGACATTGTGACTGGCCACAGGCAAGCCTCTTCATCATCTCCTTTGCTGAAGGAAGGAATTAAGAATGCTGGTTGTTCACGCAGGGCCATCATGGGATGGATAAGGCCAGAGTCATAAGCCCCACAGAGTATCATAGATACAAATGGCATGTAAACAAAGTAAGCCATTGATTTTTGTGTGGGAGAGCCATTTATTTCAGCTAATTTTTAATCCCAGGTGCACTCTGCAGGAAGCAAGCACATATTTGGATTGAATAATAACTGGATGCTGTTTTTCCCGGGAGATTCTAATAATTATTTAACTATCTTAAATCAAGCTTACTCTGAGCTAGGTAATGCGCCCTGGAATCATCTTCAACCAGATATAGTATTTCAGGACTCGACTGGAATGCAGAGGGGCTTTGAGGTGAACTCGCAGAGGACCTGGCTTCACAGCAATGAACTGCCAGGAGACTTACCCTGTGAGCCATAGAGAGCCCAGGCACAAGAGGGCACCATTTGGAGAAGGAATTTTGACCACTGGGACTTTCTGGTTCCTTATGGCTCATTGCTTTGTAAAGCTATTAACTTCTGGTTTTGCCTTCATTTTTTTTTTTTCATTTAATAAGTCAAATTAGAATTTTATTTTCAGTTTTTTAATTGAGTGAACTAACTTCACCTTGCTCATAATTGGTAAAGGGGTGTCTCTCAGCCCAGGGCTTCCTGAATATATTGCTTCTGATAATATGTCTCTGGGTGTCTGAGGCTAAACCCAGCTGTGATGGTTAATCTCAATTGTCAGTTGACTGGATCCAGAATCTCCGAGGAGACAGACCTCTGGGCAAGTCTGACGGGAAGTTTTTAGAGTAGAATAATTGAGGTGGGAAGAAGGCTTGTAATTTTGGGTGGCATAATTCCATGGACTGCGGTTTTGGATTTAATTTTTTAAAAAAAGGGAAAGAAAAGGAAAGGAAAGAGAGAGATGAGCACCTGTATTTATCACTGTCTGCTCCCTGATTATGGATTGAATGTGACCAGCTGCTTCACTCGCCTGCCACCATGCCTTCCCCACCATGGTGGACTGTTTTCCTTTAGACTGTGAGGTGAAATAAACCTTTACTTACTCAAGTTGCCGCTTGTCCAGTATTTTTCACAGTAAGGAAGAAAACAAATAATATACCAGTTTTTCTTATTTTTGGTGTCCTTATTTACTTGGCCATAAAGATGACCTCTCTAGACAGCCAGGCAGGGGTCACTGCACCCTTGGGAAGGGCCATTCCCAACTGCACAGCTTCCTCTCCTTTCCAGCTCAGCCCAGTTGCATTCCACTCACCTGTGGACCCACTGAGCCTATGCCTAGCAGCACTGGGGGGGGGGGGGGGGGGGTCTGTGGGCTTATAGAGCATGCTTTGTCATTCAGAATCATTGCTCTTACTGCACCATGACTGTTCTGAATATCAGCATCTGCCCAAGTGAGGAAATTCTTACCTTTGTAAGTTAGTAATGATAACTGTAGTGCTAGAGCTCACTGATTGAGCTAGCCAGGTGGGCATGAGAAGAGGATAACTAGTACCACTGCCATAACAGCTCAATGCCAGGCCTGAGGTGCCCAGTTCTAGCAGCTCCTGAGCTCCATATTTCCTATGGCCATCCCTTCTCTTTCTGCCCCACTACTGGAGCTCAGCTCATGGGGCAGCCTGCTCAGGACAGCAGGAGGCTCTTCTTTGGCCTACAAAACCAACAGGTGTTTTTCTTATGCACCAATGGATTTGGAACTGTTTCAGGAACATGGACTCTGTCAGTGAACTTGAAGTTGATCTTGCCAGTTCTGGCCTAAGTGATGCATCTGGGGCAACTGTTACTTATTGGGGTATACATGCACATGGGGGCCATTTCCAGAAGGGGATCCAGGAAAACTACTTTATCTCTTTCATCCCTTAGCCACCACCTGCACCCTCAGCCCCAGTGGCTCTGCAGTTGGAAGAGGGAAGGTGTCCAGGGGACAACACAGAAAGAGTGTGTGGATGTTGCTTCCCATACAAAGCTGGAAGCTACCTCTCAAAAAATATCTATGCATTTAGAGTTCCTTCCATAGATGTGTTAGCAATTTACAAAGATAGTTCCTTTTTCCCTGAAAGATTAAAATAAGGTGGCTACTATGTTTGGCTCTGGCTCTATATGTTCAGTAGTTTCGGAAATAAGCAGATTTTCACAGGGCTGCAGGTATAGACACACACACATGAAATCATGGGCAGATTTCTGTGTCTGAGCTAATTGGCATAAATTAGTAGAGGTGTCTCCTAATTTAAATGAGTCACACTAATGATGATGAATCCACAGTGTATCCAGTTCACTTCTCATTACATTGCACATATTTTAATAGATGTTCCTCAGGGAAGAAAGTGAAAGAAGATCAAGCCCTATGTGTTGGATTCTATGGGGGAGAAGGACTGGTCATCACCATGGAATTTTAAGAGGAAGACAGAAGCAGAGGCTTGGAGTGACAAAGCGGGAAGGACAGAGAGTAGGGGCCAACATCTTTCTTGGGAACTCAGGCTGCTGTTTACTAAGTCCAGGTCCAGTGCTGGCCACTAAGCACTGTGGTACATTTCCTTCCATTTATTCCCAGAGCCACTCAGCCAGTCACACCCCATCCCACAGGTCCCTTTCTGTGTCCAGGAACAGCTCATCTACCCTTTTGAATGAGGGGCAAGTAGTGAAACCAAGGCTCTGGGGAGTCCGCCTCTCACAATGTGCCAGGATCCTGGTTCTCCTGATGGGCCATGTTCTAAACTCCCTGAATGGTCATTTTCTGTCCACTCCATAGGACAGTCCATGTCATGCTTCCCTGGGAAATGTTCACATTCTTAGTGAGTCGTGATTGAAGGACAGTACCATCAACTGCCTGCTGGATTTCACTGGGGTCCTAGACTTATGGACAGAATTAATGTGGGTAAAATCTCAGACCAGAACTTGATGGAAATGGGCTTAGCAGCATCATCTTGCAGCTAAAGTTGATATCACCTTATAACCCTGTCTTCTCCTCTCTAAGAGCCTTCGGAACTCATCACCAGGCCACGCTGGTCTGCCTCGACCTCTGTCTCCCTCTCTATACAGCCACTGCTCAGTTGAAACATTTTGTCATTTTACTCTAGCACCTGTTGACCTTTGTCTCCTACCTACTCAAGCTGACCTTCACTGATCAGGGCTGAGTAATACTCAATCCTGGTGTGCCAGTGTGTATTGATAGCCACTTTCTATCTAGAAGAAAGGACCCCAAATGTCTCCATCACCTGCACTTCAGCTTTCCATCCAGACCATACCTGCACTGCAAAAACAATATCCCTCCATTTCAAAATACTCTTCTCTATGCCTTCCCAGTGCCTCTCTCGTGCCCATAGTCTATTAGTCAGTGTTATGTTGTACCAAAATAGTCAAGATAATCAGATATGATGGTGAGGATGAAAAGTTAATTGTGGTCCATAGTTTCAGTCCACACCCATTGGCCCTGCTGCTTTGGGCTTGTGGTGGCACAGTACAGAAGCATGAGGTAGAGAAAACTGCTCACCATAAGGTGGCCAGAAAGCAAAGAAAGAAGGGAAAAAAAGGTACCCAATAGCCCATTGAAGAGCACACTCTATTGACCTACTTCCTCCCATGAGGTCTTACCTCCCGAAGGTTCCACAACTCCCAATAGTGCCATGGGCTGGGGACCAAGTTTTAGCACATGGGCGTCAGGGTGATGCCCCCAGATCCAGTATACAGCATTTGAAACTGTGCATCTCTCCTCCATGTGCTCCTGCAAAGCTTTCCTGTTTCTTTTAAATGTTTATTTATTTATTTTTATTTATTTGAGAAGAGAGAGAGAGAGAGAGAGAGAGAGAGGGAGGCAGGTAGAGAGAATGGGTGCACCAGGGACTCCAGCTGCTGCAGACCTTGTTAAGACACATGTGCCACCTTGTGCATCTGGCTTATATAGGTCCTGGAGAATTGAACTTGGGTCCTTTGGCTTTTCAAGCAAGTGCCCTAACCACCAAGCCATCTCTCCAGCCCAAGCTTTCCTGTTTTAACTAGAATGTTCTTTTTAGCTCATGCATCTCCATTCCACAGATACTGATCCTGGTCATTATATCATTGCTCACAGATCTGCTATTTCTCTCCTTAAATTTGAGTTTTCTGTGCTAGGGAATCATGCATTTTCTATCCATATCTCCTGGTGTTCAAAGTATTCATATCAAAGGGAAGAAAACTTTAATGATACATTAACTCAGCATTTTTAAAAATATCAATTGTGGACACATGGAAGGCTGGTGTTGTGTGCTGGACATGATGCCAGGACCAAGCCTGGCCTGGCCTTGCTAAGGAATAAAGATGAATCTCGGCCTTCTGCCTAACTCCACTAACTTCAGAACTTATAATAGTCACTCTCTGAGTAGCTCCTTTACTAGAAACTTCCTAGGTCCTTGGGCTGAACTAGCAGCTTGTTATGAGTTTCCCCCACCCAGGACTGTGCTGGAGTCTCAATAGTTAAAGCTGACAATGTCCTCACTGTGCATGGGATATTTGTTTTTTGAGTTGTGTGATCGTATCACCAGAATCCCCACATGAACAGTGGACACAAGAGTGGCAAAGATATGGGGTGGAGACAGTGGAGAGTTTTCGTCAAGAGTGAATGTCATGGGATGAGATCAGCCAGCCATGATTAACATGGACCATATTCTGGGCTCACATGGTTATTTCAGATGTTTCCAGTGGTCATGGCATTGCTGTTGGGAGAATGTGGCCTTGAGCAAATATGCCTGTGTCCCAGCATACCTTTCCAGTATTGGATGTGGCTCCGTCACGCAAATGTTAGGACCTCCATTGATAACTACAGTGTGCTGGAGTCAGGGGCTCTTTGAAGTCATTGACTTCAATTGAAATTCTATCTGCCCAAACACACATTTGCTCAAGTGCATCACCAAACCCAGATACATCTAATAAGTCTTATAACTGGTATAGCTAGCTACAGCCTTCACAGCAAAATATGCCCAAGTGTGCTTTGGAGGGATGACTGTGGTTGCCTTTCCTGGGCTCAGAACATACATACTCTTGCTGGAAATTCTCTTTTAAACCATGAAATCTATGTGTTCATAATTCAATTTGAAATGGTATTTGCCTAAGATCTGTATTCTAGAAAAGTTAATTTGCTGTTGGCTGAGCCAATGCCTCTGTCCCTGAGGCTTCTGACCTGACTTGTGGGTTTGAATTCTCTGAAAGCATCCATTATTATGCTGTGAATGTATGTGTCTGAAACCTATGGAGGAAGATTCTAACTGCCTGTCAGTACTGATGTGGATTCTGGGAAGTGTTCTGTATGGCACTGAGCCAGAGCTTGTGTTCAGTTCATGTGCTGAGAAAGCAGTGGCTGTTGACTTCAGGTCCATAGGGCAGAGAGTGGGGTGGTTGTCACTGCGGGTCAATCTGGCTTTGCTGTCCTGAGTGTGAGGCCCTGAGTTCTCCATGATGGGCATCCTGTGGATCATATGACTGCTGGTGCCCTGCCCTATTAGAGGGTTGAAACACCACTATGTGCCCAAGGTTTCAGGTCCAGCATCATGCTCCTAAGAACCATGTAAAGAAGATCTATGGTCAAGTTTAAGGACTTCTTGATCATGTTGAGGGATGCCTTTTCTTATCAGGCACTTTGGCCTCAGTTTGGGCATGGTGATAACATTCATAACACAAGCTGTTACATCAGCAGTGAGTTTCTGATTGGGATAAATGAGAGAGCGCCATGACCTGGGATAGCTTCTAGAACTTATGTTCTTTTATTAAACTATTTTTATTGACAACTTCCATAATTATAGACAATAAACTGTTATAATTCCCCCCTCTTCCCGACTTTCCCCTTCACAAATATACTCTCATCATATCCCCTTCCCCTCTTAATTGGTCTCTCTTTTCTTTTTTTATGAAAATTTTTTTATTGACAACTTCTATACTTACATACAAAAAAGTATGATATTTCCCTCCCCTCCCCCCATTCCCCTTTAGAACTCCAATCTCTATCATATCCCCTCTCTCTCTCCATTAGTCTCTCTTTTAATTTGATGTCATCATCTTTTTCTTCTATTATGAGGGTCTTGCGAAGGTAATGCTAGGCACTGCAAGGTCATGGATATCAAGGCCAATTTCTGTCTGGGCAGTTGCATTGTAAGGAGTCATACCCTTCCTTTGGCTCTTCTATTCTATCCGCCCCCTCTTCCGCAATGGTCCCCGAGCCTTGGAGGGTGTGAAAGAGGTGTTTCAGAGCTGGGCACTCCTCCATCCCTTCTTCTCAGCACTATGTTGCCTTTTGGGTCATCCCAGTGGTCATCACCATCTGAAAAGAGAAGCTTCTCTAACCAGAAGTGAGAGTAGAGTTAATATGTGAATATGAACATTAAGTGTAGTGCTTTCAGGGTAGCTTGGTGGAAATAATATATACATTTAACCAGACAAGCACAGGCTTTATACCCGTAAGGCTTATGACCTCCCCTGCCATAGACTTTTTTTCAGTACCAGGTATGTATTGCCTCCCATAGAGAGGGCCTTCAGTCCAATTATGGAGCAGTTGGTTAACCCAAGAGTAGACATGCCACTATTGCACCCATTCAGTCATTGGGCCTGTATGGCCAAACTTGAATATTCATTGTCCACTGTTTTCACTGCTGATGACTTCTGTCTCCCATAGGGCTGCATGCACTGCAGCTTTTTTCCAGCTTTCAGTTGGCTGGTCTACAGGGAGAAGGTTTTCTGCTCAGTACCAGCTTGCTTTCTCAGTGACCTTGCCTCTCAGGCAAGAGATGTCTTCAACAAAAGGGTCTTATCATCTGTTTCTCAAGGGCAACTAAGGGCTTTGGCAATAGCCTTTAATGTTTTGGAGGCTACCAGGACCTCCTTGGTCAACAACTCACTGGAAGGTATCCCATCCCAGGCACTGAAAAATTTCTAGTACCTTATAGGAAGTATTAGTCACTGCGAGGTCATGGGTATCCAGTCCATTTTGTGTCTGGAAGATTGCATTGCAAGCAGTTGTACCCTTCCTTTGACTCTTACATTCTTTTTGCCACCTCTTCTGCAATGGACCCTGAGCCTTGGAAGGTGTGATTGAGATATCTCAGTGCTGAACACACCTCTGTCACTTCTTTTCAGCACTGTGGTGCCTTTTGAGTCATCCCAGTGGTCACTGCCATCTGAAAAGAGAAGCTTCTCTAACCAAAAGTGAGAGTAGCATTAATATATGGGTATGAATGTTAAGAAAAGTGCTTACAGGGCAGTTTTTATTTAAAATATTTTATTTATTTGTAGAGAAGAGAGAGAGAGAGAGAGAGAGAGAGGGAATGGACATGCCAGGGCCTCTAGCCACTGCAAACAAACTCCAGACACATTCGCTATATTGTGTATCTGGCTTTATGTGGGTACTAGAGAATCAAACCCAGGTCCTTACCACTAAGCACCTTAACCACTGAACCATCTCTCTATCCCAGGGCAGTTTTGTGAGCATAATATATGCATTTAGCCAGACAAAAGCAGGTGTTATATCCTTAGGGCTCATGACCTCCCCCAACATAGGCTTTTGAGTAGGTTTTCAATGCCTGGCATGTATTCCCTCCCACAGAGTGGGCCTCCAATCTAATTAGAGAACAGTTGGTTTCCCCCATAACAGACATGCCACATGGGTCATTTGGCCTGGTTGGCCAAACTTAAGGCTTGCAGTGTCCAATATATTGTTTGTCACTACTGATGACTTCTTTCTCCTATAGGGCTGCAAGCAGTGTAGCTTTTCCCAGCTTTCTTTTTTTAAATTTTTCAATTAGTATTTTATTTATTTTGAGAGAGACACAGAGAGAGAGAGAGAGAGAGGGAGGGAGACAGATAGAGATGGGCATGCCAGCAGTCTCTCAGCTGCTGTGAATGAAATCCAGATGTGTGCGCCCCTTGTGGGCAAGTGCGGCATAGCGCCCTTGCATCACTTTGCATCTGGCTAAACGTGGGACCTGGAGATTGGAACCGCTGGAGATTGGAACCAGCGTTCTTAGGGCTTAGGAGGCAGGCGCCTTAACCACTAAGCAATCTCTCCAGCCCTTTTCCCAGCTTTCTGTCAGTTGGTTTACAAGGACGAGGTTTTCAACTCAGCTCCAGCTTGATTTTTCAGTACCTTGCAACTCAAGCATGTGGAGTCTTCGGCAATAGGGTCTTCCCGTCTATTTCTGGTGGGAAATAAAGAGCCTTGGCAATGACCTGCAATGTTTTGGGAGTGTCAGGGACCTCCCTGACCAAGTACTCATTGGAAGGTATCCCATCCCTGGCAGTGAAATTTTTCTAGTAACCATCTATGGCTTCTGAGTGCACCATTATCCAAAAAAGTAGGTTTCCATGTGACTTATTCATAACATCTTAAATTTTAATTAACCCTAAACCCACCCTTCCTTTACTCAGTCTCTTCCCCTGACCTCACTTAGGCCATTCCACCCAAGGTATCTATCTATCTATTTATCTATCTATCTATCTATCTATCTATCTATCTATCTACCTATCAATCCACAATACTATCTCCTTAAGTCCTCTCTTCTCCTCCCTCCTTTATAGGCCCTTTCTAGCTTACTGGCTTCTGCTACCAATTTTTACTCCAATTCACATATAAGTCTAAACATTTGTAACTAGGATTCACATATGAGAGAGAACACGTGGTGTTTGGCTATCTGGGCCTGGGTTACCTCACTTAGTATAATCCTTTCCCGATCAATCCATTTCCCAGAAAATTTCATAATTTCATTTCTCTTTACTGCTGAATAGAACTCCATTGTATAAATGTACCAAATCTTCATTATCCACTCATCAGGCTGGTTCCGTTTCCTAGTTATTATGAATAGAGCAGCAATAAACATGGATGAGCAAGTATCTTTAAGGTAGTGAGACAAGTCCTTAGGATATATACCTAGGAGTGGTATAGCTGCATTACATGGAAAATCTATTTTTATCTGTCTCTGGAACCTCCACACTGATTTCCACAATGGCTGTACCAGTTTACATTCCCAGCAACAGTGTAGAAGGGTTTCTCTTTTTCTGCATCCTCGCCAACATTTATTGTCATTTGTTTTCTTGATGATAGCCATTCTGACAGGAGTCAGATGGAATCTCAAAGTAGTTTTAATTTGCATTTCCCTGATGGCTAAGGATGTAAAACATTTTTTTTAGATGTTTAAATACCATCTGTATTTCTTCTTTTGAGAACTCTCTATTTAGTTCCATAGCCCATTTTTAAATTGGGTTGTTAGATTTCTTATTATTTAGTTTTTTGAGTTATTTGGACATCCTGTATATTAATCCTCTGTCAGATATCTAGCTGGAAAAATTTTTCTCCCATTCTGTAGGTTGCCTCTTTGCTCTGTTCACAGTGTCCTTTGCTGTACAAAATCTTTTTAATTTCAAGAGGTCCCAGTGGTTGATTAGTGGTTTTATTTCCTGAGCAACTGGGGTTATATTCAGATGTTTTTGCCTATGTCAATATGTTAAAGTGTTTTCCCTACTTTTCTTCAAGCAGTTTCAGAGTTTTTGGGTCTGATATTAAGGTCTTTGGTCCAGTTGGACTTAATTCTTATGCATAGAGAGAGATAAGCATCTATTTTAATCCTTCTACTTATAGATATCCCATTTTCTCAACAACACCATTTGTTAAAGAGCCTGTCTTCTCTCCAATGAATATTTTTGGCATTTTTGTCAAAAATCAGAATGCTGTAGCTGCCTGGATATACATTTGGGTCTTATATTCTGTTCAGTTGATCTACATGTCTGTTTTTGTGCCAGTGCCATGCTGTTTTTGTTACTATGGCTCTGTAATATACTTTAAAATCAGGTATGGTAATACTGCTAGCCTTGTTTTTGCTGCTCAAAAATGTTTTGTTATTCGAGGGTTTTTGTGCCTCCAAATGAATTTTAGAATTTTTCCATTGCTGTGAGGAATGCCATTGGACTTTTGATGAGGATTGCATTAAATGTGTATTTTGCTTTTGGTAAGATTGAAACTTTCACAATATTGATTCTTCCAATCCAAGAGTATGGTATGACTCCATTTCTTAGTATCTTCTGTGTGGTTCCTGGTCGTCCTGGGGCTGTGGTGCCTCGGAGTCCCAGGAGTGTCCAGGCAATGGAGGAACAGGGTCTTGAGCGGACTTGAGTGTGACGGAAGAAACACTCGGGAGACAGCTTCAGAGAACAGCTTGTTTATTTTCCAGGGAATGGGTTAATAAGCATTTGTGAAAGAGTGGGAAGGTACGGGTCATAAGGGGATTGGTTAGTTCAAAGGTCCTGTTGATGCCTAGTTAGCATGTGGTGATGTCATGGGAGAGGGTCACAGGGTCTAAGTAGTGGCAGAAAAAGGTATAGGGAACAGGTCGTAGGGGGATTGGCTGTGTAAAGGCTACTGGCTGATACCTTATAGTGATGAAAGTGGACAAAGGTCACAAGGCTGTGAGGAAATCAAAACCTAAGTCTTATTAAGATGTCCAGGTGCCCTGGGCTGGGGGCAGGGAGCAGCCTCACTCCTGCTGGTCTTGAGATTGTCAGGGGTCTGGGCTCACTGCAACCTCAAGGGGAGGGAGTGGCCTCACTCCTGCCGGTCTCAAGATTATTGGCATTGGGGCTTTCTAAAACCTCAGGTTCTGGGGCCCAAGTCATGCCTGACAGCTCAGGCCTGCTTCCAGTAGCCTGGGGGCCTTCAACCATGCTCTACACTTCTGCATTTTCTCTCTTGAGTGTTTTAAAGTTTTCATTATAGAGATCCTTCACTACCTTGGTTAGGTTTATTCCAAAGTACTTTATTCATTCATTTATTTATTTTTTGAGGTAATTGTGAATGGGAGTGATTCCCTGATTTCATCCTCAGAATGTTTGTTGTTAGTATGTAGGACGCCTACTGATTTCTCTGTGTTTATTTTGTATACTTTTACATTGCTAAAAGTACTTATCAGCTCTAACAGTTTGTTGGTAGAGTCTTTAGGGTCATTTATGTATAGAATCATATCATCTGCAAATAACGATCATTTGATCTCTTCCTTTCCAACTTTTATCCTTTTATGAGTGTCTCTTGCCTTATTGCTATAGCTAAGACTTCCAGTACTATATTAAATAAAAGTGGGGACAGTGGACACCCTTGTCTTATTCCTGATTTTAGTGGAAAAGCTTCAAATTTTCTCCATTTAGTTTTATGTTGGCTGTAGGTTTGTCATAAATAGCCTTTATTATGTTGAGATATGTTCCGGCTGTTCCCAATTTCTTTAGGACTTTTACCATGAAGGGATGTTGGATTTTGTCAGATCGCTTTTCTGCATCTATTGAGATGATCATGAACCCAGGTCCTTACCACTAAGCACCTTAACCACTGAACCATCTCTCTATCCCAGGGCAGTTTTGTGAGCATAATATATGCATTTAGCCAGACAAAAGCAGGTGTTATATCCTTAGGGCTCATGACCTCCCCCAACATAGGCTTTTGAGTAGGTTTTCAATGCCTGGCATGTATTCCCTCCCACAGAGTGGGCCTCCAATCTAATTAGAGAACAGTTGGTTTCCCCCATAACAGACATGCCACATGGGTCATTTGGCCTGGTTGGCCAAACTTAAGGCTTGCAGTGTCCAATATATTGTTTGTCACTACTGATGACTTCTTTCTCCTATAGGGCTGCAAGCAGTGTAGCTTTTCCCAGCTTTCTTTTTTTTTAAATTTTTTCAATTAGTATTTTATTTATTTTTGGAGAGAGACACAGAGAGAGACAGAGAGAGAGGGAGAGGGAGACAGATAGAGATGGGCATGCCAGCAGTCTCTCAGCTGCTGTGAATGAAATCCAGATGTGTGCGCCCCCTTGTGGGCAAGTGCGGCATAGCGCCCTTGCATCACTTTGCATCTGGCTAAACGTGGGACCTGGAGATTGGAACCGCTGGAGATTGGAACCAGCGTTCTTAGGCTTAGGAGGCAGGCGCCTTAACCACTAAGCAATCTCTCCAGCCCTTTTCCCAGCTTTCTGTCAGTTGGTTTACAAGGACGAGGTTTTCAACTCAGCTCCAGCTTGATTTTTCAGTACCTTGCAACTCAAGCATGTGGAGTCTTCGGCAATAGGGTCTTCCCGTCTATTTCTGGTGGGAAATAAAGAGCCTTGGCAATGACCTGCAATGTTTTGGGAGTGTCAGGGACCTCCCTGACCAAGTACTCATTGGAAGGTATCCCATCCCTGGCAGTGAAATTTTTCTAGTAACCATCTATGGCTTCTGAGTGCACCATTATCCAAAAAAGTAGGTTTCCATGTGACTTATTCATAACATCTTAAATTTTAATTAACCCTAAACCCACCCTTCCTTTACTCAGTCTCTTCCCCTGACCTCACTTAGGCCATTCCACCCAAGGTATCTATCTATCTATTTATCTATCTATCTATCTATCTATCTATCCACAATACTATCTTCTTAAGTCCTCTCTTCTCCTCCCTCCTTTATAGGCCCTTTCTAGCTTACTGGCTTCTGCTACCAATTTTTACTCCAATTCACATATAAGTCTAAACATTTGTAACTAGGATTCACATATGAGAGAGAACATGTGGTGTTTGGCTATCTGGGCCTGGGTTACCTCACTTAGTATAATCCTTTCCCGATCAATCCATTTCCCAGAAAATTTCATAATTTCATTTCTCTTTACTGCTGAATAGAACTCCATTGTATAAATGTACCAAATCTTCATTATCCACTCATCAGGCTGGTTCCGTTTCCTAGTTATTATGAATAGAGCAGCAATAAACATGGATGAGCAAGTATCTTTAAGGTAGTGAGACAAGTCCTTAGGATATATACCTAGGAGTGGTATAGCTGCATTACATGGAAAATCTATTTTTATCTGTCTCTGGAACCTCCACACTGATTTCCACAATGGCTGTACCAGTTTACATTCCCAGCAACAGTGTAGAAGGGTTTCTCTTTTTCTGCATCCTCGCCAACATTTATTGTCATTTGTTTTCTTGATGATAGCCATTCTGACAGGAGTCAGATGGAATCTCAAAGTAGTTTTAATTTGCATTTCCCTGATGGCTAAGGATGTAAAACATTTTTTTTAGATGTTTAAATACCATCTGTATTTCTTCTTTTGAGAACTCTCTATTTAGTTCCATAGCCCATTTTTTAATTGGGTTGTTAGATTTCTTATTATTTAGTTTTTTGAGTTATTTGGACATCCTGTATATTAATCCTCTGTCAGATATCTAGCTGGAAAAATTTTTTCTCCCATTCTGTAGGTTGCCTCTTTGCTCTGTTCACAGTGTCCTTTGCTGTACAAAATCTTTTTAATTTCAAGAGGTCCCAGTGGTTGATTAGTGGTTTTATTTCCTGAGCAACTGGGGTTATATTCAGATGTTTTTGCCTATATCAATATGTTAAAGTGTTTTCCCTACTTTTCTTCAAGCAGTTTCAGAGTTTTTGGGTCTGATATTAAGGTCTTTGGTCCAGTTGGACTTAATTCTTATGCATAGAGAGAGATAAGCATCTATTTTAATCCTTCTACTTATAGATATCCCATTTTCTCAACAACACCATTTGTTAAAGAGCCTGTCTTTTCTCCAATGAATATTTTTGGCATTTTTGTCAAAAATCAGAATGCTGTAGCTGCCTGGATATACATTTGGGTCTTATATTCTGTTCAGTTGATCTACATGTCTGTTTTTGTGCCAGTGCCATGCTGTTTTTGTTACTATGGCTCTGTAATATACTTTAAAATCAGGTATGGTAATACTGCTAGCCTTGTTTTTGCTGCTCAAAAATGTTTTGGTTATTCGAGGGTTTTTTGTGCCTCCAAATGAATTTTAGAATTTTTTCCATTGCTGTGAGGAATGCCATTGGACTTTTGATGAGGATTGCATTAAATGTGTATTTTGCTTTTGGTAAGATTGAAACTTTCACAATATTGATTCTTCCAATCCAAGAGTATGGTATGACTCCATTTCTTAGTATCTTCTGTGTGGTTCCTGGTCGTCCTGGGGCTGTGGTGCCTCGGAGTCCCAGGAGTGTCCAGGCAATGGAGGAACAGGGTCTTGAGCGGACTTGAGTGTGACGGGAAGAAACACTCGGGAGACAGCTTCAGAGAACAGCTTGTTTATTTGCCAGGGGAATGGGTTAATAAGCATTTGTGAAAGAGTGGGAAAAGGTACGGGTCATAAGGGGATTGGTTAGTTCAAAGGTCCTGTTGATGCCTAGTTAGCATGTGGTGATGTCATGGGAGAGGGTCACAGGGTCTAAGTAGTGGCAGAAAAAGGTATAGGGAACAGGTCATAGGGGGATTGGCTGTGTAAAGGCTACTGGCTGATACCTTATTAACATATAGTGATGAAAGTGGACAAAGGTCACAAGGCTGTTAGGAAATTGAAACCTAAGTCTTATTAAGATGTCCAGGTGCCCTGGGCTGGGGGCAGGGAGCAGCCTCACTCCTGCTGGTCTTGAGATTGTCAGGGGTCTGGGCTCACTGCAACCTCAAGGGGAGGGAGTGGCCTCACTCCTGCCGGTCTCAAGATTATTGGCATTGGGGCTTTCTAAAACCTCAGGTTCTGGGGCCCAAGTCATGCCTGACAGCTCAGGCCTGCTTCCAGTAGCCTGGGGGCCTTCAACCATGCTCTACACTTCTGCATTTTCTCTCTTGAGTGTTTTAAAGTTTTCATTATAGAGATCCTTCACTACCTTGGTTAGGTTTATTCCAAGGTACTTTATTCATTCATTTATTTATTTTTTGAGGTAATTGTGAATGGGAGTGATTCCCTGATTTCATCCTCAGAATGTTTGTTGTTAGTATGTAGGATGCCTACTGATTTCTCTGTGTTTATTTTGTATACTTTTACATTGCTAAAAGTACTTATCAGCTCTAACAGTTTGTTGGTAGAGTCTTTAGGGTCATTTATGTATAGAATCATATCATCTGCAAATAACGATCATTTGATCTCTTCCTTTCCAACTTTTATCCTTTTATGAGTGTCTCTTGCCTTATTGCTATAGCTAAGACTTCCAGTACTATATTAAATAAAAGTGGGGACAGTGGACACCCTTGTCTTATTCCTGATTTTAGTGGAAAAGCTTCAAATTTTCTCCATTTAGTTTTATGTTGGCTGTAGGTTTGTCATAAATAGCCTTTATTATGTTGAGATATGTTCCGGCTGTTCCCAATTTCTTTAGGACTTTTACCATGAAGGGATGTTGGATTTTGTCAGATCGCTTTTCTGCATCTATTGAGATGATCATGAATTTTTTTTTTTTTTTTGGAGAGAGACAGAGAGAGAGAGAGAGAGAGAGAGAGAGAGAGGAGAGGAGGACAGATAGAGATGGGTGTGCCAGCAGCCTCTCAGCTGCTGTGAAAAAAATCCAGATGCATGTGCCCCCTTGTGGTCAAGTGCAACATTGCGCCCTTGCGTCACTTTGCATCTGGCTAAACATGGGACCTGGAGATTGGAACCACTGGAGATTGGAACCAGTGTTCTTAGGCTTAGGAGGCAGGCTCTTTAACCACTAAGCCATCTCTCCAGACCAAAATTTTTTTAAAAAACACTTTTTATTGTTATTATTTATTTATTTATTTATTTATTTATTTATTTATTTATTTATCTGAGAGAGAGAAAGAGAGAGAGAGAGAGAGAATGGGCACACTAGGGCCTCCAGCCACTGCAAACGAACTGCAGATGCAAGCGCCCCTTTTGGGCATCTGGAGTATTTGGGGCCTGGAGAGTCAGACCATCGCCTTAACCGCTAATCCATCTCTACAGCCCAATCATGAGATTGTTATCCTTCAGTTCATTTAGGCAAGTGCCTTAACCACTAAGCTCTATGACTCCAGTTCAGTTCATTTAGATACAGTCCATTTATATAGTGTATTACATTTATCGACTTACATATGTTGAACCATCCCTGCATTTCTGGGATAAAGCCTATTTGGTCAGGGTGAATTTTTATTTTTTATTTATTTATTTATTTTTTTGTTTTTCGAGGTAGGATCTTGCTCTAGCTCAGGAAGACCTGTAATTCACTATGTAGTCTCAGGGTGGCCTCGAACTCAATAGTGATCCTCTTACCTCTGCCTCCTTTGTGCTGGGATTAAAGGCATGTGCCACATACCTGGCTTGTGAATGATCTTTTTGTTATATTCGTGTCTTCTGTTTGCCAATATTTTGTTTAGAATTTTTGCATCTATGTTCATGAAGGCGTTTGGTCTGTAATTTTCTTTTTTTGTTTTATCTTTTTCTGGTTTTGGTATCAAGGTAATGCTAATTTTGTAGGAGTTTGGTAGTATACCTTCCCTTTCTATTTTATGCAAAAGTTTGCAAAACATTGGTGTTCGTTCTTCCATGAAGGTATGGTAAAATTCACCAAGGAATCCATCTGGGCCTAGTCTGGATATTTTTTATAACTGCTTTGATCTCTGTACTTATTGCAGTTCTATTTAAATGGTTTATCTGTCTTGATTAATTTTGGTAGGTCATATAAATCTAGGAAATCATTTCTTTCAGATTTTCAAACTTAGTGGAGTATATGTTCTTAAAGTATATCCTTATGATTTTCTGAATTTCTTTGGTATCTGTTCTAATGCTACTTTGTCATCTCTAATTTTATTAATTTGTGTTTTTTCTCTGATATTAAGATATCCTAATATCACTGATACTAAAAGTTATTATTGAAAGGTATGAATTTATTCTTACCATTTTTGTTTTGTAGTGCTTCCTGTTTTTACTTTACCTTCTTGTATTACCTATCATTTGAATATGGTTAATTTTTTCCTATTTCCTCATTTGTGTACTTTCCTTTCTCTTCATTGTGAAAGATTCCTTCAAGTATTTTCTGTAGAGCCAGCTTAGTGGTCATATATTCTTTTAGCCTGTTTTTGTTGTGGAATGTCCTCATTTCCCTGTCAATTTGAATGGATAGCTTTGAAGGATAAAGTAATCTTTGTTGACAATTGTTACCCTTCAGAACTTGGAATATATCACTCCAAGCCCTTCTGGCTTTTAATGTTTGTATTGAGTAATCTGCTGTTCTTTTGATAGGTGTGCTTTTATATGTGACTTGATTTTTCTCTCTAACTACTTTCAATATATTTTCTTTGGTTTGTGTTTAGTAGCTTAATTATAATATGGTGAAGAGAGTTTCTGTCCTGGTTTTGTCTGTTTGATGTTCTAAAGACTTCCTATATGTTTATTGGCATCTCTTTTCTTAACTTGGGGAAGTCTTCTTGTATGATTTTTGTTGAAAACACCTACTAGGCCTTTGGAGTAAAATTCTCCTTCTACTATACCCTGAATTCTTATGTTAGATTCATCATATTGTCCTGAATCTTGAAATTCCCATTCCAACCTTCCTATTAGTTTGTCTTTGTCTTTGTTGACTGTGTTAGATCTGCCACCTTGTCTTCTGGTTTAGATATTCTATCCTCTCCATGATCCATTCTATCTGTGAGACTTTCTTCAGAGTTTTTAAAAAATATTTTTATTTATTTGCAAACAGAGAGAGAGAGATAGAAGAGAGACAGAGAGAATGGCATGCCAGGGCCTCCAGCTTTCACAAATGGACTTCAGATGCATGTGACATTTTGTGTATCTGAGTTTTACGTAGGAACTGGGGAAGCAAACTCAGATCCTTAGGCTTTGCAGACAAGCACCTTAACCACTGAGAAATCTCTCCAGCCCCTCTGCAGAGTTTTTAAAATCTGACTTATTTGGTTTCATTTGTAGCATTTCTGATTGGTTTTTCTTTAGTATTTGTATTTCCTTACTCATGTCTTGAATTGACCTCCTTATTTCATTAAGTGTTTTCCTGTCTTTTCCTTCAGGAGTTTGTTTTCTTCTTTGATTCATTTGATTTCTTTGAACATAGTTATAATCATTCCTTTGAAATCTTTGTCAGGCATTTCATCTAAATTTCTGATGGATTTATAATTTTTGGTGGAATTATATTGTCTTGATTTTTTGTATTTTTTATATTATAAGGTAGAGATTTTTGCATCTTGAATTAATTTGACTCTTGGGTTTTCTAATTATTTGCAGTACTCTTAGATGTGTAACTCTGATGTTATATAGCTTCAGGGTAGGAGCTTAAGGTGTCAGGTATGCCTTTTATATTACTCCCTAGGGTCAGAAGTGACCCTAGGTGTTGTGTTTGCCTGCTAAGTAGGCTTGGTGGAGGAAAATAAAAGAAAATTCTAAAATTCAACTGAGGATTAAAACAAACAGATAATCTAACAAAGTCCCTAAAGGTGTGTCTTGCCCCATACCCTTCACCCTGTCAACCGGGAGGTTGAGAGTTCTGATCTGTAATGGGTTCCAGATTAGCCTAGGGCTGAGTGAGACCCTGCCCCCAGGAATGACAGAATAAAAGGACAAGGGCATTGCAAATCAGGAAACAACAAAAGACAACCCAAAATACAGCTTATTCAAGAATGGTAAAGTCGACCATTAATCAAATCTAACACATAACCTGCCCTGACGTGGAAGGTGTGATTAGCACTTCCAGTGCAAGCCTATATACCAGGCTTTGGGGCAGGTATTGACCTGTAAGTGTAAGTGTAGGCCATTACCTTTTGGAATGTCTTCTGATTTCACCTATGCTGACCTCCAGCTTGTCACTCTTTACTGTACTGTGATCTTGGCTAGGCTGGCTGGGTCAGTGGATCTGCTTTTCTGATTGGCTGTACTGGATGCTGGGTGGCTGACCTCCCTTCCCCAGATCTCCATTGGTTGCCGGCACTGGTGGTTGGGGGAGGGGAGACTATGGAGGGTGTCTGAAGTTGTACCAGAGCTACATAGCTCATCCCTTGGTCTTCTTCCTCATGAGCCACTCAGCTGGTCTCTGCTGTTTTCTTCAGGTTTTGACTTTGTGAGGTGGCTGGTATGAGTGGAGAGTCCCCCGACCTGAGTTCTGCTCCTGCAGCTCAAGCAAGGACTGGAATGGTATAGCTCTTCAAGAGAACTGGGACCACTGGTGCTGTGGTGGGAATCAATTCTGGCTGCTTGTGTGGTTTCTAGAAGTTCTAGGTCTCTCCTGCTTCTCTGCTGTGGTTGATAATTCCTTATTGTGTATTGTGTATTGTGCTGTTTTTCTGCTTATTCCCCCCCCCCACAGGCTGCTTTGCATGGCTATTATGCCACCATATTAACCAGAAGTGACCTACCACTTATATTCTGAAATGGACATCTAAGTGGTCTGCCTGGGACTTGTGGTTTTATGTGGGAACCCATGCTGGCTGCTACAGGCCAAAGGCAGCATTGCTCCTTCTCATTTCTGAAGACCAAGCAGGTGTGGCTTTCAGCTCCCTTTTCTAATGGGACTTATGAGACCCCTGACAGATTTGCTTCTGAAGTTGCCCCAGAACAAGTGCCCAGTGGGTACTTTGCACCCTAATCTTCTGCCTCTCTATCACAGGAGTATGTGGGGGTGCATGTGGATGCTCCTGGGCCTTTCTGCAGTCCATTGTGTACCTCTTGATGCTGCAGCAATCACCATGCCTTTTATACTCCCATGTGTATATCTACGTATACACAAAAGTCACCATACCCCCTGTACCCTAATGTGTATTTCTGGGTACATACTGTGTCTTTGGCACTTCAATAGGTGTCTTGTTGGACTTGGATGACACTATGCTTTCTACACCTTGATGTCAGCCAGGGAATACAGCTTTGGAAACTCAAATGCAGCTCCTGTGAGAGTTTAGGGAAAAGGTAGTATGTGTTTCTGGTTAACACTGGACTATAAGGAGTGGCCTAAAGTTTTCTGTGCTGTCGGATCTGCCTGTGTAGCTGCTGTGGTGTCTTAAGCATTGTTTACCATTCTGCAGAGCCAAATGTATGGTCACAATCCTATTTATGGACAACTCAGCCAATATGTGTAGATTTTATTGTCTTTACTGAGATAAGATACACTGTTGCTCATCATCTCTGTGCCTGGAAGGAGCTGTGACAGAGTTGTAGTCAAAATAAGGCTTAAGTATTTAAACAAAATGCTAAGTGTACCATCTTATTTCATCTAAGTAACTTGAATGTACTAAGCCATGTCCAGTTATAAATGTATTTAATGTGCACTTATGCCTAGGACAAAGAGAGATCATTAGTTTAGAAAATGTAAAGCATAAGACATTTGCAAGGGGATGGCATTTTTTTGAGCTGAGGCCTCATGGTCTCTGGACAGTGGAGCCCAGCTGCGTGTGCCTGCCTGTCTCTTCATGAGCACTCTCAACTCCTGGTTAACACTCCTTTCTGTCTCTTCTCTTCACAGAGTCTCAGTGTACCCTCTGCGGGGAGCCGGAAGGTGAGTACTTTTCCCCCTTCCAGTAGGCAGTATGCTATGGTGGCTCAAGGGCTGAAGTGAATGGAAAATTGCTGGAGGATTAGAGAATGTTGAAGTTGAATGTATATTGGTTGTGGTGTTTGATGGGAAACACGAATAGCGTAAACCATAACAACAGCATTAGGCAGAAATTTGTCTCTAATGAGAAATCAATATTGCAACTCAGTTGCAATATTTTCATTCTTTTTCATCATGTTCTTAACCAAGTTTAACCAGTTTTTCTGGCTTCAAATATATTACCCAAGTCTTCTGATGAATCTCACATTAGGTAAAGCCTGGTGCAACTATTTCTAACTGCTAGTGGCTGAACCCAAAGGGTTGTGTAAGAACCTGTCAGCCACAGTGAGAGTAAAGAGATGATTGTAACTGAAGTTTCAGCTTGAGTCCAGCACTGGGACATTTGACAGTGAAACTCATGGGAAGGTGGTTTGTTAACTAAGTTCTATAACAGTAAACAATGGTGTGACTAAGGAAGAAGAAATAAAATGTGAATACTTTGCCCAATTAATGGGGATTTCAGACTCTGTTTTGATTTTCTAGACTGCTTTAAAGAAGAATGTCAGCTATAAAATTAGCCAGTCTTAGAGCTCTGGGGAGAAGGGTCAAGAGTCCAGCCCCTCCTGCCTCCTCTGCTATCAGTGAGCCCCCTTGCCAGCTCTAGGAATCTGGGTTTCAAGACTTTAGTGCCTTGTAGACAGACATATGTGCAAAATGGAAATTGATACAGAGCTAAGTCAAAAATTCTACCAGTTAATTTTCTTAATTTGGTGATGTATTCTGATGATTTTCTGAATTATTCCTGAGTCCCCAAGCTTGTAACACATAGATTCATCTATGATTAAGTTCATTAAATTATATAAGCCTTTTCTCGTGGTCTCTCCAGAGCTTTAAGAAAGATGTGTCTTGCCTCAGAAAGGTATTCTCCCTTAAGGGGACATGCGTGGTGTTTCCTTCACTGGGATAATGCTTTACTATATGGGTGTCATGAGGTTCCCCAACCTGTCTTGTGTCCTTGGGCCACTGATGTTTTATTTTTATTTTTTTATCTGCTATGGATTGTGTGCTCTGTGCATTGTGTTGCTCTGAGATGTCACTGAAGGTGATTCTGGTTCCAGAAAAGCATGTTTTTAAGGTGGTATGGGCTGACTGACCATAGACACATTACTTTCACATTCCCACCAAGAATGGCTATCTGATCCCTTTCTGCGAATTTCTGGGGCAATGGCATTGTGTCCAAGAGAGACCAAAGCCAGACATAAATCAACAGTGTGGTCTGCATTGTGAGAAGTGGATGCCCCTACCATCAGTTTCCCATCAGGACTCCTTAGATTTCAAACCAGAGTCCCTGTCCCAGATGCTCAAAGGTGATAGCCCAGGGTTATCCATTGTCTAACCTCCATTTTGCAGATGTCAGCATATACCAAATGTGTATTGCTCTACAGGATGGACCAACTTGTAACTTTTTCTTCCTTCCTTCCTTCCTTCCTTCCTTCCTTCCTTCCTTTCTTTCTTTCTTTCTTTCTTCCTTTCTTTCTTTTTTCCTTTCTTTCTTTCTCTCCTTTCTTTCTTTCTTTCTTTCTTTCTTTCTTTCTTTCTCTCTTTCTTTCTTATTTGTCATAGGCTCTGACTCTACCCCAGGATGACCTGGAATTCACTATGTAGTCTCAGGGTGGCCTCAAACTCATAGACATCCTCCTACCTCTGCCTCCCAAGTGCCAGGATCAAAGGCATGTACCACCATGCCCACCTCAACTTGTAGATTTTTAAGATGAGGCAGGTTGGATTTCATGTAAAAGTAATCCCATCGATCTAAGTGGAGGAGACCTGAAGGGTTGGAGGAGCCTCTGATTGGTCTGTGGGGTGTGAGATAGGGCTGAGTGTGGCTGCCTGATCTTGCCTTCCTTCTTCCCACTGGGACTAGTTCTCTGGGTCCCTCCCAGGGGTTGATTCAGATATGCAAATGGAATTGCTCCAAACAAGAGAAGGGGAGAAGAGGCTGGTGCTGGGCTCAGCTGTGCTTTATTTTTCAGAAGCACTACCATATGAATATTCATACGTTTTTAAATCATTTAAGTAATTAGTCTAAGTGAGAGTTGGCCCTGTGCAGCGAATGGAATCTGGAATCAGCTTTTTTTTGTTCAGTAATTTCTTCGGCAGTGTCTATGTGTTAACTCATAAACACCACAGCACAGAATGGATCTGAGCCAAAGGAAGCTGCAGAGCTCACATGGAGCTGATCACGCCTTCCTGACATGGCCAGGTTGAGACACCACTCCTGTAGCTTCTCCCTCCTGTCAGAAAGCTGTTAACAGCCTTTCTTGGCTAACCAGTGAAGTGGGAGACACCTATTTGCATTTTAATGGTTAGTTCTTTTGGAGAGAACTGTTTCTTTGGATAATTAGCATCAACTCAGAAGATAATATCTGCCAAGCAAATGAGACTAGGAGCAAAGTTTACAGGATAAGCAGAGACCTCGGAATCTTACAGCTGTGAGTTCCTACAATTATGAGGCCCATTTTTCAGAGAACCCCGAATTTTAATCATATAAAGACAAAATGTAGATCACAGCTTCATTATACAAATTGCCTGCATGGTCTGTATCTCAAAGTTATGCAACCTGGAGGCCTAGATCCTTAATGAGTTTGAAGGGTTATGAATTTGTTGTCATTTTCCAGCCCCTTGCTTTCCAGCAAGAACAGAGATGGCTCAGCTCTGAATCTCATAAACCCAGGGTCACCAGAGTGAAGGGCACATTGGTTGTCTGGGGACCCTTACCTTTTCCAGGGAGGTGGATACTGCAGTGTGTTCCCATGAAGAGACCTCTCCAAAAAAGAATAAGAATTCGAGAATGATCTTTGTTACAGTAACTTATCAACTTAGTGCTCAGACTGTCTCCATTTGTATCCATTTCTTGATGCCATCAGACAGCATGTTAGTTCATCCTGACATAGTAAGAATTCCTGTGTGACATGGTCTGTAAATTTAATATAGGAAAACAAGTTAAGACTCTATCAGCCTTTTCAAACTTTATTGACATATGTGATACTGTTTGCTTTTTAACAAGACCACAGTAAAAATATATGGACATGGGGCGTGGCCGCAGATGACAGTTCATGGATTTGCCTGTTTACATATGGTTTATGGTTTATTTGCCCTCATTGCAAACAGATTTCCGATGTGGGGAGATGGACAATGATGGCAGGGCTTGAAGAGCTTATTATAGATCTGCTGCAGAATGCAGCAAATCCTGAGGCCTGTGCTGTGTAACCCAATTAAAATGAAGAAACAAAATCAGCTATTATGACATCAATTTGCAACTAGAAATATGCTACAAAGAAGGAGGATTTTTTAGCACCAAGAATTGTGCAGTAGCAGAACTCTTGAAATTATCACCTAAAGAAGCTATGACCACTGGAAGTCACATAAATACATATTTGGGAAATATAGAAATTCTAGCCCAAGAGCAAAATTTAAGCTTTAAAAATATTTCTAAAAGTATAAGGTAAGAGACTTTCTTATGATTATTACTACTAGTACCATCATTTTGACCATTTGAACACATAAACTGCATGTTGTTGCTCTGAGTAATTTTGTCCAGATATGTAGAATCTTACATACCATTCATAGGTCCAACAGCAGCTTTTTCTTTTCATAGTGCATGATTAAGAAGTGATGCATTTGGGCTGAGGAGATAGCTCAGAGGGCAAAGCTCTTGCCTGGCAAGCATAAAGACCTGAATTTTATCCCTAGTGGCCGCATAATAATGCTAGGTATGGTGGCACATACCTATAATCCTCGCTCTGGGCAGGTAGAAACATGTGGATCCCTGGAGTTGCTACTTATCCTAGTTGGTGATCTCCAGACCATTGAAGAACCCTCAGTTTCCAGAAGAGGTAGATAATGTTGCAGAAGATGACTCCTGAGGTTGTCCTCTGGCTTCCATAAATATACATGTGCACATGTGCATGCACACACACACACACACACACACACACACACACACACACACACACACACACACACAAACATGCAAATACAGACACAAGAAGTAAAGTACTTAGCAGCCTTATGCTCTTGATTTTCCCCACATGTGACTCTGAATAATGGACAATCTCCCTGCTGTTCTTTACCCTCATGAAGACGTGTCCTGGGATTTCAAGATTTCTAAACAATGAGGGTAATGAGGCAGGCTGCTTTTTTGAAAGTGGACACAGAATCATTTCTCTCCCACCCACAGCCCATCCTGTCTCTCCTGCCTCAGCTCTTCTGCCTCAGGATACCTGAGCTGACTGCTGTGTGCTTTTTTTTTTTTTTTAAAGAGAATACCTGTTAAATGTGTGATTTGGAAAACAGTGCCTTTCCTGACTGCTGTTCTTGGATACTGAGTGGAAGATAACCAGCTTTATTAAGTTCTCAACATGGGTCAGGCACTCCACAAGAATTAGCGTTGCCTAGGAACTGAGGCCTCAGCCATCCAGCCAGCCAGCTTGTCTTCCGGGAGCTTAATGTGGTCCATAGTTTAGTGGAAAGCTGGCCAGATCTGCTGGGGTAGGGGAGGAGACTGTTTCTTGAAAAAGTTTGTGATGAGGGGATTAGGAGAGAAGCGTGAGCTTATGCAGAAGTTCCTGTTCCCAATGGAAGTCCAGGAAAGTGTTGTGGGATATAACAAAATTCATTTCAATGCAGTGAATAAGAAAGAAAGATGTGAATCACCTAGACCCCAAAACCTTTAAAAAAATTGTTAAAAGTCAAGGATAAGTGCAAGTTAAGGTTGAGGAAAGAAAACCTAGAAAGGCCCTGGGCTGGGTTGCTGCGCTGACAGCCCAGCAGATGGGAGGTGTGGCCTGCTGGCCTGCACCTTGTGAGGCTGGGCAGTAGAGACATGAGAACTGGGAGTTTCCCCATGCCTGAGAAAAGAGCTGTGAAAACATTGGCCAAGACAGATAGATGATGTTCGTCACATGACTGGGACCATTGGTAGAACACAAGATCTACAATACTTGTGTGTCCTAGGACTGGACACAGCTCTGACTCCACAACCTGTGGGAGAGGAGGGAGAATTGGGTGAAATTCATTTGAAAATTTTTATGACCCTATTAGAACCCAAGGGCTCTGTGGGTCAAAAGCACAAGTTCTCTATACAGAATCACAGATAACACAGGGTCAAGGTCCCTACTGTACAAACAAAGAACCTCCACCTTAGATGAACAGAAGAACGCTTTATAACCCAGATGTAGACACTTCAAGGGAATGAGAAGATGAGACAACAGAAGAAGCAACAACAGACCTACATAGCATTGGTTATATTTTTAATTATTAAAACCAGCTAGTATGAAAAACAGCAAAAATAGTTAAGAATGAGATGAGATGAATCATTCAACTTGACTACTATGTGAGTTTGTCTTATCAAGTGTAATAGATGGAGCTGAAGGGAGAATAAGAAAATTTTTTAAAAATCTGAGGATATTACCTATATCTCTGTATAGAAAATGTAACAAGTAGTATGAAAGAAGAGTTTATATGTATGGAAGATGACTACAGAAATATGACCAATGTGTCTCATCATGTGAGAAGTTGGGGAGAGAAACAGGGAAAGGCATTAAGTTAAAGAAACGGAGGTTGAGAATCTTCCAGAACTGAAGGTATATGTTGCCTCTTTGATGTCAAGGTTCCTAAGACTGAAACAAAATAAATAAAACATACACCTCATAAAGTGAAGCTGTAGCCAGGAGAATGCATAGACAACAGTTTTCTTGATGTGGAGATCTCTAGAGAACCCTGGCAAGTTTCTACCAAGGGGCAGTGAATACACCTGAAGCTTCCAGAGACAGAAGGAGAGTACCAACATCCCACGCAAAGCAGAATACAAAAGAGGAGAGAGAGGGTGGCGGGGAATAGCAAAACAACAATACAAAATGCATAGTAGAAACAATGAGTCATTTGAGATTTGATTTGTTAATAAAAGAATAATGCTGTCAGAAGGAAGAGCAATCATGCATGGCAAGATAGACTCGACATATGCAATAAAGAAAAGAGAGGATTACAAGGAGAAAAACGATAAACTCAAACATATGATAGGAGATACCCTTCAAAGGACTCAGGATCCTGATGGAGGGAGCTGGCCACCAGAGTGAAAGCAGATGGTCTCACAAGTGTTTCCTGGTTAGCATCCCTGGTGGGCACTGTCACCTGTCCAGTCTGCTCAAGAAATACTTGCCAGGTGCAGGAAGTTTAGGTGTTTGCTTTGTCTCGTCCCACTTACACTTCTTATAATCTGTGTGGAATTTTAGCAAATACCCAACCACTTGTCCTTTTTGTTGGAAACACTTGCACAGGATCATGCCCCTTTTGGTTTCCAGGTGAACATGGATATCGTGGTGGGAACCTGTGGATTCTTTTGGCCATGTAGAATATATATACCACCTCTGTTTCCCTGGTCACCTAGTAACAATGGCCAGCTGTAAGTCAGCATTACTGAAGTATAACTCAGATAAGATCATTCCTTCTTCAAGTTTTGTGAAAGTTCCTTCTTGTCCATATGATTTATTCCATAGCCAGAGTAGCCATCATCTGGCTGGGTTTGCTATTTCAACCCATGTGTGTCTTTACTTTGGTCACCACATGCTAGCTTATAGCTCCAGGGGTACTGTTGGCACTTTGAAGGCTTTCATGGTGAAAGGAGTATGGAAGAGTAGAGGGGCAGTTTGTGTGTATGTGTGTGTATGTGCTGTGTGCGTGCATGCATGTGCATTGTGTATGAGTGTGCTGGTGTGAACATGTGTATTTATCTGTGTTATAAACAAAGTAAAGGGCTTGAGAGATATACCAGAATGGCCTGCATTCATTACCTTAGCAGAAGTTAGTGTTTGCACACACAGTAAAGAAGAGCAGTACTATTTTTAGTTGAAAACACAGAAGTCCAGGAAACAAGTCTAGGTTGGGGCAAACTCCATGTCCCAGATGAGACTCTCTTTGTGCTCCCATTGATGGCATCATCCCCTACCCAGGTGCACCCTCGAGCCCTGCATCATGACAACTCTGACCTCTGAGAAAACATAATGTGTGTTGCACATTGAGCTCAGCACAGGGAATTTCAACATGTCTGTTTCAGCTGTATACTTCCACAGGGACCCAGGTCCAGTCCTTCCTACTCCTGGGTGTATTTCTGACTGTTGTGTATAGCTGGCCTTTGTAATACCTGTTCATGATGCCAACTGAGGCAGCTTTGTAAATGCTGCATTTAGAATTGGGTGCAGCCATAGTGATTAAATGTGATAAGATACAGTGAAATAGAGGATGAATTGCACATACCATCTGGTGTCTGAGACTGGAACAATTATGCATTTATGCAGAATGATATAAATGCACAGATGAGCCCTGATTTGCAAGTTTCTTTCTTTTTTTAAAAAACAGTATCCTATATCTGAGATTCAGACATTCAGCTGGCATTAAGACAAATTTTCTTATCTATTTGCTCAGGGAAAAATAATATTTTATTTTATGGTCCCTAGGCAATTTAAATATCAGGTGTCAGGTTGGGCACACTTACAGTACTATCTGCTTTCTTGTTGATAAAACAATGTCTATTTGTTGCATTTTGAAATAAGCATAGAACAGATGATGTCATTGAATACTAAAGAAGACCAGCATTATAATATATGAACTTCATAATTCATAAAAAACTCCTTTGTAATACTCAAAACAATAGCCAAGGATATAAATTTCGTGTATAAGAGCAAATGATGTCTGTCCTCTGTGTCAAAATCCAAAGCCATCCATTACACTTCAGGATATGCACAAAACCCCCCAAACTCAGCTTGGATTTGCCGATCTTCAAGTTAATATCCTTGGGAGAAATTCTGTGATCTTCAATTTACAGAAATACCAAGAAGTTGCTTATACCTGAGAAGCTAAATTAACTTATGATTCATTTTTCTTTACTTTTCAATTGGGAACTTGAGACTTCCCACTGGCCAACTCTGTTTTGATGAGACTTGGCAGGTGCCAGGACACCATCAAGAACAAGAAAGCATTCATCTGACCGAGATCTAAAAGCTTTTTCAGCTTCCCATGGACTCCTAGGTGTGGCTTTGGCCCCACCTCCCAGGCATCTGCAAAATAATCTGTCTTGGTCATGAGTCTGAGACCATCTTGGAGGAGAGCAGAGACTAGAAGAGTGATCCCTGGTAAAACACTATGGCATTTGGGCTTGAATGTCCCCCGGGCTCCTATAAAGCCATGGCTCACCCTGTGCTTCAGTCCAGTCCCCTAGCCACATGCCTTTCTCTTCTGCCTTGGTTACTGCTTGCTGCCTTTCTCTCTGAATCTCCTGTTCCCCTATCTGCATCTGACAAGCATTAAATGAGTCCCAAGACACTACTAGGTACTAGCAAGAGCAGCTGAAAGGTGTTCCAGTCTCAGGGAGCTCAAAGCCTAGTGTGGTACCACAGTGCATGTAGAACTTGTCAGAAAGCCATTCAACATGGGGCTGGAGCAGCTACGACAGTGCTTGAAGGGGCCACGTCTGATTCGTCCCCTGTGTGGAATCCTTGCTCCTGTGTTTGTGTTCATAAATTTGGGCTGAGTTTTGGATATCATTTCTCTTCTCCTGTGACAGCAGACAAGGAGAAGCCCTCCTCCCTGGGGTCTAGGATTGCTGTGGATGTGTATGCATGCCGTTGCCTTCCGTCTGATTGTTCCATCTCATTAACAGTGTTATGAGTGTTGAATGATTGAGGTTTTCAGATTTCTCTCTATAGGATGACCTTGGAAGGAGAATAGCTCATCACAGAACTCCTCCCCTAGCCAATCTTGTGATCTAATGACCCAGAACTCAAGCTGTGAGCCTAGAAGTAAGCAAACTGCTGGTGTGGGCTTTGCTGATGCTGACACTGTGTGTCAGAAACAGGAGGATCGTTGTGGTGCATTGAGGATGGTGGTCATGGAGCCTCAAAGGCAAACTAGACAGATGGACACATTTCTAAAGTTATTTGTCTCTTCTTGATTGATTTAAGGAGATACATACAAGGAAAACATTATGACCTCACCAAACAGGGAGCCATGTGCAGAGCAGTGCTAGGTCACACAGTGTCATGGTTGCCTTCACATTGCTGAGACAAAGCACCTGACCAAAAGCAGCTAATGGAAAGAAAGTACCTTGGCTTACAGTTTCAAGGGGAAGCACCATGATGGCAGAAGAGAGCATTGCATGAGCAGAAGCTGGACATCACCTCCTTGCCAATATTAGATGAACAACAACAACAGAAGAGTGAACCCATTAACACTGGAAAGCTAGGTGGCTCATAAACCTCAAGGTCCAAACCCAACAACACACCTCCTTCAGCAAGGCTTCACCGCCAAAATTGCCACCAGCAGGGGATCCAGAATTCAGCTTATGGGGGACACCTGATTCAAGCCATCACACACAGGAAGAACCTTGAAAGCTATTTAAAATACATGCCCTTCCTGAGTCATATGATTTGAGAGAAAGCAAAGTCTGAGCCTTCCTTGGACATGTTTCCCTAGAAAGAAATGTATAATATAGAATGTGGGCAAGGGAAAGCCACCAAATGTGATATTATTAATTGCACTAACTTGACGGAATTAACAGTGCAAAAACTGGCTTTGATTTAAACTCATTTCTGATGACTGTGTCCTCTGCCTGGACTCTTACCTCACATCTGAAGCCAATGTCTTCCTGGGAGGAGACACAGGCTCTGCATCTAGTGTAAACGGGAGTCAGGAGCCAGCATTCCAACTTTGCCTTAATGAGAAACAGACTTTCTAAAGAGACACTCTCTTTGGCCTCATGTTCTTGTTTTAGCATTTTTAGGCCTAAGCAGTTTGTGTCTGGACACCACACAAGCATGTCCACAGAACGAAACCTTTGCTTTGAGAGTTTGAGTTTTGGTTTTGGTTTTGTTGAGACAAGGTCTCCCTATGTAGCCCAGGTTGTCCTTGAACACATGATCCTCCTACCTCAGCTTCTTGAATGTGGATTTATTTTCTAGGTGTCTTCCCTGGGCATAAATCTGGGAACTGTGATATAATGCACACTGACTTATGGTTTGTTGAAAGTATCATATGGTTATTAAACATGCTGCAGAGAAAGCCAGCTGAAGCAGAGTTTTAAAATTTGCAACATAGTAATTAGTGACCCTTTTTCTGTTACTCTGGTTCACATAATGTGTCCCATCCTCATGGTGTTGATGGTCATTACTTTTGGAAGATTAACCATTTCCAAAAATTAGTAGCCAAATTAAGCCATAAATCCACAGATGTGAAGACATACGAAAAGGAATAAAGAACATAAATGAGAAATACAGAGACTGAATTAAAGAGGCTTGGTTCAAATATAACCTTCTCCTCATGTTACCTACAGGTCTTGAGTCACTGAATCTCAAGTCCTGCTCTATAGTGCCTGTTTGAAAATTGCAGTGTTCAGCATGATGTGAGGGACATGCTGAGACCCAGTGATGCCTGTGTTTGATGTTCTTGTGAACTTCTTCATTCACTTGTTAGTTATCTGCCTTCATTGTTTTGTCCCATCTGTCAGGCATTATTCTAGGTA
Source organism: Orientallactaga sibirica (assembly GCA_036365145.1). NCBI lineage: Eukaryota > Metazoa > Chordata > Mammalia > Rodentia > Dipodidae > Orientallactaga > Orientallactaga sibirica. The sequence continues at coordinate 15,248,073 of JAEOAD010000039.1, forward strand.
TTGCAAAAAAACAAAACAAAACAAAACAAAACAAAACAAAAAAAAAAAAAACCACAGAGATGAACAGGACAGTTCTTAGTATAAGTAGCATCTTAGTGAAATGAACAACCAGAATCAAGAATGAACTAGTTATATTGTGATGCATAGTAGTTATTTTCTTTCTGCTGTGACCACATAGCTGGCAAGAAATAATGTGAGGTACAAATGGTTTATTTCATCTTACAGATAAAGGAGATGTAGTCCATCATGAAGAGGAAGGCATGACAGAGGAGTGTGAAGCAGCTGGCCACATTCCATCTGCAGTCAGGAGGCAGGGAGCAATGAATGCTGGTGCTCAGCTAACTTTCTCATTTTTATCCAGTCTGGTACCAATGGGATGGTATACCATGGTAACCCACTGTTAGGTGGGTCTTCCCTCCTCCATTGACTCGATCTAGAAACTCTCAAATACATGTCCAGAGGTTTTCTTCTGGGAAATTCTAGATCCAATCAAATTGGCAATATTAGCTATCACATGATATTATCAATCTATTGTTTTAGGATGGTCCCCAGATACAGAATTGTAGCACCAGAGTGGATTCTAGATGGGGTTTCTTTGGAGTCATATAGGAGAATTTTTCAGTATGGAAAGGGTGAAGGTAGGATTCTTCTGTGTTGTTTTCTTTTCCTCCCTTTCTTCTTTCCTTCCTTCTTTCTTCCTTTTCTCCTTCATTCTTTTCCTCCCTCCTTCCCTTCTTCCTTCCTTCCTTCTTACATTTTGGTATTATTTTAAGTCATAGCCATACTACCTTTGTCTCACAATTTTTCCCTCTTAGGTAAAAAGAGACAACCTCTCCACACCTTCTCTTTCCCTCTTATCTCTATCTCTCCCTTTCTCTCTCTCTCTCTTCTAACCTTCTCTCACATACAGGAGTAGTATTCAGCCATACAAAAGTTGAGATCCTGTCCTTGGAAGCAACATGGATGGATCTGAGGATAGTTTTTCAAGGTAACAGGGTTTCAGAGGCTGCAGTCCATGATCACAGTACCCTGTTGATTCTGGGCCTATGGTGAAATAGAACATCATGACAAAAGGCTGTGGTATAGGGAGGCTACTTACTTCAAAGTTGCCAGGAATCAGTGAGTGTGAGAGAAGAAGGGGCCAGGGACAAGATACTCCCCCAGTGACCTCCAACTTCACCCCACCTTCTAGAGCTTCCACCTCCCAATAGCTCATTAAGCCATGAACCCTTGAAGGGATGAATTCATCCATGTAGTCAGAGCATGCACAACCCACTGTCATCCCACAAGCCCACCTCTGGGCACTGCTACATTGGGAACCAAGCCGTCAATACATTTCTTATTCATACCATAAAAATACAAAAGCTTAAAAAGTTAACCAAAGAAGTTTTGAGAAGAATCATGCCCACCAGTGTTTGAGTGGAGGTACAGCAAGGCATGTGTACATGCTTATCATTACAAGTCAGTCCTGGGTATCTGACACATACTATGGTGACAGAGGCTGATGACACAATACTGTATGTGGAATCTGGTATGGGGGTTGATCTGAAGTGTTTTCATCATACCCACACATGGAAGATGACAGATGGGGTGATGGATAATGTTAATTATCTCAGCTGGGGTCATCATTTCATTTATGCACCAGCATCACACTGTCCACCTTGAACATGCTCTGGTTCTGACATTTATACCTCAAAACTCAGCTGACATGATTGCCACAGCTGGGGCCAAGTGTGCTGGCTGACTCAGCAGGGGCACAGTGGACATTTCCACCCCCCTTTCATGACACCAGACTCTTACAGAGCCCTACAGAGTAGATGTTGTGATGGTTTATATTAATTGTCAACCTGACAGGACAAACTCACCTGTAGGGTTAGGTAGATTATGTAGATTATGTAGGTTAGCCTCTGTGCATGTCAGTGGGGGATTATCTTGATTAGGTGAATTGAGGTGGGAAGACCAACTTTAACTGTGGGCAGTGACTTTCCATTGGCTGGGGTCCCGGACTATATATAACAAGGGGAGAGATGGCTGAGCTCCAGCATCCACAGCTGTCTCTATTTCCTCCCTGCTGATGAGCTGATGTGATGATGTGACTCAGGCTTCCCACACTGGCTTGTTATGCCTGCCCTGCCATGATGGACTCTGCCTCTGGCAAAATAAACTCTTTTGGATCCCTAAGTTGCTTCTGGTTGATTATTTTGTCCCAGCAATGAGAAGGTAACTGATAGAGGTATCCTCCCCATCTGTGTCCTCACATTGTCAGAGGTTAGAAAGAAAAGCAGACAACTTCCATATACAGATGGCCCAAGTCCCAGAGTGAGGTACTCTATCCCTCCAGGCTTGCCACCACCAGCATCTTAGGTGAGGAGTGCTGGTGGCAGGTGATAAAACAGTAAAGAGCACGAGTATGAAGTCACTTGTAGGCACATGCCCTGTGCCCCCTGATTTCCAATTGAGTCTTTCTAGTTGAGGCCTCTGGAATGTAATTTAAGAAGAATCCTTAAAAGAATCAACCAAATCTACAAGGAAGAGTGAATCATAGTTTAGATGCAAGTTTAAACTGCCACTGAGTGACTTGACTGGAATATAGATGGAAAGCTGACCTCAGATTACTTTTAAGAACCATCATACTGATTTTGACTTTATATAATGAAATGATTTCATTACTTTCTATTTTGTTGCATTCCAGATAGTTAACTTAGGTACTATGAAAGAAAAATAAGAAAGTTATAATCTTATTGAAGAATAAAGAATAATGTCCTCCTTTTAGGTAGGACATGTGAAAGAAATAAGTTTGTGTTGATAACTCTTCAGTCAGTATTTGTGGTTAATTTGGGGGGGGGTAGATGAGGGTTGAGATAGATTCTCATGTATTCCATAAATTTGTAGCAAAGAATGACCTTGAACTTCTGATGCTCTTACCTTTACCTCCAGAGTGGTAAGATTACCTGTACAAGTGGTTTATGCACTACTGGGAATAGAACCCAGAGCCTTGTGTATGATAGACAAAGATTTTACCAAGTGAGCTACATCATACACCTCATGTTTTGTTTTTGATAAGGACCACTGGGACCATGGTTCAGTTCATGTGGCATGTGTACAGAGTACCCATGATGCACAGGCCCTGTGTTAGCTGCCAAGGGTGTTCCAAATCCTGACAGCTATCAAGGAAAGAGAGGCACAGACATCAAGTATATGCTATGACATTGTATGTGCTATGATCGAGCCAGAGAAGCAGAAAGTGTCTTTGATTGTGGAAAGGAATAATTGCTGCAAAGCCTTGGCGACAGAAGAGCATTAAAACACAGAATCTCAGGACGTGGGACAGGTGACAGTGTGGGAGCCATTGCTGAGACCCAGGGTCTAGGGACTGAGCTTGTGGGTGGCTCTTCAGGTGATGCAGATGCCCTGTTCAAACTGCATGAGGGCCCTGTAGCTGAGGCCTGAACACCCAAAGCAGATCTCTCCCAACTGTCTGAATGAGTTTTGGGGAGAAGAAGATGCATTCCCACCAGCTTCTGAGGAAGAGCTGAGAACAGGAGAATGTGAGACAGACAGATAAACCAGCTACCACACTGCAGCATAGGAGAGAACCTGGGAGAGATATTGTTAAACATAGTTTGTTAGTATGTCAGGAGCATCAGGACTACCTCTAGCAAAATGCACTTGGCTTTACGGATTGATCTTCTGAGTTCATACCTAAGGGCAACCCCTATGAAGAGTAAATTAAGAAGCAGTTCTACAGAGCTGCAAAGAGCTCTCTCTCTCTCTGGAAGCTGTTTTGGGGTCAGCTTATACGTAGGCCATCATGTTCCACAAATAAAGAGTCTCAGATAGCAGGGAGCAAGGCCTGGGATAAGGAGAAGCTTTGGAAGCCACGCGAACAGACTATACTCAAGAAAGCCTGAGAAGCAGGCATGCCTCATCCCCATGTTCAAGACCCAGGATGGATCCTACAAACCTCCTGCTGTTTGCAGGAAAGCATGGCCCAGGGATCAGGGTGGCCAGGAGTGTCCAGCTGCTGCTACTCTCCTGCATGCTAGTGTGCCCAGTGGGCAGAATGTTCTGGCTTCATTTTGTTGTTGTTTGTTTTTGGATAGCCACTGTAGCTTTTGCATGAACAGTCCCTGGGCTTTTGCAGAAGGCCTCCTGACCCTCCTCAGGTCCTTGGAGTTTACTGCAGATACATACTGGTCAGAATTTGAATTTAATCCAAATCCTCCAGCCAGTGTGGGCACTCCAGCTGGACGCGGACTTTAATGAAGGGGGATATGTGCTGCATGTTAAACTGAGATAAACCACCGTGGCCTGCTTTCAGAGAAGCAGGTGGGATTCTCTTCAGAGAGAAGTGCCCTTGAGGTGAGTCCAAGACAAGTGCCTCAGATGAAATTTCCTGATGCTGATATCTTTGTATATAGCCAAGGACCTGCTCTTTCTGACTGAAATCAGCACCAAACCTGAGTCACTCAATCGCTATTTTTCATGTGTGAAAGTCTTGTCACTTTAAATACAGCTTTTGTGGTAAAATCATTTTTGCTATTAAGTTGCTCAGCTTAATAACACTCAACCTGCAGTGGCCAGATGTTTCTACGTTTAGGCAGAGTGCACTCTTAAATTATATTTTTAATTCAAATGAATAGTTCAATGTAATTTTATAGTTATTTAAGAGATAAAGATTACTTAGACTAGTGAACTGGTTTTCCAAAGGTGAGGGCACTGCAGTGACTGTGTCCATGGATGCACACATGAGTGTGCACACACACACACACACACACACACACACACACACACACACATCTAAACATAAATCTAAACACAAGTCAACATTTATTTAAATGTCAAATATAAAACGAATGTCTTTGGACGAGTTTTCTGAAGTAGTTGAATTGGTTTGTTTTGCTGTAATAGTGGCCAGGCTCAGTCATAGCTGAACTTACATTGGCTACTCTAATGATAGCAAAGGAGAGAGTCCCCCTGCCCTAAACTCATTTACTGATGTCATGATGCCCCATGCTTCTTTAATCACTTTATTAACAAGCTGCTTATTAAATATCCTTCACAGATCCTGCCTACTACAGCTTTAACACTGCAGGAGTCATAACTGCCTGGGTCAGCAGCGCACATCCATAGGAGTTGCGGCTCTCTGTTATATACTCACAGTCAGTGGAGCACCCAGTGCAAGGTTATAGCCCAGAGTCTGATCCATGAGCACCTTGACTTGAACCTCGGGTCAGCCCTCGTGTGTCCTTGAGTTACTTAGGGCAGCTTTGGTATTATGTGTGTGTATACAGTGTATATGAGTTCCCAAATTAAGGATATGAAAAAATAATCCCCTAAAATCATGGGGTCCCAATCCCTCCATTTTCAGTTGAAAGAATGGGAGTCAGAAGGGCAGATCACAAACTGAATACCATGCCTGATTATGGAGAAGACCAACCAACACGCTTTGTAGCTTATGGCAGAGAACCTGGAAATAAAAAGCACAACACAGTGCTAGAGGTGTTCACTAGATGCTGAAGGAGAAGACACACAGGTTATGCTGTCTGTAAGGCCTGAAGCTGATCTGGAAGTCCATACGCAGACTAAAGCTCTGTGGCTAGAACTAGATTTCCAGGGACAGAGCTCTGTATTCAGAGCTGGAGCTCCACAGACAGACCTGGAACTTCCCTTTTTTTCATCAAACTGGCATCCTACATGCAGCAGAGTTCATGCGAGTATTATTTCCAGGAAGGAATCATTTTTTCTTCTTAGATCGCCATGTGGAACAAAAACAAGCAGAAAATGTAAAACCTCTACATCACAGAGGATGTTTACAGGAAAAGGGTTGAGTAAGTAATTAATTATCATTCTAGAAATTCTGGCACCTTGTCCCTAAATGGGTAATAGAAAATATATTGCATACATCACAAATAATTTAGAGAGATATTATTTTTTGGAATCATTTACTAATTTATAGTCACCATATATAGATGTTTTTATTGTTTTTTTATTTTTTTTTTTTTTGAGGTAGGGTCTCACTGTTGCCCAGGCTTACCCAGAATTCACTGTATAGTCTCAGGGTATACTTGAATTCACAGCAATCCTACCTTTGCCTCATGAGTGTTGGGACTAAAGGCACATGTCATCATACCCAAACTATAGATGCCATTTTTAATTCAAATCATTTTATTTTTAGTATATTAACAACCATAATCTGTAACTCAGAAAAATGGAAATAGAACAATCTACCAGCTTATTAACCTGGTGAGACTCAGGTGCAGTGTTCACGTACTAACCTTCCCTGTAGTCCTGGATATCCATGTACCATGGTAGCTCTTAAGCATTACATTTCAGTAACTATTAAAAAATGATTATAAGTGCTTTTCTACTCAAAATTATATGAAAAGTGGTCTTCCAATATTGGAGTTTGAGACCAGCACATGATTTCACAAGGAAAGACATGGTCAGGCAGAACAAATGTGCATCACAAACCATGTTTCAGCAAAGCCACCATGTTTTTGAGGGACTTGTCCTAGGAAGGGGGCCTCTTAGACAGCATCCCCTGATACTTCACTGTGCTGTGTGTGAGTGTGACCACATGTTTATTCTATTGTTTGCCTTTAAGGTGTTTTCCTTGCTGTGATTTTAAGTGCATGTTGAGTGCACGAGGATGTGGAACTCTAGACATTGTGATAATAGATAATTGCTTGATTTTCCATCATGGCCTTACAAATGATAACTCCACACCCAGCCCGCAACCCACTTTCAATCCCATGTTAATAAACAGCCATATCACTTACATTTTATGGGCCAATTTTGTTGGTTTTAAGTGTAGTGTTGATTATAAACACAAGCTAATCTTGTTACTTAATTGATACAGTTTTCTGTCTGCGAAAATTATTTATGTATGTTGAATTGGAAGAGATGTAATTTTCTCACGAAAATGAGTAAGATTTAGTTGTGTTTTGAGGAACACTATAGTGAGGAATAGATGTGTTCTCGACTAAACCCTACTATACTTCATCCCTTATTATCTACATTGCCTACTTGTCTGTGAATTGTGAGTGCTATCCCACAGTGTTAAAGATGTTTCTAAAAGTCATTTGTACTGGATATATATTATTCCATTGTGCGAATCTACTGTGATTTATCGAATTAATCCCCTTTTAATGGATAATAAGCTGTTCTAGCATTTTTCACTAATATAAAATTTTACCTTTATGAATATATTCATGGATTTATCTGTATGCTAATTCACAACTGTTTCCTTGAGCTAAATCCTAGAGATTTAAGAATATAGTTGTTAATTCTAAGGGTGGTTGGCTGCTTTTCTCAAGAGCTTCTGGCACTTGTGAGTGCTTTAAGCCACATGCTCTATGCCCTTTCTAAGGAGGACATGGCTCTGCTTGTGGGATCTCTCCCAAATGTACAGGACATTATTATTATTTTTTATTCCAAAAGTGACTAAAGACCTTATTTTTCCTAAACTCTACATTAGCATGGTAAAAATTAAGCACCAAGGATACAGAAATTAGGGAAATGGAACATATAGATGAGGACATGTATGAAACCAGGAGTATAAACTGTAGGATCAAAATGGTAGTGAAGAGTTTTACCAGGAGGCAAGTAGATTATAGAAATCATTATAAAAAAACATTGATTCTTAGCTGAATCTTGGTGTCTACATGGTAGCCAGCCAGGTGAGTTCTGTGTGTGCTAGGCATACAGTCAGGGGCATGGCTGTGGTATAAAACGAGCCAGGAAGTAGCTGGAAAGTTTGAGCCAGCCCACATCATCAGCAGAGCATTTCCCAAACTGGATCTCCCCCTCCCAAAGTATTTGACCTCTCCAAGTGCTGAAAGAAATGATATATGAGGAAATATAAGGAGACATGTATTGGGAATTATCAAACTTACCTTAAAAAAGCTCCCCAGATATAGTTAATTTAGCCTGACCGTGGGCTGAGTATTGGGTGCACAATGATGAGAATTCAGCAAAACTTCCAAAGAACAAAGTATTTACTTTTAGTTGCCCATGGTCACTCATGATTGCCAGTTCCCATACTTGGGAGACATGGTCTTCTGTTTTCTACTCACCCAGGTAAATGCCTAAACTAGACCTAGCCAGTCCCACAGTGGAGTGATATTTAGGAACCATGCAGACATGAAAGTCAAGAGCTGTGCTCTGGTTCTGTCTCTGCAGCCAAGGAACTGGAGAACATTGGACAGATGGTTGACTTCTCTGGAATCTCAGTTCATTTACATGTAAAAGTGAAAGAGGAAATCTATATACTGTCTATGACCCTTTCCAGTGATTCAGTGAACTGAATTAGAGCATGACCCTTGGTGCAGAGGAGTTTGCAGTCTTTGGGGCTAAGCTGCCTGTGTCATTTGCATAATCCTGACACGATCAATACTCAATTACTTTTCTTGTTGTTGGCTGAAGGAATGATTGCCAAGAAGAATAAATGAATTCCAATACTACTAAATCCTTATGCTAACTTAAAAAAAACTTAATACCATCTTATTTGCTTCCTGATGTGTGAGTGACTTGATGAATCTTTAAAATTCATGTTTAATAAAATTCACGTTTTAATAAAAGTGATATATGTCCTAAGTCTAGCTAAGGATTTATTGAAAAAGAGAAATGCCTGTGGAGCTGGTTATATTTGGAGGAATACCCTTGTCTGTGCTCTACGAAACCTACGCTTGTTCACCTGCTGCTACGTTCGATGGACAGATCTGAGATGAAGATTCCCTATCCAACAAAAGCCAGAGCTAGACTGATATCCCAGGCACCATCTGATGGTCTCTGCAGGAAGGATGGCAGCTGTTAGGATGGCCTGATGGTTAGGAGAGGAATATGCACTTATATGCTTCATAGTGACAGGCCTCAGAGCAGGTTTCACATACAATAGCTTCTTCTTGTCCAAACTAAGGAAAAGAATATATAGAAAATTATCAGTAGTTGGGGACATAAACTTTACCCACCCAAGCAATCAATTTGATCTATAAAAACTTGCAAAATAGTACTTTTCAAAATTGCACAGAGTCGAGATGTTTCCCTGTGCATTCAGTCATTGTGTAATCATTTTAAATGGGGAAATTTTCAATCTCAAAATCCTTTTATAAGACAGCCTTAAATCCCTCTGATGGTGTTGCTCTTGGTGTCCTCTTTACATTGACTCTATGCTCTAGAATATTCTCCACTTGTGTTCTTCCACATAATTTATAATTGCCTGCTGTGAATGAGACTCTGTTTTGAACGTAATGTTAATACAAGGACATCAACACTGCACAACCTAATTGATTATATCAAGAGCTAAACTATGCTGCAAGACAGAAATAAGCATTTTAATCAATATACAAAGAACGCGTCGCAGAGGGAAATTGGAATTCTAGGTATATTAGTTTTCTGTTGCTACATAACAAATCACCATGAACTCAACAGCTTAAACCAATACTCGTTTACCATCCTGCAGCTGGAAAGCATCAGAAGCCTGAGCTGACTGAGCTGTGCCCATGGAAAGGCTGAGTTTTCATTGATAAGCTCCATGCCTCACTCTAGGATCCACTCCTTCTCTACTGCAGGATTCAAGGCCCCTTGCTTCATCATCCATAGGGTCAAAGAATCCAGAGCAAGTTCATTGTCAAGAAAATCTTAATTATAGCATAACCTCAACTCAGGGTTCACCCTGCACATTGACACCCTCTAATGGTCAGAAATCGCAGTCCTATTGAGGCTCCATACAGGCTTGTGCATCAGGATGAAGAGTCCCTGGGGCCACCAAGCCAGCTCACTGCATGTACAAGCATTGAGAAGCAATAGAACACCTAGGACTATAGGGAAAGCTCCCACTTGTGAATATTCAGTGATCTCACTCTGGCACCCACATGGTTCCTCCCCCTTAGTCTGATACCTGCCATGCAGCTTATTTATGTTAAGCTAGGAGCATCTGGGGCTTCCTCTATATTCACTAATTTTATTAATCACATGTCAGTAAAAAAAAAAATCACATTTTCTTAATCACTTGTGGCTAGTAGTTCAAACCAGCTGTGTATTTATTTTACAATCTGGCTACATTCTCCAGCTCCTTCCTATATATTTCCATGAAATTAAAAGTGGCCCGTGATTCTATTAAGTAAAATCAAAATCTGCCTGTACCATGATACTTACTTATGTATCTACATTTGGTAAATGAACAACTGTTGATTTTTTGCTGTATCAGAAAATTATGCACTAATCTAGGTATTTAAACTGGAGGGTATTTAATAGGAAGAATTAGGTACAGGTAATACCTTGGAAGTATTTAAAAGAGGAGGGAATTTTCAGGGCTCAAAATTAAAAAAATAATTTGTCTGAAAGTAACATTGATGTGTATATTGAGATGTAAGAGGGTTTTGTTTCATGGAGAATGGGTTCTGCACTACACAAGGGAATAGTATGATGGGTTACAGACATGAAGGAAGGCAAGAGGACTGGATGTGGTCTTGTAGCTGGGTGGGACAGGATGAGATGTTGTCATGCCATTTACAGATGTCACTTTGAGTTCAGCGATTCTTTTTTTTTTTTTTTTTTTTTTCTGGTTTTTTGAGGTAGAGTCTCACTCTGGTCCAGGCTGACCTGGAATTAACTATGGAGTCTCAGGGTGGCCTCGAACTCTCGGCAATCCTGCCTCTGCCTCCCAAGTGCTGGGATTAAAGGTGTGCACAACCATGCCCGGCAGCAATTCTTAAGTGAGGTTGTGGGGGCTCCTTAGAGCATGGGGTGTCTTTCTACTTATCTCCACAGTCACATTAAACGTCTGTGTGCAGGTTTCTGGGGAACATGTATACTGATTTATATCAGATACTGTAGGAGAGCTGGGGTTTGAAACAAGCTGGATGTGCCCTGGAATCCTAAGGAGAGATCTGTGACCTTGAGCATGTAATGACTTTGCCAGTCTTCTGTAGATAGCTGGGTTAGTAAGCCTCTAGTTTAGAAGGCATTATGGGGTTAAGTGAGATGATTAGTGTCAGTTTCTCATCATAGTGCTGACATAGTAGTGTGTGTGAGAGAGAGACAGAGAGAGGGAGAGAGGGAGAGAGGGAGAGAGAGAGAGAGAGAGAGAGAGAGAGAGAAAGAGAGAGAGAGAGAGAGAGAGAGAGAGAGAGAGAGAGAGAGAGAGATGGGATCTTGACCACAACACTGAGATTTGCAGACTTAGCACCTCAGGCCCATCTCCCTGCATAACTGTAGTGTGGCTTCTGAGCCAAGTGCCTCAGCGTGTTAGTTCAAGAATGGTAAAGATGTGGTCTTGAGACTTCTGTCCCTTCCTGTCAGGTGAAGGATCCCTTGCATTGTATGCTTCCCAATGGTTTAAGGTGAATAGACTATAAGTATTACAAGTATCTGGACATCTACTCCTATCTTAGGCAAGGTTTTTTGTGGCCAGGTTTAGACAGAGCTAGTCTTGAGATAGGGCAAGGTACCCTGGGATAATAAACTTGAGCACATTACATTCTAGCAAGTAAATAAGTACATGCTCACAGGGCAGACTATGGCAAGTTTTCATTGCAGGACACAGCTAGGCACACATATAAGGTCAGACCAGGTAGGGCAGGGCAGGGCACATCCTCTATTCCACTCACATCTCTCCCAGATATCAGGTTGAAGCAATTCCATTTCTGTCACACTTGTCTCTAATGTGCTCTAGGGGACACTTTGGAACCATATGAGGATGCCATGTGGTGAGGTGGGTCACTGATGATTAATGAGTATGTGGACCTGGAAGCATCAGGTACATCCGTGGTGCCCCCACTTGGCATCCCATATTTGTCACTATTCCATTGTCTTTAGTCATGCCCTGGGTCTTTCATGTTTGTAACAGAAAAGGCGTGTTTCACTGGGTATTACATATTTGTTTTTATTTATTGAATCCTGGTTATTATATAAGAAACAAAGATGTATTCTCCTTGCTCCACTGAAAAGATAAATTTTCAGTAGCTGCAGAAAACTGCTCCCAGTGGCCCTGCCGATCTATTTTCTCATTCTAATTTCTTCCTGTTTCACAGTTTTAAAGAGTAGTAACAAAACACTCATTCATCATTTCTTTGAGAAAGATAGTTACCTAAAAAGAATTGAAAAATATTTATACACTTTGGCTATATGATTCTAATTTGGGGAAATTCTCCCTCAGAATAAGAGCATATTCGGAAAAAAAAAAAGCGTTGAATGTTTGCTTATTTATTTACATCTCCATGTCTATTGAGCACAATGATACTTATCCAAGCAGATCATGGGAAGCAAGCTGGCTCTCTGGTAGAAAGGAAGTGACTGTTAAACCATCATCATCCATGTGTGAAAATCATACATGGCCTTTAAATGTGATGTTTTGTAACATTTCTAGAAGTTCATGAAATGCCACAGTGCACATCTGCTTTTAAGTAGCATTGTGACATTTTACATAAAGTACAATGGTGTAAGAACATCATTTCAGTCTCCAAATGAAGCTCTAGATAGAATTCCTTAAGATTTTCTTTCCTTTCTGTATTTTGGAATGTCTACAACAGATATGCAGCTTTGTGATAATGGAGAAGTTGTTTGAAGCTCACCACTGCCTGGTGCTCTGATGTCAGAAGTGTGATTCTAGATTAGGGTCCACTGGTCTCACCCATATGGCTTGGTGCGCAGATATGGGGTATGGGTGATGATAGTCTTTCTAGAAGTGCATTGTAAGTGACTTTGGTCAAGATTTTCTACATTGTTTCACAGGAACTACCTGCTGGGTTTGATGACACATGCTTATACTGTCCCCCCTGGAGGGGTAAGTTAGTTCCTGTCACCCTGTATCAATAAAAAGAAAAAAGTGATGTATCAGTATAATATGTACTCACCATGAGAAGACAGGAGCATGCATGTTCTCTTGATGAGAAGAGATAAGAATGCATGTTCTCACCATGAGAAGAGGACAGAAGCATGCATGTTCACCAAGCATGATGCCAACTACAGTGTCATCACAAAGACAGAGGATTTGCTTCAAGAGAAGGGGACAGTCCTGTGGAAATGAGCAGTCATCAACTAAGCTCACTGTTTTAATATCGGCTCCTTTCCTGTTCTTTATTTTTTAAGGAAAAAAAAAAAACTCTGTTCATCAAACAAACAAACAAACAAACAAACAAAAAAACCTTTTTTTTTTTTCCTGCCTCTTCTATTTCTCTTCTTCCTCCTCCTCCTTCTTCTTGACCAACACAGTATTACCTAAGTCTACAAATCTGCCAGCTGTCAGGTCTTTTCCATGATTCCTCTTGCTTTATTCCCTGGCTAGTGGTGTTTGCTTCCTTTTAACACTACCATACCTGTACTCTGCTATGCATAGTGTCAATTCTACTAGATTGTATATTGTATATGTAATGCAATTTCAGTTGTAACTTACTGACAGGTTGACATTTGCACCTTGTTGTGCTCAGAGCTCTGTGTTGTGGATCACGTTCTCAGTGATTTCTGTGGTAGATGGCAAACCAAGGGTGAAAACACTCTGACATCTGCCCTAGGAGTGGGCCACAGTTGTTCATTTTGGAAAAAAGAAAAACTTCTGGAACATTTACTTTAAAATATCTTTGTGATTCTTTTGTTTTCCCAAGAGCTCAGTCATACTTCAGAAAAGATCCTAACAATTGGACACTGTTAGGTTGGTGGGTTAATCTCAGGATATCCAAAAGGAATGTTCCCAGAAATAAGAATTGCCCTAGTGACATAAGACTTGCTCCCACTCTACTGCACAGGACTGGGGTCCTGCTGCTATGAAGGTACACAAATCCACTGTGATGACCTACTCAAAAGTTACTACTTTATTAAGTAGAGAAAAAATATCTTGTAAACAGATTTTTTTTAATGAAGTGATACACCATAAATATGCTTTAAACATTTCCAATTTTGACTTCTGCACACACATATTTTTTTTTCATTTAGAATTTACCAATAGTTGAGAACAAAGTGGATAGAGGATTTAAGGAGGAGACTTGGGTTCCACACAAGCTCTATCTGTTAGCAATTGTGTAGTAACTGGGCTCTCATCTGCTTTCTGGTGCTTTGTAAAATGAGATGTCATGTGGAGGGTTGGGACCTCTCATCTCCTCACCTCCTACAAAGAATGTGTTCTACACAGAACCATAAGTTCATACTGGCTCGCCTCCCATTCAGTCCTATGGAGCCATATTCCATGCATACTTTGGGGTACAAAGGGCAGCAGTTGTGTTTTAGTTCATTTCTACTACCAGCATGCATGCTTTGGGCTCCATGCCACTGTTCCTTGGGTGTCTCTGCACCCAAGCTTCCTCCACTGAAGAAATCAGGGATCTTTAGACAGCAACAGAAACCTGCATAGCTTTGTTTTTATTGTTATTATTTTGAGAGAGAGAGAGGGAGAGAGCGAATGGGTGTTCCACGGCCTTCAGCCACTGCAAATGAACTCCAGGTGCTTGCACATGTGTGACATGGCACAATTGCGTCACTGTGTGTCTGGCTTATGTGGGACCTGGATATTATAACATGAGTTCCTAGGCTTCACAGGCAAGTGCCTTAACCACTAAGCCATTTTTCCAGCCCCCTGCATAATACTTTTTTTCATTTTTATTTTTTCAAGGCAGGGTCTCACTCTAGCTCAGGCTTACCTGGAATTCATTATGTAGTCTCAAGGAGGCCTCGAACTCATGGCAATTCTCCTACCTCTGCCTCCCAAGTGCTGGGATTAAAGGTGCATAACACTTTTTAACATGAAGCTGGGAACTAGAAGATTCTTGATCCTCTCTGCATTCCAATTGCTAAGTTTAAGACAACTTTGAAAACTACAAAGTCCCTTTGAGGCTATCTTCTCTTGCACTAGTGTGATGGGATATATGGTAGCAGGAGTGTAGGTGCACTACACAGTCCCTGTGTCACATAATTCTTCTGCTTTGCTCCTTATCACATGTCTTTTACAGTCATGTACTGTTTGCCTCAGAAGTGATGGTATAGGAAAGTTTCCACATCTTTCAGTGGGACTGGGTATATTCCTAAAACAGTTTGCATTTCTCTACTTCTCTATTTCATTTTGTTACTGCCTCAGCTACTAACAACCAAATTGGACAGAAAAAATATTCTCAGCTCTTTTATTTGTAGAATTTCTGAGAAACCAGAGAGGTAGAGACCAGCCTGCAATACTCCTCTTCTCCCTGTTATATTCTAAGAAGCAGTGATTAGCGAGGCCAGGTAGGGGCAGGCTCTAATGGCCTGGAGGTTATATCTGTCTACTGATGGTCTCCAGAAACATGTTTTTAAGATTGTTTATTTTCTGCAGAAGCAGGTCTATGAGTACCAAACCTAGACTGATCCTGATCCACAGGCACCAGACTGAGTGGCACTGCACACATGGGAAAGGTCACAGCCTGCCAAATCCTGGAATGTGGCTCTGTTCCACATTGAAGAAAGAGAAGCAGGATTCATTCACTGTTTCCTGCAATCATACAGAGCCATCTCAGATGGCAAGTTCCCTAGGGTGGGTGTCCTCGCTTCTCTCAACCCATTAGATCGGGTCCTGATTTTGATCTTTCCCAAGAATTGAAGTTCATTGTCTCATTGAACTGGAATTAGTAAGCACTGTCTGTGTCAGAGAATTTGGTGTTCACATTAGAGCATGGTGAGTGGTGAAAGCCACATGGTCATTCACATTCTGTGAACTGTCTGAGTGCTTGAGGGAACACCAGAAATGAGCCCACAGTAAACAGTTCTCTCATGTCACATCCAACTTCATATGATACTGGTGGCCAGTGTCCTTATGTGTCCTCACATCAGGTTCCATGTTGCCTTGGCCTTGTGACCCCCACAGTGATGATCAGGGTGGAACAGACATTTAAAATTATGACAGGATTGATCAGTAGTATACCAAGCAGTTGCCTGCATTCTGGAGGGTCTGGTTCTCTCTTTAGCACCGTAAAAGTAAGCCAATTACAATAAAATAAACTACTTAATATCCATTACCAACCTTTTATAATACAGAGGATCCCACTGAAACAATGGTGTGTGTGTGTAAGAGAGATCATAAAACCTTTTTTTTAAATTTTAAAAGCAGACTTATTATTTATTTATTTGACAGAGAAAAAGGCAGAGAAAGAGAGAGGGTGGGGGGAGAAAGAACGGGTGAGCCAGGGCCTCTAGCCACTGCAAATGAACTCCAGACACACCCCCTTGTGCATCTGGTTAATATGGGTCCTGGGGAATCAAACCTAGGTCCTTTGGCTTTGCAGGCAAATGCCTTAACCGCTAAGCCATTCCTCCAGCCCCCTTTTTAAATTTTAAGTCACGAACTTTGGAGTAATTTGTTATTTAACAATATAACTTAGATATCATATGTAACACAGATTAAGATTTTACAATGAGATTGTTAACCACTTACTTCACATATGGAAAAAAGGGCAAATAATTACAGTTAATTAGAGAGAAGGAATGCTAAAGGAAGTAAAGGAAATAGTTAGAAAATACGCACATCAAACAAGAAATTAACTATTGGGCTGGAGAGATTGCTCAGTGGTTAATACACTTGCCTGCAAGGTCTAATGACCAGGGTTTGATTCCCCACTACCCAGGTAAAGCCAGATGTACAAAGTGGTATATGCATCTGGAGTTTGCTTGCAGTGACTACATACATGCCCTGGCGTGCCCATTCTCTCTCTGTCTATTTGCAAATAAATTAAAAAAATTTTAAAGTAAATTAATCATTACCAGGCCACACATGAAGGAGAGACTGGCCAGCATACAGCCTTGCCTGTCTCTTCTTTCCCTGGACCTACAGTTCATCTTGCAGTCTGGTGTGATGATAAGATGGAGCCAAACTGACCAGATATACACACAGATCAAAACCAGGAAACCCGGCATACTCTCTCTGTGTCTGCTGGCCAAATGCCATGCCAGAACAATATGAATGGTATAGTTTGAGGGGACAGAGCCCCCATGAGTTCTAATTCCCATAAAAGCATATGGCACATAGCCCCTGGCTTGGGTAGACAGTCTGCTTCCACCTCTGGAGTGAAAGCAATGAAAGTATTTTCTCTGCCTCAAAAAGTAAACAATTAACTAAAATAATTACTTATCAGCAATTTTTTTAATAAAGTATTCTAGTTCCTTTCCCAGCCCATCCAGAAAGAGCCATCACCTGGTGCTTTGTATCCATGACATGGGCAAGCTCTGGTGGACCCTGTTCCCCTGCCACCACTCTCCACAGAGGCTACAGAACATGAGTCTTGAGGTGTCTGACACCACCCATCCCTCTTTACAAGCCCCTCCTCTACTCCACTTGAAGAATGCAGGTGGTATTAAGGTCATATTCTGCTTTGTGAGGTCTGTGGTCTCCACAGTGCTTATCTGACACCATGAGATTTATGGCCTCCAGATCTCCTCTGTGAAGGTCTGATCTCAGAAGGTAAGCAGGGTTGGGCTTGGATGGGAGACTGCCTGGGAATATCAGGTGCTATAGGCTTTAAAATCTAAGAACAAAGTCTGATTTGGGGCAGAGGAGATGGCTAAGCAGTTAAAGGTGCTTGCTTGCAAATCTCCTCTATGACACTGATTGGCTTTACGGGAGATGTTTTCATCATGGAACTGCTATGGAATGTGCATGTCCTCTCCTGTTACTATAAATGATGGGAGCAATTGACACACAGTTCACCAAAATATGATCTTATTGGCCCCTCATATCAGGTTTGCTTAGTTTGTGTTATCATCTTAGGGGACATAAACACACACACACACACACACACACACACACGCTGATGTTTTCTAAAAGCTGTCCCAATTCATTGAAAACAAATTGGGGAGAAGAATCCTGTGATGGGTAATTTGGATCATCCATTGGTGTGCATTAAGAAATACTTACACAAGCCGGGCGTGGTGGTGCACGCCTTTAATCCCAGCACTCGGGAGGCAGAGATAGGAGGATCGCCGTGAGTTCAAGGCCACCCTGAGAAGACATAGTGACTTCCAGGTCAGCCTGAGCCAGAGTGAAACCCTACCTCGCAAAACCAAAAAAAAAAGAAAAGAAATACTTACACAGCATCAATAAGTCATGTCTTTGTGTGTACTGTGAGGGTATTTCCAGAGAGGATTAGCTAAAGAGGGAAGATCCATGTTGGCAGCATAGACCTACGTGGGTGGGGGAGGGACACAGAGTGAATTAAAAGAGAAAATGCAGACAGTGAGCAGAGAATCAGCAATCTTCCCTCTGCTTCTTGATCCACCAAGACTGTGCAGGCAACCTCTCATCTCCACAATCAGGAACTGATCCCACCACCATAACCTCTTTACAAAATGGATATGATCTCTTCAACTTTGAATACAACTTTAACCCCCCTACATAGTGATGAGAAAAATAACTCACATCTGCCCCCAGGCCAAAGTCCTCAGGTTGTCACCTGTATGTTGTCTAACATCAGGTGACACTTGGTTGCATAAGCTGTTTCCACACATCTGTGAGAGGATTCTTTTATTCCAAGGAATAAATTCTTCACTTATATATGTCCTCCACACACCTGCTTGGATATTTGGATCATTGTAAGAGCATAGTGCCATAGCTGTGGGGCAGATGGAAAATATCATTTGTGATGCTAGCAGATAAGCTATACGAAGATGGGGAGAAAGCAGTATCAGGGAGTTAAGAAACTCCTTAGAAATATGTCTGCCAAGAGCCCCTTCCCTGTCTTCACCTACTGCTAGTCTGGTGATTTCAGTGCTTCCCCCAAGTGTTGGTTTGGTGAGGGATGTACCTGGAATAAGAGCCAATCAGTGGATGTGAGCTTTCTTCCTATATGAGAGGGTTGGGCCTTCATGACTGAGCACAGGAATAAATGTACATAAATTTGACTCTGTTCTTATGCCTATTTCACCCTCATAGTGTTGAGCCATCCCAGATTCTTCCTAGACCTCAATTATAACTTTATAAATAAATTGCATGTGCTTTGAAAGGATTTTCACAGTGCCTTTAATCTCACATGGAATTCTAACTGCATGTACTTTGTAACTTCCCAAAGCAAGAGTTATAATGAGAGTCATGATCCAATGAAACTGTCACTTCTTAGAAGTTCTCAGCCCTAAGTTCAGTTGTATCTGCCGGAAGAAGAGAAGTGGGGCTAGTGCTAACCCACCATGGCTTATCTTGAGAATGTTCCTGTGAAGTTATTCTTAAAATTCTGCATGAATACACATTTGCCTGGAGCAGCATAAAAGCTGCTTCATAATCTCTGTGAAGTCTAGCTGCATTTTGAATCTTGATGGATCCTATGAACACAGAATACAGGCTTCTTACCCTGCTTTAAAGGGAAGCAGGAGAGGAAAGAGGCTCTGGATTCTCCCCCAAAATGCATCAGCTCTGAAAGGGGCACAATGTAGTAGGTTTGGATGTGGACAGTCTCTGTGCCAGAGGGATGGGACACTTGTCACTCAGGTGTGCAAATTCCTGGGTTACACCTGGAATCCCGAGTGTGTGACTACCTCATGGTCCGTATAAGTCACCTCATCTCCCATAGGATATAGGGTTCTTTGTTTTGTTTTGTTTTGTTTTGTTTTGTTTTGTTTTGTTTTTCGAGGTAGGGTCTCACTTTGGCCCAGGCTGACCTGAAATTAACTATGTAGTCTCAGGGTGGCCTTGAACTCACAGCAATCCTTCTACCTCTGCCTCCCAAGTGCTGGGATTAAAGGCGTGCCACCATGCCCAGCTATAGGGTTCTTTGTAATCACAGAGAGGTGAAAGATACTTGCATAGATGTGTGATGGGGAAAAAAAACATGGGAGTTAAACTGGCAGTTGTCAGACAACCAAGCATTTATTTAAAGTGCCTAGTGAAATACACTAGCTTTATATCCACAAGCAAGTTTTAATCCATATAAATAGATGTTCAAGCAAAAAAAAAAAAAAAAAAAAAACTCTCCCCTCACATTTGGGATGAAGATGTTGTGGGTTGTTGGCCAGACTTCTAAGAACGAAACTCATTTGAAAACCTTAAATTATTCACTTTACTTAGTGAGAACTTAGCATCAGGGTTACTAGGGTAGAGAGTCATTGCTAGTGAGGGTGTTTCAGGGATATTTATTTATTTATTTAGGAGGCAGAGAGAGACAGTCAGACATGCCCCACCTAGTGCACCTGGCTTATGTGGGTACTGGGGAATTGAACCTGGTCCTTAGGCTTCATAGGCAAGCACCTTAGATACTAAGCCATCTCTCTCAGCTCTTTGGAGATAATTTTATCTCAACATATTTGTAAATGATGAAGCAGAAATTATTCAGTCTAAATCTTTGAAACACCTTTACCAATAACCTGCTCATTCTGATCATGGCTTCCCTTGCAAACTCCCCATTCATTCACTCCTTCCCCCAATTACTCTTTTCCTCACTTAATTTTTCTTTCATTTACTTCTTTCCTCATTCACATCCTCCTTCATTCACTCCTTTCTTCAGTCACACCTTCTTCACTCTTCCTCCCCTGCTTCCCCCACATCTGCCCAGTCCTCTCTCTCTGCTAAGTTCTGCAATAGACTGTGTCTGAGGTCACAATAGAGACATAGGAAAACCTAGCTCAGCCAGTGAGGCCTTCTGCAAGTGAGGCACAAGGAAAATAGAGGGAAAGAAGCCTCATGTGACACTGTTCCCAGGCTCCTGGAGTGTGAAAAGCAGCTCATGGAAGACAGTGAAGGACACTCAGGCAAGATCCTCATTGCACATCACTCTCTAATCATGGAAGATGTACAGTGCACAGGATGGCTCTGCTCATATCAGAAGATTGTCAAAGGGATCAAATATTCTATGAGCCAGAGAACTGTCTCTGTGGAGATGGTGGTAGACACTGGGGAGACTCAGAACTCATCAAAGTAGAAAATAAGAAGCTGTCAAGAGCTCAACACTAAAGGGAGATTTCTACCATGCGCTCCAAGGCTCAGGGAACATAGTGTGGAGCACTGCCCTCCTGAAATGAAGTGACCGGAGCATTCGTGACTCTGTTGCTTACTGATAGCACCACAAGATCAGCATGGGTCTGAGTCCATTAACGTTTTGACATAAAAGACAGGAGGACCAAAGAAATGAGACCACAAAACAGAGCAAGGACTATCTTGAACAGGGGAAGGTCCTCAGGGGATGGAGGGAGGGGACAAAGAAAGGATAAAGAGGCCTTGAGAGATGACTTAGTAGTTAAGGCATTTGCCTGAAAAGCCAAAGGACCTTGGTTCAATTCCCTGGGACCCATGTAAGCCAGAGGCACAAGGTGGTGAATGCATCTGGAGTTTGCAGTGGCTGGAGGCCCTGGCATACACATTCTATCTCTTTTTCTCTCAAATAAATAAATAAAAATTAAAGTTTAAAAAAGGATAAAAGGGATAAGAACATGATCAAATTACTGCGTGTTTATATACTAAACTTCCTAATAATAAAAATAGTTAAACAAAATACTTAGAATGATAAGAAAACAAAAATATATATATCAATGAGTAAATAAAAGGTCTCCAGGAAAATTTTTGAAAGACAATCTTCCCTTTTCTCTCCTGAGGCAGTTTTAAGTAGCACTGTAATTTTGACCATTGAGGTTCATGGAGAAGAGATGGTCTTTGAAGGAACTGGTGGAGGCCATGGCATGAGCACACACTGCTGGGGCTGAGCAGGAGGAGGGTGGGGTTCACCAGGACTGCCAGCCCGTTGTGGGGCTCAGGCTCTGCTCTGGTTATGGTTGAGCCCAAAAGGCTGGGGTTCACAATATATTGGGGGGCACTCACATCTGTCCACCTGGCTGTCCATGGCGGAAGGACATGTGCTCACAGATAGTTTTACATTCTCTAGAAATCATATTTAGAAATAGCACAAGAAAATAGGCTGCCACAGAGCAGTTGCTCAGAGTGGCTAGTGCCTACCACATTGGATGGCATGAGTGGAGCAGGTCCAGCTTCTACAGTGGCTGTCGTGGTCATCAAACCACACTCCCCAGACTGCTTATGGGAAACCACTGTCTGAGCAGCTCATGAGTATGAGGGACCTTTGATCTGGCCTCCTTGTGCCCTGGTACAGAAGGAAGCCATGTGAGAGCCAAGGGGCTCATGGGAGGCTTTCATCAAGGGTTCTGTAAAATTACAAGGATGTTTAACAACAATTCCCCATGATAATCTTAGGAGCACAAAGGTGTCGAGTGCAGCATAAGAGCATGTGGCAATGTATTCCATCATAGCCCTGTCTGTTGTAGGAAAACAGCCGATCCTCTGGCTTGGTGACTAATAACATGGGTTCATATGGGGATATTCATTTTAAGAGCCTGCCTTTTGATGCTAGTTGCAAATTAGAAGTAATCAGGCTGGCCCCTGCCTGATGTTTCTAAATTATTTTTCAAAGAGTGCCATGAGCTCCCCGAAGAAAAGTGCTGTATAAACCCAAATGGCACCATAATGATTCCTATCTGTGGCCCCCACTGGACTCTAAAGTCGGTCAAGAACTGGTCCCAAGCAACTTTCCTGTGGTGAGTAAAATTCCAAAGACAGCTCAAATGGCTTGCTTCTTACTCTGCTGGGACTCCCTTCACAAACACCCCAGACTGGGTGGCTATGGCAACAGAAATTGTTCTCACAGGTCTGGAGGCCAGAAATCAGAGATGGGGAGGGAACAGGGACAGACACAGCAGATTCAGTCCCGCGAGGTCTGGCCCGTGGGCCCCTGCTTGCTGAACACCCCCTCAGACAAAAGAACTCTAGCTAGCCTATTTTTCCAGGGACACCAATCCTATCTGACAAGGGCTCCATTTATGTCTTCTGTTTTGGTTTAAATATAAAATGCCCTCCATAGGATCATGTATTTGAACACTGATCCCCAGACAATGGAGTGGGAAGTTTTGTGGAGCCCTTAGGTGGAACCTTGCTGAGGAAGTGGGTCACTGAGGATCCTGTGGCAGTTCTTCCTTCTCACCCTTTGATTCCTGGAAGCAGATATAATATCACTGGCTGCTCCTACTCCTGTGCCTCTCCTACCGTGAATATACTCCCTCAAACGGTGAGTCAAAATGAACCCTTCCTTCCTTAAGTTGCTTCTGGTCATGTGAAAAGGACCTGCGGTGGGACTTTCATGGCTACAAGTTTCCTATTGCTTCAGCTCTTGTCCCTGCATGTGTCAGATGATGATAGGGAGAACACAGGCCGGGATAGCCTCACTGTTCAGTGACAGAATATGGCAGATCAAGCCTGCTGTGTTGTCAGGAAGCCACAGAAATCAGAGAACTTGATATCAGGAGCAAGGTTTTCCTTGCTAATAAGAAAACAGAGCCCAACTTTGAAGTGGTACTTCTACCTGGTATCCAGCATTTAACTTTCTGTATGTCAGCCTAGGGACAGTGGAGTGTGGCTTACTGAGGATTAGGATAAATGTCTCCTTGTGCTATCCAAGTGTCCCCTTCATTTTAGGACCACACCATGAGCAAGATAGAGCCCTTAGATTCTGGGGACAGCAAATAGTCAACTATCACTGGCCCCAGCAGTACAGGCTGTCTTTTTCTCTGTGTATACTTTATTGTTATCATAATCTATTTCCAGCCAGCAGGGCCCCAGATTTTGAGGTATGCCCTGAGCTAAGATTCTTCCAGCGGAATTCCCTCCCCAAGCCCATCCCTTCTCTGTGCCGTCTTGGGGTGGGAAGCAGCCTTGGCCAGGTCCTGCTTGGCTTCCAGTTCCTGGTCAGGCTGTCTTTGCAGTTGAGGACTCAGTAGTGGCCTCCTGCCTTCCATGTGGCTGTGGAAGAAGAGACAAGCTCATCTTCACTACTGGCCAAGCTCACCTTGGTCTTCTCCAAAGCTACAGATTCTCTGAGCTAGGGTTTGTCTTCCACAAGTACCTGGCCTAGCAGGGAGCTGAGCCTCAGCCCCAGGAGACTGTCTCCCACACTCATGTGTCCAGTCTCTCCCATGGATGTGGCTCTTTTCTCCTTATTCTCCCAGTGAAAGAACTCTGGTTTTCTAAGCACATGGTTCATGCTCCTATGCCCTGTGCTATTAGTGCCTGTTACATGCATGAAACTATGATGTCCTCCATAGCCATCACTCTTAATATAGACTTGCAACCTTCCAAACTTAGAAATGCTTCCATGTCCTTAGCACTTTGATAGGAAGGTGGTTAGCTTACCATAGGCCTCAATGTGTATGATGGGAGGTGGGCCCTGGACTCCAACTTTGTCTGGCATGGGCTGCAGCCATCTTGTGTCTGGACTTACCAACTTCTCCATGATGTGCCTAGAGATGATGGAATGATTCTGTCAGGCCACTTTGGGCTCTGGATCCATGTTCTCCATACTCCCTAGAAACCTAGGCTATGCTCTTGCTGAGTTATCCTCCCCCTAGATTAGAGCAGCTGATGCTGATGAAAAATAAGAGAAAGGCCATTTTCCAACATGGGTGGGGAAAGAGGCTCAGGAAGGTAGCTCAGGGTCTCAGACTAGCCCAGACCAGAAAGGTCAGGTGACAGAATGGGTAAAGGAATTGTTTTAGCTCTGTAGTATATTCTCTAAAGCAAAGGACATTTTAATATTCATGAAATTACAATTTAAGCCACAGGAAAGGTGACAATGGTAACTGGCCATGCACCCTTGAAAAGGAACTAGAATATGACTAAGAACTCCTGTGTCCATAATTAAATTTCTCCTAAAAGAGCAGTGGGCTACAGTGTCCCTGGAGCCTCACAGCAATGAGGCAGGTGGATAAGACCACGTGTGAGGGTGACAGCAGGTCCACACTGACCAGAGACTGAGCAGGAGGACACTGGCCTTCCAAGATTCCATCAAGGACAAAAGTGGTTAATGAGATTTTGTAGTGAGTAGCTGTCCCCTTGCTCCAGAAGCAAAAGGCAGAAATTTCAGGAAGAGGCAATGCCTAAGAGAATCAGCTATGATATTTTAACAACTGGGGATGTTCACCTATCTTTATTCTTAAAATTATTTTTTGTGTGTGCATGTGTGTGTGTGCCCACACACACACGTACCAGGCTTGCTTACTAATGCAAGTGCATACCAAATTCATGCACCACCTGTTACATCTGGCTTTTGTAGGCACTGGGGAGTCAAACCCAGGCCACAAACTTTGCAAGCAAGAACCTTTATCCACTAAGCCATCTCCCTAGCCCATCTATTTTTGTTTTAAAAGAAGACAGTGGGGTGGAGGAGATGGCTCATTGGATAAAACACTGACCATGCAAGCATGAGTACCTGAGTTCAGATTTCCAGAACACATATAAATCCCAGTCCATCTATGAAAAGATGGGAACTAGAAACAGGAGAATTTCCTGAAAGCTAGTAGTCCAACTAATCTGGCCAATATGGCATTGAGCAATGATAGACCTGGCTCAAACAAGCTAAGAAGGTGAAGACAACACCCAAGGTTTGTCCTCTGTCCTCCACATATATGCTGTGACATGGTCATGCCTGCACTTACATGCATGAACACACACACAAAAGAAAAGAAACGGGGACCAGAACAAAAAGCAAGTGTTTTTGTCTTGATCCGTAATATCAATTAAGTGTACATGGCTACGTCTGAATTATAAATGCAAGTTTCAAGTACTCCTATTAGAGATAAAGGAGTGACATGAGCAAGAAAGAGAGGGAGGAGGTGGAAAGCTAGGGCTTGCTGCATGCCCACCTCAGGCAGTGTGTCCACAGGTCAGTGCCCTGAGGATTACCACCATGGTGATAATTCTTTTGGACCCCATGGAATAGCTCAAGACCCAGATCATCTTGGAAATATCCATGCTGTCCACATGGGCACAGATCTCAAAGTGACAATCACACACACCCAGGAGAAAGGAGACAGGCTAGAGGCAGAGTAGTATAACACAGAGATGTCTCATAGGGTATTCATCTTGATGGAGGGTAGGGGCTCACATCTGAGGACTCAAGGATATGGAGGCCTCAGAATTGCCTGGACTTGAGTGCAGACCTGCCCACTCCTTCCCACCTGTGACGCTTAAGTACAACTTAGTGCCTCTGAGTTTTGGATAATGTAGGTGGACCAGGGAGATGTGGAAATCAGAATGGCACAGACAAATTGCCTGTGCTTCATGGGTCTCAGACACAGTAGCTGTGGGTGACTGAGCTGAGGAGCTCTGCATTACCCTATCTTGTTGAAGTAAATCATATACAGTTTTCATTATGCGTAGGAGAAAGGAATTCCCAGTTTCAAATAATAGAAAACTAGCATTAACTTGTGAGATTTCTCTTTTAAAATTATTTTTATTTATTTGAGAGCAAGACAGACATGCCAGAGCCTTTTGCCACTACAAATGAACTCCAGATGCATGTGCCACCTGTGGTTCTAGTTTTACATGGCTACTGTGGCATTGAATCTGGTCTGGCAGGCTGTTCAAGCAATCCTCTTTAACTTTGGGTCATCTCCCCAGCCCTGTAATTGTGCATTTTTTTAAAGCGTTGGTTTTTCCTATAAGAACAATTGATTATACTTTTGTCTCTGCCCTGGACAAGTACTGTTGGCACTTTAGCCTCAGTTTCTTCTTCTGAAAATAGACAGCCAAGTAGTTGTGCATGGATGAATTCCCCGTGGTGCCTGGGAAGTGGCATTGTCTTGACTGGCAGTGAGCCCCATCACATTGTGTCTTTAATAACATTTAAGTAAAGTGTTGGGACTGGGTAAATGGGTCAGAAAGTAAAGACACTTGCTTGCAAAACCTTCTGGTCTGGGTTTGGGTTTAATTCCCCAGCTATCCACATAAAACAGGAGGTTTGTTTGTTAGTAGCAGCCAAAGACCCTGGTGCATGTGTGCACAGAAACACATGCAAATAATAGCTTAAAAAAAAAAAAAAGATTTTGAAGATCTGGGCATGGTAACACTCTGGAGATAGAGATAGGAGGATCACAGTGAGTTTGTGTTCATCCTGAGATTACATAGTGAATTCCAGGTCAGCCTGGGCTAGAGTGAGACCTTACCTCGAAAAGAGGAAAAAAAAAAAAGATTTTAAAAAAGAAAAGTATTAGCTGGGCATGGTGGCACATGCCTTTAATCCTAGCACCCGGGAGGCAGAGGTAGGAAGATCACAGTAAATTCAAGGCCACCTGAGACATACATAGTGAATTCCAGGTCAGCCTGGGCTAGAATGAAACCCTACCCTTTGGAAAATAAAAAATAAAAATTAAAAATAAAACAACAAAAAAGGAAAGTGTATTTTGTCTTTAGTGTTCTTTACAGCTCCTCACAAAACAATACACTCATAATTGGTGTTCAAAGCTAGTTTATTAATATATTTGTAGGACTGGAGAGATGGCTTAGTTGTTAAGGTGCTCGCCTACAAAGCCAAAGGACCCAGGTTCAATTCCCCAGGACCCACACAAACCAGATGTACAAGGTGGCACATGCATCCAGAGTTCATTTACAGCAGCTGGAGAACTTGGAGCATGCATTCCTTCTTTCTCTCCTCCTCTCTCTCTAATAAATAAATATAAAATAAAAATATTTAATATGTTTGTAAATATAAAGTCATTTATGTATTAATACCAGCCAATTATCAAATTATACATGAATTTAGTCTTCTCTTTTGGCTGTAAGATTATTTTACATGTAGTTAGTTTGTTTTTACAGCCAACAGCTGCTATTTCACTGGGGACAGTCATTAGGTCTAAATGTTTGTGTGAGCCTTGCAAGAGGAATCTATTTACTTTCCAGGGAGAACTGCAGTTTGAAAGCTCTCATCCCATTTGCTCAGAGTCCTTACTGACAGGGTATCGTGATGCCACTGCAGGCTGAGGATCAGAGAACAGCCATTGATGACAGTCACAGAGCAGCCATGCAGGTTCTCCAGTGATTGTCACCAAGCTTGGGAAGTGGGCCTCCCTGAAGTGTCAAAGGACATGGAGCCCTCTCTTTCTCTTTCTCAGAGAAAAAATGGCCCAGAAAGAAAGACAACTTTGCTTAGATGTGTCAACTGAGTCTTGTATCTCAGAGAGAGTGTAGGGTACTCCAGTTGGAACAAGAGTGGAGGCATCTTTTTGAATTTCTAGTGAAATTAGTCAGTGGGTGGAAGGTGAAATACAGCACATAGAATTTCAGGGTATCAGTAAGTGCAACTCATTCCACACATCCTGCACCTAAACCCTGGCTTTCCTTGAAGGCCAGACTGAAAGCCTCTGCCTACTGACCGCCCCCCCCGCCAGCCCCACAGGGATGACTCTTGGATGTTATACAGTTTCTTTATTCCCCTATGTACCTACTGTATCAAATACATGGTCCATATTTTGAATTATCATATTGAGTGATCACATCTGAAACTTTTGGATTATGCATCCACAATTCATTCCTGCATATTTACCTCATGTAGTGGATGGCTAAATAGTGTAAGTTTCATCATATTAATATGTAATGATGTTCTCCATGCATAAAGGAAATGCTCAGCCTCCTTGTAATCAAAGAAAAACATTTCATAAAAACAGAAATTGGCAAATATTTAAATATTTCTTAGTGTACTGCACTGGTGCAGGCTATAGACACAGTCTCTCTTTTTCATGACTGATGTGTCTTCTCTGAACAGAAACTTAGGAAGGTTTCAGCAGAATGACAAAATAGACTCCTTTAAACCATATCATCTTGTTTAAAAAAAAAAAAAAAACACCGGAAAACAAGTAGTCTGTGTCAGAAACAACTTTGTCAGAACTATGAAAAATAGTTAAAAGTTTGTAGCAACTGAGAAAAATACTTTTAAAAAGAGAATTTATACATGGAAAGAAAGAATGGTGGGTTCTACCACTGCCTAACTCAGCTGCAGTCTTAAGAGAGGAGTTGTGTTCCCAAATGGACCAGCAATGGGTTTGTGACTATGTCTTCTTTGTCAGGGGCATTAAAACCTAAATGTACAAAAGTCGTTGTAAGCCTGTTATTGAGCCGACAATGTGTAATGATATAACTTGTAATGACCATAAGTGAAAAGTAGAGCTATGTATGAGCTAAAGGTTTTATGCTATTGAATTTAAGTTTCATGAAACAAAAGTGAAATCAACATATTACATACCAAAAATATCCTAAAAACAAAAGGTGGTGATAGAGGAAATGAAGGACAAAGGACATTTATATCCTGATGAAGGGGTCAATTCTCAAAAAAAAAAAAAAAAAAAACAATTCTAAACCTACAGGTACCAAACAACAGAGGCCAAGATATATGAAGTAAATGATGATAGAACCAAAAACATACAGGCGTGAACAGCTCTGTAGTAATGGGTGAAATCTTGAATACCTAATTTCTGAACAGGCAGGACATGTGGAGAGATCAGTAGAGAGCAGAGGGCTGAAATGCTCTGAGCCCTATGGGTGGGATGAGCCCTGCAGAGTCCTGTGCTCAGTAGGCTCAGGACATTCTTGAACCATCACTAGGCCAGAGACAGCTTAAGAACAGGCAAAAATTGAATATATGCAGACTACCTTCTCACCCACAGTGAAATGCAAATGTACATCAGTATTGGAGAAAACTGGAAAATCCAGTTATCTGGCATTCAACACAGTAATGGCAATCAAGCAATATGTGAGTGGACAAGTCACAAGGGAAATTATTTTTTATTCTTTTAGATTATTTTTTTGGTTAGCATACCTATATATCATTATCCTTTGTTCTTATTCACTCACCCCTATACACACTACTTTCCCTTTTCCCCCCTCTCACAAGGGAAATTACTAAACTCTTAGGGATGAATACAAACAGAAACATACTGAATTTGCAGACTGTTATGAAGGTTTTGTGCAGAGGGAAATTAATAACCTACATTTAAAAAGAAGAAAAAGACATAACTACATAAATAAGGAGAAAGAATGAGGAGAAAGCCAAAACTAGCAGAAGGAAATAAATAGTAAAGAATAAAGCAGAGACAAAATAAGTAGGAAAGGGCTGGAGAGATGGCTTAGCAGTTAAGGTGTTTGACTGCAAACCGAAAGGACCCTGGTTCAATTCTCCAGGACCCACGTAAGCCAGATGCACAAGGGGGCACATGCATCTGGGGTTCATTTGCAGTGTCTGGATGCTCTGGCATGCACGTTGTTCTCTCCCTCCCTTTCTCTCTCTCTCTCTCCCTCCTTCCCTTTTTCTCTCTCTCAAATAAATAAATAAAATATATTTTAAAAAATAAGTAGGAAAAAATAATAACACCAATCAGAACTCAAGTTGGTTCTTTGAAAAGATAAAAATATTATAAATCTTTATGTGGATTGGCAAGGAGAAAAAGAGAGAAAATGTAAACAGCTGAAATCACAAATGATGGTGGAGGCCATCATTTCATACCACCCAGAAGTGACCTACTTGGAGACGTCACTACATGCCAGGCAGAAGTGATGTAGGTAGGGCCATCACTACACATGACACAGAAGTAAGAAGGCTTGTTATGAATATCTGCACAAATCAAGATAACCTAGGTTAATTTGGGCAAATTCTAACGGAAATGAAAATTGACAAATAAAGAAAGAAATAAAGCAAAGGAGAATATGGGCAGATGTATCACAAGTTCAGACTGAATCTCTAATCTAAATTCCCCAGTCAGAAACTCAAGGAACAGATAGCTTCATTGATAAATTCTACTAAACATATAAGGAACAACAACAACAACAAAAAAAAAAACAGTCCTCCTCAGATTCTTCTAGAAACCACAATAGGAGGGAGCACTTTCTATTTTATTCCTAGAGGCCAGTATCACTCTGAGACCAAAGCCAGATAAACAGGTTACAAAAAAGAAAACTATAGTCCAGGGTTCCTTATCAACATAGATGTCAAAATCTCTGTGAAACATGATCAAACATAATGTAATGGTCTAGTGATCAGGTGAGATGTGACCTCGTGGGGCTTTTCCCAGGAATGTGAGGCAAGTCCAACAGAAGAAAATCAATCAGTACCACATTAGGAGGGAAAAGAACACCTGAATATCTCAATTGATACCAGAAGGAAAAAATCATAAGCTTTCTCAGAAATTAGGGATGGAAGGGTCTTCAGAATAACAGGGGGCATTCATACACACAGTCCTGCTGCTGAAACCTTCAGCTGCTGGTCCAGCATAACACTCAGATTAGAGTGAGTAAACTGCTAGAGTGCTCACAGGTCCATGCCTGTACTTGGAATGCCAAAATGGAGAAGGCAAAAGCTGCAGAAAGCGAAGGAAATGGGTGGCCCTGCTCTTGCCCTGGTGTCTGGCGACTGTCACATTCTCACACCCCCTATCATAACAGGCAGATCCTGTGGCAGTAGTTCAGGAAGCAGACCCATGGCATTCATTATATCTGATGGACGTCTTTAGGCGACATCATACACGCACCAGAAGATACCACATCCTGGGCTGAGAATCTAGATAGGGTATTAAAAATTAACTCTAAGTATACTGTAGAGAAAAGTGTAAAGCACAAACCCTACAAGCTTCCACAGGAGTAAATCCAGGTGACCTCAGGTCTGATGATAGCTTTTCATTCACAACACCAAAGACAACCCCATGAAAGACCTTGCTAGGAGAGTGAAATGACAAACCACCGACTTGACAATATTACATATCCCACAGGGGACAGATATGAAATATGAAACTGAGTATTCAGACAGAAAGTTATCAACCCCTGCCAGCTTGGGGGGGGGTGTCTACTACCTGATAGACACAATGGTTCCATTCAGGGTGCCCATGACTATGGACAATCTTATAATGATGATGGTGTTGTATATAATGCAACTGGACTGGACTGAAAATGGGCAAAATGGCAAATTTTGTTATTTATATTTTATCACAGTGAAAAATATTTACAAAGTGAAATGAAATACTCATGCCTTTTGCCTTGGCTCATTAACTTGGAACCCATTTTGTAGAAATACACATATGCTCAGAAACATTTCTTGCAAAGTGTGTTTAGGAATAAAAGGCTGGAAATGAATTGCATGTCCATATATGGAAAATGGTTGCTCTGCTGTGTGTCTGCTTGGTGGGATCTGCAAGTCTTTGTGGTGCTAGAGTGGTAAGAGCCTGAGCTGCTGCATGGACTGAGTCTACAAATACTGCATTTCTAAAACCATCAGATATCTGCTTGTGTTTCCTTAGGTACCAAGGGGACA
Organism: Orientallactaga sibirica; assembly: GCA_036365145.1. Taxonomy (NCBI): domain Eukaryota; kingdom Metazoa; phylum Chordata; class Mammalia; order Rodentia; family Dipodidae; genus Orientallactaga; species Orientallactaga sibirica. Next base: position 15,280,139 of record JAEOAD010000039.1, read on the forward strand.
GAGGTTAGGACTGTGTTAGAAGCCCTGTGTTCCTTACTGAGAGCTGTCAGAGCCAAATTCTAGTATTAACTCCTAGGGAATATCTGTAACTATGTGGCTGTACACACTCAGGATTCTCTAAAAATGAAAAGCCAGAAGCCTGCCAGTGAAAGTGTTCTGAAGGAGGGGACAGAAGGCTGTACTCTTCGAAGCTGGAATGTTGTTCTTATTTCTTTTTTATTTCCTTCTTTCCTTTCTCTCTCTCACTCTCTTTTTACTTATGTGCACATGCTGGATGGACTCAGCATTGATTTATCAGAATAACTAAAAGCTATTACTCTAGAATAAGACAGTTGATCTCCTTACTCTACAGAGGGAGAAAAGATGAAAAGGGTAAAAGGCTGAACCACACAGTGAAAAGGGAAAAGTAAGCAGGCCCCAGTCCCAGCAGAGCAGAGGCTGGGCCTTCGAATCATTTCTTGCATGTTCAATAGTTACTTCAAAGACCAAAGGCTTACAATGCACCTCACTTCCAAAAACTCCCCAAGAAGTAGCTCTATAAAAAGATAAAAAAACTTAACTCTTGGATTTTACATTTTAAGAATTAAATAACACTATAAAACTGTTATGAGAAATAACAATGTTAATTGGCAGTAGAATTAACAGCAATGGCAGGCCTTTTTTTTCCTTCCACGTTTTAATGGAGCCACAGCTAAATTAATTAAATACATGCCATTCTTTGGGTAGATAACTCTTAGACAATGAGGACTTCATCTCAACCGAGTTTAGGCTCATGGAGCAGGAATGGAAGTGACTCTGCCATACACTTTCACCTCAAAAAAGTGAAATGTTTTCCAGAAGCTGTGAAATTAAAGGCCCACAATATTTTCAAAATCCATTGAGATAATCATGCTGTAGATCTATCTGCTGAATGATGGAAACATTTCTGGAAATCTCCATCAGAAGCGCCACTTTTCATGGGTTCAGAGGGTCCTGGACAACACGCTTCTGGGCAGTTTCCCTCTCTGACTAGTATCCTACTTCTGCAAGATTGCCTCCCACAATGAGTGCATCGAAGGAAGGCTGGAAGAGCACTCACCGCACTTGGCACAGCCCATGGAGTGTGAGGATGCATCCTACTCTGCCTGGCAGCTGTGTGACAACTGCCCTGGCCTGCCCAGGGCCCCATGCATGCTCCCCAGCTGTCCCTTCCCCTGAGGGTAGGTGGGGACAATCTCTCCACCCACCCCCCTTTTTGGGCTTCTGTGGAGGTGTCACTAGGTCCACGTGGAGAACACACAAGATTGAATTAGTCATCAACTTCTACTGTCTCCCTTTGGTTTCTTCAGGGACTCCTAAACCTTTTGAAAATAAGATATTTCCCTTTTCATCTCCTGTGTATTGTACCTCATAGGAGCAAGACACTGGGAGCTTTCAGCAACTGGTTTTTGTTCAAATTGCAAATGTGGCCTTTAAAATACAAAATATTTCTTCCTTGCAGTGTATCCTAAGCAATACCACATGAAAAAGCTGTTGCCAGAAAAAGACAGTGGCAATATCTTAAGAAGAGGAAAACTTCTAGAAGTCAAGAAATGACTTGGGACAATTCTAAACACTAAACTAGATAAACAACAGGACTTGAATATATGTAGGACCCTTCTACATCCACACACAAGTGGCAAATATCTCTTGCTTTAAATATATAATTTGTGAACAAGCCTATTTCAATGTTTAATTTTACAAAATCAAATCAATATGATGACAAAAAGTTTGATTTGCAAGTTGTTAATTCACTTGTATTACCATTCACATTTTGTCTCTTGGGTTTATTTTCAGAAGACTTTTTTCCCCTCAGAGCTACCCACACCCCATACATTAAATGTCTACTGAGCTTCCTTCTTAATGCTGTACAGGTGCCATTCATGAGAATGGCAGCCAGAGCATATCTGGCTTTGTGGAGGGCCATTTCTGACAGTGAAATTGAGCCTCTCTCATGACCTGTCAGCACATCTGGCACTCACTGTGGGTTCAGAGGTGTCCAGTGGTGCAGAAAGCAGGTGTCTAATGTTACCAACACTAAGTACTGTTGAGCAACACACCGCTTTGTCACTTTTGAGATGGAAGTTGCATGGCTCATGTGATTCCTCTCTGCAATCCTATTCTTCATGTGCAAACAATGCTTGGAGGAGAGACAGAAGCAGTGGAAGCTGTAGTTCATGATCACTCCCTGTGTGTGCTTAGAACATGCCAGATTAAACTTTCTGTTTATACTTTCCTCCAACCAGATGTAGCTTAAACCTCCATTGACCTGTGCTAAAAGTAAGCATGCTGCTGGAGGCTTGGGATAAGAACTCTATGGGGTATAGTCACATATGTGCCACACACACCAGCGTGTGCTACAAGAGTGAGGTTATATATGCACATCTGATATTAAAACAGGAATAGCAAGCTATTTCCAGAATGATAAACAAATACAGATAAGCCTAACAGAGTTTCTCTGGGACTGTTTCTTCACCTCTTGCGCTCAAGCTGAGTGATTCTCTGACTTTGTGATTCTGGGTAGGAGGATGTAGTCAGTCATACTTGGCGGTTACTTGAGTACTGGGTAAACAGAAATTCCTTTATATAAGTTAGTGGAATTAGTTTTCTAAGAGCCATTCCTTCGTTAATAAAGCAGCTAGGCAAACTCATGCAATGAATACAGGCATTGAAAGAAATAATGACATGATTTAGCATAACCCCTGAGCTATGCTGTGAATGTGTGAATTAGAATTCATCATCTCAGGCAGGTCTGACTGGATTAGTATTCAGTTAGCCAAGACCCAAGTCACACTAAGCTAATGATAAAAAGATCTGATGACACTGGGAGAACTCTGAGTGTGAATCTGATACACCGTGAGTGTGAACTAAATACTTCACATGGGCATATTGCAGTGAGAATTTGATGCTTCACATCTTCTAAGATATAATTTCAGCTAAAAGTTAAAAGGTTCGTTGAAAATTACCAGTCCCAAACTTAAAACATACATTCATTCCCATGATAAGTACAAGAGAGACAAACCAGGACCTTTCATATAATGAAATATCCCCTGGAAAAGCTTTCACCAGACCATAGTGCTGTCACAAGACTGCGACTCCTGGGTACTCTTCCTCCAGCTGCTCCCTCGAGACAAGGCAGGCCTATTCTGCTGCTCTGATTGGCTGAGACAGTTGCGGCCTCAAAAGATTTCTCACCTTGCCATCTGTGCACAGCTCCATTCACCCAGTGCAGGGTGATTATCATAATTACCATGATTCCCCATGCACTGCTTTCCTGCCTCACTGTAGGTCATGAGCTCCTGGAAGGTGGGTTTTCAGTTGAAGATATTCACCTTGTCCTTATGCTTAATAGATGTTGGATGTTTTAAATTAAACTAAAAAATTAAAGTCTTTTGTAAAGCAGCCAAGACACTTGAAGTCTGTAGTTCATTCCTTACGTGACAGAAAACACACTATTGTGAGCAGTTTCTCTTGGGGAAAGGGATAGAGGTGGCCACACTCTAGTTTTATTCTGTGATGTCATAGGCAGTAGCTGTCTGGTGGCATATCTGGGAAGAACCCTGACTTACCAGTGCAGAGCTGGGCACTACCTGCTCTAGGGGCCGAGGATATCTGGAGAAAGCTTCTCTTGTGATCCTCAGAAAGAAGTTTCATATACCATTTATTTTAGAACTCTCTTGTCTTTCGCCCAGCACTGCACTAGGCTGGCTTCTGGAAGGAGAGTGTTTCATGGGTTTCTCAATTGTTTGTTCATGGTAGATGCTCTGCAGCCTGTTGTTTGCATGTCCAGCCGAGTTTTATAGATGACGATGCCCGTGTGTTTTACATCAGCTGAATTGGGTTTCATTCGACACCTGAAACATGCATCTGGGTTAAATGCTAGGTGGCAATGGGAAGGGGGAGGGGAGATGTCAGAGGAACATTTCACTTCTAGTGTCTTGGGCTAAGTTAATTAAGAAGCAGGAACTGGGAGAGGCAGAATGCTGCTCAGCCTCTGTATCTTGGACAGACGCTGTTTGCTGTCTGCAATTTTGAGCATTATTTAACCTTTTATAAATTAGGACAAACCCTCATCTGTGCCCAATAACAACAGATCAATGTTTGTGGCTCAATAACACATCCCGGGGAGTGTGTTCCTGCTGGCTCTCCTGTCTCCTACTGACTGAGTCTCCGTCCCTGGAGTCTGAGACACAACTGGCAGACAGTCGGACTGATGAGAAAGTTGCCCTTTTAAAACTGAATTTGATTTTATGCCCACTCTGTTGTCTGGAATCATTCCATAAACATCCGTTTGGCATGTTTAGTAGCAAGCACATTCTTCACATAGAATCTTAATCATTAGCTTATTTTCTAGAAATATATTCTTCAAATTTCATGATATAGAGAGCAAATAGAGTTATTTTAGCAAAAATCCCATTTGAGTGTGATTCTCACTTCTGTAAACTACTTCCCTTTCAGCCATTTCTCAGTCCTTTAATTACAGAAGACAATATACATGAAACACTCAGGAAGCCATCCTGTCTTTTTAAAATACCAGAGAAGGAGGAATAGTAGGGAAATTTTCTAAGGATCCAGAGCAGTGGTGTCTCAAGCAGGGGTTTGCATGGACCATTCCTAATCACCCTGGGCAGGTGTTACAACTTTGTTGGGTACCGCTTCCTTAAAACGTGGCCAGAATGTGTGTTCTTTTTAAAAATATATTTTATTTATTTATAAGAGAAAGAAAAAGAGAGTGGTGGGGGAAGTATGGGTGTGTCATCACCTCTTACTGCTGAAAATAAACTCCAGAAGCATGAGCCACTTTGTGCATGTGACATTATGTGGGTACTGGGGAATTAAACCCAGGCAAGAAGGTTTTGCAAGCAAGTGCCTTAACCACTTAGCCATCTCTCTAATCCCTTGAATATGAGTCCTTGAAAAAGACAAAATGTTCAGCTTCTTTGTGGGATTATTCTAATCTCCAGTAAGAGAGTTTCTTCCCAGATATGTTCTATGCTTCGCTCTGTTGTTTATAACTTGTCACAGCTGTCGTCATAGACGTATGTCATCCTCATCTTCTCCTTAAGTATGGGGTCATCTCTTTCAAATAAACAAATAAAAATATTTTAAAATTTATTTTATTTATTTGAGAGAGAGAGAGAGAGAGAGAGAGAGAGAGAGAAGGGAGGAGAGAAATAGGCAGGGAGAGAGAGAGAATGGGCATGCCAGGGCCTCCAGCCACTGCAAACGAACACCAGATGTGCGTACCCCCTTGTGCATCTGGCTTCCGTGGGTCCTGGGAAATCAAACCTGGGTCCTTTGGCTTTGCAGGCAAGTGCTTTAACTGCTAAGCCATATCTCCAGTCCCAATTAAAATATTTTTTAAAAGCTTTTCCTTTCATCTACTGTCTCTTATGATTTTAAGTATTTTTGTTATTATTAAGTAGAAACTTTGTATAGATACATCATATATTGGTACTATCATTTCCCTCCTCCTGGCACCCACTCCACTGAGGACTCTCTTTAGTGGGATTGCTGGAAGTTTTTTTTTTTTATTTTTGCCTATGGTTTCTCTCCTTTTCTCCCTCCCTTCTTTTCCTATTTCTCACCTTCTCTTCTTTCCTTTGCTATTTATCATCATCCTAAGTAAAAGAAAATTAAAAGTTTAAATTATTAGCATGTGAAATGCCAGTTTTAAGTAAGTAGAACATTTACCTTGTGTCCAGAGTCACTGACTTGTGGCCATTTGTACCCTGTCACTGGACTACAGATGTTCAATACTTGCACCAAGTGTACTCAGCTGCTTTCATTTCACTTCTCGAGATGCCACCTTCCAATGGCACTGTGTGGTTACTGAGGGTGATGAAAGGCTGAAAGTATAAAATCCATGGGTTGCCCTTCTATGTCATTATTTTCCATGCCTGTGATAGGCTACTAGAAGTGAGATCAGAAACAAGGGAATGAATGGACTTCTTGGTCATTTGTGCATCTTATGCCACCATTACCTTCCCTGGGCATTTGAAGCTACTTTGAGCAAAAAGTGTGTGATCCTGGGGCTGTAACATCCACTCAGCCATCATTTGTATAGCATGCTTGTTGTCCCAGGAATCTTGCTGAATTTCCACAGGTTACAGGTCTGTGCTCACAGACTCTGGGAAGGAGGAACAATGTTGGTGCCTGCTTCTCCACTGGGGAGAAGACTCCTTGGTGGGTACCTCCTATGTTAGGGAGAAAGAATTCATGGTGGGTATCTGCCACTACTGGGTTGAGAACATTGCTGGTGTGTCAGTTTCCTGCTTATGCTCATGCACTGTCATCCCATGGGACTTATTTACAAAATTTACAAGATTGTAATTTAAACTAACTCCAAGTCCAGTTAGATGAATAAGTGGTCAAAAGGGTATCATAGTTAATTTTCTTGATTGGAAAAACAAGAGGATGGAATCAAGGCTTAAGCATTCATTCTTCTTTTAAAGGTTCTAATTTTCTGAATGGAAGGTTATTATTCGCTCAGCATTTATTGAGATTTCATCATGTGCTGAGTGTTTCAGGTCCACCAGACTGGCTTCTTGGCCTCCGTGGTAAGCACCTGCTGTGAGGGTGTATAAGGGGCTCTGCAGAATCTGCCCTGATCTGGATACTTCCATTTCTCCCTCCAGTGCAGTGCGTTGACATGCAGGGGACTCAGGGTCTTGTGCTGATTTCTGAGACATCAGCTGTATTTTACCTGGAAGGTCATCAGGCTCTTGGCACAGTTCAGGTCCATTGCAGCCAGGTTAGTGTTTAATCTTGCTCCTTACTTTATGAGTTATCATGAACTGTAACCATTAGCTTCTTGTTTCTGGGACAAAATATCCAACCAGAAGCAGCTTATAGGGGGAAATGATTTATTTCAGTTACAGTTTCAAGGGGGAAGTTTCTATCCTGGTGAAGAAAGCATGGCAGGATCCAGAAGCCATGTATCACATCTTCACAGCAGTGAGACACGGAGTGAGCTTAGTGTGACAAGTGGGGCTGGACTCTTCCCCCCCCCCCCAGTGACACAATTCCTCTAGCAAGGCTCCACCTCCCAAAAGCTCCACAACCTTCCCAAATAGCGCCACCAGCTGGGGATTAAGCATTCTAACATATGCCCCTATAGTGACATTTTACATTCAAACCACCATGCTAACATTGTTTATAATAAATAGACTCAGGGAAGTTGAACTTGAGATATTTTTAATGTTTATAGCTTTTGGAGCTGAGATATAAGGAAATACAGTTGGGTGAAGGGAAACTGGTAGTTTGAATGTGATGGCTTGAATGACTGGTCCCATAGACTCAGATGTTTCGTTAAAATTGATCTTACAAGGTGAGCCCCTAGAAGGTAGATCCCTGCTGCAGAGGTCCATGCCACTGTTGGATCTTGGAGTACAGCCCTAAGGTGTGTTTGGGGAGGTGGATCTGAATTCCAGCCCAAAGGTGTGGAAAGAGCAATTTTGAGCTCTGGCTGTTTGCATTTTGTGGTGCTGGCTGTTGGTAGTGTCTCTCTGTTTGGATCTATGTAAGGGAGCCAGCTTCCTCTGCCACTGATGGAACCTTGCCTGGATATTATAAGCCTGAAATAAAACTCTTTCCTCCCACCTGGATGCTGGTGCTGTTTGCTGAGAGCCCTGACTAATACAGGAACCTTTAACAGAAGCAAGTGTAGTGCCCCCCCAAGATACCCTGCACACTAATAACACACCTTCCCCACACATGTCTAAGGCAGTAGGCTGTCTGTGAACAACAATGAGTGTAGCAAACATCTGGGGTAACACCCAGCTAGCTATCTGTAGTGGTTTGAATTGTTTATTCCCCATAGACTCATGAGTTTTGAATACTTGGTTCCCAGCTGATGGCAATTTGGGAAGTGGACCCTTTCTGGAGGAGGTATGTTGCTGGGGAGAGACCATGTGTTTATTATCCCTCACTTTCCAATGGCTAGTTGACTTACTCTTCTGCTGTTGTTTTCTACCTGTTGTGGCAAAGCAGCTTCTGCTCATGTCATGCTTCCCTTGCCATCATGAGCTTCCCCTTGAGACTGTATGCCAAAATAAATAATTTCTTCCATCAGCTGTGTTTGGTTGGGTGCTTTATCCTAGCAATGATAAGGTAACTGCAACACCATCTGTATGTTCCTTTATCTCCTTTATCACACCCATGTGGACAGGGACAGTTTCCCCCATGTGGAAAGGTTTCCTGAGCACATGTGTTTCTTTATGCCAGTGTTAGGATGCTTTAAAGACATGGAGGATAACTTGGACTTAGGATAAACTGTAATAATCTCTTGACTCTGGAAAGAAATACAGAGTCTCCCACTATTGAACAGAATACATGTCTCAGATTCTGGTTAACTGGAAAGCAAGCCAAATATACAATAAAATTGGATGATTCCTACATGATAGCTTTAGGCAAAGGAAATTATCAGTAGAAAACAGAACATGAAGAGAAAAATACAATGCATTTGGATGAATGTGTTTATAGCAGAGGAAGCTCTGACATATAATCGACTTGAATGGTGCACACAGAAAACTGGATGTGAGAGGGATTAGCAGGCTGTTGCCTGAAGTAGAAGCACAAATCACTGTGTCACTTAAACAGCAAGAAAAGACTCATCATGTTCTAGCAGAAATCAGCTCAGGCCTTGCTTGAGAGCCATATTTCCACTGCTTTGGAGCATAAGTTAGAACTGATTCACTGAATCACTTGTAGATGTGGGATGTTACAATTTTGAATGACAGCTACATGGAAAGCTACATGACGTTTGTCTTCATTGTGACACCTGGCATCTGCACTCATGGCCAGCATCTTCCACTGTGGGAGGACACAAGCCCAGGGGTCAGCCTCCCCAGAGACAGGCAGAGCAGGTCCACCTTCCTGCAGTATGCACAGTGACAAAGAGTTCTGCTTAGAGAGCCCTGCAACTGGATTGGACACTCTGCTGTCATCATGGACCTCTTACTCATCTCCCAGGACATTTCCAGCCTCTACTTTCTGAAGTTCAACACCTTGAGGTACTGACAGTACTGGTGGGGGGAGGCAACACTGTGAAGTTTTATGCTCTGCCAGCCTGAGAGTCTGAACTGGGGGAATGGGATCCCCTGTGTGAAGATTTAGGGTTGCCTGTCCAGCTGACCCCATATATCCATGCTTGATATATACTGGGTGAGCTCTGTGGCATTAATCACCAACATCTGATGGCTCTGACCCACTGCCTTGAGGACAGAAGGAAAGTTTGAGCAAGATGTAAATTGGCCACTTTTTGGGACTCAAACCTGAGCCTTTTCAGCTGAGAAGCATCATAGTCATGAGCCACTGACTAGGCTGCACTGCCAGCCCTGTAGCACCCAGATTCTCACCAGCTTTCCCAGTGTTAACCCTGACATTCTCTACTCAAAATTAACACCAACACCGACAAAGCCCTCTATACTTGCATGGTGGATACGTGATGGGTAAAGTATTTTCTTAAAATGCATGCTACAGAAGCATGCTATGAATTTCTAATTTTCCCCTTATTGTTCCAATAAACCTTCTTTAAAATCCACTAGTTAATTCACAAAGCAGCTCCGGATGAAGAGTCTGCAGACTGGATGTATGAGGCAGGCATTTCCTACCCGCCTTTATCCCCACTACAAAGGAGTGCAGGCTGAGCACCATATGGCAAATCCGATGGAATAACCCAAGCAGCAGCCTGCAACGAGAAGTTTGGGCCAAGATAAAGGTTTCCACAGCAACACTGCCACATGCCTTTTGCAGCCTCTTCTCTTACCATCCAGAAGCACTAATATAAAATGATAAATTTGTTGGCGAAGTATAGCCAAAGGGCACCACATTGCCTCATGAGCACCCACACGGCTGGCCTCCTTCCTCTTTGCCTGGTCTTCTCCCTCCTTGTCTGGCACCACCTTGCCCTTGGCTGTAGGGACTGGCTGTCCAAACCCCCATCAGATAGAGTCTTGCAACCCAGACCTCTCAAGGGTTTCAGTAAGCCAATGCAAATGCAGACATACACGTGTCTGGGAAAAATTGTGAACAACACTGCACTGTCAGCAGACCTAGGGCATAGCCGAAGAGCAGCTGCCTCCAGGGTCATTAGTATGTCATCTGCAGATGAGAGTGTCCCCTCTAGTCCTCCATGCAAGATGGGCCATGGAGCTGCTGCCCAGAGAATGTCTGGTTTCTGAAGATGTGAACAGATAAAAGGGTGGTGGTGAAGGCCATGGTAGTGATGATGGGGATGGTGGTGATGGTGGCAGTGGATATGTGTGTCTTATGGTTGTTATGATCAAATACCTGAGAAGAAGCAATTTGAGGGAGGAAGGATTTACTTTGGCTCATGGATTGAGGGTATAGTCCCTCACAGTGGGGAAAGTGTGGCAGAGGAAAGGCATGATGGCAGGAGTGGCCCACAGCTGTGGCAGCCATGGGAACTTTCTCGTATCTGGGTAGATCAGAAAACAGAAAGGGGAGAATGCTGGTGCTCATGTGGCTTTCTCCCTTTTCCCCCATTTTATTTTGTTTTGGACCTGAGTCAATAGGATCATGCTGTCCACATTCAGGGTAGGCTTTTCCTTATCGAACAAGCCTCTCTGCAAACATACTCACGCATGCCCAGAGGTGTGTCTCTTGGACCCTTGGATTATCATTGCAGGGCTGCGATAAAGTCCAAGGATCCTGAGCACAAATGACCCTCTCTGTGCCCTAAACTCTGAGATGAATGAGTGTGGTAGCACAGGAAATGAGATGTCACTTGGTAGGCAAAATCTTTTCCTCTGATATCTACTATACAATTTTTAAGACAACTTTTCTATTTTATTTTATTTACTTATTACACACACACACACACACACACACAGTGAGAATGGATGTGCCAAGGCCTCTAGCCACTTCAAACACACTCCAGACGCATGCACCACAATGTGCATCTGGCTTACATGGGACCTGGAGAATCGAACTGGAGTCTTTAGGCTTCATAGGCATGCGCCTTAACCACTAAGCCATCTCTCCAGTCCTACTATACAATTTTTGCTGGAAGAGTCTCCTGGACAAAAACCAAAGTGGATGTTTAAAGAGCTGCACTTGGGCTGGAAAATAGAGGAGGATGTGTGACCTGAAATGCCCTGAGCAAAGCTATTGGCTCTTGGTCACTGCCTATCACATGCCTTTCTGGAGCATGTCTTCCAGAGCCAGAAACAGGTTTCCTGTCCCAGAAAGGGCCATGGGACCACTAGGCTTTCTCTTCTTTTAATTTTTTAAAATTTAATTTCACACATGTGCATAATGTATTTAGATCATATCAAACCCTTTATGTAACTCTCTTACACCCTTCCCAGTTCCACTAAACTCCTTCTTCATCTCCTACTTTCATGTTTTAGTTTTTCTTGTGACCCACTGAGTTAAACTAAGGTTGTTTCCATGGATATGTGTGGGGCATTATTAACTGGACTGTTTACTGGTCATTTACTGGGCAACTTACTAGTGGCTATATCACTGAAGTTAATGACTTACCTCCCCTAGAAATGATTAACTACCAATAATTCCTCCATCAGGGAGGTGTGGGGGCTTATGAGTCCCTCATCCATCCAAAATGGAATGTTGATAGGCCCAATTTTGTACAGGTCTTGTGTATATACAGAACCACAGCCGCTGTGAGTTCATGAGTGCAGTGGCCCTGTCATATCCAGAATATAGTAGTTCATAGCACTCCTCCCCAGCCTCCAGCTCTTATGTTCTTTCTCCCCCTTCTTATGTGATGTTTCCTGAGCTTTGGAGAGTGTGAGCTAGGTGTTCTATTTAGGGATGAGTACTCAACAGTCACTTATTCTCAGCACCTTGACAATTTATGTGTCTACATTAACTGCTACCCACTGCAAAAGATTATCATAGGCATGCATATTGGGATCACAGATACATGCACCATTTTGCATATGGTTTTATGTGGGTGCTGGGGAATTGAACTTGGCCTGACAAACTTTCTAAGCAAGTGGCTTTACCCAGTGAGCCATTTTCCCAGACCCTTGCTCCTGTTTTGTGTGTGGGCACTGGCTTATAAAAGTCTTCTTTTTACACACACAGTTAATCAGTGGCAAAATCAGGGCTTCGCCACAAGACTCTAAATACATTGCTGTCCATTATCTGGTGGCATTCTACCTTCCTTGGAACCAGTGTGAGAGACATGCTGGAGCACGTTTGATGTTCAGCAGAGAAGGTGGCTAGCCTGGAAGAGCCCTAAGGCTATAGAGGATAGGAGACGATGCAACCTCAGTTGATGATGCAGAGGTCAGGGGTGCCCCCATCATGCAGGCCTGAAAGGAGCACACCGCCCTCACAGGCAATTCAGCCACTTATTCTTGGCTGTGCTGCTTTAGGAAGCTTGTGAGGATTGCACCCTCTGTGTCCTGACTAGAGGAAGAGTTGCACTGAAATGAGTTCTTCCCTTACAGACAAACTGAGCGATGCCAATTGTTTATTCCATGGAAGAGAGGAACCAACTGGACTGGGACAGTGCTAACTAAAGCAGGGCAGAGCCCCCTGCCTAAGTGGAACTGCATTGTGATCATGCAGCAGAGAGGACTTTCTCACAGAGGTTGGATCACATGCTGCCATAAGATAGCCAAGGATGCAACCACCTTCCCAGTCCCTTCTGTGGTGCAAAGATTTGAGTCATTTGTGGGAACATCTCAGTATTATTGGTTGTTATTATGCAGAGATTCTGATAACAGACAAAGGCAGAATGTGTTCCCTCATCTCCAGGATCCCAAAAATTAGTGACCAAAAGTTGTGCATTGACAGAGAGCTACATGGATGTCCTCACACAACCATGTTTACAGTGTACATGGAAAAGGCATCCAAACACCTTATGTGAAACAAGCTACAGCATCCAGGTACACACATTATTAGCCTTATAACTTTCTCTGTTTGTTGAAAAAATTAAATGCATTTTTACACCCACCAGCATTTTTCAGTACTCACATTTTTCAGATGTGGTTAATTCTTTTGGCACACTTTCTTTGTACAGAACCTTTAATTTAAATAGAGTTCTTACCAAGAAGGACTTCCACAGGCAAGACAGTATGGAGGCTAGCCTTATCTTTGTTCTCAAAGGTCACACATCACTGGAGCACATACAGGCTGTTTGACCTAGCAGTTTAGCTGGCAGTTCTGCAGACACTTTAGGCTTAATATGCTAGTGAAGCGATGTCTCAGAAAAATCAAATATGGGGAGGGAATGGATTTGCTGAGCTAGTACAAAAGTCAATACTGCCAGCCTTTCCCCAGAGCTCTCCCAGGTAACTGTAAGCTTTCAGGCCATCCCATAGTCAAGCAAGAGCCACCAGCTTTCCCCCAGAGTTCTCCCAGGTAACTGAGCATGCAGCCCATCCTATAGCCAAGCAAGGCCCCAGGCCTCCAGAGAAGATGAAGCACAGAGACCTGTAGTGAACCATCTTGTCACTTCCTTGGGGTACAGTAGTGAGGTGTGCCAGCAGGGCCACTCACTCATGAAATTTGGGTGCTGTCCTCATGGGCTGTCCCCCAAGATAGTTCTGGTATAGTGCAGATATCATATCCTAAAGATCATGGGTACCCCATGGGTTAAGTATAGATTATTATGGAGCTAACAGTGGGTATGCCATGTGATTCTTGCTGGAGATGAGCACTGAGATGTTAGGTGGCAAACCTCCCAATGTGGAGCATCACTTCATTGAAATAAAGTGGTACAGAGCACATCTCAACAAACCTTTTCCAAAAAGGGATACATACTTAATATTTTAGATATGGAGGCAATGTAGTCTCTGTCACACCTACTCAACTCTGCTGTTTTAATAAGAAAACAGCTTAATACAGTATATAAATGTATGGGCCTTGCCATGTACCAATAAAACTTTATTTAAAAATATTAAGCAATGGGCCAGATTTGATCCACAGGATGTCATTGTTTGCCAATCTCTAATGTGGAAATTTATGGTAATTGTGACTATATTGTGTTGTCTTATATAGTATGATGATTAATCTTGTCAACTTGATGGGATTTGCCTGTAAACAAACCTCTGGGCATGTCCATGAGAGATTTTTTTGATTAGGTTAGTTGAGTTGGGAAGTTCTGCTATAAATGTTGGTGGTACCATTCCATGGCTGTAGTCCTGCACTACCTGAAAGGGAGAAAGAAAGCTGAGCACCACCAGCATTCATTGCTTTCTACTTCCTGACTATAAATGCAATGTGACCATTGGCCTCAAGTTCTTGCCACCATGCCTTCCCCACCATGATGGACTATAAATTGGACCTATAAACTGAAGTAAACCCTTCCTTCCTTAAGCTCCTTTTTCAGGTATCTGTCACAATGAGAAAGGTGACTAACACACATAGTGAGGCCAACAATATAACTCATCTTTAAAATTCTCCTGCCCAATGAAGTGAAAGGAATATATTCTTAGATAGGTACCTTTAGCTTTTAGTGTTGGTGTGACTAGCAGGATATTATATAGAAAGAACTTTTAGTTTAAAGTCACATGTGTGTATAATGGCTGAGTGAGCAATAATCTAAGTTGTTCATAATGATCATATTAGTGAAGACTTCACACTTCCTTAACTTTTACCTCAATGTGTAATACAATGCTTTTCAACTCTTTTTAAAAACAGATTTTTATATTTTATTTATTTATTTGAGAGAGAGAAATAGATATATGCACCAGGGCCTCTAGCCCTGCGAACTAACTGCAGATGCATGCACCACCATGTATATCTGGCTTATGTGGTTCCTGGAGAGTCAAACCTGGGTCCTTTGGCTTTGCAGGCAAGCACCTTAACTGCTAAGCCATCTCTCCAGCCCTACTTTTCAACTCTTTAAGGGATTGCATTCCCCTAAGATTCTTTCTGCAATATTGCCTGTCTACCAGATCATGTGAGAAATTAGCATACGTTGTCTGAGGATGGTATGTGGGTCACGCAGAGGTCTCAGCATGGAAAGAGCCAAAAATAAGAAAGAAACTCAATGCCTGTCCAAGCAGACTGTGGGAAACAATCAAATCTTCATTAGGCCATTCAACATCCCTGAGCAACCTATGATTGTCCAGTGGGACCAACAACTCAGAGTGACCGGTCAGCCAAAGGTCCCGGGACTTATGTTTCAGGAAGAGAGGTAGACAACAGATGTGCAAACAGGGAAGTGTGTGGGACAGTGCAGACTGAGAGTAATCAGGAAGGAGATGGGACAACAGTGAGGGCTTTAGGTGTAGCTTGAGGACAATCTGGCTGTTGATACTCATCTGCAAAAAAGGCTGTTGTACCAAGAACTAAGAGGAGATGAGAAGGGGGGTTCATGATAGGGATACGCAGGCTGAGACCTGAGGGGCTGGAGGGAGCATACAGCACCAGGGTTTACTTGTGCAAGGCCAGCTGGGTTGTTTCATTGACATCTCTGGTACCAGAGGCCATATGAACTGGGTACTGCCCCAGCCTGAGAGTCAGCAGGTGCAGAGTGAGAAGTGACAGGGACAGAGGCTATTTGGAAGGTGGGCTGTGTGCCAATGTGACTGTAAGGATGAGTTGTGCCCATTTTCAAGCATTTTCTCCAAGCCATAATGATCTGGAAACTATATTTTGAAGTTAATTAAATTTTGCTTGGAAATTCTATTTAATCCTACTCAGTCTCTTCAGTTACGACAAAAAGAGGCCCAAGTTACAAAGGAGAAATCTCAGCAGACAGCTCAGCCATGGTGGATGATGCAGAACATCCTGAAGTCTAGCATAGCATCAAGTGGTACTTCCCCTCGTAAGTAGACAGATGGTAAATACTGGGGTAGAGATAGAGATGGAGAGAGAGAGAGAGTAGGGAGGGAGAGGGAGAGGAGACAGAGGTCTGGACATACCTGGCCATGCATATAGATTTTTAAATAGATGTTAGGTAGATAGAGATGATAGATAGATGATGAACAGATGGTAGATAGATGATAGAGATACAGTGTTAGACACAGATAGATTATAGAGAAATAAATGATAGAAAGATAGGCGATAGGTAATAGACAAATTGATAGATGATAGAGGTAGAGGGATATATGTGTGTATGTATGTGTGTAGATGATAAAGGGATATTTGAGAGACAAATGATGGTTAAATGGCAAAGAAATAGATAAAGTCTGAGGAATAGACATAGATGAATAGAGGGATATATATACATATATATATATATATATATATGGAGAGAGAGAGAGACAGAGACAGAGAGAGATACATAAGTTATATAGTTATATTTAGATAGATAATAGATATAAAAACAGGGAGATATAGATGAGATGATACATATATAGATGATTGGTAGGTAACTATATAGATGAAAGATAGACTGATGGATGATAGATGGATGGATGATAGATGACAATTTAGATGGCATTGAGTGAGGAAAGAAGGCCAGAGAGAAAATGTGTATACCTTAAGTACAGTCTCTATGAATGGGCTGAGAGGAGCCAAGAATGAAAAAAAAAAAAAACATAGGACCTGGCTGTTCTGCTCCTGTTTCAAGGTTCCTACAATGGAAAGGGAGAGCTACCCTGCACACAGATTCCCCAAAGCCCATCACAGCTGGCCTGAGACATTTGACAGCCATCAGAACAGAAACCTGGTCATTAGTAGGATCTTTAGGAGAAATGAGTATACAAACTAGGCATCTACAATTTTTATTTATTTATTTATTTTAATTTTACATTTATATTGGTGCCTCTGGTAGTCTCTTTCCTGTGTGCCCCCCTCTGAAGGGTCCCTCCTCATTGGGGAATGTGGGTCGTGCATTATGGGGGTAGTCAACAGTTATGGGGGAGAGGCAAAGTCTCTGTGCATAATGACCCAACTTGTGGCTCTAGCAATCTTTCCACCCCCTCTTCCGTGAATTTCACTGAGCCACGTTGGGTTCATTTTAGTTCTATTTCAGTGATGAGGTCTTGGAAGCCTCTGTGTCTCCGTATATCTGGCTTAGTAGGAGTTAAATGCTCTCTGTGTTTATCTCTTCAGCCTTGTTCTGGTGTCGGGTTCACCAAGAAAGCTGCACTCTTGTCCATTTCCCCCGTTAGTCTATGGTTTCAGCTGGGGCCCTGGTGAGGTACAATAGGCTGATCCTCCCTTCAGGTTTGTCATCCATCTGGAAGAGAGAAGCAAATTCTCCAATGGAGAGAGAAGTTAGTACCAGATAGATGGGATGGCCATTGTTATTTTAGAGAGAATTTTACATGCGTAGGCCCTTTTCTAGCCCTCATTTGGTGGGAGCTTGATATTGGAGAATGGGCTCATTTTTTGTACATGGTTTTGACTTGTTTCCCAGTTCCAGCTATGAGTTCCATTCCACTGAGTGGATCTGTTAGCCAAATCAAGAGCAGTTGATTACCCACCATGGCTGTGTGCTACTATTGCACTTGTTTGAGTATCATGTCAGGTTGTTTACTGCTGAGTAGCTTAGGATGCAAGTTGTCTGGACAGATGTTGGTCATTTTTCCCCAATCACTCATGTAGCACCCTCTGATACTAGACAAGCTAACTGTCTGGGGACTGACTCTCTTCCAGATTCTGACCAGGACACTCCATGTTTTGTCCCAACAGCATATGGTGTCTTCGTAAATAGGGTCTTACCATTAACCTTTGGTGGGTCATCAAGAACTCTCACAGAAATCTGTCTTTTTTGGGGAAACCTTGTAGGTCTCTCTGATCAACAGCTCATTGTGAAAGTTAACCCCATGCTGGTACTGGGAGTTACAAGTCAGTACCAAGGAAAGTGAAGGAAGAAAAAGATAGGCAATATAAAAGAGAAAGAGTGCATAGAGAGGAGAGGGAGAGAGAGAGAGAGAAAGAGAGAGAGAGACAGAGAGAGAAATGGGAAAAGATTAAGGTTAGTCTTCATGATGTCCTCTCCAGGTCCCTGTGGTTCAGGTGTTCCCTCTATGGGCCTGCTGAAGGATCAATGTTTTAGCCTGTTGTTCAGAATATAGGATTTTATGGCACCATTTCCATTTGCGTCCCTATTTGTGTCCCTCCACCCTTACCCTCCCTCCCACCCTTACTCTCCCCTCCCCTCCCATCCCAACCTCCTTATTGTTTGGTCCTCAAGGTACTCATTAGGTATGACAGCATCTCGGGTAGATTCAGGTTAGGATCCACAGATGAATGAGACCATGTGACCATTATCTTTTTCTACAAAATTTTTAAATTAAATATCTTTTCCTAAATGTTCAAAGTCTTAGAAATACCTCTTTTCTATCCATTTAACCAAGAAGTAAGCTGAGGCACCCTGTGCAAAAGCCTGGATAGGATTATGCTCTTCCATGAGAGAGAGAGAGATGCCTTTCCATCCAGGTAAGGCTGGGCACAGAGGCTGGACGAGGGGGTGGTGTTCTTGTCTGAGGGCTCAGGGCCAGCCTCAGCACACTGTACTCTGGGTTAGCAGGAGAGCCAGTCAGCCAAGCCTGGGATGCTTATCCACATAAACAAATGTCCTCTTTGTCACCCAAGTTAACTCATCCTCCTTTCTGTAATTCAGCTTTTCATCCACATCTCTGTATGTTCAAGGCATTGGTGAAAGGAAACTCCAGCATTTCTTCTGTAGCCCTGAAGTACAGACCAGGACCAGGCAAGCCTGAGTATAATTGTACTGTTAATTTCTAGTGTCAGATTGATTGGATCAGGAATCAAAAGTGACATCTCTTGATCAGCTTTGTGGGGCATTTCTAAGCAGGATTAACAAAAGAGAGAGAAAGACCTTCCCCCAGAGTGCGCAGCCCTCCCAAGAGAGATTGCAGGTAGAAGCAGTGCCTTTGTCTGGCTGCTGATATTCCTTGCTGGCAAACACATCCACCCTGTTGCTGTCATCCTTCATGGACAGTGAAGCTCAGCTTCTTCAGCCTTCCAACATGGACTGAAGACCAGCAGCTCTCCAGGAATCCTCCAGCCTTCAGTGCCAGTTTGGGACTGCTGAGACACCTATCCTTGTGGACTGAGGAGATACCATGTTCTCAGACTCTCCACTGTGCAGACAGCTATTTTTGGACTGCCCAGCTTGTATCCTGTAAGCCAATCTAATAAAGTGTGTGTGTGTGTGTGTGTGTGTGTGTGTGTGTCTATATGTGTTTGTATTCCAGCTACCAGTTCTGTTCCTGTAGAGATCCCTGACCAGTACAACCCTGTTCAATATCTTTTTAAAAAATTTAAAAAAGATTTTATTTTTATTTATTTAATATATATTAATTATATATTATTACATAATATATAATAATATATATTATTAATATTAATATACATTCATTATATTTAATAAATAGAAATAAGAGAGAGAAAGTGAGAATGGGCATTCCAGGGCCTCTAGCCACTGCAGATGAACTCCAGATGCATTTGCCACCATGTGCATCTGGCTAACATGGGACCTGGAGAATCGAACCCGGGTCCTTAGGCTTCACAGACATGTGCCTTAACTGCTAAGCCATCTCTCCAGGCCAAGTTCAATATCTTTGTAGACCATAATCCTCAGTCAACATGTAGTTAGTCAATGGGTCCAGCCACCTCTGAGTACACACTATAGCAGTCTGAAGAATGGGCAGAATGGGAATTGGCTGATGACTGCAGACACTTGCCTGGAGTCACCTGTGCAGTCCACAGTGACTCCGAGTGCATGCTGTAATCCTGGCTAAGCCTGAAGACCCTCAGACCTCTCTGGTTTAGAGGAAACCCCATCATGGCACACCACTAAACAGTGTCCCTGCACTTCAGGTATCTACTTCTCTAGATCCAAATGCCCTCACATCCTACGCCCTCTGAGATCAAACCTTTCTTCCTCCAGTATCTGTACAACTCCTTTCCAGTTAATTCACATGACCTTTCCAAGGTGCAGATATTCATCATAGACCTTCTAAGGAGTAAAGGAGAAACTCAAATGTGCCAGCAGGGTCTTCATTGCCAGGCAGATGTGGGCAGAAGGCATGAAGGGCCAGGTCTTGGGGCAAGGATTGAGGGAAAGGCGTGGAGAGTGGTTGTAGTGGTCTGGGGGAAGGTTTGAGGATAGCATGGAGGGACAAACATAGAGGTAGGCATGGGGTCAGACATGGAGACTCCCCTCCTTTTCCTCTTATATCCATGAGGTCTATAGAGCACAGCATGCAGGAGTGGATCAGTAAGTTTCAGGTGTGGGAACAGACCTGGAAAAGGAGGGAAGCCTCCACAGGACTCCACCATTGTGCTTGAAGGTTGGGATTATATCTGGACATCCTGACACCTGTATATTCTTTCCTGAGATCAGTGAGTGAGATCCACAGGTCTCCTGCTGTTCTACCATGGAGGCTTAGGTCTGGTTTGTCTTTTTTTTTTTTTTTTTTTTTTTTTTTGAGTATTCTAGGCTTGTTCAGGCCATCAGCATTAAGTTTAAATTCCTGACACGTCCAAGTACAGAGAGATGGATTTATGAGTGCTGAGGTAGAATTTCAGTAAGCACTTCCTCACTTATGAATGCTGAATTTTCTGATGAGATTTCTCATCTCTAGCTTTATACCCCTCTCTTAACATTAATTGAAAGTGACTAAACAGAACTTCAAAATGAAAATTAATGAGCCTGTAAAATATGGCATATCTGTCAGAATGCCAGGCAGTCACACACTGTGCATTTGGCATTTCTTCTCCATCGATTAAGCTTAACACAATATTTTAAAAATACTTTACCACAAGTCTTTCCCTTACTTTTTGCACATAGCTTAAACTGCTATCTGTCAGGTCCATCATGAATATGAAATTATGAAACAGGTATTATGGGTCTAGCTGTTTCCTTTTCTTCAGAATGTTAGGTAGGTGCTGGCACATTTCCACACGTAGATCATGGTGCTGGGAACTCAAGGTTTGAGAAGTGTGTTTTGCTATATATTTTTATTTTGACTTTTGCTCATATATACATGAATGAGCATATAGTGGACCAGCATTAGTGAATGACAAGTGCTCATTTACTCACCAAGTGCTCAGGACTCCAGGACCACCTGCAAGGCTCAGGATTGCTAGAAGAATTCAAAAAAAAAAAGTGAATGTTTCAGTTTGTCACAGCCAAGATTTAATTAACGTCAGCCAAAGTAGAAGGTGACAGGGTTATGTAGGAGAGTGCAGAGACCTCACCTTGTGGGGCCACTGACAGCTGGAGTCTCCCAGCAGCAATGTGGGCTAGACACACGGAGCCCCATCTTTTGTGCTTACCCTCAGGGACTGAGCATAGATGCCTGTTTTCCAGACCCTCAAGAGTACTACCCAGTCAAAATTGTGCAAACAATCTGTTAGTGCAACTGCCTGAGTGCCTGACCCTCTCAAGCAGGATGCCAAAGGCCACCCTCCAGGAACCTTGGGGTGGACAGTTATCGTTTGGTTGCATGAGGTATGACACCAGACTGACAGACTGCTATCTTAACCCTTTACTATATGTCACAGGTGTGACAAACTATCAGAGACAACTGCTTAAGAGAGAAGAGAAAGTGTTTCAGAGGTTTCAGTCCATGGTCACTTGGCTCTGTCATCCCCTGGTCCATGCATGGTGATGCAGGACACCCATGAGGAAGCTTGTGGAGAACCAACTTGGTTTACCTCATGGTAGATAGAGAGGAGGAAGGGAGGTAATACCATTCTGAGGCATGCACTCAGTGACCTCTTCCTCCAACCAGGACCCACTTCCTACTAGAGCATTCAGCTATGAATTTATCAGTGGGTTAATCCATTCATTAAATCAGTGCCCTTGTTATCCAATCACCTTTCAATGTCACCACCAGCTGGGGACCAAACCTTTTGTGGGGGGCACTTTGCATTGAAGTGGAATTGCAAATTAGTGAAAAGTGCTGCTTTCCCCAATGAGAACAGTTGGTAATGTCTGTATGATCTGTTTCTGGGGTGATTTGCACTGGAGTGTCATTGGTACTTTGGGGGACAAGATTGCTAAGAGCTGGGATCTTCCCGTGAGCAGACACATCATTGTGTACTATGCCTTCCTTTAGCCAATCAGAACCAGATTGATTTTCCAGTTTGGGAGAGAAGGCTGTTTATTCCTTCCTCTGGATGTTGCAGATCCCAGATCCCTGGTAGTGAAGCATGCTGATCCAAGTAAATGTGTTTAGAGATATTCCCAAATGTTTCTGAATGTTCCCCAGTGAAATGGGCTCCCTCTTACAGTGACAGAGTGGTTCCCACAGGTGACTAAGCATGAACAGAGTCAGGAGTGAGGCTTTGGAAATGCTCCTCTGGAGGTGATGGCCACAGGAGGAAAGACATGAGGGTTCACTGAGGTCATGTGTCAAGACTGTACATATATTTATTCTACCTGAGGTAGCTGCTTGAGTCTGTAAGGGTGATCATAGTAAAGTACCACAGCCCACATAGGCAGCTTGAACAATGTAAGTGTGTCATTCTCCACTTTGGAGGCCAGAAGTGGAAGATCTCTTAATAGTAAGGCCTGCTTCTAAGAGGCCTCCCTCCTGGACCTATAGATGCACAGCTTCCCCATGTGCTCACATGCTCAGCTTTTATGTGGTCACAGCTCTTGGCCTCTTAGAAAGAGCCCTGCAGGGCCGAGTCTCAGGCTGAGGGCTTTGTGTCGCCCTCATGATGTCTGTAAACCCCTTTCTCCAAAAGGCACAAGTACTGGAGGTCCAAGGCATGGCTTTGGGAGGGTCATATCTCAATCCACAGAAATAACCCATTTGTGGGTTTTAAGCTCTATTTCAAAACCCAGGGATAGCTGTGACAAGAGCTTCACTCTTGCAACTAGGAGAAGCAGTGTGGTGAGACTTTTTTTTTTTTTTTAAAGAGTACAGCAAAGCCGGGCATGGTGGCGCACGCCTTTAATCCCAGCACTCGGGAGGAAGAGGTAGGAGGATTGCCATGAGTTTGAGGCCACCCTGAGATTACAGAGTGAATTCCAGGTCAGCCTGGGCTACAGTGAAACCCGAAAAAAAAAAAAAAAAAAAAAAAAAAAAAAAAAAGAGTACAGCAAAGAAAGATAAGAAATCCGTCTTCAGTTCTGGATGCTTCTTCCTTAGCTGGTAGCACTTGGAGAGGTTGTAGATGTATTGCTCGGAGTGGACCTTGGTGTTTATTAGCTCCTACCTTGCCAGAATTAGTCAGCTCACTCCCCTGCTGCTGTGGGAGGAATGTGGAAGATTTTGAAACCTTTGCCTAAGTAATATCTTGAAGTTCTGTAGGTGCAGCTTAATGAATTCTTGTGACAGTTGAAAGATCTTTCTAAATGCATAAAGGATTATCTATGGACTGTTCAGCCTTGGCTTATGAGGGGAAGAAAGAACTTTGTCCAGACTGGGCTAAAGGCAGTTTGTGAGATAAAGCTAGTTATGCTTTTCCAGTGTCCTGAGAACTTGAGCAGTAATGAACTTAGAAGGAATGGAGTGCATGGCACCAAAATAAATAAAAGTTTTGGACTAGAGTAAAAAAAAAAGAAAGAAAGAAAGAAAGAAAGAAAGAAAGAAAGAAAGAAAGAAAGAAAGAAACCCATCTTCATTCTAAGAGTATACCCTTTCTCTGATTTCATTTAGCTGATGATATAATAGTGAAAATAAATGGTGTTTGTTTTCTTTTCTTACTATTGAAACAAGTCTTTGGGAATCCTAAATCAGCACCCATTATTTATGATTCTTATGGAGGGCTGGGAGGATAGGCCAGCCAGTAAAGTGCTTGCCTTGAAAACATGAAAACCCAAGTTCTATCCTCAGAACTCATGTAAAAATGTTGGGGCACATCCCCATAATCTCAGCACTAGGGCAGTAGAGATGGAGGATTCCTGGAGCTTACTTTCCAACCAGTCTAACCTAGTTGGTAAACTCGAGGCCAGTGAGAGACCTTGCCTCAGAAGAGGTAGGTGGGCAGTGTCCTGAGGGACGACACTCAAGGTTGTTTTCTAGCCTTTACATCCACATGGACACACATGTACACACACACATACACACACACATACACACACACACATATACACAAGATACATGTAGTTAAAAAGATTCATATGAAGATTTTTTTTTTGCTCATTAAGCCTCAGAGTCTAGCCCTTCTGTAAAACTTCTCCTGTGTGCTCCACACCCTGGAGAACCCACATGTCCCTGCAGACAGCAAGTCTTCCTTCTTCTGAGCTCTCAGACACTGACCTATGCCTCCCTTTCATGTTCTTCAGCTACTGGCCACACATCATCCAGAGTTCACCGTTCGCTTCTCTTGAAGGTCTTCCTGTAGTCTGACACTGATGTGGCTGACGTTCACCTTTTAGACTCAGCCTTGCAGGATCCACCACCTGCTTGGCCTTGAGAAAGTTGCCAAACCTCTTTGTGCCTCATTCTTATCTGCAGAGTGCAGCTGTTCTCACTTTCTTGAGAAAGGTGTCATGAAGATGCAGTCATGTGATTCCTGCAGTAGGATAGTGTCTGTGCTTAAAAGTGTTCCATGACCAGCAGCTGTTTCTGTCACTGGGTTATAGCACTCAAATGCCCTTGGTAGCCTGTCCCTGTTCAAGGTACCAGACTATGCACCTGTCTCTGCTCTGTGCTGGCTCAGAGCAGCTGCAGAGCAAATATGCACTGAATTAATGAATGAGACCCTGAAGGATGACAGCAGGCTCTGTGAAACTGGGCCCATATACAGTTGAGAAGAGCATGTTGCTAGTAGCAGTGGCTGAGCCTCACCTGGTGTGGGTCGTAAAAGGGCTTGACCTCCAATTAGTCACTTTCAGCTGGAATTTGATAGAAATGATTAATATTTCAGAGGAAGAAGTCAAAGGTACACATGGCTATCTGGTCCTTTACAAAAATTTTTGCTGTGGAGTAATCAGCCATCTGCCCAACTCAGAGACATGACTGAATTTTGATGTTCTGACAAGGGGAGGAAGATCAGTGGTTCCTGCATGCTTCCTTCGTCCAAAGCGTGACTTTTTTTTTTTCTTTTTTTTTTTGTAGAGAGACACAGAGAGAGACAGAGAAAGACAGAGGGAGAGGAAGACAGATAAAGAGTGGGTGCACCAGCAGCCTCTCAGCTGCTGTGAATGAACTCCAGATGCGTGCGCCCCATGTGGGAAAGTGTGGCATTGCGCCCTTGCGTTACTTTTGCATCTGGCTAAACATGGGACCTGGAGATTGGAACCGGTGTTCTTAGGCTTGGCAGGCGGGCGCCTTAATCACTAAGCCATCTCTCCAGCCCCAAAGTGACACTTTCTACAGCTTTGGGTATCTGCATGCAACCACAGCCTTGAGTGAATGTGTGTGTGTGTTTATGACTTTTATTACAGCACTTTCTTATAATTCTTCTGTGTTATTGAGTTACTACTGTTAACCTCTTACTATGCCCAAAGTATAATCAAACTTCCCTGTAGGTGTGTACGTATAGGAAAATCAGTATACATAGGGTTAGTACTTTCTGTGAGCTCAGGTAAACCCTCACATCTTTGGAAATGTCCTCAGTGGACAAAGGGGATGAATGTACATCACAGTCTTGAAGGTAGTGGCTGAGAGATGCAGGTTCACATCTTCCCAGAGTAGAGGTTAATACTCTCTATTATCTTCTCCAAATAAAATCACCATATTTCTTCCATCGGCTGTTGATAACTATGTTATAATGTTCCCCCTTTTTTTATTGCTGTTGAGATCTAAAGAGTTTACACTGAGTCCCAAACACAAAAGCCATTTTACTTTAGTTGAAGATTAAACTATTTCTCCCTTCCATGAAATTAGCCTTTGATACTTGTTTCTATTTTTGCCTATGGCTTTTCTGATTCATGCAGTTAAACATGATAAGCCATCTCAATTATTGTCAAGCATTGGGTAGATCATATATTATACAATTGGTTTAAAAATTCATATTTCCCAATACTGATAAAATCAGAGCTGAAAACCAACACTTTGCATGTACACAGTCCTGTGCTCTCACAGCCCTTTGCATGCAGTGCCTCATTTGATCTGTGAACAACAGTATGAGAGATGGGGCTCAAGAGAAGTGGTTTCCACTTCATATAGTTTGGCTGTTAAGACTCATGTTAGTTCAAATTGAAGTTAAGTTTCCTAAGCTTTAAAAAATGATCATATATAATGATGTTTCTATCACTTACCTGATTCTGTTAATTGAATGGCATGTTTGCAGTGTACTTGTTGCCATCATTGATGGTGGTGGCCCCACAGAAAGGAAGCAAAATGTGGAGAGATGTAATGACTTGAGGCAGGGAAAGACTAGGTGCCTCCTCCCATAAAGAGTGCAGCTACAGAGAACAGTGGCAGACTCCACAGAGCGCCTTTACCCAGGATTCTGTAGATGGCCCGGTTTGCTTCAGAGACTTCATGCTATGACACCTGTGTAGACCTAGCCCCTCTGAATGTGGCTGGGGCAATTAGATGGCTGGCTTCAGCCTGTGGGCCCTGCCAACACCCCCTGCACCCCTTTGTGCCTGTAGGATCCAACAGGGTCTTCTTGGGGAGAGGTTCTAGACATGTCACGAATTATGTAAAGTATCACCAAGGGACACTCTGCAGAAATTTTAAATACCAAATGCTGCCAGTGTTCACCCACACTTCCTGGAATTCATGGTGAGAAATCTTGCTTGGAGAGTGTCCACTCACTATTTTTACTTCTTCAGTATCCATCACGGTTTAGAGAAGGAAGAAGATACTGCTTCTGAGAGACAGTTTTGAATTGAGAGCCTTTAACATCCTCATTGACTTGACTCAGAAGTTGTAATCCTAGAAACTTATCACAGCACTCTCTCTCCACGCAATGTGTTCAGAATAACCTGCTCAATATTGGGCAGTCATTGATGTCACATCATGAAAGACTACAGCATTGAGTTGACATTGTAGATAAAGACGTAACTCAAGGAAGCTTGAAAATCAGTTCTTTAAGTAGGTAAATAAAAATTTATGTATAATGGAGGTAAGTCACATTTGTATAAAAATACATATTCTAGTTTTTTATTTTATTTTGGAGAGAGACACAGAGAGAGACAGAGAGAGAGAGGCAGTTAGAGATTGGGCACGCCAGCAACCTCTCAGCCGCTGTGAACGAACTCCAGATGTGTGTGCCCCCTTGTGGGCAAGTGCAGCATTGCGCCCTTGCATCACTTTGCATCTGGCTAAACGTGGGACCTGGAGATTGGAACTGGCGTTCTTAGGCTTAGCAGGCAGGCACCTTAACCACTAAGCCATCTCTCCAGCCCAAAAAATCATATTCTATAGGAGGGGGAAGCTGTGCTTTAAAGCACCAAGCACTATCAGGGTCATCTGAAGGGATGAGATTTGGGGGTTGTTTTTTATTTCTTTTAAGGGGTTGAGGTAGAGTACCAGGCTGGCCTAAAATTCACTATGTAGTCTCAGGCTGGCCTCAAATTCACATTGATCCTATTACCTCTGTCTCTCAAGTGCTGGGATTAAAGGTGTATGGCACCATACTTGGCTTCTTTTTGCTTTTCTGTCTCGATATTTGGTTAGTTTTTCATCACTGTGAAACATAATTGAGAGAAACAAATTTAAGTGAGAAAAGATTCATTTTGTTTCATGTTTTCAGAGGCTTTAGTCCAAGGTCACTAATTCTGTTGCTGTCACCCTGAGGTGAGGCAAAATATCATCATGGTGGGAGTGTGTACAGTGGAGGAGACTTAACACCTTAAAGGCACCCACTAAGCAAAGAAAGACAGGAATAGGACAGACCTAAGACCTCCCCCTTCCAAAGCATGCTCCCAGTATATCTCCTTCTTCCATCTAGCCTCACCTCCCGATAATGCTATCAAATCATGAATATTAATCCTTGGATGAAGTCAGAGGTCTTGTGATTGGCTCACTCTGACATGATAGGGTTTACCAGCTGGGGACAAAGCCTCCAGCACATGAGAGATGAGCAGAGATCACTTCAGACAAGCGCTAGTTTGACAGGCAGGCACAGTGCTCTGAGTAAGGCGTTCTTATATAGACAAGCCCGATACATCTCCAGCTACCAACTTCTTCCACAAGGGCCTGTCCAGGCAATGCCAATCAGTGAGGCCCTTAAACATCCTTCGTCTTTCCTTGTCCCTAGGAGGATTGCAGTGTCTGTGGCATAATCATTCTTCCATGCCCTAATAAAGAAAAATACCATGTGCAACTATCTGTGGAATCTGATGGTCCTTGTTTCTGTGCTCCGATTATTAATTCACCCCTCTGACTCCATACACAAGAACACTAACATCCTCAGGGGATGGCATGTGGGTCACTGTGTAGTGTATAGGCAACAGTAGCATTGTGGGTTGCTGAGTTAATGGAAGGGATAATGGCTTCAGAGATCTGTATTAGTTACTTTTTTGTTTGTTCTTGTTATTGTTTTTTGAGGTAGGGTCTCACTCGAGCCTAGGCTGACCTGGAATTCACTATGTAATCTCAAGGTGGCCTTCAACTCACGATGATCCTCCTACCTCTACCTTCTGAGTGCTGGAATTAAAGGCACGTGCCACCACTCCTGGCCCTGTGTTGGTTACGTTTGTCATCACTGAGACCAAATACCTGACAATAAGTAACTTGAGAGAGGAAGGGTGTGTAGCAAATGGTTTGAAGGGATAAAATTCATCATGGCTGGAAACACATGGCAGCAGGCAACGAAAATCTGCTTGCTTCGTCTGAGTAGATCAGGGAGAAGAGAACAGGAAATATGGGTGTTTCATGTTCCTTGCTGTTTTTGGTACTCAGTCTGGGACCCCAGCCCATGGGATAATGATGCTCCCATTCCAGGCAGGTCTTTTCTATGAAAAAAACAAAACAAAAACTCACAAACACACCCCAAGTTGTGCTTCACGGATGTGCTAAGTATTTCTTAATCCAATCAAGTTGATGCTCAAAATTAACTCTCATATGGTCATATATGGTGAGCGGTACGGAAGTCCTGAGGCTGTGGTTATAACATAGTTCTGTGAACAAGGTGACACAGTTAGGAGTTTGTGGGCAAGTTATGCTGACTACCTGGCCCTCCGTGTTTTGGCAACATCATGACTCATACTCTGTGTACCTTCTTCTGAGAGGCTCCAGAGGGCCTTCCACAGGGGGATGGACTTGCAGACGGTTCCTTCAGATCAGCAAAACGCTTATAGAGAGTAAAACGATCTCTCTGTTCCTATTTCTCTGTTCTCTAATCCAGTCAGAATACAAGCCCCTCTCTCTACCCAAAAACCACAAAGAAAGTAAAAGGTAACCATCTGAAACTATGAGAATTAGGGAAGTACAGCTCAGAGACTAAGCAGGGGCACACTTCATGGAGTCTGATTCCAGCTCTGGCCCTAAGAGGACCCAGGAAAGCCTCTCCCTCTGTGTCTGCTCTGTAGGACCCACCCCACAGCTCCCATTGAGACAACATCCTTGAGAACAGACTTGATACTGATTTAGAGATGTCAGGAACTGTAACAATACATAAATAACATACCAGTATACGTAACTATATGGTATAAGACAGCAAACAACACTATTCCAGGCCATGTGATAAAGAAGCACCCTGTTTTTAGAGGGTGACTTTCTGTTCCCAGCTTCCCCATCCCAACTCCCTATTCAGCAAACTTGCTGAGCAAGGGCTGGCAGGGAGCAGTGACCAGAGCATAGGATGTGAAGCTCAGATACAATGAAGGAAGCAAATTTCTCCATTACTTTTATTGTCTGTAGACTTTGGTTTTATGATATTAAAGAAAATATGCATGCTGAAATAAGCATAATAAGAGAAACTTAATGTAAGCACCAACCGATAGTCTCAGCATAAGCCACCACAAGGTCAGGCTCAATCTTTGGGTACATGACCTGGTGGGGACCCTGGAGTTCTCAGATATGTGAAGGGCATGCAGTCTGCAGAGGTAGAATGCACCTCATCAGCTGGCTTTCCTCAGGCCAAATGTCATGGTCAGGTGAGTCTATGTCAAATCCACCAGGCAGGCATGCCCCCATTCACTAACAACACCAAACTCAGCATTCCCCAGAGGGTCTTTCTTGACTATTATTAGACTGATCGCCATGACCATGGTGAGCCCTGTTCCACACAGTTACTGTCACAATTTCTGTTATTGGTGGTAATGAGGCCTCTGCAACAGTGACAGTAGGTGCCCCTGCCTCCAGGTGCCCTGACGCTTACATTTCCACAGAAAGCACACTTTTTGAGCTCTCAGGCATTTTTGAAAACAGAAGAAAAACTCTAGCCTTTGACGGTTGTGACTCTAACAGATAAGATGTTAGACTTTCTGCCCACCCTCAGAGAAATTCCAGAAGTAACAGGATGTCCCTACATGCTGCGCCTGCACCCTTCTAGGGTCCTTCATGAACCCATCTCAGGAATATCTAAAGGCTCCCAGGGAGCACCATCTGATGCTGAAAACCCTTCCAGTGATTACAGCAGATGGGCAGAAGCTTCTAGAAGCTACTTGACCAAGAAAGGTGCACTAGAGAAGTTTGCTATGGCTCAGGCTGTGCACTGGAAGAACAGAGGCATTCCAAACCCTGGCTGTAGGGTCACTTTGTTGCTGTACACCTGAGCTCTATACCAGAATCAGACTCTGCTTAGTGTTTTGTTTAAATGGCATTTTTTTTTTTTTTTGGAGATAGAGAGAGAGGGAGAGGAAGACAGTTAGAGATGGCCGCGCCAGCAGCCTCTCAGCTGCTGAGAATGAAATCCAGATGAGTGCACCCCTTTGTGGTTAAGTGCAGCATTGCGCCCTTGCGTCACTTTGCATCTGGCTAAACGTGGGACCTGGAGATTAGAACTGCTGGAGATTGGAACCAGAGTTCTTAGGTTTAGGAGGCAAGTGCCTTAACTGCTATGCCATCTCTCCAGCCCTTAAATGGCACTTTTATTTCCCTATATATCCATCGAATAAAGAATGAGCTTCTTCATGGTATTTTCACACATGCATGTAAGGCCCTGTAGCATATTCACACCCCACCCCTCTCTTTAGTACTCTTCATTGGGCTATCTCAGGATCAGAGGAGACGTGTGCCTACAGAGCATAGCATGTGACCCTGCCTTTCTCTCCTGGTGCTCCTGGCCCCTCCGGGTCTTTCTCTAAGTTTCCTCTATGTAGACTGGTAGGAACTCATCGTCTACAGTGGTGCAGATACATGTCCAACTGCTACACTTCAGGTTTTCACATGACTCTGTGAAGGTGGAGTGAAGACACCACACTGAAGCAGGAAGCCCCACAGACAAGGATCACAGCCAGGGTGGAGACTGTACAGCTGGCCCCCAGCCTTGAGGACTCACTGAGTAGATTTCTGGCAGTGGTTTTGTTGACATCTAGCACCCAACTACTAGTGTTCAGACTCAAGTGCATCCTGGAACAGTGGCTCCCAAGGACAGCGTGGCCCCATTCTCTCAGCTGGATTATCACAGGTCCAAGTCTCCCCACAGAAGACTTCCGAGTCCTGAGACTTGACCTCAATTTATCTGGCATTTCTACTGCAGGGTATGTTTATAGGGCATACATTTATCTTTCCTAGCGCTTTATAAAAATGAAAATAAATGGAAATATATGTGTTGCCTTTAAAAAAATCATTTCATCTCGAGCTTCCCCTTTATCATCTTCAGAATTAATTTTAACATCCAACCCTGTCTTCAGCTATCTGCTGCTGTAAAATACATAAATAGATCTTTAGCTTCCTTTTGGTCATAATCATATCAGGTGAATGGCATTACATGAATGACATTAGTTGGTATGATATATTCTGGACTCATTGCACAGTTTAAATAGAGACCAAAGTCATTCTAGAAGCTGCCTGCAGCTGACCATCCTCCTTGCTTCAGTAAGTCAACATGCGGTGTCTTTCCATACAGAGCGGCAGTAACAAATGAGCTACAAAAGAGAAGACATGACTCAGTCCACAACTACCTTCCCACCAAACCTCTGTGGTCTGGTACAAGACAGGGCATTCCCCTAGAACTTGCCTCTGAAAACAAAATCCTAAAATAAAAATTTTATATATGGCTTTGAGGGAGAATTTTTGTTCTGCAGCATGGACTAGAGCCACTCACTAGCTTCCTCTCTAGATATCCCTTCTTTGTACGACACAGTAGTCCCTGGCTCTGTTGTCTCATTAGACCACACGAGAAGCATTAAGAGGATAGGTCAAGAGTTGTACATCAGGTGTCCTGGGCTGGAGTTGGTTGAACGAGGGAGAGAAGTAGAGGATGGAACTGGCAAGATTTGAGTTGGTAAACCCCAATGATAACCAGGTGTGGGTAGGGGCTTTTCTTATAAGTGTTTGGTGATGTGTGGACTGGCAGGAGCCAGAGAATGGCTGACGGTAAGAGAGATCCCTGATGTGGATGTATCTTTTTCTTCTCTATGGGTTTTGTCCTAGGCCAGGACAGAGGGATGGATACTGTTTTGGATCATGGGGATACCACCTGGGTTTGCCTGCAGCCTTGTTGACTTCCTTGAATAAACTTGGGCCAGGCAAACCACTTCTCTGAGCCCCTGTTTCTCATATCCCAACTTTGGAGGACAATCCTGACTTCCTCCTGTAGTCATGAGGATTCTAGAAAGAATGGGAGAAGCCCACAGCATCCGTGCATGGGAGCTGGGCAGAGCTACTGGCTTCCCTGTGTCCCCATCTCACTGTACCCAGGAAGCCAGTAACACCTGGGCCTTCTTCACACTTAGTCACTGTCATCAGTAACCCTTGCATAAAAGTTGTCTCTCCCTCCTGAGAGCACTGATGTCACTTTCTTAGAAAATACATCACAGGGGGATCCTGCTGAGCACTAAAGTATTCACATTGATTTTGTGCAGATTTATGTTTTAATTAGGGAAGCTAAGACTTTAGCTTTGAGCACTAGCATCTATTTCGTCCATATTTATTTTAAGATACATAGCCTCAGGAAGTTTTGATCTTCTTTTAGTTTAGGGTACAATTTAGAAAGTATGTAACTAGTTTGCTTTTATTTTTTCCTTTTCCCCTTGTTTTCAAAATCTTTCTTTGCTGTGCTAGTATTCATCATTTGGGGTGACTCTCCCCTAGAACTTGGGCTTCAGGAAGCTCTGGAGCAGGGCGGTGGGTAGTACTGGGGCCCTCGTGCATATATGTTGTGCCTCACCCCAACAGGCCCTCCACTTCCAGATTCTCTGAGCTGTAAAGGGAGAAAAAAAAGTCTGGTTTCTGTCTGAATCTGAAATCTTCTCATTTTTAGGTGTTGGCAAGTATTTTTGTTTTAAGTGGGACAAACAAGATCCACCTGCAGGTAGAGATGGCTGCTAGCCTAAAAGTTTCCATCTTGCTATAGGAGAGGGAATGGGGCTCCAAGGAAAGACCCACATGAAGCCCTGTGTTGCCTTTTTTCAGAGCCACGTTACAGGTTAGGGGACATTCAGAGGCAAGACTGTTCGTTCTCTGCCATCCAGTGCTGGCCAGGTACAGAGGGCTGCCACAGTGAACTCTACGAGCTCTCTACTTGCTTCATCTTACAGTGTAAACTAAAGGATGCCACAACAGTCAGGAGATATTCTTCTGGGTCCCAGAACACAGGCAAGGGGGGATAGCATTGGCACAGGCTGTCTGTATATCCACCCATAGGCCACAGGCTCTGCAGGCTCTGAACCTTACCAATGTCCAGCCCCAAGTGGGGAGAAGCTAGGATGGAGGAAACGCCAGCCCTTAGAACCAAGCTGACTTTCCTTGTGTTCGAGGACCAGGCATCAGGCTGTAGCTGGACAGGATGCATCTTATCCTGTGCTGTCTGGAGGTCTCTGTCCCTGCTGCCCATCCAGCTGACAGTGCCTGTCAGTGCTGCTACTGCCTGACCCCATTAACAGCTGCTCAGAATTGTCCTCAGTGATTCTGCCTGAGCCCTTCGGGAACATCATTTATCTCTCCTTGAGGCTCAAACCCTCACGTTGGATGGGTGGGGGCAATACAGAGTAGAGCACCGGAAACACCTGCAAGCCCTGACAATGTCTCCCACTACCTAGTGCATTTTATCACTGGAACTGTCCCTGCAGGGCCAGAGGAGGGGCTTGTCTTGAGATCTGGTTGGGAACAGGCCCAGATATTGGGTGTCCATGGTTTTGGTGACTAAAGACTTATGACACTAGGTATGTACCACAGGGCTCCCAGCATAGCTTTCAGATCAACAGATTCCCTATGTCTCTGCAGGGCTCTGATCCCCCAGAGGGGCTCATTTCAATGCTCCTGTTTCCCTTTTGAAAAAACCAAGAACTGCAATTGAGTAGATGCCCGGTGCGAGGCCTGGCCAGTGCTTTGGGATGTGAGGGAGTTTAGTTTCTAGAAGTTTGCTCACCCGAATAAAATAATTCTTGTTAAACTAAAAGCTGCTGCCTGAACGTCCTCCAGCTATTAACGGCATTGACCTGTCTCCAAAACCAAGTATCCAAGTGTGCCAAGCCGAGCAAAATCAATCTCAGGTCCCAGCAGACACAACAACACGGCCAACACTACTGAATTTCTCCTGGAGCTGCAAGCAGGAGGAGGGGGAACCCATAAAAAGGCACGCGGGAATGGAGCTGTTCTGCGTCGATGAGCTGGGAGTTGAGTTGGGATGCAGGGGCTCAGATATAAATGTACATGTCACTTTTCTTTCAGTGCCCTGAACAAATGTCTGCCTGGAAGGAAAAATAGGAGGCAGCAGGGCCACAAAAGCTGCTACCCAGTCTCCTGCATTAGAGCTGATCTTGGAGGGTTTGTCCTTGTCACATCCTGCCTAGCCTGCTGTCCAGTCTGGCTTCTGCAACAGTGGTGCTGGGTCCTTAATTGAGGTCCATCCTAGTGGTCTGACTTCTACCGTTATGCCCCCAGATCATCAGACTCTGCCAGAAACACATAGACTTTCACAAGGCTTCTGCATTTCCTATTTTCTTCCCGTTTCCCCTTTTAAAAATAAATTCTAAGCCGGGCGTGGTGGCGCATGCCTTTAATCCCAGCACTCGGGAGGCAGAGGTAGGAGGATCACCATGAGTTCGAGGCCACCCTGAGACTACATAGTGAATTCCAGGTCAGCCTGGTCCAGAGTGATACTCTACCTCGAAAAGCCAATAAATAAATAAATAAATAAATTCTAAAGGTTTTTTTGTGAGTTATCAACATTTGTGCATTTATTAGTTCATAAAGCAGCTATTGGTCATCCAATGGTACCAGATCCAGGGCCAGTGCCTGGGGACACCGTTTGAAGATGTATGTCCTGTTCCCAGAGAATTTCCATGTTAGCCATCACCTCCATGCTCAGTGAGGAAGGGTTATAATTGCTCAGGGATGCGTGCGTCAGGGAGTGAAAGAACCCTACCACAGATCTAGAGGTAGAGCAAATAAACATAGGACCCATCTTGAGCCAGATCTTTAGTATTCCTGGGTAGTCTGTAGACCCCAGCTCCTAGAGC
Source organism: Orientallactaga sibirica (assembly GCA_036365145.1). Lineage (NCBI taxonomy): Eukaryota > Metazoa > Chordata > Mammalia > Rodentia > Dipodidae > Orientallactaga > Orientallactaga sibirica. The sequence continues at coordinate 15,315,510 of JAEOAD010000039.1, forward strand.
TTGTAAAAAGCAAATAGACAAATAAAACCAGTGTGCGTAGCAACCATGAGGCCTGGATGACTTGAGCAGCTGAGACTTCAGGGATGGACAGCATTCACCAGGTGCTAAGGCAAGGGGAGCCAGAAAACCGATGGTCCATCTGTGTTGACCTGGATGATGCTGGTGAGCTAGAATTCCCCAGATGTAGCTGGAAGGATGAGGGAGGCATGACCAGAGGTGAATAGTGAGGGGTAACCTGAGCTCCCAGCTAGAGGAAGGCATTCATTCCCTCATTCTTGAGATCCTTGCTGTCCTAACTATCATGAAAGATTCAATTCACACATGGCTGAGAAAGGCATTTTGGAAGGTAATTTGGATTGTTATGCTTGGAAACCGTGCTCTGTCTTAGTCTTGTAACAAAGAGAATTTATTTAGTACATGTCTCATTTAGCACTGCTTTTACAAACCAGTTTATGTATAAATTCTTTACTGTGATTCAGAAAAGAAAATACACTGTTATAGAAGTATTTACAGTGTACTTGGATGAAATGTCACATTTTGATCAGAAATAGCATGCATGCTGGAGAGAGAGGAATGAAGGAACAGCAATGTCACAGGCACAGTGGGTGACAGTTCCCCTGGGAACTGGTTGGGCTGTGGCCTTTTAGAGTCAAGAACACATCCCTTAAGTAGATGGGTGGGAAGTTGTTGATATTGACTTCTCACATTATAACATGCTGAGGTCCTCCAGGCCTCGTGGTTGCTATACGCGCTGGTTTTATTTGTTTGTCTGTTTACTTTTTACAAGCTCTAGGTGCTAGAGTCTACAGACTGCCCAGGAATACTAAGCAAATGGCCTGAGCTGCACCTAGTGCCTAGAGGAGTCTCTGTAGACAAAACATAGACAGAACCTTCCAGAAAACATTTATGAGGTCAATAATCAACTTGGGCTCAAGTTATGAAGACTGGGCCTATTTGGGAAGCCATTGATTGATTAAAATTAGATAAATGCAAGCTTCTCAGGAAGGCGAAGGTGTTGATAAGCAATAGATAAATGCAAGCCTCTCAGGTTGATAAAGGTGTTTGTTTATAAGCTGGTTCACCTTTCAAATACATACATATGTACCTTTTATTTTTATTTTTTATTTTTAGCACGAACCATGTGGCATACCAAGGAGATATCTCACTACCTGGTGATTCCAATCACTTAAGTCTCAGGGCAGCTGTTTTGGCCCTCCACATGTCCCTGACATCTGTCCTGTGATTTCAACTTTCAGAGAAGAATCTGTGCAGGACTCACTTGTCTTTCCAACACAAAAGATGAATTGTCTTTTGTGGCTCTATGTAACCTCTTCTGTCATAGTATCCATGGGTGATTCATTCACTCACTTCCCAAATACTGATTTTCAAGCCACATCCTCAGTGTCACCTGAGCCCCATGCACACATTCAGGTACCACGTGAGAGCCTATGTTCAGAGCACCTGCCACTCAGAGCTTATACCTGGCCGGGATTCCAAAAGGCTCCTTGGTAGCAATGAGAATTCTTCTACCAACTGTAGATGGAGTACAAAGACTTCTGGGCCAGTTCTAAGAGTTCCTGTCTCAGCCATATAGCTGAAGCTGCTATCACTAAGTACTTCTGACCAAGGAGCTTAAGTAGCAGGCATTTATTTCTCCACAGTTCTTGAGGCCATGTGGTGGTTTATATGCAAAATGTCTCCATTGGCTCGTGTGTTTGAACACTTGTACCCAGATGGTGGCACTGTTTGAGAAGCTTGTTGAGCCTTTAGGAGGTAGAGCCTTTCTGGAAGAAGTCTGTCATTGGGGGTGGCCTTTAAGTGTTGTAGTGCAGTCTAGCTTGGTGCTCTTGAGTGTTCCACTTCCTCCCTACTGACGTGAAGATGTGGCATTGGCTGTCTGTTCTTGTCATGCCTTCCTCACCATTATATAAAATTTCCCCAAAAACTGTAAACCAAAACAAACCTTTTCCTTACATAAGCTGCTTTTGGTCAGGTGTTTTGTCCAAGCAGTGAGGAAGTAGCTGCTACAAACCAAAAGTTCAAGATCAAGAAATGGCAATCACTTTTTCTCAGCTTCTCTCTTTGGCTTGTGGACAATGTTTTCTCCCTGTGTTGACCCCTCTTCTTTTTCTCCATGTGTATGCATGGTGTGTGCGTGTGTGTGTGTGTGGATGGGTGGGTGGGTGGGTGGGTGCGTGCGTGTGCGCATGTGTGTGTAGGCCTGCTGGTCGGCATGTGGGTGTGGAAACCAGAAATCAATATGAGTATCTTCCTCAAGTTCTCTCCTCCTTACATTATGAGGCAGGGTTTCTTGCTGCATCTAGAGCTCATTGATTCAGCTAAACTGGCTAGCCAGCCAGTCCTAAGGATCCTCCTATCTCTGCATTTTCAGCACAGAGACAACAGGCATGCATCATCATGCTCAACTTTTATATTGTCCTGGGAACCTGAACTCATGTCATAATGTTTGCACAGCAAGCACTTTACTACTGAGCCATCTCCCCAGCCCCCTGAACCTTTTCTTCTTATGATGACTCCATTTTATCTCTGTTGTCTCCTGCCTCCACATAACCCATACTCTGAGGTCCTGGGTATTAGAACTTCAAAATATATTTTTGAGAAGCTAGGCATGGTGGTGCATGCCTTTAATCCCAGCACTCGTGGCACAGAGGTAGGAGGATTGCCGAGAGTTCAAAGCCACCTTGAGAGTACATAGTGAATTCCAGCCTGAGCTAGAGTGAGACCCTACCTTGGAAAAAAAAAAAAAAAAAGAAAATATGTTTTTGAGGGGACACATTTGCTCTTCACGCCAGAGTGTGCAGATTCCCCATCTCCCTGATTTTCACTAGGAGGAAATGTTTACCTTTGATAAGTGCACTGGGCATGTGGCTCTGAGGTGTTCTTCAGCGCTTTGCAGGAGACCTGCCCTCATGTCCAACCCCTCCACCTTTTGCAAATCTCTTTACTACTGTGAAACTATCTCATCCTGGGCCCCCTACACTTCCTACTCTAAGCCCTTTTGGGACTTCATGTCTGTGTACAGCACACAGAAGTGACATAGAACAATACCTTCTCCAAGATTCCACAGTAGACACTTCCAGGGGATTCTACATACAAGCCTGGCAGAAGATACCTCTCTAATTTGCTGTCTTCCTGGATCACTGCAGCCTCTCAACCTCATCTCCACCTTCCTGCCTGTCTAGTCCTGAGAATCTCTTTGCTGTCTAGCACTCTATACATTTTTTTGGTGTGTGTGTTTGTATGCACATGTTTGTGTGTTGATGCATATGCACATGTTTACATACATGTGTGGAGATCAGAAGACAACCTTGGGTGCTATCCACTTTTTTATTAAGACAAGATCTTTCACTGACCTGAAGTTTGCCATATTAGGTTAAACTAGCTAGCGAGTGAGCCCCAGGATCTTCCCTTAGCCCTGGGATTACATGTGGGACTCCATACCTAGCCTTTATTTACATTTTATTTTATTTACATGGATTCTGAGGATCAAGAACTTCACCAGATGACCCATCTCCTCAGCCCTTCTTTATGCAAGAATGGAAAATGAAGAGTGGAATAAGGCTGCTCCATCCTCAGCCTTCTGTTATAACTTTACTTTAGTGCAAAGCCCCAGATTTATTCTGGTTTCCTTCACTTAAAGTAAAATAGCGAAGAATAAATTTAAAAGGAAGCTGTCTTCTGTCACCCTCTGCTGCAGGTGGCACGTGCTCCAGGACTCTCCCTCCAAAGGCCTGCCCTCTGCCACACATTTCTCCTTTGCCAACAAAAGATAGCACTGCTGTGCTGGTACCTAGTCTCAGCTAGTCCTAAATATCCTTTTTCCTTCAGTTTGCTCATCTTTTTTTGTTTTTATGAGAGAGCAAGTGAGTGAGAAAATTGGCACACCAGGGCCTCCAGCCACTGCAACCAAACTCCAGATGCATGCGCCATCTTGTGCGCATGTGCGACCTTGTGCACTTGTGTCACCTTGTGCATTTGGCTTATGTGGGACCTGGAGAGTCAAACATGGGTCCTTGGGCTTTGCAGGTAAGCACCTCAACCGCTGAGCCGTCTCTCCAGCCTGTGTTTGTTCATCCTTGAAATAGGCATGGATGAATGACCCGGGCACAGGATTGCTATGTGGACCCTATTTGTCTATACATGTGTGTGCTGAGGACATGGGCAGGGCACTGTGAGTGCTGTCTACTCTGGTGACTCCCACCATCACTGCAATGATAGTCACTGGAAGTCTGCATGTCTTAGACCTAAGAGGAGCTCAGGGCCAGCACCAGCCAAGCAGTAATGGGTGCATTCTTGGGCTTGAGGCGCAGACACCGGGCAGCACAGACAGAAGGCGCAGGTCCACACTGATGCTCTGAGCTCTCACCTGAACACTCAGGGTTAATGTCCTTCCCAGATTCTATAGTCCCTAACTGTAATCTCTTCTATGCTTCCTCCCTTCCTCCCTTAAGTGGCTGATCAGAAAAGCAGAAACTTAAAAATCTTTTGTGTTTTCTCAAGTTTGACGGTGGTGGGACTGGATGCTGATGTCTGAGGTGAATAAATCATGACTTACAGGATGTCTTGGGGCTCTGGGCTGAAAGAAAAGGATTGGGGTCAGAGCAGTATTAACTGTCACTGCTGGGAGGAAGCGGAAGTGAATGTTTGTGCATTGTGTATTGTGGGACTGTCACATTGGGCCCTCAGAGAGGGGACTTCATGTTCTGCACTCCAGATAAGAAAACTGAGCCCCAGAGTCCATGTCACATGGTCAAGCATGTGTCAGACTTGGTGTTCTTTTAGTAAGCCACTTGACTGTAAAAATGGAGCCAGATAATAATTTTTTAAAAAAGAACCAACTTGGCCGAGCGTGGTGGCGCACGCCTTTAATCCCAGCACTTGGGAGGCAGAGGTAGGAGGATCGCCAAGAGTTCGAAGCCACTCTGAGACTACATAGTTAATTCCAGGTCAGCCTGGACCAGAGTGAGACCCTACCTCGAAAAACCAAAAAAAAAAAAAAAAAAAAAAAAAACCAACTTACAAAAACAGATAGCATTTTTTAACTCAGTGGTACAGCCTCTTGGCTTCACAGGTGACATGGCCACAGTGGGACAGTAGGGGCAGGATCACCTGTAGGCCTGACAGTTCTCTGTGTCAATGCCTCCAGCAGACTGTGTTCCTATAAGCCATCATTTCTGCAATTAAACATGTCATACTGGCTTTCTGATGAGTTTCATTTGCTGTGGATTTCCTAAATAGTTCTAGCTAGTGACGATTTTACAACTTTTGCTCAAAGCATATCCCAAATGATTCGGCACATCTAAACAAAAATGACCACTTGATTAATTTGATGTTTATCAAGATCTGTCCTTCCTCACTCCTTCTCTGCCCTTCTCCTTCCTTCCCAGGGGAAAAACAACTCAGAAGAATGTTGCATTCATGCCTGCATCATGTATGTGTCATATCTGTGTCATATTTGTATACTTGTTATATCCATGTCTCTGTGTCCGTCATGTCCATGTGTGGGTGTCTAAATCTCTGTGATTTCATCAGTTTGAACTCTTTTAGGTCCTGTGTGCCAAGTACCAGATTCTAGGACTTATGGAAGCAGTGTTGACTCTGTGTTGCCTATCTTTGTGCCCTTATCTTGGAGAAAGAACCAGCAGGCAGTGGAAATAATTAGAAGGAAGCATAGCTCCTCAGGTCATCTTTGGATGTGTCAGGCTTCAAGTAGCACTCGACCACTCTTTACAGATGACTGGATTTCTTGAGGGAAAAAGACAGCTGATTTCAGAGATCTACCCACAGCAAGACCCAAGGGAGCTCCCTCATATGTTTGGGACCAATGCAAGCTCCACAGGGCAGAGCCAAGAGCAGGAGCCCAAACACAAATGGAGACCACAGGCTGGTGGCTGGCTGGTCTTAGATTTAGAACTTCTCTTGGGGTAATGGCTCTCAGACTTCAGTACATAACAGAATTCCCTCCAGACTGTTCAATGAGATGCCTAGGTCTTCCCAGACCTGCTTGGGGATTCCCACTGGTCTTGGAATCGGCTTGTCCAGCTCTCCTCTTCCCCCTGAGACTGATGCTGTAGGTTCAGGAGCTGCTATCATAGACCAGTGCTCCCAGCAATAGATAGCCAGTGGAGTGTGGTGTAGTACAGATGGACAGGTCTGCGTGTCAGTGTTGAGGATGTGTGCTCCAGAGACGCTCCTGGGAAGAGCCACAGCCAGATGCTCTTCTCACTCTCCCTGTGTTCATGTGTGCCACATTTGAGGGTGAGTTGGGCAGATATTGTCCCATCTTTCTGAGATGGACATGAGCAGTTCCTCTCAACAGCAGGGCTTCTAGCTTTGGTTTTGGCACTGTGTTTGTAGCTCCTGTGTGCACACAATACTGATGTCTAAAGGAAACCTGGCTCTGCTGCTGGGTGTTGGGTGCTGGAAGCATGTCATGGAAAAAGGTGAACAAGTTAACCCACCTTCTATAGCTGCATGCCTAATGATGTCCAGTGAGGGCTGGAACCCACATATCCTTAATTTCAAATTCTCTTTTTAATTGACAACTTCTATACTTACAGACAATAAACCATGATATTTGCCCCCCATCCCCCTTCAGAACTCCACTCTCCATCATATCCCCTCCCTCTCTCCATTAGTCTCTCTTTTAATTTGATGTCATTATCCTCTTCTCCTATTATGAGGGTCTTGTGAAGGTATTGCTAGGCACTGCAAGGTCATGGATATCAAGGCCAATTTCTGTCTGGACAGTTGCATTGTAAGGAATCGTACCCTTCCTTTGGCTCTCACATTCTTTCCACCCCCTCTTCCGCAATGGGCCCTGAGTCTTGGAGGGCGTGACAGAAATGTTTCAGTGCTGGACATTCCTCCGTCCCTTCTTCTCAGCACTATGTTGCCTTTTGGGTCCTCCCAGTGGTCATCGCCATCTGAAAAGAGAAGCTTCTCTAACCAGAAGTGAGAGTAGCATTAATATATGAATATGAACATTAAGTGTAGTGCTTTCAGGGCAGTTTGGTGGGAATAATATATACATTTAGCCTGACAAGAGCAGGCTTTATACCCCTAAGGCTCATGACCTCCCCTGCCATAGAATTTTGATTAGGTTTTTCAGTACCATTTCAAATTCTTTTTGAGGGAGATGGGTGGTGTGGGTTGGAGAAACAGATATAAAGGTATAGCACATCATTAGATTCTGGTTTACTGCAGCGCAGTGTTAGCAGTGCCTCTTCCAAGTGTGCATGTAGTTACATGCAACTAAACAGGAATTTATTTCAGTGCAAGAATTTCCTGGCCCATGGTTTGTTCTTTAGTGAGAAACAGTAGGAGTGTAATTTAAACATGCATGCAAATACTCTGCATATGTTTGTATTTCAGGGAAAGAACCACAGGGTCATTCATTAACTTAAATGTAGGCAGTTGTGTGCAAAGTGACAGTTTAGCTCATATTTCGCTTGTCCTTTGAGAACAAATTTGTGTTTGTCCTGTCACTTCTGCAGATATGGGATTGAATTTAGGAATGATCCCCTCCCCATGACTGGGCTCATACTTGGGTGAGGAGGGACTCCTAGATCTTTCCACACCTGTTTGGGGGTTCCACTGGTCTTGGAATTGGCTCATTGGATTGCAATGTGGCACACTTTAAAAGGTGCATTATCTTGGCCCTGTGAATGTGTACTAAGGAGAAGCCTCACCTCTCGGGCCCACCATATAGATTATGGGAAATCTGAGTATCCCACGGAGTGGATGGAGCTTTACCAGACCTCATGTCTGGAAAGCATCATGCATGCCCAGTGTCCACTGGAGAGCAGTAGTGGAATTGGACTCTCTGCAGCTCTGTGTGAAACACTTCATATCACACATGAGCACCACTCTCTATGACCCATTATGGAGCTTTGTCTGGAGTGGACATCCACCCCTGGAGTCAGATGGGTGCCTACTGTCATCAGTTAGGTGGTATTTTACCAAGAAAATGGCTATACCCTCCCTCCCCTTCTTTAGCCAAATGTGATTTCTGTGCGTAGAACCCACCCAGTCTCCATGGGTGATAAAGTCCTTCTATATCCATCATGAGTCTGCTAATTATAAATTAGCTTTAAGTCATTTATAGTTCATTAGTGTGTCTTTCCCTTGTCTATTTACACAGGAAACAGAACTCCTGAGAGGAAAGTTCCCCTACATGAAGGCTCCCTGACATTGCTGGTCAACATGGACATATGCATTGTATAAGACAGAAAATGTCTTATAAAAGGTGAAGCAGGGATAAATGGGATGCAGGCCAAGGGCAGGCTATTGCCCTACAAATGTCTGCATTGCAGACCAGTGAGTTACCAAGTGCCACCTAGACGTGAGATATGATGGGCGTGGTCACAGAGTCATTTCCCTCCACCATTGACCTGCTCCTACACTGTGCTAGAACATGGTCCCTAGAGTCCTCAAGACACAGGCTCACTTTGGCCATGCCTGTCTTGTTGGACGGGTGTTCAATGACACGAGCATCAGAGCAGCGTCCTCGTAAGGGCGACTTATCCTCAGAGCAATGCCATCTCTGTCTTGTCTTTAGGTGCCAGGTCAGAGGGTCCCAGGGCCACTCTGACAGCAGTGGGTGTACTCACTGCCTCTCCTGGTTCCCTCTCACAGATCAAGGGACACTGGGAAGGATCTTGTCTTGCAGTGTTTGCTGTATCTCAAAGTTAAAATCTGTTTCTGATGTCCTGGTGCAATAAAGGAATATTTGCCTCTAGTTAGGGGTCAGAGATTTGAGCCCCAAGTTGACCTCTGAGCCCTAAAATTTCATATTATTCATTTATAAGTTCATTAGATTCACTTTGTGGTATGAAAGCACAGAGGATGAACATGGTGTTAAAGTGTTGCAATCACTAAAAGCACTTGGTTTTCTAATTGAGTGTTCTGGGTTGGTTTAGGGACAGAATGATCCCTGTACTCTACTCTCTGAAAGTGACCTCAATAGGACAGTCACAGTAGGACTGTCTCTATCACAGCAACGGGCACCATGAAGGAATGCTTTTGGTACTCAAACATGGCCTCTAGTCCCCTCTTGGGAATATCAGAATTGAGCCCAGGTCTGCTGTTACCAGATAAGACAGACATAGCCAGCAGGGGCTGTGGCTATGTAGGGCTATATAGGAAGGAAGGAAACCCCAGCTCGGTGAGTGATCCACGCCTACTTGTCCGTATTTTCAGCCATCCTGTCTCCTAGGGATAGGGACCTAACCCAGGTGCCTGTTCTCACTCATCGGCCAATGCTCCTGAACTGCATTCCTCCTAAGAGCAGAGGTCTGCAGAGAGGGTTGCTCAGAGCTGCCTTCCTTTGTGGGGTCCTCTGCCTGTGTGGCACACACAGAGCTCATCACAAGCAGGAGGGCTGGCATAGGGCCTCAGAGCTTGGCTCTTCTGCTGTGTTGCAACCTCATGTCCTGCAGTGAGATTGAGGCCCTCCATGGGATTTACCAATGCACTTCTTCCCTGGGCTGACATTGGGCTTTAGTTGGCACTTCCTTTGGAATTATAAGTAAAAAAGAAATCAATTTATTTCCCTGAAAGGATTAGTTAGTTTCTAAAGTGACAAGACTATGAAATGTGATGTATGAGTTAGAATATCAGGCTGTGACCCCTACCTGGAATTCTAGGTGGTTGCTGTCCCAGGTGACTGAATCTGATACCACATAAGGCAGGAACATCCATTTCTGACCCTTCATCCTGGCATTGCTGACATTTTTGGAGCACTAACTGCACCAGGCACTGCCCAAAAGTGTCACCTTCATCATCTCCTCTTTGGCACACCTATCTAGCATAACAGTCGTGTTTGTCATCCTTGCTTGAAAGATAGAGGGGCAAGCTGTCAGCCAGGATTTCCACTAACACCCTCCCTCTGCAGAGGATTCTGGGTTGCAAGGATTCAATTCCTTTCCTGTTATTCCCTTCACTTATTATCTAGCTGGCCATACCTGGAACACGAACAACTACAGCTTACCCAGCCTCTCCTTAGTAATGCTAGCAATTTTTCATAACTGTTCCTTGCATCCCTTGAATTACAGAAACAGAGAAATGTAGTCCATGCCTGGAACAAGCTTGCTTCCAGATCAGGGAGAGGCAACAGTACCACACATGTGGGGCATGACCCAGAACAGCCCTGGCATAATCCCCTACCTGGTCTCCTGTTGGGACGGCCTCCCCACTACTGGTTTATGTGTCTTCTGCTGTACTCCAGCATTCTCATCACGACTCCAAGAGCTTCTCATCCACCTTCCCCAACTCCTTGGGGCAGGAGCTGTCCCCTCTTATTCTTCATGTCATTCTTCCTTGTATCACTGGTTTTGCCAAACAGATGGTTCCCAGTATTATCACAATAAATACTTTCAAATGAGATGTGCAAAGTCTGTAAACAGAGTTCTGGAATGTATGAAGGATTTCTCTTGGCACTCCAGACTGCAGAGTATTTGCAGAGATCAATGGCATGTACTTGGTGCAGCCTCAGAGCTTGGATTCATGCTTACCCAGCAAAGGCAGTAACTCTTTCCTCAGGGATTAATGACTGCACTTGAACATTACTTCAGAAATGTGACCTGTATGGAGGACATGCTGTGAACAATGCTGTCATCCGCAACAGCAACTAGACCTTTCACATGACTCCGAACTGCAAAATGGCAGGAAGCAAGGCACCATGTAGGGGAATCAGTGCTGAGTTAGTTGCCTTGTGAGATAAAAGGCACCCACCCACTTGGATTCAGTGTGGCCTCCAGGCAACACTGTCACTAGGACAAAAAAATCTGAGAAAACAACTCAAAGAAGGAAAGCTATATTTTGACTCATTGTTTCAGCAGTGTTAGCATGTAGCTCCATTACTAGGGGCCTGTGACAAGATAGAACAACATGGTGGTGGCAGCATGTGGAAAGGAGGCCAGTCACATGGCAACAAGAAAGCAGAGAGGAACAGCCAGGAAGAGGCCAGAGATGATGTATACTCTTCGACGATACTGTCAGTGTCTCACTTCCTCCAACCAGGTCCCACCCCCAATGGTCCATCCAGCTATGAAGTGAGTGAAAGATTAAGTCAGTGCCTTGGTGACCCAATCACTTCTCAATAATACGACTAATGGGATATCAAGCTTTACACCCATGAGCCTCTTGGGGAGGGGATACCTCATATCTGAACCTTACCATGAGCCCACTAAAGTGATAACTGTTAAATGGAACACAGGTACAGATGTTTTGGGACATAATGGTATCACAGTTACTTTCTCATTGTTGGGAAAAAACATCTGATCAAAAGTAGCTTATGGGAAGAAAGAGTTTATTTCAAGCTTACATATTCAGGAAAAGTTCCACCAGGGCACAAGAAGCTGTCTCACCTCTATAGATCCACAGCAGAGAAACACCACCAAACAGCTAGCAAACACACATAGACGGAGCTCAGATTGCTCTGAAGTCACCTTAGGGCTGGACTATAAGCTCTGCCCCAGGTGACACCTCCTCCAATAAGCTGCTGGCTTAAGTAGAAAGCTTAACCTTAATAAAAAAATATCCCTGAGGCTATAGGGGCAAACATTCATATCCAACCCATCACAAATGGCATGTTGGATTCTTAACATCTTAAGTTAAATTTCAGGAAGACTAAATAGGGATTATAGAAGACAAGGACAGAAGCTGTTAAATTGACCCAAGAAAATACTTTCTCATCAAAAGTAGACTTTGCCTGGAGAGATGTTTTAGTAGTTAATGTGCTTGCCTACAACCCAGGTTGGGACCCAGATTGGATTCCCCAGGACCCACAGAAGCCATATGCACAAGGTAACACATACATCTGGAGTTTGTTTGCAGTGGTTGGAGGCCCTGGCATGCCCATTCTCTCTCCATCGCTCTCTATCTGCCCTTTTCTCTCTCTTTCTCTCAAATAAATAAAAATTTTAAAAAATAGATTTTCAAAAAGTAGACTTAAAGGCATATTTCAAGTAGAGGAGCAACAAGGGGCAAGAATAAGCAGGTCACCAAGGCCCTCGGTAAATAAATACATATAGTCAGGGCATTCCGAAATGTATTCAACTGCAATGAGATTCCATTCAGCCAATGCTAACAAAATTAGGGGGAAATGAGCTGCCTCGTGTTTAATTTTTAGATACTAAATATGCCTTCAGGTCACACTGGCAATTTCAAGTGATCATAACTTTCTTTTTAGAAGTGTAGAGTGGGATAACTTGATAGAAATGTGAATTGTGTCTAAATCACCAAATTATTACTTCCACTGCCACCTCTTTACCTTGGACCTCAGAACATGTACAGCTGTAACCGAAAGCCAGATCAGCGTGTACCTTCCTGCCCTCCTGAGAACCTGGCGTCTACCTTTCCCTTCTCTGCTTCTGTCCTTTGACATTTTCAGATGCTGAGTGAGAACAGGCACTGTTTGTCCTTCTGCATCTGACTTGGTTCACTCTGCATCATGTCCTTGCGGCCCATCCATGGGTTTCCTTGTTTGTTTTGTTTGTTTTATTATGACTGACATTCTGGTATATATATCCACTGTGTCTTCAAAGTGAGCACAGCTCTTTACATAGGAATGCTGCTGCTTCAGGTTTATGTTAAGGGACTAGGAAATGTCAGTTTCTGGTTCACCTCTGAGCTCTAACACCCAGAACACTGAGATACATAGAACATTTTGTATAGCTTTTCATGGAGTCTCAGGGGAAGAATCAAAGCTACATAGATATATACATAGTCTGTGCAGCAATGTATGATTTATTTTCACAACAGCAAGAAATTAGAAGTCATACTAAATGTTCCATCAATGAGGACTGGTTAAAGAAAATTAATAGAGTTCTGCAGGCAATTAGAACCATGGAACAGATGTGCATGAACAAAGTGTGGTTGGAAAGTCCCCACTCAGTGAGGATCTACACCTGCCACTCCATGCTAATGCAGAGCTGATAAAGAGAGAGCACTAAGCATGTCACCGCACACTGAAACGTGATGCCCCAAGCATCCACGTGTGCACAGGAAATATTAAGGAGGTCAGGCATCAAAGTCAAACCATGTCCCATTTGAATCGGGAGATTGTAGTGACAACCCCTTCATATACTTAACAGATTTAGAATTATCCTACTGTGCAGATTCATTGACTTTATAACCATAAAATAAGCTGTTTTTATTTTGAAGAAGAGGAAGTGCTGAGTTGTAAGGCTTAGAGATTATTTATACTTATCAGACATGAGAACAGTGTATTAAAAAAAGTGCACTACCGTTGCCTGCTTGTGCAGAGTGAGCAACTCTAAGGAGAAATTGATAGAAAGTCAGAGGCTTTTATGGCAAGAATTCTGCGGACTAGTGCTTCTATACCTGCTATGTGTAAAGAACCCAGAGAGCTGACCAACTCTGGGGACTAGGCAATGTTTGTCATGTGGAACAAGTGGTGGGTAATCTGAGCAGGCAATGCCTTTCTTGTTTTTGTAGGCTGGTTCAGGAAGCATAAGGGTTACTTAGTCCTCTACTGAATCTGGATCTATTGAGCCCCAGCTATCACCTGGCTTGCCTGGGGGCTATTGTCTTCTTGGACCCTCTCAGAATGAGGGTCTCCCTTCAAGGTCACCCAAACCTTCCCTGTGTTTGTGTGGCACATCAGAGCCCTATTAACCATATAGGGAAAGAAATGTGGATTAGATTCCTGGTTAGAGGACCACCAGCAGCTTCTGACAAATGTGTTCCAGCTGAGCAAACTAATAAATCTACAGACTGTTCACAGAGGGCAGGACCGTAGCCACAGATGCCTTTGGCAGCAGCTTCCGCTGGCACAAGGTCATTTTGCTTTCCACTCTCCTCTTGGGGTACAATGTGTTCCTAAGGAAAAGTCCTGCGGGCCTGCAGGAGACTGCATCTACAATAGGTGATAAAAGCGCTCCGTCATCATTCCATGGCTCATTCAGATGCCCCAAAAGAATTTACTTTCATTTGAGCATAAATTACTGAAAGAGAAGATAAGAAACGATCTGGAGAGAATTCGTGACATCAGCATCCCACATCTCTGAAAGCTACGGGTGACCAACAGAATCACCCGGGTTAAAAGCTATGGTGGTCTTGTCACCATTCTCTGAAACAGGGCTTCTGTTTTCTGGAGCAAGGGCCTTGGAACAGAGCTGTTCCCAGTGCAATGGGAGAGTGGCGTCTTGGACCCTCCAGTGTCCATCAGTACCTCTCTATGTGGACACCCAACTCTTCTGAGCCAGTGAGGTGCCACCTAGGATATCCTGGTCCTCACATTGTTTGATTACATCTGAAAACTCAGCCAATATCCAGACAAGAATTCCTGGAAATTAAATATATTGTCATAGAGAATATAGTTAATGATTCAGAAGATTCACAAGATGAAACTGGAGAAAAAATATCACCTCAGGAAGTAGGAGAAAAGCAAAATAAGTGAAAATAAGAGTAAAGGATGACATCCTAGAAACTCCAACATTTGATGGGAAAGTTCTCTAAAAAGCATAAAGAGACAAAGCAGAGGGATTATTGTTTTAAGTTTTAGAAAAATATCACCAGTCATGAATGACAGGAACTTCTGTGTCACAAGCCATCTGCAATAGACATGGTGGGTGCTTCCTGTACATGGCAGGGTCAGTGGAGCTGCAGGCCATCAGAGAGGAGAGACAGACCAAGAAGCGGGCAGTATCACAGTATCAGGACAGCAACAGAGATGTGTGGTGGCCTGCAGTACTGGTATCCAGGGTCATGAAATTACCACATGCTTAGCCACCACCCCCCCCCCCCCCCACCATAGAAGAATGGATTAGAGACTGGCTAGGCATGGGTGCAAATCTCACTCTTAGAAGATGTGAGAAACAAAGTTCAGGGGAAATAGGAGGTGGAAGATGGGGAATCCAGGCATGTGTATCGGTGAGTGGCAGAGGCCAGGCAAGAAGGTGAGAGTGTAGAAAAGGGACAGGCTATGGAGTGTGTGTGACCTTCACAGGAATACTGGCTGTATTGAGAATTCCATACTGTATTAGTAATAAGGATCTAGAACTGTGTACACTAACAAGTAAATAATATCTCCAGAGTAAGCAGAGACAAAAAAGAAAAGAAGTGCACTGATAGCTTATTGCCTGAGTTTTCAGCAAACAGTAATTTCCCAGAAATCATGTTAATAGTCCATATGAATTTTACTGACTGCTATGATACTGGATATGAAAGAAAGAAGGGAAAGTCGGCTTACATGTATCTTATAAGCATAACTTACATTCTCAAATTTATCATAGTAGGATAGCAGTATAGTCACGCCCACTGCAAGTAGAAGGGATGGTGGAGGGAGCAGTGGCAAGAGTAGCAGTCACCATTAGGAGTTACCTCATGTTGAGGGAGGGCAGAGACATAGTGCTTATGACTCAGTCAACCTTGTGGTATTACTGAATTTGTGCAAAATCACATTTGTGTGAAAATATGAATGACAAATAGGAATAATAAATTAATAAAATTTTCAATTAAAATAGAGAATGAAATAAGCTTGAAAAACATGGATACAGAGGAATATGGGCGGTAGCTATGGGATGGTGTGAAAGGGGTGGATTTGAAATGTGTGAAATATGTGCATTAGAAACTTGCTAGGATGCAGGCTGAGGAGGTATTTTGGTGGGGAAAGGGTTGCCATGCAAGCATGAGGACTTGTGCTTGGATCCTCATCAGTCACATAAAAGCTGCATGTGGTGGTTTGCATCTGTAATCCTGGAGCTATATAGATGGAGACAGAAGGATCCCAAGAGCCTGCTAGCTAGCTTGTCTACCCAAATCACTAAGCAAGAGATGTGTCTAAAAAAAAATTAAGACTGAAGAAGACACCTGATGTCATCCTCTGGCCTCCACACACACACACACACACACACACGAAAATATATATATATATATGTGCATGTATGTGTGAATATATATATATATATATTCACACATACATGCACACCATACACACATGCAATAAAAAATAAAATAAAATAAAATTGCTTGGATGTCTGGGCTAATGGAGGCAGACCTCCCACCTAGGACTGCATTGTGCAGTCAAAGATGTTTAAAATGTTGACCATTGTAATCTGTATATTTTACCACATACAAGAGAAGATTGATGACTGGTTGTAAGGAAGAACAGAGGGGCTGGAGAGATTGCTTAGCAGTTAAGGCTTTTGCCTGCAAAGCCAAAGGACCCTGGTTTGATTCTCCAGGTCACGCGTAAGCCAGATGCACAAGGGGGCGCATGCATCTGGAGTTCATTTGAAGTGGCTGGAGGCCCTGGCATGCCCATTCTCTCCCTCTCTCTCTCTCTCTCAAACAAATAAATAAATAAATAAATAAATAAATAAATAAATAAAAGCTTTTAAAAAAAGAATGGAGCTGATTCAGCACTGAGTTTGGCATCTTGACTGGGATGGAAATGGGCTGTGGTAAAGGAATCAGGGAGTGGAGTTGGTGGAATGAAGAATGATGCTATATGGTAGTGTTGGGCACTGCGTGCAGCCCAGCTGTCCCTGTGGTGGACTGGGAGAGGAGCAGGGCTGTGTGTAGAATGTCAGTGGCACCACAGTGGGTTTCAGCAGTACCTCAAAGCTGAGATGCTATGTTCAAGGTGGACCTAGAGCCTAGGTGTATGGCACAATGCAGGTCTGGCCCTAACCAGACCACATGCTAAAAGAAACCAGGCCACACCCCTCGGGTTTTCTCACCAGGATGGAGGGTAGTCAATGACGGGTAAGACCCCCATGAGATGGGGCAACCTAAGACAGGCACCGTTGCAGGTGATGATCCCTTGGGGCCTGGGTTCAACAGTGGCTTGGCAAAGAACCATGCCTTCCAGGGTCGCCAATAATAAAAACAAAAAGGAGAATATGTATGGCACAATGCAGGTCGGGCCCTAGCCAGACCGCATGCTAAAAGAAACCAGGAAGTGGCTTCTGTGGACACGGCGTCCTGCACAGGCCTGGCGTGACAACAGCTACAGTCCCATGCTCGTGAGAAACCTGCTGCGAGATGATCTGTCTGGAGACAGGCTGTCATTGGTCACAAGAAGGGGACCACCCCATACAACGATTGGCCAGCCAAACCCTTTAAACCCCCTACAATTCCTTGAATAAACGAGTTTGCAGCAGCTCACCCACTGCCTGCTTCCACCAAACTCCCAGAGTCTGTGTCAGGACTCCGCGCCTCTCACCCCCTACTTGGCAGAGACCCTGCCGACCCCAACACCTAGGGTCTGGGATTATAGGCTAGTTAGAATAGAGAAGGGGCCCCCAATAAGAGATGCCTAATGCTCATAGAGTGGGTTTGGGTGCAGACCCTCTATGGAGTGGAGGTGGGGCCAGAACTTAGGAGTCTGGACTGCACTGTTGCCCTGAGGAGAAACAGGGAAGGGGCCAATGAGTTCTCTTGTAGTGCAAGGTAAGAGCATGCAAGCACAGATGGCTTCTTGATGGCACAGATCCTCCAACACACTTAGTGGGCAAAGACATTAGAAAAGAAAATACGGTAGTAAGGAGACCCATGAGAAAGAGGACACAGGGAGAGGTGACTTCCTCTGACACCAAGATTATTTGTAGGTGGTAGGGGTGGCTGCAAAGTCTCTGGAACTCAGAAGGATCTAGAGTGAAGACCAAAGGAAATGGTAAACATTTGAAATGAGCCCCAGTGCACAGTGGAGAGAGCAATTAGGAAGGACACACAGGAAGACGGGAAGGAGAGAGGACAGCAGGTGACCACAGGCCTAGACAGCATCAATCTACATGGCATGTTATTTTCATCTATCTGGCTCAGCAGCTTGGGTAGGAAAGGACGCATGACTAATGTTTCCAGATCTCAGCTTTAGCAGAATGGTGACAACAGAAAGACAAAAACTGCTTATCCATCAAGTATTCCTTCACCTTCTTTTAGAGATGGATGAGTGACGAGGGGTTATAGATCTGTAGTTATAGATCAGGCAAAGACCTGCAGTGCACAGAAACAGACCACAGTGAGGACTCCCTGGGATAATGGAAGCAGATCACAGTGAGGGCTTCCTGGGAGAATAAAAGCTGACCATGGTGAGAGCTTCCTGGGAGCATGGAAGCAGACCACAGTGAGGACTTCCTGGGAGAATAGAAGCTGACCATGGTGAGGGCTTCCAGGAAGCATGGAAGCAGAGCCATTTGCAGAGGGTTCACATTACATAATTTCTCTGAGATCAGCTCATCCAGTTTCTCAAAGCCAGGAGACACTGAACAAAATGGGAGCCATTAGCCCTGGGAAGGAAACTTACAGAACTCTCAACAGTACATTAGCAGCAGAAGCCACAGAGCTCTAGCTTGCACCATGGAGGAGGTCAGGGTAGGTTCTGTCTGAGAAAGGACCAGAGTAGGAATCAGCAGGTAGACACTTCTGTCTACGAACCAAGCTCATGGTACTCTAATGGAGTCTCTGGCATAGAGGAAAAGTCGTTCCAAAATCAATAAGTGAATTGATGCACTGTGTGGACTATCAAGGTACAAATCAACTTATTCAAAAATGATCTCCATCTCAAGTAACAATGCTAGTGGGAACATCTTATCTTAAAGGGGATTCTGGTGGATGTAGAAGGCATTTCTGTGGTTCACACAGTTTATGGCCTGTTTTATTTTTTATCCTATGATGGTATTCTATATGATCTTTAAAATGTCTATTTATTATAAGCTTTTTTTCCATTTTTCCTAAAGTAAATCAATCTAGTTTTATGGCAATTTAAGATGATGGAGATGGCCATGAACTCTGAGTATCAGGATTAGGCTCAGATGCACCCTTACCCCTTCTAAGACCTCAGTACCCCACACTGCAGTTAGATGGCAGCTTTTCTGAGCCATGTGCCCTGGTGGTGAGAGAGTACCAGGCTCAAGATTCAGATCTCCTGCTTATGTGAGACTGGACTTCAGCTCTTCCCTGCTTTTACTTTACACCCTTTCTGCATCTGAGGCTGTTGGAGGACCACATTGGATAGGAAGAAACATTCTTGCTTGACTGAGGCTTTGCCTTAGAAATATATCTGTAGACATAAACTTAAAACTCTTTTGGCAAAACTGTCATGCAAATCTATTAGCCAGTGGACAGGTGGACAAAGCCAATAGTGAGTGCAAGCACATGGTATGTATGTGACATGTAAGGAACTGTAGGATAACATCCTGCTTTCATAAAGTGACGAGGTGAGGTGACCTACAGAGCAGGCATTCACAGAACTTACCAAGCATGGCTGCAGAGGGAAGGAACTATGAGTAGGGGCTTCAGCAGATGTCTTGAGAGGGTATAGAAGGACTAGTTGCTGCTCTAAGCTGAGGTTATTTCAAATGGGTACCTGGAGAAATGAATTAGGTTTCCCCGTAATGAGGGGGACACTTCCTAATTAAGATACACTTTTTAATGTTTATTATTATTGTAATTAACAAGATGTTTCATATGGATACATCATGTGTGGCCTCCTCTTTTCGCTCGTCCCTGCCCCCATTCTGTTGGTGACTATCCTCAGTAGGGTTGCAGGTATTCCCCATGGTGTTATATTTTATGCATTGTGGGAGCAGTAGTCAGTGATTTTGCGGGGTGGTGAATGCCTCTAGGCATGATGTCTCAACCTGTGGCTCTTACAATTTTGAGGCAAGGGAGTCTTGGAACAGTAGGCTGTCAGTAACTAGATATGGTGTGTATGGTAGAAACGGGAAAGATTTGCTTAGCTGTGGGTATAGGGTCCAAGTTACCAGGACTTTGATTCAAGAATGAACACTGTGAGTCTGAGAGTTAGGCATGGGTTATGCTAATGGCCCCTAAGCAGGAAGGAGTGACAGATCATTTTAGCTGCTGCAGAATGCAGGGAATGTGCAGTGTGTAGAAGGGGTTACCCAAGGTTTAAGACTGCAGAGGTGAGTGTCTCACTTGGAAGCAAAGGTGATACATGAGTAGAGGGGTGATGGGTAGCTAAATGCCAAGGAAAATGAAGGTCAGTAGGGAAAACACAAATGAGGAGAGTGAGGGTGTGGACCTAGTACTCAGAATGACCCTGGTACTTTAAGTGGCCAGTGGCCAGTGGCCAGTTCGCACTCAGTCTACACTAAACACATGGCTGAGATCTGGTCCTGGCACCACACAGTAGACTGCAGAGACACCACTAGATGAGGAAAGCTCATGAATTATTCCTGGATGTATGTCCTACTCCTGGTATTGTTCAGATATTTAAAAAAATTATTAATAGTTAAGGTTTGCAAGGGGATATTATGGGATAAATACGTAGTTAAAGGACTGCCATACAGAAGCCAACTAACATAGGTCATCTCACATAGTTACTTTTTGTGACAAGAGCAGCTAGTATTTATTTTTTAACAAAACCTCTGATACTAGGTAGTTTTATTACTGTAGCCCTCCTGCTGCATGCTAGCTCTCCAGTTTGTCCATCCTGCACAGTTCTGCTTTGTACCTTTGTACTATGTGACACATTCCCCCTGATCCGAGGTCACTGTGGGCTTGTGAGATTTTTTTTCAGTGAGGTCACACAGGATTTATCATTCTGTGTCTGGCTCATTTCACTTGGTATGATATCTTTCAGCTCTATCCATGTAGTGGCAAGAACAGCAAGACTTACTCTTTTGTAAAGGCCGAATATCACTCCCCTGTGTATATGTGTCATGCTGTCTTGATTGGTTTGTCCAGCTATGAAGATGTAGGTAGCGTCCATATCTTGGCTGACATGCAGTGACCATGGGAGTGCACAAGTCTTTAGAGGCGGTGACATCATCTGCCTTGAGTATACATCGGGAAGTGGGGTCTCTGGTCATATGGTGGTTCTGTTTTTAATTTCCTTAGGGACCTGCATACAAGTCCCATAGTGGCTGTACTAATTTACATCCCACTAACAATACATAGTGATTCTCCTTTACACACCTTCACCAACATTTGTCAGCTGAAAGTACTGCAGTGTTCAAGGGCTTCACTTTGTGAAAGCAATTTCTCTTTCTAAATCTAAATGAGAGACTGACTCTTCCCTTCTTGAGCCAGAAGGGCTCCTGTCTCCAAGTCTGGACTCCATGGAAGTAGTGAGCAATCACTCTTGTCAGTGTAGACAAGGGTGTACAGTAGGTGCCTCTTTTTTTGGTTATCAGTAAATATCTCCATTATTTTCCTGCAATCAAGCTCTCAGCATACTGGCTCTAATCAGGCTCATGTCACCACAGGGTCAAAGCCCCATCCTCTGCTTCTCACATTACAGGGTCATGCCTTCAGGTGCCACTGCCCGTTGAGCCTTATGGACACCTGTGAGGATATAGCTGAATGGAAGTAAATACATTTTGTCTGAGATTGCCTAACATAGGCTGGTTATTTTCATATTAACTTTGAATTTTAATTGTGACCTTACATGCTGTGGAAACCAACTGGGCATCACACAGGCCTGCTAATGAACCAGAGCTGTCCTGCATCTCTGGAGAGTCACAAGCACTTGGTCAGCACTTCTCCACTTCAGCAAATGCTCTGACTTTAGTTAGATAATTGTACAGCTTGAGCCTCATGCTCTGTGCTCTTTCTTGTGAATAACTGTGGCTTGGTGCTACTGGGAATCTGCAATGTGCCTTTGCCAAAGTGTGCAAAGTATGTGAATGGAGTGTATTCCATGGTTGGATGTGCTTATTTCTGTTACAGCTATTCTCCCCAAATCCAGATAGACTGATTTTAAGTGTAGGGTGAAGGCTTCAGAAAACACTTGGGCTCATCAGAATTTCATACAACATCATTATTGTCTGAAATCATTTATTGAGAGCCTGCTGAGGGCAGACTAATCTAGCTGAAGGCCTCTCAAAATGGCACTGTTACCCTCACTGGGACTGGATAGCCCTGCATATTATAGGATTCTCTGCCCCATTCCTGGACTGAAGCCCCTGCCCACTACATGCCATCCGTGACAATGGTCACCATCTCAAGAGGTCACAAACACCTCAGAGTCAAACCATCACTAGTGGAACTACTGATGTGTTCTCCAGCTCACCCTTGTCCCCAAGACTTTCTTCTAGGAGCCCAGGAGCCCATGTGTCCCTTCAGATGTCCCCTCTCATTAGCATATCTCAATGTCAATATTACCATTTGAATATTCTCTCTTCCTCCAGTTAATCTGAATGTTTCTTCCCCCTTACGAGAAGTGTCTGATGATACTTTCCACTTGGAGATTGGTAAATCCACCGGATGTCCTGCTAACCACCCATTTTTAGGAATGCCAGTTTCCCCTGAGGCCCATCAGGTATTAGGGGTCCTAGTGCAATGCACACACATCAGTGGTAGTAGTAGATGCTCATGGGAGCTGGCTTCTGGTGGGTCAGCCTATTTGAACTCCTAGCTGTTTGAGGTACTTTCTGTTGGGACCCCCAATGGCCAGCTAAGAGTATTTATCTTTGACCATTAGGCAATTTAAATGGTGAAGCTGGGGACTTTGCAAATGTATCTCAGACATGTGATAACTTTTCCTCAAGTTTAGTTTTAAGCATCTACATGGTGACATTGAGTCTGGAGAGTGCACTGCCATGAATGATGACCATCTGCTGCTGCTGCTGACATTGTGCTGGTCAAGTCTGACTGCATTTTGAGGTTGAGGTGTTAGAGGCACAGAGGACAGGATGTCCACTATAACCATCTACAATGCTGGATCTGATGACCTGTTGGGCCATGGGGCCCTCTGTTGCTCTAGGGAAGATGGAACTGTCATGGATACTGAGGCATCCACCAACTCCTGAGGGATAAACCCACTGTTGCTGTCATCTCAGAATTCAGTCAACTACCCAGTCTCTCACTGTGGTGATGTCATGTCTTCTTGGCAGTCAGTGCCATGAGCAGAGTTGTAGGACAAGCTAAGATCTGAGGGAAATAAACTCAGCAAAGGTAAGTTTCAGAAATTCCTCCAACACAAGTTCAAGAAGAGAGAGAGAGAAAAGCATATGGTGAAAGTGCTCAGAGCCTCCTGGTCTACTTCCACTGTGTGAGGGAAGTTCACATCAACAACATGGAGCTAAGGACACCAGTGTCATAAAAATGTGACTTCTCTATGTCTCCTGTGGGTGCCGTGAGGATGTCCCAGAGATAACATATCTGAACTGTAGTCTAATGGAGAGGGCCCTCATGAATGAGACTGGCACTGTCCAACTTGTCGAGGAACCAAAGAAGTGAGGAGGAAGGACAGATCTGCACTGTTTTCTTGAGCAGGACGCCCATCCTCTGTCCTCTGGACCCCAGTGCCCAGAGCTTCTTGGTGACCAAATCATACTGCTGCCTTCCCCAGTGCCCCAGCCTGAAGTTGGAAGCTGGTGAGGCTTCTCTGCCTTCACACTCACTCTTGGTGTGAGCATGTTTCCATAGCAGCTCTCTTCTTTTTCCAGATCTATATTTTATGTCTCTCTCTCTCTCTTTCTTCTCTCTCTCTCTCTCTCTCTCTGCCTCCTATGGATGCTCTTTCTCTAGAGAACCTTGATTACAGCTATAGGTATGCAGGCCCTCAGCTACTAGGAGAGTGTGTTTGCAGAGATGGGCGTGCAGAGTACGTGGAGAAGTGACCATCAAACACTGTCCTTCCATGGTGACCTCGTGCTTCAGTCAGTGCCTAGTCATTGGGTGGCTAGTGTCCCACTGGCTTCAAGCTGAATCTTTGGCCTCTCTGCAAGATAACTATGAACATGTGACCAACAGTGATACAGAGACAGCAACTGTGAGCATTTCTGCCCCAACTGGCCCCATGGGGAAGGAGCTCACAGCAGAGTAAATAGCATGAGCTTTCAGTGTTGACCACTTTGTGTGCACTGGTAATATTGATTTAGGTGTCTCCTTTCCCCCATCTTCTCCATTTGAATGCTTGTGTAGAATTAGCTTATTTTTAACATCTCAAGGTCCAGTATAATTGTTGAAGACAGTCTTCTGCCTGGTGTCCATCTGCAGTCAAGAACACATCTCATAACAAAGGCATTATAAGTCAAGAAACAAGTTACCCTCCTTGAAATTAAATGTATACTATGTCTTTTATTTTTATTTTTGCATATTTACATAAGAATATAATGTGATGTGTGGGGTATGGGTGTATGCACATGTCTGTGTCTTTGCTTTGTAGCAGCAATTTGCTTTCCTGAGACAGGGGTCACTCACCTGCAATGGCTGGAGGGGAACTTTGGGTGTCCCATTCCATTACTCTTCCTCCTTGTCTTATTTTGAGCTGGAGTATTTTGAATAATTCCGTAGCTTGGAACTCCAAAGATTCTCAAGTCTCTGTACCCTGTGGGACTGGGGTTACAGGCATGCATGGCCACTCCTAGCTGTTTTATGTGGGATCTAGAGATTTGAACTTGGGCAGTCTCAGCCCTCCTCAGTCCCTCATACTTGTGCAGAAAGCACACTTAACTGCTGATCCATCTCCCTAGATTCCCAAGTCAGTTTTCAAAGACTCCAGTTCTGGGGTTGAGGGTTTAGCTCAGTAGAAAAGCACATGTCTGCCATGGACGAGTCTCTGGGATCAATTCTCAGCACTGCAAGATTAAATAAATAGATAAAATCCAGTACCACTTCTAAGTGAGAGGAACTAGCAGGGCACACGTGTTTCATATGACACTGTGGTCACCCCTGTGAACTGTGTCTATGCTGACTTGCCTAGAGTCCTGTTTCATTTTATTAGGGAGTTTCCAAACTGTTGTCCTTCCTCACATGAACTTTCCTGTATTAATCTATAGCTGTTCATTTTTGCTGCACTGTCATAGTTGTCTCCTAAAAGCTTATGTTAGTTCCAGTGAGAACAGGTATGTGGTTATTTAATTATAATCGTACAGTTTTATGTGATGTTTTGAGTAGTAAGCTAAATCAATTGCTACTTTCTCATTTCTAGAACAACATACCTGGTCAGAAGCAGCTTATGAAAGGAAAGGGCTTATCTTAGTTGCAGTTTTGGGGAAAGTCTCATCATGGCGGGGAAAGCATAACGGGAGCAGACAGCTGGGCACCACATCTTGTCACATCAGCAGGGAGGAAGTAGAACAGGAAGGGCTGAACTATAACACCTCAAGGTCGGTCCCCCGTGACACACTTCTCCCAACAAGCCTTCTCCTCCTAAAGGTTCCACATCCGTCCTAAACAGTACCAGCAGCTGGGAATTAAGTATCCAAACACATGAGTCTTTGGGGGACATTTTACATTCAAACCTCCACAACAATCTTTCTCTGGCCGTTCTTCATTGAGCTTTGGTGTATAAAAGGCTCTTTGAAGCACAAAGTGCCAAGAGGAGAAATGCCATCCACATGACCTGCAGGTGCACCTGTGTGTGCTCCCACTGGCCCTGACCTTGAAACTCAAGGCCTCTCAGTGAACCGCATCTTAACTGTTTTGCTTAACTACAGAGAAAACACTCATTCCAACTATTTGATTTGAAAAGCAGTGCTTAAATTAGTTTTAACTTATTTATTTTAACATTGTACATTGAATGGCTAGATTATATATCATTATAACCCAAAGAAACCAGAGTTCAGTCCAATCAAAACATGAAAAATGTCATAAGGTTTGAAGGCAGGGGAATTAAAGTTAATGAATACATTAAAACACCAGCAAAGCAGAAAGGAGAATTGACCACTGGACCTGCTATTTAACTTTAGAAAAGTTTTTTTGTGTGTGTGCTCTCCAAGCCTCAGTGTGTTTTGTGCATGCTGGAAAAAGAAGTCTGTGCTGTCAGTGTTGGTCAGTCAAAGAAGGAGTCCCTATGCACTACACTGCAGATGGCAGACCTGGGGCTTTGCTCTCTTGGGCTCAGTTTATCTGCTCCTTTCCTTCTTGCTCAGAACCATCTGTGAAGCATAAAAGAATGCCTAAAATACACACATGACGTGCTTACCAGGCTGGGTCTGTCTCACCTGGGTAGCTTCTGAAATTACATTCATGAATTTTCCTGAGGTCAAATGTGTCAAAAGCCAAGCATAACAACTCTCTGCTGAATGGTGATTTCCTCCTGCTCAGCTCAGCTCAGCTCAGCTCAGCTCAGCTCCACAACCTGTGATATGCGCCTCTTCACCTGTGGTCCTCCCTGACCCACGTGTCCATGCCAGGGACCCAATGCATTTGGCACACAACCTCTGTTGCAAATTCCTAGCAGGACTTTGGAGGCATCAATTGGGATGAACAGTGTCTGAATGTTCCTTTCCACCATGGTCACTGTCTTTTCAGAAGGGATATGCTATGGCCTCTCCTTACATCAACCCACCATGGTCCAGTTCCTGCTAATCTCTGCTGAATTATCCCATCCCTGGGGCCTTGGAGTTGAGGGGATATTGTTGCTCTACCTCCATACTCACTGGGGATCCCAACTGCAGCCTGCCTTCCACAGTACATCCTCCTTTCTGTGAGGTGCTAGTCTCTGTCTTAGTCTCCCTTCTCTGATTGGCTCTTATTCTTCCTTATTTCTTACAAGTGTGAAGAATCTAGAGGGTTCCAGAACCTCACTTGTTCCCATAGCTCTCCATCCTCCTTCTACTTAATAATTTGTCATAAAGCCAAATGCTTATAACTGGTCACATGAACCCCACAGAATAAAGAAGTTCCTTAGGTTGGCACATGAGTCCTTCACAGTTTTTGTCCTTACAGGCTATATACATGTCAGTCTCTGTGCCTTAGTGATCTGTTCTGAGACAAGGTGATAATAAAAGAGGTCCCACTAGGGCTCTGTAGTGTGTTAGGGAGGGGATACCGACCATGAATAGGTCTCTCGGACAACCCTTGGCACACACACACACACAGGGAGCCCACCAGGCACCAGGGGATCACTGGCTGTCACTGTTTATCTTCACTAATATGAGCTTCCCATTTGCCACTATCCCTGTCTATACCCTAAAATTTCAGACTTCTAGGACCTTGTGCATTTTCTAAGCCTGCAACACCTTTGTCGTATGTTGGTAACTTTCTCTGGATTCTGTCTCTACAAACAGGGGTGCCTCCTTCCATGTCCAGCCCAACCACTCCTTCTCTGTGGAAAGTTCTTGTCCTTTGGGAACATGCACTGGGTATTTTTGAGTTTCTTGCTTGTGGATCTCTGTTCTGGACTTTACAGCATTCCATTCCGTTTCCTATTTTTTCATGTCCTCCTTGCCTAGTTCAATGTCTTCATTATTAGCTTCTCAGTAGTAGTACTAATGGACAGAGTAGATAAAAGATGAAACATAAGGGCAGAAAGTGGATAGAACAGAAAATAGATATATCATCTATCTGTACTTGTATCTATATAATCTATATCTATATAAAGGGGCGAATAACTGCTGTGATGTAGATGAACTTAATCTGTTGGAAAAGAGGAAATATAGTGGAAATACTGACAAGCATAAAAAGATTGTTCATGGTGACTCAAATTAAGGACAAACAAAATTTATTCAAATTCTCAAAAAAAGCTATTGACTAATTCACATTAAGTTAGACAAATAGAGAGCTGTGGAAAGTTTAAAAATGCTTGGTCACAGAAAAAAAATTATATTACTTACAAGTCAGGAAATGCAAAGCAGTTGGAGGTCTTTCTCCAAGAGAAGAAAGATAAAAGGGAGCCAGTGAATCATGACTGCATTTGCAAGAAACGGTCTTGGGCTAGATGGATAGCACGAGGTCCAAAACTGTGGCTGCTCTGAATAGCACAGTGACAAGATGATGGGGAGAGATTGTGCAAAACCCTCAAAAACCTGTAGCAAGTGGGTAGACACACTACAATCTCCAGCAAGGGCAGAGGTTGATGAGGTGCACTTACAAACAGTGATATCAACTGTGTGCTTATTGAGTGAATGATAGGCTCTCGTGTGTCACATTCTCCACAGAAACCTTGAAGTCAATGTAAGCATGAAGACACATCAACAGAATGCTGTGATTCAAAACAAATAAACATGGCAGCTAAACATGAACATTCTTAAATGAAAGCTAGGTGATACATGTACAAATATTGCCACAACCCCCATGCTTCTGAGGAAGGAGGAGATATTCTTTCAGGTTCTATGGTGAGAGATGGTCAAAAGAAAGTAGAGTACCAAGGGCTGGAGTGAGTTGGCATGGAGAGAAATGTAGGTATTAGGAGGGATGGACTCGGGGGAAATGCAGGTGGGAATCTGGCATAGTGGTGCTGTGGCCATGGTGTAGTATCTTGAGATGCAAGTAAAGACTGGTATTTTTTTTTCCCAGTGGTTGGTGTCATGACATGGAGTTTCCATTTGGCTCCTTCTCTTTGGCTTTGGCTTGCTGTGTTGCTCCTTGCTGTGGGGTGATTTCACAACTAAGAACCTAGTTTTGAAGATTGGTAGGAAAAGGTAATGAGTGAAAGAACTGATTGCTCATGCCCTTGTGCCAGATTGAATGTGCCAAAAAACTTAAAAAGAATTTGAGGTCTGTTAGGTGGTGGAGATATAATAACCCTTTCACTATGTGAGGTAGAGATGCTATTAATACTTTTCAAAATATTTTAACTGCTCACTTTGGATGTCAGCATCAGATATTCTCCAAATTACTCTTTGATGCAATGTCAGATATGGAACAGTTGTCTACTTGACCTGAATGATTGGGTTCTGATCATGACCTAATGGAGATTATATCATTAAGGGTTTTTGCCTAGTACGTGCTTTTTGCTGGCAGTGGGGTTGCTAAGACCTTCCATGCAGTGGTATCCTGGTCACTGCTGTGTGGTGTATTCAACTTTTCCAGCACACCTCTGATTCTCAGAACAGCCTACAAGATTGAGAAGTGGGATGTCCACACTTTTATTTTTATGATGAGGGGATGGCATTCCAGCAACCCTAAGTTACATGCCAGAGTCAACCCCATCCCCACACCTTGTCCCTTCCATAGATACAGGACCAATGGCACTGCAGGTCACCCAGTATCCACCAGGCAGCTTCATTAGTAAAGGGGCAATGTTCTGTGCAAGCTCAGGACTGCATGTGGCATGAGAGGAGCAAGGCTGGGAGCTGAATCTGTTTCTGTCAGACAGGCCCAACAGCCTTTCTGAGTCCTCTGTGTACAGACACGTGTTCCAATGGAAATCTGATCTCTGCCATAGCAGCACCAAATCAAGAGCAGACTCTGATTTTCCCTGCAGTGCACTCACACCAATGCTTCTGCCTGCCAGATTTGGGAGGAGGGGTCTAACACCATCTTTCAGCTATAAAGCTACTAGCACATACACTCTAATTCAATTAAAATGTCAACTCCATACATTGTGTTGCTAGGCCACACAAGTCAACCCCACTTCAGATGCTACCCTATCGAGCCTGGCTCCCACATCTGACCTTTCAGTTATCAGTGGGGTTCTCACAACCCTCTGCAAGGCACATAGTTTCTACAGTGGCTCTCAGACTTCAGAGGACACTGCTTATGTTCAGGGTTTGTATGGAGACTTCATAAACATGATGGGTAGAATGCTTGGTCACTTTTGTTGTTGTTTTTGTTTTTGTTGTGGTGACCTGGAATTCACTATGTAGTCTCAGGGTGGCCTTGAACTCATGTAGTCACCTACCTCTGCCTTCCAAGTGCTGGAATTAAAGGCATGCACCACCACGCCCAGCCCTTGGTCACTTTTTAAATATGTGTGTGCATGTGTCCATGTTATGAATGTGCAATTGTATGTGTGTAGACACACAGCATATATAAATGAATTTTGTATATGTATATATACATGTGGAGCTCAGAGGACATGTTCAGGAATCCTATTCATTTTTGGAGGAGGACAGGACCTCTCATTGATCTGGAGCTTAGCAATTAGCCTAGATTGGCTGGCCAGTGAGCCCCAGAGATTCATCTGTCTCTGCCAACCAGTTCTAGGATTACAGACATGTGCTGCCATACCTGATATTTTTACAAGTGTACTGGGGATCGAACTCAGGTCTTTATGATTGTGAGGCAAGTATTTTACTGGTTGAGATGTCTCCCCAGCCCCAGATGTGTTGTACTTAATCACCAAGGTGAAGATATTTAGGCCATTCCAACAATACAGATAAGTGTAAGTCATTAAGGGTATCTATTTTAAGATAATGAATGAATAATTAAACCTCTGAAGCTGAGGCTGAGCCCCACAGTAGTAGTTTCAGCTATCTTTTGTAGTACAGCCATCAGAGGCTTAATTTTTTTTCAATCATAAATGCAGGTGAGCAGAGTTTGTAGTCACTGTCCTTATCACTGCCTATTACCATTTGTCTTCATTCCCAGAGCCAGGTCATTGAATGAGATTAGCCAAGAAACTCATGTGGGGAGCTTAATCATGGGAATTCAGATCTGCTTCTTTTGCCACATCCTCCACCTCTTTCTGGTTCACTGAGGTCTGACCAATTTGGCCCTCCTGCCTTACTGGTCACCATTTCCTGCACCGCTGTCCCCCAACCAGCTTGGCTTGTTGAGGTGCGGATGCATTCAAGCCTAATGTCATGTTATCCTATTGAAGCACTGACCCTGAGCTGTTCAGAAGGCTAAGCCATCAGTGAAGCCATCATGATTTGGGGTGATAGAGGCTGGCAAGATGCTTTTCTCTTGTTGAACGCTCAGAAAAAATTGAGTTCAAAGTGGCTGTAAATATTGCCGACAAGCACATAGGAACTGTTTGTAGAGAGAAAGGTGGATGGGAAAGTTGTCACCGACCTGGCAACAGGAGCAGTTCGCCCATGTGATAGAGGAAGTCCTGTAAGCTAATGGCTCACAAAGTGATGCCCACCCAGTCAGTGCACTCAGTCCCCAGAGGAGGCACGTTAGGAAAGCAGAAATACAGTGGGTCAAAAAGAACCCAAATGAACAAGCAGCATTGAAAACTCTCTTATAATAAACTCATATGACTTAAATGAGTTCAGCAGAAATAGCAGCTGATCAATTCCAAGCTCACTCCAAGGAGCTAGTTGCTTAGAACTGTCCCTGTTTTACTGTTGACCTTTTTTTAATCAGAGTGTCAATGCTAATGTCCTGATAACCAGAGGGATGCTACATAAAGGGTCCCATCACTGGAGAAGAGCCAAACCCGCAGCCTGAAGATGTTTATTTCTTTTGCTCAAATGGGGTGAATTCTGGAAGGTTGGCTATGGTGAATTCTGGAAAGGCTGAGCATTTTGCAGAAGAAGGAGAGTTGCAGCTGACAGTCTCACTCTAGTCCAGGCTGACCTGGAATTCATATGTAGTCTCAGGGTAGCCTCCCAAGTGCTGGGATTAAAGGCGTGTGCCACCACACCCATCTGGTTCTGGTTTTTAAACTCCAAGGGGAGGGTCAGGGAGATGGCTGAGTGGGTAAAGTGATGCTGCACCAACAGGAAACCTGAGTTTGGATCCCCAGAACCATGTAAAAGCCAGGTGTGGTGGTAGGCACACTTATCAGCCCAGTCCTGGAAGGCAAAGATAGGGAATCCTTGGAGCTTGCTGGCTAGCTAGTCCAGCTCAATGGGTGAGTTATAGGCTTTGATGGGAGACAACAAAAGATGGAGATTGAGTAAGATACTCAACATCGACCTCTGGCTTACACACACATGCCAACACTTGTGCCTATGCAAAAAAAAAAAAAAAAAAAAAAAGTCAATGAGACCTAAATTTTTGTTAAAATATATGTACTGAGTTCTTGCTATGTGAAAGGACCCTTTGTAGACACTTTATTTATCAAAAGGTGTTCTTTTTTGTGCAGTGCTGATAGAAGCCACCTCATTGGGCACATGCTACAGAAGTGATCCAGTACAGAGCACATCCTCCTCCCTGGCCAGCTGGGGATTTGGAGTGTTATAGTTTCTTCATGAAATGACAAAATATAAAGGTCTCAGTTCTTCCTATGCATTTAATGAAATATTACTGAGCCTCACAATGGAAGAAAATTCTAATACTCTATATGACATGGGTAAGCCTTGAGGACATGGGGCTTACAGATACAAGCCAGGACAGGAAGATAGATACTGTAATATTATAATATAGTTCCATCACACTTGGAACATAGAGAAAGAAGTCAGCAGTATGAGATAGGAAAGAGGATGGAATGCTATGAGTGAGGGAGGAGAAGGAGGAGCTATCATTTCATGTCTGCAAGATGAAAAGTATGGAAATGAGTCATGGAAACAGCCGTACTGCTCTATGGATATATTAGATAATAGTGACCTGTCACCTGACACAACCTGAGGGGTTGTTTGCTAGAATTAGAAATAAATCATGAACACGAACACTTAAGTTGTTAGTACATATCTACAGTACTTTGAGGAACAAAGTGTTGTTAAGTTGTATTTTGGCACTGAGCAAGATAAGGGGTTTTCAGTGATAAATTGCACCTAACTAGAGGGTCAATCAGGATAACCATGAATTCAGCCCTTGCCCTGACTTCAGTCATGCTACAGTGTGTGTGCTTACTTTAAAAAGCCACACCTGCTACAGAGTAGGCTTGATAAATCCCTGGTTTGTGTATGATCTGCATCCTTTGGAGATTTGACAAGAGATGTGTGGCTGCTATGCTGCTGGGCAGCATAGCCAGTGATGTCTGTAATTCCAGAAGGCAAAGTGAGCAGGACTGAAAGATGTCTGGTGGGCACAGCATGCCCTGAGAATCTGATAGTGGGGACATCCCTGCAGCACCTTGAGATGCTGACCTGTACCAGTAGATAGTGGCCCTTCTGTTTTCCCAGCTGCCTTGAGCCTGCTCTGTGTGGGCATGACCTACACCACAGCTGTGCCCTGAATAACTGAGGCTATGGTTCCTGCTCTGCATTAGTGTGTGGTCCTTGGAGCCAGTGAACCCCAGACAAGCACTTCTGGGCACTGTAATAGGATAAAACCTCAGTGCAACAATTACAGGACAAGATTTCAGATGTCAAAGCCCCAGACCTAGAAATGGCCAGACATCCACCAGTTCAGTGACATACAGAGAATGCATACCCAAGCCTTGGGAAGCCCCAGACTCAGGGTCAGAAGCAAGGGGAATGGAAACCAGGAATAAAGCAAACCTGCTAGACCTGAGGCAGGGCTTCCACACATCAATAGACATGGTGACCAGCTCAAGGAAAGCCACCTCCCATCTAAAAGCCTGACATGAGGGGTCCCTAGCATGAACCACCAGAATAAGAGCTTGGCTGTCTGGAGGGAGCATCCCATCAACTCAGGGGCAGCCAAGGCCAGCATTACACAGTGGGGCAGCCTTCCTTCTGAAAGAAAGCTCAGCACAGACAGTGAGAGAAGCATAGCCATCAAGTGCCTTGTCTACTGAGGACTCCTGCAAAAAGGTATGGATGGACATCACAGCCATCAAACATAAAGTGAGGTGATGGGGAAAGGCAGAAGTGGATCAGGAGTGGACCAAGGAAGCTATGAGCTTAACAAACAAGGTGCTGGGACTTGAATGCAGGACATTTCCTGGGAAGGGGATTCTAGGTTACACACTAGAATATATCTGAGAAACATAAGGAAGTGAAGTATGTGGGTCAAAACTAAGAAAGGGGGAGGAAAGTGCAGATTCCAGCAGGTGGCAGGAAATCTGGAAGTAGGCTCTGGGGAGGGATAAGACATCCTCCTATGACTGAATGAAAAGGCCATAGAACAATCCAGCCAGAATCCATGGGCATTTGGCCAAATACATTTGTGATATAGAGAATACCAGGTGGACAGGCAGGAACCCACAAAGGATCAGAACAGGCTGACCACAGATTCTCCTTCTCAGTGATGGGTGCGAAGAGGGCCAGATGACAGCTGAGGGGAAAATGAACTTCCATCCTAAGAGTTCACATCTGCAGGGAAAGGCAGTTATAGTAGAAATATATAGCCACAGGTTTAGAGAAAATAAATAATATGATGTAAGTCAAACTATTAAAAGTTAAAATAAAAATTTGAATGCTCACTTGAATAATCAAAAGTGACTTCAGGAGGTAAAGGTGTTGCGATCCTTTCCACTTCAAGACAAATGTTACTACAGAAAAAAGTCAAAAAGATAATAAATATAACATAAAATTGCACATTCAGTGAGAAATGAACCAGTATGCTCCTTAAAACACCATGCTACATTCTGTAAAATAAGATGAAGATGACATTTGGACAATTGCAGAATTGTGTTTTCTAAGAAACAAATAGCATACAAAAACCTGGAAGATTTTGGCAACAGAATGACAAAAGTAATTTGATAAGTATATATATCAACAAGTATAGAACAAGTATTCTTTAATCTGCTTACAGAAACAATACAAAGAAACCCCATGTGATGAGTGACTATGGGAAATTACTAGTCAGAGCTGAGGTCATGGGTCCTCCTTGACAGAGTTAAGGTTAGAGGTTGTTTGGCATTTAGGTACTAGTTGGTAAAGTCCCCAGTGAGAGTTTATTTGGTGGTATGTGGTGAGTGAATTCTTTAGGGGGAGGTTGTTTATTTCTGATCGGTAGAGCCCTGATCATTGCTCAGTTGTTAGTTCCCAGTTGGTCGATTTTCGTTGCATCTCCAGTTGGGAGAGCCCTGTTCATTGGTTAGTTGTCAGTTTCTGGTTGTTGAAGTCTGGTTAGAAGCTAGCTGAAGGTTTCTGTTGGTGAAGCTTTCTTTCACTCTCTCCACTGAGCTTTGCTTACACAGTAGCATCTTCATGCATTGGGACCATACTAGCTTAATGGTACCCCCGTTATATTTTCTACACTGCGATCTCCACCATCCGTCATGAATACACGAGCTCAAAACCATCTCATTCATAGTTGTGGTTCAGGACCAAACCCAGTCCTAGAGACATAGGAAGCAGTGGATGAACATTCGGGGGTGAAACCCTGGGTTCATTTTCTGATATCGTATGGATTGAAAATTATGCCTTGATGTGGAATGCATCCCCTTTGTGAAATTTACAGGGTAACAACTTACCGAAGACTCATTTCTAAGGGCAATCTTCTGCAGCCACCAAGATGATGCAGCTGCCTCATGAAATAGGGGATCAGTTTTATGCATAGAGTGAATGTTGTGGCATGACAGGAAGGTGGCAGGTATCCCAGGACTTCTCTAGAAAGCTCCTTCTCCAAGTCTCATGTCTGGGTTTCTGTGTCCATGATGAGGCATATTCAGTGAATGTTTCCTCACACCCTCCTGCCAAGGTTGAGGAGCCCCAGCCTGTGTCCTTTAAGAGATGATTCAAACCTTGTGCATCCTATCTGCCGGGGCATTGACCATGGAGTCAAGCTGCATACTGAGAACTCTTTACAATGCATGCACTTGGCCTTCTCTTTAATTTTGAGACATTTAGCAGAAAACCTTGTACCACAGAATGAAAACAGACGGGGAGAATGAGTGCATACACAAAAAAATGTAATTCATTTTTAATGAGAACAGTTATGTTACGGTGGGTAAAATAAACCATGCAATAGAATTTTGCCCTTTGGGTAATGTTATGGCTCATTAATGGGTTTCAGTGCTCACTTTCAAAATGACATTCTTGGCAAAAAGATTTTAATCCCTATGTGTTATCAATGATCTGTGAGTCCTTTGGTTGGATTTTAATTTAGATTATAAATAAGCTTTTGAAATCATCCTTGCTGAAAATAAGAAGGAAATAATAATACAGGCTAAATATTAAGAGGCTCATTACTTCCAATAGAGGAGTTACGTAGACACATTCATGTTGTGTGTGTTTCCTCAAATACAAGGAGAGAAGAACCTTTTCTCTAAGGTCACTTTGGGCAGATATCTGAAGCTAAGGGCTGAAGGTGGTAGATAGGCTGCTAGCTGTTCAGGAAGCTGGATCCATATATCCTGTAGCATCAGCGCCTCCAGGAGACCCGTTTCCTCTGGGTGATATCTCTGATTAAAATGAAGAGCACGGCATGAATCTGACAAGGGAAGCCTCTTCTTGTAGTTGTAGATGGAGAAAAGGTGCCCTGCATCCTCCACTCTGCTGAACAACATCCATAAGGATCAGTGGAAGTATACTTTTCCATTCTTAAACTTTGTTTTTGCTCAGAAATAGCTTTAAATTCCAGGATCCCACAACAATAGCAACAATAATAATGGTTATTAACAGGCTCTTTGCTGGTCATTAAAATGAAAGACAACACCCACACATGCAACCAAACCAGGAACAGCAGTGTCTTAACCATTAGACCCAAGAAGTAATAAGCAGATGGTAAGAGACCTGCTTTTGAATCCTGGCTCTACAATTTGCTGTCTTTGGGGATTTGCACAAGACATTGTCTTTGCTACTGCCTTGGGTGTTCACTTGGAATGCGTCCAACACACCTGCCCTCTTAGGGTGAGGAGCAAAGGAAATATTTGAGCAAAAAAAATGGACCTGTGAACTGTAAGATGGTGAGTCAAAGTAGCCACTATCATTACCTTATTTTAGTGTCCTGTGCTTGGGAAAGAAAACTCTTCCTAGTCAAGTGTAAATTGCTAAAATGAAATGTCTTTCATACACACTATCTGCCACTCATAAAAATTACATTCTGTGCCTCACACATGACTAAGATCATTGTGTTTAAGCCTTGATTGATTTAATATCTTTATTATTTTTTTTGTTTGTTTTTTGAGGTAGGATCTCACTCTAGCCCCAGCTGACCTGAAAATCCCTATGTAGTCTCAGGGTGGCCTCGAACTCTACAGCGATCCTCCTACCTCTGCCTCCTGAGTGCTGGGATTAAAGACGTGTGCCACCACGCCTGGCCCAATTTCTTTATTATTTTTCAAAGACTAAAACTCTCACTAAATTTAATCTTTTAGTAATAAACTCAGGCTTGACT
This sequence comes from Orientallactaga sibirica, assembly GCA_036365145.1. Classification (NCBI taxonomy): domain Eukaryota; kingdom Metazoa; phylum Chordata; class Mammalia; order Rodentia; family Dipodidae; genus Orientallactaga; species Orientallactaga sibirica. The sequence goes on from JAEOAD010000039.1 coordinate 15,352,221, forward strand.
TCCCCATTGACTGTGCTCACTGACTGATTGGCTGACAGATATGAATTACCCATGGTGTCTACGCTCTGTGGGCTCCGTCTCACTATTTGGCAGCAGGTTTTATTTGTGAAGGAACAGCCCCACACAACATAGTGGTAGGGTACCAGGAAGAGAAACAAGGCACTGCTCCCATGGTGAGCCTCACACCCTCCACATGCAGTCCCTTTCCAAGGCAAAAAAGAGGATCTTGATCGTCTGTTGGTGGCTCGCTGCCTGTTCATGGTCCTCTGATGTACTGGCATGCTGAGGACATGACTTTGGTACTCCTGTGTGGACTCCAATCAGAAGACCAGCCAAGTATGGGCCCCTCTATGGTGTTGGTCATACTCTCTGTGGTGTTGGTCACCTTCTTCAACCTTCCTTTCTTCATCTGGTGTCTCCATCGATAAAACAGAGGTATTGTTGTATCCATTTCCCAGGATCTTTGATGCATCCTTGGTCACAAAGCCTCCTGACAGACTAGTCACCATGCAGTAGGTGATGGCGGGACTCGGACCCAGTAATCTGAGCACACTGTGAAGTTCCCATGCATAGTCTTATGATGGGCACAGGTGTTTCTAAGCCTCCCATTCTCTCTTGGCATAGATAGTTTGTAAAGACCAGCTGTGAGATGAAGACAGTAGTACTTACACAGTCTTCATGGATTTGTTTTGCTTGCCACACAAAAGCAGCTGCCAAATTTAGTCTGAGAAATGCCCTCTGCATTCATGAGCTGTGACAAGTCTCAGAAAACAGGCAGGCAGGCTGCTTACCACTGAACCCAAGGGTTACAGTCCAAGGATTAGCCCAGTCAGGAGATGGTTCTTGTCTAAATATTTATTTTCCATTGTTCCATCAAGATCTATGGAACATGTTTTCCTACAATGACTGTCTTGGAAACAAAAGAGATGGGAGGGAAGTGAAAGATGTTGAAATTATGAAACCATTTTTTTAATTGTTCTAAATGCAGGACCATTTTCTTTGTTCGTAGTAAAAACACATTTGAAATTCTTATATTGAAAACATTTGCACCATAATGTTTGTCTCTATTTGTCATAGTTCAAAGCACATGAAGCTACCCTGTGGGCAGTTCATAGGGAGTGGGATGGCCCCATTCACTTCTGGAATGTGGGTCATTTGATTCATGAAGGTGATTTGTCATTCTGGGAGCATGAAGCAGCAAGTACAGGAGTGCAAGGATGGCTGGAAGATTCCCACATGTACCAACATAGTCCAAGGAGATGGGACAGCTCCCATGTAGATGGCCCCACACAATCCAGCCAAGTTTTAATCCACAGACTTCCACCACTATGCATTGAGATCTACATGGCCAGGACAGGGGGAACCCTGCTGCAAGCCCTCTTCTTTCCCCATCCCATGAAGTCTTCTGGGCTTGGTTCTGCACTCTCAGAACCATGGCCACATTGCCTATAATTTAGGCCACAGAATCCATCCATATTAGTTACTTTCTCATTGCTATGACCAAGTACATGATAAGAAGTAGCTTAAGGAAGGAAAAGGTTTATTTCAGATTACATTTCCAAGGGATACATATATTTCATTACTGTGGGGAAGACATATAGCAGGATCAAAAGGCCATCTGATAGCATTGCATCTACAATCAGGAAGCAGAGAGTGAGTAGGAAGTTGGACCAGGCCATAAAACCTCAAAGCCGGGGCTAGAGAAATGGCTTAGCGGTTAAGGCAAATGCCTGCGAAGCCTAAGGACCCCAGTTCGATTCTCCACTTCCCACATAAGCCAGATGCACATGGTGGCGCATGTGTCTGGAGTTCCTTTGCAGTGGCTAGAGGCCCTGGCGTGCCCATTCTCACTCTCTTTGTCTCTGATAAATAAATAAAAATACAAATCTTCTTTAAAAATACCCTCAAAGCCCACCTCCAGCAACCCACTTCCTCCAACATTCTACAACCCTTCCAAATATTTAGCACTACTACCTGGGACCAAGAGTTCAAACACATGAAGCTATGGAGGGCATTTCACACTCAAGCCACAACACCATCCAAAGGTTCTCCTTAAATCATCTGTGAGGACTCTCGTGCTAGTCCTACTACCATTGTTGGTGAAACATGGTCAGCCTCAGAGAGCACATGACTCAGGTGGAGAGTAAATTGCTGTCTCTGGCTTCTCTGGGGTCTCACTGTACTGATAGCCAGAGCCAAGCACTTGGACAGCATGTGTGATGGTTCAATCAGATGTCCCCATAAACTCATGTGTTCTGAATGCTTGATCCCCAGCTGGTAGCAATTTTGGAGGTGGAGCCTTGCTGGAGGAGGTGTGTTGTTGAGGGTGGGCTTTTGGGTTTTATGGCCAGCTCCCCATTTCCAGAGCTCAGCTCATTCTCCTCTCCTGTTTTCACTGCCATGGAGGAGGTGATGTGGATCCTCTACTCATGCCATCTTTCCCCTGACATCATTGTTGCAGTCGGGTTCACATTGCTGGCAGAAATCACCTGACCAAGAGCAGCTTTGGTAAAGAGGTTTATTTTGGCTTACAGACTCTAGGGGAAGCTCCATCATGGCAGGGAAAAATGATGGTATGAGCAGAGGGTGTACATCACCCCCTGGCCAACATTATCAGGTGGACAACAGGAACAGGAGAGTGTGCCAAACACTAGCATGGTGAAACTGGCTATAACACCCAAAGCCTTTCCCCCAAAATACACCACCTCCAAGAGGCTTTAATTTCCAATTGCCATCAGCTAGAGAGACTAGCATTCAGAAAACCTAAGTTTATGGGGGACACCTGAATCAAACCACCACAGTAACGGAGCTTTTCTGAAAGACTGTAAGCCAAGATAAACCATTTTTTCCCCCACAATCTGCTTCTGGTCAGATGTCTTCTATAGCAAGGAGAAGGTAACTACAATGGCATGTTTCAGATAGAACTCTATAGAAGGACTGATTATCTAGCACATACATCTGATTTGGAGAAGAGTGGTTGACAGGGTCAGCTAATTGCACTCACTTCCCTGGGATTCGCCAAGGTGGACCCAAGAGAATCTATAGAACACCAGTCCAGACCCAAGGCAGTGAAAGTGGCCAATGGAACAATTTTGGAGTTACTGCTGAGTCCACAAGCACACATCCAATAAGCCCTAAGAACAGATAGGTGCCTATAATTGTGCTAGATACTAAAATACATGAGTAGGAGAGCCGAGGCTGTTTGTACTTTGGGGATGAAGACACTGCAAACAGAATGGAGCAAGCCAAGCCTACAGAAGTCCAGGTTCTCGTCATGTTCCACAGATGCCTGTGTATTTGCTGCTTCTTACCATACAAATGTAAGCTAGCACTGCCTCCAGGCCCCTGGGGCCCCTAGACTCTCAGAAGCAGAGGGGATGATACCTCTCAGAAAACCACAAGCCCTGAGCCTGTCTGCAAACATAATTGGACAGCATAAAAGAGAAGTGGGAACCTTTTCAAGCCCCACCTTTTCCTCCACATCAATGTTCTTGCAAATAGTCCAAGAAACAGCAACTAACTGGGTCTTCACCCAAGGTATCAGGCAAAGCATGGGAGAACTTTGGCTGGGCTGTTCTATTCAATAGTAACTGCCTGGTGCTCAGCTATGAACCTTTCTTGGCCAAGTTAGCTCTTGATCTAGATGAAGCAGGTGCACTGGCCCCAAGGAAGTCTAGTCAGCTTCTATGGCAGCCAGATTCCATTCCACAGAGGGCCCTGGAGTTAGGGATGGGCAATGAGACTCTAGAAAAATCCAAAGAGCTGTGTAAAGAACACACACAGTCAGATCATGAGTTTTCTGTCTGCCCAGCCCATCTCTCTTCTGTGACAGGGACTCTTGTCCCTTTTCTACACCCAACCCAGAGGCCTCAAAACACTGCCTAGGAGATAATGACAGCGACTCTGTAAACATGGTATGTGTGTGCTGTGTTTTTTCCTCCTCCTCCCTTTTCTTCTCCTCCACCCTTCTCCCCTTTCCTCCCTCATCAGTATGGGCAGGTAGATTCCAACACCAGGAATTCATATCCTAGTGAGATTAATTATTGAGATCATGAATCTTCATGGACACATACAAAATACTCTCTTTTCCCAAAACTAATTTTGTCAGTTCTGAAACAGCCGAACTAACTCCAGCGTCCTGACTACTGTGGGGTGCTAGTGTATTTCTTGACATGAAACCCCAACCTTCATGCCTTCTGACCCTGAGCTGGGCTTCTATCTTATAGTAAACAAGGACCACCTGGTGTCAGGATATTGGAGTTTAAACTTAAACCTCATATTTTCCACATTAACTGGATGGCTTAAACAAGTTCTGTGGACTGTGGTAAAGTGGGGAGAATTCCTTACACACATACACATACCAGGAAGTGTTAACAATCACCACCGTGTGTGTGTGTGTGTGTGTGTGTGTGTGTGGTGTGTATGGGCCCATGTGTGTCACAATGTGAGTATGGAAGTCAAAGGACAACCTCAAAGTTTTAGTCCTCACCTTATGCCTTGTTTGAGACAGGGTCTCTCTTGTCTTGCCACTGTGAATGCCAGACTAGCTAGCTGGTCTGCAATGCTTCAGCCTTCTCCTGATTTCATCTTCCACTTCTGTGGGCATGTTGGAATTCCAGATGCATGCACTACTTGCATCCAGCTTTACTTGGATTCTGGGGAATCCAAACTCTGGTCACCAGGCTTGTGCACCAAGCATTTTTAACCACTGAGCCATCTCCCAAGTCCCAACTCTTACCACTGATTATGATGGCAAGCAGAATTCCCATTGCCTTCGTGCATGAGGCCCTATTTTAAGTGAAGCATTGTGTTTACAAAGTTCAGGGAGACTTCTCAAATAGACCTATCAGACCAGAACTCCTTCAATCTCAGTCTGACAGCACAGAGCACAGGGACCCCACCTTGGGGGCTGGGGAGGGCTCAATTCCCTTTATAGCTCCTGACAGTGTCAGGGAAGATTATATCACCCCATCAACTTGTGTTTTAAATAAGTACCCAGTTTACACATTAATAATGAATATTGTTGGGAAAGAGTCATCACTTTGTATAGATGATTTGTAAAACTTGTAGGCAGTTTCCACTTCTGAAACCAGTACTCTGCTGCCCTGGCCACAGCTTCGGTCTTCCATCACCCTGTGCACTGTGTGCAGAACATCAGAACAAGGAGTTGGGTCCCCTGGAGGGCATGAGGAGGGTGCACCGAGAGAAGGCAAGAGTGCCAGGCCCAGTGTCTTATGGAAATAATACGAAATAGCATCATGTTTTAGACATCACATCTTTACCCCTCTCTTTCCCTCTGATGTCCTTTCTTCAATGCATGAGGAAGAGGATGGCCTTTTTACATATGGGAACAGCTGTTGCCTTCTGTCTCCCTTCACCAGTTCCACTGTCCAAATCAGGAGCTGTTTAATGGGTTGCTAAGGAGTTTTCTAAAGAATGAAATCATTCATCAAACTTAACAATAACAAAACCAAAAAAGCTGCAGCTTGTTAAAAAAAAAAAAAAAAAAAAAAAACCCTCGTATATACAGAAGTGGTGACTCACATAGCTTTTGACTAAGAAAATTTTATTTTTTAAAAAAATGCTATGTCTAAAACATTTTAGGGAAACTAGCTATGAAGGAGGAAATGAGAAATATTTTGTAGAGGAGAGAAAAAACAGGACATTCCTGCCCCAAGATTTTTTTTTTTAGGCTAATGTATGAACCTTCACAATATCAGCTCCTTCAGTAACTCGCTTCTTCATGCATGGACCATGGTGACAATGGAATTCTTCCGATGGGAGGCACAGCACTCTGTAAAGACACAGTGCTAGTTGCCATGGGAACCATGTACCCAGGCAGAATTCAGTTAGATTTGAATGGGGTCTAATACCAACATCCTGATATTAATGGCCTCCCTTGTACTTTTTATTAGAAATAATACCATTCTCAGAATTGTTAAACATCAACATGAAAATAGGAACTTTTGCTAAAATATGGTTGGCTATTTAAAAATAGCTTTCAGTTATTTATTTATTTGCAATCAGAGAGAGAGACAGAGAGAGAATGGGCATGCCAGGGCCTCTAGCCACGGCAAATGAACTCCAGATGCATGTTCCCCTTGTTTATCTGGCTTACGTGGATCCTAGGGAATCGAACTGGGTCCCTTGGCTTCATAGGCAAATGCCTTAACCACTAAGCCATTTCTCCAGCCCTTATAACATAGATCTTTGATAACCATTCATGTAATTACTTATTTTAGACTATTAGTACTATGCCAAGTTTGAAGGGCAAGCTTCCTAAGTATCTTTTATGCAAATGAATAAAAGCACCTACATTAAACTACATTAAATCCTCCCAGTTCTGTGATGTGTTGCTAACCAGACAGCTGGCACTTATTAAAAAGGTGGAATAAGCTCAGGGGTTACAGTTTAAAGCTGTAAAATCCCCTGAAAGGAAAAGTCTATATAGGAATGCAACCTCAGAACAACTTTGAGGAAGGAACGTTTGAATGAAGAGATGTATTAATAAAATTGATGTGCAATGTTTATTCTGTGTTAATCTCTTCATTAAAATGCATTCTGAGTTTTCATAAATTCTGGAAGATTTAATTATGTATGCACTATTTATCATTGTATTTAACATTTGCATAGAATAACATTAGTTAAGCTGGTGCTTATTAAATAATAGAAATGTCTTCAAGCCTCCACTTTTGTTAAATGTTCACTATTTCAAAGGTTTGTTAATTTAAAGCCCCACTTAGAATACAAGTCATATTCAGAATCACTGTTCTGGCTTTTTCCTCAAGTTGGGAACTCATAGCAACAAGGGGCCAGTTTCCATGGCAGTCATCTGTGTGTCAAACAAGACGGCCCTTAGACTCTGGGGTCATAGAACAGACACCTGACCCATCCTAAGAGAAGACTTAGTGTGTAGACCACCTGCTTCAGCCTGGCTCTGCCCTTAGGTCTGTGTCTTCCTGCATCTAACTGCATGTCAGGTAGGTATGCCCGAGTATTTTCCCAGAAATAAGGATTTAAAAACTTGTTTGCTTGTGGGAATTATAGTTGTGATTTAAAATTAACATCCTTTATCATTCACTGAACACTAATGTGTTTAGCTTTTCAAGACAACCATGAATTATATGATCATTTTAATACTGCTAATACATGGGAAGCTCTAGTGTGTGTTAAAAAAATGTTTTTCCTATTGCAGAAATTATTCCTAAGTATTATAGAAAGCTTAGAAAACATGGATGAACATGAAAAGACACCAAAATAGAATCTCACCACCCAAAGACACAGCTAACATTTCATGCTGATATTTCTGGCCCACCCTTCCTCCCACACATATATTTATAGTTACACATTGTTTCCTACTTCCACTATTGCCACTTAATGTTTTATGACTATCTTTTCATGTCACTGAATCTTTTTTTTGCAACATGAGGTTAGCATGCCTAAAATATTTAGGGTCAGGTTACATGGAAATGGTACTAATAAAAAGCAAAAACTTACCTTGATCTTTAAAGAATTCTTCATTTTAGCTCCAGAACAAAACATCTAGTGCTGTGACTTTGACTTTACAAGTGGCATGCTTCAGACTTTCAAACATTTACAATCATCTGCCTACATTGAATTTGTAGATGGAAAAGAAGAGGCATGATTGTCTGTGCCTCCCTCTGCCCTGGTCTCCATTGTGATTTCCAGGGTCCAGAGTCTGCAGTGGTGGGGCTGAACTTAGGTGGGTCACTAAACAGAGCCCACATGAATGGTACTTAGTGATGCTAAAGGTTTTATTCAATTTTGAATGTGTATCTGCATATGTATGTGCATGTTTGTGGGGGGAGGGTGGGTGCACATGTGTGTGTATGTGTGAGTACATGTCTGAGTGGTTTCATGTGGAGACCATATGACAACCTTGGGTGGCATCCTCAGGAACACCATTCACTTTTCTCCTTGGGTGACATCCTCAGGAACACCATTCACGTTTTTTCCTTTTATTTTATTTATTTATTTATTTATTTTTTTTTTTGAGACCAGATCAAACTCAGGTCCTTGTGCTGGCAAGGCAAGTGCTTTTTCTTATTGACAGTAGTTTTTCATGTATATAATATACTTTAATCATAACCTCCTTATATTACTTCTATTACTTTCTCTTTCTCCCTCATCTATACACTCCCAGTGAATTCCTTTTTTTTTTTTTTTTTTTTTGAGAATGAGCATGCCAGTGTCTCCAACCACTGCAAACCAGACTCATGTGCCTTCTTGTGCCATCTGGCTTACATGGGTCCTAGGGAATAGAACCTGTGTCCTTTGGCTTTGCAGGCAAGTACCTTAACCTCTAAGCCATCTCTCCAGGCCTGCATATTCTTTCTTCTCACCAACTAGTCCCTCTTCTTCTTTGATGTTGTGTGTGTGTGTGAGAGAGAGAGAGAGAGAGAGACCCTGAGTTTAATTAGAGTTGCCGGCATGAGCACAGGTGGGGGATTATTTACCAGAGCATGTGCAACTTTTGAAGAAAATTTTCCCTATCCCCAAGCAACCATTGACTGCCAATAAATCCTCAGGGAGGAATGAGGGCCTCGTGCCCTCCACCATTCACGATGAAATGTTGATGGGTCTAATATTGTGCAGGTAACAACAGCTGTTGTGAGGTCATGAATGCTATGGCCATGTCATATCTGTTAGATAGCTTTCTACAACACTCCTCCCCATCCTCTGGCTCTTTCATCCTTTCTGCACCTTCTTCAGTGTTCCCTGTGCCTTGGAGGGTATGATATAGATGTTTCATTTAGTACTGAGCACTGGGCAGTCACTTCTCTCAGCACTTAAACGAGTCTTGAGTCTCCTTGGTAGTCACTGGCAAGATTAGTCCCTTACTCACAGAGCCAGAGCCATCTCCCCACCCATAAAGGTTTTAACTATTAGTAATACTGCCAGATGCTCACATTGTTATATAAAATGAAATTGTGCATTTTCTTTTCTGGAGATTAGTATCTCAAATAATTCCATATTTAGTACCTTCTTTGGTTTGGTTTTGTTTGAACTCTTTCATCTGACACTGTATGGTAGCTCTTTATATGCCTTATGAAAGAGAGGAGAGAAAATGAAAGAGTAGAGGAGAGAGAAAGAGAGCAAGAAAGGAGAGAGAAAGAGAGAGGGGGGAGGGAAAGAGATAACATGCTATATTCAGGTAATTCCCTGAAAACACTTCTCTTTCCCTGGGGGCCCACCTCTACCCTTTCTCCATCACCTGTCTTTAATGTACCCCTGCTTCTCAGACTAGTGACCTGTAATTTTGGTTACACTAACACTTTCACCATTTTCTCTTCCCCACATTGCTGGTCTTTGTCTGTGTTCTCACAGCCACATGGTCACCTTTCAGCCAACAGGTGCTCCCATATTCACATAAATGCTTTGGCCCAAAGAGTGTGCCAAAGTGAACTAATAGTCCTTGTGCCTATCTGAAAACCTTGGGTCGTCCCTGGATGTTCTCTTGTGATCTCTCTTCATGTGCAGATTTGGCTTTGCTCACTTTCCCTCCCGCAAACCCAGCACCCTGAGCTGATGTCCAATGAGGCCTTGTAGGATGGCATGGTAGAGACACCAGATCTCAACTGACTGGCTCATAGCAGGTCTCAGCCATCTCCAGTGTCCACATAGTACTTCTTACATCTCTCTCCCTCACAGTGTCCTCTGTTTGGGAAAGTGATTCTTGTGGTCACCTGATCATGCATGTGGCATGGTCCTCAGGAGAGGCCCAGGCCAAGAGTCACCTGCCAGCCAGACCTCAAGTAGGGATTCAGGTGCAGCTGCTCTGATGGGGTCAGACAGTAACAGAAATAAAGAGCAGCATGCAGGAGTAGGGAAGCCTAAAATAAGAGAGGCCTTCACAAAGGGGACCAGATCTTCCAGGATGACCTGAGGTGGATAAACCCCCACAAGCTGAGCTGAGCCCTCGACCTTCAGGAAAAGCAAGCTTGGAAGGCAGCTGGCACAGCACACATGCACACATATTTAGGGTGGTCAGCATGCTCTGATATGTGCACCTGGTTTTCAGGAGCTTCAGTCAGCTGTGGCTTGGGTCCTGACCCTGAAACCTTGCATCTCCACAAGTCCCTGCTGAAGCTGAACAATGTTGAGCAACTCTAATAGGCAAATATTCTAGCTAGAGGCAACACTGACCATCTAAGGAGCTTCCAGGAGCTGGGTGTGACCCTCCAACTTGCGCCCAGATGCTAAGGTGTTAAGGACAGAGAACTGTGAATGAAGAGCCCCCTGGTAGCACCTGTGAGGAAGATCAGAGGCAGCATGTCTGCAGGTGTGCAACTGAGGAGGCAACTCTCCTACGGGTAAAGCACGATTGGTCCTTGATTGCCTTTACTTTTACCAAGATCACCAGGGGACTTCCTTTTGCCTGTCTCTCTCACAGTGCCTGCTTTCCTTCCCAAACCTCACCCAAAGGCCCTGCACTATAATTTTCAGCCACTGCAGTTCTAAATAATAGATGTGCCAAGTGTTGCAGGGTGAGAAAAAGCTACAAAACGAAGCAGTATGAGGAAGCCAGCTGTCATGGCACTGGGTGGCAGAGGACTTTTTGTCTGATGTCTGTCTCTTGCCCAAAATCCTGAGAGACAGAAAAGTGCTATTTTGGCAGATGCTGAGGAGAGAATCAGGGAGAACTAAGGAAGTGCAAAAGATACTGTTTATTAGAAAAGAGACACTGGTATAAATAGTGCCTTAAATTTTGCTTAAGAAAATACTTGTTTTATGGCTTTTGAGTTAAAGCAATGATTTATAGCTGTATGGTTTCTTTCTGTATGTGGAATCTCACTTTACCTTCAAATTATAAAAATTTAAGGGTTAGATTTCTTGGATCCCAGAGCCTGAGGTTGTTCTTGGTCTTCTGGGAGTGCTTTAAGTCACATGAAAAACACATGTCCCATGTTGATAAGCAGAAACTTACAGAGACCCTCCCACCTGGAGATTACCACTGTTACTGTGTTTTGCCCTTGGCCTGAGCCTTCAATTGTCCCCACTGTGTGTGTTTAGCCAGTGGGCATGCCTGTTTTCAGGAAGAAATCCTTCTATCTCCTTGATACCCTGCAGCAAGGGCCAAAGCTCAATGGACAAGTCCTGCCTGGTGTTGTACATGCATTGTCACATTCAATGGCTTAATTCACCAGGATGGGAGAGAAAACAGTGACCTCCATTTCGTTCATAAAGGGCCTGGAGATCAGGGAATATTTGGTACAGGTTTTGTGCTGGTGAACAGACTGTGATTTCAATCCTATTGACCCTACAACCATGCTCTTGGCTTTCATACCATCGATCCTCTTCTCCCCCAGCCTTTCATGCCATCCGTTGTCTCCTCTCCCAGGACCTCTGTCCTGACAGCTCTAAGTGGTATGTGGAAAGGTGCCTGGGAGTGTGGACTTTAGGTGGAATGCCTATACCTATCCACATGGCTGGAGAGAAGCCAGGGCAGCTGGTATTTCTCACTCATGTTGGTGGAGCTGAACATTCAGGTGTGTCTTCCTCCCAGGCCTCTCCTGAGCACCACCAGGAGTGCTGACTCCCCTATTTCACATTGAGCTCAGTGTGTGACAGGTCACAACGGTGTGTTTGAGAATGATGTCACAGGTTGGGGACATGGTTCTATGGATAAAGTGTTTGCAGCACAGCCATGGCCTGCATTCAGATCTCAGGAAGTCACAGAAAAATGCTGGTCTTGGTATTATGTGTCTGTAATCCCAGTACTGGAAGGTGGACAGAGGAAATCCCTGGGGCTTATTTGCTAGCTTGTCTAGCTGAATTGGTGAACTCTAGGTTCAGCGAGACACCCTGTCTCAAAGAATACGGTGACAAGAGAGTAAGGAAGACCCCCAAGTTTACCTCTGGCTTCCACATTCACTGTGCACATGCACACATACATGCACACTCAGAGAGATATACACAGACATACACCGCACATGCATGCCCATCTCGTAAACTCATGTGTTCAGAACATTTGGTCCCCAGCTGATGGCAGTTTGAGAATTGGAGCCCTGCTGGAAGTGTATTGCTAGAGGTGAGCTTAGGGGTATTATAGCCAGCTTCCTCTTTGCCAGTTTTGGGCTCACTCTTATACTGTGGTGTTCGACCTGCTGTGGCAGAAGTGCTGTCCAGCCTCTGCTCATGCCATCCTTTCCCTTGCCATCATGGAGCCTCCCATGGAGCCTGTAAGCCAAAATAAACCTTCCTCCCATAAGCTGCTTTTAGTCAGGTGCTTTGTGCCAGAGGAGGTAACTGAAGCACACACACAGAAAAATAAAATGATGCCACACAGGAGAGGGCCTGATTGCCCTCACTTTGCCACAGGCAGCATTCAGGTAGGACATGAAAACATGACAATAAACCTGCCTTCCTTGGCTCCAACAGCAGTTCCCAGAGATGAAACTCCATCTGCTTTCTGTCTTTGGTGGCCAGGTATGACTGACAGATCGAATCCAGTAGCCTCAGAGCTGGTGCTTAGTTGGGAATAGCTGTTAGGTGTGACAATCAGGCCGAGATGGGCAGGCGGCAGAGAAGGGGCTCTTGGTTGCTCTGGTTCTGTCCTGAGAATCTGAGGATATGTTGTATAGGAGCAGCCAGCCATGCTAGGGCCCTACACATTATTCAGTAGGGCTGAGCCTGTGAAGCCACAAGAAAGCTCACGAACCCCTAAACATGTGAAGCACGTGCTCTTTTCCTGAGGAGCCACCCTACCCTCCACCATCAGGTGCACTGCAACACCACAGGCATCCCATGTTCGTCAATCTCAGTAACTTTGTGAATAGTGAAAAATGTGACACGATCTAGAGAAGAGAGGATGGATGCTCCACTGATATCACAGGCCACTCAGCGAACCTAGAGGAAGAACAACAGGGAAAGCCAAGCATGTATCTGGAGAATGGATGTACAGTAGTGGTAAGGGCCTCCTGTCATAGCAGTTCCAGCCTCAGCCCTGCCACACATGCTGGGAGAAGGCAAGTGGTCTAGGTGGATGGGCACTGAGCACCTGGGATCTGATATGAGCACCTGTGCCATTTCTTATGTGGTCCTCTGACTATTACCTGACAGAGCAAGTGATCCAAGTCAGGCACCTTAAGCCACCATCCCCCACCTTATCAGTGTCCTTATCTGCTCACTGGTGGCCAGTGTGGGCACTGTGTCCTGCCTTCTGCACTCCATATCTGATCTGAGTTCCTCTTCCTCTGTGCCAACAGTCAATGGAGAGTAAATGGAATACCAACTCAAGGTTTTCACATAGTGCCTGTGTGTGCATACACAGAGTTATTGGAGAGGAGACTAAGCTTTCTCTTGGGTGACTTCAGAGGCTGGGTCTTTTCTGAGGATCTGACTGCTGAGCTAAGTATTTCAAGAGTGCTGTTTATTCAGGCACAGGTAGATAAAACTCTTAGATGTCCTCTTAGTCTTACATTAAATGTTGTTAATTACTTTTCCCCTTTTTGACTCGTCACACACAAATAAGGGTCTGATGTCCATAGAATCAGAGTCATTGATGTAAAGACTCAGGAGTCATCAGCTTGCCTTCTAGCAAAGTCTGACATCAGACATAGCTGAGCAAAGCTGGGAGCTTGCTGGTGCGGCCACCAGAGATTTAGCTCATATTCCTGAAGACTGGTGGAGGGATGCTACCTGATTAAGCTAAATACTGCCCTGGGAGAGTCTTCACACTCAGATCCTGCATACTGTCCTTGGCTTTTAGGGCAGACTTCAGTGTGAAATGACTCCATCTCATTCACTCCCTGGTGAATAGATGGCCACTCCATAATCTGTAATCTTTTAGTTCCAAATTCAATGGGATGGGAATAAGAGTTGAAGCTAATTCACAAGAAATTGGAGGGCCTCATGACACAAAACTGAATGTGTTCACACAACGTGAGGCAAGCAATCAAAGCTTGACCCTTGGAGGGAGTGGTTTTGAGGTATGGATTATTGTCTGCAGTGAAGGCATTAAGAAGATTCAGTATAGAACTGAGAGCTCAGGGCTGGAGAGGTACATGGCTTAGTGATTAAGTTGCTTTCCTTCAAAGCCTAAGGACCCAGGTTCAATTCCATAGTACCCATGTGAGCTAAATGCACAAGGTGGCACATGAGTCTGGAGTTCATTTGCAGTGGCTAGAGACCCAAGTGTGCCCATTCTATTTGCCTCTTTCTTTCACTTTCTCTCTCTAATAAATAAAATAAAATATTAAAGAAAATTGAGAGCTCTACAGATTGATGTTTGGGGGCTAATAACACCAAAACTCCCTTAGTCATACAAGGGGAAAATAAGATTTTAATATTAACTTAATTGCCTCTTTTAAGGTCAGTATGATCTAATTCAGAACAGACCTCCAGAAATACCTGGCCACAGTCACCAAGATTCATCATCTCATTGGACCTTTAAGACAGCCATGCCTGCCTTCCTGCTGTGTGAGCTCTCTGCCATTAGATCCCTGGCGCTGTTACACAGTGGAAGTCCTCTTCACATTATGAGGTTTAGAAGTTTTCTGACCCTCCTAGCATGGGACCCAGCCTTATTTTCCTTGGTGGACTATACATAGGAGAGACCCCCCCTGCCACCTACTGCAGCACTGGGGTGATGCAGGTACAAAGACCTTAGCGTAGCACTTGCTGGATTCTAGTTGCATGTAAGGTTCTCCATCTTTGATGCTCTATGAGGCCAGATGAACATCCCCGCCCTCACCATGGACTCCCTGGAGTCTCAGGGAGGCTCATGCTAGCTGGGTCTGGCATAGCCCTGTGTAGCTCCAGCAGCCTGGGCATACCATAGGAAGGAAGAGCTTGACTGTATCAGCCAGCAGGAAAATGTGGATAAAGCAAGCCCTACCTCAGTGTGCCGTGCTTACCACTGGCCTCCACCCTGTCCCAGTCTCCACATCTGCCAGGAACAACTACTGCAACATCAGAGAAGAGTGGCCAAAATGACATGGTGTATGGCTCAGAATGAGTCCTCTGTAGGTAGAAGTCTTTATTTCCGTAACCCAGAAACTGATGGGATATGGGGTTGATTCTACCATCCAGAGGATGGGGCATACTCATATGCCTGGAGACTTACAAATTGTCTTTGTGTCCGGCCACTCAGCACCTCTCACCTTTCATGGAAGAGGGAATTTCCTGGGAACTTGTGAAGTATGGATTGTAGTTCAATGGACCACAGACATGGCTGAGACCATAGCTCTAACAAGTTCCCTCAAAGGCCCAGACAAGCTGACCACGTGACTCATACTGCTGACTCTTGGCTCACACTCCAGGAAGGAATTCGTCAGGCTTCATCCCTCTTCTGCATCTTTAGATATGGCACGACCCTCCCTTGCAAGAGTCTTCTGCCCCGAACCTGAGCTCTAGGATGCCTATCACCCCATCCTCCAATGTGCCACAACCTTTGTGGATGCTGCTATCTCTGTCCCTTTTGGTCCTTCATGACCTCTGTAGGAGTTTCACTTCCTCACAGCCAAGCTTTCCATTTCCCTCCTTAGGATCACCATCTCCACCGCCCTCTGGATTTTTTTTTTTTTTTTTTTGTCTTGCCGCTTCTGCTACATCTTTTTCCTCCTTCCCCCAAGGTTAACCCCACCACCATTCTGAGTCCCCTCTCACAGTTCCCTCCCCACAACCTCAACTTCTTCTCAACCCCAGGTGTTCTTCCCAATTCAGAGCAGGCCACAGGACCCAGAAGGCTCTGCAGTCACCAGGTACCCCAGCTTTCCTTCATCAGAATGAATGCCATCACCACCAACTCAGGCTGGCCAGGCTCCTCTGCTCTGGTTTTCCCTCTGTGTCACTCAAGTAACAGATCCTAAGAAAATTTAGTTCAGAGAGACCAAATTGTGGTTCAAGTCTTTGTTTCTTATTTCAACAAGAACCCAGTCCTTGGGCTTGGCAAGCCAGCCACACCTGAAAAACCAAATCCCATTCTTCCCACCCTGGGTGGCTCCTCTCTGTTACTTATTTCCAATGCTACAAGCCTTCCCTGCGGCTGCTGAGGCTGATCCTTCATGTTGCCAGTGATGCATTTAGAAAACAGAAGCCCAGAAAAAGTGCAGAACAGTAACACACAGAGCCTGAAGTTTGGATAACTGACTCCTGACTCTCTCTTGAGTACACATCCCATTCCCCCCCACCTCAGTTCTTATGTGTCTTGTGTGGATATCTGCATGATGAAAGGAATGCAGGGGGGCTTATGGCCTTGTCCTGAATGCTATAATAATCAGCCATTCCTATGGTTACTGTGGCAAATCTTCATTGACTACAAATAGAACGATGCCCCACCCTGGGAAACCCTGACTCCACAACATTCTACCAGGTCCCTAGTGCTCAGCCTTGTTGGCCTACATGGATATTCCTCCCTGCTTCAAGGACCCCCTTGTCCCTGGCTTTCACTCTTCCTGAGACAGCTGTTCTGATGAGTACTTCCTGCAGGCATGCACCTGCTCATACCTCCATGCCCTGCCTCCCCAGGCCATCCTTTCCACGCTGTCTACTCTCATTCCCATATCCCCACCAAACTCCTGTGTGGAAACATTCCTTGTAGCACTGTGGCCCTGTGGAAGTAAGATCATGCCCTTCCTCTCTCATGAGGTCTTAGGAGAGCAAGTTGCCTCAGTCTTCGAAGAGGGTGAGTACAGGAGGCTTTCTACATGACTTGAATAAGTCTACTGTCTGCATGAGAGCTAAGCTAATGAAAGTCAGGAACAATAATGGTTAAGTTTGGGGGATTTAGTAAGTGAAAACCTCACAAAGAAAGGTGCTGTGAAGCTATAGGCAGAAGCCAGACAGGGATTGGGCCAGAAAAAGGAAAATGTATTGAGTGTTCTGAGGTGTTACACAAGTAGAAGCCAGGAGGAGCTGGCCTGTTGATTTCAACTGGGTTGCTTCCTTTCTCCACAGGTGACTCTAGGGTTCTTAAGACCAGGACAGCAATGTGGGGAGGGGAACCATTCCAAGGTGTGACTTAGAAGGAGTTTTGTTTTCTCCTTGTTTTCCATTCTCTGTGCTTATATGAAGCAGCCATAGCTCAGCAGGGTTCATTAAAGAGTTTACAATGGTCTCCTTATAGCTGTCTGCAATTTTGTGAGCTTCACTGTCTTTTATTTAATCTCACAGTGAGTCTGGAGTCCTGTATTCTTGCTGTCATTTTACAGAGAGAGAACATGAGGCTCAGTGAGGTAGGGGACTTTGTATATTAATGACCTTGTCTAATACTCGAATAACTTTGATCCCACCAGTGGAAAACTTCATACATCTACAGTCCCAGACTCTGCCCATGCACAGTAGTATCCTATGTCAGGCCTGGCCCTGCAGGGTGGTTGCAAACACATACTTAACAGGGCCCACTTTTAAGATGTCTTACGGCAGGCCTATGGTCCTTTGTGAGGGGCACAGGCCATATGTCCCCCACACAGCTTCTCCATAGGACAAAAAGCAGGACTCATGTAAACACAGAGAGGAGGCTGAGCAGCCTGTGAGAATCATTAGCGACACACAGGGAAGGCAAGAACAAGCTGTCTGTGCTTTGGAAGTGGGGATGCTTGTGATAGGTATGGTATGGGACAATTTTAGAGAGAGTAAGGCCAGGTGGCAGGTCTCAAGTCCCTGGTCCAAGAACTACAGGAAGTAGAAAATAAAAGACAGATAATTCTAAAGACAAACACTGTGGGTTGTGGATGCTTTAGCAAAAGTCTGGGGTGGGGCAGCAAAGCTAAGCTCATGATGTCAATCAATCAGATCAGATCCAGGTCTGGGTCCTCAAAGCTGGATCCTGAGACCAGCAACTTCTGCCCCTTGTACTCCTTAGGCATGCAGCGACCCCTCATCCAGAAGCCTAGGTAGACACTGATGGTCAAGAGCTTCTATCTTGGTGAGAGAATAGTGAGCATATTACCAGGGCTGAGAGGCTCCACCAATGCCAAGGACTGTAGAATTCCCTATTGGGACTGTACTGCACTTACGTTACAAATGCTAAAGAGGCATAAGAAACCTACAGTTCAGAAAGAAGAGTCACTTTGAGTGTTGTGTGAGGTGTTAGAAGAATTCATAGGCTGACAAGACCCAAGTGTTGGGAATAAAGATCGTCTATGGGAGGTGACTTATGTTATAGCTGAAGACATTCTGGGAAGAGTGCTGGAAATTTGTTAGTGACCCAGGATACGAAGTCATCTTCAGTCATGTAAGGTGAAGGCTAGACGCTAGATACAGGATGACCTCCCCTAGGCAATCAGGCCACCAGGATGGAGGAGAAGCTATGGGAGGTCAGAGGAGCCTGGCCACAGGAGAGGATACTTCTCTCTCAGAGTGTGAGGAACTTCTATGTGTTTCCCACAAATATCTCTAGAGCAGCACAGACCATAATGAAATTTATTTTTTCTAACTAGGTTATTGGTGGGGGTCAATCCAATTCTTTCACACGCAAGTCGCAAAATTGAGTGTGTGCCAGTGTGTTGGTGGGGTTGCTTTCAAAATCATTATGTATTCTGAAGGAAACATGCAGAAATTAAATAGATTATTCTTGACTGCAGTCATTTGCAAACTGAATTTGGTGACATCTTACAAAATGTCTCCCGGGTCCTTTGAAAGAAGCAAGCACAATTTAATCTATTCCAGAGACAGCACCCTCCCAGACGAGTGCTCCATCCCAGCTGAGAAGCAATGGAGAAGGCTTCCTTGGAGCTCTAGAAGTTCTGAAGCCAGTGCTTTTCTGTGTAATCAGAGCATTTGTGAGGGTCCCGAAGGGGCACAGTGGTGAAAATTAGCTGTCATCAACTACTCTCATTAGAATATGCAATTGCATATTAGCAGAATGTGTTTAGAATAATCACCAGCAGGCATTTCAACATGCTCCAAAACTGTAAGGCATCAAGCAAGAATCAAGAAAAAGAGAGAGAGAAAGAACCTCTCATTAGATGGTTCACTTTGATTTTGGTCTCCATAGAGACTGGATATTCAGATACATTGAGATATTTTTGTCTTTGAAATTTTTGCATGTCTTGGAATTTGGACATGTGCGCAGACAAAAAGCCAGATGCGATATATAGAGTATGAGACGGCGATTAGAGAAGCCAGTGCCAGGCAATGAAACTCTCCCCAAAAGCAGAAGTAGAGTTTTGCACTGTTGAATGATAGATTCAGAAACTGAATTCTGAAGATGGAAAAACAAAGAAACTTCATGAGAATAGATAACAGGTCTTCACATGCCTTGCAGCCGTGCTTGTGTGTACATATGTGTGCATGCACGTGTGTGTACATGTGCCTTGTGACCATGTAACAAGCCAGTAGGGGCTCAGTCAGTATACCTGGGGTGGTGTCCACATCATGGTCGGAATTGGGTCCACATCTGACATCAGTGAACTTTGGCTTCCTACATACAGTTTTGATTTTTTTCTCTCCTATTTTGATTCTACTAAGACTTGCTTTCCTTCAGTGTATTTGCAGGAAAGGTTTGCCTTGCCTTGAAAAAGTAATTCCTGTGTCTGAGAGGATAGCTCAAGTGTTAGGTGTGCTTGCCACACAAGCACTAGAGCCTAATTAAGCATGAGACCTCCCAAGTTTGACTCCCCAATGCCCACATAAACAGCTGGGCATTGCCATGCATGCTATCACCCCAGTCTTCTGGGAAGTGGAGACCTGAGAATTGCTGGGGTTCATAAATGCTGCAGTTCTGGGTTCAGAGAGAGACTCAGTCTCAGGGAAATCCATAGATAAACAAAAGAGGAGACATCCAGTGTTCTCCCCAGGCCTCATGGGCTAGATGTTCAGGCCCCAGCCCTGCACATGGTCATTTTACCTCACTGCACCCATAGCATTCTGGTCTCAGAACCTCATTCTGAACAACCCTGACTTCCCCAGATACGGAGGTTGAAAAAGCCACCTGAGTCTTTGATATCCTGAGGTGTAGTAAAGTGTGATGGCTTCTACCAGCCCCAGTGAGTGTTGGCTTGAGATCCTCAAGTGTGGCCCAGGTGAGATCGCCAGGGTATCTTGTGCTCCCCATGCCTGGTTGCCAGCCCTGCTCAGGAGCTACAAGGCATGAAGTTGTGTGAGAGAGAGATGGGTGGGAAGAAGAGGAGCCATTGCATAGCCACCCAGATTGGGTCCACATCCATCCTGAAGGTAGGAGAAGTGTTGCGGATTTCCAGTCTGATGAATATCCCTGCCTTTCAAGACTCTTTCTTAAGGGATGAAAAGCAGGCATGCACATCTGGGCAGAGTGACCCCAAAGGGCTCCTGTCCAGTCCTCTTAGGGCCTGACTTATGAATGAGAAGAGGAGCTATATGCTGCTGCTGAGCCTCCCAACACACAGAGCTACTGCTGGCTTCCATCCTCCCACCCAGAGACACAGGGACTGTCTGCCTGAGTTGGGTGACTTCTCCTCAGGAAGCAGGACCCACAAACCCTGGCCTCAGCTAAATCAAATTGCAGAGTAGCTGAGCTCTCATTTTACTTGTGATGATGACATTCTTGGTGGAACACAAGCACCCTGAGGGCAGGTGTTGGGTCCTGCTTGCCCATAGTTAGAGCCTCAGCTAGGCCCCAGATCCACACACAGGACGAAGAAGTTGAGCTGCAGAAGCCCATCAGACCTATTAGAGGTCGGCTAGGTTCTAGAAAGAACTGGCTCTGTTTTGAATATTGCAAAGGGGCTCTTGTTGATTTCATTCTAAGGAGTCTGTTGCCAGTGGTTTTCTCTAGTAGAATTGTTTTAATGTATGCAGTGTGCATGTGTTCATGTACATGAGTGTGAGTTCATGTATCATAGAACAACCTTGGGTGGTAATCTCTATCTTCCTCCACCTTGTTTGAAGTCAGGCCTTTTGCTGTTAGCAGCTGGCCCACAGTCTTCTGGGGATTCTCTAATTCCCGCTTAACATCTCCCTGTAGGTGTGTAGTCTAGCAGATATTGATGGATGGATTCCCACCATGTTGCATTTACTTCCAAAGTGACCTTCTTGGAGGCGTTTTGAACAAGCTGGTTCACATGAAAGATGGGCACTGCAGCATTTTGCAAACAGAAAGCTTTTTGGTTCCTTTGAATCCAAGCGCTCAATACTCTGCCACCACTGAAGGGTGTGTCTTTTGATGACAGCAGTGTGACAGGGCATGTAGTTTATACCCATTGGTTGCTTCTCTGAGCTACCATGCTGCAACCCACAGTGTTCCGTTTAATCATGAATGAAATCCTGCTGGTCTGGCTAAGAGAAAGCCCCACATGGTCACTGTATTAATGTGCTTTCAGCAATCCCGGAGCTCTTCTGAACCTACTGTGGTGTCTTTTTATCTTGCTGGCAAGTAGAGGACTCTGGGGATTAGTGGTTTCAGAAGTGGCTAATTTAATAATAAAAACTACTTTTAAAAGCTCCTCTCAATGCCTGACATGGTGGTACATACCTGTAACCCCAGCTCTCAAGAAACTTAAGCAGGAGGGTCACAAGAGAGAGACCAGCTTGGACTACATACCATAGCCCTATCTCAAAAGGAGGGGGTGGAGTTTTAAAATATAATGTTTTGCAGCAAACTGTCTTTAAATTAATAATTAATATAAAAATACTTTTAAAGAAACACAAACTGCATTGGTTTAAATGAGGTAGATTGCTAATGAGTTATCCAGAATTGTCTAGAATGTGCTTAATAAATGCTAAATACCAAATGACTGTGTAACTGAACTGAGCTGCAGTGGTCCATACATTGACTAGATCATTGAGGGGAGGAGCCTACATGAGGCAGAAGGATCAGGTTCTGCACTCGAGCCTGGGGGGTCCAGGATAATCAGCCACAGTGAGTCAGTGAATACTGATAGATCTTTCAATTGTTCCTATCTAAAATGGTCCTCAGAGTTCTTGTGGAGGCTGGGTGTACCACAAAGAAGGACTTAATGAGATGTGTTGCAGATCTGAGTCTATACCATCTCCAGAAACATGGGTTTGTGTCCTTAATTAGCAGCTCTGATATCCATTTTCAACACTAATAGGACAAGCTGATGGCACTGGGTTGAACTTCAATTCTGATGAGGCAGGTGAGCCTTGTAAGCAGTGTTTAAACCAGATTCACTTTGGGGAAAAAATTGGATAGTTGGTATTTACTGAAAATGGTGTCTTCTTTCAAGCCACTTTTCTTCATTTATGTTCCTTGCCATGTTTCCTTTCTCTCTAATGCAATGCAAAGTTTCCCTCATTTAAATCCAAGTAGTCCACCTTTATCCCAGCTTGATGGCCCTCTGCCCTGCATCCTGAGATTTTATTTTTCCTGCTTGCCCAGGGCTGGAATCTGGGTACTCTCCAACTCTGCTATTTGCTGTTTTCTTCATTCATTCTGTTTCTAAAGACATTTGCATTTCTATATCTCATAAAGCTGCTCTACATGGTGATGCAGGGAGATTATAAAAGATCAGAAGTCCTGTGCAGTGTGATCATTCTCTAATAAAACCTTATATGTTGTCTTCCTACCAGCATGTTTAGAAACAAAATTTTCAAATTTTTAGTAGCTTGGCTACTTAGGTTCATTTAATGTTCTAAATACATGAGCATTTCCGCATGTAAGGGGCCAAACCAACTGTATTTTGTGGTTTCTAACTGGATTTTGCTGTTCCTTTTATTTTTGTTGGACCAGATGCAATGACTGATATGTAGTTGCATTTGACCTTCAAAAACGGCATCTTCCTGTGGTTCAACCTCATATGGCTGTGTGATGGTTTATATTGATTGAGACAGGACTTACAGTCACCTAGGAAATGAGCCTCTGGGCATACCTGTGAGCGACATTCTAGATCAAGTTGATAGAATTGGAAAGATCACTCTGACTACGAGCAGCACCCTACCATAGGCTGGGATCCTGGATTGTATAAAACAGAGAGGCAGCTGGCTGCAGCATTCATCTCCATCGGTGTCCTGATTGCAGACTGAATGGGACCAGCAGCTTCAAGCTCATACTGCCCTGCCCTTCTCCCACCATGCTAGACTGTAACCCTCTTAACTATAAGCTGAAATGTGCCCTCCTCTCTTGAACTGAGTTTTGTCTGGTATTTTGTTCTAGGAACAACAAAAGTAACCAGTATAGGACAATGGTTGGGATTCAGGGAGTTAAAAATTTCCACAAACTGGTATGTAGTATGTACAACTCTGAGTAACCCCATTCTCCTACAGAACAGGCCTATGCATCACACAAGCAGAGGTCAAGAAAGCCAACAGAGGTCAAGGTTACAGTGTGTCCTCACTGGAAGCAGAGTTCTCCTTTAGCCTTAGGGATATGGCTGTGATGTGTTGGGCTAGCAAGAGGACATGGAGTACGTGTTCAGGGACAAGAGGTACAAACAGAAAGGGGAAGATAAGTTCTGTGTGGCCCAGGACAGGATAGAGAGATGGCCAGAATCTCCCACAATGACCAAATGACCAAGTTCCCTGCAGACTCTGTAGTGTCTAAGCCTGCTGGTCCTTCTGTCCCTTCCTAAAGAAAGGAGTACCCTGCACTGGTGGAGACTCTGGCTGGGGCGACATCATCCTGAGCATTGTGACGTTTTAATACACTGCTATGGGATAGGTACTAGTCAACACACCTGACCCTGTTTTGAAGTTCCAATGTTCAGTATCACGGAGGAATCTGCAGAGGAGAATCACTTGAAGAATCTGTGTTCTGCATGCACTTGTTTGTCACTGTCAGGAAAACCTTTAATGAGCTTGAAGTTATTACTTCCTCAAATTAACCACAATACCAAGCGCGTGTCACTTGCATGATTGATTAATCACATGGGAACATGAAATGTAAGCCTAAACGGCATTCATGAAACCTGTCAGTTTCATGAAGAACACTTTACAATTCTATTGTTTTCTTAATGGGGAGCAAAATAGACTGGCAGAGGAAGCTCTCCTGAGACCTGAATGTATATACTGGAATGAAGTCAGGGAACACTTCTGTCTTGCAATATTGATGATGTGCTTTGGAGAACCTGGACCCCAGAGGTACGTGATGACTCACAACAGCAGCATGCACACAGCGCCCAACACACTTCCTAAGCTCTGGCTCCTCTCCCCACTAGTTTCACCTTGGAATCTCTGTAGGCCCCAAAATGGAGTCTGATACTTTTAAATGATCGTATTCCCAGTCTCTTGCTTAAATGTACCATAGTTATTTTCTCTGTGTCCCAGAGGCTTCCTCTTGAGTTTGAGCTTCTCTGATTAGCTGTAAAGGAAACAGAATATCAATTCTGGGCCTTGCATTAAACTTATGGAGTAGATGTGTAGTCAGATACTCGCCAGGACTTCAAACATCTGATTGCATATAGAGCTCACAATAACTCCTTAAAGAGCATCCCGGTATGGTTTCTTGACCACACTGATAAAGATGAGAAGAGTAACGTGGGTCCCTTCACAGGCTAGAGTTAAATTTCAGCCCAGGACTGAATGTCTTCCTCTCCCACCTGGTCACGGCTGCCTTCTGCCAGTGCAGACCAGGTCTGAGCCTCTATGGCGTGTGTTGTCTCCTTATAGTTTTCATGACAGAGGTTTAATTTCTAGGAATGTTACATTTGACCCCTTTTTCAGAGATGGATTCTGTAGATAAAATTTTGTATATGTTTTTCATGTTATTAGTTTATGTCAACTTCAAACTGAGAAGACCTTACAATTTATTTTGTGGACAGGATCTTTGTTGAATTTGGGGGGTATAGAATGATTTTTACTCTGAGGATGAAGACTAAACCATCCAATAGTCCACTCAGCTTTGCAGCCAGTGTGGTTTTTATTCGATTTCTCCACATGAAGTCTTTGGGGCAAAAAGGATGGAAAAAAAAAAGAAACAAAAACATGTGCCCAGTAGACCCAAATCAGTAGAGTAAAATATGGAAAAACCGAGTTAGGAAAACCCACAAGTAGGCTTCCTTTCACGTGAACACAAGGAGGAGTGTGCATGCTGACTGACTCCAGCGGTGCCTGATGTGGATGCAGAAGGAGGAAGGGTGCCACCAGTTGAAAAGAGCACTGTTTTCCCAGGTCCATTGCCCCGGAGGCAGGCGGGAGGTAATACGATCGATTTCTCCTGTGCCTGTCCTAGTCTCTCAGCTTGCAGGCTGACGCCACAGCAAGGGTTGCTTAGCAACAGGTGCCTTGGAGGACGAAGAAGCAGGCGCAGAACCATATCCAGTGGGGGGGGTGCTGGATGCTTCCTGAAGAGGCATTATCTTTGTAGAACATGCCAGCCCCCTGCCCTGTGTGCTGCTGCATGGTGAAACGATTGGGATCCATTTCATCTGTGAAGAAAGCACCGCTTTCCTCAGATAACACAAACAAGCATTGCTCCTCATTTCACCACGGCAAAAATCTTAAGCAACAGTCAGAACCAGCAAGGATCTGGATGAATGGGGAGATCCAGACCCTCTGGTATTTATTGGTGATAACACACAGTGTGGAACTCCTGTGCTGTGTGTATTGTATCACACACAAGCAACCAAGGGATCCAGAGCCATCAGGAAGTGCAGAGTCCTTTCCACTCCATGGTTGTCTGTGTTCTCAGAAGGCCTTTTGGGGGACTCTGGTTGGCTCACCATCCAGACAGGGTGGAAACAGGCAATGGAGCAGGAAGCTTCATTGCATGGCACCTGCTTTAATCAAGCACTTCCGCCCCAGTGGACCTCAGGTGGCCCAGGTTTTGCTGAGCGTGCAGGTCAGAGAAGGATCAGACAAGTTTATCAGATCCAGGAGGCAGGCCCAACATCACAGTACCATCCACCACACAGTATGGGATCCATTTGCTGATTAGAGCAGGTAGCACTGCCCATGGAGTGAGCTCCAGGCCATTCATTCAGGACAGCTTGGTCCAGCCTGGGCCTGGCATACCGGGATGGACAAAGCAGAGACACAGGGGCAGTGGGTGTTGGTTCAACAGGCTGTTTGGGATGTTCCACTCCTGTCTTGTGAGTTTCTATCTTTCCTGTTTTCTGAGCACTGTAGGAAGCTGCCCAGATCCCAAGGGACATGGAAGCACTTTTATTATTGATTTAAGGAAATTATCTAAAAAGTCAGTCTGCATCAAAGGGGGAGAAATGGCCGAAACCCAGGGGAAGGACCCAGAAGCAGAGTGAGTCAGTAAAGTTGCCTTAGAACCACACTTTTCTGCAGTGAGCCCCAGCCACACAAGGCATCATCCCCAGAGACTGCGGGGTCAGAGGACAGAACACTGGGTGCCAGGAAGGTCCTATGGCAGCTTCATAAAGAAAGAATGCTCCTGCTGCCTCTTCCTCCCCACTGCAAATACACTCATGGCCAAGTCATCAGCCTGGAGGGTTAAGGAAGAATGTAAAAAGAGAAATATCTGTCAAAGAGGAGGAAAATGCCAGTTGCATATCAAGAACTGACCCCTTTAAACAAATGCCCTGGGAAAAATGAACCACTCTTCAAAAGAATTAGTGTCCTTTACTTGTGGCTGAACATGTCTCCAGGAATAAATTAGTCATATGTGTGCATTAATGCTTAGCTCTTAGCCAGTGTGTGCTCTGTTAGCCATATGGAAAAATAGTCAGAGGGTCAAACCACATAGTAGGAAAAAATGTATTACAATATTTAATCACAGGAAGCCATTTGATTCCCAGGGGGAAAAAATCTCTTTGACTTGAATACTTTAAAATGACACCACGGCATCAGCAAAGCAAGGAGCTCAAGTCATGACAGAATATGTGGCTGACCTTTGTCCCCTCATCCTGCTCTTGTGACAGCCAAGAACATGGTTTTCTTCTGGAATAGAAGTTTGCCCATCTGAGCTGAGGGTGTGGGACAGTGTAAAGACATAACAGCCCCAAAGGACTCTTCTTGGCACAAGATCAGAAAGCCAGAATCACTTTTACAATCAAAAGTTGGTTTTTTGGAGCTGGGCGTGGTGGCGCACGCCTTTAATCCCAGCACTTGGGAGGCAGAGGTAGGATGATCACCGTGAGTTCAAGGCCACCCTGAGACTACATAGTTAATTCCAGGTCAGCCTGGGCCAGAGTGAGACCCTACCTCAAAAAACAAAACAAAAGAGTTGGTTTTTTGTTCCCAGGATCTATCTGATGGTATCTTAATTCTAACACTTTCTAGAACCTGTAGGTGCAGAGTACTTACTGAAATTCAGACTGGTAAAATTTCAAATGCATGGCCATGTTGTCTCTACTGTTTGTGTTTTTCTGTTGGTGGAAGGGGTGGCAGGAAGAAAATTCTCAGTGTCTTGAAGAACAGCAGCCCTAGACTAGACTGGACACCCACGGTCATGGCTATGTCCTATGATGTGGCTACTAGATAGACTGCAGGGCTGACACTGGGGAAGAGAGAAAATGCTTAATATTTAGTTTTTGATTTTAAACTACAGTCTAAACCCTGTATTTTAAAAATTAGCTTTAAAATAGAGCTAATTATGGAAATGATTTTTGGACTTTTCTCCACAGTGGCTGAAAGGATAAACTTACTGAAGCTTCAGTACCCTGGTAGCTGAGCTAATGAAATTATCTTCTGGTGACAAAGCCAGAGACTGATGGCCTAGGATCCAAAGGAGAGTACAGGGGACCAGATCCATGTGAGGGGCCAGCCTGCTAGGACAGAGGCCTCACAGCACATACATATACTGTAGGCTTCTTATCCACAGCTGCAAGGGCCTTTGAGACCTGTGCTATGTGTCAACGCCTTCCTTTCTGAGTTTCCCAGGGCTGTCATATAAATGACCACAGGCGAGGTGGTTTAAGTAGCAGAAATGTATTCTCTCAGGTGTCTCTGCAAGCCAGGTGGTCAAAATCGAAGTGGTGGTAGGCTGCATCCCTTAATATGCTGAAACCTGTTCACTTTCTAGCTCTAAATACTTGCAGTAACCCTTTGTGCTCCTTGACAGTGGCCACATCCTCCCATGGGACTCTGCCTTCTCATGGACTGCTCCTGGTGTCCATCCAAACGTCTCTATTCCTGTACAAAAACCACCCTCAGGGCTGGAGAGATGCCTTAACAGTTAAGGTGCTTGCCTGCAAAGCCTAAGGAACCATGTTTGACTCCCTAGATCCCATGTAAGCCAGACGCACAAAGGTGAGGCAAGTGCAAGGTCACACATGCCCATTAGGTGGTGCAAGCATTTGAAGTTTGATTGCAGTGGCTAAGGCACTGCCATGCCAGTTCTCTGTCCCTCTCTTTGTCTTTCTCTCTCTTAAACACACACACACACAACACCCACTGAATCAAGGATGCCTTAGTACTGTGTGATCCATTTTGATTTGTTTACTACAAGGACCAAAGTCACATTCACAGGTGTGCTAGAGGTCAGGGCTTTCAATATGTCTTTTGAGCACAACTGTACTATCCATGACACATGACATGTTTTATCCCATGAAAGAGACACACTTTGTAGGAAGTGAAGCCCACACAGACCCACTTCATGAACTTGGTGGATGCTCAGGACTAAAATGTGTCCCTTAGCCAAATTCATTCTAGGAAACAGAAGCCAATGGGCATTGGTCCATGGACAGACAGCACATGCTGCTCTGTGAAGCTGGGCTGGCATCCATTCTGTCAACATGGTGCTGGAGGGAACCCTATCCATGAGTGAAGGGTGGTTTATCTGGGCTCCTGCAAGCAGGATTTCAGGGCCCTGCCATCTTTGGGAAACTCAGACAGATGTTGTTCCATCATGCCCCCCTGGAGAAATCTTCCTCTTCCTTCTCCTCCTCTTCCTTCCAGAAGGTAACTAGAAGCCAGTGCCCACTATTGAAGCTTTCACCGGCCCTTAGATTGTTTTCTGGAAGCTCTCCAGCAATGTGCAAACACTGTGGCGCATGTTCATATTCTGCTATTACCTGAGACTACTTTTAAGGTCAAAGTACTTGCTCTGCATCAACTGTATTTCTACAAAATTCTTTACTGGTTTCCCCAAAGGAAATTAAGCCCAGTAGCAGGCCTTGCTGAGAGCCTTCAGGTCTTAGAGGAACTAAGGGAAAAAAAAATCCACTTTATACCTGTCAATAAGGAATATTTCTCCAAAAGCTGCACAAATAAGACATCCTGTAAGACTCACCATGCCTGTGAGATTGATGTGTGACTCCCACTGTCATGCTGTTCTTGTCTTTGTGTGATCACTGTCAAGAGAGGTTCTTGGTACTAGGAGGTCTATCAAATTCTGCCCTTAGTTCTCAATGCTGCCCTCCAAGTCCATGCTCAACGATGGCCTCATTGGATCCTGTCACTAGCATCCCCTCCAGGAAAGGATGGAATTCAGTCAACGAGGTCAGCGCTGTGACATAATGGTTGATAAATTTTTTTAATATCACTTCTGCCAAAATGTAGCATTTGATCATATAATCCCTTCCTAATGCTTCCACAGGCAAGCTCAAGTGACCAAACCAGCGGGGGCAGGTATCAGCAGACGCACATAATGATCTTAAATATTTAATGTTGAGCTAAATTCCCCAGTGACTGGGAAGAAGTTGAAAAGAATGAGGGGAAGTGATGGATGGGACAGCACCTTTCAGGGACTTATGAGCCTTTCCTTCCAGGCTGAACTTCTGTGTGAAAAGAAACTCCGAACTATTTCTTCCCCTTCTGTGTCTCCACTATCCCATAAGCTGCTGATAACAGCACTGGTACCACTGGAGCTCACTGCCAAGGCCTCATAATTGCCTCTGGCCCGGACTTTCCTCAGGCCTATATGGTACCACTAGTCAGCAGTGACTCCCTCCATTCCTGATATTACTTATTCAATGAGCTTTACACCTCCCCTCGCAGTTTCTCCATCTCTCAGTGAGCTAGTGCTCTCAAAATGAATGGCTCATCAAGACCAAGAAGGGATCAACAAGGCACAGCAGATGACATACCATGGAGGACAGTGTCTGCAGGTCCCAGTGGTACATTTCCCCATGCCTGAGCATAAATTCCAACTCTAGTATTTAATGCTAGGCAAACTTAAATCAGCTCTCTAAGTCTCCATTTGCTGTAACTCTAACATGTCCAAAGGATAAGTGGAGGTGGTTTCATCCAGTGGCCAGGAATCCACTGTGAAGGTGCCATCAAGGGATGATTTGAGGAAGGTGGCGCTGGAATGTGGAAAAAGTGACAAGCAAAGTGGCCCCAATCAAGACACAAAGCATAGGAGAGCAGAAGATGGGGAAGTGGGCTTGGTCCTCCCTACCCAACATCTGGCCTTAGAGGTTGTTCTGGCTTTTTTTTTTTTAAAAAATTTTATTTTATAAGAATGGCAAGGTCTGATTTGTGTCATCAAATTCATTCCCATGTTATTTATGTTAGAATGGCAACAAGCATGTAAGGGGAATTGGGAGACCTGTCACTAGGTAGGAAATGGGCTCACAGGCCAAGAGGACCAGAGAGAGAGAGAGGTGCTGAGTGTGAGCAGATTGAGGGCCATGAAAGGAAGCACAAGGTTAACAGTTGCTCAGTTTCACAAGGCTTCAGAATTTAGACTCTGCATCCATTTTCTCCAAACGAGACATAGGGACACAGTCAGTGGCCAGCCACAGGCTCTGAGCAGAAAACAGAATCTATTACGACTGACGTTGGGAGCATGGACGTGTAAAAGGCTGCCAAGGACAGAAACAAGCCCTGAAATCACAGTGGGACTGTGACTTCGGGTGTCTTAGGGGTGTGGCCCAAAACTTCCATTCCCAGGTACTTACTTAAATTGAATGAAAACAGACACCCACACAAAAATCATTCTATAACTACTCACAACAGCAATATGTGTGAACACCACCTAGAAACTAGCCAGGGTCCTTCTGTGACTGACTAGAGATATTAAGTTTGGAGGGTCCATGCAGGACAGCAGGAGGAGTGAGCACATGAAGTGCAGAGGAATGTGGGGTCTGGAGGAGGCTGGAAGCCTGCGGTGGAGGATGCTTTTAAGGTGCCAGACTGAATGGCTGCTAGCTATACATGCCCCCTCCCCATTCTCAAAAAGGCAGAACAAAAGCAGTGAAAAACATCTCTGGGGTTTTTCAGGGGCTAGAGATCCATTCACCAAGAGACACGAGGAATTCTGAGATGTGCCCAATCATGATGGTAGTATCAAAATCCATAGACCTATGTAACTAAAATGATGTACTCCGAATGTGTAAATGGCATCTAGATAAACATGATTGCAAGGCAGGAAACTTGGGGAGTGATTCCCTCCCAGCCAGCAACAGATAAGCGGAAAGAGGCTTGGTAATGGTCATTTGCTCCACACTCTTGCTCACATTGTTCCCAAGGCCTCTGCACTCGCTAGACTGCAATTTCCTCATTTCATAAGTGGGGTCATGTCGACATCTGAGAGATATTATGAGCTCATAAGGATAATGGGCTTGATCTGTAGACGTCTTTCAACAAATTTGCGGAAGTCTTTCATTCTAGAAATGAAACTTGACAATATCTTGTTCCTCAGAAAATTCCATGCTCCAGCCACAGGAACCCCCAAGACTATGTCTGAGAGGCAACACAGCAAGTAGGCCTGGATTTCTGGGTGTGCCCTCCTGGGCACGGTCATGGGTCTTCTCAGTGTCAGGTGCCCCGCTCTGACGTATGACTAAGGACAATCTGTATGTTGGTGTGATTGTGGGAGTCATATGTGAGGGCCCTGTGAAGCTCTGTGCTTGTCATGTATGACAAACAAATGCTCAGCTGATGTGGACTGTCATAGTCCCTGTCATGGTGACAGGGCCTGTCATCCAGATAATCGTTCACTCTCCTAGTATAGTAGTTATTTTTGCATTGCTGTGGCCAAAATTCCTGACAGAAATAGCTCAAGGGAGGAAAGGTTTATTTTGTCTTATGGTTTCAGATGATTTCTTTACTTAGATGCTTGGTGGCAGGCCCTTGGTCAGGTTATCATGGTGGCAGGAATGTGTGACAGAACACAGTGATTTATAGTATGGCAGAACAGAGAGCAGAGAGAGGGTGATGCCAGCATTCTGCTAGCTTTCTCTCTTCCTCTTTTATTCTTTCAAGGCCCTCAGTCCATGGGATGGTCCCAACCACATTCAGAGTAAATCTTTCCCATTGGTAAGTCCTTTGTGGAAACACCCTAACATGCATACCCAGAGGTATACCTCACATGTCCTAGTGATTCCCAAACCAGTCAAGATGACAATGAAAATCAACCATCACAATTCTATCCTTTGTCAAATCGACAACCAAATATATCTCCAAACTGTAATTCTGTCCCTGCTCTTGTCTTCAGAAGGCTTATTCCCATCTCTAACGCAAAAATGGATTAAGTCCATCTTCATGTGTCCCTATAAGTCTCAATAGTTCAAGGATTTAAGTTCAAGGTCTCTATTGAGACTCAAGATAGCTTTTAGCTGTGAGCTACAACAAAAGTCAAAAGCCAGGTTACACACTTCCAATGTCCAAGAGCCCAGAGTAAACATCTCAGTTCCCAAAGGGAGGCATAGAAGCATAGAAAAGAGAGATGGGACCAAAACACTGGAACACAGCAGGGCAGACATTAAATCATCTAAGCTCAACAGGCTTGGGGATTCTTGCTCCTATGGACTTATCATATACAAACCACCTCTCCTATCTCTTAGAATGGCTGTATCCAGTGCCTGTGGCTTTCCTTGGCAGATAGTCCACATTCCTGGCATCTCCACCTCTATTGGGTTTCACCTTCACAGCTTCACATAGCCCTCTCAGAAGCTCAGTGCAGGAAATCCAGCCTGCTGTATACATGGCTTACCTTCACAGGCTTTGGCCTTGAGGCACGATGAAGCCTCCGTAACCCCATCAGTCTTTCATTCTGCATGCCTGAAATATCAGCACCATGGAGATGGCACCAAGTTCTTCTGCCAGCTCAAACAATAGTCCTTGGACCACAGCTGTAGGAGCCTTTAAGTGCTTTGGTGGCTGAACTCCAGAAAACACTCTCTTAGGTCACCCCTGTCCAGCTGGAGCTATTGGAGACACTCTTTTGCAAAGAAAGTCTTTCAAGTGAGTTTGTGCTTTTACTATGGAGTCTGTGATGAATGGGGTCTCTCTGCTTCCTGAAATGCCCTCAAGTCATCTTTTGTTTTCTCAGCGCAAAGATACTGTCTTCTTATTAATAATGGTGCTGATATTTTAATAACTATGGGCTCTTTGTGCACAACATTAAATGACTTCCTTTTCTGGGAAACTGATTTTAGTGGGAATGTTTTGAGTTTTTCCCTACTTAGTATATGTTTGACTATAGATTTGTTGTATATAGTCTTTATTATACTGGAGTATGTTCCTTCAATTCCTGAGTTCATCTGGGTTTTTATCATGAATGGATGTTAGACTTTGTCAAAGCCTTTTCTGCATCTATTGAGATGATCATGTGGGGTTTTTTTTTGTCTGTGAGTCTATTAATGTGATGTATCAAATTCACTGATTTGCATATGTTTCATCATTCATGTATTCCTGGAATGTAGCTCACTTGATCATAGTGAATAATCTTTTGGATGAGTTGAACTATGTTTGCAAGCATTTTACTAAGAACTTTTGTTTCCATGTTCACAAGGAAGATTGGTTTATAATTTTCCTTTCATTTGTTGTTTGTGTCCTTATTTGGTTTCAGAAGGCCTCTGTGCTCACTAATATACCACCAATGCCACATCTTTATGTGGTTTTAATATGTGGATCGTACTGGCTTCAAAAGAAGAGTATAGCAGCATTGTTTCCTTCTCTATTTTATGGAATTATCTCAGAAGCATTGTGTTAATTCTCTTTAAAGTTTTGTAGAATTTAGCATTGAATCCATCAGGTCTGGGCTCTTTTTCAGCTAGGTTACTGTTTATTACTGCTTTAATCATATTGCTTAGTATTTAAGTTGTTTATATACTCTTGATTTAATTCTGATAGGTCATAGGTGTCAGAAAGTATATATTTCTAGTTGATTTTCCAATTTACTGAAATATAAATTTTCAAATTATTTATTCCCTAATGGTTCTCTGAAATTCACAGGTATCTGTTGTAACAACTCCCTTTTCACCTCAAATTTTATTAATTTGGTCTTTTTTTTCTTGTAACTAATTTTGCTAATGGTTTCTTAATATTATTTATCTTTTCAAAGAACCAACTCTCTGTTTTATTGATCCCTTGTACTGTTTTTTCTCTTTTCCTTCTCATTCATTTCTGCCATGATCTTTATTGCTTTATTTGCATCTACTAATTTGGGGTTTGGCTTATTCTTATTTTGCTTAAAAAATTGAAGTACATTTAATTGTTTAATTGAGATTTCTCTATTTTAATGTAGACATTAGTGTAGGCTATAAGCTATAATCTTCCCTCTTACAACAGCTTTTATTATGTTACACAGATTCAGGTATGCTGTATTTTCATTTAATCTTAGGGATTTTAGAATTTCCCTCCTGATTTTTTTCAATGACTCATTCATTACCTAATAGTACATTCTCCTCAATCACCATGAGCTTGTGTATTTTATATACTTTCTCTTGTTATTGATTTCTAGCTTTGTTCCATAGTGATCAGCTTTCTTATATTTGTTAATTCTTGATTTGTGTTCTAAAATGTGGAATAATTTAGAGAAAGTTCTATGGGCTTCTGAGAAGAATGTATGTTTCCAAGTGTTTGAATGGAAAGTTCTGTAGATGTCTGTTAAGTCCATCTGACCGATAATGTGATTTAACTTGGATGCTTCTTTGTTGATTGATTTCCTTTCTTTTTCTTGGTTTGAACAATCTATGGTGAAAGTACAGTACTGAAATCAACTGCTAATGTGTTGAAATCAGTCTATGCTTTTATATTCAGTAGTGTTTGTTTTATGAAATTGGGTGTATCAATGTTCAGTACATATATTCTTAAAATTGCAGTCTTAACTTGATGGATTATTCAATCAATATGAGGTAGCCAATGTTATCTCTTCTGGCTAATTTTAGTTAGAATCCTATTTTGTCTAACATGATTATAGCTATACCTGTTTGCTTCCTAGTTCTATTGGCTTTGATTGTTTTTTTAAATCATTTTCCCCTAAGGCTATGATTTTCTTTCCCAGTGAGGTATATTTCTTGCTAACACAAATAGATGGAGTCTATTTTTAAATTTTATTTTATTGCTTAAAACACTTGGCAGCTCTGCCTTTAAACTTACTTTAATTTGAGAGAGACAGAGAGGGAGAGAGTATGGGCACACAAGGGCCTCTTGCCACTGCAGACAAACTCCAGATGCATGTGTCACTCTGTGCATCTGATTTTATGTGGGTACTGGGGAATTGAACCTGGGCCATCAGGCTTTGCAAGCCAAGTGCCTTTAACCATTGAGCAATCTCCCCAGCCCTAGAGTCTGATTTTAAATCTAATCTGCAGATATCTTTTTTGTGCTATTTTTAAATATTTTGCCAAGGCTTCAGCTGCTGCATACGAACTCTATATGCACACATCACCTTGTGTATCTGGCTTATGTGGGTTCTGTGGAATTCAATATGGGTCCTTTGGCTTTGTGGACAAGCACCTTAACCACTTAGCAGTCTCTCCAGCCCCAGTACTATTTATTTTTTTTATTTAAGAGAGCAAGAGAATATGAATGGGCATACCAGGACCACTGAGGAGAGCGGAACCTTTGTAGTATGATGCCATCTGTGTTGATCTTTGTGTTGTTTGCCCCACAATCAAAGAGTGCGGTTTGTGGGCCAGACAATGAATATTATAACTAGAGGTAGCTTTCAGTCTCTAGGCACTGGAAAGGTATACAGGCAAGATTTACACAGACATACCTTACTTCCTCACACCATTAACTGCCTATTCCTCTTCTAGGGAGCTAACAAGTTTCACTACAGTATCTCACACAGACCAAATTTCCACCACATCCTCAGAGCTTTCCCATCTAGCTAGAGGTATTCTGCATACCAACACATGGGAAATATTCCCCTGACCCTGGCCCTGGGTCCCAGAGTAGGTCATGCAGTGGGAGAACCTTTGCCTCTAGAGCCACCTAGCTGCTAGCCCAGCAGAGGTCTTTAAAAAAATATTTCTTGCCACTGTTCCAGTCAAAGGCTAATAGAATGTTCTCAGTACCTCTGATAGTAATACCCCAAGATTCCAGTTGGGTTGGGCTGAAAATCTTCTTAGTGATGCATCCAGAGTTGATTGTACCGTGTGGGTATTTGTTTTGTTTGTTTTTCCTTTGGTCTCCACCCCTTCTTCTGCTGGTGTGTGAGGCTGTTCCTAGCCCCCAGAATGCACCTTGCATAGTGCCTCTTTCTGTTCCACTTAATAAAGTGTCCTTTCCATCTTTAATACTGAAACATGTTTTTTCTGTTGTCACACACCTTGTAAGATAGCTGCTCTCCAATTATCTCTGGAATATTCCCCAAAGGTTCTAGAAGTTGATGAATGGATGTCAATCGCACCTTCCCCATGTTGATTCTAAAGCAGTTGTTTCTTCTTAGATCAGCCATCACCATACGGATATGCCCTCTTCCACAAAACTAAAAACTGAAACTGGGGTTGGGGAGACAGCTCAGTGGTTAAAGGTACTTGCTTACAAAGGCTGCCAACCCAGGTTCCATTCCCCTGTACCCATGTAAAGTCAGATGCACAATGTGGCATGTGCATCTGGAGTTCATTTGCAGCAGCAAGAAGCCCTGGTACACCCATTCTCATTAATTCTCTCTCTCTCTCTCTCTCTCTCTCTCTCTGTGTGTGTGTGTGTGTGTGTGTGTGTGTGTATCAGTTCAGAAGAAAAGGTTTTATTCCGTCACTTTATTTCTGGATCAATCCTCAGGATCAATGAAAGGGCTAATTACCTTCAGGGTTACAATGTCATGGGTCCTCATAAAAGTTGAAAGGATGAGGCTAGGGAAGAGGTCAGCCTGAGTTCACCATGTGGTCTCTATAGGTCAGGAGGTACACCCATGGACTATGGGACAGCCAGGCAAGGTGTACCAAGTAAACAATGTCTCTTTATGCAGCTATTTCTAAAAGTGTGAATTGTAGAGCATCCTTTGGTCCTTGTAACCAAAAGGAAAAGTTCAATTTTCAGGTTTCCTTTGCATGTGTTTTCCTCTAAGAAATCTCAGAAGTATTTTTCTTCATTAAAACTAAGAATAGGTGTTTTGTTATTCTTTCCAAGTTTGGTGTTGCAGTTGTCAGAGCTGGCCAATTTTCCTTTAGAATAATAAAAAAAAAGGAAATCCCAAAGGTAAATGTTGCCTTCAAAATAACCCCCTGTTCTGTTAGAATTTGTGGGAAGTAATTGAAGAACAAAACCAGGAGAGTCTGTCTTCAGGAAATCAACAAACCTGAAAAGACTCACACCCATCCCAAGACTCATCTTGCCTTTCCCATTCCTTCGTTTTCTGCCAGTTGCTTTTCTTTTCTTTTTTTCCTTTTTTATATTTTAGGGTGTGTGTGTGTGTGTGTGTGTGTGTGTGTGTGTGTGTGTGTGTACAGATGCATAAGCCTCATATGCACCCTAGTGGAGGCCAGAAGAGAAGTTCAGGAGTTCCCCTCTACCACTCTTCCACTTTAGTTCCTTGAGACAGAATTTCTCACTGAAGCTGTTGGAAGTTTAAAATTAATTATCTAATTAGCAAGAGAAGGGAGAAGTAGAAAGGCACACCGGAACAAACTCTAAATTCAGGCACCATTTTGTGCATCTGGCATTACCTGGGTACTGGGGAAATGGGAATCAAACCAGAGCCATCTGGCTTTTCAGGTGCCTTTAATCCTTGAGCCATTTTTCTATGCCCCTCTTTTTGTGTTTCTATCACATTGACTGATGAGCAATTCCCAGTGATTCTTCTGTTTCTACCACCATCAGTACTGAGGTTATAAGCATGACCATGCAAGGCATTTCTTAAAATGTGCTTGCTGGGGATTGTGCTCAGGTCCTCATACTGATGTAGCAAGTGCTCTTAATTGCTTAGCCATCTCTCCAGCCCCTCTGTCCAGATCTAACACAATTTATTTGAAGAAAAATTGAGGTATGTTAGAAATGCTTCTAAAGTCATAAGTACATTTACATGTATGGGAGGAAAACCACACCATGCCATCCTAACATTATTCCTATAACACGTTAAGCTGCATTTAAAAAAAAAAAAAAAAAAAAGCTACTCTAGCAACCCTGATCATTCTCTCTTCCTCCACGCTCTTGGATATGTCAGTGGATCTATTCCCCTATGTTCTCACTAATTTTTATAGTTCAGCTGAGCACAGCATGTGTATTTTGAGCTGAGTCAAGCTAATTTCCACTGAGACCAGCCTGAGTATTTTCATCGTGTACTTCCTCCAGGTTCCTCCTTCATTGCAAATTTTTGTAACTTTAGTATTGTTCTCACCGCGTGATGCTTCTAAGGAGGCAGTCTCACCCCTCAGTGACTTTCCTACAGAAGGACCAGCCATGATGTCTTAATGTTCTTATCCAACCTATTGACTGTGTTGCTGAGTCAAACTGTGCCCTGAAATCTACTTGCTTCCTGCCACACTGCAGGGGTCTAAATATATGTAAAGACAGGCTGAGTTTTAGGTAACTCATGCAGAATAGAACATCTGCTTGCTTAGAATGGAGCATTCTCTCTAGACAGAGCATTTTGCACAAGTGGGTTTGATTCATCCCACTGGGATCAGGATGAGATGGAGATACTGCTGATAGAGGAAGGTGCACATTTGTCCATACATAACCAAGTGACTGAGCCAATGGTCATTGCCAAGTTCAAGTCTTTAGATGAGTCTTTGGTTAAGAACTGGAAGGTATAGACTATTACACAAACACTCATTCAGACATATTATACATAGCCCAAACCATGTCTCTGGGTGTACCTCTGGCCTTACTGGCTGCTCACCTCCCCGCCAAGCCTGTCTACGCTTTCTTCTCATCTCCCTGACTTTACCTACCACTCATGGCCCAACTCAAGGGAACTTCCTCTAACAAGTACTGACTGTGAGGAATCTTGCTTTTTTTATTTTTGGAGAGAGACACAGAGAGAGAGAGAGAGAGAGGGAGAGGAAGACAGATAGAGATGGGCGAGCCAGCAGCCTCTCAGCAGCTGCGAATGAAATCCAGATGCGTGCACCCCCTTGTGGTCAAGTGCAGCGTTGCGCCCTTGTGTCACTTTGCATCTGGCTAAACATGGGACCTGGAGATTGGAACCAGCGTTCTTAGGCTTAAGAGGCAGGCGCCTCAACCACTAAGCCATCCCTCCAGCCCTTGCTTTTTTTTTTTTTTTTTTTTTTTTTTTTTTGTAGAAATTCTGGCTCCAAAATGAAATGGGTCTTCAATGTGCTCCAGCTGGTGGCCACGTTGTTGCTTTTGGAGTGTCTGCCTGACGAGGCAACTGACTTCTTCAGTCACCTGTCTATGGTAGTGACAAACAGCTTTCTCCTGCCATCTGCTCAGAAGGTTTCAGGTCCAAAACACCCAGCTGATTTCCTTCCCTGACATTTAGTTTCTCATGGTTAAGCATATGGGTTAGTATAGGTTCACAGACTCAGGGCCCACATGAAATTAGATGATGTGGCCCTGAATAATTTGAAAGGTGGGAAAGAATAAACACTGCCAAATGAAATTCTCACTCAACACCATTGAGTAGATGTGGCTTGTGATGTGCTGGTTGGAGTCAGTCCTCACCAACTTTGTGCTGGTGCATGGAAGGGGCAGGGGCAGGCTACTCAGAGAAGACTGGTTAGGTGAGGTGGTAGGGTTACTTCTGGTGTTGGTTCACCCTCTGTCAGTGTTTTTTATATGTATACACATATGTGTTTATGTGTGTCCAAGTTCATGTGGGGGTACATATGTATGTACAAGTTTGGGCATGTGCATGTGAAGACCAGAGGACAACCTTGAAAAGTAGGCTAGACTGGCTGACCAGCAAGCTCCAGGGATCCTCCTGTCTCTGCCTCCCCAGTGCTGGGATGACAAACACTCATCACCATGTCAAACATTTTTACATGGATTCTGGGGATTTGAACTTGGTCCTCATTTTACTGACTGAGCTATTGCCCCATCCTCCCAATGCATTTTGTCTAACCTTTACATATAAAGAGTTAAGGTGACATTCAGATACCATCCAGGCTCTTTTTCTTTAGAACATCTTTTATTATAATCAACATGATTTAACCCATCAATTAATATCACAGGGACTATTTGAACGTGGTGTGATTTGATAGTTACTTGAGATCCTGGCCATCTGACAGCTGAGAACTGCAATGTGTTAGACTGGCTGGGGTTCTAACTGAAACCTGCTATGATGTTTTCAGATTGGACCAAACTAGTGGTTGTGGCCTATGGAGTTTTCAGTAAGATTCTTTGCTAACAGAATCTGAGCTGCCATTCACATGGTCCAGAATGCTGGGCACTAAATTCCTTCTCAGCTGGGAATCTTAACATACATTCAGTGTTTTGCATTTGGCCACTTTCTGCTATTGTTATCTCTTCTTCAGGCAGATGTTCTAAGAGCTATCTTCATGCTTCTGCCCTCCCCCCCCACCACTGAATTTGTACTCAGGAGAACACCAGTGGGCCTCAAGGAGCATGTGAGCCTACCCAATTCACATGAACATGTGGTATGAATGTATGACCATATTCATGGGGGATTTCCATAAGATTTCCATTAATTCCCCAACACATTATACCATTTATCTGAGCCCTGGCTCTCATCAGATACTCCCTTCCTCAATGCTACACTACTCTGGTGTCTTTACTGTGTTTATCTCTCCAAGAGGTGCATTGCTTCTGAATTACGTTGAGACACCGTGTTATTTTGCCTGGTAATTAAAGTAAAAGCTAATATCTGGCCTTAATTCATCTCTTTCTTTCTTTCTTTCTTTCTTTCTTTCTTTCTTTCTTTCTTTCTTTCTTTCTTTCTTTCTTACAGAGGGAAAGAGGCAGAGAGAGAGAGAGAGAAAATGGGCACACCAAGGTCTCTACCCACTGCAAACAAACTTCAGATACATGCCCCACCTTGTGCATCTGGCTTTATGTGGGTACTGGGAAAATGACCCTGGGTTCTCAGGATTTTCAGGCAAATGCCATAACCACTGAGCAATCTCTCCAGCCTTGTGGCCTTAAGTCTTGATAACAGTTGGTCAGTATATAGTACAAAGTAAGGAGGGGGCAAGTTGTGCCTAGTGGAGGGAAGAAACAGGTCATGGTACAACAGAAGGGATGTATATGGACCAGATATGAAGCTGACCAGGTTCCAGAACAGCACATGTATTTTGAGCCATATGTGAGTCTCATAAAATAATCTGTGAAAGAGTATTATTGCATTAGATTGTATCAATGACATCCAGTGAGTTAAATCAAACAGGCTATGCAGGACCCACAATGCCGAGAAGTTGTGCTGAGGATTTAGAATGGAGAGATGAGTGATACTCAGGCCACATAGCCCAAGAGGATCAAAGAAAATCTTCCCAGTAACTTCTAAAGGAGAGGGGCCACAGCCAATCAAGCCCAAGATGATGGTGATTCCAAATCCGAAGGGGCTTCTTAAACCAAGTGCAGCCACTGGGCCATACACCGAGGGGTTAGAAGGATACACAATATCAGACACCAAACAAAATGTAATTACCATCTGCTCAGACATCATCCTCCGCTTGTTGGTGATGAAAATGCCTCTGCATTTTTGCAAGAGGAAGCTTTATCCTGAAAAGCCAGCAGGGTTGACTGCAAGGTGCTAAAACACAGCAGCCACTAATGAACTGTAAATGGATAGCTGAGAGTTGGACTCACCCCCCCCCCAAAGAAGGAGGGGACAGTGCTTCCTCAGCAGAGGATCCATCTTGTAA
This sequence comes from Orientallactaga sibirica, assembly GCA_036365145.1. Classification (NCBI taxonomy): domain Eukaryota; kingdom Metazoa; phylum Chordata; class Mammalia; order Rodentia; family Dipodidae; genus Orientallactaga; species Orientallactaga sibirica. The sequence continues at coordinate 15,393,932 of JAEOAD010000039.1, forward strand.
AGCCAACCTGTGCTTTGTCTTTGCTTTGGCCTGATGATGCTGAGTGCGTGCGCTCGTGTGTGTGTGTGTGTGTGTGTGTGTGTGTGTGTGTGTGTGTATAGGTACATATGTGTGCACAAGTTCAAGTGTACATGAAGATTCATGTGCACATATGTGTGTATGCATATGGAGGCCAGAAGACAACCTTGCATGTTCTTTCCCAGGCACTGTCTACCTTTGTAGGGACAGGCACTATCATTGGCCTATAGTTTCCCAAGTAGGCTAGACTGGCTGGTCAGTGAGCCCCAGAAATATACCAGTCTCTGACTCCCCAGCACTGAGATTAGAAGCACATGTTACTATGCCCAGATTTTTTGTGTGGGTTCTGGGATCAAAGTTTCTCATGCTTACAAAGAAAGCACTTCACCAACTGAGCCATCTCCTCATTCCCCTGGCCTGCTGATTCTTGAAAGTAACAAACAGTGGAGTTTTCTCGTTCATTTCAGTAAGTAACTATCTCCTATGTCATTCCTATTATGCAAAGGTTTGTCCAGCCCTGCTGTGGAGAAAACAGTTGATTTTTTGAAGTAGTCTTTTCCCTGGGCCTCATCAGAAGCCCCCTGCGGTCCATGCTGGTTGTTAATTTTTTGGTATCTGCACTCCACAGTGCTTTGCAATAAAGTAATATGAATAGCAAGCAGAATTTTGGCACTGAAGCCTTTGTTGGGATGGAAATTTTGAATGCTGTAATTATTTACCCTGCAAGATTTATTGTGAAGTATCTCAGTTGCAAATCTAAATTGGGCTGTGCTAGCATGACTTTAATTTTCATAAGAGCCCTGTCCCTGCTCTAAATGTTTTACATAGACTTCTTCTCACTGGAACACTATGAGAAAAGTCAGTGATCCTTCTAGGACACTCTAAGGGTTCACCTCCAGGCCCATGCCCCTAAACATGGCCATTCTGAACACCTCCCCCACACTGGATGACATGAAGGTAGTGTGCAGACAGAAAGGCTCGGGAGTTTTCAGAGCCAGGCTTTGTTTTCACATCTCTTTAGAGACAAACTTACAAAGTCATAGACAGTGGACAACCGGGATGCACCTGGGCTGACTCAGCTCTTCTATACTACTCAGAAACTCATTTTAGTCATTAGTAACCATACAAAGAATGTTAGGGTGTGTGTTGCTGCATGAACTCTTTTCTGGAGAGAAGCAGATGAGCCCAGCAAACTACAAGCCGATTCCCCAAATGTTTATATTGACAAACCTGTGAGGTTTTTTTGGGGGGGCGGCTTTCTGACAGAACGTGGGTATTGCAGTCAGGTTCGCATTGCTGGCAGAAATCACCCAACCATGAGGGTGGACATCACCTTCTCACCAACATCAGATGGACAACAGGTAGCAAAGATGGCAAGAGGAAGCTGGCTATAACACCTGAAAGCCCACCGCCAACAATACACTGTCTCCAGGAGGCTTTAATTCCACATTGCCATCAGCTGGGGACCTAGCATTCAGAATACCTACGTTTATGGGGGACACCTGAATCAAACCACCACAATGGGCCAGGGGTTACTTACAAGACCATGGAGACTTCCGAACAGCCTCACTGAAACATGAATTACAACCTCCCCACAGCTGTGGATAAGGTGGTGCTCCCTGCCCTTGATCTTTCATTTCACTTCCATGCTCTATATATTCCATCTCATCCTGAGGCCACAAGACCTCATGCACTATTACCTACACCTCGAACAGGGACCTAACATCTTAGGTGAGAATCTGATTACCTTCTCTCTCCCCTCTCCTTCTACAGAGGAATGTCAATTTGAAGAGTCTCTTATATGAAGTCACAGCTACTTTTACTAAATATGGCAATAGTTGTTTTTCCTCCGAAGACCATGTCATGCACACACATATTTTGCTTTTAAATAATCACTTAAACCAAGAAATAAAATAGCTGTAAGCAAATACACAGGACAACTGGTCATTTTGTTGGACCATTTAAAAATAATCTGCCAAGTATAGTTCATGTTAGCAAGATGACACAATGACAAAATAAAAGAAATTGGAATGGTATTTTAAGATCTCTGGAGTCAGTTTGATAGGCTTCATTCATGGTTGATGTACAGTGACATTGAGCAAACAAGACTGCCCACTAATCAATGTTGCAGGCTTAAGGTAGAGTGAGAAAGATCCATCCATTCTTTTCCAGTAAAAAGGGATTTTCTGGAGAAATCTTAGGAAGAAAAGTCAGCAATAGGTAATGTTCTTTTATTATCACTTTTTATTGGCAACTTTCATAAATATTAACAATATGCCATGATCATGTATGATTATATTTACCTCCTACCAACCTCCCTTTGCCCCTCCCAAATCCTTCCTCCACTGAATCACTTATTCATATATATATATATATATATATATATATATATATATATATATATATATATATATATATTATATATACATTACATAGATTATATTCTTGTATCCCTTCATCCCTGGCCTCCAATTCCCTGAGGGCCCTCCTCAGTAGAGAGCTTAGAGTTCACTGTGGGATATTTAGGGCTTCTATCAGTCTCTGGGGAAGGGGCTGTGAATCAGGATATTTCTACCTACCCCGTGGCCCTTACAACTTTTGTACCCCCCTTCCACAACAGTTCCTGAGCCTTGGTGTTAGCAGTTTGTTTTTAGTGTTGAGTTCTCTGTAGAATCAGTATTTCTGTTGTGATGTGTTTTAGTTCTCCACTGTGTTCATTGCTGTTTCTCTAAAAATGGTTCTCAGGTTAGCATACTCGGCACTGCTTCCTCCATAGATTCTTGTGGACACCAGTGAATATGGTAGAGGTGGCACATCTCCTGGTAAACAGTCAGCTATCTTTTCCTGTCATATTGATGGATCTTGGATCCCCCAGTATTCTATGCTATCTGTAATATAAAACAGATTCTGTAACCAAGGGTGAGAGTAGCTCTGATTAAGGGAGGTATGCATAGAAGTTTGAGAGACATTTTGATGAGGATGCCCAATCAAGTCCAGGGAACAATGGAGGCTTCTCTCTGGCAGTTGTGAGCTTTCTGCCTGTGGGGCACTAACCTGGATCCCAGTACTAGTTATGGGTTCTTTCCCACTGAGCAAGCCTTGTGTCCAATCAGAGGGCAGTTGGTTACCCACAGAGGCTGTGTGCCACTATTGCACAAGTATATATTTTTTGTCCAGGTTGTAGATTGTGTAGTTTGCAGGGTCTCCTGCTTAGTCATGCTGTTGTTTACCATTGTCACTCAGTAGCTCCCATAGCACTTTCTAGCTGCCATGAGGGTTTGCTAGGCGAGGATTGGCTTTCCTTTCGGTTCCCACGTGGGTTCTCAAAGTCCTGAGATGGCAGCCTGATTGTCTTCAGCAATTGAGTCTTACCTTTTACTTCTGTTGGGTAACCAAGTGCTTGGCAATGGCCTACATTGTTTTGGGGATCTCACAGGTCTCCCTGACCAACTACTCACTGTGCAGGGGAGGGTACCCCAGTTCTGGTGCTGGGATTCAGAAGCCAGAGCCAGTGATTTTTAGGATTAAACCTTCTTCTCCTTCTACTGGGCATATCAGTCTGGTCTGTTAATTGGGGATTATATCTTGTACACTGCCATCTGGGATGAAGGTGCTTAGTGTATTAAGTACTATAGACTTTAGTTTTGTGTCGTTCTCCTCCCCACCCTCCTTTGCCCTGAACCTTCAACCTTTCCATCCCTATTTTTCCCCTTAACATAGTTTTTCTGGTATCCCCTCCTCTCCTTCCTTTCTTCATTTTTTTCTGCCCTCATTCTAGTTATCCACCCAGAGTCTTAATGTGTAATTACTACTTCAGCTGGTCCCTTTTGGGAGCCACATATGAAAGAAAACATGTGGCATTTTTCTTTCTAAGACTGCAATAACTTCACTTAGGGTGATATTTTCCAAGTCCATACATTTTCTGGCAAATTTCCTTATTTCATTTTTTTCTTACTGCTAAGTAGAATTCCATTGTGTACATGTACCACATCTTCATTATCTATTCATCATTTGAAGGACATCTTGGTTAATTCCAGTTCCTAGCTGTTGTGAACAGAGCAGCAATAAACATGGTTGAGTATCTCTGAAGTAAAGAGTGGAGTCTTTAGAGTAAATGCCCAGGAGAGGAATAGCTGGGTCAGATGGTAGATCTATTTTCATCTTTTTCAGGATAGCAATAGATAATGTTCTATTGGATGTTATTTTCTAAGGTACTGATCTCAGAAGATACATGGAGCAATCTCTGACTCACTGGGTGGCCCAGGAAATGAAACTATTACTGGGCCCCCAAGGCTGGTTATGCTCATGACTCATGCAGACTATGCCTTCTCACACTAGTGCCAACTTGTCCTCATCCCTGCTGTATAGAGAATGGCCACTTGACAAGGGTCCCAGTGTGTCCCTACACTCACGACCTGTCCAGGGCATCTTGACAAGCTCTGTGGTTACTGGGAGCAGCAGAAGAATGGGCATAAAGAGTGCGGCCCTTAAGCCGGGCGTGGTGGCTCACGCCTTTAATCCCAGCACTTGGGAGGCAGAGGTAGGAGGATCTCCGAGAGTTCGAGGCCACCCTGAGACTACATAGTGAATTCCAGGTCAGCCTGGACCAGAGTGAGACCCTACCTCGCAAAAACAAAAAAACAAAAAAAAAAAAAAAAACAAAGAGTGCGGCCCTTGAAGAGAATGTTTTCTTCTGGCCTGAGGCAACCTGAGCAGCCAAGGGAGTCTGGGTTTTATGGAGAATCAGTGCTTTGTGAGGATGTCACCAGAACAGAGTTGGAAGGAGAAGGAGGGTCTTTCTAGAGCTTTCGTAGTCACAGGATGGCAGCATCAGAGACCCTGTGAACATGCCTACTTGTCTAGGTACAGAGCGTCTAGCTTCCATGTGTGCCTGGTAGACCACTCAGATCGCCTGTGGGCTGAGCTGTAGGAAGGAAGGTGTCAGAGAAAAGAACAGTTGGATCTCAGGAGATGGCAATCAGAGAGGGCAAGCATTAGGGGAGCTACCTGGCCGTGGGCCACTTGTAGCTGTGAACTCTAGAGAGTGCAGCTTGCTCATGGTTGTGAACTGAATATGGGTCTATGAGCTTCCACCGTGGGGTGTGACTCAGCAATGAGAGTGGGAATCTTTGATTACAAATTTGGCACCACATGCTTGCCAACAGATTAGTGTGACATGGAAACTTCACTACCGCCCTGAGGAGAGAACCCCGGGGGTGATGGGGGTGGTGCCCTACGAAAGGAAGAGGAGCAAAGACATATCCCTGGAGCCAGCTGAGGCAACATCTGGGCCTGAGGGAAAGGAAGGAAAGAAGACTCAAGGGTACAATGCCAGGGCTCTGGGCTGGGAAGCCAGGAGTTTGTGGATAAGCATGAACTCACAGGGGCATGGGCAATCTCTCCATGGCTTTTTGCAACATCACCCCGTACCATTGCCCTGGCCCAGCAGAATAACTCTCTCATGACTTATTCCAGAGCTCATCACTTCTGATTTAAAAGAGCATGCTTCACTGATACTTATTCCAAGATTAATATTAAAAGCACGTTCTAGAAACACTTCATAGGGAAACATGGGAACCTGGTGGCTCAGACCAGCAAGGGGACAGTTCTGCCAGACTGCCCCAAAGGACTCCATGGAGCTAAAATTCGGGGGCCATGATAAAAGGAAATATCTTTTGAAAAGGGTTCAGGGTTTAGAAGAGGTTGTGGGATCTAGAACAACCGGGGCAAGAATAATTGTGAAAGGAGCTGTGGGCTAGACCAGGATTTTTGATTAAAATGATCAGAGCATCTGGTAGGAAACATTCATGGTTTTAGTTCATAAACTCTTATGGAAGATCTGTGAAACACTAAACCAACCTTAACTGCCTGTAACATTCACAGAGGTGGTCACAGGTCTTCCTATGACCCTTGCATGCTCCATCTCATTTGGTCCTGTGATATGTCTGTGTCTTTCTAGGAGAGAATCAAATTTATTCTATCTGCTCACTGCACAATTATCCCAGCTTCACTGTTGCCCCGTTAGAGTTGCACTGGGCAGCGGCATCAATACCGAGATGTAATCTTACACTTTCATGAGGATGGATTCATTTGAGAGTAGAAATCAAGCATTAGTGCCAGGCATCTCCATAGTCTCTTTCACAGAGCTGTAGATAATTACATGGACGTTTAGGACCATGCCTTGACAAGAGGGTACAGAAATGAGCTCGATATTGGAGTGACTTTAGTGTGCTACCCTGCCATTTTTCTGTAAAGTTATTTCTGCCTTCTTTCTATAATCTTGCCAGATAATTATGATAAGCTTTTAGTATAATTTAGATAAGGTTGATTAGCTAGGCCTGCTCTCCCCTATAAACGAAGTTAATGAATTGCAGATTTTTTTATGTCTTTTTTTTTTTTCCACCTTAGAGGCCAGGCAGGACTTATCTATTATTCAAATGCAGAAAATGTTTTTCTTAAGAGCAGTCATGCATATTCAACATTCGTGGAAAACCAGTTTAGAGGTACAGCTGCGGACACCATGCTTGAGGAAATAGCAGGACAGCATATCGTTATGCACTGTATTTGACAGCAAATGCTTTCATGCAGAAAAGGCTGTAGCGTCATGTCAACATGCATATGGGCACATTGCTCCTTCTTCAGAGCACTTGAATAAGAGTTTGAAATGCTCTGAAACATGGAGCTGCCTCACAGATAGAAAGCACAGGAAGCCCACAGAGGATTCAGGAACCACAAAACAATCAATCGAAGGGCAGTGTTCATCGTCCTGATCTGTAGACCACGTTCAAGTCCTCTGGGTCTTCCTTCAAAAGCCGGAATGCCCTTATACCTTGGAAAGGATATTGTCAGTGATTGCATCTTGCAGCAGTTGTTCTGGAATCCAGCAAAGAAGTCAGGAAGGGAAGGAGGGGAGCAAATGAATGTCTACTCAATGCCATAGCTCTGCTAAACTCCCTACTGTGGTCTCCTCAGTCCCAAACCCTCTGGTAGGAATGATGTGGTTCCATTTTGCAGATAAAACAACTGAAGAGGAACCTGCTTGGAGCTTGCATCAGCCTGTACTTGAGGGAGCCACAGTGGGAGTGCAGCACAGAGAAGCTGTGCAGACCATGGGCTCAGGAGCACTTGGTAGGCACAGCAAAGAGGAGGGGCCACGAAGTCTGTTGAGGAAAGTGTGGAGCTACAAAGCAGGAACTGCAGGATCTCTGATCTCTATTACTTAGAGAACAGCTTAATTCAAAATAATTCTGGGGGCTGGGGAGATGGCTTAGTGGCTAAGGCACTTGCCTTCAAAGCCAAAGGACCCAGGTTTGACTCACCAGGACCCATGTAAGCCAGATGCACAAGGAGGCGCACACATCGGGAGTTTGTTTGAAGTGGCCAAAGGCCCTGGTGTGCCCATTCTTTTTCTCTCTCAAATAAATAAATAAAAATAAAATAAATATTTTTTCATTAATTTAAAAGTTTATTTTTGTAATTTAGTTTGAATAGCTTCAATCAAAAAAGATTCTATAAGGTTATTTATAATAATGAATGTACAATTATGAATGTATGCCTTTTTGACAACAGGGTACCATTCTTGAATAGCAATACAATTTTAAAAACATAAAGATAATGTATTAAATTTGATAATTATGTGCACATGAAATTAATAAACTAGCTAATTCCTGTTATGGTTTGTGAATTTCCTAAGATCTTGGATTTTTTTTTGACTAACTTTATATCAGAAATGATACTGCATCTTTATATTTTTTAAATAAATATTTTTTTAAATACTTCTGGAAGGCAGCTGTCTTAGGGAAAGAAAAGTCTGGGAAAGGTTGCCTACTTGACATATTCAAGATACTAGGCACCTTGGCAGCAGTTCAGGGTTACCTGGAGTGCTTTGTGACCTCTGGGTCATGTGAGAACAGTGATGGCAGCACAGTCGAGATTCTTGCTCTTGTATCTCTGACCAACATCAGCACCTATCATGCCAAATGGATTAAAATAGCTTTTTACCCTTGAAAACAAAAATTTCTGACCATGTGTGACTCAATATGGCATGAAAACACATGCATGACTACTGCTGCCGAGGACTGAGGCCCAGCAGACTGGCAGCTGAGTTCGGTCTCTGTGTCATCTCTGCTCCCCTGATCCAGCCTGTGAGAGCAGCCAAGGAGGAGACAGAGACTGAAACAAACTGGGGCCAGCAGGCTGCCGTAGGGTGGTACAGCCATCTTTTTTGGTTGAGTTTCAGGTCAAGAACTACAAAATTTGTTAAACCAAAATCGATCCAGAATCCAGGGGCTTTAAAAATGAATTGCCATCTTGCTGCTGCAATAAAACTTTGTATTTATTTTCGTTTCATACAATAAACCTGATGTGTGATGTATTTAAAATAAGAAGAATGATGCTTTGGGCATTATTTGTCAATGAATAATAGGTAAGCGGTTTCATCTGTCATTTTTTTAACAAATGTTATTTGTTTTATTAATATCTGAAATAAAACAGGTAAATAACAGCGAGGCCTGGGGATATAGATCAAAATTCACTATATAGCTCAGTGGTACTGAAAGTGGACATTGACAAAGAATTGGGGCATGAAACTGTCACAAATCACATTTCTGAACTTGTCGTCTTGTAGAAAGTGTGACTAAATACCAATGTTTTAGCTAGGGATATAGAAATTGATAATAATTAATATAGAAATTGATATAATGAATTGTATATGTAATTCAATCCTGTGTAACAACTGAACACAAGTTTAAACTAGTGTTGCTGAAGATGAAAATGTATGAGTGCATATCCTATGAGGTTCTTGCCTACCCATGTGACATGAAGGTCTGCTCAGGGATGATGGCTTCCTGGTGTAGCATTGCCTTTGTATGCATCATTCTGCAGGATGGTCCTTTAAGCACCATCCACATCACACACCATCATGTGCTCACATGCTCCATGAGGCCCAGTTCACAATGCCAACCCACACATGTTTGACAGGTACTGGGAGTTAGTGAAACACCATGGGCAAACCGTCCATGCTCAAGCATAAAGATTCTTATTGAGGGACAGTGTCACAGAGGCTGTCAGAGCCACGCTGCTTCCTCATCAGATAAACCCACCTCACTCCCATTTTCAAGAAACACTAGGTTCTTTGAAACCATAACACTGTAACACTGTCATTTACATGATAGCCTTAAGGAGTTTCAGAAGCTGCTAAAAGTCTTCCATGATGAGATCAAAGGAACTCATTCTTCCATGGGGTAATATTAAATTTCTTAACAAGCCCACTTGCTGGGCACCATAGGGCCAGCACTGGGTGAGAGATCCCAGGAATCCACTCCATCCTTGCCCACACATAGAAGATTCCCATGGCACATTGAGAGCACACAGCCTTTCCTCACTGAGCATGGATATGGAATCTAGGGTCAGCCTCGTAGGGGACAGAGCCCATTTAGGCATCATTCCTGTGAGGGCTCAGTGAGGCCTCTTGCACATGAGTAGTAGTAATCTACATCTCTGAGCTGGAAGTCAATGCTGGGGAAAGCATAGTTTAAAGGGGAAAGAGAAAAGGGCTGTGAGCATGTGAGCTCCTGAGAGTGATGTAAAGGTGAGCAGAGCAGTGTCAGGCACACTCTGCACCCAGCAAGACCCAAGGTGGCCCCGGTAGTTAAGGCAGCTGGTTGACTAGTTTATATCTACATGTAGCATTGGGGAAAGTATGAACTTGGTACCAGAGACAAGTTCAGGGCCAGGGTTCTCTCATCTTACATATGCAGAGCTGTCTGTCATAGGATTTTAGGTTAATTATATACCAGCTCTCGTTTGCAATTGGATTTCATATTAATATGCAGATGTGAACTCTCTTCTCTGAGGTTAGGTAGTCAGTGGCTAAAATGTGAGGATAACAGCTCAACCCTTGTACCAGGACAGACAGGATGAGAAGAGGCTATGAGAAGGTCCTGGATTTGGGAAGGGTAAACGTGTGTGACGTCCCACCCCTACCATGGCGCATCTTCCTTCTGACAGCCTTCTCTGGGAAGACGCCTGGTAGAACCTCCCAGACACATGGCGGCATGCGGACTACATAACCAACCATTGCTGCTGAACCTCTTGCCCCCAGTTCAAGTTCTGCACAGGACCAAGAACCCCCTGACTCTGATAGCAGCTGTGTCTTTCTTTGCATGACCTGTGTCATGTGAGTGTCTGGAAGGTGACTTTCCTGAGCTGCCTGCATGTATGAGCCGAGACTGTGGAGCTCGCGGGAAAACAGAAACTCTCTCCTCTCCTTGGTGATTACCAGGATCTTGGTATAATGTGAGCTTGTAGGTGGCACCAGGAGCCTGATGGGATAACGAGCGAGGAGCTTCCTCTTTATGAGCTTTCTGCTCAGTGTTTATTCTGCCGTTATATGTCTGAAGGAAGAGGTCCGTAAATACTGAAATTTATCAGGGGAAGAAGGACCTTCTATGTCTGGCCACCTTCATTCTGTATCAGCAAATTCCAAAAACAAAGCAACTGTGGATTTCAAGTATATTCACAACATACTTTGAACTTATAGAAAGGATACAGACTTTTGAAGAAAATTCAGAAATCACAAAAAGTTGCAAGAGGTAAAAAAAAATCAAGTGTAGCCATAATTCCTCCAATCAGAGAAAATCGCTGTAAGTATCTTGAATTGCCTCTGGTCTTCTCTTCAAAGTGAAACCCAGATCATAAAGCACGTGGACTTTTCATACAGCATTCCTCTCTTAACACTATGCCAGGAATTTCTAAAATACTGAAAGCTCCCTAACATTCTGTGCTGTAATCATGCTGTGATTTATTTAGCCATTCTGCCTTAATTGGGCCTTTGAAAACCAAGCCTTGTCATTTTTCTTAAAAAAGAAAAAAAAGGGAGCATACCAAGTTACCCTACAGTCATTTTTACAACCTCCAGGTACAGACATGTGAGTGATTCCACACATGTGATGCCCTATGTCGGGGCTGAAGAGACAAAGCTTGATGCCAGACACACTCACATAGGAAATTAAGATAGCATGTCAATAAAGAACTTTAGAGTGTTTAAACTTTGATGTTGCTGTTTCTTGTGTTAAAATGTCTGAGCAATTCCTATCAGAAAGTATGTTATGTAATAAAGAAAATGAGCATGTGATGGTCTCTCTATGCAGGGTTGGTGTTGCAGACAGGGTGTGTACTGGATGGAGCAGGCAGCTCAGCCTAAGGGCACTGGCCGGCTTGCTCAAGGTCAGTGGGTGGTCTGGGGAAGGCAAAGCAAGGCTTTTCTAGGTTGCTAGCAATCCTTAGCCCTGGCCGTACCTCCCACTCAGCTATTGACCTGTGGGACCATTGAATGAACAGCCAAGGCCCTCCCCTATGCAACCAGGCAGCTTCTGGGATACAGCAGCAATGTCTCATCTTCCAAAAGTTACCCAGGAGGCAGGCAAGATTTAGCAAGTGAAATACAAGACACCCAATTACCCCTAAACTTCAGAAAACAGCTGGCATCGCACAGGACACACATGTGCTGAGTATCATCCCTGGCTTCTCTGAAATGTGATGTAAATGTGTTTCCTAGTGTCTGTCCTCCTTGGGCCTGCTGATATGACGGGCATTAGGACCTATCCTCAAAGACAAGGAGCAAGTTTGGCTTCAGTGTCACTCACTCTGGCCTATGAGACTGTCATAGAGAGTCTGTAAGAGCAGCAGCAACTGAGTTTGGTGGGTCATGCTTTCCAGGTTCTGAGGTGCCCTTTGCTCTCGTTGTGAGCTTGTGTTTTCTTTGGAAACATGTTGGGCATATGTTTAAAGTATCTCTTCTCTAAAACTTTATTAAATATTGAGGTAATGCAAAGAACTTAACACTGCATGCATTTGGAACTTAGGGTTTAAAAACACATTACATAAAACATAATTAATGTCACTTTTCAAGTGAGTAACATGGAAGTCTAACTAATGGCAGATATAATCTCTTCCTCAAGCTTTCAGACATTTAATAAGAAAGTCTGTCTTTGAACTTCAGCACTTTCTCATCTTCCTTTTGTTAAGTCCCAAGAAATTTAAAATTAAGTACACAAGGCTTTTAGTCAGAACTGAACTCTTTTAGAACATTCTCTATTCTGTGGCCTGTTTGAAGGTATGTCAGTAGCTTGAACCCCTCCACACCCACCCTGCAAAGCTAGGAGTTGAGACACAGAGATGACCTGCACACTTGTGGGTTCGGATGCTAACACTCAGCTGTCAGCGTGTTGGCTGCCACCTGCTGTGAGCCTTTTGTTGTTGTTCTCAGCTGAGCAGGATGGCCTCATCAGGGGCTTTGAGTTTTTCTCTGGGGCTGATTTCAGTGACATTGAACCAGTAGTGAAGATTCTGCAGACTTTCAGGGCAGTTTCTGCTGAGACTGAACCTTCTATCCAAAATAGAACGATAAGTGTTTCTGTGTTGTCAAAGAAAAGGCCCTGGTTAGCATGCCAGCAGCGGCTGGCTGCAGGCTGGAAACACAGCTGTGGCTAAAATGGAAGAGGAAGCCAGTGTGAAGACTCATCAACGTCATTGTCCTAGTTGAGCAGAAATGAATCCTTAATTTAAGCAGCCTTCAAATCCTGTCATTAGAGAAGCGGCCAGGATGTAGACTCGGGTGTGCTTTCTTCAGAGTAAACTTTTAAAGAATGCAGAGAATCTAGAGAGTGGGGACCAACGATTTGCCAAAGTGGGCAGAAGACAATAAATGGTGGCGGCTGACCTGTGTGGAGTGCCCAGAGCCTCAAATTGCTGCCTTCTGGAGAGTTTGGCGGGGAGCTGTTTCTAAGACCCGCAGCATCACAGCCTGGGCCTCCAGCACAACCACGGCTGCAGGTGGACCTGCCAGGATGCATGTGCAAAGTCTCAGACCCTCCACCCTCAGGGTCACTATGTCTGGTAGAGACCCCCATGTAGCACATAGAAGATCAGAATGAAGAGAACCACACAAGGTTGCTGGAGATGGTAGAGGCAGGATGGTCAGGTCCAGGGTGGAAGCACCTGAATGCCAGAAACCAAGTGAAGTGGAGATCCTTCATTTGAACCCACCCTCTCCCTGGACTGACGTCTTTAGTCACATTAATGGGCTGATCTGTAGGATGGGAAGGGAGTGTGTCTGCATAGACACTCCCACATACACATGTGAACAGAGTAGGGTAGAAAGAGTCCGGAGCCTGACATCAGAGACTGAGAAGTGTAGAATCTCAGCACCTCTGTGGCCACAGACATGTACTTGAACTTGACACTTCAAATCTGTATTCATCAAGGGAGAAGTGATGATTCCCTGCATCACTGCAGAGTGGCTAGGCAGAAAAGCAAGACATCAGTGGAATCCTGAAAATGGGTACATGCCTGTTATTCATTCACTGCCTTTCTCTAATGACTCTCCAAAGCAAAGCCTGATGGGGTACTCCAGGAAGTAGATGACAGGGGGACCTGTGTTAGTTTTCTGTCACTCTGACAAATTATTCAGGGGAAATAAAAAGGAGGGGAGGTTGACTTTGGCTCATGGTTTCAGAGGTTTCAACCATGGTTACCTGGTTCCAGTGATATCATGGTGACCAGGAAGCAGAGAGGGAGAGACGGGAGTGGGAAAATAAACCCTATATGGGGGAGCATGAAGTGGGAGAAGTCCAAAGCAAGGAGTTGGTGGGCACACTGAGGATAATTCTAGAATGACAAAGTATTTCAAAGTATACAGTGTGTTTACCCATCTCATATACACTTGTATATTTGTGACAAGAATGCAGAAGGAGGGTTATTTAGAGGGACGTAGGGGACCAGCAAAAGGAGAGTAGGGGAGAGGGTCAAGGGAGGGTAATGGAGAGGGTAAATACAATCAAGGTACAATGGTGTGTGTATGAAGATCTCACAATAAAACCCACTATTTTCTATGTTCATTAATTATAAATTAGTAAAATTAGTAAAAAAAAAAAAAAAAAGGGGGATATATCATCCATACTGTTGGATGGACATGCTTTCCCCGTGACCTACTTCCTCTGTCCCAGGACCACCTCTTACTAGACTAGCCCATTCAGGTCCCATCTCTGACACTGAATTGAGGACCAAGCTTTCAACACATGCATCTTTAGGACTCACAGGGCATCTGGTTATCTCCTTCCCAACCTGTCCAGAGAGTCAAGCTCAAGTGAAGCACGTGTAGGACAGGGTAATGGGAGCTGCAGTGCCTGGCTCTGCACAATGCAGCTGTCATGTGGACCAAGTACTTTGGATCTTCGTTCTCCTGGGTGTCTCTAAGTCAAGGACTGGAGCAACCCCATGCTGGGACTCATAGCCAGCCGCTCCAGTGGGTCTCCACAATGGGTCCAGCATGCCTTCAGGAGGCAGCAGCAGTGTGACCTGTGGGTTCAGTGTGGAAGATCTGAGCCCCATCCTATCCCTTCATTTTGGGGAGAAGAATCTTCCTGGTGCCCTCAGGGAACCTCTGTGCACAGAACATGGCACCTATACTGCACTGACGATGACTCTGTCCTTGAAATAGCAACTGGAGAGCTCCACCAATTGCTCTGGTCAAATATTCTCCTTCAGTTGCTTAGGGCAGCACCCTGGGTTGTGCAGTGTCTCAGCATCCAAGATGCACAAAGATGTGGCTCACCAGTTGCCCAGTTCAGTACATCTCAGATGTATGATGGAGTGTATGTACTACATATGATACTTGTGGCCATCAAATGTCCCACAAGTCCCTCTGAGAGTTCTGAAGGCAGAGGATGAACCTGCTGTGCTATTGATGCTTGAAATATGAATAAACCATTCCTAGACAGTGATGTAGCTGCCTACACACTCTTCTGAAGTACCTGGACAGAGGACTGCTATCTACAAAGAAAGCGAAGTGCCCACCTACACCCTCCCCCAGAGATGACTAAACACAGAACCTGTGGAGTCCACAAATTCTATGGATTTCTTCAGTGATCTCCTGGCCCCTCTGCTCCCACCTGCCCCACCTCTTCTGCCTTTTAGTCAGAAGACTTGTAATCCATTGCACTTCATTCCCAGGAAGCCCTATTGAGACCTGTCACGGCACATGCTCCAGATCAAAACTGATGTCGGCAGGATCATGGGAGTCATGTAGGCAACAGAGAAGAGCACAGGGTGTGAAAGTAGTCAGAGATGCCATTGGCTGTGTGTCCTCAGAATGTCCAAAATTTCCTCACTGGAAATGTGGCTAACACTACTATATGGTCCAGTGGTTAAAGGACTGAGTTTGAGGAAGAATCCCACTTCCTGCTATAGCATCTACTGCCTTCGTCCTCCTTTCTAGATAGTGTAAATGGCTAATGTCACTGAACATCTCATCCTGTGACAAGTAAAGGCACAAACAGAATGATGGAACCCACATTTTGTTATGCAGTGCTATGAATCATGTCAGGGGTGTGCTAGAAAGTTCTCTAGCTCATCAGGGCTGCCCAGCCTTCTGAAATTTTCAGGTGTCTTCAGAGACATGAGAGAATGCACCTGCATTACACATGCAGAAAGAGGAGCAAGTGTTACATGTGCAGAGAATGAAACAAATGTGTCCACATCACAAGTCTGTCAGTCTCACTCTCCAATACTCTGGCAACAGCTGACCCATGCTTCTGCACGGGGCGGGGGGGGGCGGGGTTAATTGGCGATTGACCCTGTTGTGATGGTTGGAACATGAAATGTTCCCCATAATCTCAAGTGCTAAACCAAGCCTCATACTTGGTTACCAGTTCACTGAACCTTAGGGAGGTGGAGCCTTGCTGGAGGAAGTGGGGCACTGAGGGTGGCCCTTAAGTTATGTCCATTCAACCCCACTGAGTTTTCAAAGGAGGCTCATTCTCACTGCTTCTTCCCAGCTGATGTGCAAGATATAACACTCAGTTATCTGTTCAGACATGCTTTCCTCCCCATGATGAAACTTCCCCTTGAGAGTGTAAGCCAAAATAAATCTTTTCCTTACATATGTTCCTTTTGGCCTGGTGGTTTGTCCCAGCCATGAGAAGGTAACTACTGCAGCTGTTGCACTGTAGGAAGTCCTGATTCCCACTCAGGAAGGCTCACCTTGGCCCCCAGTCACACCCTGTGGAGCATAGCCAGCATTGAATTCCAGGGAGTAAGAACATAAATCATAAAGTGAACGCAGCCAGAAAACCATGTGAGGGGGCAACCTGGTGTAAGGAAACCCATCGAATCACAATGGGAAAGACTGTCTGCAAAGAGCACCTAAGCTTTAAAATGTGTAAGTGGGTGGTTTCCAGAACTTTTTGGTCAAAGGCACTTTTCTATTTTTGCTAAGAAAATGTGATGGGAATTTGAGCATGCTCTCAGATATGTGAATTCTACATCACTGATTAATCTCACACATGTTATCTTGCCACCCTCCTGGCTGTGGTCTATTGGATTTGAACATGGGGAGATAAAGACACTAAACCAAGAAGGCTTGAAGTCATCCCATTTCCGAGAGTCTGAGAGCCGGCCTATCGACATCTTTGTTTTACCCCAGCCCCAGTCTGCTGCTTCGATTGGACCGCTCCTCTTTTACAGCATCACTGAAGCAAAGTCATCCTTCATGTGAGTGGAGATGAAGAAAGAGAGGTGTAGCACTGCTAGTGTTCACACATCTCTAAGCCCAGGAAGGGGCAGATTTGGGGTTCATAATGTCATTATAAGGTCACTTAATGTGAGAGCCCTTGTGTGCTCTGTGAGTCATTCAATCATCTCACTCCTCAGACACTGATTGATGCCCACTGCAGAGACACCAGGGCTGCAAGGAGGACAAGGACATTTGTCATACCCGTGGCCTTAACTCTGAGCAGAACGTTTCCTGGACTGATCAGAAATCTGGGTAGAGATATGGTGGAAACCAAATTTGTTCTGAAAGTCCAAAAGCCTGGCTGGATAAGACTAGATTAATGCCATATTGACACCAAGCTAAACTCTATCAGCATGACACCAAACAGAGGCCTATTCTGTGCCTTCACACGCCTCCTGTCAGCTGTATTTTTTTTTTAACAATTGGAAGGTGCCCATGCCTCATGTTATCAAGACCCAACTGACAAAGGATAAGATAAATTACACAGCCCTTCACTCCTATGCCTAAAATTCAGGGCTGATCCTCAAACACCCCACTCACCATCCTTGAGATATTGTTCTCAAAGCAATCAGGCGTAGCCTTCCTGTGAAGCTATAGGTCTGCACCACCACAGCCATGCTCTGTGTTCAGTGTTCAGCGTACAGCCTCGTTATCCTTTCCGGTCACTCTGTCTGTCCGTGCTCTTGGCATTGCTATCAGCTGAGCACTCGGGCTTGTCATTTCAATGGTGCAATGAACTCAAGTTCAGATCTGTTCTGTTAAAGCTTATACTTTGTGTGTGTTTAAGCTGAGGGAATAAGTGAGATCTGAGACCTGCAGTTTGTTGCAGAATTCCGTCTGGTTTCAAGGTAACTGTGGCAGTGGTCTCCATGGAAACTGTGCTGGGTTAGAACTGGCTGTCCTACTGCTAAACGGGGGGTGGGGAGAAGGCTGGACTCATGTAGTCCTAAAGATGGTCACTGAATTAACCAACTCCATGGTAGGTAGGCAGACAGATCATTATCAGGAAGTCACACAGTGAAGTATATAGAAAGTGCAGTTGACCCGCCAGAAAGGGCCATTGACCTATGCTAACTCGTTGTACTAAAGTATCTTATAAAATGTTGAATGTGATTCAGATAGACGGTTATCACACGCATGTCCTCTCCCAAAGTTGGGAGATGCTCCACCCCCACAGCAAACCCACCTCTTTCTTTCCCTAACTTTTTGCTGTGTTACTGAAGATGGCAGGTGGTTCTGTGCTGCCTCCGGGTGTTGACAGCAGAGGGATCTGTTCAGACTCTCACGTGACCAGTGACATCCAGTGCCAGAGGGGCATGAATGCGCACAGATTTGGAACGTTTCTCTGAATGTTGGAAGCCTGCATGAATGCGCAAGTACTGGAGTCTGAAAATGCAATTATATTCATGGGTGTGTGCCAGAGTGGTAATGTGAAGTGGAGAACTTATGTGTGTGCATATAGCTGCTATCGTTTTGACACATACCTCATGTGTATAGACACAATTACATATGTGTTCTGTGTTACCAGAGACCCTCTGTCTAAATTTTACCTCCATCCCAGATTAGCATGGCACATTGCCAACTGTAGATTAGTGTGGGGTGAAGCTCCCTGGGCACTGGGTAAGGCCTGGTGTGCTGAATGACAAAGCTCAAATAACCCTGAGTCTAACTCACCATGGGCTTGTTGGATTTAAACACATGTCCACTCACCTCTCCACTTGGCAGCCCTGTCTGTGCAAGGAGGACAATTGAAATGACCCAGAAGTCACAGCCATGCAATCAGGCCAGGCTAATACAGTGGCGTCTCTTCTGTGCTAGGCCAAAGCAGAAAATCAGTTTGGTGACCTGAGCTGGCCTTCTCAGAAGGAGGTGAAGTTGGTGTTCTGACAAAATCGATCCAGGATAAACCCACAGGAGGGTATTAAAATAGTAACTACAGGCTGTGCATATAGACGAACGAGGGATGGGATGGGGCTGATCTTGCTGGCAGCAGGGGTGTCTTTTCCAGAGAGTGACACAGACTCCACTGTGCATGAGTGCCCTAAGGGACAGTGGTAGGTCCATCTCATAGCAGCCTGTTCTGAATGCTGAGGAGGTCTAACAAATACAAAGTCAACCCACAGGGGAAGCCAAGGTACATTGTCAGTGATGGTACCTAGATGGCGGACAGAAGACACCTGGCCTCTCAGCTGTGTTATAGACAGTGACAGCCACTCTGAGGTTGTCGGCACAAAATGTCAGGCCCTAAGTGCTGTCCCTAGAAGAAAGATAAAAGTGACTAGTGTGTGAATCACGTCAAGAGTGTCTCAGGCACGTGTGATGACCATTGCACTGGAATGATAGTAAGAGTGACTTTGTTTCTGTCTTTCAGAGGAAGAAGGAGCAGACTTGGCCCAGCCGGGCCTCAGCTTTCCTGGGCCAGCAGAAGAGGACCTAGGTAGAGTATAACCACAGGCGTTGGGCCCACAGGGGCTGGTCAGAGCCACACCCATTCTGGCACACCTGACACCTGGGACTCTCACACAAAATTCATTAGGCATGTTCACCTTAAGGGCTGTCCCAGTAAGAACGAAGAAGATGGTGCCATTGTTTGTGTAAAAAGAGTAGATATCTGGGCTGGAGAGATGGCTTAGTCTTTAAGGCACTTGCCTGCAAAGTCTAAGGGCCTAGGTTCAATTCCCCAGAACCCATGTAAGCCAGCTGCACATGGTGTCACATGTGTTTGGAGTTCATTTGCCATGGCTGGAGGCCTTGGCACACTCATTTTCTCTCTCTAATAATAAATAAATAAATTTATTTTTAAAGAAAGAGTAGACATCTTGCAAATCCCCTGTGAGACTTCACAGCCTTCACATTGATGGAGCAGCTGGGGACATAATGCAGAATGGCCCCTGTCTCTCAGACTCCCAGGCTGGGGTCTGCCCTCAGTGGCTCTGAGGAAGCCAGCTGCCCCTAGCATCACATTTCCCATGCAGCTGCATCTTTACATGAAGGAGATGGTGTCCCTGAGTTAGCCCAGTGAATGTTTGTCTGCATGCTGATAACCATCATGAGTTCACTTCCTTGGAGGCCAGGAGTGACTACCGACTGCTGCCTTCCACAGTACTCGCCAATATCACGTGTGAATTTCATTCCATGTGGTGGTTCTGTCATTTTTTTTAAGTTAAAGGACATTTTATTTACTGACAGATTAAAATCTGTTAACTCCACGCAGTGAAAAATGCACCACAGAACCCAATATAAAGAGCTGGTGCTAATATACAATGTTTAAGCAATTAATTACACTTATTTTTGGCAAAGTGCTGTGCAGTTCACTCTGTATAAAACTGACCATCTGGGGCTGGAGAGATGGCTTAATGGTTGAGGCGCTTGCCTGCAAAGCCATAGGACCTCGGTTCAATTCTCCAGGACCCACGTAAGCCAGATGCACAAGGTGGTACATGTATCTAAAGTTCGTTTGCAGTGGCTAGAGGCCCTGGCATGCCCATTTTCTCTCCCTCTCCCTCTCTCTCCCTGCGTCTTTCTCTCAAAAAAAATTAATTAAAAAATAAAATATATAAAAGAAAAAATATATAAAATATAAATATAATGTGTCCAGATAACACATTAGGAAGGCACACGTAGTACAACCCACAGTACTTTTCAGTCCCATTGCTCACGCCTGCCCTCAACAGGCAAAAGTGTTCACAATTACTTGAGGAGGAAACAAAGTTACTTTAAAAAAAAAATAACACACAATTATTGACTAAAGCTTAAAACTTTTAGAGGAAAACACAATCAAAAAGAGAACAAAACTACTCACACCCAAGGTCCCAAAATACACACCTGTAATCTCACCAAGCACTGGTTTGGTTTTTACACAAGCCAGCCTAGAAAACAAACAGTACTAAAACGATGTTGTGGTCCCCCCTAGGGCCAGCCCTGGAGGGACTGCAGGGTCTCTGCCGAGTAGGGGGTGAGAGGTGCGGAGTCACGACACAGACTCCAGGAGGTGGGTGGAAGCAGCAGAGGGAGAGCTGCCGCAAACTCGTTTATTGAGGAAGTGCACGTGGGTTTTAAGGGGCTTGGCTGGCCAATCATTGTATGGGGTGGTCCCCTTTTTGTGACCAATGACAACCTGTCTCCAGACAGATCATCTCGTACCAGGTTTCTCGCGAGCATGGCCAGGCCTGCGCAGAACACCATGTTCACAGAAGCCACTTCCTGGTTTCTCTGCTATGCGGTCTGGCTAGGGCCCGACCTGCATTGTGCCATACAAAACTCCAAGGGTTTAACAGTTAAAAACATTTTGTTAATGTCACAAGGAAACTTTTCAGTAATGCACAGAACATTATCCACTTAAGCTGCCATTTCAGTAGTAACTTCTCCACATAAAGGATACTGTTGCTGTTGTGGAGTTATGCTTATGTAGAACAGGGCAGTCTGGAATGTTGAGCAAGTTCAACATCAAACAGCAGATGAACAGAGAAATCCTGTGTGGCTCTGTTTTTTTGTTTTTGTTTTGCCTCTGTTAAACAACTGCTCTGGATCCAGAATGGTCTCTGGTACAGGTGCTCTAGAAATTCGGCTAGCATGGAAGGTGAGCCTTGGAGATGTGCCTGTGCAACCCTTCGGGGATCTGGGAAGAAGCAAATGCTTAGGGAAGAGATCCCAACCCTGTCACCCTGCCCTGCTTCAGTCTTCACAGCATACAAAACAGGGAAACTGCATTGAGGCCAGGTGCCTTTACACAGCCAGTAGGTGGCGCTTGAGGAAGGGGGTTAATCTCTGGACTCCCTGTTTTTTTTTTTGTTTTTGTTTTTGTTTTTTTATTTTTCTGTTACTATATTTTTGTTGTTGTTGTGTTTTATGAGATGGTGTCTCCCTCTAGTCCAGGCTGACCTGGAATTCACTATATAATCTCAGGCTGGCCTCAAACTCATGGCAATCCTTCTACCTCTGCCTCCCAAGTGCTGGGATTAACGGCGTGTGCTGCCACGCCTGGCGCTATTTTTATTTTTTTGAGGAAAAACTTTTCACCTTTATTCTTCACTTTCATGACTTTTATCAAGTTATAATGGAAACTTTATAATTTTATGCATCAACAGCACATGATAGGAAGTTTTGATATAGACATACATTGAATAATAACTGAAATCAAAGCCATGATTCTATTTCCTCATATATTTATGTTCTCTTTCTGTAGTGAGAAAATTGAAATTTAATCTCTTTACATTTTTCCAGTATATGGTAGGTTAATATTAACTATACCCACTATGCTGAATTTACAGTTTCCCTTGAGTTTAACTAAAGGTATGTGTTTTAAATCAGTCTCCTACATCCCCTAGATCTGTGACTACCATATATGCTCTCAAATCTTTAAGGTCAACTTCTTAGGATTCCTTTTCTGGGGCTGGGAGACAGCATAGTCAGTAAAAGTGATTGCCTTATAGGCATGAGGACCTGACTTTGGCACTCAGTTCCCACATATCATCTGTAATTCCAGCTCTGGGGAGGTGGAAACAGGTAGATAATTATGGCTCTCTTGCCAAAAAAAGGTAGATGGTGTTTCTGAGGAATAATACCTGAGGTTGTCCTTAATTTAACACACATGAGTGCATACACACATACACACGAATCCAGCTGAATCTGTATGAGCTTGCACTTGCCTGCATGGCTGAGCTACATAAGTCTTTGTCAACGCCAGGACTTCCCTCTCTTAAGGCCAAACAGTACTGCATGTGCACCACATTTCCTTTATCCCCTATTTTGTTGATAGGCAGCAAGATTGTCTCCATTTCTTGGCTGCAGAGAAGCCAGAATGCTGCTATCTTTTAGACATACTAACTTCATTTCCTTTAGAGAGACATACGAAAGCAGGGTGCCAGGTCACCCATCCCCATGATGTTAATGTGCACCTAGGATGGAGAACCATGGTGTGAAAAGCCCCCAGGCAAGATGATTTTTAGGGATTGTAAAATCTAAAATTTTCTTTAGTAACAGATATATTAGTAAAGTGCCTTTTTGAAAAAATAGTATCACAGCTTTGCCCACATGAGTATCTTTTCATTTTCAGAGAGTATGAATTTTCTTAAGCATATGAATAGTAGTATATGATGGGAAATTCTATGGTGAGGAAAATTGCTATGGGATTCAGGAAGACACAGGTTTCTATAAAATTAATCTAAAGTCAGTGATAACATGGATTAATGTGGCTTATCCACAATGGCTGTAATGAAGGTGAAACCCTGCTTTTCCCAGTAAAACCATTTCTAGGGAAGCCCCTCTGTGGCGGTTAATCTTCATGGTCAACTTGATTTGTAATCACCCAGGAGACACATGCATCGATGTGTCAGTGAGGGAGTTTCCAGAGAGGTTTAATGGAGGGGGAAAGGCATTCTGAATGTGGGTGGCACCAGACTGAATGAAAGGAAGAAAATGAGTTAAGCACCAGCATTCATCTCTCTCTCTCTCTCTCTCTCTCTCTCTCTCTCTCCCTCTCCATCTTGACTGTAGATGCAATGTGACCTGAACCCAAATATTGGGTTTTCATATCAGATTCTGCACCCCAAGTTGCACAGTAGCATCATAGGGATGGATCAACCAGCATCTCACTTTTGGGTGCCCTTCCTTAAGTTGCTTTTGAGGGTCTTTTTCCCAGCAATGAGAAAAATAATTAGCATACTCTCAGACATTAAATTACCCTAAGGGATTTTTTAACATTATACCATCATCGAAAATGTTACAGTCAGCTCTCCACACTTGTGGATTAAACCAGCCACAGAAAGATAATATGTGAAAAAAATTTTCCTCAGTATTGAAGACATAGACTTTTTCCCTATCATGTTCCCCAAAACAATACAGATAGCAAGTGTTTAGTGACAAAGACACACTAAAGCACATGGGAGGACATTTGTGTTAGCACTCAGCCATTCTTCTTAAGGAACTTGAACATTCATGGGTCTGGGTGTCCTCAGAGTCAATACAGAAAGATGACTTCAAAGAAGCAGCAATCTTCGTTCCTCTGACATGTTGTGTTGAACTACAAACATCCAGTGATCCACTGGCATCTATGGGGATTGTGACATAGAACTACAGTTTGCATTATTAGTAAGTTCGATGTGATGGAAAATGGGGAGGGGAGGAAGCTGGCAGATCAAAGAATTTTAAGCAGCTACTGCATATGAGGTCTGACACTGAGAAAATAGGCTTAAGTGGACAACTTTAAAATACATGAATATTATCACAGCACCTCTGGATACTGAGAGCCTACCCCTGGCCAGACACATACATCGTGAAAGTGTCTTCACACAGCGGAATACAGCCTCACTTTAATTATGTCTAGCATTCAAGCATGAAACTGTCTCACAGTAATGAGGATACTCATTTAACAAGAACTCCCCTTTTAGAGATTTATTTCAGTGTTCTTTTATAAATAGTTACAGCCATTGGTATCCCTTTAAACTTATAACTTTCTGAATACCCATTCTTATTTCTTAAGGTATATTTCCAGTAATTTCCAAGATAATGGAAGCAGAGCTGTGGTACATTTTTTTTTTTTTAATCCAGAGAGAAGATAAGACTCCCTGTCTTCTGTAGACTGGCGTGTCCATGTCCTCAGAAGCTTGTGTCTCCACTCTCCTCATGCCCCCATCCCTCTTTCTGGACCCCAACCACTTAGTGGAAATGTAGAGCCTATCTTTGGAGATTGCCCCTCTTCCATGTGTGACATGGGACACATCACTGTTCCATGCTGCAGAACAGGAGGGAGGAGCTGACCCCAGGGAAGAGTCCCTGTGTTAATCAGGAGAACTTATTTTCTTAATTCCATTTCTATTTTCCTATTCTTGTTTTTGTGACAGGATCTCACTGTATAGCTTAGGCTTGCCTAGAACTTTCTATGTAGACCAGGTTATCCTCCAAACTTGCAACAGCTCCCCTTGCCTCAGCTTCCTAAGTGTTAGGATTATAGGAAGTTGCATGTTCATAAAAATTAGGAAATTAGGGTTTTTGTTCATTTCTGTGATGCACAGTGGACATCTGCTCGTGTGTGTCATGTAGTGGCCAGGGTGTCAGAGCCTGGTCCCTGGCCTGTGGATGGTGGTGCCTTTCCTGGCTGACTCACTACATGAGCCCTTTGCTGCTGCCTCCACGTAAGCCCCAATTGGGATCACTTTTCCTGGTCCTCTGTGGGTGAGACAGTGGGGAGGGCCTATGACTGCTACTGGTGGCCCATTACAATGGAAAGCAAGCCAGTGCTTAGTCAAGTGTGTGCTAACAATAGTACCCCTGGCAACAACAACCCAGTAGGAGCTGAGGGAAAGCAAACAGAGGTCAGTTCAGGGATGAGTGACTTTGCAGTGACTGTGGATGTGAGGTGTCCCTAACAGCCACAAGTGATCAGGGAATGTGACACTTGTAGGTGGGGAAGGACCCATCTGAGAAAGCAGAGGTGCCCCATGGGGAGCA
Source organism: Orientallactaga sibirica (assembly GCA_036365145.1). NCBI lineage: Eukaryota > Metazoa > Chordata > Mammalia > Rodentia > Dipodidae > Orientallactaga > Orientallactaga sibirica. The sequence goes on from JAEOAD010000039.1 coordinate 15,418,971, forward strand.
GGCTACATGAGCTCAATGGACATAAAAGTGAATTCGCCAGTCAGGCACTCGTGAAGGCCATATACTGGCTGCTGTAGTGGCTTTTCTCATAGGGCTGAGCTCTGGTAGGAACCATACTGTGTGGCCAGAGCTGGGACAGGTGGCTAATAGTCTTACCCTGCTCCTGAAACAAATGGTAGATGTATCAGGCAGGGTAGGGGTGGTGATGACATTACAGGACTCTTTAGAAGTAACAGCCAGAGGCTGCCCTGAACTTCTGGAGCTCTTTAAAACTATAGAGAAAAACAAACTCCTTATGCAATGCTCATTAAACCCTTTAGAAGGAGGAGGAGTGAAGAACGAATGCTCCATCTGGAAGCTGTGAGTTCTGAGTGGAAAGAGATGCTCCCATGATCAGTCGGGATCAAGGTTCTTCCAAGCTGTCCATCTGAAAGGGAAAATAGGACCATAGAGGAGAGGCAGCCCCCTCCAGCTCACTGTTGGACTCCCTCTGGGGACAGTGCCCTGCCCAGCTACATTGCTGGGGTCTCCCGTAACCTCTGAAACAACCCCAACTGATGGCAGCCAGGAGTGGTTCCAAAATCCTCTAACATGCCCAAGATGAGAAGGCCCTCCCTCTTCCATTCTACACCCCAGAAGTACACTAAAATCCTAGGGTGGGATTCTGTAAAAGAGAAACATCACAGAAGGCCCAGAGAGATCTGAATTAGCACACAAGATTTTATTTTGACTTTGAAATGTTGAACATGTTTAAAATAAAACATCGAAGTGAGGACCAAACAATAGCTCGAGAAACCAGTGTCACACGTGGTTGTTTAAGGCTCAGGAACTCCTCTGAGCTCATGGGAAGCTGGACCTGGGCACAGGGGTGGCATGTGCTCTGAGAATAGGTACAAGATTCAGAACAAAGGCCCAGCTTAGCTGAACTGTGTCTGACTATCAGCAGAAGACAAGACTCCCAGCTGGTGCATGCCCTGGGGACCCTGCTTTTCCCTCAGGGACGTGTTGCTACTGGACACAGCCTGACAGTGAGGTTGCACCCTTGATTAGTTCTGACCGCCACATTCTCACATACCTGAAACTCACCTGCCCATCCACCTCATCAGGCATGTACACCAGCACAGGCACTTGTTCACTCACCTTATCAGGTGTAAGCTCCTGACACAGACACCTGCTGTGTGTTTTTGAGTTCTGACCCCACTGCCTGAGATGCTTGAGGAGAAGTATGCTCTCTGTACCTAGTTTCCATTCCCTCAGAAAGATAGCATCTCAAATGAAGCAAGCTATACACACACACACACACACGTATTTCATGTTTCAAAAGTAATCTTGCTGTCATGACATATTTACCACAATGGTGACTAAACTGCAACTTGTAAAATAAATAGTTTTGTGATGGGTAAAGTAATCTTGGGCAGAAATAAATAAGGGAAAGAAGTAAATGAACATACTTTCGATAATAAAATATATAACTTATTTCATTGACCTTTTTCCAATTCAGTGATTTCCATTTAATTTCACTGTCCTGATATTTTATGTTAACATGACCTGAAATGCCAATTTTTAAAGTGTGCATTGCAACTTATTAATGGATTGTGAATTCAAAGTGCTGGGTCACTCCCACCAATTTATGAAATGAACATAAAAGTAAAAAAGCAAACTATGAAACAGTAAATTTCAAAGTGTACCACACATAAGAAGGTAAAGTGTTTAAGGAAACATTTCTTAGCTCTGTGCATGCGTGCGTGCGTGTTGGGCTCACATCTCATATTTAAAGTTTGAAAACTACTGACAGCAATGCTGCTCTGAACTTGGGCCCAATAAATACCTTCCTTGGTCTAGGATGACTCCCTTAGATTCTGTGATGCTGTCAGTCAGTGAAGAGGGTACTGTGGACAGAAAAGATACTTTCTGTTACATAGGCATGATGGATATGACGCCAGAAAGCACTGGGGTAAGATGTGGCTCCCAAACATCCCTAAATCTTGGCCAGTGTTTCCATCATCATTGTTGGGCTTTAACCAGATGAGCTGGCATCACCAGTGTGGGTGTAAAATTAAGCCAGCAGTGCAGGAATGAGAATATAGAGCCCAGGGCAGGGAAGACAGGCCCAGCCCTCCAAACAGACATCTCTTCACCTAGTGTCATTTAGAACCCCAATTTCCATGATGACTAAGTCCATTTGCAAATTACAACAACTGAAAAGGCAGACTTCCATGACTATTTTTCAATCCTGAAGATTTTTGTTTGTTTGTTTTTTCAAGGTAGGGTCTCACTCTGGCTCAGGCTGACCTGGAATTCGCTATGTAGTGTCAAGGTGGCCTCAAACTCACAGCAATCCTCCTACTTCTGCCTCAAGAGTGCTGGGATTAAAGGCGTGCACCAGCACGCCTGGCTCCTGAAGATATTTTGTGAATAGGGGTTTGCATCTTGGACTGCATGCAAATCATTATGGCGGCTGTGCAAATAGGTATTCAAAAGTGAGCTCACATTGATGCATAGGAGGTGTTGTCTGAGGGATGGAGACAGGCGAGCTTTCTCTGAGAACAGTAGTGTTCTTTGGATGTACTGTGTGTTAGCTGTGCTTGGGAAGGATGGCCTCCAGGACCCAGTGAAGGAAGGTCAGTTGTGTGAGGAGGAAGCATGGAATATCCAGGGGAACTTTCCAGTTTGTGGAAAAAGAAACATCAGATGCTCCATGGCTACTTCTGGGGATGTGTGGAATTTCATCATTTGTTTCTGCACCATCATGAAAGGACTGACAGGTATAAGAAGGTTCCAGTAACTTGGGGAGGAGGAGGAGGAGAGAAGCTGGCCCTATGTGCACCCTGGGTCAACTAGATACCTTAGGTAAGCATGTTCAGCCCAAGGCAAGCCCATGAGGACAGAGAGTGACCATCCTCTAGTCACAGATCAAGAGACCAAATTGTGGGAGACTACAGGTTTGCTTAAAGTAACTGATGGATGTTTGATCACTCCAGGTCTGAGCTAAGCCAGATCTTATAGGATCTTTTGTCATTCATGCTGTTCCAATGTGCCCAACTTATAAAATCAAAATACAAACATTATATTTGACACATAGTGTTAAGGTATTATTTAGTTAAATATGTGTGTTTGGGATAAAGCACAGAAGTAACATGTATGATGTAGTATGTGTTTGTCTAAACAACTTGAGACACTTTTGTGAGCTGAATTCAACTTTCCATATAAATCTGTCAGAACATTTCATCATCTAGATCAGTATTTGTTCTCCCAGGCCATTAATTAATTCAGCTTAAAACCTTTTTATAATAAAGGCATCCCCATTTTTCACTGCAAATTAGGAAGCTGAAAAAGAAATGTTCTTAGTGGTTGACTACTTCTGTGGGAATAAGAACCTGCATGATTCTATGATAATATGTTCATATGGACAAAGCTGAATCCCAAAGTCTGTTTAGGAAGCCAAAAGAGAATACTATGCTCTGAGTATGACAAAAGCAGGTGTAGTTTATGTAAAATTTAACCCTGCCAAACCCTAACTTCACCATAAGATAAGCACCAGTTATGATTAGTATTAATTAAACATTTAATTCATCCTCTTTTAGAGTTCCCTTGAGATTAGACTGATTATTCACAGCCAACAGTCAGGGCAGAGGACTGACGTCCCCTCAGCTTATTTGAACCATGTTTCTAGGGAGAGAAGGAAACAATTGGATCAGAGCTTACCCTGTGCAACCAGCAAATTCAGTGACAACAGAGCAGAGTCTGAGCTGTGGCACACAAAGTTCAAATATAATAACATAAACTTTAAGATAGCCCATGAATTTTATAGTAACCAATCTTGAAAACATGACTGAAGGTGTTTATTTTGCACAATTTTAGAAGCATAGCATCATAAGTTAAATGTCAAAGTCTGTCACAACAAAGTGAATAAGTTACCAGAGTAGGAGGGATGGTGGTGCCGCAGGAATGCCTTGGCAGTGAGTGCATGTTGCACCTGCCCCAACCCTTGATGCTGACCTTCTCTAAAGCCCAGCAGGGAACATCACAGCCCCCAAGCTCTGGAGGTGTAATCTGAGTCTTGTACACTTGTGTGCAATTTGCAGCAACCTAAGAGACAGTGGAAATAACCACAGGCCATTAAAAACAAGTAACATAGATACTGGTTGAGCCAGGAGATTTTCTCACAGAATTCTGGAATATCTGAATACAAGTGCTCAGATAGCTTCTCTCTTGTGTCCATGAATAGAGACCTCATCAAGCTCTAGTACATTCTGGATATTGAGTAGACAAATTCGTGGCTGTTATTAATAATCTCTGGAATAATAAAAAAAATCCAAGTTCCTAATATGGCTTCCCAGTGACCAGAATATGGAGAGTAGGTACTTGGGACACATTCATTCTGCCACCCTGAATCTTGTGAGAGAACATTTTGGCAACCCAGACACTCATCAGTGGGGTGTAGGTTGAATGCAGCATTCAGGCCCAGCCATGGAGGGATCTCAGGGGTAAGCATCTGTATTTTCCAGCAACAGAAAGTGAAGACAGGTACAAACCCATTTTTTTTATTAGTTATGAACTTTACTGGATGAACAAATTGTGGTTGGTCCCATTCCCCTTGTGTTGTCCTCTTATAGCCTCTCTTCCCTGCCCCCATTCCACTGAGGGCTCTTCTCAGTGGGGTTGTTGAATGTAAACATGGGATTATCAATGCATCAGTCAGTCTCTGTGTGTTTGGGGGGGGGAAGGCAATGCCTCAGGATACTCCTTCCCACCCTGCAGCTCTTGCAATCTTTCTTCCCTGTCTTCTACAATGTTCCCTGAGCCTTGGCAGGTGTGTTATAAGTGTATTTTAGTGTTGAGCTCCCTGCAACCTCTGGATTTCTGCTTTCATAAATTATGAATGTCCTCAGCACTTATCACCATTTCCCTGGGGCAGATTGTCAGGATAGTAGTGAGAGCAGCACCATTGTTTAAATCTCTACTTCCTCTGTGATATCTCCTGAGCCCTGGCAGATAAGCTAGAGGTGGCTCATCTCATTGTAGATAGTCAGCTATCTTTTTTTGCTATATGGATTGATCTTGGTTCTCCCTGTTTTTTGCTGTCATCTTTAAAAAAAATACAGATTCTTCAATGAAGAATGAGAACAGCATGGATTAAAGGGGATAATCATAATAATAAGAGAGACTTGTTGATGGGTATAACCAGTCTTGGCCAAAGACTAGTGGGAGCTTCTCTCTGGAGTCTATGACCATCTTATGCATAGGATTCTGACTTGGTTCTCAATGCCCATCAATGGATGAATAGTTAATGAAAATGTGGTACATATACACAATGGAATTCTACTTAACTTTAAGGGAAAATGAAATAATCAAATTTGCAGGAAAATGAATGAACTTTCAAAAAATCATATTAAGCAAACTCATACAAGCACATAAAGAAAAATGCCACATTGTCTCCTTCATATACAGTTTCTAAGTTGGAACAGTTTGGTTCCATGCAAGTGCAGCAAGCATCAGGAGTATTAACAGGGAACTAGAATGAAGCCAGGACAAAGTGGAAATAGGAGAGGAAGAAAGGAGGAGTTGTTTGACATGCAACTCAAGGGACAGAACACAGGGAGTAGAAGGGTCAAGGGGAGAGCAGGAAAAAGAGAGTGGAGATAGATTTACACAAAACTAATGACAACATGAGTCAGTGTCTCCTGCATAGCAAACTGAAAGATACAACGCTTAACAAGAGAAGAATGGAGATCACTGGGGCACTAGGGCCCAAGAGAGTGTATTGAAAACTTAATCCTAAAACCATGAGAATTGGCTTATAATTCCCAGTGCCAGAACTGGGTTATACTTCATTATGAGCTGTTGGTTGGGGAAACCTATGAGGTCCCCAAAATAATGCAGGCTAGTGCTGAAGCACTTAGTTAACTGCTGAGCTAAATGGTAAGACCCTGTTGCTGAAGGCAACACAGGCTGCTGACACAAGTCAGCTAGAGAGCATACTGGAACTTAGAAGGAAGCTAGCATCCTGCTGGCTAGCCCTCAAGGTACTAGAAAGTGCTATTGAGCTGCTGGGGAATAACAGCCACCAATAGCATGAGCAAGCAGGGCACCCTGCAATCTACAAAATCAACCAGCTGGACAAGATGTACACATCTGTGCAATACTGTCACACAGTCTGTGCAGGTAACCAACTGCTCTCAGATTGGATAAGAGGCCCACTCAGTGGGAGAGAACTCATATCTGGTACTGAGAACCAAGTCAAAATCCATTTTTTACCTGCTGAACACCAGCGACTCATTTGCCACTGACCTCCTCTGATGTAACACAAGCAGTCTTCCAAGAGAAAAATAATAACTGGAACTGGATGAGTAAGTGTCTGAAACTGAAGATTTTGGTAAGAGAGGAACCAAGTCACAAATAATGGTGAACTAATCAGAATAACAGTAGATTTCTCAACAGAAACTTTAAGAGCCAAAAAAGCATAGGTGATGTTCTTCAAGCCCTCAAAGAAAATAACTGCTAACCTAGATCACTGTGTTCAACAAAGTTATTCTTCAAAATTGAAGGAAAAATAAAGACTTCCATGATAAAACACAAACTGAAGAAATTCATGACCACTAAGCGAGCAAGCACTGTGAGATTAAAGGCTTGCACCAACCACACCTGGTGACACTTAAAGGAATTCTGCACACATAACAGGAGAAATACAAGTACGAGAATATGGAAGGAGTGAATCTCTCTAAAAACAGACAAGCAAATGAGGGTTAGGAAAGAATCAAACATTACAAAACCTAGTAAAATGACAGGAATTAGTACATGCATTCTAATAATAATGCTCAATATTAATGGTCTCATTCTCCACTCAGAAGACAGAATGGTAGATTGAATTATGATATAACCAAGTGTTTACTATGACATAAAAAAGTCTCAACAAACCCAAAATATTCAAATAACTTATCTCTTATCAGATCATAATAGAATAAAGCTAGAAATAAATAGTAAAAAAACTTATAGAAAATATACAATCACATGAAAATTGAATACTATATTTCAATGATCAGTAGTCAATGAAGAAATAAAAAGAGACTTTCAAAAAATCCTACAAACAAATTAAAATGAAAGCACAACATACCAGAACATGAGAGCTACAGTGAAGCTCTAAATGTATAGCCTGTGATAGAAAAATCAGATCCCGATCCCAAATAAATACCTTAGTTATGCATCTCATGGTCTTAGAAAACTGAGAACAAGTCAAATCCAAATGTTGCAGGTAGAAACATATAGCAAAGACCACAGCTATAATTAATGACATGGAAAATAAAGGATCAATGAAAAGAAAAGGGCTGTTTCTTGTAAAGATAAATATTATTAATAAGCCCTTAGCTAAATTAACCAAAAAAGAAAAGAAGGAAGCCACAAATTAATAAAAATAAGACACAGAAAAGATGATGTGACAACAGATACCACTGATATACAGAGGATCACTATGGAATATTTGGAAAACTTTGTCCCAATAAGTTGGAAATTTTAGAAAAAAATGGATAGATTTCTTGACACATAGATCCTACCAAAATTGAACAAAGAATATATAAGAAACTTAAACAGATCACTAATGAGCAACAAGTTTAAAGACAAGAAGAAATTACTGCTGCAGTACACCAGATTTTTAAACAAAGAACTAATACCAACACTCCTCAAACTATTCCACAAAATAGTAAGAGAAGGGAAACTTTTGAACTTGTACTATAAAGCCATAAACAGCTTGATACAAAACTGGGTAAGACACTACCAAACAATAAAATACACCAATATGTCTGATGAACATAGATGCAAAACCTTTGTTATAATACTAGCAAACTGAATTAAATAAAATATTTAAAACATTAAATAGTATGATCAAATTAGGTTCATTCCAGGAATGCAAGCATGGTTGAACACATGCATGTTAATAAACATAATACAACTGATGACAGAATCAGGGACAAAAATCACATAATCATATTAATAGATTCATAAAAATCCTTTGAGAAAATTAAACAATACTTCATGATAAATACCCTGAAAAAGTAGGAGTAGATGGATCATAATTAAATATATTAAAGAGGTATATATAACAGCCCTCTTGTCAACCTTACACTGAATGGGGAAAACAGAAAGCATGTTGTTCCCACGAGGTGGGAAAAGAGATCAAGGTAGGAGCAGTCACCATTGACACTTCCTGGGCAGAACAGCAAAGTGAACTTCCCTTTTTTTTGAATAAACATATGATATATTGTTTAATACTCTGACAAGATTTTGACATTTCTCTGCAATGTACTAAGTAGGTTCTTTTTTTATATATAATTTATTTGTGAGCTTCCCTTTGATGAGAGACACAGCAATCAACACAAGCATTCATCTATGCATATATGGGTACATGCATACGTGTCTACACAGACACACATGCATGCCCACAGACATATAGAGACACACACTGACCTATTGGTCACCAGTCTGGTCTCCACTCTCATCTTCTCTGCTCTTGTGATGGGCTTTTAAGTTGATCTTCTATCCTTAGAAGCCAGTGAAGGCCATAATTTATTGAAGTTTTCAGTTTCGTGAATGAATGAATGAGTGATATATGAGGTTATTTAAACAGCATGTGCCTGGCATACCTCGGGTTTCATCCTCCTATCTAATGGAAGCTCAAGCAGACAGCATTAAGGTGATTTTATAATCTGATAAAACAAAGAGGAGAGTCACCCCAGTCCATGTCTGGTCTGACCTTAGCAGGGGACTGTGGGTCCTAAGCAGCAGCAGTGTCCGTAGACCTCAGCATGTTGGGAGGCAGCTTGGGCAGTCAGAGCCCATCAGAGTACACGAGGAATGCAGGCCTGACAGCAGTGTCAGCACTCAGCGAACCTTCTTTTCTAAAGAAGAAAGATACCCATAGTGCGCACACCCATTGCTTCAGGATAGGGCCATGGGTTGTTCTTTCATCTACTCACTGGCCAGAGGGAGCCTCCCAGTGGGATGTGACAGAAGAGCAGGGGACAGGAAGACAGCTGAGAAAGTGTATTGATTATTTTCTCCTTGCTGTGACCTAACACCTGACCAGATGCAACCTAAGGAAGGAAAGTCTTGTCTTGGCTTACATTTCCAGGGTAGTACATTGCAGCAGAGAAAGCATGGCAGTAGGAGCTTACAGTACCTGGCCACATTCAGTCTACAGTGAGGAAGCAGAGAGTGATGAATTCTGGTGCTCAGCTAGCCTTCTCTTGTTTGTCCATTCCAGCCCCCACCCCCATCTGTGGAACGGTGCTGCCCACAGTGATGATGGATCTTCCCATGTTAGTTAACCTAGTAAGATAGTCACTCACAGGCATGCCTAGAAGCTCATTTCCTAGGTGATTTTAGGACCTGTCAAGTTGATACAAACTATCACAGCAAGTAAATATAGGAATATGCATACCAGTAAAAGATGAGTAGCAGCAGTCAGTCATTGTGGGGCAGGGGGATGCCTCTAGATATTCCCTCCCATCCTGTGGTTCTTACAATCTTTCTGTCCCCTCTTCCACAAACACAACCTCATGGTGAATACCTGCAATCCCACTGAGGAGGGCCCTCGGAAGAATGGGGACAGGGAGGAGGGAAATGATAGTACCAATACATGATGTGTCCAACGTTTCTGCTTAACAGAAAAAAGAAAGAAAGAAAAATAAGACAAAAAATGTGAAATTAAAAAAAAACAGAGTGGGAAAAAAAGATGAGGAGTTAACCAAGAATGCTCATCAGGGAGCAAAGTACTCAAGAAAATACACTGTGCTGAGAAGTGAGAGGACTGCTGTGGAACGAGAGGGAAGTGTAGTTGTGGGGTTGAGTGTGTGGGTAGCACCCTCCTAGGGCAGGAGCCTGTTTGGCATCAGATCATGGTCACTTATATTGGAGAGATGTTGCTTTCTTGAGGAGCTCAACATCCAGGGAAGGAAACAGGTGGTAAGACACAACCATCCCAGTGCTATAATGTGAGGGCTCATCTCAGATGTGTGATTGATCCTGTCTGGTTTCTTCATGTGGCCCTGGAGAGGGCTGTACTGAAGACCTGAGGTTTGGGGAGCAAAAAGATGCTAATGGCATCATGAGTCATTTGCTATGAGAGAGGTCGCTGTCTACCAGGAATGCAGCCCATGAGAAACTCTGGCAGCCACAGTCACCACACATCCAGGAGCTGAGTGTCCAAGAAAGGACACATGAGAATCACCTAGTTTGAATGGAGCTCATAGAACTCTGTTTGGTGTCAGGTGCTTGTGTGGCCCACACAATGTCCAGCAAGCCATGGAGTAAACCAACTTGTGAGAGATTTTCCTTTGTAGCCCACATTCCTGGCTTCTTATGTGGGGTCCTCGCTGTTCCAGGGGATCGTTGGCCACTGATGTCCTGGGCGCAGGAGGGGCTGAGGTGAAGCAGGGTCTTGGAGTGGGTGTGTGCAGTGGGCAATGAACCACCTGAAAGACAATCTTATGGATAGCGTGCTCTCATTCATTATCAAAAGGAGAGTGGGTTTATAAACACTTGAGAAAGGCTGAGAAGGCACATACAGACTACAAGGTGATTGGATACATAGGTTTATGGGTTGCTATCTAATTGGCTAGTGTTGGAAGGCAGAAGTTGTGAGGGAGAAGCTGCAAGGGAGATAACAGAAGTGGCCGGAAAAGCTATGTGACTTCAGACACATATTGGATGGCTGTGCTGCAGGGAGGCTGTTTACTACCATATAAGGGTCTCTAGTGCAGCTAGCCACAAGGTCAGGAACTGTGGGGTGGAGCAAAACCTGACTATGGAATGTTCAGGTGCTTTTGGGATAGGGGGCAGGGCCCGCTGGTTCTGCCCACTCTGGGTGAAGATGGGGCACACTACAACCACGAGAAGGGAGGGCCAGCTCCATCACCAGAGGAGGCCAGCTGCAATCCCCCTCCACCCAAGGTCCCCGGCCATGTCCAACAGCCCAGGCCAGCTTCCTCACAGTCCCAGCCTGTGTTTAGCAATAGTCCATGTTCCTGGCTTCTTATAGAAGATGGAGGCACTAACATGCTCCAGAGCAATTCCTCACCTGACTTTATCCAACTCAAGGAGTCCCTGTGTCTCCTGGGATAAAATGTGTCAGGTCCCTGGCACAAGCTGCAAAGGCAAAATGGGCCACCCACGGTGCAAGTGTACAGATGGGTGGTGAACTCTGAGCAGATACCCTAATTGCAAGAAGAAGTATGTCTTGACAGGAGTTCTGGTATCATATGCAGGAGGCACGAAGGCATCTGTGGAATATGGACTTGAAAGGAGCCAGCCTTTGAGCCACCATACCTGCACAAAGACAGGAAGAAGGATGGACTTAGGAACAGTGCAGGGGGCTAATATAGAGGCAGCCACCAGAATCCCATAGCACTCAGTGCCCCATGGATACTCCACTGACCTGTGATTCATGTCCATACCTCGTGCTCCACCATGGTCCTCCCTGCCACCTGCACCTCTCACTATGCTGCCTCCCTTGGAAACTACAGAACACTCTTTCTTTTAATCAAATGCCTGCCCTGTCCTTGAACAAGTGACAGCTCACATAGGAAAGACACACACCTCCAGAATACAGCATGTTTTGAAACAAGTTTTCAAATGCTTCTGCATGTGGTTGTCCCACTGCAACAGGAAGGGTTGGCCAGGACTGTGGAAAAGAGATGCGAGGTTGATGTACTGTTGCTTGTTAAACTGGAAGTCACAACTGTACATTTATGTTTTGAAAGAAGACCCCAGAATTGTAATGTGTCTTTGTGGATTAAGGAAATGAAGTTGGAGATTCAGGGAACCACTGTATTCAGTGGCCACTTCAGGGTGAGTTGTCGGCACCTGGGAAGTTGCTAGAAGGAGCACCAGTGCATTGCGTTTAACCATACATTAACTAGATTCACACAGGGCAGCTCTGGAAATTCTTGTTTAAGTGACATATGTAGACAAAACTTAAAGTCATTAAAGCTGGCAGCCTGGGGGGGGGGGATGACAGAACCTGGTGTGCCTCGGTCAGCCCTAATGGGACCAGCTAATGAATGTTAATTTTAGGCATTATGTCCCTAAATCATGTGATGTGCCTGGACCATTTAATCTGCCAATCAGTCACAAATTTGAGTTTTCAGATTTCAACCCTTGCTGAAAAAGTACATTCCAGTCATAGTGAGATCTGTGTGTTAAATTCTTATTGGCTGGGACAAAGTGTTAACGCTTGGAGTGGCATTTGTTTTGGTCTTCATTGTCTGTTTGGTGGCTGTAGCAGACCATGTATGATTAAAGAATGGACATTTAGGGCTGGAGAGATGGATTAGCAGTTGAGGCACTTGCCTGCAAAGCCTAAGGACCCAGGTTTAATTTCCCCAGTACCCACATAAGCCAGATGCACAAAGTGACGCATGTGTCTGGAGTTCATTTGCAGTGGCTAGAGGCTCTGGTATGTCCTGTGTCTCCTGGGGTAAATGTGTAAAGCTCCTGGCACAAGCTCCAAAGGCAGAATAGGCCACCTACTGTGCAGGTCTCTTCCATTCTCTCTATCTCCTTCTCTCTAATATATAAATCAAAATTTTTTAAAATAGACTTTTAAGTACAAGTTGTGTAGGGAAAAGCCCCTTATTCTCAGCTAATTTGCATACCCGAGTGAGGTGACATACCAAGTGCTCAGGCTGTAATGATGTCTATAAAAGTCACCAGAACAGAACTTGAATTTCTATAGCACTTAAGCACCACAATACCATTCTTGTGGATATTATCCTATTTTCAGATAAATAGAGTCTCAGAGAATCATGTGACTTGACACATACCAATCAGCTCATGAGTGACTCACCTATGGTTTGGACATACTCCTCCTGGCACCATTGGTGTTTGTAGCAGAACTGAACTCATATCATCTAAATTCCATTACTCCCTGATATTCACAATAGTTATTCAGTTACTAAATATTTGACACTTGCCTTTCCTAGTTTTAAGAAAAATTTATAGTGATATATACATGCAAAGTCATCCTGAGAATCAAATTAGATCCATATTTGGTATTTTTATTCTAGATACTACCTTTGGCTACTAGAAGCTATTTTAATTATACATATGTGTGTTCATACATGTATATGTTCATACACATGTGTGTGTGGTCATGCACAGTGGATAACAATGGTTAACTAACTGAGATGAACTCTCACTCCACACCCAGGTTTCCCCCACCTTCTCCTTCTAAGACAGGATTGAATGGTCTTGGGAGATGGTTCAGCAGTAAAGTGTTCTGTGTGCAAACTTGTGCACCTGAGTTCAGATCCCCAGCACCCACACAAAATCTTAATTTGGTTGCACATGCCTGTAATCCCAACACTGAGATGGCAGGGACACAGAATCCCTGGAGCTTGCTGGCTATCTAGCTAAATTGGTAAGCTCCAGGCTCAGTGGTTCAGTGAAAGACCCTGTCTCAAATAAACAAGGTGGAGAAATTGAGAGACTCCCAACATTGACCTCTGGCCTTCATGCACATAAGCACACAAATGGGTGTGTCCACACACATGAACACACATGCACATGTACATGCATACCACACTCTCATACAATATGAACACACAGACATATGTACATGCACACCACATTCTCACACACAGACATATGTACATGCACACCACACTCTCACACACACGTGAACACACAGACATATGTACATGCACACCACATTCTCACACACATAAATATGTACATGCACACCACACTCCCACACACACGTGAACACACAGACATATGTACATGCACACCACATTCTCACATACATGAACACACATGCATATGTACATGCACACCACACTCTCACACACATGAACACACAGACATATGTACATGCACACCACACTCTCACACACACATGAACACACAGACATGTACATGCACACCACACTCTCACACACACATACATATGTATATGCACACCACACTCACACACATGAACACACATACATATGTACATGCACACCACACTCTCACATACATGAACACACATACATATGTACATGCACATCACACTCTCACACACATGAACACACATACATATGTGCATGTACACTACACTCACACACACACATGAACACACATACATATATACATGCACACCACACTCTCACACACATGAACACACAGACATATGTGCATGTACACTACACTCACACACACACACAAACATACATATATACATGCACGCTACACTCACACACATGAACACACAGACATATGTGCATGTACACTACACTCACACACACACACGAACACACATACATATGTACATGCACACCACACCTCACACACACGAACACACATACATATGTACATGCACACCACACTCTCACACACGAACACACATACATATGTACATGCACACCCCACTCACACACACATGAACACACATGCATATGTACATGCACACCACACTCTCACACACACATGAACACACATGCATATGTACATGCACACCACACTCTCACACACACATGAACACACATGCATATATATGCATGCACACCACACTCTCACACACATATGACACACATGCATATGTACATGCACAAAACTCACACATAGAAATAAGACTGAGTTACCTGGAGGGTCAGCATGTGACATACCAAGTGCTCAGGCTGTAAGTCAGATACAAGCATCACCTGGTCCTGCCTCCTAGACGCTGGAGGTCAACAAGGGATGCAAATGTGAGTGAAACACATCAACCATCACTGGTGACAAGAAGATGAGCCACTGATGGTGCCCACAGTGGAAAGGCTCAGCATGCACACAACTTTGCCTGCAACATGTCCTTCTTACACCTGAAAATCAAACGTGCCTGCAGGCATTGTCTACATATTTGTAAAAATCAGACCAATGTTGGTATGACTCCACACAGCAGCTCCAGGTTTTCCTTCTGCCTGAATTTCAGGATTTTGCATAACAAGGTTTATTGACCCAATTTCTAGAGCAGCCAAGCAGGCATGAAACTGGAGTGCTGCAATTGGAGTAGAATCGGTGAGAAGACAGGTAGAAAACCCTTCCCCACTTCTTTCTCCTTTGCTTGGGCAGTAAGTCACTTGGGCTCCACTTATGTTCAGAGACAGAACCCCAGACCCACCCAGCTTCTTAATCACTCTATATCACCAAGGTTCTCCCTGAACCTCTGTTTCCCCACACTTTCCCACCATGTTTTCTCTACCTCTTCCTGGTAGAGAGTCAGTGTCAAGGGCAAAAGCAGTGTCAGTGTATGCAGTGAGGCAATGTGGGTCAGGCTTCTGCACACAGCTGCCTGCCTGTGAAAAGACAGAGCTGTGTACCCCAGGGCAGGTAGAAGAACCCTGGCATCCTGCCTCTTCTTGCCTCTTGGTTGGACATTGTTTTTACACAAAGGGAAGAATGGCTCATGAGGGTCCAGCCACTTCCTTTAGAAATGTAGGACATTTGGAATTGCAGCCTGTGGAGCAAGTCCCTGGAGTCCATCCTTCCTGTGGGGTATCAGCCACCTACACCATTTCAGCCTGTGAAGGACAACATCTCAGCTGTCCACAGCAGCAGGGAGCTAACAGAAACCGCTAGGACTATGCGTGATGGAGGAGCCTCCTTCCCCACAGCTTCCCTCTGCTCCTGCAACCAGGAAGTTCTCCCTGTGTTCTGCCAGACTCAGACAGACATTACACCTGACAAATGTGCTTAAGAATCATAGGGGAACTCCTTGGGCCAAGTCTGTGTAGCAATGACTCGATCCTCTTCAAATGAATCATCCTTGGGATGAATGAGGGGAGAACATCGGGATGAGAAGTGAGCTCCGTGATGTCAGAAATGGCTTGAGGGGTGAGAAGAAGAATGCAACAGTGTGCAGACCATGGATTGGACAGATTAAGGTCCCACTCCAGATGTCCACATCACAATTCCCCAAACAGTGACTGTGTCAGACCTTGAGCAAAGGGGGCTTGGGTGGAAACAGTAATGTAGGTAACTAAGGTGCAAGCTGGAATAAAAAGGATTGTCCAAGCGGGATGTTGTTATCCATGACCATTTGGGGGAACAGAGGGACATGTAGCTGGGGTTCAGGAAGTATCGTATAACTTTTCCTATTAATCCATATGGGACACCACCTGACCAAAGAAATGATGCCATCCAAGTCTGGCTTGGAAAACCAGTGAATTTGTTGGGGTTACATCTAGGAGAATAGAATGAAGGGTTACTTTCAGGAGCATGGGTAACTTGGATGGCTGCAACACCAAAAAAGCCCATCCTATCATGGATGGTAACTCATAAATGCTGCATCCCAGATTACCCAACCCCATAAATCTTTCACCTCCTAAATACTATAGCATTCCCAAGACCCACATGCAGCTGGAGCAGGGGTACGTGAACCTGGGACCTCAGATGAGGGTCTGATGACTTCCCTTCCATGAAGGAATGTAAATAGGTCTGATCTTGTAAGGGTCTCATTTAGATGATCACAGCTGCTCTGATTTTAAGATGATGACAACAGGAGACAACAAAAGTCCAAGCTCCCATCTTCCTTTGGGTAGAATGCCAAGCCATTTTTCTTTTTCTCTTCTGCTGTTCATTTTCAGTGGAGATTTTACTTAAATGCACTGTAAGGCTGAAACAGAGATCTCCCTTCAGCCCTGGCCTGCAAGCTCCTTCCCTCCCTACAGCCTATATGCTACCCTTTAGACTTCACCCTGCACATCCAGTCCTTGTTTCTTCATGCAAACACAGGCAAACCAAACCCATGTCCTCTTTAGCTAGTGTATGAGAGGCCTGCCACTGTTCTCTACCTAGTGGGTCCTAGAGCTCATCCCATATAATCACATAAAAGACTTGTCTCCTTAGTGCATTGATGCCACCAGAGGAAAATAAGAAGCTGCTTTGCCAGTTTCCTACAGCCTTTTCCCTAGAACAACAGAGCTGCGTGTCTGTCAGTCACAGGGTCCTCGTGTGTGCATCTCCAATAAGTCCTGAGCTGGAGAAGCACATTGTAGCATTCATGGGACATTAATATTCTGTGTTCTGTGAGCTCTCTTTCATGCCCTTTGCCTGCCCTCCCACCCCTTTCCATTTGATGAACTCTTATTTCTTGGCAGCTTTGGGGGAGATTGGCACTTTGTGGGTGATTTAGGTAGCACACCATTCCCTTGGTTTGTCATTTTCCTTTTACTTTGCTTCATTATTTTTTTTCCACGCAGAAGTGTTCTCAATTTTCTTGGATTTATTGTATTTGTTTTTTACACAGCTCTTCAATTATAAGTCACTGTTAGGCCCCTCTTAGCACCTTTGAAGGGTTTAGTGTTTGCTTCTAGAGCTAAGAGATTTCCTGTTCGTGTTGCACCTTTACATGTGTCAAAAAAAAAATCTTAACTTCAAAGTCAAGTGTTCAGATTTCAAATCTATGTATTATTTGATGGAGTGAAGGAGGTTAGTCATTTTCTATCTTAGTTGGATTTCTTTTCTCTCATTCTTTGGAATGGTTTAACTGGATTACTGCTGGCTGGCTTCAGAACTACAGGATGTTTTCCATGGTTTCTTCAAACAGGGAATTTAACTACTGACATTGATCATACCACCCACAGCTCACTTTTAGCAATGGCAGAACAAATGGTGAGATGGCCCAAGACCACTGCCCAAGCAAAGTAGAAAGGCTTGCCTCGTTTATAAATTTTTGTTTATTTATTAGAGGTGGAGAGAGAAGAGATAGAGATAGATAGAGTAAAAGAGAGAAAATGGGCATGCCAGGGCCTCTAGCCACTGCAAACCAACTCCAGACATATGTGCCACCTTGTGCATCTGGCTTATATGGAACCTGGATAATCAAACCTGGGTCCTTAGGCTTCACAGGCAAGTGCCTTAACCACTAAGCCATCTTTCCAGCTCAGCTTGCCTGTTGTCTCTGCACTTCCTCTTGTGTATGCATGGTCTCTCTCAGAACATCATGAGTTCCCAAACATCTGTGTAACTGCAGTCAGACTCAACCTTCTCTGTAACACAGGGTTATGCTGGTTGGCCAGAGTTTTGTTGCTCTGTGTGTGTGTGTGTGTGTGTGTGTGTGTTTAAATTATTATTATAGTAACCATTCTCTTTGTCTGAGTGTCACCCAATTTCTACCAGCACCAAATGTAAGCCTGCATCAGCACCAACCTCTGCCTGGTCTTTGGGGTGCTTTGGAGCCTGACTTAAGGTGTAATGTGAGCTGGGTGGCCCGGATAGAAGGAAGGATGGGCAGAGACCACTGAGGCTCTGGTCCCTGTGCTTGGGTTTGTGGGCCTGCTGCACCTCTCTTCATCTTAATGGAGACCAAGCCTTTGCTTTTAAGTATTCAATAAACTGCATGTAGCAGACACAATTTTCCTGGAAGGTAGAGAGTGGCCTATGGGATATTTGTGAAAGATGGGACAGCAGCTATGGGTTGCAAGGTGGTTTATGTCTTTTGTGTTTTGTTTTGTTTTCTTTTTCTTTTTTTATTAAAAACATTCAAATTTATTGTCACTTTAATGTTTCAGAAAGGCTAAGCAAAGAGATTATGCTTCAAAAATCTTGTTTTTGAAAAATACCAGTGCTGGAGAGACAGCTTAATGGCTAAAGTGCTTGCTTGCAAAGCCTGATGGCATGGGTTTGATTCCCTATTACCCACATAAAGCAAAATGCACAAAGTGGAGCATGCATGTGGAGTTCATATGCTCTGGTGGGAGACCCTGGTGCACCCATACTTACTCTCTCTCTCCTTCAAAATGTTTTAAAAAATACAATATACATTCATCATTGCAATGTTAATTGAGCATGCAATACTTTAAAACAAGAATGTTGGGCTGGAGAAATTGCTTAGTGATTAAGGCTCTTGCCTGCAAAGCCAAAGGACTCAGGTTCAATTCCCCAGGACCCACATAAGCCAGTTGCACAAGGGGGCATACACATCTGGAATTTGTTTGCAGCAGCTGGAGGTCCTGGAGCACCCATCCTCTCTCTCTCTCTCTCTTTTTAAAATAATTTATTTTTTATTTATATTATTCTAATTTTACATTCATAATGGTGACTCCATTATCATCCTCCCTTTCCTCCTTCTTCCGAAGGGACCCTCATCAATGGGGAATGTGGGTCATGCATTGTGGGGGTAGTCAAGAGCTATGGGGGATAGGCCAAGTCTCTATGCATAATGCCCCAACATTCTTCCCCCCCTTCCGTGAATTTCCCTGAGCCACATTGGGATCATTTTAGTTCTACTTCAGTGATGAGGTTTTGGGAGCCTCTGTGTCTCTGGATATCTGGCTTAGCAGGAGTTGGATGTTCTCTGTGTTTATCTCCTTCAGCCTTTTTCTGGTGTTGTGATCACCAAGAACGCTATACTCTTGCCCTTTCCACACATTACTCTATGGTTTCAGCTGGGGCCCTGGTGAGGTGTGATTGGCTGGTCCTCCCTTCAGGTTTGTTGTCCATCTGAAAAAAATAAGCAAATTCTCCAATGGAAAGAGAAGTTAGTATAAGATAGATGGGATGGCCAGAGATATTTTAGAGAGAATTTTATATGCGTAGACTCTCTTCTAGCCCACATTTGGTGGTATCTTGATCTTGGAGACTGAGCTCATTTTTGTACATGGTTTTGACTTATTTCCCAGTTCCAGCAATGAGTTCCATTCCACTGAGTGGATCTATCAGCCAAATCAAGAGCAGCTGGTAATCCACCATGGCTGTGTGCCACTACTGCACTTGTTTGAGCATTACGTCAGGTTGTTTCTTGCTGGGTAGCTTAGACTGCAAATTGTTTGGACAGATGTCAGCCATTTTCCCTCAGTTGCTCGTGTAGCACCCTCTGGTACTAGGCTAGCTAACTGTCTGGGGACTGACCCTCTTCCAGATTCTGACCAGTTCTCTCCATGTTTTGTCTCACATGCGTATGCTGTCTTCGACAGTAGGGTCTTACCATTAACCTTTGGTGGGTCATCAAGAACTCTGACAGAAATCTGTCTTTTTTGGGAAACCTTGTAGGTGTCTTGGATCTACAGCTCATTGTGTGCTAGTACTGGTTTATATCTTTAGAGTAATGATGCTTCAAGTGTGAAAAGTGTCACCTTCCATGAATGGACATGGCTCCACTCTTGCTTACCATTCTCCCATGTGAGTGACTACAACAGACTGCAAGTAGCCCACTCACCATGCTCCTGTAGCGTCATCTCCCCCTCCCTGTGTCTGTTTGTATGTTGGGTAGCTCCCTGCCCCCGCCCCCTGCCCCCCCCCACCACCAGGGTTCTCCTGGCTGGATCTGTTCTAGGTATGATCCCATTAGGCAGGAAATTGGAGTCCTAGGAGGGGTGAGCCCAAAGCATTGTCACCTCACAGCCTCAGCCTGGGACATGGGCATAGGGCATAGTCCCCACATGAGCCCAAGGACATAAATCCTGCAGAAGTTAGGGAGAGAAAGAAAGTAAAACAATGAAAGACTATCAATCCCAGTATCAGAGATCCATACACTCCAAGGCTTCTTAACATGACACCCTCTCACCAGCTTGACTCTTAGCAGGTGGGTGTGTGGAGAAGCACAAGAAGAGGCTGGGGCTGGTCTGGGGCTCCTGGATGACTGAGGCTGGGAACAGTTGTCACTCTGACACTGCCCTCACCAGCTCCAAGCCCCTTTGAAACTCATCCAGCAATTTTTTCATCTTGCCTGCAGCAAGCCACTCCAGTTGCACCAAAAAAAAAAAAATTATTAAAACCATTCTGAATGTGCACGTATCATTGGTACTGTCCCTAATTTCATTGGCTCTTGGGCCCTTGGGTGATGAGGCAGGTGGAGAGGGCCCAAGGGAGAATGAAATATGGGGTAGTATCTGTGAGCTGCCAGGTAGGTGAATGGTTTTTATCTGAAAATTGATAGGAAAAGCCCTCCTGATGCAAGATACATTATCAAACTCAACACAGGACCCAGGAATGAAGACTTCCACCAACTGTGGATGTGGTGAACATGACACAAGTTGAGCATGCACAATGTGAAAAATGGAAAATTTTTTCAAATTTTGAACAGTTATTCATTGAGCAGGTACTGTAAGTGCCCAGGAACAGCCTTTCTGGTTTAAAATCATGGCCAGCACAACAAAACACTAAGAAATCAGCCAGAACCTGGTGTGTGGTATGTTTAGATCTGCCTGTCATTGTGTTCTTAGCCTGAAACAAAATACATAAAAGACAATAAGGAAATGACAGTTTCTTTCTTTCCTTGTTCTACTGCTTTTCTAGGATGAATTTTCAGGTGAAATGGGTCAGTAAATGAATCTTTTCTTCTTAAAGATACTATTCATTTTATTCCTGTAGCTTCATAGTTTTTGATGAGGTAGGAATTTTTCACCTTTGTTTGTAATTTATATTTTCATGCCTATGAAATTTCTTTCATCTTACTTGCTAATATTTCAAGAAAATGTTTTTCTTATTCCTATGAATTCCTAAAGTGGTCACAGCATCAGTATTCATAGTGTATTTTTCCTTGTCATTAATTTAATATTCTCTTTTAAAATTTTATTTATTTATGAGAAGCAGATAGAGAGAGAAAGAAAATGGGCACACCGGGGACACTAGCCAATGCAAATGAACTCCAGATGCACACACCACCTTGTGCACCTGGCTTACATGGATCCTAGGGTATCAAACCTGGGTCTTTAGGCTTCACAGGCAAGCACCTTAACTGCTGAGCCATCTCTCCAGCCCAATTTTAATATTCTCTATGAGGAAATCCCCCTTTGATTTTGAAAATGTACTTTTCTGACCACCTCATGAGCAGTAGACACACCTGGTTTTGGGTTTCTTTGCACACACTGTGCTACAAAAAGATGAAAGATGAAGCTGCATGAAACCCAAACCTTGGATCTTGGTGCACACTCTTCCAGATTTCTCTTGCTTTAACCTAAAAACATCTTAATGTTTTTTTTTTCTTAATTTACCTTACTTTCTCATTAGCATTTGTAAAATCACATTAAATCCTTTTCAGATGATGGTGTTGTATAAACAAATAAAGTAAGATTGGTTTCTTAATATTACCTGAAACACCCTTTGCAAAGTGATTTTTTTACATAGAATAACTCTAATTGCCTTGCCAAGGGGTATGAACATTTTTACAAAGCCTAAGATTTTTGCCTAATTCGTTTCCCAGGTCACACTAATTTACAAGTGCCCTCAAGTAATAGGATTCCTACTTTACCACGTAATGGCCCCACAGCTCACTGTAATTTTTAATATATCGGTTTGACTCTAAAAAATGTACAGAAATATTTTGACCTCAATTTATAGTAGATTTTTCAAAAATGGGCAGACAGGAGAGAATGGTCCATGGGGGCAAGTCTCTAACCTCTGAAAGATGAGTTTTAAAAAAGGCTCAGCTACATTCAGATGCTTTCAATGTTTTCAAGGTGTCAGATCTCAAATTAAATCTTTCTAGAAGAGAAATCCAAACCACACTTGAAGCATTGAAGGTGGCCTTATATGTGCATTATTCTATATGACATTCTGTCCATTTCCTTAAGTACCTACAACAGATTTGATATCACCCAAGCATGAGCCTATGGCAGATGTGCTCCTCTCTGCCCCTCATGTACATGAAATTTTCCAGATAAGTTATCTGGATTCCTGGCAAGACCCTCAAGTAAGGCATTCTCCCCAAAGAAACTTCTCCTGTTGAAGCACTTTGTTAGTCATGGATACCAAGAATAGCAGTGATTGTAGTACATTAATCCACATTGATGCCCCCTGGTTATTAGTGGGTTTAGTAAGAGAATTTATGGTCTCTGAAAATGCACTGTGCATTGTTCAAATCTAGATCTGAATACTTTCTGATGGGGGGCAGCCTTGACTTCAAACCACACTGTTTATATTATGTACTACACTGTGGGTCTGTCATGTTCAATTTTAAAATTGACTTAAAATTTGAAGTTTATAAAATGAGATAGTATCACCTCCTTATAAATTTTCAAATTTCTTTTGCTCATGAAATAAGTCTCAATGTTAAATGTCTTAAAAGCCACCCTCTGTACTGCTAGATTCTGGGAGGTGCATTTTAGAACCAACAGGTTATATGCTTTCATCCAAGCAAAATGTAAAACATGAGACTAGGAGATGGTTCAGTGGGTAAGAACACTTGTTGCACAAGCCTGAGGGCCTGAGAAAGCCTTGGTCAGCATGAGTTCTATCCCACATAAAAACCTGGGTGTGGTCACACCTCCATATAACCTTAGTCCTGTAGGGCACAGAAATGGGAAAATGGCTGGTGTATAGCAATTACTTTGTTGTTACTGGGACAAAATACTCAACCAGAGAAACTTATAGAAAAGAAGAGTTTATTTTTGCTTTCAGTTTTGAGGGGAAGTTTCATTATGACAGGAAAATCATGGCAGAAATAGAGAAGCCAGGCATCACATCTTCACATCAGCAGGGAGGAAGTAGTGAGACTGAGTTGATTATGGCAAGGCGGGGCTGGGCCATGACCCCAAAACCCACACCTAGATATATACTTCCTCCAGCAAGGCTCCATCTCTCAAAGGCTCCACAAACTTCCCAAACAGCACCACCAACTAGAGATTAAGTGTTCAAAAACATAAGGCTATTTGGAGAACTTTTACATCTGAACCACCACAAAGTCTGTCCAGAAAAATGGCAGCTCTGGCTTCAATGAGAGACTCTGTCTGGAGAAGAGAGTACAGAAGAGCAATAGGGGAAGACACCCAAAGTTCTCCTCTGGCCTCTCACACATGTTCATGTGGCCACATGAATCTGCAAACACACATGCATACACTGCACATATATACACCAATCAGACTACACACACCCATACCAAATATCTAAGATATCACCAAAACCTATGTAAAAGGATGAGAGAAGAGTAATGGGTTTAAGCTAAGAAGCCTCTGATTTGTACCGAAAGAAATTCAGATAGAAACATGTTTGCAAAATAATTATGGCTTTTGAGAAGCCAAACTTCCATTTCATAGAGTAGATTTTTCTAGTACTGAGAGTCAGTCCTGACCTTTTGGCCTCAAAACTAATGGCACCAGGTTTACAGTGAGTAGCACTTCTCTTTTGTGCTTTGGAGACCATTGTTTTTAATGGTGGGATTAAGATCTGTTTAAAAGCTACCTATTAAGCCCATAAATAAGATTTCATCTGGTAATTAAGTGCAATTAAGATGCAAGTGCACTCACCATACTGCTCAATAGAAAACAACAAAGAAAATTTGAGATAGAACTGACAAGTCGAACACCTGAGCTTAGAATCACAAACTCCAGCTTTTACAAGAGAAATCTACTTGCAAGTTTTCTTTTAAATTGTGCCTTTGATGTATGTGAATAAGTGAGGACCTTTTTTTTTAAGCTATGTGTATATCTTGTAAATTATTGATCCTGCTATTGATTTTGTTGGTCAAAGAACCAAGAGAATTCACTAGTGTGTATACATGTGCGTGCTTGCATGCATGATGTACAACATGTGTACTACACAATAAAATATGTAGAAAGGATTAGCCAGATTGTGGTGAACCAGATGGAACCTCTTTTAGGTCAATTCCTTTTCTAAGTTGCCCATTGGACTCCATCCTCTTGAGCATCAAGTGCTCATCTTCTAAGCTCTCTCTGGTTACAGGAGTCACCATCAGTAAGGAAGGTTGATCTACCTGAGGAATGAAGGGAGTCAGTCCTATCTCGGTGTTTACCTGCAGCAGACAGATAGCACTCACATATCCGGAGAGAGGCTCAGACTGTCCTTCTGTATGTAGCTATGACCTCTGCAGGATTGTTGCAGGCTGGGAGTCTGGCTCCTGTCCTCGTTATGTCCTTAGACCTGGCATCTTCCAGTAGCTTGCTGCTACTCCAATGTACTCTTTCACTGAATGCCTAGAGCTCCCGTCACTCAAGAAAGAGTGTGTTCTCTCCTGTCTACCCACAATCATGGAAGCTTACCTTTGGTCTCATCCAGGATGGAGCAGTGACCTGTCCTTGACCCTAGGTGTCAGCCTGGAGAGTGGAGGATGACCACAGGGTTCACTCCTCCTGGTGGTGAGAGGGTGGGCCTGGCACTCACATATCCAGAACTCTTGTCTGCATGTACATAGGTAAACGGCATGTGATGGGTTTGGTTTTATCAAAAGCAGTGAATTTGGGTTATCTTGGGGCATTCATCATACATGTGTCTTTATGAATGGGGCTCTTTCTGTCCACTTTAGTAAGGGGCCACAGAGCAGCAGGAGAACTGTGTGGGATTCTCTCCAGCTAGGGCAGCAGGCTGAAATGCTGAGCTGTGCCAGTCTTAAGCAAGCTGCTGGAGGCAGATGTGGCTAGTCAGGGATTGATCCAAGGGGTCACAACATAGCAGTGCCAGCACACACAAATGTTCTCCAGAGACATACTGTCCAAAGCAGCCCTGTTTTTACTGTGCTTGGCAGTTTCAGTATTAAAAACTTTTCTATTTGGCATTCCTTCCTCTTTTGGATAGTCAACCGGTCCTTTCTCTGCCAGTTCTCTGCCGGTTCTCTGCCACTTCTCTCTCAATGTCCCTACATCTTTTTATTTTTATTCCACTTACTAAACTACGTTTGACTCAGTTGAACTAATTTCTCCTGTATGAGATACTGGCCAGGCTCAGTAGGAGCTATGAAAGCAGTTTAAAAATAACAATGACCATTTTTTGTTATGTGCTTACTGCAGGAAGGGTGTGGCCTGAAATGTCTGCCTAAATTCATTTAGTTGTTGCTCAGGTGACTTTCAAAGGCAGGCATAAGGATTACCTGCATTTTGCCTGTAGAAAATGATAGCACAGGAATCCTCAGGGAGTTAGTTGCCCAAGGCGATATAGCCAGCTGGTTAGTGATAGAGCTGGTTTAACCCTGGCAGTCTGGCTTAACCTCTGGCTTTCTACTTCAGCTCAGTCTGGCATCCTGCATGTGTGTATGTGTGTACACATGAAAAAGTGTTCATATAAGGGATCATGTGTATATATGTGTTAGTACATGCATATATAAATAGGCATTTGTGGTTATATACATGCACCCGTGGGTCAGTGTGCATTTAGGAGTAGGAGTATATGTGTGTATGCAAGGTTGTGTATGCTTGCATTCCTATGTGTCAGGGTAGAAATGAACAAGGAAGGAGAGAGTGGAGGCTAAGGCATTTTGATATATTAAAATAGCTGACTGGACTGGAGAGATGGCTTAGCGTTTAAGGAACTTGCCGGCAAAGCCTAAGGACCCAGGTTTGATTCCCTAGTACTCATGTAAGCCAGATACACAAGGTGGTGCAAACATCTGGAGTTTTTTTTTTTTTTTGCAGTGGCCAGAGGTCCTGGTGCACCCATTCTTTCTCTCTTTCTGCCTCTTCCACCCCCTCTCTCATTCATAAATAAACAAATAAATAAATAAAATATTAAAATACCCACTTATTCATAACATCCAAGTGGTTAACTGGTAAAAATCTTCTCTTATTTTCCCAACCCATTATTGCATTCTGCCCAAGGACACACACCTGCAAGCCATGCCTCTTGGCATCAACATGCTCATATGCCCAGTTTTACTGGCTCTATCAATGGCATGAACTGTATCTTAATGCATTGTAAGAATTGAAATGGCATGTGTAAAATTAATAGACTATTTATAACTACTTATAAATTTATATTTGCATTTCTAGTAAAGCATATCTCTAAAAAAAAAAAAAAAAGAATCAACTTTGAACTGACAATGTATCTCAGCACTAAAGAACTTGCCTAGCTTGCATGGAGTCCTAGGTTTAACCACCAGTATCACATGTGCATGCACACACACTTTGTTTTGTGACTCCTGTTCCTTTTGCCATTTCATTTAGCTTCACTCTAATCTTTATTATTGCCTTCCTTCTGTTTACTTAGGTTGTTTTTTTTTTTTTTCTTTTTCTACATGTATGAATTCGAGGATTTATTTTGAGTTTCTACAAAGTAGCCAGCTAGTTGATAAAGATTGGGTAGAATTTGGGGTATGTTGGAAGGCATTTCTAGTTAGCTATGTGAAGGCTTCTAATCCATGGGTTTCAGGTGCCTTCTAATATATCTAGATTATCACAGATTGCTTTCAACAGTGTTTACAGCTCTCAGGACACAGAACATATGCTTCTGTGTTAAGTGTTAGGGAAGTATTTCTGAGGGCACTGAAGACCCATTTCTTTGGGCACTTGGTTTCCCATGGTCACATGTGCGCAGGGCAAATACAAGACCAACTTCACACAGCTGCTTGCCTATGCTGCGCCCCTGTGTCCCACAAGGTGGCTGGAGTGGCAGAGCCCAGGGAGTCCCAGGACAGAGAAGGTGAACAGTGCTCTCTGGGGGACAGAGGAAGGATGATGGCATTGGAGCAGTGAGATTGGCACAGAAAGAGGCAGTGTGTTGACAGTGACCAAGGCTGCTGCTTCACGGCATCCCACAAATCCAGCTAAAACTTCTGAAGAAATGTTGGCAAGTATAACTAGTTTGTGGAAGAGTGCCTTGCCTGCCTGTGTCCCCTCAGCCTGTGACAGGTCAGTGATTTGCCCTGAAAGGGCAGGGAAAACAAATCCAAGAGGTACCCCAGTGAGACCCATAGCATATTGTACAGTGCACAGAGCACTCCGGAAACGCAAGCAATTGTTTGTGAAGGTTCTGTTCCCACATTTGCAGCAGGCATTTTTAAATGAATAAGCCTACAGTCTCTCCAATCCAGCTGTAAAAGGTGCATTTATGTTCTGTTTTGAACTTGCAGAGATAGGAGACAGATGTATGCTAATGAATGACAACTGTAATTGCTATTTTCTCTTAATAACAAAAATGGTGTTATGAATAGCTAGAAATTAGGAAACTAAGACACTTCACACATTCTGCACTTGCTACCTCATTTTCACAAGGAGACATGAGTGCCCCCTAAGAATTCATTATATGTTGCGAAGGCTTATTTTTTTAAAAGCCCTGTGGCACATGTCTTCTCTGTGCTTTTTAGAATTGCCGTTATCTACATTCCATTACTATCTTGTTTGTTGTTTTTATGAGATTTGTAAGAGATGATGTACATTTCCATGCCTACATGAGGAAATTCAGATCTGTGCAGCGAAAATGAGACTGGGCTACAGACATGTTACATAATCAAATTTAATTATTTCAGTTAAATTTTTATCTCTTATACTGTTCTTTGACGTGACCACAT
Organism: Orientallactaga sibirica; assembly: GCA_036365145.1. NCBI lineage: Eukaryota > Metazoa > Chordata > Mammalia > Rodentia > Dipodidae > Orientallactaga > Orientallactaga sibirica. The sequence goes on from JAEOAD010000039.1 coordinate 15,447,157, forward strand.
TTGTAGCATAGCTTCTTGGCTGAACATTAGACCCAAAATAGGATATGTGAGGGGAGCAGTAATGGACTCACTTTGAATATGAAGGACTATTAGGACTGTATTAAATTATGTGTTAATGGAAAAATAAAGCAAAAGATAAAAGGGCAATGACAGTGTGCTGCTGTACGGCCTGATTATAGGACATAATTTTGCTACTTACCCGTTGAATATTGAATTTATGTTGAGGCCTTGCTCTCAGTTATATTAAGTGTGATGTACTCTAAGGCTCCTGTCTGATACATCAGCAGCACTGTGGCTATGCACTGACAGCAGAGGAGAGAGGGCGCCTGCAGATGCTGTACCCTGGCTGCTGACGGACAGAAAGAGCACCTCAGACCATCACCCAGAAAACCCCCTGTGCAGCTCAGAAGCTACTCCTTGCATTGGAGGCCACACTTAAGAAAAATGTGGACAGCTTCTTTGTGTCCATCACCTGGGATTCCTTGAAAAAGTGTTGGCATCATCTTCCACAGCAATCCCACATGTCTCTCAGGGACTATCGCATATTTCCATGTCTGAACCTGACAAGGGACATTGTGAACCTAGCCATTGGCCTGGTCACTAGGAAAATATTCTCTCCAATGCCAAATATTTCCTTATACCTATGACATGGTGAGTTGGGTAAGACACAGGAAGCAGCCAGCGTGTCTTCTTTCTGGTGTCCACACACATATTGTTGGGGTGCTGGATGGGGGTTCCTGGAGGTCCAGATGTGCCTTACCAACCAGGATTATCAAGTGGGGGGATATGGTGGTGTGAGAAGAGTCAATGGAGGGGAAGAGGGATGACCATGGAGGCAGGGGGCAGTTGGGATGGGAGTGACAAATAACCTGAACTGAGGTGTGCCCCAGGGGAAGGGCTGGATGAAAACTGTCCTAACTATGTTCAGCCTCTTGACAAAGGCCATTTCTCCTTCCTGTCTGGGACTCAGTTTGTGGGTTGCATACAGCAAAGTGGAGTTGACCTGAGACATGATACAGAGTCAACTAAGAGGAACACCAGGACCCCTGGGGAGTGGAGTATGGAGAACACCCATGGTGGTGTTTCAGGAGTGGTAGACAGCCCACTGTGGTGGCACATGCTTTGCAGGATTCTGAGCATGAGGCAGACATGACCTAGGCAGTAGCCAGTCAGGAGCACAGGTGGGAAGGAAACCTTAGAGAATGCACAACACATGGGCTAGTGGAGTGTGGAATTGCCTGATGGTTTCCAACCATTGTCACCCACAAGAACAGCATCTTTCCTTGGGGAAGAATGGAATCATAGTAATCCCCCAAACAGACCTTTTCTTCTCCCCATGACCTGGAACCACACAGTGCTGAGAATGAGGAAGCCACCTCCGTCACTTACCTGCATGGAGCATGTGGCATAAGCACACCACCTCATGATTAATACATTAGTTGTAATACATTAGCTCACCAGGAAATGTCACCAATTAAATGCCAGATGTTCGTTTTCAAGCTTTTTAAGTTAAACCAAAATACTCAAATCTAATTAAGCTACAGCTAGAAATTTCCCCTAATTTTGTTTGTTTGGCGCGCGCGTGTGTGTGTGTGTGTGTGTGTGAAAATGTGTGTTCCTATATATGTGGGTGCATGTATATGTGAGGATCTGTGTGCACATTTGTATGTGTGTATGTGCATGTGCAGGCCAGAGGTAAACCACTGTTATTCCTCAGGTATGCCATCCTCCTGTTTTTGAGTCAGGGTTCTCACTAGCCTGAACTTACCCAGTAGGTTAGGCTAACTGGCCAGCAAGCTCCAGGGACCCTCCTGAGTCAGCCTTTCCAGCAATAGAATTATAAGCATGCCGCACACACATCACATTCACTTAGGTATTAGAGATCAAATTCAGGTCCTCTATTCACAAAGCAAGCACTTTTACCAGCTGAGATATCTCCCCAGTCCCCTTTTCCCCCAATACCTCAAAAATCTGACTTTTGAGAAATCCAATGAACCTACCAGACATCAATATTTGTCATTGTAGACCATCATTTGTATAAACCAAACTGTCACTCCAAAGGCAGGTGCTGGCTACTGAAAGGTGACTCTGCCTGTGCCGTCAAATGTGTTCCCTGTCCTCACATGGGGCTCCCAATGTCTCACCAGGTACTAAACATCGTTTCTGTTTTGTCAACAGACCAGCAGTACTCATGGTCTCCAACGCAACACTTCAATGAGGAAAGGTACTCACCTGCACCCAGGAACATGAAAGGGTTATCAGGAAGCAGGAACCAGCCTCAGATATGTGCCGGTCATACGTGTGGCCTGTCGCCCCCTGATGATTGCGAGCACCCCCACGACCATGTACACCATGGGCCAGATGTACGGCAGCCCTACCTGCTCAGCCCAGCTGAGAGCTGCCCAATGGACCACCACCGCTGCTCCCCCAGGAGCTCTGTCCACTCCGAGTGCATGATGATGCCCGTGATGCTGGGTGACCACGTGTCCAGTAGCACCTTCCCCAGGATGCATTACAGCTCGCACTATGACACGAGGGACGACTGTGCCATGTCTCATGCCAGTACGAAAGTGAACCGCATCCCTGCCAACCTCTTGGACCAGTTTGAGAAGCAGCTGCCCCTGCACCGGGATGGTTTCCACACGCTGCAGTACCAGAGGGCCTCAGCTGCCACTGAGCAGCGTAGCGAGAGTCCGGGCAGAATCCGACACCTCGTCCACTCTGTGCAGAAGCTCTTCACCAAGTCACACTCTTTGGAAGGGTCTTCCAAGAGTAATGTCAATGGGACCAAGGGAGACAGTAGAGTGGATGACCACCACAATAGCCACCACTCTAAACACAGCAAAAGGAGTAAAAGCAAGGAACGCAAGCCGGAGAGCAAGCATAAGTCTGGCATGAGCAGCTGGTGGAGCTCCGACGACAATCTGGACAGTGACAGCACGTACCGGACACCCAGCGTGGTCAACCGGCACCACGTGGACCACATCTCCCACTGCTACCCAGAGGCGCTGCAGAGCCCCTTTGGGGACCTCTCACTGAAGACTTCCAAAAGCAACAATGACGTCAAGTGTTCAGCCTGTGAGAGCTTGGCCCTGACACCCGATGCCAAGTACATGAAGCGCAGCTCCTGGTCCACGCTCACAGTGAGCCAGGCCAAGGAGGCCTACCGCAAGAGCTCCCTGAACTTGGACAAGCCTCTGGTCCATCCAGAGATCAAACCTTCCTTGCGGCCATGCCACTACCTCCAGGTAAGGCCCCAGGTGACAGGTTCTCATCCAGAGGGTTTGGTCAGTTGTCATGATTTGTAATTGACAAAATGAATTATATAAATACACAGTGTGCAACATGGCACTTTGGGGGTCTATGATGCCTTTCAGGATATCCAAATCAAGCTAACAAATGTGTCACATACTTGTATGTTTGTGGTTAGAGTCCCTGGAGTCTACTGTCTTGAGAACTTTCTTGTTCAGACAAAAGTTGTACATCTTTATTTACACAGTGTGATCGTTTGATAAACATCCACTGTGTGTGATGAGCCAATCAGGGTAATAAACACTTGCGCCTCCTCAATGTCGGTCATTTCTATGGGAACATTCCAGTTCTTTTTTTTTTTTTTTAAGTTATTTCTTTTCTAGTTACCCTGCTGTTATTTATTTGGTTTTGGTTTTTTAAGACAGTCTTTGAGTCTAGATTGATCTTGAGCTCACCCTGGATTCTAAGCTGAATTTGAACTCATGGCAATCCTCTTGGCACAGCCACTCAAATGCTTGGAATATAGAGTCATGTGTCACCATGTGTAGTTTACCATAGTATGATTTTTGATGTTTTTATTAGCACATATCAACTATATATAATAACAGGTTTCATTACAGTATTTTATAGATGTATGTAATGTATTTGGATCATATTTGCCCCTGCTATTGTCCTTTTCTATTTACCTCTCACTGCTCCTCTTCCTCTTCTCAACTAGCATCCCTTTGACTTTCTTGTCTTGACTGTGTGACCCAGTGAGTTACATTCATGTTTGTTGCCAGGAGCATGGGCACCTTACCAGTAGCTACACCACTGAAGAAAGAAAGTGCCTCTGCCACCCCTATCAACCCTTGACTGCTTATAAATCCTCAAGGAGGAGTGGGGCCCTCAAAGTCCCTCACCCTTCCATGGCAGGGTGTTGATTATAATTTTTAAGTTGTACAATACAAGTTTAACTAGACTTACTATGTTGCACAGTAGATCTCTTGGACCTGTTTACTGTTCCTGTGTAACTGATGTCCAGCATCCTCTGACCAGTATCTCCCCAATGCTCAGTCTAGCCCCTGGTCACCACCATTCTTTTCTTTGCTTCTGTAGGTTCAAATTTTTGGGCTTCCACATGAAAAGGACTATGAATTAAAAAAAAAAAAAAACTTCACTGAACTTAGTGTCCTCCAGGTTCATCCCTGTGGTAAATGGTAGGGCTTTCTCTCTGTTGGGGCCAAATTGTATTCCATGCAATGTTGTGCATGCATCCCTGTCTTTATCCACTCACCCACTGGTGAGCATCATGTTGATTCCCTGTGTTGGCTGCTGTGAACAAAGCTACCATGGAATCATGAGGAAACTATCACAGATGACTTTGGGCTCTCCTCACTCCTTTGAACCATCACTACAAATCCCTCAGTGCCTCCAAAGAGATTTAGTAACAGTAACATAAATATTCCAGCCCATAGCCATGCTTGTTCCCATTGGAGTAGACCTGCTACTTTAAGGCTCCTGTCCTCTGGTGTGTGGGTGAGATGAATCCACCAAAGGCAAAAGCACATCACAGGTGATGACTGGCAGGAGCTGAAGGACTGTGGAGCCTGCATTTTACATGATTTCCCTCTCTAGCGCCATAATTGCACTGTCACCCAAAGCACCAAGGGTGAGCTCAGCCGCAGGAGACACTGCCAAACCTGAGGCTTCCTCAGAAGCTCGTGCCAGCCAGTAGTATACCATTAGCACAACCTGGAGAGCTCTGGTTTTCTTTAGGCATGTGTATTATGTATCTAATCCATGAATCCCTCTGCTGTCAGAACAAGCGCTTGGTCTGGCTTTGAGAAATTCTTCTAGAACAATGAGTAACGATGCTAAACGCCAGCTGAGTCATCAGGTGGCCAATTAATGGAATAGAAGAACAACTGGAATCTCTGACGGAGGCTCTCAGCAGCCCTGAGTCCTCCTAGTACATCATCCAAGGCTCACGGGTTGTTTTGAAAGGCGATGCTAACAAAATTGCTTTTATAAACAGCTTTATTCAAAGAAACAAATTAGTAGTTGGGTGTATTATTGTTTTTATAATGGTGGAAGAGGATTCAATTTAGCTTGTAGTTGGAAAGTCTTAATAATTTCCAAATGTGGGGCTGGGGAGATGATTCAGTTCTTAAAGCACTGGCAGTGAATATCTGAGTTTGGATCCCCATCCCATGTAAATGCCATGCAGGTGTGGTGGCTCAACTGAAATCTCAGGGTTTGGGAGGCAGAAACAAGAGGGTCCCCAGGGCAAGCTGGCCATGGCCTGCAGCTCACAAGTCCATCTTCCACTTGTGGCTATTGCACACACTCTGCTTCACCCTCCAACTGCCCCATTCAGTGTTTCTGGTTAGGAAAACTGCAGATCATATACAAAGATGGTATGTAATATCATGACCCTTGTGTCCTGTCACCTGCTTCAAAAGCCATGACTTCACAGCAGTCTTGTTTCCCCTGCACTTGACCCTGCACTTCACCCCTTCCCTTCCAGGTTAGATGGAAAGGAATCCCATAGACCATATCACTGTGGCTAAAATGGTGCTGCATCCATTCTGAAAAGTCTACACTGAAAGATAAGGGCTCCTTCTTTGGAAACACACCACAATGTGTGACTAGAGAGCAGAAAAGCAGGACTCCTTTGATATCAGATACCAAGTGACTGTAAGTCTCTCCAGTGGTTCACAACATTTTTTGCAGCAGCAGCAGTTTCTGAGCTGTGATTCAGATGAAGGGCCTTTGTGTGCAATGGCCAATTCATCTCCTGCATATCTTAATTGAAAACTCCCACCTACCTCTTTCCTCTTGTTCTAACCTTTGTATTTTCTTTAATTTATTGCTTTTAGACCAGTCTTTGTCCTGACAGGCCCTGCAGCCTGGGTGTCATTCCAGGTGCTTCTCTGGCCTCGAGCTTCTTCAGGTCCATAGCTGGTCACCCACTCTTGGACTTCCCTACCATGAAGAATCTCACTGTAAATGTATATTGACATTCATCAGTCATATTCTTCCAACAGCCTCTGTGAGCCTCAAGGGAAGAAACTGAGTCAACATCCTTCTCTCCTGGGTCTCCTCATTACTCCTTATATAGCCAGAAGTTGCTTGAGAGTACTGGCCAAGTAATTAGCCAGCATCAGGTGCAGCTGTTTTCTTACTTCAGTGCCTCAAGCTTACACATAACAACATATGGACCTCAAACATTAAGACTGTGGTGCTAGAAGAAACAAGGCTCCATGGAACATAATGGTGAAATGAATCCCCTGGTATTACAAAACAATGTTCTAAGAGAGAGCACAGAATAAATACCACCACAGCATTTTCAAGGTCCCCAGCAGCCTCATGTTCTGTGGTAAACTCTATTAGTCCCTAAGTGGCTATGGTGGGCCTAGCTGGTCCTCATTAAGCACAGTACCCACCCGGGACACAGTCTCCATCCCTTCCCATTGATCACCCAGGCAGTCATGGTCAGACATTGCACATGAACGTTATTGTCCCAAGGTGGGGCAGTACTACAGCAGAGTGGAGATTTGAAGACCCTGGGAAATAGTGATGGCTTTCACAGGGATGCATCACCCTCAAAACAACCCATCCCTCCCACTCCAATCTCATCTCGATTCCACCTCTGAACAAAACCCACAAACTCAGCAGGCAGCCAGCAACCTCCCTCCCTCCCTCCTTGTCATCCTCTAGCGGTCACTGTACATCACTTGTGAGGAGATTTATGAGACACACCTCACAAATTAGCTGTGTGTCTCCTCGGGCAGTGTTTGTCCCTGCACCCTGCTGCATTGGTGTCCGGGCTTTCAAAGACGTCCTCATGGGGTTCTCCCTCACACTAATGGCACTAAATTTTGTGTCAGAAAGGTCCAGGTTGTGGGCCTTAGGAGGCCAGACATCATTTCACAGCCAGAATTGGGAATTAGAGGAAAATTAAAGCAACGTCCTGTGGGTGCTCTATAAAGACAAGACCTAAAGGAATAGGAAGGAGAAATTAAAGCTCAGGAGTGACATTCATTTTTTCACCATTAAACTAGAAATTTACAGCTGAACAAAAGGATTGCTTTCTACCTCTACCTCTAGCTTGTACTGAACATGTAGTTAGAATTCAAGGAAAAAAATCTTATTTGGAAGTAGGTTAAACAGATGGTAAATAAAATTGAAGAGGAATTCTGGCCCTTGTTATTCTCCCACAAAGCTTTTCTTGTATTTTCTGCCTCAGCCTGCAAACCATCTGAGATCTAACATTGGCCTTACCATCATAGGAGTTTGTGCCAGTGATTCACCACAGCTTTGTCCAAGGGAAAATGGCTCCCGGTGTCCTGAGGTCAGACTTCCAGGAGTCCTGAAGGAGGGGAACTGCCTGTTCTGTCCTCTGAGGGCACCTGATACCAAGGAGAAAACATGAGTTCTGCCCTGTGGAAGACATTCCTCAGGCCTTATGTGCACTGTCACCCCATCCCCATGCCTCCACTATGCCCTCGACTTTGGCCACCGTATCTTCTCTTATTGTCCCTTGGCAGTCTTCTGCCCATGGCCTTTTCCAGGTGAGAAAGAACCATCAGTGTTTTTGTTTCCACTGATGTATGGAATCTTCTCTGTACTGTCCATGGATAGGAATATGTGTGGCTTTTTTGGTATGTGTACGTATGATGTATGTGTGTGGGTGCATGTTCATGTGTGTCAGGGTGTGTGTGTTTTTTGCATGTGGGTGGGTGAGCATGCATGTAGGTGTGGAAGCAAGAGGTGTTGTTCCTCAGGAACACCATCCCCCTTTTCTGGTGGCCTGAAGATTCAAGGATCTGTGAGGCTCAAGAATCAGCCTGTCTCTGCCTCCTGAGCACTGGGATTCCAAGTGCGGACCACTGTGAGGTCTGCTGTTCAAACTCAGGTTCTTGTGACTTCAGGGCAAACACTTTACCAACTAAGCTCTCTCCACAGCTCTACATGTGGCCTTTTACCCATGAATCCTCTCCACTCTCACAGATTGAGAAGCAAAAGGAGAGAAAGATCAGTTGGTAACTTTTAAGCAGTATGTTGATGCTCTTCCCTCCCCTTGTATAGTCCTTCTAGCCCTGAGGTCCAGAGCCCTCCTATCCCACTCATGCACTGGAAAGGGTTTAAGTCCTTCTTCAAAGACCATGCAGACCCCTACCATCAAGAAGCCATTGTGAACATGCACTTGGAAGATTAGATTAGGGGAAATTTTGTGTTGTGTGTGTGTGTGTGTGTGTGTGTGTGTGTGTGTGTAAAGAATATTAGTTCTTTCAGTCCATTAACTTGTTACACTTTCCATTGCATGTGTATGACAGGTGAGAGAGAGAGAGAGAGCTTCAAATTCTTTAAAAGTTATTTTGTAATTTTTTATAGAGGTCATTCACATCCTTTGTTACGTTTACTCTCACATACTTTATTTTCTTGTAGCTACCATGAATGGTTCTGTTTTCTTGATTTCAATTTTTTTTTCGAGTTAGGGTCTCGCTCTAGCCCAGGCTGACCTGGAATTCACTATGTAGTCTCAGGGTCGCCTTGAACTCATGGCGATCCTTCTATCTCTGCCTCCCAAGTGCTGGGATTAAAGGTGTGTGCCACCATGCCCAGCTTTGATTTCATTCTTAACAAGTTGTTAGTGGTATACAGAAATGCTACTCATTATCACATGTTTACTTCATATCCTACAACTTTCCTTCATTTATCACTCCCAGTAGGCTTTGGAGGAAGTCTTGAGGCTTTTCTATATATGGAATTCTATCATTTGCCATGCAGGATAAGTTGACTTCTTTTCCTAGTTGAATGCCCTGTATGTCGTTCAGTGGTGTATTTGCTCTAAGACTCCCAGTTCAGTGTTGAATGTGCATAGTAAAGGTAGATACCCTTGTCTTATTCCAGATTCTAAAGGAAACATTTCAGCTCTTCCCTACCCAAATATTGTTGGCTATGAATTTAGCTTATACTTATATACATTTAGGCACATTCCTTTTATACCAAATTTGTGGAGGTTTTCACCATGAAGCTATATAGAGTTTTATTATTATTATTCTGTATTTATTGAGATGTTTATATGGCTTTTGTCCTTCATTGTGTTACAGTGATGAATTGATTATTGATATGCATACATTAAACCATCCTTGTATTCTTGGAGTAAATGTCCCTTGATGTTTTGACATGCAGTTGGATTTGTTTGATAAAATTATATTGAAGAATTTTGATATTTCATTATATTGAGGATTTCTGCATCTATCTTTGCCATGAGCTTGTTAGTTTTAGTTTTCTTTTTTGTTGTGTCCTGTCTGGTTTTGGTTTTGGAGTAGCATTGGCTTCATCAAATGAGTTTAGAAGAGTTCACTCTTTTTCCATTTGTTGAATACTTTAAGAATAATTAGTATTAGTCTTTAACAGTTTGACAAAATTCAGCACTGAATCTATCTCCTCCCAAGCTTTTCTTTGTTGGGAGACTTTCAAACTACTGGTTCATTCTTATTACTTGTTTATTCAGGTTTTCTGTGTTTTCTTGTGGTTCAATATTGTTGAGTTACATGTGTTTAGAAATTCATCCATTTCTTGTAACTTTCCAATATATCTGCAGATAGTTCTCATAATGATCCTTTGCATTTCTGTGGAACCAATTGTAATGTGTTCTTTTCATCTCTGATTTTATTTGAACATTCTGTTTTTCTTAAATGGTTTAAAGCTTATTAGACCATTTATCTTTTCAAAAACCAACTCTTCATTTCATGGAATCTTTGTATTTTTTTTTTTCAGTCTATATTCTTCTTGTATCTTTTTTTAAATTACTTTGCTTGTACTACTTTTGCATTTGGTTTATTCTTGCTTTTATATAATTCCTTGAGTAACCAACATTGTTAGGTTGTTTATTTGAATTCTTTCTTTTTTTCTCTAGTTTTTTGAGGTTAGGTCTCACTCTAGCCCGGGCTGACCTGGAATTCACTATGTAGTCTCAGGGTGGCTTTTAACTCACAGCGACCGTCCTACCTCTGCCCCCAGAGTGCTGGAATTAAAGGCATGCACCACCATGCCTAGCTGAATTATTTCTATTTTAATGTAGGTATTCATTGCTACAAAGTTTCCTCTTGGCACTACTCTGTCCCATTGAGATTATTCCACTTTCATTTTCTTCTAGATATTTGCCTGCCACTGCAGACAGATGCTAAATGAAGGGGCTCAGCTCATCACACAGGGCCACGCAAGAAGCACTAGGTCCAGCCAGGAGCAGAGACTGAGGAAAATGGGAACCTTTATTGTCATCTCTACTGGAAGGATGGCAAGGCAGGGTCAGCTTAGGAGTGGCCAGCTTAAATAGTTTTAAACGGCTCGGGTCAGGCATAGCCAATATCCCTGGGTCCCTAGAGCAGATGGACAATATCCTCTACGTGAGGTCCACAAGGGAAATGGGATGAGTGCCCTAGGTTGGTGGGCTTGCTGTGAAAGGTGAGATTGCAAGTTACTTACTACTTATGGGAACTGTCCAGCCTGGAGAAAGGCTGTCTCTGCATGATCAGCCAGGCCGCAGAAATCAAAGCATCAGAAAGGCAGAAAGCAAAACGTATGAGTAACAGACAAGCACACAGATGTGTCCCTATGGCAGAAGAGATAGAAGAAACAACGAAACCCCAAAGTACAAGGTTCCCATGAGAAATATGTCTTCTCCACACTTAATAGGAGAAGGTGCTGGCAAGACTGCTACCACCTTCACCATAATACTGAGATGGGAGGCTCACATCAACATTGTCTTCTTGCCTGGTCTCCTTAGACCCATCCAGGCACTGAGCCCAGGCCATCTCAAGCCCTCTGTTCACGTGAACAGCAAGCAAATGTGAGACCTCAATAATTGTACTTCCTAGGCTTTGTCTCTCAGTAGATTCTGATCCTTCATCCCCGTTATTCCTGGGTACCACAGTAGCTGCCTTGCACTTTCCATCCCCATCTCTGAGCAAGTTGATTGAGGTTGAGTGCTCATACTCTTAGCATTGGCCAACTGTTGAGCTGCATTTACTCTCCCAAATCAAGAATGCTTTTCAGCCCACATGGGCTCCAGTGGGCCTGATTTTGTGTGCAACAATGCCTCAAAAAATGATTCTCCAAGGAAGACTAAAATATAGACGAGAGAGAGAGAGCCAAAAGAAGATAAAGATGGTTTAGTTAAGAAAAAGTGGACTGAGAGCCATTGAAAATTTGACTGCCAAGCAGGAAGCTGAAACTATACTCCTGGAGTAGCTCCCTTGAGGTCTGGGTGCTTGTGCTACTGTGTATAAGTAATCGTGCAGTAAGTCTGAGACTTGCCTTCATAGCTGGCCTTTTCTGCTTCCCAGTACCCATGGCACCAGAGAACCCTCCCTCTTTCCCTGAGATTCCTCCGCATTCTGCCTTCTGCACCCACTAGCTTCCCCAGCTCTCTGCTCCAGCCCAAGTTCACCATCACCAACAGCAATATGGCCTGCTTTTAATGTAGCCAGCTCTGCTAGGGCTATCTAGGCCTGGGAGGTCTTCTCCTATCCTGAAGGCCTGTGCATGGTCCTTGCCCTTATGATATATTCTTGAAATTATTTACCCTACTTCCCTGCCCAAATAATGCTTCTTAAACTTATCAGACTAAATGTCTCATTTATAGCAAATACTTCATATCTTTCTGGATGTTTTAAAGCAATGTTGATATAACTTACTGAGATACATAGTGTGTGTGTGTGTGTGTGTGTGTGTGTGTGTGTGTGTCCCTCCATCCCCTGGTCTTGAATGCAAAATAAATAAAAGGAAAGCAACTTTCAACTGAAAATACTTTAATATATAAATGTTGGGGGCACAGTAAATCTGTACAAAATGAAGAATTTCAGTGCTTGTTTCTGGGTGAAGAATCACGATAATTGGTGAGCTACAAATTAGCCCAACAGAGGAGTATGGTAATGAGGACTGAGACATGGTGAGGCTTTGCCTGCCCTGGGGGATTATTGGAAATGGTAAACAATTCCTGGTAAAGGGCCAACAGAGCAATGTTCTCCCTTTCCTTGATTTATACAGTAGTTATGTGACTGAAAAACCCATTGCTCATTAATATTGTCAAAAACAGAATAAAATCCTTGGTTTTCATGCATAGCATGAAAAGCTGTAGCAATAAAATAGGAACGTTGACTCTCAAAGTCAAAAAGGATATGCACAGTTCTTCCTGGGAGAGGATTTTTATGGCTTCTGAAACACCATCGTCATGGACACCCTAGATGCGGGAAGTGCTCCCCCAAGTCCTATGTGAATTCAGCTGCCACAGATGGATTTTGAGGATGGCTGATGGCTCCATGGAGGCATTCTGCTCAGATCCCTTGTTGTTCATCTGTTGTCCAGACATTCACGGTGTGTGGTACCCAGATGTCTTGCTCTGTCATAATCCCCTATGGCTCATGTACTTGATACACATTTAGAACACACACAGTCCTAAAGGAATGGGGGAAATGTTTCCTGAGGGAAAACACAACTTTGGATGATGTGTCTCTTCTTTGGTTTCACCTTCTGAAACAAGAACATTATGACAAAGCTTTGGTCCCTGTCTCCTGTGCCTTGCATGTGAGAGAAAGGGTATTTTAGTATGCAGCATTGACCCATGCTTAAAGCAAGATATCACATACCTACATTGATGTCAACCTCAGGAAAATGCAATCTGTTGGAAATTATGGGTATCACTCCCCACTATGTGCTGGTGGTGATCAGCATGGCTGAGCACCTGGGCGCAACAAAGGCGGAGTGTGGCTTGCAGAGGCTGGCAGACTCTCACTTGTTCCCCAGAGTCTGTATAGCCACAAAAAGGAAGTGCCAAGGAAAGCATTTGGCCACTCCTGTGAGTTCCATTGCAGGATTTTTTTTGGTAACATTTTAACATAACAGGGAGGTTTATTTACTGAGACACAGTGGCTTTTTGGTATCGCTCTTCTGTGCTTTTGATAGTCGAGACATATGCTTTGGAATCAGCACTTAGTACTTTAATTCATACTCCAAAATTGATTCTGGTTTGCACTCTTTCTGTATTGAATTTTTTTTCTATCAAAGGCTGTGAAATTGGCTTCTTAAGTCAGAAACAGAAACACACAAGCTGGTCTCATTTGTTAGTTAATTTGTAGGCTACTGAAAAACAAGCCTTACCTTGTTTTTTTATGGAAATATGTTTTGATTCACAAAATACCTCCCTCAATCTGCCAAAAGGAACCTCTCCTTTGGTGACAGCTGGCCTCTTCTCCATCTGTCCCCTTTCCCATGACCACCTCCTGGAATGTTAACACAGGCAGCTGAAGAATACAAGCTTTCCTGGTCCAGCCCAGGGGCTGACGGCTGGCACCTTTTGGTGCCAAGTTTCTTCTGTCTATACTACTCCATTGGTCAAATTTAAACTAAGTGTACCTCAGTCCTCACCTCTGTGTCTGCCAGGCACCAACTCTTCAAGGATCTCCCACTCACCCTGCACGTCCTTAGCACTCAAGATTTTTGCCCTAATCACATTATAATTCCACACGTCTAACGTGCATCTCTTCCACTGAAACGTAACACATTAAGGATTATGGCTTTTATTACACTAATAATAAGGTTCAGAGGAGCTGGAAAAACAGCTCAGTTAGTAAAGTACTAATATAAATCCATCCCCAGAACCCACTTGAAAAGAGCTGGGCATAGTGGTACATGCTTGTAATCACAACCCTGGAAAGGCTGAGACAGGGGGACCACTGGGTCTCATTGGCTGACTAGTCTAGCCTTACCTGGCAAGTTCTAGCCAGTGAGAGAGTCTGTATCAGTAACTGTACATGGTGCCTGAGGAAAGACCCCGAAGGATGTCATCTGACCTCATGCATGCACATCCCCCATGCATACAAACACACACAAAGAAAGTATAAATAGAATGAAAGTTATTCAAAAACCTGAATCTCCTCTTTCCGTGATGACCCTGCCCTGCCCCACACATATCTCTGTGCTCCTACACGCAAGGTAGGCCTATCTGAATTAAGGAGAATAAGATAACGAGTGTTTCCCCCTGCCATGATTTGAATGTATTCCCAAGCGTTTATGTTGTTGGAAATGTAATACCCTAGTTCCATGTTGATCATATTTGGAAGGCTTGGGGAGGTGAAAATGACTCAGTAAGGTCATAAGGGTGAGGACCCCGCAATGGACTTAGCGGCTCTCTATGCAGAGGATAAGGGGCCCAAGCTGGACCCTTTGTCTCACCACATGATGATGCCCTTGCTATGCTCTTCAGCTCTTACCAGAGAATAAGCAGATGCCACTACCGCACTCTTGGCTTCCAGAACCATAAGAATAACAAACTTCTTTACAAGTTATCCTGACTGTGGTCACCACAGATAGAAGCAGAACACAGGACACAATGCCCCTATGACTGACCATCTTTCCACAGCTAAACTCATATATTTCTGCAACATGATTTCTGATGTCTGGAGAGAGCCCATGTGTGGTCCCTCCCTGGGACATATGCTCTCTTTACTCCCTCCTTTATCCTGGTGACTAACTCACCACGTCTGGCTCTAAGCCTGACTGTGCTAGGACATCTTCACAGACACTGAAACACGGGTCATGGCTGTCAACAGCCAGGTCTTCTGAGAAACCTCACAGAGCCTGCATTCCTCTTTCCACCCCTCTGCCAGTGTGGATTGGGAGAGAAATGTCTGTCCCCTGTGTCCTTCTCCTGTCTGGATTCACTGGGTGTGGCTATTGAAAAGTGACTTTTGGTAAGGACACACTCAGGTAAGGATCATCAGATGCCCACAGAGTTCATTCTTTATGTGTCAGCTGACATTTGTCCACCATTCAACACTCTATCTGCCGGGACACGTTGTCCCTGCAACATGTCTGCAAGATTCTCTGTGGGTAGGGGACACCCATTTCCTCAACTGATAATTTCATATTGGACAAGCCCTCTCAGTGACAATCTTCCTGAGATTTCAGTTGCTCTGAGGTGTTAATGGAAACAACTTGTCCTTTGACTAGGTCATGACAATTTCACAATGCCCTCATAGCATTGTCTATATCCCTCTTCACATTCTTCACAGAGTCAGGCACAGAGCCAGATCATAAGGATTTGAGATGTTCTAAGTCAGGGGGCACTACACACAGCATCTAGCCCACCTCAGGTGTGCGGGGGAGCCTCTAGCGTACCTTCTGTTCAGTCTCTCCTCATCCAAGCTCTGTAGCCAATGATGCCAAGTGTGGCTGCAAAGTGGGTGGGCTTTGGTGTGCCTGAGCTGATTCACAGGTGTGCTAAAGACAAGCACCTTGCCACCCTGGGTGTATGGTGAGCTCAACACCACCTGTCCAAGTTGCCAGCCCAGAGTAGCAGAGGAATGAAAGTGAACCAGAAGCAATGCTGTCTCTCGGCTCCTATCCTGACTACAACATGGAGGACAGTGGATCTGCAAGAGCAACCCGCAGCATGTTATTCAGAGAGGAGCGCAGGAGTCATATGGATCCCCTGTTGGAAGCACCCAGAACACTTGGCTCCAGGCAATGTCAAGGCTAGAGAAACAGCAGGCTCCTTCTCTATCTAACTTCAGGATACACCTAAGAAGCTAAATATTTTACAATGATAGCACCACTCTGAGCACTTTTTAAGTGTGAAGTTACCACCCTCTTCCACCATCAGTATCTAGGACCTTCTTTTCTAGCATAGATTTCCTGTGCAGATCCTAGGGAGTCTTGGCAGAACTGTACAAGCTGGACCATATGTCCTGCAATATGTTGGAGGTCTCTGCATGTAGCTGTTGGGTGCTGCTTGGTTTTGCTTTTGTCAATGTGAATTTGACTGAAATCAACTTTGCCAAAGCTTATGAGCCACCAGGAGAGGAAAGCAGGCTATGAACTGCATGTGGTTCTAGAACATTACGTTTTGCCTTGTTGTAGAGAAGGCCTCTCAAGTCCTGGATGTGGAAGGTGAGTGCCAGAATCGCAACCTGCTTCATGGTCTAGTGGCTGAATCTGCTTCTCACAGGAGCCGAGGAGAAAAGCCTGGAGAAGGCGTTCTTCCAGCCTTCCTTGGTATGCACAGTGTGCTCGGTTGTGTGTGCCGTACCCGGGGGAAGAGCTGCAGTGTCATTTTAGCCTCCATGAGTGCACATTTTGTACAGGAGATGACTCAGCTCCAAAACTTAGGTCTTAACCCCTCTACTCACAGCTAAAGGGAGACTGACGATAAGACAGACATCTTTTTTGTTTCTTCTATTGTTTTATTTTCCTTTTCTCATGTTTCCATTTCCTTTTATTCTAAAAATAAATATTAACAATGTTTTCCCCACAGCTGCTAGAAAACAAAAGGGGTTTTTCTTTTCCTCCTGTTTTTCTAACATTTTCTCACTTTCTCCATAATATGTATCACTTTTATAACAAAAAAGAACCACTAATTTCATATCACTATCCTTTTAGGACTTGGAAGACATTGCTAGGAAGCTCCTGTCATTTTGTGACCAGCTTTAAAATGATAAGTTGCCACAGAAAGCTACATCTGGAAGAAATTGTTGGGCGCAATTCTAGATGGCAAGATTGACATGGCTGGCTGCCTCTGGTCTTTCCTAGGTACCTCAGGACGAATGGGCCGCATACCCCATGGGTGGCAAAGAGGAGGAGATACCCTGCCGCAGGATGAGAAGTGGCAGCTACATCAAAGCCATGGGTGACGAGGAAAGTGGAGAGTCAGACTCCAGCCCCAAAACATCCCCGAAGATGGCCATCCGGCCAGAGCCCCTGCTGAAGTCCATTGTTCAGAGACCTCTCGGAGACCACCAAACGTAAGAAAGCTATTTAGCCATGGGTGAGCTGTCATCAACTTGAACTTGAGTTGACAATATTAGAACCCATTCTATTGATTTGAAAATCTTTATTTTGTAAAGATGACCAATCAGACTTTTGGTAGTTTTTCACATCTTATTTGAGGAAATATACCCAGGCACTTTGTATGTCTAATTTTTTTTGGAGGCCCCAGGGGTGAGACAGGTGCTCATATAGCTTAGTCTGGCCTCTAACTTACTGTGTTGCCAAGGATGACCTTGAATTTCTTATCCTCCTACCTACATCTAGTGTCTGATTTTACAGCCACTGTTATACATCAGGACCTTACATCAGGAGGGACATGTTTCTATCCAAGTGAGTGTTTCACTGTTTGTGAGGTAACATCTAAAGAGGGACTTTTCTGTTTACTGTCACAAGTCATAACTGCACATATATACAACAGACTTCTGTAGAGATCAGAGAAGTGGCCTGACTTTACAAATATAAGATTGTATGCTTTATGTATTTGTTTAAAGGTATATTGTTGGTAACCTTAACATCCAATATATAAACAGCTAAAATCACTTGGGAAATTGGCTGTGAGCTGCAGAAATGCAGCAATTGCTCTCAACAGTCCAGCTGATGTATGTCCCCAATCTGCCAGCTGGTTTGGATGTGAAAGCTAATTGCAGTCTGGTATCGTTCCTGATTCCCTTGCCGAGCTGCCTGCTGTCCCATGTGGATGGAAAATGACAGGTGACACAGCTGCTCAGTGCTCTGCCGTGTCGCTCAGCGTCACTTACTGCAATGCACAGCTGAGTCAGGGAAGCTCCAAGTGAACATGGTGTCACCTCTATGTTATTCTCCACCCAGCCTGGTGCTTGTGGTTGACAAGTCAATGTTGGTGTGACTTCTTCCAATAAATCCAGTATCTCATGAACATTAGCTCCAGGATTAAAATGAAAATTTAGGGGCTGGAGAGATGGCTTAGTGGTTAAGGTGCTTGTCTACATAGCCTAAGGACCCACGTTTGATCTCTCTCCAGATCCCACATAAGCCAGATGCACAAAGGTGATGCAAGTGCATGGTCGCATGTGTGTACTAGGTAGTGCATACATCTGGAGTTCAATTACAGTGGCTGAGGCTCTGGTGTGCCAATTCTCTCAGTCTCTCTCTAAAAAAAAATTGAAAATTCAGAGTTACAACAAATCTTACCCACAGATACTGTGCAGCCTGACACCCCACATGAGCACTCCTCTGTCTTAGAGAACAGAAATGCAATCCGAATTAACCTTGTTCCTCAGCTTACCTGTCAGTCCCATGGGGCCCCATGAAGAGCCCTTGGTGGGAACAAGACTGCTCAGAGCTGCAGGGAAGCCAGTTGTAGAAGACACTTCAGTTAACATAATCTTTCATTTTCCAGTAAGCTGAATAAATGGGCCATCTTTATTCTAGAGTTTATTTATACTCAAAGACCGTTTCAAACAAAATTGATAATTCTAAAAATTGCATTTAAAATATAATTGGAAATAACTGGATCCAGCAGGGCCCTGAGTATTGTTTTCTTTTATACCATGGAGCTTCGCAGCGGGAGTGAGTGACACACTTCTCTCAGATGCAGAGTGATTCCATGGTGAGAATAGGCATAGTCATTGCTATGAGACTTTATCCGCCCCTTGTGTGCATAAACAACTTTTGTTACCATTACTGCGGTTTAAGAAAGCAAGTATAATGCAAGGTAGGTTTGGCAGTTAGCTAGGATAAGGGCCTTAGCTTGTCTGATCAGACGTGGATGCTGGTTGTGTTATCATCAAGCCATCCCATTGCACATGGTAACCTTGGGTTGCTATGTTGCATACACTGGATTGTGTGAGCTGGCTGTTAAAGCTGCCTGACCCAAGGGCTGGGAGGTGACCGGCCCTCTAGTTAACTGTTAACAGGTCTTCTTGAGCCATATGATGGAAAACTCCTTCTGTGCAGGCTGCAGAGATTCCGCCTCAGAAAGCTTTCCCTCTTGGAAAAATGTCATGATTACTCTGCTGCAAACTGTCTTGTCCTGTATCATTAGAGTCAGACCCCTCCATTATCCAGTTAAAATGCATCCATATCGCTCACACAAGTGTGTTCATTGCCACCTTGCTCTGTTTCTCTGAAACAGTGCATGGTCCTAGAAAGCCTTTAGCTCTCAAAAATCAAATAGAACCCAACAGTGAAATCCTCGTTCCCTCTGACTTCCTGCCTTGGAGCACAATCTTCTCCCCAGCTGGGTCCACTGATCAGGATGGTGGCTTGAGACCTGGATGGACCCTGCTTTGTGCAGCGCATCACATGACCTTATTACCAATTAATGGAAATGCAAATTTCAAGTTACTGCTGAATCCAATTTACTCCATTTTATAATTAGTTTATGTGTTAGCATTTGAGATACTTGAATTACCAGTTCAACTTGGGTTATTATGAAAGGTATACTGAATAATTTCATTTGGAGCCTTTGTTTTCTGCTTAGTTAAATTAAAAATCAGAAGTCTAATAATGATGAACATCTCTGAGTTATTCTCTGTGAGGACAGTGCTTCAAATTTATAGAGAAAAAACCAATTATTTCAAGAACCATATTCTGTCATAAGATAAATTCTGATGGAGTGAAGACAGTAATCAGTAATAAACACATCCATGTGGCCAAATATCATAGCTACCATGGCAGTTGGTCTTAGCCATCAACTATATTGGATCAAGGGATATCTAGGACTATTGAAACACACAACACACCTGTGTGTCTGTGGGGCCTTTCTCAAGGTGGTGGCACCTTCCAAGTCCATGGAGAAAGCAGCCTGTGTGTCTGCCTCCCCTCCTTTCTTGGTGATTGTGTCCTTACTGCTGTTGTTCCATCCTCTGATGACATTGAAACAGGGAACTGGCCTACAGTTGGGTGCTGGGGTGCTCCCTGGTATCCAAAACCCCAAATTCATACCTACAAATTAACCAAAGAATTGGCAATTCCAGACTAAAGAAAATGATTTTTTAATGTTTTGTTTTTATTTATTATTTGAGAGAGAGACAGAGATAGATAGAGATAGAAAGAATGAGAGAATGGGTGCACCAGGGCCTCAAGCCACTGCAAATGAACTCCAGACGCATGCGCCACCTTGTCCATCTGGCTTACATGGGTCCTGGGGAATCAAACCATGTTCCTTTGACTTTGCAAGCACCTTAACTGCTAAGCCATTTCTCCAGCTCAAGAAAATGATTTTTTTTATGGGGGAAGAGACAGAATGAGAATTGGCATGGCAGTTCCTCTAGCCACTACAATCAAAGGGTTGTGGGGAGGGAAAGGGTTGAGGAAGAGAAGTAAAGTGAGGAGAAGGGAAATATGCCACATGGTCCAGAAGCCCATGTAAATAATCATAGCCCTTAGATAAAGAAAAATGAGAAGGGATTAAAAACACAAACGTGAGCTTCCAAAGAGATTAAAAGTAAAAACAGTAATAAAAAGTGTCCCTTCTCACCCTGACAACCATGCCAAGGTGGAAGAGAAGGATAATCTTACTGGCTCAGAGATGCAGATGTGTTGCTATTATAGCCCCAGAGTGGATCTCTTTGTGGGCTCAGGAAAGATCAATTTTAGAGTTCATACTTGGCACACCTGGACACACCTGCACCAGGTATCTCAGCCAATCAGCCAGCATGCAGACGAGCAATCCTCACACCTGAGCAGGGTAGCAATCAAGAAATTGGGTGAGACACTCAAAAGTTGAATCCCACAACTAAAGCAGAGAGGGCAAGCTGAGATAGGCGAGGCCAACTGGGATAGACATGGTGAGGGTGTGATGTAAGACCTTTCTAAGAGCCCTCCCTTAATGGCCATCCCTTTCTGCCTAATCCAACTATCTGCCTGATCTGGTGCCCCACAACATCACACTCCAGTGTCATAGGCCTTCTAATGTGGACTGAATACCAGCCACTCTCCAGGAAACTTCCAAGCCTTCAGCACTGGGTTGGACCTGCTGAGCTTCCTGGGCTGGGAACCTGGTTCTCTGCTTCCCCAGTGTGCAGATGGCCCTTGTTGGATTGCCTAGCCCCACTGTCAAAGGCAATCCCATAAATCCTCTTTTAATATGTATTCTATTCATTCTATTCCTCTAGAGAACTCTGCCTAATGCAGATACACACACACACACACACACACACACACACACACACACACACATATTCCATAATTGAGGAATAGAAGGGAAATATTTAAATATGTGTGCATGGGAAGCCATAAGATACCAATTTGAATTCATGAAATTAATAACTTATTCATGACCAAAGCAAACAAAAAACCACAATGAACTAAAAGTACATTTTTACCAACAAAATATGATCAAAACCCCAGAAGGTGATTTGCAATGTTCATATCCTTTTCTGTATGTGTGTAATCAGTACATATGTGTGTAGGTACACATGTGTGCGCAGGTATACCTCTGGCCTGTGCATGGAGGCCAGAGGTTGACATTAGGTGTCTTCCTCAATCACTCTTCACTTAATGTTTTGAAATAGGGTCTTATACTGAACCCAGAACTCACCACGTGGGTCAGATTAGCTAGCCAGAGAGCCCCAAGGATCCTCCTGTCTTTGCTTCCCCAGCACTGGGATTATATGTGCACGTCATTGTGCTTGATGTTTACATGACTTCTGGGGATCCAAACTCAATTCCTCATAGTTGCACAGCAAGCACTTTACCCACTGAGCCATTTCCTAAGCCTATGCTCATATTCATAATGTGACTTATGAATAAATAAGAAAAAATAAACATGGATAATTAAAACTTTCTGGAGAACACACTGTTTGGCACTGAAAATATAAAATTTATTCTGAAAGGATTGAAATATTGTAAACAAATCAGTGATGTTCTCTGTTTGATTGTGTGTCACTGTAAGAAACTAGGTTAGGGCTGGAGAGATGGCTTAGTGGTTAAGGCACTTGCCTGTGAATTCTAAGGACTCATCGTCAACTCTCCAGGTCCCACATAAGCAGATGCACAAAGTGATGCAAGCACCCAAGGTGGCATAAACGTCTGGAGTTTGATTGCAGTGGATGGAGGCCTTTGCATGTCACTTCTCTCTCTCTCTCTCTCTCTCTCTCTCTCTCTCTCTCACACACACACACACACACACACACACACACACACGCACGCACACACACACTTTCTCTCTCACATAAAAAAGGCCAGTCTGATGGGCTTGCCTTAAAACAAATCTTTTTTAATAAATAGAAAGAAAGAAACTAGGTTGTCTGAGTGTCAGTCCTTAGAATCTGTGAATACTTTACCTTGCCTGTTTGCCATTGGCTAGGTACAGTGGTCAAGTAACAAAAGGCAGTGGTTTCTCACCTTGCTGGGAGGCATTTGGATGCCCCCTCCACATGCTATAGGAAACTGTTTCAAGACACAGAACAGCACAATCATCCTGCAAACGAAAATGCTCTTCAGTAGCCTATGTTTGGCTGTAGCGAAAAAACATCATCACTGGCTTGGAATCCATCCCTAAAGATGAAGTCACAGTCCCTGCAGGCCATGGACATACCTCTAAATTGACCAGCCTTGACCATTGCATTCCCTCATGTGGATCCCCACTGCACATGTGGGGTCTCAAACCCTCTTCAGATCGGCCCACCCTATCCCCCAACTCCACCATGGACATCACAAGCCAACCACCCTCCCAGGTTTGAACCTATGACCAGCCATATACCCAGAAGCCTCCAGTGCAGTTTCCTCAGGAGCTGACCCCTAGCAACCCAGGAGATTTCAGTCCTTGTTGTTCCCTCAGCCTGATAACACTTGCAGTTTCCCTAGTACATCATGGTCTCTAGCACATCTTTCAACACCCAGCTTAACTTCACTCCTGGAAGACTCTTGGGAGACCCCCACACATACTATATGGCCCTATGGGATACAAAGCTCACTCTTCTACCCACTGTTTGCTTTCCCTAAGGCTCTGCACACCAGTAGAGGCCGGAGCCATCTCCTGTGTCAATGCTGGGTCCTTACTGCTCTGTGTCAGTGAATCAATAAAACTAACATCTTGAGACGCACTGGTAAACCTCACAGACAAACTGCTACTAAGGGTATGTGTAATGTAACCATCCTTTACACATGACCACAGCGAGGGCTGGGGTGAAAGCTCAGTGAGTAAGTACATGCCTTCCAAGTAGAAGAACCTGAGCTCTAAACCCAGAACTCATGTAAAAAGCACCAGGCATGAAAGGACCCATCTGTAATCCCACCACTGGAGGGTGGAGATAGGAAGAACTCGAGGGCTCACTGGACAGCCAGTCTAGCCTACTTGCACAGTTCCAGGACAATGAGACCTGTCTCACAAAGAGGGTGACAGTGTTCCTGCAGATGACACCTGAGATTATCCTCTGGCCTCCACACATGCGTACACATACTTGCACCCATGCATGCACAAACAGGTACCCAGACGCATACACATACACTACACAAGAATGTCTGCAATGAGTATTAGTTCATTCAAGAAGGTGCAGAGCTGAACCACCCTCACCAACTTTTTGCCTCCTTCCATATTACTCAAGAAGGGCCAGATGCCTCCCCAAACATCACACACCTTAAACGTGCAATGTTTCAATTAACAGGAAACCATATGCTCCCTGGAGGAGGTTTCCTCTCCCACAGTTTTCATGGCCATCTGTGGGCGGATGGCTTCCAGATTCATAATGTCTGTTGGAGGAGGCTGGGGTGGATTTTCAGTGCCAGGCCATGTGAAGCTGCTGCCAGCTCCACGTCTGTGTTTGCAGCTCTGAGTCCAGCCTTTTGGGTGCCAGGTAGATCATGATTGTCCCCAGCAGGGGCATGGCATCTGAATGGGAGGTGGCAGAGCACTTGGCTTGTGTCCCTCAGGTCCCTGCAATCAGAAAGCAATGCCTTGGCATTCTTGTCAGTGTCACAGTCTAACACAGGAGCTGTGCCTCTGACCGTCTGGTCCGCATCTCCTGGATGCCATAGGCATCTACCTGTACATCTCTGACCCTATTCTAATTATTCTCTACATCCTATGCTCTCTGCCTGACTTCAGCTCTTGCTTTGTTTTATATGCATACTAATTCTAGTCTTATTCATATTTTTCCTTGACATTTTGACATTCTTAAAGTTTAATTACAAAAAAATTTTTCAGCTTGTTTTTTTTTTTATTTTTTTTTTTTTTTTGGTTTTTCGAGGTAGGGTTTCACTCTGGTACAGGCTGACCTGGAATTAACTATGTAGTCTCAGGGTGGCCTCGAACTCACGGCGATTCTCCTACCTCTGCCTCCCGAGTGCTGGGATTAAAGGCGTGTGCCACCACGCCCGGCTTTTTTCAGCTTTTTTAGATAGGGTCTTCCTCTAGCCCAGGCTGATCTGGAATTCACTGTGTCATCTCAGGTTGGCCTCAAACTTATAGGGATCCTCCTACCTAGCCCTCCTGAGTGCTGGGATTCAAGGCTTGCACTACCATGGCCCGGCCTAAAGTCTAAGTTTAAATGCAAATGCATGCTGTGGGTGGGTGGGTGCAACTCAGTAAAGCACTTCCTTAGCATGCATGAAGCCGCACATTTGATCCCCAGTTTTGTAATAAAGAAAGAGACAGAAAGAAAGAAAAAGAAAGGAAGGATGAAAGAAAAAGAGGAGAAATGAAAGAAGATAAAGAGGCTCTAGAGAATTTGGATAGCATATGTGCAGGTCCATGGCCGTGAAGTACAGCTGTCACTGACCCTTGTATGAAATACATGCTGAAAACCCATAGTCCACAAGACATGTGATCTTATTTTAACCAACTGAGCTGAGCAGGTACAAGCAGAGGGCAGTTTTGGAAGTTAATATTATTTCTGGTGGGAAATCCCCCTAAGGTATGTCCTCAGGAAACCCAAGACCCCAAGAGCCCTAGCTCCCATGGTGGGTCCTCTCGCAGCTCCTATCCAGCACTATCAACACCATAAACAGCTAATTAAATCAACTATTAAATTGTTTAAATTGTAGAATTAGTTATACTGATGGCAAAAGCCTAGCACAAACATAATTATGTGAAGTAGAACGTGCCCCTGTCTCACATTCCCCTGTTCCAGGGATGTCTACTTCTAGGTATTTTCACATGCACATAAGCGTGTACACACATGTGCATATGGTAAAATGGAGACAAATTCATAGTGTGCATATGACCTTACACTGTCTTTTCTCTCAACTGTTTTATTGACCTTTTACTGCAATCCTAACAAATTATCACAGACTCAGCATCTTAAAACAAGACAGGCTTCCTATCAGAAAGGGCCATAGGTCATGTGAGCTTCATGTGGGTTGTGAGCCTGGCATGGGTCTCACTGGGCTTAGTCTACAGCATCAGCAAGCTTTGGTTCTTTCTGAGACTCTGGGTTTCCTTCATGTGAAGCTGCTGCAGGGTAGGGCAGGGACACCCATGTCCTTGTGGCTGCTACCCGGAGTTAATTTCCAATCTCCAGAGGCACCCATAGGTACATCCTCGCTGGTGCTCCCCACACCACACGCTCCTGTATTGTCACAGCCAGCTGGAAACATTGGGTCCCTTTTGCTCTTCAGATCTCTCCTGTCTAGTCTCCATGTTGCTCTCCACCTCCCTCTGCCCTCCTCTTCTTATTTCAGCCTTCTGAGAGCACAGTGGGCCAGCCTGGGTGATGAGGCTCCAACTAAGTGACATGATGTATTCCCCACCTCAGAGTGCACTGATTAACCCTGTAATTCCACTCACAACCTTCTCCCCTCTGGCCATGTCGCCTGACACATTTGCAGTAGGAGCTGAGGTCATAAAACCCTGCATACAAAACTATCTTCAGCAACTTTTCTCTAACAGCCGTGTTTGTCTAGATCACCTTAATTCGTTTTCAGTGAGTAGATGTGCTATAATTTATGATCTATCATTTTACTTCTGGGGAGCTGCCTCTAAGTTATTACATAGTGTTGCAAAGAAAACATTCTCCTGTGTATGTGCAGATGCCGACCTACTTATTGCCTGCATGGCTCTTCTCCGTGGCAGCTAACAGGGGAGTTCTCTCTTGGTGGGTATTTTATTTTCAATGATTCAGGGAAGAAGAATCCGACTAGTGCAGAAGCAATTCCACATCCATTGTTGAGCTTTGTGTCACTGTGAAGTCCTAAGGGACAAGAGCAAGAACTCCTCTGAAGCTGGCCAACATTTGCCTACACCCCCTACTCCCACTGAACACATTAACAGGATGCTTTCTTTGAAAGACATATCCTGAAGATCACCATGAGAATCTCTTCATTTTTAGACAGTGCAGCTTTGGCCCAAGTATTGATCTTTTTGTAGAAATTCTTGGCCAATTCATCCGTCTGTAGAAATAATTCAATTTTAGGAATAATGTTCCAGGAATAGTCTTAGGGCTTTGCTTCTCAAGGATGACCTTTGGCTGCAGTGGCCTGTCAACCTCAGAGGTTATCCTTAAGAAAGTGATGATCTAGGGAGAGGCCAGAAGCATTGATCCTAAGGACCACATTGCAGAACCAGCTGGGCTTAACCTAACTAATTTTCTATTGTTTCATTTTCAAATTTATCCATTTATGCTCCCATTTTGTTAGATTTTTTCTTTTGCATTCCTTAGATCTATTTTGTTGCTTCATTCTTTAACCAAATTCTTATTCAGTAATTACAATATTAAAGACCATGAATGTTCCTAAGAATGTGCCTTTAGCTGCATCGTAGGCATGGCATGCTTTTAACCACAGTTTTCTAAATATTCTACAATTTTGATATATATCTCCATTTTGACTCAACAGTTGAATGAATGAAAAGAGATAGGGTAGGTAGGGAAATACAGCTACTCTTAATCATTTTTTCTTGCTTTAAATTACTTTGATAAACTTACGAGGTATAAAAAATTTTAATATTAGGCACCTTTTTCTTTTTAACACTTTTGTTAGAAATTAGCTTACAGACATAAATACTATCAAATTTCCCATCTTTCCCAGTTTCTAATTCTGTAGTGCTCCATATTTGAATATTTCAGTCATCACTATAAAATGTACTTGTTGTCTCTTTACCAGCAAGCCTCCGTGCACATTTGCATACATGCATTACTATGCAGGAACCTGGGGTCAATGGTTCTTTATCCAAAACTCCTAATAGAGCTCAGATAATAGTTCTTGGATTTTCACATTTGAACAATGAGGAGTTTTCCAAGCAATTAATGCTTAGCCATGAGTCACTGTCTTCTCTCATAGACTTCACAGTGTCTGGCAGCAGTTCCATAGATTTATAGGCTCAGTGCTTCTATAAAAGTCACACAAGGCCAGGCATGGTGGTGCATGCCTTTAAAACCAGCACTGGGGAGGCAGAGGTAGGGGAATTTCTGTGAGTTGGAGGCTAGCCTGGAACTACAGAATGAGTTTCAGGTCAGCCTGAGCTAGAGTGAGACCCTACCTCAAAAAATAAAAACAAAAATAAAAGTCACACAAGGAGTTAGGGAGATGAATCAATGAGTAAAGTGCTTAGATCCCCAGCACCCATGAAACAGTGTCAAGTGTAATGAAGCATACCTGTTATCCCAGCACTGGGGAGAAGGATATAGGGATCTCTAGGGTTTGCTGGATAACTGGTCTAATTAAATGGGTGAGCCCTACTTCAATGAGAATCCCTGACTCAAAAAGATAAGGTAGAAAGCAACTGAGGAAGACACCTGGCATCTATCTTTAGCTTTCACATGCATTTTCACACACATGCACCCATACATACATGTGCACATACATATAAGCACATATACATGTATGACACACACATACAATGCAAAAGTAAAAATAGTCACTCAGGATTTCTGTAATGGTCACCTAATGGCTGTTGAGAGCCTGATACTTCAGGTTCCAGAGTATGCACAGAACAAAAAGAGGCCAACCTATAAGATCTGGGGTATAATCAAGTAAAATTAGGCCTAATGTTAGAAGTAGCAGTGACTCTACTGGTAAGCCGTATCAATTCTCTCAAATGTTAAAGATACTGCCATCTATTAACTCATTGTCTTCTCTTTAAATATTTATTTATTTACTTATTTATGAGAGAGAGAATGGGCATGCCAGGGCCTCTAGCCACTGCAAACTAACTCCAGATGCATGTGCCATCTTGTGCATATGGCTTGCCCGGTACTGGGAGTCGAACCTGGATCCTTAGGCTTTGCAGGCAAGCGCCTTACCTGCTAAGCCATCTCTCCAGCCCTGAATACCAATTTTAGGTGAATAAGAAAGAAGTGTGAAGAGTGTGAGGATGTTAGCGGGACATCTACATCAAGATATTATTAATTTTAAAAAAAATCACAAAGTCATTTTTTACACAATTTGAAAAAGTGAGTTTTACTGATTAAATTGCTTTTTAACGTAACCTTTATGATTTGTATTTTTTTTTTACAATCTCATTGAGAAGTTTGGCAGTAAATGTTTATAAACACACATATCAAGTCCTCTTTTTAAAATACTATTATTTATTTATTTATTTATGACAGAGAGAAAGAGGCAGATAGAGGATTAGTGAGTATGGGCACACCAGGGCCTCCTGCCACTGTAAATAAATTCCAGGTGTATGCACCACTTTGTGCATCTGGCTTTATATGAGTAATGGGGAATCAAACCCAGGCTATCAGGCATTGCAAGAAAGCACCTTAAACTGCTGAGCCAGCTCTCCAACCCTCAGATTCCTCTTTCATCCTAAGGAAACAGTAAATCTTTATTTAGTAAAACATTTAAGCAAAGTAGGTAGTCCTAGCATGACTATTTGTAATGAAGAATTAGACATACTGATCCTCATTAATATACGAAATGATATGTGAATTTGTTTGTTGTAGATTTTCAGAAGCTTCATTAGAATGTTCCATAGTATAAAAAAATTGTGATGTTATCATACTTAGAATATCATCTAAATGTTCATGAGTTGAGCCATCTTGGAATATTTATGGCAGTACTGGAAAGGTCATATGGCAAAGACTCAAAGGTGACCCTGAAGGCTCTTTCCTTTGCCCCTTTGAGTGTTGGTGGGAGCTGGCCACATGGTCAGAAATCATTTCTCAGTTAGGCTACATTATGTGGTAAGAGCAGTGTTCTGGGGAAATGAACCGTGTCATCAAGCCCCTAGGGGGAGCTCAAGACAAGAGGGGAGTCAGGGAGTCAGTGCAGAAGGATGTGCCTTGTCCATAGGGGCTCCAAGATGGGAGTCCTGGAACTGAAGCACAGGAAGGTCAATAGAATGCAACTTGAAGTTGCTGAGCCTAGGGTACCAGCTACTCATCAAATCCATCAGGAATCTCCAAGGAAGAAGACCTATTATTGAGAGCAGGTGAATGCACACTGGAGAAAGAGGTGTCAAGGAACTCATACTTAAGAGAGCAGCAGGCCCGAATGCACAGGGCAGGCACAGGCTGGACACCCAGAAAAGAGCTGATATTGCAGGTTGAATGTGAAAAATCTAGGAGACCATCTGGAAGCTAAATGCCTTTTTCCTTAGGCACCTGAGTCTTTTTTCTCCTCAACCAATTGGATGAAGCTCACTCCTGTTTAGAAAGTCATCTGCTTTAACGTAAGTAAGTCTACCTCATTAGATATCCATCTCTGGGGCTGGGAAGACAGCTCAGTGGATAAAGAGCTTTCAACACACGTGCTGAGTATCTTAGCTCAGATCTCCAGCACCAAAGTAAAACGCCGAATGTGGCAGCACTAGTGTCTGCAATCCAAGTACAACTAGGACAGGAAATGCATTGGACAGGAGAATTTCCCAGCAGCTCACTGTGGTGAACAATGAAACCTAGAGACCCTGCTTCAATGTGGAAGGCAAGGACCACCTAAAGTTGTCCCCGGACCTCCACGTGCAGACCGTGGCATGTGTATACCTGCGCTCACATTATGAACACTAAACACACACGTGCACACATACATACTCGTCATTCACACACAAAAGAATAAAGTGAGCAAACAAATAAATGATAAATAAAATAGACATTATTCTCATCTAAAGACCTTCATAGCACCATCTACTGGAGTTGGATCACATGCCTTGTACAATATAGCCTAGCCAGCTCAACCCAGAAGTAATTACATGCAACACTAGAAAACCAACTCAGGAAGGCACCAAACTTCTAACCATGGTTGTCTTTGAGTGGTAGATTTGTTACTGAATTCTCTCCTTTACATTAAACTTTCTACCAAAAGCACACGTTAGTATTAATATAAGCATGGTGCTGAAAATTATTTTTACTATCTTCTGAGACCCCTAGTAACCTATAAATCTGTTTTGCAAACCATCACATTATATTTTTTTTAAATCCTATGTTTTAAAGTTACCATCATAACAAATTTTGGATCAGTGGCTTTGTTATACTTTTTAGCTATAAGTGAAGTTGTAATCTTTAGCATGAGTTTCAAAGCCACAGAAATGAGATTTATTTCCAGAGTTAGTACCTCATTTTTGTGTCTCCAAGGCCACCACGAAGATAAGAAAGCACTATGGACAGATGTGAGTCCCAGGGAGAAGTGTGATCATAGGGAAGGAGGAACCCTGGGGCATGGGTATTTTTTAATGTTTATTATTATTATTTATGGACAACATATTTCGTTTGGATACATTGTATGTTGGTACCCTCTTTTCTCTCATCACTGCCCTCAGTAGGGTTGCAGGTATTCCCTATGAGGCTGTGGTTTATGTATTGTGGGAGCATCAGTTAGTTATTTGGGAGGGGAGGGAATGCCTCTGGACATGATGTCTCAACCTGTGGCTCTTATAATCTTTCCGCCCCCTCTTCCGCAAAATTCCCTAAGCCGTGGAGGGTGATTGTGGTACATTTACAGAGTGGAATTCTACTCAGCAGTAAAACTAACCTTCCACAGGTATGGATATTTTTACATCAGCACCAGCCTCTCACACTTGGTGGCAGGCTGTGCTGGTCTTCTCAGAATAATGCAGAAAAGTGCCCACACTGAAGGGCCATCACTGTTCTGGAGCCCAGGATCCAAAGTTCAAAGTGTGATCATGCTCTGCTGCCTCCCCAGGCTCTAGGGCTGATCCCTTTCAAAGTCCACGGCTTGTGGCCACAGCACCCCAGTCTCTGTCTCTACCTCCCAAGACCTTCCGGGGTCTACCTCTTCTCTCCTCCCATATAGGCACCGTCATATGGACTATAGTGACTGGCAGCTGACAAAAGAAAGGCACCATGCTCCCTTGGAGCTTCCTGATATACAGTCCCCAACCTGAAGGGTTGCCCACTCTGAAGGAAGGACTTCTTCCTCAGTTAATCCTTCCTGGAAATGCCCTCACAGACCCACACAAGAGGTGCATCTCTTACTTGGTTCCTAAACTGATGAAGTTGACAACAGAACTCAGCTATCACACTGGTGATGGACACTCCTTAGCCCCCTCTCATTAACCTTCTTGCCCTGTCCAATAGCCACCTACCTGCCTGAGTCCCACCATGGCAGAGGGCTTCCCTGTCATAGTCGTCGTCCTTATTGATTATCTTGAAAGTCATCCAGAACCTTCCTAAGTACTGTAAAAGAACCAAGCAAAATATAAATGTTGTGATCTGAGAGTAATCAGGGACCAAAAGGACACAGATATGAAAATGTTTATATGTTCTGTGCGTTGTGCCATGCCATTTCCCAGATCTCATGCTGAGAACATGTCTTAGGCTGGCCCCACAAGGTACAACACTTGAACCTGTCCTCAGAGACTTCAGTCTCTTCCTGTTCACAGCTTCCCTCCTTGACCTTCTTCCACAAAGGGTAAATGTGTAGCTGGCAGGGAGGAGAGCTAGGCCAGCATCCACCCTCAGTCTCAATCCCCTGCATGCTTCCTGCACTGACTCCTTCTGCACCCAGGATGAGAGGGTGAAGAAAGAAGGTTGTCTCCTCACTGAGTTAGGTAGAAGTGCTCTAAGCCATTGCTCCTGTCTGCTTCTGGCAATGGTCACATGATTTCCGTGTCCAGACTAAGAAGATGGTAGGGAGTGTCCTAAAAGAATCTTTACCCTGGCACAATGTCACATGGCCAAGAGAGCCCCCCTCCCAATTCCCATCTCGGGAGAGAGAAGGCGTGGTTATCTATAACCACCCCATCTTCGCCAAGATGGCTCCCCAGAGGTCTGGGCTTCCATCTTGCAAGCCTTAAAGCTCTATGAGATATGCAGAGTCTGGCTGTCTGGAGAGGATGGAGATGACTGGGATTGGTACACATCCTTCCCTGCTCAGCACAGAGTCTGTGGCAGGAATCCCAACACTCAGTTTCCCCTGGAAGAGACAGAGTTGATGAATTGTCTCAACAACTAAGCTTCTCTAAGGCTAGTCTCTACCTTCCACATTGGGAGCTGTGATGAGTTCAGCAGCTTCTAGACAGCTAGGTCAGAGCTGATGAGAAGGGCCACTTGAGGTCATGACTCTCATCCCCTGTTCAGCAGAACACAAGCAGAACCACAGCAGCCTTACCTCTGTTTGGGAGAGCAGGTTGCTGGCCAAGGCCTTCAGCATTTCTGGCCAGGTCAATTATATTATAATGGAGGAGGTCTTCTCATGTGAAGCCAGGCTGTGAGAGTAGCCTTTCAGTCATGTGCAGATTCCAACACAGAAGGTCAAGGAAGATGAAAGAGCCAAGGTTCCAAACACAGGAACTGGAAAATTCTCCAGAAACAAACTGCAATGAAATGGACTTACATGATTTATTTGACAGAGGATCCAAAGTAATTGTCATGAGAATACTTACCACCATGGTTGAGGGAACAACGAGTGAACAAAATGAGAATTTGAACAGTGATAGAACGTATTAAAAAATACCAAACAGAGAGCTGGAGAGATGGCTTAGCGGTTAAGGCGCCTGCCTCCTAAGCCTAAGAATGCTGGTTCCAATCTCCAGCGGTTCCAATCTCCAGGTCCCACGTTTACCCAGATGCAAAGTGACGCAAGGGTGCAATGCCGCACTTGACCACAAGGAGGCACACGCTTCTGGATTTCATTCACAGCAGCTGAGAGGCTGCTGGTGCGCCCATCTCTATCTGTCTTCCTCTCCCTCTCTCTCTGTCTCTCTCTGTGTCTCTCTCCAAAAGAAAAATACCAAACAGAAATGACAAACACTACTGAACTGAAAAATATATATATATTTGTGGGTTCAACAGCAAAGTAGATCAAGCAGAAAAAGAATCAGTGAACCCAAAGACAAAGTCATTGCAAAAAAAGGAGCAAAAAACGGTTTGGTAAAAGTGAGAAAAAAAACAAGAAAACTTAAGGAATGTACAGCAAAGCAGCCCATTCTACACATTATAGAAGTTCTAAAAAGATAAAAAGACCAGAATGCTGATTCAAAAATATAAATAGGAGCTGGGGCGATTGCTCAGTGATTAGGGGCACTTGCTTATAAAGCCTGCTTGCCTGGGTTCGATTCCCCATCACCCATTTAATGCCAGATTCACAAAGTGACATATTCATCTGGAGTTTGTAGAGCAAGAGAATATGGCACACCCATGTTCTCTCCTTTCTCTAGCTCTCAAATAAATAAAAATATTATATAAATAGATATATGATAGATAGACAGACAGATAAATTCAAATCTAAAAGAAGAACTGAACATCCAATTCAAAGAGGTCAGAATACCAATTAAGGGCCAAAGTATCACACACTGAATCACTATGATTAAATTGTCACAAATCAACAGCAAGCCAGGCATGGTGGCACACACCTTTAATCCCAGCACTTGGGAGGCAGAGGTAGAAGGTTGGCCGTGAGTTTGAGGCCACCCTGGGACTACATAGTGACTCCAGGTCAACCTGGGCTAGAGCAAGGCAACCACAAAGACAACAGCAACAAAGAGAATCTGAAAGGAACAAAGGAAGGGCTTTCTTCTCTTGACACATTGTATACAAGGGAATCTCTTCTCCCATAAGACATTCAGTGGGGTTTTTTGACAGAAATCTTGCAGCATGAAAGAGACTAGAATGGTGTATTATAAGTGCCTCAAAAAAAAAAAAAAAAAAAGCATCAGCAGAAAATACTACACATGGCAAAGCTATCCTTTAAAAACAAGACAGAACGATGTTTCCAGACACATAAGCTGAGGTGATTCATCCCTAGACCTGCCTTATAGGCACCACCAAAGGGAATTCTTCAAGCGGAAATGAAAGGACAGAAGATGGGAACAAGATAACAAGTAATTATGAAAAGGGTGGGGGAAAGTACATGTATATAAATAAAAACAGAATGCAGTGTTACTATTCTGGCACTGGGTAAAATACTTTCATTCTACTACCAAAGGTTAAAGGCAAAAGTGTTAAAATTGTCTATAACCAACAGTATATTTCAAACACATAGGTTTAGAGGTGTAGCTCAGTGGCAGAATACTTGCATAACCTGCTCAAGCCCTTGGTTCAAGCCTCAACACTGCAATATAAATAAAATATGTGATATAATTACATACAAATAGTGACAGTGACAAGTGAGATGGGGAAGCAAAGTGCAATTTTCTATGTTATTGAACTTAAATTGTTATCAGATTAAAATAGAACATTATAGAATATTTTAGACAAGTCCCCAGGAAATACCAATAGGAGTTATACCAAAGAAAGAGAAAGGAATTAAAACCTATCAGCCCAGAAAAATGTAAAGAGAAGAGAGGAAAAGACATACATGAACTAGGATACTAATAGAAAATGGCAAAATGGCAATCGTAAGTCCTTCCCTAGCAATACTTACTTTAAAGGTAAATGGTTCAATTACGCTATCCAGCCACACAGAGTCCCTGAGTATAGAAAAGGTATTGAGGTCTATAAGAAATTTGCTTCCAGTATAAGGCCATACAGCACACAGGCCAAGAATGGAAAACAAAATTGTGTGCAAGTAAACCCAGAAGAGAGCAAGGGTGGCTCCTGCTACTTTATTAGGAAAATGTGTTTTAGTTGTTTTTTGCTTGCTTGCTTCTTATCACTTAATGCTACTTTCTTCGATGTTGATGGTACACCCTCCCAAGCCGTGTCAGTCAGTCATGTCTGGTGCCCTTGTGCTTGAAACCAGGTGGGTCACATTGACAGCCTCAGTAAGAACTCTTCTGTTAAGTGGACGGGAGTGAAGAAATGAATATATTCTGATGGCTAACATAGTTCCTAACATATATCAGATGTTTGGTACATTTTATTGATATGATTAATGTAACACAGGAAGCAAAATAGTGTTCTCTTGGAAAGCATCAGACAGTGCTGACATTTCTAATTATGGTATGCTAGGACTGGTAGATGTCATTGAAATTAGATATTTCTTTAAAATGATCCATTTCCAGCTGTTCCTTTTATTATTTTTCCTGTGTGTGGGGCTATGGTGTGTAGTGCTGTGCATTTGTGTGGTGTGTGCACGTGTATGTGCCCATGGGGTGCCCATGCACTCACCTGCAGAGAGGTGTGCTTAGCTGAAGTGGCTGAGAATTAGGGGTCCCACTCCATTACTCTTCCACCCATTCTTATTTGAGCCAGAGTGTCTTGCTGATCCAGGAGCTTACTGCTTTTTTCAGTAATTCTCTGGTCTCTGTTCCCCCTCAGGACTGGGGTTATAGATACACATGGTCATGCCCAGCTGTTGATGGGAGTCCTAGGGATCAAACTCTAGCAGTCTCTCAGGCCTCCCAATGTCCTCATGCTTATGCAAGAAGTGCTGTTGACCACTAAGCCATCTCTCCAGTCCTCGAGGTAGGGTCTCACTCTAGCCCAGGCTGACCTGGAATTCACTATGTAGTCTCAGGGTGGCCTCAAACTCACAGTGAGCCTCCTACCTCTGCCTCCCAAGTGCTGCGATTCAAGGCCCGGCCCTCCAGCTATGCTTTAGGAGTTGCATAGTATCAAAAATGTTTAGTTCTGAAAGTCCCAAGCAAGGCAGGAAATATACAGATGCCTACATCCTAATGTTCAAGGCCAAATGCAGCTGGAAGTGTGGGCTCAATGAGGTTCAAACAAAGCTTCCTGATCTAGACTCTCGGTTCTGCTCGTCTGTGTCCCTGTTTCATCAAGCCTGCCCTTCAGGCTATGGTGGTGTGTGTGCCACCAACTGCTCCAGGTTTTCACTCTGAAAGCCTTGATGGAGTTTATCCATCCATTCCATGGCTACCTGTTCATCTCCTGTGTGTCACCATGTCCCAGGTGTTGGGAATAACTGTGTCACATAAAATATGAGGTGCTCTCGATAATGCAATGAATAGAGACGTCCCATTCTTCAGGGTCCCTGCTTCTGACCAAGGAAAACAAGATAAAAGCAATCAGCAGAGCTGACTAGCAAAGCCACGGGGAATTCTCCTAGAGTGGTGGGGTCTGGCCAGCCTGGGGGCGGGGGGGGGGCGGGTGCAGTGAGAGGCTGAAATCTGAGGCAGTGTGCTCATGGTTAGCCTCACTACAAAGCTGCCCTTGAGCACAGGAAGCTAAGCCTACGGATATGTTCAGGAAGAGTTCCTACTGCAGGGAGCAGAAGACTAGACAAGAACAAACCTCATGATGGAGAAGACGCAACAGTGATGTAGGAGGGGACAATAGTGAGGTTGGTTAGAGACACAGCAGAATAGAGGTGGGAGGGCAGATTGTGTTGGGCCCTATGATCATATTATTATACACCTATGCTCATCTTCCTTGGAGAGACAGAAGGAGCCATGGATTGGAACCAAGAAATGAAGTCATCTTGTCACTATTACAATAGGAACCCTGGCATCGGGGTAGAAATTAGCCAGAAAAGTGGCAAGATCAGAGACAAGAAAGCCAATTATGGCACCCACAGTAAGACAGAGGCTACTTGGGTGGGTGTGGTTCTCAGCCATGC
Organism: Orientallactaga sibirica; assembly: GCA_036365145.1. Taxonomy (NCBI): domain Eukaryota; kingdom Metazoa; phylum Chordata; class Mammalia; order Rodentia; family Dipodidae; genus Orientallactaga; species Orientallactaga sibirica. The sequence continues at coordinate 15,484,006 of JAEOAD010000039.1, forward strand.
AGAGGTCAGTGAGGTAGGTAGATAGGGGCCTTGGCCATGCAGAGGTTATTGGGGTGGGTGTGGATCTTAGTCGTGCATAGATCATTAGCTTGGGGAGTTTGGGCTGAGTCTGTGGCTCAAATTCAGTTTGGGACCAGGTAACAACTTCCAAGGTCACTGTAGATGGAATAAAGTTAAAAGGAATGAAGATATACATAAAGAGTGCATGCTCTGATCATCAGACCTGATTTAAAAATTGAGCATAGGGGGCTGGAGAGATGACTTAGTGGTTAAGGCACCTGCCTGCAAAGCCTAAGAATGCCATTCAATTCTCAAGGTCCCACATTTAGCCAGATGCAAAAGTGATGCAAGCATGCAATGTCGCACATGTGCATTAGGGGGCGCATACGTCTGGAGTTCATTCACAGTGGCTGAGAGGCCACTGGAGAGCCCATTCTCTCCCTCTCTCTCTCTTTCTCTCTCAGTCCCTATCTCTCTCAAATTAAAAAATTTGAGGGTAGGGCTGGAGAGATGGCTCAGCAGTAAGGCAGTTGCTTGCAAAGCCAAAGGATCCTGGTTCATTTCTCCTGGACCCACATAAGCCAGATGCACAAGGGGGCACATGCATCTGGAGTTTGTTTGCAGAGGCTGGAGGCCCTGGTGTGCCCATTCTCTACCCCCCCCCCGCCTCTTTCTCTCTCTCAAATAAATAAATAAAATATAGTTTTTAAAAATTGAGCATAAGAAGTAACATGAACATGCGGTGAACTTGCTGTCATGTCCACTATAGCCCATAATCTAAAAGTCGGGCTGCTGGCCAGCAGTGTATACTGTCTGCGGTTGTTTATTAGTGTCTGTGGTTTTGTGGGGATGCTGGAGGCTGGTACCTCTTGCCTTTCAGAGTCCTGTGAACCTCATTTCTCTGCATGTCTGGCCTAACTCGCTGCACCCTTAGACCTGGCCTGTGAAGTGACAGAGATTGATGGCCTCCAGGTGATGAACTGACGTTAGGATGAGAACTTGTCAATCATCCATCACTACTTCCCCGTAGGAGCATGAACACAGAGGCTGCCTGGCTTCCTGGGGTTCCTCACACAGATGGGCTGTGAGCCCAGTGCCTTAGTAGCTAGGCAATGCATATTTCCTGTCTCTGTGATATTTGTCTAAAGGACAGGCATGGGGAGGGAGTGGGTCCTACTGGAATCCCCAAGAGTCTCCTGGCAGGAAGCTGCTGTTAAATATTTGACCACTTAATATTTGATGAAAGTTATTAAACTCAAGTCACCTCAGCGTGAAGTGCCTTCAGAGCCCCATCTTACCTCATGATAACTGCGAAGTCTGGTTTCCTGAAAATGCAGATAAAAATCCACCTCCTGGGGCTGAGGAGATGGCTCAGTAGTTAAAAGCATTTGCCTAAAAATCCTGTCAGGCCAGGGTTCAATTTTCCAGCCACTCATGGTAAAGCCAGACAGGTGCTCATTTGCATTGGCAAGAGACCATGGTCTGCCTACACATATATGTATAAATAAATAAATAAATCCACCTCCTGCTGGGTGTGGTAGTACGCACTTGTAGCCCCAGGAATCAAGAGGTGGAGGCTGGAGGACCAGGAGTTCAAGGCCATCCTTAGCTCCATGAAAGTTCAAGGCCAACCTTGGCTACAAGAGACCTTATCTTAAAAAAAAAAAAATCTAATCTACCTCCAGACATCAGAAACATATGTTTACTGACTTCCATGGATGAGATAGGTTAAAAAAAAAAATCAAAATCTCTGAACAATCCCTCAGTGGCTCCCAAGTCTCCTGTCCAAGTATCCAAGTAGACCGTGTTCCTCAAATGGGATCTGATCTGTAGACCACCTACAATGCCTTTGGACCTGAAGAGATGGCTTAGTGCATAAAGTGCTTGCCACTCAAGCTTGAGTACCCAAATTCATATCCCTGGGCCCCACATAAATGCCAGAAGCTATGTTCAGCTTCCAAAATCCCAACACACTGACAATGAGATGGGAGGTGGAGATGGGAGAATCTCCTAGAAGCCCATGGTCCGGCTATCTGGCAAATGCCATAATGAACAACAGGAATGAGAGATCCTACCTCAAACAAGGTGGAGGCAAGGACTGACACCCGAAAGTTGTCCTCTGACCTCCACGTGTATGCCATGGCACATGGGTACCTATACACATGAACATGTGCGTACATCATACACATACCCACCAAAGAATAAAAGCAAAACAAAAAAATAAAGAAGAACTTGGGGGCTCGCCCATTCGTCCACTTCCCTTCTCTGCAGACAAGATCATTGGCAAACAGGCAGCACCTCTATGGCAGGTTTGGAGAGGGTGACAGCCATGGAGCCCAGTGCTGCGGAAGGAAGGTTTGATATCCCCCATGCTGGCGTGGTGGACTAGGAGGCTTGATTCCCTCACCCCCGTCCTCAGAAGCCACAGTTCCAAAGCCAGGCAGAGCCCATCGCCTTACAGAGTGCATATTTCACACCCTTTCTTGTTGAAGGTGTCATCTTTACCTCAATCCACTGGCTCTGGTCACTACATCCTGAGGATGTAGGCTTTGTGGAACTATATCTTCCATTAAGTCAGGAACTCTCAAGACTTGCCCAGATCCTCTGCCTCACTGGGGGCTTTTCACTCATTTCTGAGGAGAATGTGGTCACAACACTGTCCTGCGACCTCACTGGGGCCTTCAGGGGATGTTCACTGTGACCCAATAGAAGCAGAAGTGTCTGAGGATCTTTGCGCCACTTAGGCAGTACCCTGAATGCGAGTTGGTCAAAGCTGGATGCTTTGCCATAGGCACGTACTGTGACCATGTTTGCCTGGGGTGCCCCTCAGGGTGAACTTTTCATTTAGCAACTAAAGAATTTTATGCCTCAGTCACTTCAGTAGCCACTCCATCTGCAAACCTACTACCCAGGACATGACCTTTCCATTTAAGGGGAAAATAGAGCATGCAGCCATAGAGAAAGGGACAGCAAAGAGCTGAAGGCAGCAGCACTCAGCTCTGAGAACACCCTACTGCCCCTCTCAGCCCATCAAGTTATTAATTCACCATGAACTTGTGATCACCCTCTGTAAATGTGTAAAATCATGACTTGGAATCAGGCAGTCTTCATGTCACAATCTCAGCTCCATCCTGTTGCCCCTTGGTGAAGCTGTTCTCTCCCAAGCTAGGTCAGGTACAGCTTTCTCAGAGGTCACACTGAACCCCACCAGAGTCAATGGAGGACTCATGCACCATATGCGGATGGATCATCCAGTCCTTCCTCGCATGTGCTACAGGTGCCCATAAAGGCCATGAGCCTTCCAAACCTATGATGGATCGTGCATTCCACTTCAGCTCAGAAACACCATGAGGGTGATGATAGAGCTGCTATATTTGGATGTGGTCTGTACCCTCTGAAGGTCAGGGTGTGGAAGGTTATCCTTTGTGGGATATGGAACTGGAGCTACATGAGATACACAGAGGTGATCCTGTGAATGGGTTCATCCATCCATGCAATTAAATTGATGGTTTACCTCATGTGAGTCTGCTACACTAGCTAGTCCCAAGCCCGTCCATCACCGCTGACTCCCTTGCGTTGGTATACAGCCATGCCCGGTAAGCTGGTTAGGTGGATGATTCGCTCTTCTGCATAAACATGTTTTAGAAGAGCATTTCGGATAACAAACAAAAAATATCCTCTCTTCAGAGAAACTGTTTGCTTTGGCCCTCCCGGATCTGGGTCTCCATCCTTCTGAGTCCCTCTCTGATTATGTCGACTTTTCATATATAGTTTTCTAATACTGGGGTTGGGGATTTAGCTCAGTGGATGAGTGCTTGCCTAGCAAGCGCAAGGCCCGGGGTTCGGTCCTCAGTACCGAAAAAAAAAAAAAAAAAAGACAAAAATCACAAAAAAAAAAAAAAAAAAAAAAAAAAAAACCACAAGGGTACTAGTTTTCTAATACTGGCTTTCTCTGTCATGTGTCTTCCTGGAAGAATAAAATATAATGAAAGTTGTTCACAAGTTAAATTTTATTTATTCATTTATTTGCAAACAGAGATATAGGGAGAAGGGAGACAGAGAGAGAAAGAAAAAGAGAATGGGCATACTAGGGCCTCAAGCCACTGCAAACAGACTTGAGATGCATGCAACACTTTGTGCATCTGGCTTTACACGGGTACTGGGGAATCAAACCCAGGTCATTAGGCTTTGCAGGCAAGAGCCTTAACTGCTGAACTATCTTTCCAGCCCAAGTTAAGTTTTTAAAACCTCTCCCAGAAAGGTTGACTGCCACCATATTAAATTGCTACCTTCTAGTCTAGTTAACCTCAGCAGACACTGGCGGTGAGGTCAGCTTTTGTGATGTGATTTGAATGATCTCAGAATCAGCAGTGTTTCCAGCAGAAATGGATCCACAGGAGCCTTTTAGTTGAGCCAACAGGCCTCAGATAATACTGGTGGTAAAGCAGTGCTTGTCACCAGCAGTCTCCCGAGTGTTTGTTGTCTAGGAAATCAGCCCATCACCACACATGGTCCTCCAGGACCATGCTCTAGGGCTGAAGATGCAGGAAAATAGCCTGAGGATGGACCCAAGAGCCTCCATGGGGATGGGAAGCCCCAAGAGAAGACACTGGGGCAGGGAAGTGAGTCAGCTTGGATGGTTAGTGAATATGGCTCTGCCAGTGCATGATGCAGGACCTCACATTGAGCACTTCCTTCATCACCAGTCAGACAGGGACACTGAGGTCAGAACCAGTGTCACAGCCACTGACCAAGGGAGTTATTCTGTTTATGTGATGAGCTGTCACCTCAAAGCTTGGTGGTAACATCCTTCTAGGGAGAGCAAGCCAGAGGGAGAGAAGAGGTGAGAGGGAAGGAGGGAAGGTAGGCCCATATAAAACAAATCCTGAGATGGCTCAGATACTGGAATTAGCTAAAAAGAAGTTTTAAATTTTTTTATTTTAGAGAGAGAGAGAAAGAGAAGAGAAAGAGAGAGGGGAAGAGAGAGAGCATTGCCTCACCAGAGTCTCAGGCACTGCAATCTCACTCCAGATGCCTGTGCCACCTAGTAGGCATGTACGACCTTGTGTTTGCCTCACCTTTGTGTGTCTAGCTTACATGGGATCTGGAGTGTAGAACATGGGTCCGTAGGCTTCACAGGCAAGCACCTTAATCGCTAAGCCATCTCTCCATCCCCTAGCTAAAAATAATTTTAAAGCAGTCATTATCAAGTCTTATGCATTATATAAAAACAGCCATTATACAGATGATGCACTTGATGGACATAATAGTGTATTTAATTAACTAATTTCATTTGGGTTGATATGTGCCAATCTGTAGGATTACTCTCTGTAGATTATTGTCTTTGCTGTGTAGCATTTTAACTTGATGTAATCTCACTTGTCCAAATTTTATTTTGTTTTTGTGCTTTGGAAGTCATACCAAACAGTCACCTCCTGCACCCATGTCCTAAAGATCTTCCCTGCTTCTAGAGTTCTAGGTCTTAACTGAAGTCTTGTCAAAGACCTAATTTTGAGAAAAAGGTTTTGCACAGAGAGACAGAGGGGGGGTGGAGATTGTGATGATTAATTTTGATTGTCAACAAGATTAGATTAAGGCACATGTAGAGCATTAATGAGGCACACACACCATTGGGTGGGACTTTGAGGGTATTTTCAGAAAGGATTAGCCAAGAGCGGTAAAATCTACTCATGGGAAGCTTGTTACTGATTATTAGAAGCAATGACAGCCTGAGGACAATGGAGTGACACCCTCAATAATGAAAGAAATAATCCCCACCCAGAATGCTTCTCGCAAAAACAATTAGGACAAAAATGAAGTTTTTTTTTCAGATAAATGAAGACAAAGGAATCCATTCTTCATTCAAATGCCCACATGTGGCTACTGCTCTCCACTACAGACAGAGCAACTCTGGAGCCGGCTCTGAAGTGCCAGTGCTCTGTAGGACAGCCAGCACAGATGTCATACGGGCAGGCTAGAATATTAAACCAACCCACAAGGAAGCAAACATGACCAGAGGAACAAAAGTAGGAATGAGTTATACAAAACAAATGGCAAAATTCCAATTCCATCAACTATAAAATGGTATAAATAAAAAATGAATAAATATGGGCTAGACAGACGGCTTAGTAGTGGTTAAGGCACTTACCTATGAAGCCTAAGGACCCAGGTTCCTCCAGTACCCATGTAAGCCAGATGCATAAGGTGGCACATGTGAAGTTTGTTTGCCATGGCTGGAGGGCCTGGTGCCCCCATTCTTTATCTACCAGTTTCTCTCTCTCGCTCGCTCTCTCTCAAATAAATAAATTAATTAAATATTTTTAAAAATAAATAAGGCAACAATTCTAGCTATGGATGAAATCTAAACCCAAGTATATGCTGTCTACTAGGGATAAACTTTAAATATAAAATCAGAGATGGGATGGAAGCAAAGGGGTGGAAAATAATCTATGAGGGCTGGAGAGATGGCTTAGTGGTTAAGTGCTTGCCTGTGAAGTCTAAGGACCCCGGTTCGAGGTTCGATTCCCCAGTACCCATGCAAGCCAGATTTCTGTGGATTCCTAAACAAACAGTTGACACAAACTTTAACCATCACAAGTCCACCCCCTTGTCAACTTGACACCAAACCTATATCTTTACGAGGTGGTGCGTGCATCTGGAGTTCACTTACAGTGGCTGGAGGCCCTGGTACACCCATTCTCTCTCTTGCTCCCTCTCTCTCTGCCTGTTTCTCTCTCTGTCTGTTGCTAATAAATAAATAAAAATTTTTTAAAAGGAAAAAAAAAAAAGAAAATGATCTATGACACAGCCCAAAGAAAAAGGAAGCTGGTGCAAGTGCATTAGTTCTGGGCGTAGTCCGTGTTAGGACAATGAACAACAACCAGAGGAACAATGAGGGAGATTTCATAGTTACACAGCAGCAGACTTGTCAGAATCCTCAACAACTGTAAATTGACACACACCTACCATGTAGCATTTCTATAAAACCTAAAGTAGATATCAACACAAAGGAGGAATCTTTAATCCGGTCTCTATACTCAGATGAAAAATAGGGCATCAACTCTCACTGTTTCTCTTCAGCTGTATAGGAGAGATCCTAGCCAAGTAATATAGGTAAGCAAGAGAAGGGAAGGCACAGAGCTTAAACATGAAGAATGGTTATCCTCAGACCTCATGATTGCTAATGTAGAAAACCTAAGGAAACTACAGAAGAACAAATGCCACAACAAGTAATGGCATTTATCAAGACTAAAATGCAAGTGAAGTTCATGAAAATCAATTAGATTTCTGTGCACCAGCACTAAGCAATTGGAAAATGTCATTTTAAACATCTCAATAGCATTATAGAATCACTACCCTAAAAGCGCCAGTATTGCTCTCATAATTGTAGACCTCCAAAATAGATGTGTTGTGGTGGGCTGGAAGCTGAAGCAGCTCCACAGTGCCAGACATTGTCACATGTCCCTCAAAGACATTGTTCCCCCAGGATAAGACCCACTCAGATAGAGCATATCAGGGGAGTCCCTGACCACAGGTGTGACTTCTCACTGGTCACAGATGAGATGAAAAGGGAGCCCAAGGTAAGAGAGGAACCTGGAGAATTCACTGGACAATGGGTTTCATTGCAGAGCATGTAAAGAACCCCACAAAGCCAGTGGATGACAACAATATCCTGTAAAAGGGGGATAAAAGTTAAGGTGGCTCTTCATAGAAAACACACACGTGGCCAGTCAGCCTTGCCAGCCATCTGGATGTGGAAATGGACAGGTTGACAAGCCCACACTTGCTGAAGAACTGCTCAGGAGAGATGACTGACAGTTCCCAGTGCTTAGGGAGATACCAAAAGGAAGAGAAGAATGGCCCACCAACTCCCCGAACCTACATTTGAGACCTGTACATTTCATTGATCTCTGATTTGCTCAATTATTATTTTTCAATTTTATTATTTTATTTTTGCAGATAGAGACAGAGAGAATGGGCATGCCAGGGCCTCTAGCCACTACAAATGAACTCCAGACACATGTGCTACCTTGTACATCTGGCTTACCTTGGTACTGAGGAATTGAACCTGGCTCCTTAGACTTTGCTCAATTATTATTTTTCTATCTCATGGATTTTTGTTTTGTTTTGTTTTGTTTTTTGAGGTAGGGTCTCACTCTGGTCCAGGCTGACCTGGAATTAACTATGTAGTCTCAGGGTGGCCTCGAACTCTCGGTGATCCTCCTACCTCTGCCTCCCGAGTGCTGGGATTAAAGGCATGTGCCACCACGCCCGGCACTTATCTCATGGATTTTTAAAGTGAAAGATAATTTTCTGTTTGTTGATTTTGCCTACCTTTGATCTTTTCCAAAAAGGTGTATAGTTGAAGTGTTGAGTTCAGGCCAGACCTCATCAAAAGAGCAGAGTCCCATCAATATGATCAGCCTTGTCCCTTCAGCCCCCCTGGGGAGTCCTGAGATAGCAGTTCAACCTCCAAAATGACCAAAGTGTGAAATGACTAGCCCATGTTTGGCCCTAGAACAGCCTCTCCCCTGGCCAATTAAACATGATGTCCTGCCTACCATGAGTCTGACCTACTCTAGCCATGTACATGCTATTCACATCATTGGACCGTGCTATACTGCCCTCTTGTGAGGGATGCTCAGAGAGATGGCATGGACAGCCCAGAAGCACCCCTGTGCTCCAGCACCAGGCCCATGCCCTAACACACGCACTCCACACCTCCTTTGAGTTTACACCTCAGGAATGTGAGGCATATTCATTCCTTGGCCAGGTGCACGCCGGCTCCAGGTATAGCATGACCTTTTAGGAAGGAAACAGAACCTATACCATCTTCTCTGATGATCTTCTGGTAGCCTCCTGTTACCATTTCATATTGGATCATCCCCCAGAAACCTCATCCTTCTCAGTGGGCCCTTGCCTGTCTTCTTCTCCCTGACAAAATGAACAAACTTTCCAAAATCATTACTTATGGGTCTGTTTGCCCACCTTACTGCCATCTGGTTTGAGTCTGAAGCCACTATGACCATTTCAAAGTGTCTAATGACAACACTGGTCCCCAAAATAGCTTTCTTGGTCTCATTCCACTTGACTTATTTGATTGCCTGATACCTTTCAATAACTCCAGTTCCTTGCAACTCTACCTCCGAAGCCTCCATAGAAGACTTTAGAAAGATTGGAGTATACCCAGCAAGGTCACAATAGCTACTGTGCCCCCATCACTACCAGCTGATACCATAGCTCGAAGATATCTCCATAGGGAATTCCTTAGCACAATGTCCTCTGCAGGAGCTGGACCACCTCCCCCTCCTTCACCAGGCCCAGGATAGCCACGTAATGGCAGCTGACATGGCGCAGACACCCTGGGCCCCTGAGTGTTCCCTATGGGGTAAGTGCACACATGTGTGCCATGGACTGCAGGTCTGTACCCAAAATTCACAAGCTGAACCCTCACCCTGGGGTGCAGCCCTGGTGACCAGGATCTCTCTCGGAGAAGAGCCATGGCGTCTCGGCGGAGTGTGCACTTTGAAGAAAGAGAATGTCACTCACTCATAAGTCACCAGGCTTGTGGACTCAGGCACTGCCAGCCACAGGAAGGTGGCAAAGCAGTGCATTGTCTTTCCTGCACCCCATCATGGAAGTTCTCCCTGTGAGGGTGCCTGTGAAGTTTCACCCACACTTAGAAGTGGAGTGGCGGGCAAGCTGCCCTCACTTTGGCCCAAGCACAGGAGTCCTATGCAAAGACACCATGGCCTGAGGCAGGGGGCTGATGACAAATTCTATGAAACATGTATTGAAAGACAGAAAAACTCATTTCTGGCAGTCATAACACACCTACCCACCCATCTAAGGTCTTTCTAAAGTGTCCCATTTAAGGCACTGGAAGAAGCTTGGTTTGTTTTTGTTTGTTTGTTTTTGTTCTTTGTTTTTTTGTTAAGTGAATGCCATTCCTGTCCAATTCCCTCTGTGGGCGTGAAAGGTGCCCTCTGTGTTTGGAGTGAATCCATTTAGCAGGAAAAGTCTGTTTTCTTATTTTTCTCTTAACACCACCACCTGTGTAGAATTCTTGCATCTTTTTAAGGTAACAGATGAAAAGTATGTTTTATTTTGTCTATAGTTCTAGTATATCTACATGGGAACAAATAGTTCACTTAAAGGCTTGCTCTGGCATGTATTTTGTTATGTAAATTTGTTTTTATAGTAATCTAAAATCCCAGATTAGGTTTGTGAGTGTGGATTCAGTAAATGACTCTGGACAATTTGCAGATAGAAAGAATACTGGGGGCCCGGGGGGGGAGGGCTGGAGAGATGGCTTAGTGGTTAAGTTGCTTGCCTGCAAAGCCAATGGACATCGGTTCGATTCCCCAGGACCCACGTAAGCCAGATGCACAAGGTGGTGCACGCATCTGGAGTTTGTTTGCAGTGGCTGGAGGCCCTGGCATGCCCATTCTCCCTCTCTCTGTCTCTCTCAAATAAATAAATGAAATATTAAAAAAATAAGCTGGGCATTGTGGCACATGCCTTTAGGAAGAAAGAAAGAAAAAGAGAAAGAAAGAAAGAAAAGAGAGAGAGAGAGAAAGGAAGGAAGGAAGGAAGGAAGGAAGGAAGGAAGGAAGGAAGGAAGGGAGAAAGGAAGGAAGGGAGAGAGAGAGAAAGAAAGAAAGAATATCGAGAAGCCCATTATTCTCTTTGATAGGATTACTTTTTCACTGTTTCTTATAGCTTTCCAAAATTGACTTCCTGTCTCACTTATGCATAGATGATTATCTAATGTGATCAACATTTGAAAGGCAAAAACTAGAACAAAAATATTTTTGTGGGATGGAGAGAGGGCTTAGCGGTTAAGGTGCCTCTCTGCCAAGCCTAAGAATGATTGTTTGATTCTCCAGATCCCACATTTAGCCAGACTCAAAAGTAAAGCAAGGGTGCAATGCCAAACTTGCCCACAAGGGGGTGGACGTGTCTGGAATTCATTCACAGCGCCTGAAATGGCCCTGGTACACCCATTCTCTCTCTCTCTCTCTCTCTCTCTCTCTCTCTCTCTCTCTCTGTCTGTCTCTCTCTTTCTGCCTCTTCCTCTCTCTTGATGGATAGATAGATATAGATATACACATAGATATATATAGATAGATAGATATAGATATAGATATAGATATAGATATAGATATAGATATTGTGTGTGTGCTCGCGTGTGTGTATGTTTTCTTGAAAATGGCTGCAGCTCAAGTATATAAAGAAGTACCTTCTAGGTCTTATGAACTGGGATGGCAAAGTATGACTTGCTACTTTGTAGATGAGGCCAACGGGAGGAAAGGCCACTCCAAAATGGCATGTAGTTTTCAAGAGTGACCCCTCAGGGACAAGGGAAAGTCCTGGAGGAAATGGCATAGGACTTGCCACCAGGGACCCTCATTTGTATAAGCCTGACCGTCATTGGAACGTCCCACTCTTTTTTTTTTTTTTTAGACATGGACATATTTAGTATGTAACCAACACATATTGGTACCATCCTTTTCCCCCTCCCTGCCCCTTTTCAGATGAGGCCTTCCTCATTGGGGATGTCAACCCCATGGGAATTGTGGGTCATACATTGTGCGTGGGGAGGGGGACAGGGAATGTCTCTGTGCATAATGTTCCAACTTGTGGCTCTAACAATCTTTCCACCCCCTTTTCCGCAAAATTCCCTGAGCCATGTTGGGTGCATTGTAAGTCTACTACAGTGATGGGCACTTAGGAGCCTCTGGATCTCTGGTTTGGAAGGTTTTGAGTGTCCTCAGTGTCTATCTCCTTCACTCTTGTGCTGATATCAGATCACTAAGAAAGCAGCACTCTTGCTCATTTCCCCAGTTCCTCTGTGTTTTCAGCTGGGGCCGGGTTGGAGTCCACTGAGTCATTTATATCCTCAGGTCCAGCTCCCATCTGAAAAAGAGAAGCAGATTCTCCAAGGGAGAGTGAAGTTAGCACTGGCTAAATGGGATGGCCATTATTAATTTAGGGAGAATTTAAAGGGTATAGACCCACTTATAGCCCAAGATTAGTGGGAGCTTGACAATGGAAAGCAGAATCATTATCTAGATATGATTCTGACTTGTTTCCCAGTTCCAGATATGGTTTCCTTTCCACTGAGTGCATCTGTCAGCCAATCCAAGAGCAGGTGGTTTCCCACCATGGCTGTGTACGGAGCTTCCCATTCTTAGCTCTTGGTGTTCAGTCCCTAGATGTGTGATTTTTGTCTGTGTTTGCTTATCTATTTGCCTGTTTGTTTTTGAGACAAGATGTTGCTATGAAGCCTAGTCTGGCCCCAAATTCCCAGTATCCTCCGTCTTCAGCCTCCCAAGTTCTGAAATTACAAGCATGTGCCACCATGACTGGCTCCCAGATCTATGATGTATGAGGCTAGCAGGACACAATGTTATAAAAATGTTAAGCCATTATAATAACTTTTAAATCTCAAGCCTAGTGAGGCTAAAAGGTTTTCCAGTGTTTTTTTTTTTTTTCTCCTTCTGGGATTCCACATTCATAGATCCAACCAACCACAGATGGGAAGTATTTAAAAAGAACACTGTCAAAAGCTCCAAAAGCAGAACTGGAATTTGCCATGCACTGAGCACTGTGGTGAATTCATGAACGTGAACAGCAGACACGCCCTGCTGTGGTGTCCTGACAGTCCAGCATGCCCTACAAAGCCTGCCTCTGTTCTATCATGCACACACTTCTGCCATTGTTTCCTAGAAAACATAATATGACCAGTCCATAGCCTTTACACCGAGTTAAGGATGTGTAGATACTATATGAAAATACCAAGCCACTTTATATAAGGAACTTGAGCATCTATCGATTTTGGTAGCCTGGAGTCATGGAACCAATGCCCTGCAAACACCAAGGGATGACTAGATGTGGAAACAGAATGGAATCTTCTCAGGTTCAGATTCAGCAACTGTGAGATCAGCTGGGTCTGTGTCCTTAATGGATAACAATACATATTCATATTCCCCAATAACAACATTTCTTCAGGTGCATACCCAATTTGGGGGAAATTTAAAATGCTTATTTGAAACACAGAATTACAACATGCCTGCATGCCTGTGAGGGTACGAGCCACCTGCCACCAGCAGGGTCCTGACTGTGATGTGAGTTTGTCTTTCCCTCAGGGGAAAGCTAGAAGCAATGAGGCAAATTTAAGCTGAGAACATTGTAATGAAACAGTGGTATCAGTCAGAAGGAGGAGTGTAGTGTTAGTCAGAAGGAGAGTGACCACCTGGTAGATGTGTGAGTATCGGAGAGGAGAGGAACATGGGGAAGGGAGACAAGGAAGCTGGAGCAGGTCATGTTCCTTCTTCAAAAGTAAAAAACTACTTTAAACAAAAATAATTACTTCAATCTATAATTTAGTATACTTTGCTTACTTGGTTTCATAAGAAACTAATTTTTCTGTGATGCTTCATTTTTTAAGAAGGAAGCTGGGCTGGAGAGATGGCTCAGCAATTAAGGCACTTACCTGCAAAGCCTAAGGACCCAGGTGGGTTCGATTCCCCAGGACCCACTTAAAGTCAGATGCACAAGGTGGCGCATGTGCCTGCAGTTTGTTTGCAGTGGATAGAGGCCCTGATGTGCTCATTCTCTCCCCGCTCCTCTCTCCCCAGACTCATCTCTCTCCCTCCCTCTTTTAAAAAGAGGGAATCAAATTAGAAAAATAAATAAATAAAGAGTTCACTGACCATCTACATTATTGCCCAAGAAAGAACTCACAATGGCACATCTAGTGTTTGCACATAGTTCAACATATGGACTGATCCATGACAGCTAATGTTTTGTTATGCCAAAAAAAAAAAGCACCAAAAGAAAAATGATTGATAATTTCTTCCCACCCTAAGATAGTTTGCTTATAATAAAAAAAAAAAAGGTGAATTTTTATGGCACAGTGGAAAGATTGCCAAAATACTTGAAAGGAAAAGTGTCCAACTTGCCAGAAACTTGAGCTAAGTTGGTTGGGCCTTCTAGCTGTGAAGTGTCCTCAAGGTTTCTTCATGTTTTTAGTGTTTTACAAAATAGCAAGATAGAAAACTAGAGAATGTTAAGTTTTAAGAAAGTCTGGGGCTAGGGAAATGGCTTAGCAGTTAAGGCATTTGCCTGTGAAGCCTAAGGACTACAGTTCGATTCCCCAGGACCCATGTAAGCCAGATGCACAAGGGGGCACATGCGTCTGGAGTTCGTTTCCAGTGGCTGGATGCCCTGACACGCCCATTCTCTCTCCCCCTTCCCCCCCTCAAATATATATATATATATATATATATATATATATATATATATATATATATATATTTTAAATGTCTGGAAGAAAATGGTCATGCTGATAACACAGAGGACCAGACTCCCACTGTTATCCTGTTGCCTATATTGCATAATCTGTTCACCTTAAAATTAAAGTGACGCTTTTATTTTTTCCAAGTATGTAAAGTTGCCAAGGAGCAGGCATGAATTTTATGAGGCTGTGGGAGGATCTGGCTTGAATCTGGGTTGAGTTCGCTCTTATGCTGTGTGAGTTTTAAGGGCTTCACCACTTGTTTTTGTAATGGGGAAGGATCCTCATCTCACTACCTGGCCATAAAGCCAGGTTTCAAAGCAATTTGCTAAATCACCTCCTCTATTATTTTGGATGGAAGTCATATTTGTAGATGCAAAACCCAGATTTTTTTGCATGAGGTAAAGCTATCCCCCAGAAGGCAGATATTCAGCTGTAAATTTCACACCAGCCTCTGCGTGGGGTGAGTTATGCAGATCTATCTCATCCCACCCTTCTTGGATGCTCACAGACCACCTTTCTCTTCTCTCTTGCTTTGTAGCCAGAGCTACCTGCAAGCTGCCAGTGAGGTGCCTGTCGGTCACAGCCTGGACCCGTCGGCCAACTACAACTCCCCGAAGTTCCGGTCCAGGAACCAGAGCTACATGCGGGCTGTGAGCACCCTGAGCCAGGCCAGCTGTGTGAGCCAGGTGACTCTTTTGTGCTTCTTCCATATGGGGTACAGTCTCCAGAGCTGTTCTGGAGTAGGGAGGCTCCCATGGGGAGGGGGAGGATGGCCAGAAATCCCTACTTACCATCTCTCCTACAAGGAGTACGCAGGTCCTACTGACATGGGCTTTGAGAGCCCATGAACGTCATACCAGATTCCTTTTTCAATGCTTATTTAGGCTTATATTGATTTCCTCTGCATAAGCACTGACTGATGGGCCGTGCTCTCTCTCAGTCTTTCTTGATTTAGTGTGGGCTATTCTCTTCTACCAACAAATGGTTTTGGTGGCTTCTGCCACATCCTCCAAACTAGACCCAGAAGGTCCTGTGACTGCTGTGGGCTAGAGGTGGCACATCGTGATGAGTGCATACCTGCCCCTCACAGGCAAAGCCCTGTTTTCATTCCCAGTACCACAGACAGGAGAGCTAGAAACACCAGCTGAGCGCCATCAGAAACTTGCTCACAGGGCACAGCTCATTTCTCACTAGGAACTGATCAAAGCCTGCATACTGAGTGGCTGCTGTGGGTGCCACATGTCTTGCCATGTGCAGCAATTACTAACTGCAAATTTAAATGTTAAATACACTGCTTGCTAGTGATAAGTGTTGTTATAAAGAGAGCTTATACCTGGAGTGGTGGTGCATGCCTGTACTGTATCCTAGCATTCAGGAGACTGAGGCAGGGGAATCAGGAGTTCCATACTAGCCTGCGATACATAACAAGACCCTGTCAAAAAAAATATTTTTAAAAGAAAAGAAAAACTAGAGCTTGCACTCACTGTTGTATATGGTTTTCTGCCAAGTTGTGGAAGAGCCTGAGCTCTTAGCACCCTTTTGTGATAGGTAGTTGAGTCAAGAAGTTAGTGGTAGTAGAGGTCAGATACTATCGGGGAGAGATCCTTGTACACAGTAAGCATGCAATAATGTCAACCTTTGATGTTGCTGTGGTAACAGTAATAAATGGTATTGGTAGTATGTAACCGAGGGCACTAGATGCCCCCTTGTGACTGACCAGGGTTAAATGAGTCTTCTGCTCCAGATGTTAGATTCCTTTTGAGATAGTCATTCTGTCTTGCAGTTCCTTCTCTTCAGAAAGTTGCACTGCAACCTTTTCCCTCTATTTTCTCTGCCTGGTTTCTAATGCTCACCTCAAGGGTTTGATCTCTTTGACCTACCTAAATGCTGAGGGATTTTTCTTGGAAATGAGGTAAAGTTTCCGTCTGCATGATAAACTTTTTGTTATTGACCTGGGGGGGGGGGGGAATCACTCCTACTTCTGTCAGGACTATGGAGACTTACCTGTGAAAGTCCCAAGTGCCTCATACTCTCAGACCTGGGCAGACTGGATAAGTGCCTCCCCCCCACTCCCACCTTCCCTACACATAATAATACAAACAGCAACAAGCACAGATACTCTGTACCTAGTCCACTGTGATGGCTTGATTAATCAGGGACATTTCCATCTCCACATGGAGGGCATCAAAGGTGGATTGCTAACTGAAATTTTGAGTGTTAAACACACGTTTAGAAGGAGCCCATAGGTGAAAAGCAAGTCAGCCTGAGATGCATTTAAACAGCCTCCCCGCTGCCCAGGAGAAGAGTTGTTTGAGGTGGGCGCCCTTCTTTTAGAGAAAACACTTCCCTTTTAGTTCGTGTAACTAGTTCACAACTTTTTAAAATCAGATGTGAAGCTAGGTATGGTAGGTAGCACAGGTGTGTAATACCAGCCCTCTGGAGGATAAGGAGGAAGGATTGTGATTTTAGCCTGGGCATACTGAGAACTAGCTTCAAATGTCTCCAAATACCTTCAAATATCACAGAAAGATGTGAAGAGAGTGCAGTCACCATAAGTGGATAGCTTCCTTTCATTGGTCTTGAAGGTACCAGCTCCAGTTAGATGCATATCGGTGCCTGCATGTCCTCTGACCATTATGAGATAAAATGAAAGAAGACCCCAGCCCTCCACATTAGATTTCTGATGGAATCCAGATGGGATCTTCCCATATAGCCAATAAACATAGCCTCTTCTCACACCTTTCTCTATTTGGACAGATATGTCATTGCCAATCAGGGAAGGCAGAGGAACCAGGGGCTTTGGGGGTTAGAATTTGAAACTGTAGGTCATTCATGCTACTGGAATCCATGACATGACTTCAACTCAACTTTAAATTTTGAAAATCCGACAGCATTTCTTACTGCTGTCCTGGAAGCATGCCAGTGGGTCGCCCCCTCACATCCAAATCACGTTCTTAATTCAGGTCAAGCCCTGGCATGGTGACCTTGTGTTTCACAAAGGAGGAAGGCTGGTGAGGCCAGGAGATGTACACAGAGTCAGACACACTGTTCCCACAGTACCTGGTGAGGAGTTCTAGTGAGGAAAGTGTGTTCTTCAACACTTAGCTTCCTACTTCTACAGAAACGAAACAAAAATCCATGTGAGGTTCAGTGAGACATGCTCTCCACTACTTCTCAGTGTGGAACCCAATGGTTTTCTGCAGCTCAGGAGCCCCTGGGAGCACAAGCAGGTGTGCGCAGAGGACAGGTAATGTCAGAGCATGTGCCTATAAGAGCACTGAGGGGTGGAGGGACTATTGAGTACTTCACACAAGAGCACAAGTTCTTAAGGACCAGCCAAGGAATTGACTTACTCTTGCTACCAGTGGTCTGTGGGTCTTTCCAGGTTCTTGGAGTCTCACTCAAAGAATTGAAGAAAGGCACTCACAAGTACTTATGCAGCAAGAAACTTTGTTAGAAGCAAAGTGATGGTAAAGGTCTGCATATTCTGCCCAAGGGGCAGCACATCGTGTGAGTGGAGAGTACTCAAGAGCACCACAAAGGGTTTGGGGTTTCTCTTCATAGGCTTTTTAGGGAAAGCTGGACTGGATACTAGGAGTATAGTTTGGATGATGCTCTGGGTTGATAGGTAGCTGTGGGTTATACATTTTCTTTACTGCATATGTTCGAACCCATGATGCATCTTACTTTAACCACATGTACGTCCAGTCATGGGCATAAGATGGTCGATAGGGGGTCTCTTCCTAAAAGTTCATTTAAAGGACGCAGTTTGCCTTACTGCACATTCACCCCAAATCAGTCCAGGCTGGATGTCCCCCTGCTTCAGAATCTAAGAACATATATGGATAGAACCTGACCACAGAAAATGGTCAGTAAGAGAGCAGACAATTAGTTCATCGTTTAGAGCAGGGTGTACGTGCAGCTCAGTGCAGGGAAGGGTCCCAGGTTCTAATTCCAGATCTAAGAACCTGTTTGAATAAATACTAGTGATAAATAGTGGTCGGCAAGGGAAGGAGAAGACTAATTCCTTGTGTGGACCAGGGTGCACGTGTAGCTCTATGCAGGTTGGGGTGGGGGCACATTTACAGGTTCCTACGGGTGGATTGTTTAGGAGAAGGATGTGTTTACCGCACAACCCAAACAATGTGCCTAGTGGCTAAATTATTTCTCATGCTTGTCTGCCTCTCTCATTTATTATAAAATGACTTCCAGAGTTATGTTATGGAACATTCTAGAAACACATGTTAAAACTCTGTTGTTCTGGAGCCATGGGACAAGTCCCCTGCAGTCCTGGCTGAGGAGATGGTAGCCATCTGCCAGCCCTTGCATGTCATTTTTTTTAGTGAATCCACTATGGGTGGGTTGTTGTCTGCTCTGTTGTTTTTCAGAAAATTCTGAGGTTCACCCCCTTTCTCAAACTTGGCTTTTATCCACAGAATGATGGTCCCTGGGGATTCAGAGAACACTGTTTGATTTCCCTTCTGAGTTCTAGCTTCCCGCCTCACTTACAGTGAGTGCTCTGTTTTTAAACATTACACTTCCTGTCCCTCAAAAGCACCTGGGATGATGGACTTGAGATCCTTTCATCCCTCATCTGATGAAATAATGACATGATGATTACAGTTACTGAGGCTGACAAGTCCAGAAGCACTGGGTGATCTGTCAACTCCTGTCACCTTGAGCCCCAGCAGCTCTGACATCACCGTCCTCTTTGCAGACATTTGCATCAGCCCTTCCTATTGCAGCTCCATCTCAGGGCTGTGTTGAACTTGAAGTCAGTGGTGGTGACAAAGCGAGTCTCAAAGTATCAAGGGAACTATACCCATGTCTAGCAGACCCCAAAGTTATCAAGAAGGACCTCTACCCCTGTCCAGTACACTGCCCTGCCCCTTGGACCCAGCAACTTCATTAATGACATCTTATTCATTCTGAGAGGAAGGCTTGAATGCCATCTAAGGACTACAGAGCCCCGGATGCACCAGCTCCCAAACCACAGTATTTCCCAGGACTCCTCTCAGCTCTGGTCTTTCCCAGGCCAACCAGTCAGGGAACATCCTCCCTGTTCTCTCAGATGTAAGGAGACCGGTGTGTCCAAAATATAGCACCCAGAAGCCCTGTGTTAGCACCTGCTGCCTGGGAAGTGGAAGCCCTGGAAGAGAAAATCCCACACCATGCCCACTGAAGGGGAGCACTAGGCAAGGGCAACTTGTGGGAAGAAGACAACACCTTGGACACTAAGGGAGGAGAGTAGGCTACGGCCATTGAAGAAAAGGAACAGCCCATGGCCACTAAGACTCACCTTTTCAACCGCACCTTCAACACCCATTAGGTTGTCTTCGTCACCTATGTAGATCCTGTGCCCTGGGTTGCAATGTTCCTATGGCTTAAGGCACTTCCAATGTCCAGAAAAGGTATTTTGTTTTGTTGTTTGATCCTACCATCTGGGGTTCAGAAAAAGCCACCCTAACTGGCATGACAGAAGGCTAGGACTGACCACCAAGTGAAACACAAATTTGTTCTGAGGCCAACAAGCACAGTGCATGTGGCTCCACTTTGACCCTCCCTCCCACCATTCATGGCCTCAATTCCTTTTCCTGAGGCTCAGTCCAGTCTGCCTCAGTAAGTACATGGTCTCCACAGGCTCTCAGCAACTCCCAGCAAGGGGAGAACCTCCCTTATCTCCCTTATACAAGAGTGCCAGAAAAAAAAAAAAAAAAAAAACTTGGAGAGAAGGTAAATCTTACTGGAGTCAAGGTGAGGGAAATTCTGGGAGCTTCAGAACTATGTTCGAAGCCAGCATGCTCAGCCTCCTCCATGGAGAAAGGACACTGCCTTCCTGACTCTTAGATGGGGCCTGTGTCTCCATAGTACTTTCCTTCTTTAACAAACTTCTTGGGAGTGACTATAGTCTCTCTGCCATACATCCTTTTCTTTAAGCCATGGTCACATCCGCATAACATGAAATTTCCCATTTCAGCAGTGTTCAAGTGAATGGTTAATACACTAACACATCCCTTGATGCTGTCCCATTCCAAAACCCTCTCATCATCTCAAACTGAGCTCCTGTCCCCTCCCCCATCCCCTGGAAACCCCACTGTGCTTCCCTCAAAGACACAGACTATCCTAGGCATGTGGACGTGTCTTCCAGAATTTGTCCTTCTGTGCCTGGTTTATTTCACTTAGCATGATGCCTTCCAGGTTTGCCCACTGTTGTAACATGTGTGAGAATGTCTGTCCTTTTCTGAAGACTGAACAATATTCCAGTGTATGGGGTAGGTACGTTTTGTTTATCTGTCCATCCATTGGTAAACACTTGGGATATTTTCAACTTTTGGCTTGTGTGAATAACATGGGTATGTAAATATGATAAACCCCTGCTTTCAAGTCTAGAGATTAGGGCCAGAAATGCAATTCCCCCTTATTTGCTATGTTTGTTCCTCTTCCTTTCTTTCCACAGCAGCTATACATTGTGCCCCTCCACCCACAAAACATAAGGCTTCCTGCTTTACCACATCCTTGCCATACCATGCTTCACCCTATAGTCACCACCTGCATGAGTTCACCTTTGCTTTAAAAATTGCTCTCTGTAGCAACAAGACAGCACATTGTTTGTCCCATGACTCTCATTATCTTCCTAGTATCTTAGCATTCTTTCCCAAGTATCTGACTTCTCTGGAGGAAACTCAAGTTTCATTTCTGAGTTACGGTTCTCAAAAATCAGAAATGAGGTGACTTCTAGCCATACTAGTCATACCTGCCCCCTCCTCCGATGAGCTACCCTTACATTCTGTCACCAGTGGGTTAGCCAGAGCTTGAGTTCCAGGGTGAAGTCATACCCACTTTCTTTCCCAAGCCTACCTCACGCTGGGTCAGCAAGCCTGCGATCAGAGCACAAGTGTCTTGAGTTTCTTCTTCACCAGACTGAGCTCCTCCTCAGTGACTTTTCATTTGTTCCAAGCCTGCTTCCAGTGTCCTTGATGAATCCTACAGCTGGAACATGGCCAGAGTCCTTGCTGATGTTTTAGTCTTATTTGTGGGGTATACATCTAAGTGTCACAGAGTCTCCTCTCAGGAGAGTGCCACAGTCAGGCAAGTTTGCAGAACAGCTTCTGCCAAAGACCTGCGGTGGGAGCCATATTCACTACACCATCAGGCCATGGCAAATGTTGAACACAGATGGCAAAGTCATTCGGGACTTTCTAATCGGACTCCATACATGTGAAAACTTCGATTGAAAGAAATTTGTAGTCCACAAAACATCCTGTTTTTTAAGACTGTGAGTTCTGTGGGCTTTGACTTGTAGGGCCTGTCACAGTGGCCTGTGTGGCTTGTTTCCCAAAATGTTTGTTTCTAACTTGCACCACTTACCCTCCACTATGCCTTGTAGGTGGGCTCAACCATACTCTAATCTCTCCTGTCCTTCTTACAGCTACCTTCCTTCATCACCCCTGCACCTTACCCCACTTTGCCCCTCTCCCCTCTCCATCCGTCACAGCTGAGCTGCTCTGACTCAGTTTCCTAACCATGAAAGATGTTCTGATGGCACCTAAGCAGCATCAAGGCAAAACTGGAGCAGCCCATCAAAGGGTCTGAAACTGGAGGCAGGCAGAGGGTTCTGTTTTGTTTTTCCTCTTGGACAGAGAAGCTGATGTTCGACCCCAGTTTTCTTCTGTGAACTATTAGAGGAAAGGAACTAGTCTGACATTTAGAACAACATCTTTCTTTAATTTATCTGCCAGCATGATCCAAGGTTCAGAAGCTGTTGGTGGTGTGGACTCTGCTGCAGCAGACCCGAAAAAAACAAGAAGGGAAAGAATCATTTCTTAATTCTCAGCTATTTCCGTGTGTGAGGGGGAGATACTGAGACAGATGAGCGGAAAAACAGGGTGGAGAGGAAGATAGGATGGAATCCAGTTTCAAGGTGACACTGAACAGACAGCTTTTGATTGGCTTGATTTCCTGTGGCTCCCCAGGGAGTCTCATCATGCCACTGACCAACATCCCATGTGTACATACATGCCAACATAACAGGACACACTTGAGGGAGAGACCCATCGTGTTTGTGCGCTTAGAGAGCAAAAGACGTTAGTCAAAGTTGAGTGAATCAAATGGGGAGCTCTCCTCACTTGGGGCAGCAGAATGTTAATACTAGATGCTCAGCCCCTGATCATAGTTCAGAATTACTAGCCTCATTTAGGCTCCTCATGGTTAAAATTCCCGTGTTCTCCCACACACCCCTTTAATCTCATTTCAATCCTGTAACTTTCTTAATTGGATTTCTAGTTTAAGCCTCTAGATTTGGCTTAGGGACAGTACCCAAGCATCACTATCAGGACACCTCAGTAAAAACGTGTCCTTTTGGGCTGTCCTTCCTAAGCAGAAGCCCTGTGACTAAGCTGGCAGGTCAGCCCATGTGTACCTGGCCTGAGATCCCCCACCAGGTCGGGCAGGCCCAGGACAGCACTTCCCAGACTGTAATAGGAAGAGTCAGGCTCCCAGGGCAAACCCATGCACAGAACTTAAATCAAAGACTGAAAACTATTACTTTTATCTGCTCCACAATCAAGTGTCAAACTAAGGAAAAACTAAGCCTGTGGTTGGGGTCACTGTACCATGTTTCAGACACAGAAACTCCTGGCAGCCATGTCTTCCTCACCCTGACTCGGCTTATGCTGCTATAGTGGTGAGAAGGGCAGGAGTGTCTCTGCCAAATTTGGGATGCGTTTCCATGACAATGAGCAGCAGCTGACTCTCACATCCTGAAAATGAACTAAAAGTAGCTACTGCACTTGAGCGTGTTCTTACTTCCACAGCCTCCATACCCCGAGTCGCCTAAGCGGTAGGTAGCTGGGGAGGGAGACGGGGTCATGGGGAAAGAGGAAGGGATGACATTGTGGGTGCCGGCTTTGCGTCAGGTGCTTTGAGAGGTTTTTGCCTATTCCTGTCTCCTAATCTTTGTGATGGCTGTCAACCTGATGGGTCCACCAACATCTGAAGCTGGCTGCCTACCTTCATGTTTTTAAGAAATAATCCAAGTTGTTCTGCAGACATAACAGCTTCTTGGTGCTCATTTCAAACTAGCTGTGCTGAAAATATTAAGGTCCTAGCTGAGTTCCCATGGGGGGTGTCTTGTTCTTGTGTAATGCAGTTGTGATAACCCTTCTGGACCCAAGTGTCACATGTGCTGTTGGTTGTTCTAGATGAGTGAAGCAGAAATCAATGGGCAGTTTGAGTCGGTGTGTGAATCCGTCTTTAGTGAAGTTGAATCTCAGGCCATGGACGCCCTTGACCTTCCTGGATGTTTCCGAACAAGGAGTCATAGTTACCTTCGAGCCATCCAAGCTGGTTACTCTCAAGACGATGAATGTATCCCCGCGATGACGCCCTCTAACATGACCTCTACCATCAGATCCACAGCAGGTAATGGAATTCCCTTCTTGACTTTCCTAGCAAAAAAAAAAAAAAAAAAAAACCTTACAGGTGTGTTGAAGTCTTTATCCCAGACGGAATAGTCACACACCTTCACCACAGGTAAAATTTACTCTCCAATGCTTAATAAGTTTTCCAAATTGCACATGTTACATAATGGCATTTCCAACAGCAATTGAAGCATTCATTTTGTAGATAATCTTGCTTTTTTTTTCTCAGAATAAACTCTATAAATTATCAGTATTCTTTCAAGTAGCCAAATCTAACTTCTGTTAGGTTTTCTACAACAGACAAGAATGTAGGTGCTGACATGTGGGACAGGGATGGTGCTTGTGTTTTAAATATCAGTGTTTAATGGGTTACAGTGAAATTTGGATGGATGTGCAATGACCCCAAGCCCATGCATTGCAGAGTCCGGCCTCAGTCACTGCGGTTTGGTTGCAGATCCATAAATGTGATTCATCACTGCAAAGCCAATCAACCATTAGTGTAAATTTCCTCATCGACTTGGGCCTTGGAGGATTCAATGTCACAGTTTCCTTCAGTTATTACAGAAAATCATATCCAATCCTTTGAAGATTTACCACCTAAACGAAACATCACTGCCAAGTGTTTTATTGCACAAGTGTTATTTATATAACACAATGAATATACATGGTCCAGAGAAACCTATAAAACACAGCAAGCAGGAAAAGTTTGCCACACTACAGGTGAAGGCAGAGAAGAAAGGCTATAAAATATCCCAGTGTTGAAGGGTGGGGTGTCCTGAATACCCCAATACTTGGAATTCTGTCGCCTTATCAAAAGGATTTCCAAGAAGAAATAGTACAAACTTTGTTCACCATAAACAGTGTCAGGAGCCAGAAGACAGGTAGGGGGTGTGGTGACTAGAGACAGGCATTCAGAACAGGGAGTTGAAAGGCCCACAACAGGCCTCAGTTTGATGAGTGCTCAAGTAAAGCAACATCTCAGGGTACCGCACAGTACAGAACAGCAAACTGTAGAATTAACACCATGGCACACACTCTACACTGTTGTTACACTTTGAGAGGAAGATATTTCATGCTGGAGTGCACAGGTAAATAAATTGGCCAGCGCCTCACTCCATCTCTTTACCTCAGAAAGATCTTGGGCTCGTTCATCTCCCTGAGTCTGTTGATGTGGTCTTCAAAGGAAGTAATGGCCATAAGTAGAGTATTCACTCAAGTATGGTGATTACTTTTGACCCCTCAGTGTCTTCCTGTGAGGGCTTATGGCCCCAGCAAAAGATTTTGTGATACTCAGACTGGTAAGCATTGGGTCTAAGGGAGACTCCCGTTGGACTGTGGTGCTCTATTCTCAGCACAGATTTGTGGAGTGCAGAGGGCATAGACCAGGCAGATCGACATGAGGCTGCCTAGGCTGTGCATGTGAGCAGGAAGGCACAACTGTGGGACACATGGGACCAGCAGTCCCAGTCTTTGGCTGTTCAGATACCATGTTCCTTCTTTGCCTCAGGGATGTCACGGGTGACCTATCATGCTTCATCCATATATGAAAAAGCAAAGTGAAAATAGAGCAAATTAGAAACTTAAGAAGGAATGAGACTCATAGTCATTGCATAAAAAGTAACCCATGGAAGCACTAGGCCTAGTGATACATGCCTGTAGTCCTAGCATTTGGGAGAGTGAGTCAGGAAGACTAAGAGACTAGGGTTAGCCTGGCTAGGCAGTAATGTCCACACCAGCCTGAGCTATTTGGTAAGACCCTGTTAAAAAGTAGTCTAGGGCTGGAGAGATGGCTTAGCGGTTAAGGTGAATGCCTGCAAAGCCTAAGGACCCCGGTTCAATTCTCCAGGTCCCACATAAGCCAGATGCACAAGGGGACACACACATCTGGAGTTCATTTGCAGTGGCTAGAAGCCCTGGTGTGCCCATTCTCCCTCTTCTTCTCTTACCCTCTCTCTGTCTCTAATAAATAAATAAAATTAAAATATTTTTTTAAAAAAGTAGTCTATGCAAGCATTACTCACATTCAACTGTGTTTGTTGAGTGCCTTTTACAAGCAAATGAACAATTAAGCATTTTCATGGTCTTCAGAAACTCTTTGAAACAATAATTATCCAGTAGAAAATGGCTCTGCTGTTTTTAGAGCTATCATTATGGAGAAAATAGAAATAGAACAGACCTTACAGAGATAATGTAAAAATCGGTACCAGCTTGGCCTGGAATGCGGATTTACGTACACAGTATTTCATGCTCAAGGGCACTGCATATCCAAAAGTCCACACTCAAAATAAATGTTCCTATTCAAAGTTCCATTGGATCTTGGCCTAGTTACTGAGTCAAAATCCCCTCTACACTATGGTGAGGGAGTATCAGCCTCATGGAAGGACCTATAAGTCAGTTAAGCAAAGAAGTGGCAGCTGGGAAGAACTCTAGCTCTGGGGAGCATGGGGAAACTGAGACTCAGACTCATAACCAGCCTACCACTGTCACTCTGAGTATGGCATGGCCCATCCAAATCTTAGAATATTTCTTCACTAAATAGACCCATTAGGACTGGAGAGATGGCTTAGCAGTTAAGGTGCTTGCCTGCAAAGCCTAAGGACCAGTGTTTGACTCCTCAGATCCCACATAAGCCAGACACACAAGGTGATGCATGTGCAAGGTCGCACATGCACGCAAGGTGGAGCATGTGTTTAGAGTTCGATTACAGTGGCTGAATTCCCTGGAGTGTCAATTCTCTCTCTCTCTCACCTGTACTCTCACTCTCTCTCATTAAAAAAAAAAAAAAAAAAAAAAAAAAAAAAAAAAAAAAAGCCCTGTTGGACTTTTCTCAAAAAAAAAAAAAAAAAAAAAAGACCCATGATGTCACTGAGGCAAAGGGGTACATGACATAGGATATCTGAGAGAATAGCTAAAGACTTGGACTGCTAGTCCCATGTGTCCCACATTAAATAGATAGCAAATGACATATAACATGGCCTTAGTAATAAGATTATAAACAATACCAAAGGTGTTTTTTTTTTTTTTTTTTAGTATGTGGAAACAAATATGGAGGAAAACTCCCCAAGTCATGAGCTGTAAACACTTAAGTAAATGGGATGATTTCAGGACTATACTTTCAGGGATCATTTCTATAGTTCCTTAAGTAAATGGGATGATTTGATTGTGATAGTTGATTTCTAACTCTGATCCAGAGCTTCTCCTCAGTGAGGCAATAACTTCAATAACTCATACTTACACACTTCCTACTTTGAAGCCCTTATGCTAATGCTCACTAGCTAGCCTTGTTGATAGAGGGGAGAATATTTTGGTGAATTGAGTTCCTTCTCCGGTTCTAGAGGACTAGATATGCAGCTTAGTGGCAGGGCAGTTGCCTGGAATGCAGGAGGCTCTGAGATCCAGCACTAGCACAAAAAAAAAAAAAAGAAAGAAAGAAAGAAAGAAAGAAAGAAAGAAAGAAAGAAAGAAAGAAAGGTTTTCTTTTGTGGTCCCAAAATTCTATTTTCAAAAACATCTCAAAGTGATTGCTTTGAAGAATAGGAAACATTTAAATGTGTTTCTTTATGCAGACTTGAGAAATAAAAGTTAGTGTTATTAGATTTTCTCATCTTATACACTTATAAATATATACTTTTAATGTTCATGTAATAAATCAAGTGTATGTGTGAGAGAATTACTATGAATTTTTATGTGTACTAGAATCTTAGACCCTGGCATGTGAATGCTACCAACCAATGTGCCTGCCTGGGGCCAGGTCACCTCTCTTCCTAACAGCTCTTTGTGCATTGAAGCGTCAAACCCAGTTTATCTGAGCTCCAGAAGCTCAAACAGGAGCAGGACAGGATGTTGAGCCAGAAGACCTGCTCTGAGTGCTCCCCACCCCGCCGTGCCTTTCATTATGAAAAGCAGCAGTGTTGATTACTGTCCCTTCCTTCAATAAAGTGGTTCTGAAAGCATCTAACTTCCATTTCACACTTGGTTTCGTTCTCATCTGTGAAATGATTTATCAGGTAGATTTACTTATCTAAATACTCATTTCACCCGATTTTTCTAGGGAAGGAATATCATTGACACTACGGAGGAAAATGCTATAAAATTAGACTATAATGATTTTCTCTGGGTCAGGAATTTCCCTCACATATGTCACAACTGATTCTAGAAGCCATCAGAACCAAGGGAAAGTCACACAAAGATGATTGGGGGATGGCACAGACTGACTTCATCTTATTGGTTATATTTCTGTAGTTTCTTTTCTCTCTGGGGTGCATAAATATTCTATTTCCAAGACAGATGTTTGCTAGCACATGGAAAGAAAACCATGCCTATATTGTGGTGTCTTGGATATTAGATACAGGGTAAACATTTCTCAATATTGTGATTTTGTTTTTGTCTGTAACATGTGCTCCTTTGCAAAATTCTTTGCTGTGTGAGCATTAGGGCTTTACAGATATGCCTGCCATGATTCTGGCCTAGAAGTTGCTTGAAGTGTTATGATCCAAGGCCCCAACTTCTGCAAACCCAAGCTGTGGGGCACTGATACTGCCAAACACTTCCCAACAAAGTGGAGAAAAGTCACATGCTTAATTTAAAAAATGAACAAAGAATATTGACAAAAACATCAAATATAGTAACTTTCTTTTTAAGATACAAAATAAAATGGAAATACAATAAAGAAAAAATCTTACCAATGAAAGAAAAGGTCACGTTATGCTTCCTTACATTGTGAACATTCATCGGGTGTATGCTGCGTATAGGATCTTGCATTTCTTTGGCCTCAACTTTATATCTAAAGCTTTCACAGCTGAAGACCCAGTCGGTTACATGCGTGGATGTTGAGAAGGTAAATACGGAAGGTTCTGCAAACCAGAGGGAGGCTTGAGGCATCATGGCAGCATTCAGAACATACCGATGCAATCAGTCTGGGGCTGCAACTTCAGGACTGAGTAGGATGAATGAGGGAGGAAGACAATCCTGGGATCCTACAGGCCTATGATGCCTGAGGCCCAGAAGCACTGAGCAGGAGCAAGGAGAAGCTGGGGTGATAGGAGCTATGGAGCATGTGTTCAGCACTGTGGGTCTGGATCCACATAGCTCAGAGCTTTCTGAAGGACTCAGAGCAGAAGAGAATGTTATGGGCTGAGTAGTCCTCCAAAATCCATGTGATGAAGCACTCATCCCTGGCTCCTCAGCTTTTGATGACATGGGCCTTTGTTGAGGTAAGATAAAATATGACACCTGTAGGACTGGTGTCATATAGGAAAAGGAAATATGAACAGAAACACAGAGGGGCAACCAGGTGAAGACACAGGGAGGAGGCATCATCTAAAAGCCAAGGAGAGAAGATGAAAGAAGAGCCAGACCTGACACCAAGGTCTTAGGCTGCCAGCCTCCATGACTGTGGAAAGGAATGACCCTTGTCTGAGCACCAAGCTGTGGTTCCTTGTACTACCAGAACTGATGGGCACAAGTTAAAGTTGAGAAGCTTTTCCCTGTCACACCATGGAAAGGGCCTAGGGAGGACCCTCCACCCATGCTGGACACAGAGAAGCCAGAAGATCCTGCAGAGAAAGCTCCTACATGGCTGTCTGGAATCTGGAGTGCCCTGTAGACTTAGTCTCTGTCTCAATTCTGGAAGATATGAAAGGCCAAGAGGGTCAAGGACTTAGATGATATCACCAAGAAAGAGGAATCACTCAGCAATAAGAGGCAGATGCAAAAACCATGGCCCCACCAATCAGCGGAGAAGAGGTGCCCAGAGTTCAGCCTTGTTGATCCACCACTACTCCTGAGGATTCAGGGACAGGACAGAAAATACACTGTTGGAACCCAGAAGACCTGGACCACAGCTGGGTGGAGCAGCTCCGTCCTAAGTGAAGAAGTTTTGTGGGGCATGCCAGAGATCCAGAAATAGGCAAGCAGCCATGCTTGGCGGCTGAATATAGCTGGTGCCCTAGCAGACCAGAGCCAGTGGTGAGAGCCAAGCAGCAAGCAAGGGAGTACTGTAGTTGATTGTACTAACTTTCACGTTGCTAGAACAAAGCACCCAACCACAAATAGCTGAGGGGAGGAATGCTGTTTATTTTGGCTTACATTCTCCACGGGGAAGCTTTATGATGGCAGGGGACAGCATGGCATGAGCACAGGCTACACAACACCTCTGCCACAGCAAGTAGAAAACAGTAGCAGGAAAGTGAGGGCAGCTCTAGAAAAGGTAAGCTAGGTATAACACCCTTAAGCCCACCCCCAATAACACACCTTCTCCAGCAAGGCGCCACATCCCAAATTGCCATCAGCTGGAAACCAAGAATTCAGAACACATGAGTTTAAGGGGGACACTTAATTCAAACCACCACATGGATCAACAAAATTGAAGGTGCCTCTGGCAGCACGTTGAGATGAGTCCTATCCCAAGCTACTGTTCAGGGACAAGTGTGTCTCTAGGCTATGGATGTAGCAAGGAGACAGAGAACAGATGAAGAGAAAGGACTGAACCCAGAGCCTGGAGCATCAGTGGCCAGAAAGAGCCTGTTGTAGGACATGGTCAGGAGACAGGGACTCACTGGAGGAGGGGGATCGGGCACAGGAGAAATTTCTACTAGATTTTGGCAATGTAGACAGAATTCAATTGGAAAAGATTGCTAAGAGGCCCTGGACTCTGTAACCCTTCTGTGGGCTGCACAGATCTCATTGTTACTAAATTGGGTCAAGTCCAGACTGATCTGACTGTGTAGCCTCTGAGACAGCTACAGAACATTGGGGTGCCCTTTTCTTCCAGCAGAGAGGCGCCAGGGCTAAGGAAGTCTCAACAAGTAGGTGTATTTGTTACACATTCACTGCCATAGCACATGACCCCAGGCTCTGTGGTTTAGAGCAACACATCTGTGCTATGAGCACTGCACAGACAAAGGTCTAATTTGAGTCTCAGGGCAACAATCAGACACTGACTCTTTTAGAGACACCAGGTGAAAATATGAGACTCTTTGCCCACTGTTCACCCTCTGGAGTCTTCTGACTTCCACAGCTCTAAGCTACATAGTCCCAGGCTTGGCTTCCATTGTCACTGCTCCTTCCTTCATTTAGGGCCTACTGTCCCCTCAGATAAGAACCCTGGTAGTGACATTGACCCACCAGGTAAGCCAATGTCATCTTCATCTCAAGATTCTGTGTTTATTCGTGTCTGTACCTCTCCCACTTGACATAGTCCCAGGTTCCAGGGACTAGGAGGTAAACATGGGAGGAGGTCTGTTTAACATAATGCACTTTCAAACTAAACACCAGGTGAGTGTGTGAAGTTCTCTGAACTGGTCCAAATGTGAATGCTGATGTCTTTCAGACTTTGAAATTTGGGGACACATTTTACTTCTGGGCAAGTTTAGCTGCAACTAAACCTAAATCCTATATGAAGACAGAGCCCACACCACAAAGCTTGGGTCTTTTCTTCCTGCTCACAGTTGCAGACCTTCTGCTGAGACCACACCTTCTGTGCTACGTCCCTGTGATCGTCCAAGGTGTCTTCAGTTGCTATGGCCACTTTCCACTCTTTTCAGAAACTGACGGTTTCCAGAAACCCTGAGGACCTTCTGCTTTGCACTAAAATGAATCCCATGTCATATCTTTGAAATCCTTCCCCTATGTTTGAAGTTTAGAGAAAACATTAGAAAAGGGTGCTGGCTTCCTACCTGCATCTGAACTCAAGTCTGAGGCAGAGCCATCTGGCAAAGAAGTTGGTTACATGTTGGCAGTAACAAGGCTGTCAAATGAATAGAGCCAAAGGCACAAGATGAGTCATGGTGAGCTGGGAAAGCCCATCTCATCACCGGTGTGTGAGAGGCTACAGCTCAGGAGCACAGGGTAGCAGCTGCTCATCGAACAGTGGCCATTGAGAGGTTAATGTGATGAGAAACCATGCATCCAGGGACCAGCTTCCTTACCTGGAATGTCCCTAGCTATGTTTTCAGTTCTCTGTTGCTGTAAGAAAATCACCTAAAAGGAGGGAAGGTTTATTTGAGCTAACTTTCAGGATCCAGTCCATGGTTTGGGCCCTTGGCTTTGGGCATGTGACAAAGCTCAACATCATGGCAGAGGGCAAGCAAACTTGCTCACTTTGTGATAGACGAGAGGTAGAGAGAGACAGAGAGAGGAAGGGTCTGAGGACTAGATGTGCCCTTTCAAAGGCATGCTAGCAGTGACTCCCTTCAGCTAGACTCCACCTCCTATTAGCTCATTGGGGATGTATTCATGAAGCATTGACCCAGGAGGAGATAGAGTCTCAACTCTTATGAACCAATCAGCTCAGCAGCACAGGGACCAAGCCTTCAACACGTGAGCCATCTGGAAGACAGCCAGACCATGAAACCCGTGACCCACCTTCACAGCTATAAGGGAGCAAAGGGCAGACATGCTGACAGCAGGCCTCAGCTTCCAAGTTGAACTCCAGTCCACAAATGCCAGAGGGATCCGTGGCCTTTATTAAACCCAAGGGACCTGAACATACATGGGATGAGAGTGCATCTCACTCAACTTTAAGTCAATTACCACTAAGTTTGGGGCACAGATGACCATGCACTTGCCCATCAGCAGTGCCAGGTCCCTGTTAGCTGTGAACCCCAAAGAGCTATGTCCTCTTAAGTCTCACATGACTCAAAGTTGCAGTAGCTATGTTCCTCTTGCGGGGCCTCTGTCACTGTCCCTTTAGGCTGTTGTAATGAAGCCTTGCCAGCTGTACTGCCAGGATTCTGTCCCCTCCTCTGCAGCTCCTCCCTCATGGCCTCTTCCTCTGTGCCTACTCACCTTGCTCTTTCCCTCTCCTTCTATACTACCCAGAGATCTCGGATTGAGTTTTGCTTTCCTGGAAATTCAGTTTGTCTTCACCAGCTAAGAGACTGCCCAGACATTAAATTCCCTGGTAATAGAACTCCAAGAAGTAGAACCCTTGAGCCCACATGGCATAGGAAAAGTTATGAGAAAAATATGAACAATCTCAAAGAGACTTAAACAGCGTGTAGGTCAAAGGCAGAACCTTCCCCAAAATTGCTCTGACTCAGAGGTGAGTTCTGATGCACTCCCCATAGTTGCTTTCTAGCTCATAATCATTCACTGTGACTTTCAAATGTAATCTTGACTCTCTGGAATGAAAAAATACTAATTAGGAGTATTAACCAAATTGGAGTTAGCTTCCTTTCTTTAAAGTTCAAGATGGGGCCTGGAGGATGGCTCAGCAGTTCAAGGTGCTTGCTTGTAAGCCTGCTTGTCCAAGTTCAATTCCCCAGCCATGTAAAGCCAGATTCACAAAGTGATACATGCATCTGGAGTTCATTTGTGCTGGTAAGAAACCCTGTGTGGTAGTTTGATTCGGATGTCCCCCATAAACTTAGGTGTTCTGAATGCTAGGTTCCCAGCTGATGGAGATTTGGGAATTAACACCTCCTGGAGGCAGTGTATTGTTGGGGGTGCAGGAGGCTTATGGGTGTTATAGCCAGTTTCCCCTTGCCAGTGTTTGGCACAGTCTTATGTTGCTGTTGTCCACTTGATGTTGGCCAGGAGGTGATGTCCACCCTCTGCTGATGCCATTGTTTTCCCCTGCCATCATGGAGCTTCCCCTCGAGTCTGTAAGCCAAAATAAAACCTTTTTTCCCAAAAGCTGCTCTTGGTCGGGTGATTTCTGCCAGCAATGCAAACCTGCAACAGTAATGTTGGTACAAAGGAATGGTGTCATTTGCTTTAGACACCTGACTATGTGGCTTTGGCCTTTTGGAGCTGATTTTTGAGAGGAATGTGGAATGATTTGAAATCTTGGCCTAAGAGATATCTTGCAGTGCTGCAAGTACAGCTTGATGGACTATTCTGGTCAGAGTTGAAAGACTTGAGTGCAGTAAGAGCTATGGACTGTGAAGTTTGGCTTATGAGGGTGAGAAAGAGCTTTGCCTGGACTGAGCTAGAGGCAGTTTATGTGAGAAGCTTGCTGTTATGGCCATGTCCTGAGAAGCTATGCAGGGCTGCCTTGTGTGAGCAGACTGGTGTGAGCAGAAGGATATGGCACAGAAAAATTGAAACATTTGGGTGAACTGCTGCCCATTCAGCTGCAATTGAGAGATTACAACCTTTGAGATTGGGCCAGCTGACCTGCACTGGGTCAACAGGAAGAATGTAGACTCTTTTGAAGGGGCCTGAGTACTCAAGGAGTGTCCTGTTCTTCAAAGTCTGCTTTATCCCCCACCCCCGGATTAACAAATTGGCACCCGACCTGGGATTGTGGAGTATAAGAAATGCAGAAAAGAGAGGGTCATTGAATTTGCAAGCCGGTCTTGTGTTTTGGAAATAGCCATTGGCAGTGTGAAGCAGGTTTGCTGGATGCCTGCATGGAGAGCCAGTGGAGCCATGAGGATGAACTGTGGCTTGCAGTGGAGACCCAGTAGAGATGCGGGGACCACGAGATATCTGCCAAGGAGAGCTGCCGGCCCTGGATGAGGTTTACCAGGACTGTGAGTAGCCTAGCTGAGGGGCAGAATTAGAACTCCAGAGACTTGTTGCTGGTTAGGATTATCGGATTTAGAGACTTGTCACTGGCTAGAATTGTTGGTCTTGGAGCTACAGAGTTTGATGTTTGCCCTGGTTGTTTTAAATATTGTATTGGTTGGATATTTCTTTGCTTTGCCCAATGCCATCTTTTGTAGTGTGAATGCATATTCTGTGCCATTATGGGTTTTGGGGGATTTTTTTTTTTTTTTGGTATTATGGCTCAGTTAAAAGATTTTGGACTATGGGAATGTTTGAACATCATTAGGATTGATTAAAAACTATGGGGACTTTGGAAGTTGGACTGAATGCATTGCATTTTACATCATGGATGGTTGTCAGTTTATGGGGGCCAGGAGCAGAATGTGGTGGTTTGATTCAGGTGACCCCCATAAACTTAGATGTTCTGAATTCTAGGTTCCTAGCTGATGTAGATTTGGAAATTACAGCCAGTTTCCCCATGCCAGTGTTTGGCACACTCACCTGTTCCTATTGTCCTTCTGATGTTGGCCAGGAGGTGATGTCCACCCTCTGCTCATGTCATCATTTTCCTCTGCCATCATGGAGCTTCCCCTCAAGTCTGTAAGCCAAAACAAACCTTTTTTTCCCCAAAACTGCTCTTGGTCAGGTGACTTCTGCCAGCAATGCAAACCTGACTACAACACCCTGGCACACTGATTCTCTTCCTTTCTCTCTCTCTCTCTCTCTCTTACTCTCTCATAATTAAATAAATAAAATAAAATTCAAGGGCCAAAAGTTGAACATGACTCAAAGCTATTTTTTGGGTGCTGGGCAGAGAGCTGAGTCAGTAAAGTGTTTGCCTCACAAGTGGAAAAGCTGCATTCAATCCTCAGAAATGTTTTTTAAAAAAAAGAGGCAGGCATGATAGCACATGCTTGTAATCCCATCACTAGGGAGACAGGAACAGGTGAATGGTTGGGGCTTGTTGGCCAGCCCTTCCAGCCTACTTGACAAGCTTCAGGCCAATGAAAGACCCTGCCTCACCAAACAGGTTGATGGTTGGTGCCTAAAGAACAATTCTCAAAACTGTCCTCTGGCCTCCACAATCATGCACGCACATAGTCCAGCACACCCACATACATTCATGAACCCCACACACACACACTCACAAAAATGTATTTTTAAGTGGAACAGAGTAGCACATGCTTGCAATCCCCACTCTTGGGAGGCTGGAACAAAGGCATTGTTAGTTCAAGGCCAGCCTAAGGCTATACAGGGAGTTGAAGACAGTCCATCCTACATAGTCAGACCCTGTCTCCAAAATAGAAAGGAATTTTAAGGTAAGGAATAATTCATCATAACCTCCATTGCTCTCAAACCCACTAGAGCTACTCAGACCTGACACTCCATGGGTGTTGGCACATCATTGACTGCTTTCAGGATGTCTGGCTGAGGCATAGTCCATCTGACCAATTCAATTTGAATGAAACGGATTCCTCTGAAAATAGTCTTTCAACCCCTTTCAAGCACCTAAAGCATAGAATGTTAATCATGTATATGGGCATCTGGTGAATGCCTTTAGAGGCTCAGATTGTAACATTTGTAACACTCTTGATATGTTCAGCTAAGACAGAAGGTTGCGATGACAGATAATAAGGAAATAACTGTGGAGAAAGGAACACACACACACACACACACACACACACACACATGAAACGTTGCTTGTTCAAGTATGTAATGACATCAGATTTACTCCTTCCTGACCTAGTCGTTACGGTAGAGGACCATGCTGTGTCTTTTAAATGTGAATAATGGGGATTCTGAAAATCCCAAGGTATTCATCATAAGGAAGATTTATACCTGTGTTTGTCCATCTAGTTGCTTGTTTTGAGAGCCAAGAAAGAAAGAGATAAGGAGGAATATGATGCTGAAACACATAGTGTTACCATAAGTAAGATAAAGGAAAAGAAAGCTCCATTAGCTAAGGCAGCTAGAGGATTCTGACTGATGTAGGTACCTGCCGGGCACTGAAGCCTGGAGGAAAGCCCCGCCCTGTGTATATGGACAAGCTTACTATAAATTCTTCAAACTGTCAATCTATACTTTCATCTCCATCTCTAGCCAAAGCTGACATTTTCTATTACACTCTGTTGACTTATTGCAGGTCATTATTTCACTGCCATTTTGATCAATCATACAGTCAATTGAAACAAATTTGCAAATATTTGTTTAGTGACTAATGTCTACATGAAAGATATGCTATAAAATGAAAGGAAACAGAATTTGAAACAGATTTGTAAGCTCTACACGTATACAATAGATGAATAACTAATCAAGTTCTGTATGAATACTTGCTGTTGACATTTAATCCTTTCTTCTAATTTATGTGAATTGTTGCAAATTATTCTTTGATTCATGGAAGGGTCAAAATTCCGTTCTCTTGTGTATAATTTTAGGATGAGCTGAGATCTGGGATTTAAACTGTAAGAACATGGGTTTTACCTCCCAGGCCTTATGTTCAAAGACTTACTTGATCTGCCAGTGGGACTTAGCATGCATAAGCCTCTCATCATGTGGGTATGTTAGTTTCTTGCTTGTTGCTGTGTCTAAATGCAATTTAAGAAAAAAAATTATTTTAGCTTAGAGTTATGAGGGAAGTTTCATGATGGTAAAGGCATGGTGACAGAATTATAAAGCAGAACTGGTCACACTGTGGTCAGGAACAGAGGATGATCAGAAAATGAGGCCAGGCTATAAAAGTTCAAGGTCTACCCCAGTGATGCACTTCCTCTAGCAAGGTTCCACAGTCTTCCCAAACAGCATGACCAACCGGGGACCAAATTTCCAAACACATGACCCTATGGAAGACTTTTTTATGTTCAAACCACAACTGTGGGGACATCACTGGGTACTTTTGAAAAGACATGCAGGTCAGACGTACTAGACTAAGTGACACAACTGGACCCGTTGCTACAGCTTCAGCTCATCCAGCACTGAGAAAGCCCCCACTCAGCAGACTTTTGGGATCACACAGAGGACATTTTGAAGACATGCCAGGACTGAGCTGTTAATGGCACAGCATGAGGCTAAACATGGAGAGCTGTTAGGTTCCGTAGACCCCTCTTCCCAAATGACCCTAGCCAACAGAAGGGAGGTGCTTGCCATATCCATACTCCTGAGGGCATTTAAAACCCTTGAGATCACTCAGCCACCATCTGTTCCATAATATAGTTTAATGATATCTCCTATCCCTCAGGTCAATAACCCATCCCTAAGGGACTTGATATGCCTAACACACAGCACAGGAAGCCACACTATGTTGTACCCCCCCAATGGAGGAGGCAGCAAAATTGGCCATGTGGCACCCAGAGAAGACATCTTTTCTGGAAAATGCCCCGCCCATCCCTTCTCACCCCTTCTTGAGGCAGCTGTATGTTCACCCACTTCTGAACGTTTGTCTCTATCCTCCTTGTCTGATTACACATGCACAGACATGTACCAGAAACACAGCCTCTCACATCAAATAGCACCAAAGATGCCTGCTTACAAGGCAGGGCCCAGCTGCAGAAAAGGTTTCATTCCAAATCTCCCTCTGGATTGGTACTGTTCAGAAGAAAACTTAGTAAGCAACATAGAGATTGCTAGATGGATAAATGATAGATAGATAGATAGATAGATAGATAGATAGATAGATAGATAGATATTATAGATATATAGCTAGGAAGGGAGGAGAAAGAGAGAAGAAAGAAGAAAGAAAGAAAGAAAGAAAGAAAGAAAGAAAGAAAGAAAGAAAGAAAGAAAGAAAGAAAGAAAAGAAAAGAAAAGAAAGAAAAGAAAGAGAAAGAGAGGAAAGACCATTCCACATGTGACCACCCCAAGGCAAGTTAGTACTAATTCTGACCACATGTTCCCTAAACTTCATTTGGGACAGAGGTATTCATAAACCCCAGCAAGCACTGAGTAAGCCCACATGCCCACATGGCTCTTTCTGTAAAGTCCCCTTTGCCTAAGAATTCTCTTTGTCCCTTAGGAACTAAGCTGCCTCTCCCAAGTCACAGCTTCACTGGCAGTAGCTATGGAACTGGGTGTGCAAAGTCAGACCTCAGCTTGGGCAGGAAAGCAGACATGATCCCACATGCCAGGTACCTTCTAAGGACTTCAAGAAGTATCATTTGCACTCTGTCATGAGTCCAGTGTGTCCCTCGATACATGATGAATAATTTTCTAACCTGACTTTACAGGCCATCTGTCTCCCCCACTAGAATGTAAGCACTATGGGGCAGGGATGTTTCTCACTGCAGAATTCACATAGTCTGGAATTATGTTTGACAGAGAGTGGACATTTGATAAATCATTATAGGCTTCTTTAATGAAAATGATTAACAGTGAGTGAGTGAGTGAGTGAATGAATAAATAAATAAGATTTCTCTGTCTCTGTGTAAACTCACATAAAGCAGTGGGTACTATAGAGGTGTCTTTGTGAATGAGTCTTCTGAATGGAGGGGAAGAGAAGGGAGGAGAGAGGAAGAGGGGGACAGGAGAAGGCAGGAAAAGATGAGAAATAAAGGAGAAAGAGGGTCAAAGGAAAGGAGAGGAGGGAAAGGGGAGGGAGGGTAGAGAAAAGGAGAGATGAGAGGAGGGTAAAGAAAGTGAGAGAGAGCAGGGGCAGGTAAGGAGAGGAGAGGATGGAAAAGGAGGGAATGGAAAGGACAGAGCAAAGCTCGTGTCCTGTCCCATCAGCAGCTCCTAGCATGGAGCAGACTGTGCACACATACTGGGACTGATGAACTGAAGGACCACTCCTCTGTGTGGGCTTACATAGAACTTCCCTGTGATTCATTATAAATTGACATCATTCATTTCTCTAGCCTCTGGAGTTAGGGCAGATCTTTTTAAAAAAATAATAATAAAGAACACTTATGATGAAAGGCATTCCCAAGAGTCAGCTGGCAATTGGTGCCCTAAGCCCCTCCAAGCTGTATAGCAAATTACCACTTTAGCCTGTGCACCTTCCCCCCAGGCTTTGTCCCCAGGCAGAGCCAGTATGAGTCATCCTTCAGTCTCCTTGCCTCCCTCCTCTGACCAAGCACCCTTTTTGCCTGGGCCAGGGACTGGCTTTCCTGGGGACAGACCCACGCAATGAGCCTGTTCATTCTGTAAGAAGCTTTGGTTGATTTTAGGGTGCCAGTGAGAGCAGGGAAATTGAGGCATATCAGTTTCTGTTGCCAGGACCTAACAGGAAACCACCCACTGCAAGGAAATTCCAAGCTACCAGGGCAGTTTTCTTGGTGCTTCACATGGCTGCATCAAGGGAGCCACAACGTTTCGTATTCCACAGTGAGGATGGTGCCTGCAGTGCCCAAACCCAGCCACCCACTGACACCCTCCCTCCCCTTCATGCTCTCCAGTGGTTGCCACATGGACCCGGCTTGGCCATCTCACGTTGATAGCATTTATTGATTCTCAAGGTTCTCAGAGGACTCTGATCCAAGGACACCGATTTGCTGTCACAGCTGACTCCAGCTGTCTACCTGTACAGTCTCAATGAGGCAGGGGCAGAAGGTACTTCAGCATGCTAAAGTAGGGGATCAATGCCTGCATCTTCCTTTACAGTCTAGTCACCTTCACCTTGGAATTATGATAATGTAGCTGTATTGTGAGCTTGGGGGCCTTCCCACTGTTTGATCATAGCATGTAGAATCAGACAATATTTAGACTATATTAACGTTATTCTGAAGCATCAGTCAGTTAGAAGTATGTACTCTATCTACCCTTGCAACAATATTTGCCTTGTTGTTTTATTAATCTGTGCATGTGTGGCATGTGTGATGTGTTGTAATGGTATAAACGTGTGTGCATAAATGAGTTCCCCTTGCACACAGGGGTGGAGGCCACAATAAGGCATCAGATGCCCTCCTCTGTCATTCTTCTACCTTAGTTCCTTGAGACAGAAACTCTCACTGAACCTGTATACCTATTTTTTGGTTGGGCTGGCTGACCAGCAAGCACTGGCACTCTTTCTTCCCACTTCCTTCAGCACTGAGGTTACAGGCATGCGTGGCTGTATGAGTCAGGGTTCTCTAGAGGAACCGAACTGATGGAATGAATTGGTATTAAGAAATGGTGGAGGAGGGCGCTAGGGAGATGGCTTAGTTGTTAAGCGCTTGCCTATGAAGCCTAAGGACCCCAGGTCAAGGCTCAATTCCCCAGTATCCATGTAAGCCAAGGTAGCTCATGTATCTGGAGCTCATCTGCAGTTTCTGGAGGCCCTGGTGCACTCATATTCTCTCTCTCTCTCTCTCTCTCTCTCTCTCTCTCTGCCTGTTTCTCTGTCTGTCTCTCTCAAATAAAAAAAAATTTTATAAAAAGAAATGGTGGAGGGGTTATTGGATTAGCTTATGGTAGTCCAGCAATAGCTACCTGCAGGCTTGGGAGTCAAGGAACCCAGTAGCTACCTGTCTGGATGCCCCAGCAGTCCCAATCCGCCACTGAAGGCCTCAAGGACTTCCGGAGAACTGCTGGTCCTTAGCCCATGTTGGAAGGCTGAGCAAACTTGGTTTGAGTGTCAGCAGTGGATACTGAATAGGGTAGGTGCACATGCAAGTGAATAGTGGAGTCAGCCAGGTAAAGGCACTCACCAGAGAGTAGCATAGGCAGCTGGGCAAAAAGGACCGTGTCCTCTCAGAGCTTCCTATATATAGCCCACCACCAGAAGGGCTGCCCACTCTGGAGAAAGGGCTCACTCTGGAGGAAGGACTTCCTCCTTCCGTTAATCCTTCCTGAAAGCAACCACCCCTAGGTGGCCTACCTACCCAAAGGAATGTCTGTGGATTCCTAATCTGATCAAGTTAGAGACTGAACTTAACCATCACAGTGGCCATGCCCAGCTTTTTACTCAGGTTTTGGGGATTAAACTCTGGGGATTAAACATGCTTGCATAGCAAGTGCTCTTACCTGCTGAGTCATCTCCCCAGCCCCTGTTTTATTAATTTTCTATGGAAGGTCATTTTCTCTGTTTAATAAAGGGACATCATTAACTAGCTATATTAACCTGGGTAGGTCTACAACTTTGCACTCCTTGTTGACCAAAGACACCCGTGAAATCAATTCACTCATGCTCCAGCAAAGCACCACACATTAATTAGTGTCAAAATGTCTCTCTCCAAATCCTGGTGGAATGCAT
Organism: Orientallactaga sibirica; assembly: GCA_036365145.1. Taxonomy (NCBI): domain Eukaryota; kingdom Metazoa; phylum Chordata; class Mammalia; order Rodentia; family Dipodidae; genus Orientallactaga; species Orientallactaga sibirica. The sequence continues at coordinate 15,525,386 of JAEOAD010000039.1, forward strand.
ATGATTCCAGTACCACTTTAGTATGAATGTCATTTAAAATTAACTGCCCAAATGAAACTAATACCCGAGAGAGAGAGAGAGAGAGAGAGAGAGAGAGAGAGAGAGAGAGAATGCACAGATACACAGTGTCACAGGTGCTACAGACTATACAGCTCAAAACTTCTCTGTAGAAACTTTAATCACTGCCAGTTGTTCCTTGGGATATCAGTTATTGATCTATGGGTTTTGACTGGAAAATATCTTCATAATGTTTTCATCTAAGTTTAAGGATTTGTGGGTTGGATGATTGGTTGGTTGTTGAATGCTAAGGATCAAGCCCAGGACCTTCTGTATGTTCAGCCATAGGCTACACATCCAGCCCTTGTTGTAGGCATGTGCATATGAAGTATATGCATGTATGGGCACATACGTGACACAGCACATATATGGAAGTCAGACCACCTTGGGATGTCATGGCCTTCCACCTTATTTTGGGAAGGATCTTTTTTGTGTTTGCTACTGTGAATGCCAGACTAGCTGACGCAGAAGCTTTTGGATTCTCCCATTGCTACCACCCACTGCCATAGGCACTTGAGATTTCTGTTGCATGTGTTACTTGCATTTAGCTTTACATAGTTACTAGGGATCTGAACATCAGGTTTATGCAGGAAGTGCCTTTAACCACTGAGCCATCTCCCCAGCCCAAGCCCATGTCTTTTGTTGTTGCTGTTTTGGTTTTTTGTTTGTTTGTTTGTTTGTTTGTTTGTTTGCTTGCTTATGAGACAAGGTCTTACTATATAGCAAGATTGACCTCAAACTCATGAATGATCCTTCTGTTTTTGCCTCCTGGGTTCTGGTATGACAGCATGCACAACCATGCCTAGGCAAAAGCTTTGTATTCTTGCATCCCACTGAATAGAGAGTTCAGGAGGAAATCAACATGTGTAGCTCTTTCGTTTTAACTTTTGTCTCATTGTTGAATCATCTCAAAGTTTCCCAGGTGCCAGCATTGCTTATGATGTTCTTTCTGGGGTTACCTGGTCCTTTAGACTTGCAGAGCTCTGTACTTAGAAACTTCTTTGACTCCTCACATCATTGAAAGTGTCCTCAATCCTTAGTTTTTTCTTAGAAAATATAAGCTCTTTTGAAACAGTGTGATTTTTTAAACATTTAAAATGAAAGCAGGAAGTATCTCAAACAGTAAAACAGCTGTGATCCCTTCATTTCACTGTCTAGGAGATGCTATGTGCTGGTTAGACTATAATTTCTTGCTAATTAGCACATTCCAAAGAGACATCTTAGCTGTTAACCCTCAGTATGGCCTTAGAACTTGAATGGCCACATAATTTTTTGCAACTTTAGGGAGACCATTGTGTGAATTCCTGTGGGATATAATTTCTATGTCTCAGTTGATTTATACTTATGTTTTGAGACTAACATTAATTAGAGTGTCAAAGTGTCTATAATCTTTTATGTTGAATCCTTTCCCTTCAAAGTTTGGTTTCTTGGATTTTCGTTCTCATTTAGACAGTCACAGACTTGATTACAGTAATTCCTTTTATGTTGTTATCCTTGAAGTTCTAATTAAGAGAATACCATGAATTGAAGACTACGACAAAACCCAGATAGAATGGTGATACTGGCCATTCAAAATATGCTCTGTCTTGATTGCATACTTGTGCTTCATACCATAGAACGCAGGTTTTTAACTCATGTTGCTGGCTTGCCAATGACTGTCCAGGCTTGAATTCTGAAACAGCCTTCAGGTGTGGCTTGATAAATAGGCATGCATGGAAAGCAAGGGTGTGTTGCTATTCAAGGACATGAGGAAGCAAGGATTGGGGAATGTTTGTTACATTTCATTCAAATTAGATTTTTTCAATAAAATTTGTTACTTGAATTCTCCTCCCATATCTAATCCAACATAAAGCCATACCTTTGAGTGTGTCCTGCACAGAGCCCACATTGTGTGTGTGTGTGTGTGTGTGTGTGTGTGTGTGTGTTCTGGATGGAGCTACACTGCATGTGTGTCTCCTCTGGAACCTCACTGCATGCGTCTCACATGGATCCATGCTGTGTATGTGCAGGTGTGGAATTTTCTTTCTCATAATTAAATCTCATATATACACATGTGGCACAGTGGTCACAGTATCTGAAAGAGCAAAGGGCTGGGGCCTTGTTCCTAGCTGCCATAGTGTTTATTCTTCCTCCTCCCTGAGAATGGTGACTGTGAGATGCATTAGGTGAGCACCACATAACGGCTACCCTTGTGAACACTTGACAAGGACACACACGAGCATAGAGGTGGAAGGGGATAATTTCCATGAGACCACACCAGCACATCATCTTATGTCTGAAGCAGGGAGTATGAAGAATGCACAACATTCTTCAATGATGCTTAAGGCCTGATAGTCATGACTTACCACGATACTGATTCAGCCATTATAACTCAACTGCAGTGAGTTTAAGATACTGACTGATGTACATCACTACACAAATCACTGAACAATTGAGACAATCTCTAAAGATACCAAATAGTAATCTTACTAAATCATATTACAACCAGAATCCAAGTATTAGAGTATTTATTTATTTATTTATTTATTTATTTATTTATTTATTTGAAAGGGGGGCAGATAGAGAGAATGAGCATGCCAGAGCCTGCAGCCTCTGCAGATGAACTCCAAACGCATGTGCCATCTTGTGCATCTGACTTACATAGGTCCTGGAGAATTAGAACCTGGGTCCTTTGGCTTTAAAGGCAAGCACCTTAACTGCTAAGCCATCTCTCCAACCCTAGAGTACATTTTTCCAGTTAGAACAGAGTCCAATGGGATGCTCTTTGGATAGTCCTCCAGAAAAGAAAGAATCTAAGCAAAATGTAAGGACACAAGAAGGAAAGGTGTGGCCAGAGAGGCTGGATCCCAGAAGCCAATATGACCAGTCATCCAGTGCCTAGCTGAGTGCCTCCAACTTCTGGGGAAGTGCCATGGCAATTCAGAGTATCTGCACCTCAGATAGCCTTCCACAGACCACTGCTAGACACTGATTCCAGGTCCCAGTTTCCCCCAGGCTGTGCTCCCAGCATATGCCACCTGTGACAGTATATGTGATAAACAGTGTATCCCCTCCACACTGCCCACTCACCTTCCCACCTATAGAACTCAGACAGTGACCACCTCCCCTGGAGACATTCTTCCTCAAGTCATTCTCTACCCAGCTCTCCTTGACTCCAAGGCACGTGCTTTGGATCTTAAGCCCAACTCTTCAAGTTCACTGGTGGGCACATTGACAACAGAGCTGTGGGCCCTAGAAAGCCAATCCCTGAGTTGACAGCCAACAATGTGGTTGCAGCACATGTCTGAAGACAGTTGACACTGGGCTCAGCATGTCCCCAGATGTCCCCATACCCTTTATCTGTGGTATTCAGATGTCCACAGGGGTGACACCCATGACCCTGGCAAGTTGAAATGCGTATCTCTGCAAAACATCCAGATAGACTGTGAAACTTAGTGACTATATGACTCCACTGCAGGAGGCAGAAGAGTTTTCAGCAATCAATAAATTCATGCTTGTGTTTAATTTCCAAAGGGAGAGAACAGTGGCTGAAGAATGGGTGCAGTGTCCCTGCTTTGCTGCCATAGTAAAGAGCATTCATTCCCCTTTCTGGAACATAACAATGGTAATTTTAACCAAATACAATTGATGACAATATCCTCTGCTACTAGCTCAATGGACTAGTCACTAACCCTCGCAATCATTAGCATGCCCTGGCTGTGTCAGGGAATTATAGCCTCACTGCACATGGACACAGATGTGAAACCAGCAAAACCTCTTCCTCTTCTTACCTAGGCAGATCCATGGCTCATGTCTCCCTGGCTGATGCACAAAGCCCTTCTCTGTCTGTTGCTAGTTATTTTGCTGCCTGTGTTGTGTGACTCTGTTTCTACAAATGTGTAAGTCTGAAGATTCCTGTCTTCACCCTGAAGCAAATGATGAGAAGGCATAGTGTTTGCCTTTTCTGGAAACTGAGGTCTCTTGTATAATCACGTATTGATGTGCAAGATGAGCCATACAGGAAGAAGATTGGGATTGTTTTGTCAAATCTTCAGACTCTTTAAATTTGTTAATTTATTCGCATTTCATTTAGTTGTGCTTGGTGTGTATGTGTAGTGGTTACTTTCTTGTTCCTGGAACATGATACCTGACCATACCCAACCAAAAGCAGCTTATGGAAGGAAAGGGGTTTATTTTGGGCTTACAGCTTCAAGGGGAAGTTTCATCATGGCAGGGAAAGCATGGCAGGACTGGGTGGGGAACTGGTATCACATCATCACACCAGCATGAAGGAAGCAGAGAGAACCAGCAGGGCTGGGCTGTAACACCTGAAGGTCTGCTCCAGTGACACACTTCCTCCAGCAAAACTCCACCTCCTAAAGGTTCCATAATTTCCCAAACAATGCGCCAACTGGGGGTTATCTATTCAAATAGTCTAAAAGAGACATTTTACACTCAAGCCACTCCTGTATGGTGTGTGTGTTATATGAAAGTATTTGTGCAGTTGCACATGCCCCATGCATGGTGGGTGCAGAAGCCAGAGGAGAACATCAGATGTCCACTTATTTCCTTAGTTGGAATCTCACACTGAAACCAGAGCTAATGTTTGTTTGTTTGTATTTTTGTCAGACTTGCTGACCATTGAGCCCCAGATATTCTCCTGGCTCTGATCCCCTCATCACTGTGGTTACGGGTATTCAGTGCCATACCTGGCTTTTTATGTGAGAGCTGGAGATCAAACCTAGGTCTTCATGCTTGTGCAGCAAGCACTCTTAACCACTGAGCCATCTCTTGAGTCCTGGACTCTTTCAATTTTTCATAAATCCACTGGATGGGATGTACAACATGAACTTAAGGATAAGAAGCTTTTGAAAATAAGTGGAATTTGAGTATATTTGCTTAAAATTTCTGGGAGGGCCTATAATGGACATTCCCCTGTGGAGATTGCCTGGCTCAAGGCTCCGTTGTTCTTAAGAGAGATGAACATACCTGGGAAATCCTACTGATGCGGCATTTGTGTTGTTCCCTCCCTACCTACCACAATAACATGACAATAAATGTGACACCTTAAGATGGGCATGATCTTTTAATCTGTTGCTTATTTTCACTATTGCCAGTGGGACATGAGATTATTCAAAATCAACATTTCTTCCTCGGAGACCCAGAGTAGCATGGACTATGTATGTCACTGACAGGGCTGTCCATGGTCATGCTTCAAAATTCACAGTTGGGGCTTTCTGCCAGTCAGTACAGTGAGAGGGGTAAACTCTCCACTCTGAATACAAACCATGCCTAAATGATGGTGTAAGAACAGCCATTTACTTTCTAGTGTTGTCACATGGACATTATCAGCAAGTGCTGTTCACACATCGACCTACCTTTTTCTCCTGTTGGTATACACATACATGTAGTGCTTATACCATCTACAAACACCCCAAGAAATACTGCTAAGTGTTTAGTGAGAGGCAGACTTCTAAATGGCCACTGCTGTTGAGGACAGATGACTAACTGTAGCCCAGTACTCTTACGCTTGACTAGGATGTTGCCAAAGCTGGGAGCCAGGAAGCAGGGTGATCTTCTGGCACTCCTGTTTCCCTAACCCTGACCTCAAACACAAAATTTACCCGGAAGGACAGATAAATTTGCTTACTGGGATACTGAGTCTCAGCACTGCTAACATTTTAGAGAAGCGATGGTGGGGTTGACCTGCACATGTGGGATGTCCTGGATCATCTCTGGGGGATGCCAGAGCACCCCACTTCCAGCTCCAGGAAATCACCAGATACTACCAAGGTAGGGTTCCCAAGGGAGAGGGAGGACAGTATCTCTCTAGTTATACACAGCTGCTGTTACTGCAGACTTCTTATAGAGAAGAGTGGGAAGTGCACTGATATAGTTTCACAGAGGCAGGGCCATCCTCGCCCAGTGCCTGGTTGCCTAATGCCTAGCATAGTAGTACCACATGCCTTTGATGACCAGTGCCCAATGAGCTGGAACCAGGCTACAGCCCTACATCCTATGCTAAAACCAAATCCAACTTGAATTCATGGGTGAGAGACAGAATCAAAGGCAGGAATCATGGTAGCTAATCTGTGTGCTTGCTACCTTTGTATCCACATGAATCCATGGAGCCTGGATCAGCTTAGCCTTATCTCTCCAGCTCCTGTGTGCTCTATAGGTGGACCAAGTCTCTTTAGTGCAGTAAGTATACTGCTGTCCTCTCCCACCCCAGCCAGATCCAATCAAAACCCAGGCAGAGTATCATAGCATCAGTCCATATTACGGAGTCCTCTTCCTGGGGCACTCAGATCCAGGCTCAAGCCAACAGCATCAGTCAGAAAACCGTTTTCATTGGAGGCATCCACTTCAGCAGCTGAATGAGCCCTTCCAGTTCCTAGCCAGCTCCTGCCTGAGTCTGCCTCCCACTCCTACCACAGGCTGGAGTCCCACTCCCAGAAGCCACCAGTGGTGGGGCTTGAGGAGACAAGAAGTCATAGACTCCACATGGATGAACCTCACTCAACACAGGCTCTACATCCCCCTTTGCACTCATGTAGCTGTAGCCTCTATGGCTCTTGTCATGGTCCTCTCCACACTTGTGACCTATACCCCTTCCCTTCTGTTCCTGGACCACCCAAGTTACCATGTGTGGCCTCAGAAGGAGCCAAGGGCAGTATCCACCAATGGGATGTTTCCAGCCACCTGTAGTGCTCAATTTCAGGCTCTTTGAGCTCTTGGGTTTCCAGGTGGTTGTCATCACTTCCAACCAGGCTTTGCCATATCAAGGACTCGTACACCAGAAACTTTTAGTGTTCCTTCCTCCTTCACCCACACTTTTAAAGTAAGCTCAAAATAGCTTAGATATTTCCCCTTACTTTCATTATTTGAGAAGTACAAACCAATTTGTAGATTTTTTTTTCATGGCCAAAAATAACATTTCAAAGCACATGGCTTTTCTTAGCCTGTATCCCACAGCTGAAAGCATAGTGTTCCTGTGCAGCCCCATGATTGGGGTTGAGCCCCAGGTTTCCTACACCATTCTGCTAAGTGACCTTGGCTGCACTGCAAGTGTTATTGTATCCTCAGCAAACACAGTCCTGGTTACATCCAATGCACAGGGACTGGAAGCAACCCAGATCATATTAGTGTCTCCCATACTGAAAAAGCCTAGACCTCAGATAATGGACATGTCAGATAATGGACAAAGAAGATACACAGGGCTGCTGGCCTGTGGCAGAGGCACTGAAGAAAGACCTTGGTGAGAGGCAAAGTAGAGACCATGGAAAAAGCAGAGGAGAGTTTTGTGAGGACAGGGTTAGAGTGAGGAGACAGCAACACGGGCTGGCATTGGGGGTCTGATGTAGGAGGATGGGACAGGACCAAGGGTAAACAGAGAGCTAGAACATGCCAGAAGAGAGACTGTGGCCATTCTAGAACATCAGGCTGTGGAACTATAGAAGAGGAAAGCTGAAAAGGTGCTATACAAGTGTCCTCCATCAAACTCGGGAATCAATTCGCTCTGGGGCAGAAGAGAGCTGTGGTACCTGTCCAAGAGGTTCAAGACCAGCCTAGAGGGAGGGGGAAGTGCTATCTTACATGGCATGTCATAGGCAGGGGATGATACCACAGACAGTTACATGGATTCCACTGGAGGAGGTCTGGGGTAAAGAAACATGGACAAGGATTATGTGTTCAGGTGTTATTGAGAAAGGTATCAAAATGGGAGAAGTTGGCATGGGGAAATCCTAGAGCTGAGACAGAAGGTCTGAAGGTAGAGTGGGAGTATTGTCTTGTACATCTCTGACTATCCAAAAATAGTGGCTAGAATATTATCAATATTTAATAGTTTTCCTTAAGAGATAAATTCACATTATCAAAAAGCCTTTCAGGAGAAAAGAAGGGAGATTTCAAATGTCCTTGAGACTCACAAAGTTCATACTCCAATTTGAAATACCCACTCCTTCCTCCTCTGCCAGTTTTCATCTTGACTCTTCCCAGAGAATTTTTTAAAGAATGTCCCCACTAATCAATTTTAATACACTGTCATGATCAGTTCACTTTATTTCCTTTGTCAATATTTGTGGGTCATAACATGGAAGGGTCCCCTTGTGGGGCGAACACATTCCTACATATCAGAAAACAATTGGAGGGCTGGAGAGATGGCTTAGTGGTTAAGGTGCCTGTCTGCAGAGTCTAAGAATGCTTGTTCAATTCTTCAGGTCCCACATTTAGTCAGACACAAAAGTGACACAAGTGCACAATGTTGCACATGCATACAAGGGGGCACCCACATCTGGAGTTCACTTACAGCACCCATTCTCTCTCTGCCTCTTTCTCTCTCTGTCTCTCTCTGTGTGTCTCTCTCAAATAAATTTTTTTAAAAAAGCAATTAGAGTTGGGGTAAGGAATGTATGTTAAATCCACACAGAGCCTTGGACTTGAGCCACATGTGGCTGCCACCCTGCTGCTCCGTCTGTCCTCAGACAGGCACTGAAGAATGCTCTGGAAGGTAGCCATGTCACATCTCCTCATGAGACCCACCAAGCATCCACGGCTGTGCTGACTGGGGTGCGGGATTTGCCCTCTGGTGAAGTTGCCCAAGTTCTTCATCAGTCCTGCATTTCGAGATAAGGAAAATAACCAGCTGTAATGGAAAACAACTCACATTGGATGGCACTCACGTTCTCCCCTGCCGGATGGTTAGGCAGCGCCTAGGGCCCTAGCAAACACAAACATGGGCTTCCAGTTGCTAAAGAGAGTTTGGCAGACTGTGCAGCCAGTGCTGTGCCTCCCACGTGCAGTGCAGGTTTAGAAGTGACAGGTGACAGCTCAAGGTGAGGCTGACTTCAGTCCAGGACGGATTTTCAGGCCAAGTGTGCTTTACTATGGATGCCCAGCACCCCTAACAGTGAGCATGAACCTACAGGCAAATAAACTTTTCATTTGAAATCTTCTGTTGTGAAAATCATGACTATTCATTGTAAAGATGTTTATAAAATACAATTGGAAGAGAAACCAATGTGAAGAATGTCACAGAGTGATAACCTTGACTCTGGCATCTTTGTTCTATGCCTCATTTCTCACATACAACAACTCTCAGCATGTACATTCTATCTTCATCCAGGATCCTGCCTGCTTCCTTACCTAGCTTGGTAAGAGGGCATTACTCCCAATGCTGTGGCCACCATGAAGCCAGGGGCATGGAAGCATTTTGTCCTGCGTGCATGTGCGTGGACTCATACACACCTGTTGCTCAGGTGTGTCTTTGTTGCTGGATTCTTAGGTGTTTTTATAATTTGTCACTGTTACAAATATACCATTGTATTAGTTACTTCCTTGTTTCTCTGACCAAATACCTGACCAGAGCAACTTAAGGAAGAAAAGGGTTTATTTTGGCTTAAAGTTACCAGGGGGACACTTTTTCCATCATAACAGGGACAGTATGGCAGCAGGAGCAGGAGCAGGAGACCAGTTGGTAAAACCTTAAAAACTCACCCTCAGGGCTGGAGAGATGACTTGATGGTTAAGGCACCTGCTTGCCAAGCCTAAGAATGCCCTTCGATTCTCCAGGTCCCACGTTTAGCCAGACTCAAGTGACGCAAGGGCACAATGTCACACTTGCCCACAAGGGGGCGGACACATCTGGAATTTGTTCACTGTGGCTGAGAGGTGGCTGGCATGCCCATTGTCTCTCTCTCTTTTTCTCTCTCAAAAAAAAAATAAAAAAATAAAATAAAAATAGAAGCAGGGTGTGGTGGTGTATGTCTTTCATTCCAACACTGAGGAAGTAGAGGTAGGAAGATCACCTTGAATTGAAGGCCAGACTGGAACTACAGAATGCACAGCCTAGGCCAAAGTGAAACCCTACTTTGGGAAAGAAAAAAACAAAACTCACCCTCAGTGACCCACTTCCGCCAGCATGGCTCACCTCACAAAGGTTCCACAACATTCCCAAAACAGCACTGCCCAACTAGGAACCAAGTAGTCAAACACATAAGTGACACCTCACATTCAAACCTCATCCATGTATGCACCTTTGAAGACACAGTGTTTTACATGATATTCTCAAGCCACACAGCTAGGAACAGACTCGCTGGGTGGATCATGCGTACGTACGATCATGTTGCACCCATCCAACCAGGCTGATGAGGAAGCATGCCACTGACCAGCCCTTCTTCTTTTCCAGCTGTCTCTTACCCAAATTACAAGAAGACGCCCCCACCGGTGCCTCCACGGACCACCTCCAAACCTCTGATCTCAGTGACAGCCCAGAGCAGCACCGAGTCCACGCAGGATGCCTACCAGGACAGTCGTGCCCAGAGGATGTCCCCATGGCCCCAGGATGGCCGTGGCCTCTACAACTCCACGGACAGTCTGGACAGCAACAAGGCCATGAATTTGGCTCTAGAAACAGCCGCTGCCCAACGCCATGCTGCAGATAGCCAGAGCGGCCCCACGCGGACCAGCGACAAGGCAATCCTGGTGTCCAAGGCTGAGGAGCTCCTTAAGAGCCGCTGTTCCTCCATTGGGGTCCAGGTAGAATTCCCTCATTGGCCCACATTGGCATCTGTGTAGCATGAGTCAAAACTGGAGCCACAGCCCTGGGTCCTTAGGCCAGCCATAACCAAAGCAGGGACACCAAAAGCTGAGAGCAAGGCCATGTGTGCCTGCTGTGGGGTGAGAGGGACCCCAGTGCAAGGTCCAAGAGACCAGGCTCACGTCCCACTCCATCCCAGGACCCAGAACCAGGTGGACAATGTGGATAGAGGGTTATTCAGATACTAAGCCCCCCAAAATATTATCAAAATATTTTCAGATCCCAAAAGTGTACTGAGAATAGAGAGGTGAACATACCTGCAAGTCCTCCTGGTGTGAGCTGAGGGTGTGCACAGCTAGTGCAAATTACAGCTGGGCCCTTCCCCACACTGCCAGCTTCCCCAGAGGCTCTGATACACAAGGGCAGAGCCCCATGGTTTCAGACCTCACAGAGGTATACCACCATCTCATTAAGCCCCAGACATCTCTCCCAAGGGCCCTGCACCCCTATTGTAGACAGAGAGCCTAACTGGCTCTGCTGCTTCTTACCCTGCTCAGTGAGCCTAGCTCAGATGCCACACATTGCTCTTAATCTTGAGGGGGAGGGCATGTCTCATAGTTGGTCTCAGGTGATCTCCTCCAAGCACGGATGGACATAGTTACACAGGGCTGGGGGGTGAAGCCTTTTACTAGCTCTGCTCACCTCTTGCTTCCTTTTGCTCCTCTGCTCAGCCTTTGTCCAGTGGGTTTTAAAATCAGGATGGCTAATTCCCCCTGGACTTCCCCACAGCCCATAGGGAGGAGGTGCACAGAGCTGGAGGTGAAAGCCTACGTACAGCACTGTCACACGAGGCATGGTGGGGGACAGGCAGAGAGCCAGGGGGGTGTTGGCCCACTGGCCTTGGTCCTTGAGCCAGGTCTCCACACTGTGGCTTCGTTGTTTTGTTTAGGATTCTGAATTCCCAGAGCATCAGCCCTACCCAAGGTCAGATGTAAGTACCAAACATCCAAGTTCGCATGAAGTTTATTTTTCTCCCTTCTTTGGATTCTTCATACGACTGCTCTTGTCACCTCTCTGTCTGGCTCTATGTGCCAGGCACTCTGCTGGGTACCCCACACTATCGCACAGAATCTTTGCAGTCCCTGGGGATGTGAATCAGCTCCCTGAGGTGAAGCAGGCAGGATTCATTTGGTAAGCAATTGCAGTCCAGGCCTGAGGAGTCACAGCACTGGAAACTGGACAAACAAGGAGCATTATTAACCAACTCTCTGGCTGTAGTCACATCTGGGATAAGGCCCTGACTTCTCCCAGTATACCACACCACATCCACTCCAATGTGCTCATCCCCCACCCCTGGTATTCTCACCCACATCCGTGAGCCAGGCAAAGCAACTCAAGGCTTGACAAGAAGAGAGGTCACTTCTGAGCTTGGAGTGACTGCCTTCAAGCTGAGAGCAGTGGGTGTCATTTCAGAAACTGGTAAAGTTAGATGACCCAGCTAAAATGGAAGAAAACACTTCCAGCCTCCTCCTCCTCCTCCTCCTCCTCCTCTTCCTCCTCACAACAGGATCCCACATTTGCACTCACTCATTGCCCCCCCTTACAATACATGCCCACCCTCACCCACACTGTCTCTTTACAGCATACACCTGAACTCACCCACATTGTCTCCTAACACACACCTACTCTTACCCACACTATCTTCTTGCTGCCCAGACATTAACTCACAGTCACTGCCTCACACACACACCTAGCCTCCCCCACACTTCACAGCACACACCAGTACTCACCCTGAGTCCTTCTCATGCACATACCTTCACTCGGCAACACTGTGTCTTCATGGCACACACCTGAACTCACCCACGTTGTCTTCTCCTAACAGCACGAACCTAAACTTCTCCTCACTGTCTTCTCCCCACTGCACACACCTGCACGTACACACTTGAACTCACCCTAACTGCCTCCTCCTCCTCCCCCTCACAGCACATGCCTGAAGTCACCACCATGGTCCCCTCCTCAGTGCACACACTTGCCTCACCCACACTGTCTCCTCCTCTCAGTACACACTTGCTCTCAGCCACACTGTCACCTCCTTCTTGTGCTTCAGGCCTGCTCCCTTTGCTATAGAATGTGCAGTGTCTTTACACTCCTGACCTTGCCTTTCAGTACTCCAGCCATGCCTGAGCCTCTGAGAGCTTTTCAGACACTGTCCTCCCATGCTGTGTGGTCTGAGGAGGTCTGCTCCATACCGCCTACATCTTAGCACCCCAGCACCCAGCACAGTGCCTGGCACATAGCAATTGCTCCGTGAATGTTGGATAAGTGAGTGTATGGTTGCATTGGTGGGTGAGGACATGGTGAATATATGTGTGGATGCCATGATAATATTGGGTAAACTCATTTAATTGTTTTTTGCCATGGTAAAAATATACAGTATTACATGAACCCATGATTTCTTGGTTATCTAAATGAAATCAGTTTTTTTTTTAACTCAAAAGAAACTGTAGTGAAAGAAGCTTTGTGTAAGGATTTTAAAAAAAGAGAGAGAGAGAGATGAAGCTAGGACCCAACTACAAGAGAAGGAAGATCCAGAGAAAATGGATCTCCAAGCATGTGAACAATTATTCATAGATTCCTAGGCAGGGTTGGATAAAGACAATGCCAGTGCTGAGACACAAACCAGACTTAAGAAGTAAACTCATGGATGTTATACAGTTCCCAGGTCTCTGCCATGTCACCACTCAATCCTCATAGTGACCCAATGAACCAGGTATCATAATGCCCCATCTATGGATGGAGAAACCAATCAGGGATAGTAAATGACTTGCCTAAGGGTGCATAGCCATGAGTGCCACAGCCATGCCTGAAGGTAAGGAGGTAGTTTCCTGAGAGCCCTTCCATGGCTTTGCTGCTCAGAGAATCAAAATTAAATTTTAGACCAATTCTGCACCAGGGAGCCAGCCCTGGTGATCCCCACAATCCCTCTAATAATGGTGGCATTCTTCCTGGCTCTGGAAAAGAAGGCAGCATTGTTCTTTCCTCAGCTTGTAGGGAAGAAATGTTAGCATTGTGTCCAGCACCCAAGGGCACTGCTTCCTGCCGTGAACCCAACCTGGTTTCTCAGAACCATCCCTCCCTGAGGAAACTTGGACAGAGCCCTATGAGGCAGGGAGTGTTCAAATGATGACCTCACTGCTGGCTCATGGAGAAACAGCCCCCACTTCTCAAATATCAAGTGGCCCTTTGCAGTTATGACTAGGAATCCAAGAGCTGAACGGAGCCTGCCGGGTTCTGTCCAGTGTGGTGCCATGTTCACACGTGGTCAAACCAGTCACCTGTCCTCCCTCCTTGCCCAGCTTAAAGTAGACACATGCTCACATCCCCTGTTCCTTGGATGCCTGGACCCTGCAGAGTGAGTCCACTTAGAGGATCCATGAACAGTCCATCAGAGCTCTGGATTTGCTGCCAGAGGCTAGAGCTCATAGCACAGATCTGGGAGAAAGAAGAAAAGAAAGAAAGAAAAAGAAAGAAATAAAGAAAGAGAGAGAGAGGGAGGGAGAGAGGAAGGAAGGGAGGAAGGAAGGGAAGGATGGAAGGACCAGGCTCTTCACCTGAGCTTCTGTCGGCCCTGGGACCTGGAACTGTCATCTCTCTCTCTCACTCTTCTTCACCAACATTCTCTTTCCTTTACATTTATTTGTTTGCTTTGTCTGGTTTTATAGTTTGTAATGGGTCTGTTGTATAAAGGTCTTCATTTTTGTGTGAATGTGTATGTTTGTGAAACACCCCAGGTACTGTTGGTGGAAGGCAGCCCCAGTCAGCAGACAGAAAGTCTTTACAACTTGCCGTAGGGACAGCCACCATACAGTCCATTCCAAGCTGTGAGAATGATTCAGTAACACTTCCCCTTGACCACGGATCCCCACCCTCCCAGCAGTCTTCTGCACACATCCCTTCTCCACTACAATCACTACTATCCTGCTAGAACCCCACATCCTCAGGCTGAGGGCTAGCAAATCCTATTGAACTCTTGGACTTAAGAATAGGACCCTGAGGGAAACATAAAGTTTGCATCAGAAACAACACACTTGCATTGCTCTGTGGAAGACTGCGTGGAAGCAAAGGAGCTTGTTTGGAGAGCAGGTATTTCATGTGGGTGCTCAGGTTCAAGTTTGCTGATGAGCATCCCTCAACACCCTGGACTTCCCCTTGGGGTCCAGCAGAAAGTGAGGCACAGACCAAGACTGCCTGCCTATGGCTTGGCTGCACACCTGGTCTGGTAGAAGATGGGATCAGGGCACAGGAGGGCCCTCCTCACCTCCAGCTTATTCCCCATCATCATCTCCTACATGCACACAGTCACACTGCATGTGCTCACACACACAGAGAGACACATACACCATCCACACCAGTTTCCTTCTCTCTCAAACAGATTATAGGCACAAGTGCGGTCCTGTCTCATACTCATGGCTGCAGCTCAGCCACTTCCCTCTCGACATGAGCCGAGTTGGCCAATCCCATTAATGTGAAGGTCAACTCAAAATTTTTTGTTGGTCTTTGTTCCTCATTGATAGGGGAGCCCCTCTTCTGCCTCTTAGATAGTCTTAAATAGTGGCTTTTCTGATTCTTCTTTTCCTGGAAGAATTTCCCCTACACAATGGCTCTTGTAGATATGAGTTATACATGTATATTCTTCACAGTTTTTTTTTAATTGTTCACACGAACCAAATTTTCTCAGGAGACTCCTTAGAGCTCCCTTCCACTGTGTGAGTGTCTTGTGTCTACTTGCTTCTCTGCCTCAGATAAAGCTGCTCTCTTCCCAGGATTTCTGAAGTTGACAAACCTTGAGCTCTTTCTGGGTACATGAAATGTTAGCACAGCCCCCTGGCCTTTACCTTCCATCACAGACAGCTTCATTTTTCTTAGAACTGCTTCATAGGACAACTGCTGTATAATCAGCAAAATTCTTCAAATGTACATTTCTTTAATATGCATATGCTTCTCCTGAAGGTCCTTAAATTCAACATGAAAGGACAAGAATGATGTTTGCTGCAGACAAAGTCCCCTGACTGGGCTCCATCCTGGGAGCTTTGCATCAGTCACCAGAGGGGTTTTACATTTTTAGTCAAGGAAGTAAAGATTTAACATAATTCAAAAGATTTTATAATGGTAGAACCTGGTGGGGTCCAGAAGCAGTACATTTCTAATTCACCATACAAATAACAAAATTGTATTTGAAAAGATTTGAGGACTAAAAAAGGTAGAAAAAAATCTTTTCTGAGCTGGAGAGCTGGCTTAGCTATTAAAGTACTTGACTGAGAGCATAAGGACCCTTATTCAACTCTCTAGATCCCACGTAAACCAGACACACAAGGTGACATAAGTGCACAAGGTCACACATGTGCACAAGATGGTGTATGCTTCTAGAGTTCTATAATGGCTAGAGGGCCTGGAGTGCCAACTCTTTCTCTCTCATAAAAAATGTCAAGAAAAATTCTGTTTTAGTCACCTATGTAGGATATGTCGTGGTGTGTGTGTGTGTGTGTGTGTGTGTGTGTGTGTGTGTGTGTGTAATATGTGACCCATGGTGCCTACTCATCAACACACAATACAACAAAAGGATTTTCAC
Organism: Orientallactaga sibirica; assembly: GCA_036365145.1. Lineage (NCBI taxonomy): Eukaryota > Metazoa > Chordata > Mammalia > Rodentia > Dipodidae > Orientallactaga > Orientallactaga sibirica. The sequence continues at coordinate 15,541,588 of JAEOAD010000039.1, forward strand.
ATGTTAAACTTTATAGCTATCATTTATATATCTTGCAAGGTATTGCTCATCATGAGTAAATCTATTTACTTTAGGGTTCTTTCACTGCCACCTTTTCCCCATAGTTCCCCTTATAACACAATGGTGAAGACTTTCCATGTGCCAGGACACTATTTATATAGACTGTGTTTCTAGAAGTGGCATCAGCTAGGCAAACATTCTCAACATTTTATGACAAAATTGTGTATTATTTTCACTAGAAAGCTTTTCTAAAAGGATATCAACTACTGTCACATCACGTATCAATCAAATTTGACAATCTCAATCTGGACATGGAGGTGCTTGCCTGTAATCCCAGAATTTAGGAGGCTGAGACAAGAGCATCAAGAGTTTGAGGCTAGCCTGAGAAATATAGCAAGTGTGATGATATCCCCTAAAACTGTAAGATGCAGTCTCCTTTGACCCAGTATGTCCACAACATCTATTTATAGCAACCATATATAATGGCAGAAAACTACAAACACACAAGTTATCCCTCCACTGAAGACTGATGAAACAAATCAGGTTATATTCAAAACATAGAACAGTGTGTAGTTAAAACATGACACAGGGCTGGTGGAGAACTCAATGGTAGAAGGTTTGCCTAGCTTGTGTCAAACTCTGGGTTCCACTCCAAGCAAAATAAATAATAAATAAATAAACAAATAAACAGGTACATATATCCAGTCATGGGATCTTAAATGGATTAACTGAATGTTATTGATACTTTTGTGTGAGGTGTTAACAAGATCCATGTCCAGCAAGGTACAACTAAATAGGGAAAACCATAATCACTTAAAACTAGGAGGAGGAATGATGACCCCTTAATAGGAAGGAAGGTTAGGGCTATCGTTCTAGAATGTTCCTTTAGCACTCAATCCTTTTCTAGTTGTCAGAACTGACAGCACTAACCAAGTCCAACTTCTATGCCTATCTTTCAAGTTCTCAGGTATGGGAAGTCTCTGACCCTCTGGGTTTCCTGTGGCCATGCAGGGTATAAGGGTCACAGAGCAGGGCTCCAAGGTACAGACATCTGGGTGAGAGTCCTGGCACTGCTACAATAAGCTTGATACTCTAGGGCAAGTACTCACCTTCTCTACTTCCCAGACATTGATGTGACTAGGAACGCCAGTAGAGTCTTTGTGTGGATGACTGGGGAACAACACTGAGAACACTAAACCAGTGTCTGGTGCCCAGACATGTAAAGCAAAAACAGCTGTGACCACCAGGGTTTCTCTGGCCGCAGGAGCCTCACAGGGCAGCCACAGATCACAGTGGAACCTGAGCCAGCAGCTCTCCTCCCAACTCTCAAGGGACGGTATCAGTGGTATTAAATGCTTTGTACCACCTTCTTATAGAGACTAGCAAATTTTTAAGACAATAAAAATGTGTTTTAAAGCTAGGGATTTCAGGTTGGTTCAAAAGTCTTTCAGGTACCATAGGTGAGGTTTTTGTGAGGAAAGGACTGGATGGTTTGGTGCCTGGAAGAATCACTGACCTTGGGTTGCTAGAACTTCCTGCTAAGACTCCCTGTGTGACATTTTTCTATGGCTGGTGATTGCTAAGACATCCCATGGGTCTGTGGGTCTGGGCCACAGTGAGGCTTCTCTGTGTGATGCCTGTCTCTGTTGTGACCCTGAATAGACTTGCTGGTCATCCCAACAACTGTCTCCTCCCAGCAGCTGAGAGAGACATGAGAGACTGAGAGACAGCTAGCTGCTTTGGTGTCCCTGAAGGGCGCTTACATCTCTTCCTGTGTCATTCTATGTGTGGCTGCAGCCCTGAGTTCAGTCTTCCTTAAATTGCTTATTTGTCATTGTTAGCTGTGTTTGGCTCACACTGTCCTCACTTTCTTCACTGTAGGATGTGATAAGAGTTTTTAAATCTTGTAACAATGCAATCCAACAAATCCCCCCTCCCCTTTTTTTGCCTGGGCTGAACTAAGTAATTTTATCTGCGTATGTTTAAGACTAAAGTGTAGCCTTGAGTTCAAGTAGTTATGTAAAATTTGATGAGGCACACTAGCAACATAATTACACTGAAATGAATGCATTTCCCTCTCTTTGAGATTCCACTGGACCAAGTGCATTCGTGCATTAATTAAACAAATGCATAATTAATTATAGCAAATGAACAAAAGAGAAATAGTCCTTGGCCCTGATTCCATGTTTCCATTCTAAAGTGAGGTGTTCTGTGTTGAACTAGGTGGAGACAGCCACAGATTCCGACACGGAGAGCCGGGGCCTACGGGAGTACCACTCTGTTGGTGTGCAAGTAGAAGATGGAAAGCGGTAACTCCCCCCCCTAAAGTGTTAGAGTGGACCTGTTCCCCAAGCCAGCTATTTGCTAAATGCCAGTTGCAAGCATCCAGAGTCAGCTATACCAGCCATCAGTAATTCAGGCTGTTTGTGGAGACAGACCATAGATTTATACTTTTCCATTTATGTCACTCACGTATGAATTAACATGGCCATGTCTTGTTTTTGTAAGAGGAAAGGGAATAATTCTTTCTAAAGTAATTTATCACCTGTGAAAACAACATAGTTCATAGCCCTGAAGTTAAAGTCCTTTATTCCAAATCCTTTATCAACAAGAGAGTAGGCTGGGGGTGGGGCAAAAGCAGTGTTTTTCACCTTATGATGTGAAAGTAAAAAAAGAGAGAGAGAAGAGATGGAAGGAATGCACAGATGTCAGCAATGTCCTGGAACTTTCTCAAAGCACTACCTAAATGTCTCAAGCACAGGTAGACATCTGTGACGGAAATGCTAGTTTGAACCAAGGGAAGCAATAGTCTCCTTGGAATCTAAGGAGTATGTATTGCTGACTGCATATGAGCAGAATGTACTGAACTCTGTTGAAAGCTGCAGGCTTCCCTGAAGGGCACCATGCTAGAGGCTCTTGGGACTCAATCTTGAAAGATTTTGGTTGCACAGAAATTTAGATCACAAGGCTGGGGAGACAGCTCGATTGATAGAGTGCTTGCTTTGAACACCTGAAGACCTGAATTTGATCCCCAGACTGCATGTAAAAAAGTTCAGGTGTGGTAGAGTACATTTGTAACGGAGACAGAGACAGGTGGATCCTTGGGGCTCACTGAACAGCCAGTCTAGCCTACTTAAATTCCAGGCCAGTGACAACCCTGTCTTGAAAAGAAAGATGATGCCTGAGGAGAAACACCCAAGGTTATCCTCTGACCTCCACAAACACATACACACACATATATACACAGAGAGAGAGAGATTGAGAGAGAGAGAAAAATTCAGACCACAAGCTAGCAGTCTCCAGGTTTCCAAGCTGCCCTCAAGGAGCCCAGACATCATCTGCAGATGGGTGGCATCATCACTGTGCCACTAGCAAGGGAAACAAGCACCACTTTGTTCATCAGCTGCACACACTGCCTGTCTCTTTAGGTCCAGTGTTGCAGGGCCAACTGTACAGATGTGGTGACATGTGTGGGGTTACACATACTTAAAGTCACAGACACATACAGATACCATACACACATATACATAAGATACAAATACAGCCACTGTGCATACTCCCTATATACCTGACATGTATTTCATGTACAAGCGCCAGTGGGGGTGATGTGGTATTATTCAGGTAAGGAAGTCAGTTGCTCAGGCCCTGAAAAAGGATATGGATGTCATGACACTGAATTATTTATACAAAAGCCACACAGGAAAGTTTTTTCCCTATACACATCACAGAGTAGAAGCAGGCAAACATTGCATATTTCTAGAGAGAGGGCAGCCATGGAATACATGACTCTCTTTCACTCAACATCCTTGAATCATATGTGGGCACTATTTAGACTTTGAGAGTCAGGTATCTGTGAACTGAACATCGCTCAGTTCCTCACAGAGAGACCAGCACAGTGAGTGGGTAAGAGCACTTATCTTGTCCGTCCATGTTACTACCAAAGCTCAGGAGGATCCCTTCTAAACTCTCTCCCCTCCTTTTGCAGGCATGGACGTTTCAAACGCTCGAACAGCGTCACAGCCGCCGTGCAGGCTGACCTGGAGCTGGAGGGCTTCCCGGGGCACATCACCATGGAGGACAAGGGCCTGCAGTTTGGATCCTCCTTCCAGCGGCATTCAGAGCCCAGCACCCCAACCCAATATGGGGCACTGAGGACTGTGAGGACGCAGGGCCTCTTCAGTTACAGGGAGGACTACAGGACGCAGGTGGACACCTCCACCTTGCCCCCACCTGACCCCTGGCTGGAGCCATCCCTGGACACAGTGGAAACTGGGAGGATGTCTCCATGCCGCAGGGATGGCTCTTGGTTCCTGAAATTGCTGCACACAGAGACAAAGAGGATGGAAGGCTGGTGCAAAGAGATGGAGAGAGAAGCCGAGGAGAATGATCTTTTGGAAGAAAGTAAGAACTTGACGTTCCCCGCGGTGGGTTAGAGGTTGCTAACTTCTCAGTGAGGCAATTAAGCAAATGACAGTATCAGTGAGCAAATTCATTTTTTTCCGCGTTTCAGTGAATGAAAACAAATATACTTCCTCCTGTCTTCCACTCAATTCCAGAAAGGAGCATTAAATGTGAAAAGAAAAGCAGACACGGCAGGCATGCTTTGCATGTAGGTTTGTTTGTAGATGGGTCGGATGTGTGATGAATTATGCTAACACTTTTCTCCGTGGCATAGTTCACTCATATTCCACTTACTAATTCTCTTGAGTGCTAGCATAATTTAATTTGGAAGACTTTTTTAATTGTTTGTCTTGTGTTTATAAAAAATCTGCCCTGGCAGTATGCCAAAGAAAAAGTTGAAGATAACTAGTCAGCTCTAAGATGAGTGCCAAGCCCCCACCAATAGGACAGCCCCAACTTAGTGTCCACAATACTGACCTGCCCAAGAAGCCTCACCAGACCTCTGCTTCTCCCCACAGAGAAAGGCAACACCTCACTCCCCACCTGCCTCTTATGCACTTGAAGAAACCAACTATCAAGAGATGACAGGAGGTGGGATGCTGTGATGTGAGAAGCTAGGGAAGAAGAGGAGAGGTGAAAAGACAGAAAGGGAGTCAGAAAAAGATAATATTTATCTGCATTTTAGTATTCTGATATCATTAGAGGAGGGTACTTGGGTTCACAAATGCTTCTTAAATTAGGAAGCAAGTTGATAAAGGAAATGGATTTATTTACAGTTTCACTAATCTGAGGAGAGAAAGACTCCTGGTTTATCCCTGCCTGTAGCACGGTTATAATTGTATAGAAAAGACAAAGCAATCACCAGGAAAGCTGCATGTATTGATTTCAATTATCAGAAATGTGTGAAGTCTCTGCCTGGGAGGTGAGTTCCTTCCAGGCTGGCACCAGGGCTTTAGCCTTTCCTGAGTCCCCAGCCTTTCTGGATTCCTGGAGAAATTCTCATCCTGTGGGGTTTATTGTCTCAGTAGTCTGATAGCCAAAGTTGGGGTGGAGTGGCAGGCGGGAACACAAGTATCTCTTTCTAGAATCTCTTCTCTCTTGCCATGATGGTTATAACACTTGAGCATAAGCCAATCTGGTACATTCTAAAAGTTCTGATCTCCCTTTGCTTGCAAATGAAGAGGCAATCCTTGCTATGTTTATATGGTAGCTCAGAAATATGACCTTATGTTATTTTCCATCCTGAAGGGTTATAGACTTGTTAAATGCAGCATTTATTGACCATTTCTTGGCTGCCAGATCTACACTAAGTACTTCACATATGTCCCTCAGTACTCTCCATTGTGAACTATATAGATGTCATTGGTGGCAAAGCATCGGAGGTGTTGGGGTTTAATATCATGCCAAGTGCACACAGAGCAGCAGTGGAGCAGAACTCACCCTGGAGCGTGTCACTGAGCTGAGCTTCTGTGCTGCGTGGCTGAAATCTCTGCACCAATGTGCTCCATTTCAGGGGGTGTCCTTCCTTCCTCTCTCTGCTCTTGGATGTACTTTCTTCTCTCTCAGAAAATGTGGATGCCCTGTCCCCAACCATTAACTTCTTCTTGGTCCATGGCAACTGTGACCCCATTTGTGGTCCACAGAGAATAGTGGGCTGACAGCACACCCACTTGGGTCATGGGGACATGGCCATGGGAATTCCGAGGTGAAATTCAGGAGGCCACCTCTTTCTCAAACTTATGAGAGATCTCACTACTAGAGGCTTAGGGGTTGAAGGGTTGTCACAAATCACAAAATTCTTCTCTTTGGAAGCATCCAAGAAAATTCTACAAATTGTGCCATATACATGGCTGAAGAGACATCCTTGGTATGAAATGTGGAAGCTCCACTGGCCTGGTGACCAGAGGGCCATGGGGAGACATGACTGTCTCAACTAGCTACAGGGAAGAGTAGACTCCTGTGCCCAATATGTTCTCCTAAGTGTCTTTAGCCTTCTCAAACTTGAGTGTTGCACTGCGTGCATGCTCAGCAGATGTATATTGCACACATATGGGCCAGCCTCTATGCAACAGGCAAAAGTGACACAATAAGCATAGAGCCTAAGAATGGGAGAAACAGGCCCTGCAGAAGCTATTGATAGGCAGTATAAACTCTCAGAGTAATGAAAGAAACACAGACAAAATGCCTTACACCCCAGAGGTGCTTCCCATAGGAGAATTCCTAGCTGGTTTCATGGGGTAAGCAGCTTTGAGCTACACTCTGACGGCTCAGAAGGTAGACTGGGGTGAAAGAAAAGAAGACTCAGGGCACAAGGGAGGCACAGATCTGGCGATCAGGAGTTGGTGATCTGGCATAAGCATTGCCCATGACACCTGCCTAAATGAGATGTTCTGTCAATGTCCGCTCCCCCATGGGCTCCCAAGGGCAGCCTTTCTTTTGGCACCAGAGACATCATGCTTCTTGAAGGCAGTGATCACACACAGTGTACATTCATTGTTCTTCATATAGTGGGGCTCAGAAGCTCTGCAAATGGGAATTGGGAGGAAGAAACAGAAGGTGGGAAGATGGGTAAAATTAATGGATAGTGACATTCACACTCCTTCACACTGCTTGTCAACCCAGCATCCTGATTGCTGGGTGTCCTTGAACATGCCTGGGAGCACCTACTGTCCTCACTCACTTCACGACAGCAGCTGAGTGGTCTTGACTTGTGTGTTCTTGATCCATGACATGTCACTGCACAACTGTAAGCCTTGAGCATAGACGACAGAAGAGGGGAGGCACTTAATGCTTCTGTGGCTTCCCTAATGTCCAAGTCTCCTGGATGCCATCATCTTTCTGTGAGCACAAATGACAGGAGAATCACTACATCACACATTGCTTAACACATAACAGTAGCACAAAATCAATCAAGTTCACGTATCTCCCTACTAATGTAGAAAAGGTAAGGTAACCTCCAAGTCTAGTTCTAATTTTGGCATCAGCCATTGGTCTCAGAACTTTGAAATTTAAGATTAAATTAAGTGGCTTATGAAGCCAAAACTCTGAGCTCTTAAAATTGAAATTTCCATTACATGAAATAGTTTCTACTCAAACTATAATTTCATAATCACAGCCCATTGAAGCTGATTGAATGGATCTAGATTTACTCAATCTCCATGATTAATAAAAGCTAGTTTGAGCCAAATACAGGCCAGATCAGGTTAAGTCAGACTGGACAGTTAAACTGTCAACACAGAAACAGAAATATTTGGGAGCTACTGTAAACTGTTACAAATGGAGTAGGTTGAATTAATTGTGTTGAACCCAATGGGTAATAGCATGAAATAAAAGCAAAACTTAATGTCTTCTAAAGCAAACAATGTCGTAAAGCTACAGAGATCTTGTTCAGTGAATTCATCATTGGAACTCTCTTAAGACCTCCACATGGGACCACATGGGAGGATAGGTCTTTAGAGCATTGTTGGGAGCTCCTCACCTGCACAATTCCTCAAGAGTCTGATGATCTGAATGGTCCCCATCCAGATGCAAAAAGCCTCACACACACTGAGAAATTTTTGGAGATTGGGGCATCCTAGGCCTCCTTTTACACACAGAATTAATAGTGACTGTCAAGTCATATAATGCCAGAATGGGATCAGACACATGGCATGGGGTCTCCCGGCCATCTTCTATCATGAGGTGCCATTGTCTCTAAATAGGGGGCATTCACTCAGGACTGAGCAGGCACCAGGGGCCAGGATAGAGGAATAGAACACACAGCCAGCACTGGAGAGGAACTCAAGACCAAAGAGAACTTGTGCCTGCCTCTAGTCAGCTGAGATGTCTCAGGTCAATGGAGTAGAAAATATACTACAGGGTCAGAGCGATGATGAATTGCATGGGCAAAACTGATGCTGTGTGTACATGGCAGCACTAAGCCCAGGACAGATGTAATGTGACAAATGTGCCCTGCTTACAGTCCTCTGGCAGAGGCCAGGCCAGAAAGTGGGTCTAGTATAGAGAGGTCAGGCTGGTAAGTCACCAGCTGGACAAAGTCTTGCTAAAAGTATGAAGGGGCCTGAGAAGAGCCTCCCAACACCTCCAACAACTAGGTGACCAGGAAAAGCTATATGCTGACAACCTGACTGAGGCATGAGGCTGGAAGTGAAATTTCAGGAAGCAGTGCTCCCCGAACATCAGCTCTGCAGAGTTAGCCACTGAGGAATCTGAAGATAGCCTATAAATAGCCAAACAACCTTTCCCAACTCTCTACAACTTCTGTAAAATTCAAAGTATATAGTAGTTCTAGTAGTTCTGGCTTTTCATGATAAATCTACATGGTATTGAAAATGATAGGAGGCACAGGAAAAAAAATTAAAGGAGTCAAATCAGCTAATCAAATTATTTGTACACCAAAGGCCAGGGTTTTGTCTTTATAAATTTGCATTCTGATGAGCACCGGTCCTTATCTGCAGCTCTTGAGAAGAAATTGTAAACTGTCACAAAATTAAGGAAGTGGAGTGGGAAAGGATAGATTGAATTTTCACTCCAAATTCCCTGCAATTACAGGAAGCTATTTACATTATAGGTCTCAGATAGGATCACGCGGTTCACTGAGCAGCGGAGTTCACCTGCCATTGGCAGGCAGTCATTAATGGCACTCCGACGTGCTTTATCTCGCCCTGGCACTATTCAATTTATACCCGTGACAATAACTCTCCACTACATTCAATCAATACCAAGAATTGCCATCCATTCATGCTGTGTTAACGATTATAAATTGAAGTCCTTTATGTGAATACTTCAGCAGAACTCCATTTTAAGAAGAATATGAAAATTAGAGATTAAAACTTCAAATTTTTATAAAATGGGTTGACTTTTCCTTACAATTTAAATAATCAAAATTAAAAAAAAAAAAAAAAAAAAAAAAAAAAAAAAAAAACAAGTGCATTTATCCATCACTCCTACATTTTTTGCAACAAAAATGGAATTGAAATGAGCCCCTTTAAATGTTATCATCAATCACTCAGGTTACAGGATACAGATGAAGCAGAAATTCACTCTGTCAGAAACAAAGTAGTCCCTCCTCTGGGCCCCATAAGACCAAGACTAGCAAGCATGTTCCTTCTGGACATCAGTGTGGCAATGAGGGATGACATATTTTCTGTCTCCCTTGAGATGAAATCTAAAGCCCCACCCACCTTCACCTCTCTGGCTGCTAACTTCCTCCCCCTTTGCTACACCCCTTTGCTGAACCAGTCCCTATATCATCACTGTGCCCCGCATGTAGGTTGAACAAATATGAGTATCCAAAATCTAAAATGCTCCAAAATTCAAAACTTTAAGGAGTGACATGATACCACAATGTAAAGTGCTGCACTTGACCTCATGTGACAGGCCACAGTCAAAACACATAAGCAAAAGGGAGAGATGTTGTGTAAAAGTTCTACAGTATGTAAAAGGCATACCTAGAATATAAGTGTTTCATGTTTAGACTTGAGCCTCAATCCCAAGACATCTCATTATGTATAAGCAAATATCCAAAAATTTAAAATAATCTGAAATCCACAACCCTCCTGTCCCAAACATTTCAGAAAAGGGATGCTCAGCCTGGACCATGGCTAGATACCTCCTGTTTCCTTCTCACTCTCCCCCAACCTCCCCACTCCAAGTCTGGTAGACAGATCCCATCAGTAATGAGCAGGTCAGGGGAGCAGCAATCCCTCCCTCTGGAGTAGGATTTGTAAGAGGCCCCAGGCCCAGGAATCAAGACTTGTATCTATTTTCTCAGGAGTGAGAATGTGTTGTGGTTGGGTTCAAGAAGCATGGGCTATGATGTGCTTTCAGATATCTCTGGAGCACCTTTTTTTTAAAATTTTTTTTATTGACAACTTCTATACTTACATACAAAAAAAATGATATTTCCCTCCCCTCCCCCATTCCCCTTCAGAACTCCATTCTCCATCATATCCCCTCCCTCTCTTCATTAGTCTGTCTTTTAATTTGATGTCATCATCTTTTTCTTCTATTATGAGGGTCTTGCGAAGGTATTGGTAGGCATTGCAAAGTCATGGATATCGAGGCCAATTTCTGTCTGGACAGTTATATTGTAAGGAGTTGTACCTTTCCTTTGGCTCTTACGTTCTTTCCGCCCCCTCTTCCGCAATGGACCCTGAGCCTTGGAGGGTGTGACAGAGATGTTTCAGTCTGGAGCACCTTTTTAATCATCTGTGTGGAATTTTCCATAATGAATTTTTACAGAACAAAAATCTATAGAAAAATAAGGAAACACACAAATAAGAAGTTTAGCTCTTGCTCTACCCAGGAGAAAGTCGCTTTCGAGAATGTGACACTCAATGGCTGAGACTCATTTCTGAGCAGATGAATGAGGCACCACACACATTGAACAAATGAATGAGGCACTATACTCATTGAACAAATGAATAAAACACCACACATATTAAACAAATGAATGAGGTACTACTACACATGGCTCTCTTATTGACTTCTGTGTCATCATGTTTTAAACTTCCCTTCATATCAGTCCATTATTTCTGGAACATCAGCTTCAATAGCCTTGAGGTATTCTATTACATGAATATCAAGGTTCTTTCAGACCACTCTCTCTTTCTTTTTGGAATATGGTAGCAGCTTCATATTGGCTGTCAGATCAGAACCTTTAATGCTAGTTTCCAGAACATGCTGAATGTCTCACAAATAATTGGCTTTGAATATGGTGGGTTTTTTTTTTTTTTTTTTTTGCATTCCTCAGGATCAAACTCATTACTGCACTGATTCTAAGCAGGAACTTTTCCAAAAAGTGACATTATTAGCCTTCCAATAATTGGTTTTGAGGCTGGTTGTTCCAGTCACTGGAGTCTGAGGAAGAGAGTTGCTGAGGAAGAAAGCTATAGGAACAAGTTCATGTTTCTCCTCCCCTGGGAATTACCGTTGGGCTGTGATGGTCAGGGTGCCCCTGCACCACTGTAGGCATATATGGAGGAATGAGAGATACAGCCCTGCTCTTAGTCATTTGGTCCTGTGCATATCTGGAAGGCTTTATAACAAGCAACTGACTGACTTCACCACATAAAACCTCAAAAACATGAATATCCTATTGAAGCACATACATCTCTAAGGCATAGCGATGGATCTCTTACCTCTACTGTCCTAAGGGACATCCAGGACACATGTGCCCCTCACCCTTGACCAATTTCCCCAGACACGGCAAATAAGTACTAGTCACAGCTCTCTTTCAGCAAAGCCTGGGAGAATGGACCCAACCAGCAAACTTGCAAGGACTTGTTGTTTCAAGGACTTAGTACAAGGTGCTCTGCACTCTGCAAAGATGCTTGAGGGAGAAGCTGAGCAGGTGGGAGGAATCTGCTGGCAATAAGAGTCAGACAACACTTCATGGACAAGCTCCAGGAATGAGGGCACAACCATAGGTCCCCAGCATGATGGCCCACTGACACCCAAGCAACTAAGTCCGGTAAGCCAATCGTGACATGGGACAGAAGAGCCAGGAAGTACACTGAGCAAACTCTGAGGTAACTTCTGAAACAAAGCCTGGAAAGGGAAACAACAGAGATAAGGGAGCCTAGTGCATTGCAGAAAACGGAGGGGCAGAAAGAATGTAAGGGCCAGAGAATGGGGAGGAGTGCTGTGGAATACTGTCTTCCAGACGTGATATGGCCATTGCATTCATGACCTCACAACTATTGCTACCCGCACAAGACGCGTACGATAGTGGGCAGTCGACATTCTGTCATGGGAACATGAGGCCCCCATCCCTCCCAAGGGATCAGTTAAGGATTGTTGGGGAAGTGGGAAATATTTTCTGCAGTGGTGGAGCCACTGGTAAGTGTCATGCTCTGATAAATAATCCCTCACCCATGCTCATGAGACAACTATAATTAAACTCAGTGGGTCTCACACACATGAGGAAAAAGAAGACATCAAAAGAAAAGAGAGGGCTGGAGAGATGGCTTAGCGGTTAAGACGCCTGCCTCCTAAGCCTAAGAATGCTGGTTCCAATCTCCAGGTCCCACGTTTAGCCAGATGCAGTGACGCAAGGGTGCAATGCAGCACTTGGCCACAAGGGGTGCACGCATCTGGATTTCGTTCACAGCAGCTGAGAGACTGCTGGCGCGCCCATTCTCTATCTATCTCCCTCTCCCTCTCTGTCTGTCTCTCTCTGTGTCTTTCTCCAGAAATAAAATAATAAAATTTTTTTAATTTAAAAAAAAAAAGAAAAGAAAAGTGGTTCAGTAGTAAGACAATAGGAAGGAAGATGAGAGAAGGTAATTGGAAGAGATTATGATTAAAGTATTTATATACATGTACAAAAACTTGTCAATAAAAAACCCGGGCATGGTGGCGCATGCCTTTAATCCCAGCACTTGGGAGGCAGAGGTAAGAGGATCACCATGAGTTCGAGGCCACCCTGAGACTACATAGTGAATTCCAGGTCAGCCTAAGCTAGAGTGAGACCCTACCTCGAAAAAAAAAAAAAAAAAAAAAAAAAACATTTTCACAAAAGAGGACATGAAAGTAGGAGGAAAATTAGGAAGAAGGCATTTAGAGAGAGGGGATAATATTCAGTAATGGGTGAACAGGATCAAAATACATTCTACACATATATGAAATTATCAATACAATGAGGTATTTTTTAAATTAAGAAAGGGGGTTCTGATGGCTAAGTGGTTAAAGGCACTTGCTTGTAAAGCCTGCCAGCCTAAGTTCAATTCCAAAGCCACCCACATAGGCCAGATGCAAAATGTTGCATAAGCATCTGATGTTCATTTGCAGTGGCAAGAGGCAATGCACACACATCCACTCATGCTAATATTTTTTAGTAATTAAGAAAAGGGTCCTAAACTGGGCATGGTGGCACATGCCTTTAATCCCAGCACTTGGGAGGCAGTGTTAGGAGTATCACCATGAGTTTGAGGCCACCCTGAGACTACATAATTAATTTCAGGTCAGCCTGGACCAGAGTGAGACCCTACCTTGAAAAAAAAAAAAAAAAAAGGGGGCCCTAGATGACTCCCTAGTAGTTCTGAGGACCATGTGAGCTAGAATCTGCAAAGCTATTATATCCAGAATTGGCTGTACTCACACCAGACAAGGAATGCAGGAGAACAAGGGAAGAACTATAAGGAAGGTCAAGGGTGCGGAGGAATGGAGGCTGATTTTTCTCTGTGCCTTCTTTGACAACTATCTGCCCAGCCTAAATCTAGAAGCAGTCACAATTTGTTAAATCCTTTACATAGATAAAACTGCATTATTTTAGCCATTTGAAATTCTCTGGTTTACCAAATAGACCACACATGTGTTAGAACTTCTCTGTGGGCAGGACCTGAGTCCTCACACCTCATCCCAATGCCTCAGAAGAGCATCCTCACAGCCAGCCTATATTGGTCGTTGCATGTCCTCATGAGTTGGGAACAAAGCCAGTGAGTGGAAACTTCAGCCCATGGGTGTGTCCACATGGTCCCCACAAAGCTCAGTCCCCAACAGAGGGGCACAGTTCACTAGAGGCACCAGTGTTCCTGATTTTGCTTTAACTGACCAGGCCCTGATTTTTCCTGTGTCCCACAGTTCTTGGCAAGATCAGGAGTGCTGTAGGGAGTGCCCAGCTGCTCATGTCCCAGAAGTTCCAGCAGTTTTATTGGCTCTGCCAGCAGAACATGGTAAGTGGACCTGTTTCCATCCACTGTGTCGTCTGAAGCAGGTCCAGTTCACATCCTCACGGTGTTCTCATTGGCAGAGGTACCTATCCACAGGGAGACATGAGAGAGTCCACACAGAGTGATGCCTAGCCTAGTTCTGAAAACCCAAGCTTACAGCCCTAGATAACCACACTCAGCTCATGGTTTCCATATGCCCAGCCCTAGTCACTCACATCCCACCTCTGGGGTTCCACACATCTGGCCATAGGGATCCACACCCAGGCTCTAGAGACTCACCCCACATGACCTGGTTTAACCCTATAGCTGGGACCAAGGCAGTGAGGTGTGTGAAGTGAGGGTGGAGCTAAGAGCCTGCTGGGAGTCTGGCTGTGCTTCTGCTATTGGACTTTCTCCCAGAAAACTTCAGGTGAGGAGCTGAGAAGAAAATTGCTATGATAACCAAGGTCACATGTAAAGAAAATGATCTGAGGGATGTTGAATAAAGATACTAAACAATACCATGTAAAGGGATCAAGAAGAGATGAAGTTATTTCACCTTTTTAGATTTACGCAATCAGGACAGAAATGAATGTACCCTGAACTAGATTTGTGAATACAGTTGGTATTTATCCTGGGCCTTCCTGGCTAAGAAAAAGAAAACCCATGCACATGTATGTTGGTGTGTACTCATGTTCATGTCCATAATTACATGCTGAATTACAGATATCAATATGCTATATACCCATTTACAAACACATGCACACACAAAAACACTTCCTTGTGTGACTAAGAAAGTGTGCACATAATTCCATGAGAAACAGCTACACTGTATCCATGGTTCTTTACAGGCAATATTACAATCTAGGCAATGATTTTTTTTTTTCCACACCAAACATTTTCAGTGAAGAGGGTAAGCCTCTGGGCCTGTCACGGCAAGGACAGTGAGTGTTCTGCCTGTTTTGTGTTGCTTGTCACCTTATAAAGAGACACTAAACATCCAGGAAGTCCCCATGCATCTGCAAGTGCAGGCACCCTGGAGCCGCAGATCCATGTCTAATTAGAGGTCATTAAGAAGGTTTTCTCTAATGTTTTCCAACTAGTCCATTAAAGTTCATCATGAGGTGGAGAGGTACATGCCACCTATGGCATGAAGCTTCATGGACATTTAAAGGGGAGCAGGAAGGGTTTGCATCCCTGAAAGAAAGGTGAAGCTGGACAAGTGTTTGCCTGCCATGTGGACTCTCAGTGTTGCCACCTTCCCCCAAGTATTATCTTGGCACAGTGTTTAAGGGGACTGGTTGCCCACTACAGAACTCTGTATGCTATGTAGTTGAGGTCAGGTAAGGCCAGTGACTCACAGTTTAGACCATTCTGCACAGGGGCAAAATTCATAAGTCTTTGAAGTGCTCGCTTTGCCTCTACCATCAGTGGCTAATTTGACCCTGAAACGATCCATCCTGATATCTTTGGTTCCATTTGAACATCTGACTTGACTATGTCCTTTTCTTTGGGTTTCTCTTTAGGGTTAGTACCAGTCTGCTCTGAAACCCTTGTTGGAGAAAGATGACAAGAAATACTTGCTGGAAATAGAGCAGATGCTTTTCCCCTCAAGCTGGTGGTTGCTAGGATCACTGCTAAGTGAGGGAGGGAAGTTTTAGACAAGTTTTAAGAATGACTTGAAAATGGCAGACCTTCGCAGTTGTCTTCAAAGGGAACGCATTTGTATGTGCATAATGCGCACTCTAGTGGTGGAACGAAAGAACAGGCTCAAACAGAGCTGAGCGCGGCTCGGGATCCTTCTTTGGGTGAGGAAATAGGACAGAGGAGCTACAGGGAAGACCATCCAATGTCCTTGTCTGGTCTGTGCATGCAGGTGCATGGGTCATGTGTATCTGCACACACGTGTGCATACAACACACAAACACACACATACACACATCACTCATACTATACACACACCAAAAAACAAGATAGAGAGATTGACTTGCCTCCACAGGGAATATACTAAATCTACCTTACTTTGTAAGGCATACTGAACCCTCAGAATGGGAGCTAAGAGTGATCAGAACAAACGCACGGAAATACCCCACAGCAGACATCCGCAGCTCTGTCCCTTCTGAATTAGCCACAGGACCCTACTGCTCCTGTGTGCTACCAAGCATTCAAAGGAAGGAACCCTGAGTCTTGTGAATGTTACACGAGTGCTGTACCATGAGCTGACCTCAGCATTCCCTGGTCCCTAGCATTCTCAACACGAAACAATGAAGGGATGTGTTAAGTCTTGAAACTGCTGGCACATGTGAGCCAGTGTTCTAATGAGCTGGGCTTCTCCTGTTTTGATTCCTTGAAAGGCCCATAGGGGGGAAAAGAACCCCTGTAATCTCCCCCATGTGTCCACAGGACCCCAGCGCCATGCCAAGGCCCACGTCACAAGATCTAGCTGGCTACTGGGACATGTTACAGCTGTCGGTCGAAGATGTCAGCATGAAGTTCGATGAACTGCACCAACTGAAGCTCAACGACTGGAAGATGGTAGAGTCACCTGAAAGGAAGGTAGTGAAGCCGTGTGGCATGGCAGCCCTGCATACCCTAGCCATGGGCCAGTCCACAGTTAGCAATTCAGGATCAGATTTTATCTCTGTGTGTATCTGTGTTGCACACACCTGTGCAAATGGGCAAGATTGGAGTCCTGTGCTTGTGAATAGCAGTGGTGTTTCTTCCTATCTCTGGCACACAGACAACCCAGAGATGCCAGAGAGGATCACTACATCTGTAGTCTCACCCAGGGCTAAATCCTGTGGATGTTTGCGTTCAGCTTTTGTTTGGATTGTACTAAGATGCTCTCCCACAGAGAAGGGTTTAGGCTGGCTACCATGACAGGCTTCTATTCAAATATGCCTAGCAGGTACATACTGGGAGTTAGAGACAAGACAGCATTTCAACTTTAGTGAGCAGTCTAAGGATGTGATCTTCCTGCATCTTCAGCCTCAGCCCTTAAGCAGACTGAAAATTTGCATTAAATCAGAACCTGGCTGTCCAGGTTCTGTACGTCATGGTGGCATCATCTCAGGAGCCAACAATCTGAGTTAGTAATCCATACACTGACTTTAAACACCCCCTAGAGATGTAATCATAGTCTGATTTTTCCAGGCAAATATTATCGATTAAAGTTATAGTTGTGTGTGGTGGAGCATTCCTATGATCCTAGAACTTAGGAAGCTTAGGCAGGAGGATTGTGAGCCTGAGGCCAGCATAGACGACATAGTGTGACTCTGTCTGTTGTAGTTGCCTTCTCATGGCTGGGACAAAACAGCTGACCAAAAGCAACATATGGAAGGAAAGGGTTTATTTCCATTTACAGTCTCAAGGGAAAGTTTCATCATGCCATGGCAGAGCATAGGCTGGGCATCACAGCTTGCCACAGAAGGAGGGAAGTCGCAGCGAAAGTGAGCTGGCTCTGGCAAGGGAGTTTTGCACTATGACACCCTCAGGCCTGTCACCAGCAGCAGACCTCCTCCCACAAAGCTCCACCCCCAAAACTGCCACCACCCGGCGATTGCGGATGAGGTTTAATCACAAAGACATGAGGCTATGGGGGACGTTTCACATTCAAAGCACCACAATATCTTCAAAATAAAATAAACTTAAGAGAAATGGATACTTTGGAGAGGTGGTGTTAATATACGAGTGAGGATCAATAGAACACTGTCATCATCAATATTTACCAAAAAGTCACCACTGGTGTCCAGTGCATGGGCCAGTGGCCAGCAGCACAGATGCCCCTGAGAACAGTGAACAAACTCCTCATACCAGATACCAGGAGGGGTGTAGAAAAGCACAAGAGAGCACACACGGGAGAAAGAAGCGAGCCCACATCACCTAGGACTTGGCTTTGATGTGAAGGAGGATGGTGTCATTGTAAGGAAAACAAAAATCAGAATTCCCTAAATGAGCCCAGATGCCAAGCCAGCAGCCAACCTTCTGTTTGCATTTCAGTATAACCAAAACCAAGCACAAGCCCTTCTTTCCAGTCTACACATTAAAAAAAAAAAAAAAAAAACTCAAGTAAAAAAAATGTGCTTTGCTGGAGACACCACACACCCTAGTGCAGACAGGGAGACCTACCTCTACTGAGAGCTTCTAGAATCCGGGTTCCAAGTTCTGTGCGCCCCCTGTCTCCCCTCTTCTGCCACAGCCTGATTAAGTCTCTTGCTAATATAAGCCAATATCAGCTTGCTAATATCTGCATTTATCACAGCTGCATATTTCAGATGCTGCTGGGAGAGGAAGGAAGATACTTGGAAATATATATAGTCAGTGCAGGGACTGCAAGTTTAAATAGTGAAAGCAGGAAGTCAGGCTGTCAAGGGCAGTTTATAGCTCCTAGGCTTTGTAAACTAGGCCAGAGGAACAAGTTCAGATACCAAGATAGCTTCTCACCAGCTATTACTAGTGTTGGGAGCCACTGTGGCCACTGGGCTCAAACCACTTCCATTCTCCCCATGACCAGGTACTGCCTAAGGGAGAAGACACGGGTGAGGTCTGTGTGTTCCCCAATAGCTGGCTTTCTGCTGAGGAAGTAAGAGCTCTCCAGATTTCAGGGGTAGGTCCAACTTCATGTTTCAGGAACACCTCAAGCATAGCAGGCAAACCCTTCATCAAACAGTTTTTTCAAGCCTTCTGTATCATATCTGTTGCAAAGTGGTGAGATCTGTCTTTCTGGAAAGGGCAAATATGTATTTACATGTGACTTACTTAAGATTGTGTTAAGGACCAGAAATACCATATGCACATACTATTAATGTCAATGTGGTTTTAGGCCAACGGTGTGGCTTATCATACAGACAGTATGTGCCAGCTTCCATGCTCCTTCAGGTACTTGCCAGCACGCAGATAGAACATGTGTCTTGGAGAGTATAGTAAGTAATAAGGGTGAGACCCCCCCAAAAAAAAAACAGCGTCACACTAAGACAGAGACTAGGGGAATGTCAAGGTGCAGAATTCGTTCCCTTGCGTGTAAGCACTGTCCCAAACTCCTGGGTCTCATTTGAAGAAGTAGTGGTTCAGAAAGTCCCATTCTGTGCAAGAGATAAAGCTACCGCTATGACATCAGTGACGGCAGCAGCTGACAGAAGGGGTGTGCACAGGCCAGGGCTTGAGGACTGAACATGTAGGTGCTCCCTTCTGACCTTTCCACCACCACCACCACCTTCTCACCTTCATTTTATCTCCCATCTGGCCTCCCCATCCCCACCCGGCATGCCCCCTATCTCTACCCTCCCCCACCCACTACCTGCACCTTCCTCCTGACTTCCCCTTGACAACTCTGTGACCTGTCCTGATCTTCCTCTGGCTTGTGATATTTTTTCAGGAAGAGAGGAAGGTCCCCCCTCCGATACCAAAGAAGCCCCCCAAAGGGAAATTCCCCATCACAAGGGAAAAATCCCTGGACCTGCCTGACCGACAGCGCCAAGAAGCCAGGCGCAGGCTCCTGGCTGCCAAACGAGCCGCCTCCTTCCGCCAGAACTCTGCCACGGAGCGGGCGGACAGCATCGAGATCTACATCCCCGAGGCACAGACGCGGCTCTGAGCGCAGGAGGCCTTGCGCGCCTGGTTTTGTTCCTTTTCACAAAATGCTTGTACAGTTTATTGCCTACCTGGTAGCTTCTGTCTCGCCCCTCCACCAGAATTGCCCTGCTGTGTGTTCTCTGCACCAAGGACAGCGGATGCTCTGATGCCTCCACTGGCCGAGCTCATGGCAAGAAGGACTCTTCGCGGATGCGGATGTAGGCTCTGATGGACCGGTGTGGTGAGCGGTGACTTGCCTCCTCGTTCTCAGAGGACCACTGAGCCGCCTCCTGAGATGGAACCCAGCTTACACTTTGTTATTTATATTTTTATAAATTGTGTGATAACTAGAGGTCAGTATACAAATGACTACAAATGGGTGCATCTCACCACTCTCTCGAGAGGCATCAGACACCCCAAGTGGAAGGTGCTACAACTCGAAGGGCAGCAAAGACAGGCAGACCCATTCCCCTAGCCTTCGGTTACTAATCCCCAGCCCAGCTGCCCACCACCCCTGTTGTCCTTGCCCTCCCTGTCACCATGGAAAACATTAGATTCCTGCGTTGAGCTCATGGTGATGGAAGGGGAAGGTCTCTCTATACTCCCCACTATGTCATTGTTTTCCAAAAAAAAAAAAAAAGAAGAGGAGATGCAAGGCTGAACTCTACCCCCCCACACACACACACACACACAAATCCAGCATAGCATCTTCTCATTCAAAAGTAAGCTAAGTGTCCCCACAAGGGAAAGAGATGGACGGGAGCCTCAAAAGGCTGAGAATCTAAAGAGAAAATTGTTATGAAGTAATCATTGTATTTTTATCCCTTTGTGACTTAAAACATTACACATAACATTTTCTTTAAATTTCATTGCTTAAGATATATGTTTTTTTATGTGTTATATACATTCTCAAACTGCTATCAGTTGACTTGCCAGGGTATCCTTAAAAAAAAGTTTGCTTGTTTAAAAATGATAGTTGTGATGCTATAAAAAGTATAAGAACTATGAATGTGAGTGGTAAGTATATCTCAGTTAAAATGGTAAAGAAGAAAAAGTAGTTTGCACTTGTATTTTTCCAGAATTCTCTTGTCCTATGCAGTATTGCTGAAGTTAAGACTGTAGTTCTTGCCTGTGTTAGACATAAAAGGGGGAAAAAGGTCACACACGGTGATTTCCAGCTGTGGGATTTATGAAAAGTAATTAGTGTTCATGACTCTGAAGGGCACAGAGAAAGGAAAGATCAGTTCCGATTAAGAGGCTTTGGTGTAAATTACATTTACACGCAGTGATCACTGTTCCAAACTGACTTCTGTGTGGCTGCCCAGACACCCACATAGAGCTGTCAGGTTGTCCATGGGTCCTGACCTCAGAGTTCTGTATTCCTCAAGTACAGGCAGAGTTCTGCCCCATGCCGGGTCTTCCTTCTTGCTGCTTCAAGGAGCACCGTGTGCTTAGCCATAGGCAGAAAGCTTCCTACAGCCCTGTAGCACTTTGTCTTCTCCCTGTGATTCGCACTTTAAACTGTCCCTGGCCCTCTGCAGCCTGATGGTGTCTCTACATGGGTGCCCCAGGAAGGTCAGCCATGCAGCTGGGGCGTTGTTAGGACTACAGTGGCCTTTTCCTCACGGTCCACACATTCCACTACGCATGGGGGGCGCGGGGCACGGTTGATACCACAGCATGTCAAGCTTCAAAGTTTTACTTTTTTAAAGCCGAGTAGTTAAGAATTCCCTGTAAGAACAAAACCCTGTAAATTGAGCCTCATATATGGTATATATTTTACCAAACAGCCTTAAAATATATTTGGAAGCAAAAATCATACGAATGTATATCCTTGAAAAATGCAAAAAAAAAAATCCCCGAAATATTCTTCTATAACTGAACCCTATTTCCCCAGAGTGTTCAAAGCATTTTTCTACCTAAATAAATATGTAAAGCCTGACTAGTGTACAATAATGATGCTTCCTCCTGTATTCCACTGTGTTAAAAAGCAAGTGTATTTGTAAGCATTTGAGACTTTGATGTATCATTTAAGAGGAATGAGTATTTAAAAGTAACCACAGACAAACAGAATTGGCATACACCCCTAGATAAAGGAAACAGAGAATGCATATGTCCCCGCAGCCTGCTCACACACAGACATCTTCTGGCAGCAGATGCATTGTATTTCATTTCCTCAAACTTACACAAAATACATGGAGCAAATTGTAATATTAGACAATCATTATTTGTCTTAGATTCCCGATTCTATGAACCCAACTTGAACAAAGTATTAGCTGGATTTGGGTAAATTGTTTATATTTTGTGTACTTGTTTTTCATCTGACGGTCCTCAAAAAATCTTGGCATAAACCATCCCTAACTGAGCAAACTAGCTTGTCCTGAGTTGCACAGTGGCCCTGATCTAAAGTGAAGAATGTACCCCGCTGTCTGGTTCCAAAGATTAGTTAATGGCAGACCAAACTCCTGCTGCTGAGTCTGATGGAGTGTTACCTGTTTTGTGTTCCCTCATAAGTGCAATACCTTCAGTTCTGCAGGTGGCATCCTGTTGAGGAATGAGAAGCCATGTTTACACATCATCCATGCAAAGAAAAACGACATTGCTCATGGCATGTGTGTCACTCCCTGAAGCCTGTTCAGTTGCTTTCAGAAGGTTCATGGTGTGGAACTCTATTGTGGTTCTCTCATCGCATCTAGAGTACAATTTTAATGAAAGACAGGAGATCTTAGAGTGTGGATGAAAATAAGTGTGCAGTGCTCAGAGAACATTGTTGTGAAAGTCAGTAGTCTGTGTAACTGCACACCTGTGCTCCTAGAGATGCTGCCAGCAACCGGAGAGACAGGAACTGCCGCCATTCGCAATTCCTCCCTCACACCATCAAGCTGGTGTGGACATTGTTGTGCTGAGCTTTGGTTGATGCCCGAAACAGAAAGAAAGCCAACGCACAAGACTAAGAAGGGAGAGGTAGCTGGTGAACGAGAGAATATTTTCAGAGTAACTCCCTCAGCAGCACCTCATGTTGCTGTAGTGTCTGATGGGAAGCCAGTTGTGACTAGAATGATTGCCACCATATTTATTTTATCATCGTCCCAGAATGGTATAGAGAGTATGCAACTATTGTATACCAAAAAACTACACTTTTGTTTAAAAGGACATATGTACACTCCTGAAGGCTTTGAGCATTTAATGGAAAGTATATTGTAAGAAAAAAATACAGATTACAACTAAGGTTGCCTCTTTAAAAAATACACACAATCAGTAACCTGTAAAATAGAGAGAATGTCTCCCAACTGGCTCTTGTGGAAGTAGTCAAATAAGATGACCCTGGAGCCCACCAATGCATGGTTTTGGTTGTCTCTCAGGTGCCACTGTTTGCCCTGCCTTCATTTTTGCCTTTTATTAGCATATTGAGCAAGCACTGTCGCCACCACTTTAGTTAAGCCTGTGCCTCTCTACGTTCGCTCCAGCTTGCTGCTCCTCCAGATCCTGCTACACACCCTACCCTGAGAGGTAATTCTCTGGAAAGTACCATGACATTGTGGACACGTGGTCCAAGTGCCTGTGACAGTAACAGAACTCGTGGCCTTAGGAACAGCTGTCCAGATTTGCCAAGCTATTTATTTATTCATTCATTCATTCATTTATTTATTGAAACAAGTTCTCACTATGTAGTACAGGCTGGCTTTGAATTTGCAATCCTCCTGCCTCAGCTTTCTGAGTGCTGGAATGACAAGCATGTGCCATCACACTTAGCTTTTGGGACAAACATTATGGCAAGTGGCTGAAAATTAGGATAGAGGTCTTCTGTCCCGCTCCACGGATCTTTTGCAAATTAGTAGTAGTGCAATCAGATTCCAGCCAGAACTTCTGTGGACTGGAGAATCCAGGAGCAGTAGCCCTTTCAGCAGGACACAGGCCAGGATCCAGTGCTTTCTACCATCTGTGTCTGTCAGCCTTGCTCAGAGTCCTGGCATGAGCCTCTGAATATCCAAAGGTACCAAAGCTACTGAGTCAGATGGGCTCAGTCTGGCAGGCCAGCAGGAATGTAACATTGGTGACAGAGGAATCCCCCTGAACCTTGGAGGGTCAGGAGGAGTCACTTGAGAACATGTCCCTAGCACAGATGAAACTCACTGTCAGTTGTGAGAGGGCACCTACACATTGCACTTGTCCGCAGTCCTGAAACACGGTGCACAGACACACCTCCTCCAACTTCTAGGAATGCTGACGCTTTATGTGCATTCTTCTTGGCCATGGTCTTCTCCAACCTTGGTCTTTTCACTTTTCTTGCCACAAATTTAACATATTGCTACTTTCTTAGTTAGTCTGTCCGTTTTGTATGATTTTTAAATGATCCTCCTTGGAAGTTCTGAGGGTTTGACTTTTAATTCCTTTCTACTCATCTGTTTATACTTATTGTAGGTTTGGGTCAAATAGGAAGTTCAAAACTTGAAATAGAAAAACCACAAGCTTAAGAGGTCAAGAATGTGATAATTTCTAATTAGCAATATCTGACTCTGCTCCATCTCATCCTATTACACCACATGTCACAAACACACCGTGTCAACCCCAAGACTGTCCCTGTGCCCTCATGGCAAGAGGTTCGTGGGCCACCTGAAGTGAGTGGGGAGGTGTGGCAAACTTGGGGAGTGAGCATAGCACTCTGGGAAAGGCCCCATTTGTTTCATGCTATGTACCCTCAGCACAGGGCATTGGGGATGGGAATGAGACTGTACCAGGAACCTCTAGGCTCTTGGTCAAGCCTTACTCATGCATGAACAGCAACCACATTGGCAATGTGGCTTTAGTGTTCTTGCCCTGCCAGCCCCCTACACACAGGTAGACATAGGCTCCTGCATCTTTGAGCTCAGGGATATATGGTGACAGTGTGCCACTGAGGATTATATGCCCTTACCCTCCCCTGAGTTCCATGGCCCTGCTCTGTGCAGGATGCCAGCAGAGCCAGGCAAGGCATGGGCATCTTTAACACTGTCAGGTCTACCAGAGGGAAAGACAGAGAGATTTGCTTTGGTGTCTTGTCCTGGCTGGGCAGGAGGTTGACACGAGTGTGCAATGGGTGTGGGAATGGAGAATGGTAGCCAGAGGCATCCTTCTTTCTTATTGACTTAGACTTCAATGGGTAGCAGTTTCAAGAACAGTAACCAACACCAACAGCAATCAGATGATGTTTCACCGTCATATAAGCTCAGCTGCCTCGGAGACAAAATGAGCAAAAGTGTTAACTAAACATTAAAGTGATAAAAGAACAATCAAGGATGCGTGTGTGGGGAGCACCAGAATTAAATCAGACATGTGGCCGGAGTCACTGCAGGTGTGGGGTCTCAACCGAGTCCCAGCGTCCATTGTCATCCTCCTGCAGTCTGCACATGAGAACAACTGCAGGCGTTCTGAGCAAGAGCCTTTCCATTCTCCCCACACTGAACAAGGCCATAGTTTTGTGAGTTGCCATCCTAACTCTGGCATTTTTATCCACTGTTAAAAGAAGTTATTTCAAGTTTCAGTCTAAACACTTGACAGATGACTTCTTCGTTGAGGAAATGTTAGTTGCCTACTATAAAACTACTACTTTTTAAAAGTTTTTTATTTACACACACACACACACACACACACACACACACACACCAAGGTAACAGAGGTTTACCTCCCCACTTTCTTAGATTTTAGGAGAATCTTCATCACTGGTGCTTATTCTGAACCTGAAAACTCGAGCTCTAAGCCTTTGTGTGCACAATGCAGAAGTAGTCATGAGAGACAGATATGCTAAGATTTGTGTACATGTTGATCTTAAAGCAGCCCGTGGTCTCCACAGGAGGCTGCTTTGGTGCATGTCTGCAAATGTGAGGAAGGAAGCCAAAGTTGGTGTGGAACCTTACAGAAGCCCCTCGCCCATTTGATTTCCCCCTAACTTAACCATGGCCTAGCCCTAGCCATCTAGATAGTTTGGTCCCTCACTCTCAAAGGGCTCCGCATGAATGTCTCCCTTACTCTACTTTCAAATCAATTGGTTTGCTGCTGCATCCAGGAAGGTTTCCCTTAACAAGCAGAGAGAACTGAGCTACTTGTGATCTTGTTTCCAAACCATAAGCCACTTCCCTCTGTCCAGGTTCTCCTCCACAGAGACATCGCCCTCCACCTACCCTACCCCCATACTACGTGCCAAAATACCCAGGTGTGGCCTAAGGACTAAGTTCATTGCCTCCTACAGGAATTCAAGGAATGCTAGAGCAGGAGACTAGCGTTTAGTTAAAGTTTAAAAGTATATAAATATATATAAATAAATATACATATGAAATCATATCATTGAAGATGGACAGAGTGCCAAATATCCAACACCTGTACAGAACTGAACTATTTTATGTAATTCTCTTTCTCATGCTTTTATGGTTCTTTTGATAAATTCAATTTACTAGCATGCAGGACCCTAAGCTGAATGTACAGTATGCTCCTCACACAACTGTTTCTTGCTTCTTGTTAATAACTTCTTGTCAGAATGTTGGTCATTATTTGAAGGCATTTTTAACCGGTTGCTTTTTTTGGAGTTTCCTTTCTTCCATGACTTTTTTTTCACTCTTAGAAGACTATAAGAAAAATATGCTCATCATTTTTCCCAAGCTGTTCAGTGACAATGCCTCTTCCATTTGATTTCTGTACTACTGGTGTTCACCTCCTGTAAATAGTTCTACAATTAAATTTTTTGAGAAAAGTAATGTTTATTTTTATTGGAGTGCATTATTTCTGTTAAACTCATCAAAATGTAGAACAAAGACTTTTATTCAAGACAAAAAGTAAACTCTTTCTCCATTATAGATTTCATTGTTAAAATATCCTTGATTTCTTCATGAAGGAGAAATGACATCCCTTAAGACTATATTTAATATGTACACAAAAACGGCATAGATTAACATGAGCTTAAGGCTATTGCTGAAGTAGTTAATTAATGGGGTGGGCTTTGAACTCTAGTGAAAACAGACACAGGTCAGATGGCCACATGGTTATGTACACACTGTCTGAACTAGGTGCTGGTGGTATAATGTCCAGGCCTTGCTGAAGAGTGACAGAAGAGCTCCTGCTATACCCAGACTGGAGTTCCCCAGCAAAGACCTAAGTCCTGGACTGGGAGATGGTTTTGAATTTGTTTCTCCTGACAATCACTGGCTCAGTCCTTTCTAGCTGTTTAGTCCTTGTGTGGCCCCTCTCTCTCTCAATCAACTACAGCAGTTGCCACCTGGTCTCTCCACTCCATGAAGTCTCTCTGTTTTCTGGTGGTCTTCTCTGCCCAGTCTTCATCTTGTGGGATGTCACTGAAAGTGAGTATGTCCTTGAGCATAGCTCGACAGCGACTGAGGCAGTCATGGCCCATCACTAGAGGAAGGCCACACACACTCCAAAGTCCTCCCCTGTGCACTTCCTACTGCTGCCCTTACCTACCCACTCTGCTGCCAGCTGGTTTGAAAGTGAGATGATGGTGGAGGCAAACTGAAGAAACAGCAGTTATTG
Source organism: Orientallactaga sibirica (assembly GCA_036365145.1). Taxonomy (NCBI): domain Eukaryota; kingdom Metazoa; phylum Chordata; class Mammalia; order Rodentia; family Dipodidae; genus Orientallactaga; species Orientallactaga sibirica. The sequence goes on from JAEOAD010000039.1 coordinate 15,568,731, forward strand.
GAGGATGTGGGGACATTACCTAATCCTCTAGTGAAACTTGTACTGTTGGCTGGGAATGTCCACTGAGAATTGGTTGAAGTACGTGACTTCTAAGACTTACAGAGGAATTAATCCATTACACATCCTTTATGTTTATCTCACTCAGTTACAATAATGAAGTATGAAAGCTTTCAATTAAGAAAGTGAGTTGGGGGCTGGAGAGATAGCTTAGCAGTTAAGGCACTGGCCTGCAAAGCCTAAGAATGCCCGTTCAATCCTCCAGGTCCCACATTTAGCGAGACACAAAAGTGTCGCAAGTGCACAATGTCACACATGCACACAAGGGGGCGCACATGTCTGGAGTTCATTCACAGTGGCTGAGAAGCCACTAGCATGCCCATTCTCTCTCTCTCTCTCTCTCTCTCTCTCTCAAATCAAAAAATAATAATAATAATAATAATAACAAAAAATTAACATTTTTTAATTTTTTTTTAAATTGGGTTGGGGGCTGGGGAGATAGCTCAGTTGGTACAGTGTTTGCCTTGCAAACATGGAGCTTTGAATTCAATCCCCAGAACCCATGTGAGAAAAAAAAAAAAAAAAGCTGCTCATGGTGGCATGTGTTCATAATCCTAGCACTGGGGAGGCAGTGACAAGAGGTTCCCTGCTAGCCAGCTGTTGGCTTAATTGGTAAGCCTCAGGCCGATGACAGACCCTGTCTCAGAAAAGGTAGACGATGGGTTGGGGAGATAGCTCAGCAGGTAAGAGTGCTTGCTACGTAAGCTTGAGGAGCTGAGTTTGATTTCAAGCACTCAAATTAAAAAGCTGGGCATAGTCATGTGTACCTCTAACCTCAACACTGAGTGGATCAGAAACAGAGGGATCACTAGGACTCTCTGGTTAGACAGTCTAACTGAAAAAGACAGAGCTCCACGTTCAGTTAGAGATTCTGTCTCAGGAAAATAAGCAAAAATGATAGAAGAAACCTGATGCCTTCCTTAGGCCTCCACATGAGTGGGACTCATGTATATACACCCCCACACACACACAAATGTGTATGGTGCATGCACTCGTACATACATGCATTAAAAAGAAAAATCAGAAATTAAGTTGAGAAACTGTGTGTAGTAGTGCACACCTATAATCTAAGCACTCGGGAGACAGGAGGATCAAGAGATTAAATTCATCTTCAGCTACACAGCAAGTTTGATGCCAGCCTGAGTTACATGAGACCCTATCTCAAAAAGAAAATAAAAAGAATGAAAAAAAAAGAAGTGTATTGTTTAACTGAGAACACATATCTAACAAGTTAAACACACAATAGCTCTCTTATATGGCATTCCTTAATATAACACACATTTGGGACTGGAGAGATGGCATAGTGATTAAGGCGCTTGCCTCCGAAGCCTAAGAACCCATGTTCAACTCTCCAGATCCCATGTAAGCCAGACACATAAAGGTGAGGCAAGCACAAGGACACACATGCCCACTAGGTGGCACAAGCATCTGGAGTTCAATTGCAATGGCTGAGCCCTAGCGTGCCAATTCTCTCTCTGTGTGTCTTGCTCTCTCTAAATATATATATATATATATATATATATATATATATATATATATATATATATGGCACACATTTAACTAATACATGAAAAATGTGTTTTCCCTTTCATTTCCCATAATCCTTCAATAAAGATTTCAATTTCCACGTCATTTCATTTGCACCTGTGTCCTTCAGTCTATAGGTGGCTTAACAACACTTTCCAAAAGGCAGTCCAATTGCAAAGAAAGCAATGTGTTGCTCATTCCAAGTCTTCACAAAGTAACTTTGGATTTATAGTAGTCTCTGAAAACCACCAAACAGGCCTGTGAGAGCTCCCAGGCTCTCCTCAGTGTGTCACAGCAAGAAGAAAGCTGCACCCGCTGAAAACAACAAGGCTCCAAGGGCTTGGGAGAACCGAAGTTAGAGGACAAAGTGCTGTCCCCAAACTGGAAGATGAACAAGTGACTGCAGAAACTGCAGCGTAGGGGAGGAAGCGCCCAGGAGCAGAGAGCCCAATGGGAGCCAGTGCCAGGTAGGATGAACACGAAAATGCAGAGTGGACAACGTGAGGGGTGAAATCCCCAGAGGACCCCATCCCAGAGGGTCCCTACACTTCTGAGAGTGCCCTCAAGGCTCAGCAGGTTCTCAGATATGAGACCAAGCACGCCTCCCCTAGGGGTGGCCATTGCTGTTGTTAGATACACATGACCTTCTGTTCATCTGAAGGAAAAGTGTCTTATCAGAGCTTGACAGGCTTGAGGTTTCCTCAAGGAAACACAGCTGAGGAAGGACTACCCAGCCGCTGTGACCTTCTTGTCTCATAGGGGAAGTGTGGGGAGGAGCATGAAGGCCACAGAGCACAGGGCCCCTAGAGGGCTCAGAGATCATTGCAAAAGTACAAAAAAATTGCTTTCCTCCACATCTTCCCACCACTCCCCTAGTGCATCTGTATGATAGCGGCAGAAACTGAAAGCACTAACCATCTTCATCCTTATGGAAGAAGTCAGAGGAAAGCCCAGAAGATGCCACAGCAGCTGCCGCCTCTGTCTTCTCAGCTAGAGCAGCTCCAGCTGAAGAACATAGGTCAGCTTGCCTCAGGTCCTTCATGCCTGGCATCATGGCCAGTTTACAACAAGAAATGACAAGACACACTAAAAGACAGAAGCTCAGCTTAAAGAGACACAGTAAACAATGGAACTGGACCTAGAGATTCAGAGATGTTGAAACCATCATGCCAGGAATTTAAGGTGACTGCAGTGAATATACTGGAGATCCAATGCAAAAAAAAGTGTTCAGGACTGCTAAAAAAATAAAAAGAAAAAGAAATAAAGAAATAAAGTGAAAGCTGGTGAGATGGTTCAGTGAATAAAGTGCCTGGTGCACAAGCATGAGTACCTGAGTTTGGGTCCCCAGTATTCACACAAAAGCCAACACTATGGCAGACATCTGTAATTTCTGTGTGCCTACTGGGAGAAGAGAGATGGAGACAGGACAATTCCTGGAAATGTACAGGCAATCTGGCTGGTGCACACAGCAATGAACAACTTGAGAGGCTCTGTCTCAAACAAAGTGAAATGTGAAAACCAACACCTGACATTATCTTCTGACCGCTATACATGTGCTCTAACATTCACACATCCACACACACGAAAGAGAGGAGAGAGGAAGAAAGGAAGGAAGGGAAGGGAAGGGAAGGGAAGGGAAGGGAAGGGAAGGGAAGGGAAGGGAAGGGAAGGGAAGGGAAGGGAAAGATAGAAGGAACAAGAAAAGAAAGAGAGCTCAGAGCCATACAAAGACACAGAAGAAACATAAGCATCTCTCTGTCACTAACTGGAACGCTGCACACTGCGATTCCAACCACATGACATTCTGAGAAAGGCAACACCATGGAGGCAGTGAGGAAATCAGGGATTGCAGGGGCTGGAGAGATGGCTTAGCGATTAAGTGATTGCCTGTGAAGCCTAAGGACCCTGGTTCAGCGCTCAATGCCCCAGTACCCATGTAAGCCAGATGCACAAGGTGGTGCATGCATCTCATTCTCTCTCTCTCTCTCTCTCTCTCTGTTGCTAATAAATAAATAATAAACAAAAATTTAAAAAAAGAAGAAATTAGGGATTGCTAGCGTTCTGGCCAGGAGAGACCAATAAGCAGGGAACTCACAGAAGGGTGAAGATGCTCTGCATGAAGTTACAACGGTGAAGCCATGGTCATCGGCATTCATCAAAACCCATAAAATGTACATCACAAAAAGTGATGATCCAAACTGTGTAGACTTTGGTCAGTGATAATGTGTCCATATCAACTTGTCAATTGTTAGTGTTCCACACCAACACAGGGCGTTACTAACAGGGGAAGGTTGATGAGCGAGAGGGACCTTGAGAACCCTCTGCCCTTTCTGCCCAGTATTTTGTAGACTTAGTTAAACTACTCGAGCAAAAGATAATCTATTACTTTTTTTTCTGAAGACACATCTCACATAGTCCAGACCAGCCTCAAACTTTCTGTGTAACTGAGGAATAACCTTGAACATTTGATCCTTCTGCCTCCACCTCCCGAGTACTTGGATTGCAGGTGTGAGTTATCATACCTGGCAATAATCCATTACTTAAAAGAAGCAACAAGGCATATGCAACAAAGTGAAGTTTTCCTCAATCTTTTTCATTATTTGACATTTTAAATGAGTACGTTTTAAACAAACAACTCTGAGAGGATCTCTGCCCTTTTTTCTCTTGCGAGTTCTCAAGTTAACATCACTTAATACGCACTGAGGATCGTTATTTGCTTCTTAATTAAGGTGAAGAGCACTTCACCACTGTGCTTCAGGAGAGGAAAGGATCTTGGAGCACACTCACTGCCTTGAGCTTTGCAGCCCAGCCACAGGGCCACAGCATAGACTTTTGCTAGGATAATTGGAGTCCACCCAGGGCATATAAAACTCCATTTCCAAATGACCTCCTGACATCACTATGGTCTTAACAATTTAGGCTGTGAAAAATTCAATTTTATGCCACCACCTTTAGCATGGATAAGATTCAGGGAACATGCAGACCATGTTCCTTTGCATGGACCCCACATCATGGGTCTCTTCATGCCAGCCTTCCTCTGGCTGGGTATTGTCCTCAGTTTCCCTGGCCTGAAGTAGCTGCTACAATACTCCCAGCTTCCTCCTCCAGGGCATATGCAGATCCCAGGTCCAGCCCCTGTCACCAGCCCCCACTTTCCTTCTTTCCACATTAGTGTGTTGTGAGGAGAAAGCATGGCAAACCTTTAGGGACTGAGACTCTTCCCCAGGGGGAAGGGACACCTGTGGGAGGGTCAACTGGCATCGCCTCCCCTCACCTATCTTCCTGATCACACTCACTCCTATCTATCCTGTCTTCTGTTCTATGCATGTTCACAAAACATGGTTTTGCTGATGACACTAGGTTTATCCTGTCATTTCTTCCTTTGCATTTCAGTGGCCCCTCCTCCAGTTTGGTTCAGTTCACGGATCTGAGCATGCCTCCCTCTCCTCCTTCACCTATATCCCCTGTGACAAGTCTCTGAAGTACTGTGCCATTCAGGCTCTGCCCAGAATCATCATTGAAATAATATAGTTTAAAAAACAAATTATGAGTCTGGGCATGTTGGTGTATATCTTTAATCCCAGCACTCTCAGGATGGTGAGGTAGGAGAATCACTGTGAGTTCAAGGCCAGCCTAGAGCTACAGAGTGAGTTCCAGGTGAGCCGGGGCTACAGTGAGACTCTGCCTCAAATAAAACACAACAAATAAAACAACAACAATAAAAGTGGGGGACTAGGGAGATTGGTCGGGGGTAAAATGCTTGTGTATTAGCATGAGAACTCGAGTTTGATCTGTGTAAAATCTTAAAGTGAAGTGGGGAGACAGGAGAATCCATGGGCTTCAGTGGCTAGTTAGTCTAGCTGAATCAGTAAGCTGTCTCACAACAAAAATAATAAGTTGGAGAGTGCTTGAGGAAGACGTGTGATGTCAACCTCTGACCTCCACACACATGCACTCACATGTGCACAAGCACCTGCACACACAAGTGTACCCACACACATAAGCATGCATACATATACACACATAAATAAATAAATAATCATGATCCTGCATACACACTCACAATTGGGGCTAATTTATGCCAAAGGAGCTAGTGTGTAAAGGTGTTAACTATCTTTTTTCTTTATTATAATCCAGAGCGTCAGCTGCTACGGTTGCAGTGATGCCATGTGCACCTGCAGATGAAGAAGGGTGTCATGGCTGCCCAAGAAACAGTCCTGCCTTGTGCTTACAAATGACATTTAGCTTGGGATTCTGTAAAATAAAGTGTTTCAAAGATGTAGCTATAGTAAAAGGTTGTTTGAACTGTGAGAGGTGAGTTTTAAGTTTATGTCTGTATTGGGGTTTTATAATTTTTCCTTGAGGTGTTATTTTAGAATATATAAGTTTTTTTAAATAATGTAATTAGATAGGATATTCCGAAGATATCAAAATTCTAGAGGTTGGGGGCATGAAGAAATGGCTCAGTGGGTAAGAGTGCTTGCCATGCAAGCATGGGGAGAGGGGGAGCTGAGGAGGACTGATTCTCCCTGAGTTTTATTCCCCAATACCCACATAACCAGCTAAGCACAGTCACACATACTTGTAACCACAGCACTGTGGGGATTAGAGACCCGAGACTTTCTGGGGTTCACTGTCATTGAGAGACTCGATTTTCAAGTATGCATACACTACACACATACACACACCACATGCTACTACACATGCATGCCCAAAAAAAATAGGTCTAGAGGTTTTTAAATCCCCAATCCATGTTATCAACTGCCCTGTGAAATATCCTCAGGTCATCTCTATTTGAGTCATGACCAATGGAAGCACACAGAGATGAGAGAGGGAATTGGCTTTGGTGCTTAATTCACTGCACAAATTCAATTCTAAGCACAAGTCTGCTCTCATCATCATAAACCACGAGAAGCTGTACAAAGATTCCTCAACTGATTAGGTAATTCACACCAGCAAGTCTATTCACAGATGTGCATGTAAGAGCTGTGAGTGGCTAACAGACTCAGCAGACTTCAGAAACAATTTCATTGTAGAGTTGAAAATATTTTATCGTAATTGCCAAAACGTGTTTTTGGCTTGAGGTCAATGAAATTAATTAGACCAAGCAGATTCCATGTCTCTTCAAAAGTTTTGCAGGGTTTAATACTTCTCACAAGAGGGCGCTGTGCTGACATTTGAAACAGCAGGTTTTCTTCAGGTAGTGATTTGTAAAGTCAACTGCTATAAAAAACACTAGCTTGTAGATTAATCTCCCTGTAAGCCAATTTAACTTTTATTCTAGGTTTTGTCCAAGTATATTGAATAGAAAGAAATAAAACAGTATTTCTAAATACAAGCAGTTTTGATACAAGCCTCCCATTATAGTTGCCTGCTGAATATAACGTATTTATTAATTCCTATAACTAGCAATTCTTGTCTGAAGTAATGGGCTTTGACTTAGAAAGCAAAATTAATATTAGATTAATAATAAAACAAGTATAACACATGGAGTAAGAAGTTTCTGGAATCTTCTCATTTTAATTATTACTCAAAACTAACCAGGGGCTGGAGAGATGGCTTAGTGGTTAAGGCACTTGCCTGCGAAGCCTAAGGACTCAGATTCAATTCCCCAGTAGCCACATAGCCACGTGCACAAAGTGGTGCATGCATCTGGAGTTCGTTTGCAGTGGCTGGAGGCCTTGGTGCACATATTCTCTCTCTGTGCCTCTTTCTCTCTCAAACAAATAAATAAAATATTAATTTTTAAAAACCAACCAGGGCTGGAGAGATGGCTTAGCAGTTGAGGTGCATACCTGCAAAGCCTAAGGACCTCAGTTCGATTCTCCAGGTCCCATGTAAGCCAGATGCACGTGGTGGCGCATACATCTTGGGTTTGTTTGCAGTGGCTAGAGGTCCTGGCACACCCATTCTCACTCTCTCTCTTCCTCTCCCTCTCTCTGTCTCTACTAAATAAATAAAATAAAATATTTTTTTAAACTAACCAATAAGGTACATGTAATAGGGTATGACTGTAATCCCAGAACTTGGGAGGATGGAGGCAGGAGGTCAGAAGTTCAAGGTTTGCCTTGATCTTGCCTTGTCTCCATGACAGTGCAGAAGTGAGCATACACCACAGGGCCACTCTCTTTTTCCAACCTATTATTTCAGTTTGTTCTCTTTCCCCACTTCAAGCCAAGTAATTACCCTAAATACTATAAACACCCATGACCACATGCTCCAGGTAGTTACAGTGACAGGAAAGGATGCAGGTCCCTCATGAAGGAGGGTGGAGAAGGGACGAGCTCGTCAAGAAGAAAGTGTGTAAGACTGAGGACAGCCCTGTAGGATAGCCTATGTGCTTGACAAGACGCCCTAGCAGGAGTCTGCAGTGAGACCTATGGCTGTCAGTATTTAAGGTGCAAAATTACAATGATCTTAAGGCATGACGTGAATGTCAAAGATGGGATGAGGGTCCCAGACAGGTTGGAGGTGAAACAGTGGTGGAGATAAAACATAAGATGAAGGTCAAACACAACGTAAAGGTTAACAGTGAGGTCTGCAAATAGTATGTGGCATCTACCTCCTGGGAGCAGATGAGGGACAGGTGGGAATGTTCTGGATCCTAAGGGTGGGGACATGAGGGTTGCCTACTATTGCCTAGTGATGACTTGCTGCCCTCAACATTGACATATGGCACATGGTCCTGAAGGGAGAGGAAATAACTCCGCGTTGGTGCTAGCTCTTGAATCCGCTGCAGAGAAGCAGCACAGAGGAGAGGCTGGGCAGGAGAGTATTTTGGTAGGTGCTTCTCCTTCCGGCCTCTTTGTTGTTATCTTTCTTTTCTGGGAGGTGTGTTAGGGCAGAGCAAAGGCCATATGTGTAGGCTGTGACTGACTGTTCTTGTCTTGTGGTGGTATATTTTGATGCCTGAAAATGATCAAATCTTACATCTTTGATATTGTATGTTTTAATAAAGGAATATTATTTTAAAAATCTTCCAGACCCAGGGGCTATAGCTCAGTGGTATAGTGTGTGTGCTGAGCATGTCCAACGATCCATGTTTGATCCCCAACACCAAATATTAAAAACATCCTGCCTGGTGTGGTGGCACAAGCCTTTAATCCCAGCACTTGGGAGGCAGAAGTAGGAGGATCACCATGAGTTCAAGGCCACCATGAGACTATATAGTGAATTCCAGGTCAGCCTGAGCTAGAGTGAGACCCTACCATGAAAAAAAAAATCCTCCCACCTAATTCTTTCTCCAAACCAAGAACAAGAACAAAGTTTGCCATGCCTGTCTCTGTAGCTCCAAACAGTTTCCAGGGTAACTGCAGCCATGGTGGTGGCAGTGGCTGTCCTCGGTGTCCTTAGTCATCTTCTACCCAAGCATGGCTTTCTGCATGCCTGATGCCTTGTTGTCAGAAGTGGAGTTCCTGAGAGAAGCTTTCTGTCTGTTCACTGAACTTGTCACCATTGTGAGAGCTCACGTGTCTCCACAGGCTGTGAGAATCAAGATGCCCTATCAAGTTTCCAAGCATGGCTTAGACCCTTATACTCAGCTTCCGGCAACATTTCTGGCATTGTGACCCAGGTGATGCTAGCAGCTTGCTCCGGATGCTGCCTCAAAGCATCTCACTGGATGGCATGCTCATAGGACAAACTGCATGCTCGCTGACATCTGCCCACAATCCTTCTCTCCTGTTTTCTACCCACTGTAAACTGTGCCCTCTTTTTCCACCCCAAATGGAGAATAAAGTCAGAAGTAAGGCCACCAGGGCAAGTGAGGAAGAAGGAAAACAGTCCTGTGGTTCCGACAATGGTGTTTCCTGAGGCGGAAATAACACCAGTTATGTGCCTGGCTCCCAATGTGCTTGGTCATGAGCAGTCTTCTACCTCAGCTTGCAGGAGCAGCTGTCTCATCACTGGTTCTCCCACCCATAAACCCAGTGACTCAGTGAAGCAGCCAGTTATGAGGGCCCTGAAGCTGGCAGTACACACTTGCTCACCCAGCTCTGTGCCACAGCCTGTGACCCCATGAGACACCTGATGCTGATTGTGGGTGACTGGGAAGCTTCATGAATAGCTACAAGTGTAGACAGCACATGGAGAGCTCTGATATGCACTGTGTACACCAAGAACAGTGTTAATCTAGGTCCTGAAGAACACCCACAAATATCCGTGTGTGTGTGTGTGTGTGTGTGTGTACACATTGATCACCCATGGTACATGCTTGTAGCCCTAGCTGCTTCTCTGCCAGAGGCTGAATGGGAAGAATCACGTGAGCCCAGGGATTCAAGTCCGGCCTAGACAACATAGACTTTGTCTCCAAAACATAAAACAAATACATATATATATATATATATATATATATATATATATATTCCCCATACATTATATAGCTGTGCTTATAGCTATAGATACAGATGACTCATAAGGCTATAGATAGAATTGTATACAGATGATGGGTATATATTTAATTATGCATATATGTGATGTGTATACAAACTTATCTATAGATACATAAGTGGTGGGCCCATAACACAGATAAAGAAATTTTCTCCTCCTACACTAGGATCTTGGAAACCACAAAGATGCCATACCCTTTCCTATGTCCAGCCTGGCTCGAAGAACAGTGTCCAGTGAGCACCTATCATATGTGCTCAGAGGTCCCAGAGCTTCAGTCAGCCTGACCCCACACTCACTGCTCGGACCATATGAAGGGACTTTCCCCTGCTTACCTCACCAGCTCCATGGTAATGAATACCTGATGCCAGTCAATTTCAGGGCATGCCCCTTGTGGCCCTCAGGATCATCTCATCCACAGAATTTACACTTCAGTTTTTAAATCAGAGGTTGCCCCTGTGATGGAGTTCAAACTGACAAGCCAGCCTTGAGAGTTTTACCTGACCTGTCCATGCCCTCTTTTCATCTCACTCTCCACAGCCCTCGTGGTGCTAGCCTGCACACATTCCTCATGTCACCTGCCCCCTTCCAGTCCTGCCCCCAATCCCAACCACAAATCTTTCACACAGTTTCCATATTTCATACCCACTATGACTTAATGTCTCTTCCCAAACCACCATCACCGAGCTAAATAAGACGCCTGAACTTGGAATTAACAGTGACGGCTCCTAGGCCACCCCTTTCCCATAGTTACTATATTTACCAAAGTCCCCCTGCACGCAGGATTTAATTTACAAGAGCTTTCAAGGTAGGCTGTCTTAAACCTACAAGTAACATTTCAGAGTGCAACAGAAAGATTCTCAAAGACCTTGTCTATTTTTCAATTATGTTTTAATTAAGCACTTCAGTTAAGAACTTAATTACTTCCACATTAACCTTGTGTCTATCCTTTTGACAGAAAACACACAAAGATTGAGTATTCAGTCTTCCATAACTAGCAGGACTGACAACAGCAGACCTTCTGCCAGGGTATTGGTGTTCTCAGTGCTTCTGTGTGGAATTCGCACAAGTTATGAGGCTCAAAGTCCTAGTCATAAATCCATCTGGCACAGCTTGGGTTGCTGATTCCTGGGGGGCTCAGGGAAATCAGCTCCTTGCCAACTGGTTTGGAAGCATTCAAAAATGCAACCAGAGGCTGGGTACTAGTGCTGGGTCCTGACCCCAGTCCCAAGGCAGGTGCAGTCATCAGACCTATTTTAAAGAAAATAGGTGTTCACCTATATTCTGTTGTCAATGGCACAAACTGGGTATGCTTTCATGAAAAGAAGACCATTTTGGTCATGGAGATCCAAGGTCAGATCTTGAGGTTGGATTTAGTGATGGCTTCCAGCTGGCAGAATCCCTGACCACCTGAGAGGCAGGCAGCTTTGGACCCTCTCCTGTGCGTGCTGAATTAAGTCAACAGGACTCAATCATGAACTCCCCTATAACAGTCTCACCTAATCCTAATGGCCTTCTGAACACCTCACCGTGGGTTTTTATCCTCTTAACACCTCCCACAGGGACTAACTAGGGTTCAGCACAGGACTCCTTGAGGATCCTCAAGCCACATTCAAACTACAACAAAAGGAAGTGAAACAGAAACATCCGTGTTTCTCAAGTTCACATGCACGGCGCTGACATGATGGAGCCACGTGGACTGGCTGCCACAGTGGAGCCTGTGATCTCACACTCACACAACCACCAATTCACACACCTTCACACACACATATGCACACTCACATTCACCACCCTCACACCCACATACCTTCACATGTACACATCCTTACACACACGCACCCTTAAATGATCACTCTTACACTCACACACCCTCTTTGCACACATACATACTCACACACATACACATCCTCACATGCAGTACCCTCATAACATTCTCACACCCTTACACCTGGTCATACTAACACTCAAAACCACCTTCATACAAAATCTCACAAATATACACATAGTAACACATGCTCACTCTCACAGTTACACACACACTCACATTCCACTCACAGCCTCACACAGTAGCACACATTCTTTTTCTCCCTCTCTCTCTCTCTTTCTCTCTCTCTCTCTCTCTCTCACACACACACACACACACACACACTCACAGTTGAAATCTAGACTGGGCCCACGTTTGCTTTAGTCTTAAGTCTCAATAGTACAGTTAGTTCTCTTCCCTTTCTTCTTTCCATAATATAGAATCATCAAAAAGACAGAAGTCCAAATATTCCAGATTCATGTTTTCCCATGGTGCCATAGTATTTATTTATTGTATCTTTTCAGTGCTGGGAGTGAAGCCCAGAGCACTGTGCATGCTGGGTGAATGCTCTGCCACTGAGCACACCTCTAGCCTCAACCCATTTCCCATAAGGTTGGAAAAATTGAATGGGCCTCCGATCAACTCTGGAGTACTGATGAGAAGATCCTGCACATCCTGCTGGGCATCTCAGGTTCCTGTGGCCCCCCTCCTCATGGTGCAAAGGCAACTGGGCTTGGTGTGACAGCCATGTCCTTTTGTTGTAAACAAGCCAATAAATGGGGAAGGGGCCAGGGACACTGCACTGCTGGGCCCCTGCAGGTCTTACTGTCCTGTCCCTGTGGTCTGACAGTCATTGTGGATACTTATCTATGCTTATTACTTCATTAGGCATCACAGGGTAGATTTTCAAACTTTATCCTTCCCCTTTGTGTCTGTCCTCCCATGGTCTCATGGAGATTTTACCAGCTGGCTGTCCTGGTTTGCTCTGAAGCCCACTTGATCCTCTTTTCAGGGAGAGCACACCCAAGCTTGTATGTTCAGGAATGGGCCCTTCGAAGGATGCTCACTGTCTTCTATCCCAGAGCTCTTAGTATCTGTCCTGCTGCTGAATGCACATTTTCCATCCTCAGTCTGATGAGAGACCTCCTTCACAGGGACTTAATGCCTCACAGGCACAGGGCAAGTCATCCTGCAGGCAGCACCGCAGTGGCTGTCCCTTGGTCTTATCATAATCTCCCACTGGGTCGGCCTGGTTCATGGGTCTTCCCTGTTTCTGTCTCTTGAGACCCCATAATTATGTAAGCTATATTACCTCTCGTGAGAACAGAAGGTGCCGTCACCACCTCACTGCCCTGCTGGTTGGCCTAGTCATGGACAGAACATTCCTCAACTCTATGTCCAAGCCTTATAAAGCAAAGTTACAGATGTGAGAGTGGGGCTGTGACTGTACCCTCTCCTCTTTTGTGAGAGTGTTGTACCCGCAACTCCTCCAGGCTTCTCACTCCTTTCATCCTTCCTTTCTGCCCTGGTCCAGCCCCCTGAGCTGGGCATGTGACCAGTCCTACAATTCTTCCTGTTCCCAGGTGAATGACCTTAGGATTGTCAGACATGGCCAATGGCAGGAGGTCAGGGTCTGTGGGGGTGGGAAGATTCCCAGGATGGTCCATTTTCAGAGACTAATTCTGCATGGGAGCCTGGTCTGTGTGCTGATGGTTCGTTGAGGACTTCTGGAATTCAGAATTGAGTCCAAGGGTCCAGGTCTCCACTACTGTTTTGGCCTAGTTAGCTGTGGGAGAAAAGGGGCCTGGGGCAGGGTTACAACAAACCTGCCACAATTGGCTACATAGGATAGCAAACAGCCCACCCATTCTAAATCAGAAGTCCTGGCTTGCTCAGGATTCTGCCTATGTGATAGGATCAGCTGGCCGGCTGTTCTGCTGACTTCTTGGGGTTCCATATGGTTGTGGTCCCCAGGAGGGCTTTATTCATGCACCTGGTGCCTGCTGTAGGGCAGCAGGAGAAGCAAGAGTGCAAGCACCTTTCTCCACAGGATGTCTGGGCTTCCCGCTGTGTGGCTATTGGTTCTGGGAGGAGTAACTGAGAGAGCAAGTGTGTAGGCTCAGAGCCCCTGCTGCATCATTCTTCTTGAGGGCTCATTTGCCAGAGACAGACACACAGGGCTAAGGCTAGAGCCAGGGGCTGAGGGAGAAACATCAAGGAATGCCAGGGCACAGTCACCCCACAGACCCAAAATGCATACTTAGTGTTAGGCTTATAGAATACAATCCCAATGTCTGTGAACCCCCAAAGTCATGTTGAAATCCTCACCCCCAGTGTAAGGTGCTAGGAGAAGGGGCCTTTGGGAGGTAATTAGGTCAGAAGGGGGAAACATCATGATGGGATTTGCTGCTATGTAAAGAGGCCCCAGAGCAGTCCCTGCCCTCCCACTGTGTGGAGACACAGTGAGAAGACAACATCCAGCATTTGTGAACCAGGCACTAGATTGAACCTACCATACCCAACCTGACTCTCTTGAAGACCCAGCTTATAGAACTGTGAGAAGTAAATGCCTGGTGTTTATAGCCTAGCCTGTCTGTGTAGCTTTTGTTATAGCAACCTGAACACACTAAGACACTCTAGTCAGTTAATCCAGTTTCATTGGCACCTTCGGGTTTACAGCTGGGCCTGGGCCCTTTTTTTTCACTCACCAGGAACAATGCAGACGTATGGCTCCAGAAGGGCTAAAAGGGGAGGAAAGATAAGGCTTAAGGCTTTCTTCTATTTTATAGTATTTTATTTGAGTAAAGAGAGAGAAAGAAGGAGAGAGAGAGAGAATGGATGCACCAGAGCCTTCAGCCACTGCAAATTAACTCCAGTCACATGCTCCACCTTGTGCAGCTTGCTTACGTGGGTCCCAGGGAATCAAATCTGGGTCCTTTGGTTTGGCAGCCAACACCTTAATTGCTAAATCATGTCTCCAGCCCAATATCCTCCCTTATCTTCACTGGCTTCTATGCTTCACTGGCTGTCTAGGTGCTCCTGATGTGCATCTCTGCCCACTGCCCACTCTAGCCTCTGGGAGGTTGTGAGGCTCCTTCACCCTCCTTGTGCAGAAGTGCAGTTGGGTGGGGTCACCACTATCTTTACAGGCAAATTCATCAGGTCCCTCATGTCTCGGGTCACAGGCTGCTTCTGAAGGCCATTTATTAAAGATGTTGAATGAAAGCAGATATGGGATGGTGTATTCAGGGACCCTATGTGTTCTACTCTCAGAAACCCTCATGCTGAAGGAGGTTAGGAGAAAGCTGCCTTTTTTAGAAAGTCTCTGTTAGGGGTTGAGGCTCAAGGAGAACCAAGAAATATCAGCTCGTTCACTCTGAAACCAGAAACTCTTAGCAAAAATGTCTGATTGAGACTGATCCCCAGTGCTCCGCCCCCTACTACCCACAGTCTATTGCACTCTACCTGGGTGGACTGACTCAACTGGGCCGACCCTCAGGTTCATCCTACAGGTTTACCAACCAATCAGGTCTTCCCCTTATATACCTGAATCTGATGTTATGAAGGCTGCGGCCTTCCAGCCCCTCTCTTCCCCCTGGACACAACACTCAGTGGGTGTAACTCTCTTCCCTAGGCTCAGGCCACAGGGACACACGTGAGTCTAACTTCCTTTCTCACCCAGCCTGGCTGGTGGGAGGGGAAGCATAACATTGCTAAGTGGTTTGGATGGCTTTTCTACTTGCCTCTGCTTTATCGTTTGGAGTAACTTCTCACTTTAATTACATGCATGATCTTTCTCTGATCTCCAAATCTACCATGTGGGTGCCATCGCTGGCCCTGGACTTACTGTCTGTGTACTTGCTCTAAACTCGGGGTAACCATGAGTATAACCCTCTTCATCGCTCGTTTCTCCTCTGATTTTCTCTTCTGTGTTGATACTTTCCCTCTTCAGGTAAGTACATGGTGGATGTCATGTATGTTCTTTCTGAGTCTCACTATACTTTCCTTCTTTAGGAAAACACATGGTGGATGCCATGTATGTGCTTTCAGAGCCTCTCTACATACACATCTAAGTGCTATTTTCTATGTGCTTACAACCCTATCCCAGCCCTTTTCTAAAGACCTCGATTTCTCTTAAATAAACCTTACCAACTGTGCAGTGTTTCCACATGAGAAGGTGCTTCCTGCTTTCCATGTGTTTAGCCTCCCTTCCAAGACTCCAGTCTCCCTTAAATAAGCCCCACAATTTGTTATTTCCCTCTTATAAACTTAATAATTCATCATTTATCCTTCTTGAGTCCATCTTTATTAATTCTCTATTAAAGGTAGGACAGAATCCAAAACTTGGGGTCCATAAATTCTGGGGGACCCCTCCTGAACCCTAAAATCCTACATCAATGCCACCACCCTGGACTATAGGTTCTCATCTCTGTGACTCCCTAGCTTTATAGCTCCCTCACTATGATGGTGAATTTCTGGTTATCAACTTGACAGGATTTAAAATTACCATGGAAACAAATCTCCTGGCATGTCTGCTAGACACTTTATGGATCTGATTGATTGGAGAGGGAAGACCCATTCTAGCTGTGTGTGGGGACCTGGACTGTATGAAAGAGAAAGAGAAAGCTAGTGGAGCACCTGCAGTCAAAGCTCCCACTTCTGCCTCCCTGCTGATGTGAAGAAGTGACACCAGCTTTTCTTTCCCCATGATCATAGGCTTCCCCTTGGAATGAAAGCTGAAAATAAACCCTTTTCTTACATAAGCTGCTTCTAGTTGAGTATTTTATCTCAGCAATGAGAAAGTAACTGATATACCCACCTCATGGTAGGGCAGACAAGTTCTTAGGAAGGATGGCCCATGGTCTATGGTCAAGTGCTGGCCTCTCTCCCTGTGTGTCTTCAGCATGTACAAGGGTCACTCGGAAGTGGCTCTGGCTGGCATGGGGAGGGCCAGCTGTCCTGCTGCCACTTAGCAAACCCTTTGGAGAGTATCTGATCTCTGTCTTATATTCAGTTTACAATGTCTATGTATGTCATGTCATGTCTTCAGCTATGAGTCTTGACACCGTTTCCCAATATCAGAAGTATCATTTTGACATCTTATTACATAAAATGATACTAACACCTTGTAAATGCAAAGGTCTCTGTTGTTGATGGTGGTATTCTTATTTTGTTTGGGGGAGTTTTTTTTAATCTTTGCTTTATTTTTCATTAATTTTAAGTGTTGAGGAAACTTTCTTTTCTCCTGAAAATGTCAGTGTCATCTCCAGCAGATCATTTTAAAATGGACGTGGGGTTTACTTTTTGCAGGTATGGCAAGACACAGGCATAGAAGACTGTTGTGAAGGGGAAAGGTCTATACTCACAAACCTCGAAACAAAACGAGAGGCATGCCACACCACAGGTCACAGAGAGCACCCAGGCCATGCTAGGAGCATCTAGACAGTGAAAAGCTTCTTGTGGCTTCTATAGAAAGCAGTAAGCAAAGAATCTGGGCCTGTGTCTGGGGATAAGGAAAGGGGTGGAGAGTGTGGTGCATGGGGCGGAGCTAGTGCCTCCCAGGCAGATGGGCTAGACGGACAGGGCATGCTAGCTCTGGACTGGCTCCTTGCAACAGGAAGTCCTTGCTATCGCCCACATCTGTGAATGTGGGAGGATAGCCAGGCCCTAGGACATCTGAAGCCACATAAAACACAGCAAGTAAAAACCACAATTACTACACAAACATGACATAAACATATGCCTTTAAACCAAGAGTGTTTTCCCCCTTGGTGGGGAATACTTTCAAGATTTAGATGCATGCAGATTGTTTTCTACAAAGTAGGAACTGTGTTCACATTAATATCTGTTTCTTGTTTTGTGTGTGTATGTATATTCATATGTGCAGTGCACATGCATGTGTATGTGTACATGCATGCAAAGGCCAGAGAGCAATCTTGGGTATAACCCTCAGGAACACCATCTACCTTTTTTTTTTTTTTTTTTTTTTTTTTTTTTTTTTTTTATACAGGGACTCTCTCTGGCCTGGAGCTCACCAATTATGCTAAACTGGCTGTAGCAGACAGTTTCAGGTTCACTGAGATGAACTTCAGACAAGGCACAGTTATGGAGGAAGGGATTTATTGAAGCTTACAGATCCAGGGGAAGTTCCATAATGGCAGAAGAAGTTGGCCTGCCTTCACAGGTCCAAGCAGAGAGAAAGAAGCCACAAGCCAAAAGCCACACAGCACAGCACATGTCAGGAACTCCAACTAGGCACACTTTGCATATCTTTAGATTGAAATCTCAAACCCACCATCACACCTTAAGATCTGCCCAGTGACACTGCCTCCAGCCAGGTAGCTGCAGATGCAAACTACAAACTAATAAAACACTGAATATATTGAGGGCCATCTATTCAAACTACCACACTGGCTGACCAACAAACCCCAGGAATCCTCCTGTATCTACTTCCCTAGCACAGGGATTATAGGACGGCCACCAGACCTAGCATTTTTGCCTGAGTACTAGGGAACAAATTTAGGTCCTTATGCTTGTGAGACAAGGACTTTACTGACTGAGCTATAACTCAACCCATTCCTTGACATTTGTTTTCTTAGTACAAATCATTTTATCAATTTCTGGGGGAGGGAAACTAAATGAAATAAAATGGGTCTGGAGGGATGGCTGGGTGGATAAAGCACTTGCTGCCCAAGAGTTACCTGAGTTCAAATCCCCAGAACCCGTGCAAAGACAGACCGTAGTGTCTATAATCCTAGCATACCTACAGGGAGACGAGAGGCAGACAGGAGGGTTTCTCCAAAACTTGAGGGTCAGCTACCCTGCCAAACAGAGCAATGAACAATGAGAGGCCCTGTCTCAAATGAGGTGGAAGGCAAGGACTGATATCCAAGGCTGTCCTCATACATGCATACCATAGCTTGCCCATTTCCTACCCACCACACACAAATAAAATAAAAATGTTTAAAAATAAGGTGTATATTGGGCTGAAGAGATGGTTCAGTGGTTAAGGCCCCTGCCTACAAAGCCTAAGGACTCACGTTCAACTCTCCAGGTCCACATAAACCAGCTGCACAAAGTGACACAAGCACGTAATGTCGCACATGCGCACGAGGTGGCGCATACATCCAGAGTTCAATTGCAGTGCAAGGAGGCCCTGGCATGCCAATTCTCAATTTCTCTCCCTCCTTTTCCCTCTCTCTCTCTCTCTCTCTCACACACACACACACACACACACACACACACAAAAGGCCAGTCTGTTGGACTTGCCTCAAAAAAAAAAAAAAAAAAGGTGTATACTGACAAGAATTTTCCCCTCTATGCTTAGAGGACAGTAGCTAAGTGTGCTCTTGTTAGGGTCTGTGGCACTCCCTCTACACTGGTACTGCCCAGCTTACCGAGTCCTGTTCACCATGGGAAGCTGCTGGCCCATGCAAGTTCAGCTGGATGCTAGATCACCTTGTTGTCTCTACTCTGACTAACCTACACTGTAACAGGTCTGACGACTGTGCTTAACTTGGGCACTGGCAGGAGGGCCAGAAACAGGTGGAGCACAAGGATAGCATGCCTTGGCATGGGATCTGTTTCTTGCAGGCATCCTGTGACGCCCTTTTCATGTCGAGTGACTCAAGCTTCATTCCTGATAAACTCCTGCCTGCCAAGTCATTATTAAAGTTAGCTTCCTGAGAAGACATGCAACGCTCTGGTACCTTGTGGTTGGGAGGACATTTAGCGCCTCATCCCTTCACAGCTATTCGGATTGGTTAGGATTTTGTGTCCTAGTTATTGTGTGTGGCTTCTGCTCAGTTCTTCCAGCGTTTCACATCCTTGTCTACAAGTCTACGGCGATGCAGGTGCCTGGGAAGAAAACATGGAATGAAAATGCTTAGGTGAGTTTTCAGTTTAGTAATTAGCAGGTAAAACCAGTGTGTTACTGGTAACTAAAAGCTGAGGCTCCTGCTGCTCAGCACTCTACTGAAAACCTGAGAAGTAGGTTTATTCAAGTCCAGTCTTGAGGAAAATGAAGTACTTTTCTGTCTCAAACCCCCATCTTAAAGAAAGGGCAAGGTGTCTGGGGCTTATATGAGTCAATGAGTGGGAAATATTGCTCTTAGCCACCTCATTCTTAGGGTCTTGTCTCCCCATTTTTTCTTTGAAACATATGTTGACTGGAGTCTTGTGCTGTCTTTAATTTTTTAATTGGAAAGTCAAGTTGACCAGACCTCCGGGGTCAGTAGCTCTGTTTTATGTTTTTAGACACATTACCTTTTTGCAAGTCAATATTTAACAGCATTAGGAAGGATGTTAGAAATGGCTATATTTAGAATTTAGAATGCCACGTGGAATAGGATGGGTTTTAAAGGACTGGGGAAGGATGAGAGAAGACAGATTTGAGTAAAACCCTCTACCCACTGCAGATCTAAAGAGAAGCTAAGATGCCAGCCCTCACCCCACACACAACGCACTTTATTTGTTGGGCAACTTTTAAAAGTAGGTAAATGCCCTAAGTTCATTATTTTAATCTGCTTTGTTCCAGTATTTTCTATAGGAACCATAAGTTTTAAGATCCCTGTTACATTACTTCTGAGATTTACATACTTTATAACATTCTACTTAACATTTTAAAAACCCCCAAATACTTTTATAATTCACTAGATGTCTTTTATATGCATGTGTATTTGATTCATGTCGCATTACTCTTTGTCTTGGCCAGGAGGGGAGATTAGCTTTGAGCCTAGTAATGTTGTTTCTAAAACAGAAACTGGGTGGAAAAGTAAATCAGAGTGGTGTGCCTCTATGGACACGAACAAGGGCCCTAAACCAGATATAATGGCCAGCACCATAAGTCTCAGCTACAAAGAAAGCTGAGGCGGGAGGATTGCTTGAGAGCAGGAGTTTAAAGCTAGCCTAGGCAACATAGTATGATCATATATATATACATATGTGTGTGTGTGTATGTGTGTGTGTGTGTATTTTAAGTACTATTGCTGGAGGTATGGCTCAGTGGTAGAGCGCTTCCTTAAAATAAAGATGCCCTCAGTATGATTCTCAGTAGAGCAAGGGGGAAAGGAGAAAGAGAGAAAAACTAAACTTTTCTCTAAGAGTTCTAATCCTGAGAGCTGGGCGTGGTGGCACACACCTTTTACCCCAGTACTCGGGAGGCAGAGGTAGGAGGATCGCCATGAGTTCAAGGACACCCTGAGACCCTGAGCTAGAGTGAGACCCTACCTCGAAAAACCAAAATAAATTAATAAATAAATAAATAAATAAATAAATAAATAAATAAATAGAATAAAAGAATAAAAAAAGAAAAGAGAGACTGATTGAGGGGGAGGGGTATGATGGAGAGCAGAATTTCAAAGGGGAAAGTGGGGGAAGGGAGGGAAGTACCATGGGATATTGTCTACAATTAAGAAAGTTGTCAATAAAAATTTAAATAATAAAATAAAATATCTTTAAAAAAAGAAAAAAAAAAGAGTTCCAATCCTGGTTTGTGTCCTCCCAAGAGAGGTAACAAATGGAAGACCTATGTGGGTCAGTGGAAAACCTACTTGGAGCATGGTTACCCTCCCTTGTAGTTCTCAGCAGGAACACAGTGTCCCCTGCTAATGGCTCCCACTGGACAATAGGTTGCCCTGCTGATGGTTCCTAGTGGCACAGGGTTCCCTCCCCTCTCCCCCCCACACACCAAATGCTGTAGTGTTTGGATAGAGGCATTCTTTCTTGCTAGATGCAGGCTTTTCACCATCAGCATTGTTGACATTCCATGCTGGTAATTCTTGTTGTGGGCTGACCTTGCCCTACAGGACTCTCGTAGCTTCCCCTTGCAGGGCCATGACTAAATCCCCTCTCTCCTCCCCAAGTTGTGAAAACCAAAGGAGTCTCCAGATATGGGCAAATGTCCTCACATGGCTCAACAGGCTTTTCTCAGGAGGCAAGCCAAACTATGATAAGGAATTTAGTCTTATCTTGTGGAGGAATTTAATCTGATACCAAAGGGTATCAACCAGCAGGATTCTTGCTCAAACTAGCCTGTGGTCAGAACTTAAAAGAATCCTGCCAGGAATTAAACCAGAGATTCTACCACTGGAAACACCCCAATCCAAAGACTCTCCATTCATTAGATCACAAACCTGGTCTCCAATGGCATGCAATGCTGTAAGCACAGTGGTTCCTCTGCTAAATGAGAGCCTAGGGAGCTTGTCCCAGTGATTCCAGAAGCGAAAACAGACTGAGGACAAGTGCTCAGGCAAGTTTTAGTATGATACAAAAGATGGGGAAAAGGTTTTCAGGAAATCCAGGCTGCCTGCGGGCAAAGGAGAAAACACACGATTATCTGGCTTATTCAGGGGCCCAGTGTTTGTTAGTCATGAAGGTGCTATTGTTTCATGCAAGCACCTTAACCCCTGAGCTATCTCTCCTGCCCCTAGAATGCTATTGTTTCAAACTTTCTTCTTCATGGTTTTGTCAGTGGCAAGCGTGGTAGACACAGCTCCATGGCTGCCTGCAGAGATCTCTACTCAGGTGAAGCTGGGATTCTTGTCGGTGCTATAGAGAACAACTTCAGGACCAACCAGTCAGTGTAATGTCAAGTGGGAGTTTACTAAGAAAAGGTCAAAGCATGGATGTTAATTGAGAGAGGAACTTGGGAAAGAGGCACTTCATGCCCAAGACATGGGTACAGAATTCTAAAGAAAGAGTCACATAAAGTGTGATAGTAGCCATTTATAAGGATTTTGGTGCCTTCTGAAATTACATTGTTCAAAGGGTTTCTAAAGAATTTTATTTTAGTAAATGAGAGCATACTGTGGCTTCTGAGGAGCATTGGATGGGAGTGCAACCTGATAAAATAACACCACAGGTCAAAAGCATGAACGAAATACTTACTCTGCTAGGTCACAAGGGAATTAAGACATATGTTTTAACTGTAAACAAATTTCATCATCTTTGTGAGAGTATCAGAAAATTGCAGGCTCACAGATGGGAAAGAAGTAAGATAAAACTCAAAGGTGATACACATTTAAGTCTTAAGCATGGTTCCTTGCTATTTTAACATTCTTTTTCTTTTCTTTTCTTTTCTTTTCTTTTTTTCTTTTCTTTTTTTTTTTTTTTTTTTTTTTTAAGTTGAGTCTCCCTCTAGCTCAGGCTGACCTGGAATTCACTATGTAGTCTCAGGGTAGCCTTGAACTCATGATGATCCTCCTACTTCTGCCTCCCAAGTGCTGAGATTAAAAGCATGTGCCACCACTGCCTCCCAAGTGCTGGGATTAAAGGCATGCGCCACCACACCCGGTTCATTTTAACATTCTTTTTTGACATATCTCTGTAAAATGAATATTATCTGTATGCAGGTATCTTCACAGTGAATTTTGTTGTGCTGAAGTTCTTAATTCTCACTTGCGAGAGACTGCAACCAAACGGGGCCTCATTCCCTTCCTATATCATTTTAGCCTTTCTGTCCTACCTCAGTTCAAAGGGATCTCCCCTTGTGAGATGCAGATTGGTGGACACTTGCCCATGGAGACAGCCTGGGTTTCTCTCTTGGCATAAGACAAGAGCATGAGGGACAAGGCACATTTCGCGTATCGTTGACAGGGAGGAGGGGAGCTAGGTGGGCAGCAGGCTCTATGGCTTAGGCTGAGAGCCTTTGTCTCTTGTCCCCGTGGACTACTGCTCTCTGAGAAATGGCTCCCATGGATCTAAATCCAGCAAGTTCTCTCCTCCTCTCACCCTGAGATCCACCCTTCTCAGAATCCCGTGATGTTACTGAATCCCAGAGCAAAAAATAGGCAAAGGTCTTATCCCCCATGCGCCAATGCCTAAAGGAACTCTTGTTCTTTAAACAACTAAGCATGGCAACAAGCAGATTTTGCTACCACATCTCTCTTCAGCACATTGAGGAAAAGGGTTACGTTCACATTAAATATGTGTGTGTGTGTGTGTGTGTGTGTGTGTGTGTGTGTGTGTGTGTGTGTGTGTTAAGGGAAAGAACATTATACTGCCCTTTGCCACCATCTCCATTACAGTCATCTCACATGTCTTTTCCAAATGACCTGTGGCATGGTGTCTCAGCAGCGGTGGAGAGAAGGTGTATGTAACCTTGACCTCAAAGACACTGGATTTCTTCCTATGGAATGTGGATCATGGTGCCTGAGGCAGGCAGTTGTGACATCTGGATAGGGTGCACAGTTGGGCCTGACACACTGGAACCTTCCAAGGAATGCTCCTGTTATTGCATCTGTGGAGAGAGACTCCTGGGCCAGGTGGACAGACAGGAGTGGCCAGGTTCTACACATTCCCTATGATGACAGCAGGAATCAAACTGGATTTTTTTTTTTTTTTTTGAGACAGGGTTTCATGTATCCCAGGCTGGCCTTGAACTCACTAGGTAGTTGAACATGACCTTCAACTCCTAATCCTCTTACTTCTAACTACTAAGTGCTAAGATTCTTGGCATGCATTACCATGCTTGGCTTCTAGACTGGGTTTCTCCTCCCATAGCAGGTTGTCCTCAGTTTAACTAGTGGTTGCTTACAAGAACAAAGCAGGAAGATACAACCTGAGACCCACACATGGACATACTGAGCACGCTAATTTTCCATCTCCCTTTATGCTGTGTCCCAGGATGGACACAAGGAACCCTAGGCCTGTGACCAAGGCTCTGGCCTGTGCAAACACCCAACACATACTTACGGTTTTATACAACCCCAAGGATTTATGGTTGCCACCAACCCTAAATGGAACATTAGGAAACTATGAAAATAAAATGAATGTAAATCCTTTCCACAGTGTGCTGAAGAGATATAATTCTATGTCACTGACTTTCAAAGGACATTCATAATTTAAATGTCTGAATGCCTAAGGCAGTTCTGAGATAGAGCTAAAGCAGTTTTCTTTGCCATGCTAAAGAAACGAGAGAAAATGGGTCTCAGGGTCTATCCTTTTTAATTCAATTCCATAGGCATTTTTGGGTCATGTATCCAGTGCAGTGTGTGAAAGCAGGTGTAAAGATTTGATGGAGGCCAGTGTTTTCATTATAATATCATTTATTTTTTTTCCACAAACATTTTACTGATCATCAATTAAGTGTGAGGTAGTATTTTAGACATGGGAACAAAACAGTGAACCAAATCAGGACCCTATTCTTATGTGGCCAACATTGTAACCAGAAGAGAGAAAATAATAAGTAAAATAGTCACAAAAGCTTAATTTTAAAACTAAAACTGTAACGTCAGATTGTCAGTGCAGCAAGAACTGTAACTCAGGCTTGCCAGTAGCACAGCCTGAGGAGCCCCCACAGCATCTGGGCCTCTCCAGTATAGATTGGACCGTGGCGTCCAGCACAGCAGTTTCAGGAGTAAGAGTGAAGCAGATAGCCAGTTTACTGATCAAGCAGGAAGACTTGTGTGGGCATTAGGAGAGAAACACCCCTAGGATGCTCAGCTGAGATTTGGGGGCCTTGAAGCCTCTTACTCTGCAGTTAAGGTTACATTAGTTATAGGAAGGTTGTGCTGGCATTCTCCCTTTCCTTATCCACAGAATTCTGTCCTTGAAGAGCAGATTGTTCTGGGCATACTTGCGCAAGATTGCACGTGATGAGAATGCTAGTAGGGATAAACATCAAAGGGATTCTTATTCATACACAGTTCACACGTGGAGTGGGTGAAGGATTGGACGTAAGGCAGTTCACTTGCCATTTTAACCATTTCAGAAAAAATACAATCTTTTGCAGGTGGCCTGGTTAATTATATTGAAATATAGAAACCAGACAGGTCATGTCTCTTCTATTTCCTAACTAGCTCTCCTGCCTCAAGGTGGTGCTAAATGCCATAAAGGATTCTAGAGGAGGGTTCTTCTCTGTGGTCATCAGCTACAGTCCAGGGGCCAGGTAGGCAGCTACCCTAGCCCGATAAGAGGTCGGAATGTTAAAGCACCTGACCAATGTCGGGTCCAGATTGCACAAGGAGCTCTGAGGCTCAGAGAATAAGCCAAGCTAAGGTTTTCCTGCTGGGCTAGGTGGCTGTGGGTTTTCCAAGTCCTGGCCATCTATACTGAGAGCCAAGGGGCTGATTCTGAATCTGCGCCCGCCACTGCCTTCCTTCATGCGCCGAGAGACTTCGGGTAGGTGAGTGGCAGGGGTGAAGTGAGTCAATAGGACTCTTCCTTTTCTGGAATGTCCCACTCGGGAGATCTCGGGATAACTCGCGAGTGCTCTTGGTGGGAGAGCCAGTTTTATTTGCAGGCAATGCACCTGCACCATATTAGCTTTCTCATCATAGGCTACACAGGCCCATGTGTCCCCGGGTCCTCCTCCCAAGCTGTCCTTGACACCCGGCAGCGCTCCGGGGTGGGCTCCATCGAGTCCCCACACCGCAGGTTCTCAGGCCCTGAGACACCAAGGGGAGGGTGCCTTGCGAGCCAGCCCACGTCCCGCCGCAGGTTCTGGGATCCCCGAGACGAGATGCACGCTGACCACCCCACTACGGAGACGCCCTAACGCACGCACGCATGCCTCTTCCCCCACACGTGGCACGCGAGGAGTCTGAGTTGGGAAGGTGTCGGGGGGTTATATGGAAGGGTCTCCCCGGGGTAGCTTCAAGTGGAAGGGATGGAGTGCAAAGGACTGGGGGGTTGTCTTTGGAGGCAGTCTCCCTGGGGATGGGTGGAGTCTCGGGTGAGGGTTCCCCACGGAGTCCCCTTCACTAGACTTCTGTTCCGGACTCTAGCTGCCAGCCTGGTTCACAACTGCTGAGTCCCGGAGTCGGGGTTGCAAGGCTGGCTGTTTGGTACGACCCGCGGCCCCCGCGCTCGCGGTGGTAGCGCCGGGCGGGGGCGGGGCCCGCGGCGCGCGTGCGCAGTGGGCCGTGTTTGCGGCCAGCCGGTTCCTCTGCGCGCGACAGTGCCGTCCGTGATGTCGGTCCCCTTGTGGGAGGGCCGGTCCCAAAGCCGCGAGTCAGCTGACTGCCGGACCCAGGTGGGCGCGAGGCGACCGTGGCTCAGCCGTCCTGGTCCCGCCCACGTCGCGGGGCGTGTCTCCGATCCGTGTGAATCTGCCCCTGGCGACGGACTGATGGGCGGCGACCTCTGTCAGGCTGGTCCAGGCGGGTGTCGGTTCACCTGAATGCAGGTGAGGCGTGCAGGGTCCTGATCCGCACAAGAATGTCCCTGCCGGCGGAGGCCACGGGGTCGGCGCGGGAGGAAGGGGCGCCGCGAGGGTCAGTCTGCGGTGGGCGCTAGCTGGTCACGGGCTGGGGGCGGGGGCGCTGCAGGGAAGCTTGGAGTGGAAGGTACCTAGACCCTTGTGGACCACTGACCGGTGACGTGTGTACGAAGACCTGTTTGAATTTTTTAAATATCGACTTTTTCTTTTCTTTTCTTTTCTTTTTTAAATGTTTTTCGACGTAGGGTCTTACTCTATCCCAGGCCGACCTGGAATTCACTATGTAGTCTCAGGGTGGCCTCGAACTCATGGCGATCCTGTTTCCTCTGCCTCCTGAGTGCTGGGATTAAAGGCATGGGCCACCACACCCAGTTTTTGTTTTTGTTTTTGTTTCTTTTTGAGGTAGAGTCTCGCTCTAGCCCAGGCTGACCTGAAATTAACTATATAGTCTCAGAGTGGCGATCCTCCTACCTCTGCCTCCTGAGTGCTGGGATTAAAGGCGTGCACCGCCACGTCCGGGGCTTTATTTGTGTTTAAAATAAAATCAACTTGCGGCTTGTTTCCACTTTTTTTTTTTTAAACTTAAACTAGTCAGAAGTGAGTGAGAAGGAAAAAGCCATGATTAAGGAAACATAAGGTGTCTAGGGAATGTGAGATGCCATGCCCCACTGAGCCTTCTTGAACACCATAAATGAACCTTGGCTTGCCAGTTCAAGTTGTTAAGGTAACAGCCCTAATAGACTGTTTCTCC
The DNA here is from genome assembly GCA_036365145.1 of Orientallactaga sibirica. Lineage (NCBI taxonomy): Eukaryota > Metazoa > Chordata > Mammalia > Rodentia > Dipodidae > Orientallactaga > Orientallactaga sibirica. The sequence goes on from JAEOAD010000039.1 coordinate 15,596,415, forward strand.
TCTCCAGGCCTTTTGAAAGTGTCCCCAACATCTGTTTTCCCTGAAAAGAGCTGACACAGCAACTTCCCTTGATGACCTCAGATATCTTTCAGTGCCGAACATTTTATGATAATAAGAATCTGGAAAAGCTGGTTAGGACCCTGAGCCCACATCTGGATGGTGGGTGTCCACGGCTAACCAACGTCCTTGTGGAAGAAGAATGGCAGGGAATTTATTGGCATGTTGTTGAAAGTAAAGAAACAGGCAGTTTCTCATACCTACAGAACGTGTTGTGTTCTGTTCAGCATGTTAAAGAAGGATCCAGTAGGGTGACAGCCACTGTGCAAAACAGAACACAAAAGTAGGGTTTCTGTAGTGAGTTAAAGGAATGCTGAAGCTAGATATCTGGGTTAAAATAGAGAACTTGTGAGTATTGAAGCATGACACAAAACCACAGCTTTTGGGGTTATGGTTCCTGCTCTTGGAAAGGAACCTCAGGGAATCTTATGGGTCAACTCTGACTTGTCAGATTGTGAAGCCACTGGCCCAGTCAGTGGTAAATTCTGTGTTTTATGATCCTTCTTGGGAAGTGGAGAGAGAGAGAGAGAGCTTGTGGGCATTTTGGAAGTAGTAGTCTGAAAGAAAATGTGTGGCTAGTCTTTCCTTTTGGCTTCACTTCCAAGATTGGAAGCTGTTATCTTATCCAGACAGGGAAATGCTGGTATCTATAGTGAGCAAGAGGAGCTTGCAGATGCCTACAGAGCCCAAGAGGCCTGCTGCTTGCTTAGTCCCAGCTTCTGGTAACATGGCCCCTGTCACACTGTAGCTCTAGGCTAACAGTCTTATTCATTTGTTTGCATTTAGTCTTTAAAAAATATTATTTGAGAAAATGGGCAGGGCAGGGCCTGTTTCTCCTGCAAAGGAACTCCATACACCTGTGCTGCTTTGTGTGTCTGGTTTTTTGTGGGTACTGGGTAATTGAATCTGGGCCAGCAGACTTTGCAAGTAAGTGCCTTTAACTGCTGAGAGCCAGCCCATACATTCAGTCTTTTGTAAAGGGACAGTTCACTGCAGTAGAAAAGATGAGACCAATCAGTGTTATAAGAGAATAAATAAGACTAGATTTGGAGAAATATTTTTCCCAAAGAAATTGAAGTCCTGCTAAGTCTGGAGTTGGGATCTAGGCAGGGCTATCTTGCAGGTCCCTTACCTCCTGGCTCCATTTCCTCCACAGGTTTGTAGGGGTGACTGGTTTCCAGTGTTACCATTGGATGAGACAGGACCATCCCCCTATGTAGTACACTTTAGGCCAGTTGTGTCCAACTTGTGGCTATGGGCTGCCAGTGTCCCAGAATAGCTGTGAATGCAACCTACCTTTGTAGATGGCAGTGTTCTGTCACAATGTCAAAAGGTTGGACATTCCTACTTTATGCCATGTGTCAGGTGGGGAAGTCTTCACGTTGGATTTGGTTGGTTTGTAGCAGGCATGCAGCAGGTGACACCATGTCCCTTTGCAGCTTTCTAAGGTAGAAGAGATGTGGTTGGGTTGAGGAGCAGAAATAGATGCAAAAGGAGAACTGCATTTCACACCACACTCCTCTGAGTTGCCTAGCAGTCCCAGCTGTGCCTCTGGGGTACCTCCCCGGTGACTCAGGATGAGCTGCAGCTGTAACTACAGAGGGGTCAGCCAGGCTGTGCAGGACCTCAGGGACAAATGGACAGCTGGATCCAGTTGCTTGGAGCCAGAGCCTGGCCTTTTACACCTCATGGGTCAGAAAATTGAATGTACCTTGCTCCTGCTTCCCCAGCCGAAGATTGCTGACTGGTGCTATTACATGGAGAGCACAGGTTTGCCCAGAGCTGTGCACACTGCTGTGTGGGAACACATAGCAGGAGGTTTGAGAACGAACCAGAATGGGGAAGCTAGTGATAAAGTGTGGTTAGGGTTCTGGTTTTAAAACGTGTTGTTTATTGGCACCTGCTCCAAGACTCCCAGGAAGACCTGCCCAGGTCTCTTCTAGCTCATCACAGCTGTGTGAGTAATTGACCAATGTGTTTGCAGTACTTCCCTTAGAGGTCTTGTCTCTAGAAAGTGGCCTAAAGCCTGGAAGCTTTTCTTTCTCTGATGAAGATTAAACCAACCAGGCAAATGTTCCTGACATGACACCGTGCTAGTCTATATTACTGTGCACGTCCAGGGCAGGCACCTGGGCCCAACATGGTTAGGAATGAAACTTACTTTCCTTGCAACAGTGAAACTATGAGAACCCACTCAGCTGGGCTGTTCATGATCGTTTGGCTCTGAGACCCTGATCTTCCTCTTAACTCTTACTAAATAGAACCTCCTTAATTGACACTTGTTCTCCTTGTTCCAGAAGGTGGGCTTAGTACAGATTTTCATAGTTTGGGGCTTGACCATGTCAATTCAGAGGCCCCACAAAAGCTAGATGTCTTGACCAAGAGCACATTGGTGCAATAATGGCAAATGGGAACTATAACCCAGGTCTTATGACTGACTTGTGGAAAAGTGCATGTTGGGATTTTGGGGAACCTGTGTTTCAGCAGTTTGCAGTTCTGTGCCGAGTAACCCTGTAGTTGCCATTCAGTGCTTGTGAGGGAGGCCTCTGTCTGTAGCCCAGAATGTCTGCCCTCATCTCCTAGGCCTGTCCTTTGTGGTAAAGTGCCTGGCTTAGAATGCTGGGTGGGCAGATCATGTGTTCATGGTGTGACCCTGTCTCCAAAAATAAACAAATAAACAAAAAACTGCTGAGCCAGGACTAATTGGGCTTACCGTGTAGGACAGTGTGATATTTGGTCTGATTACAGAGTTAACTTAGTATCCTTGGAGATGTGTGAGTAAACTAGAGTATTAATATGAGCAGATCATGAGCTATGAGGACACAGTAGCTTCAAGGTTGCCGTCTCTAGAGAGCACTTCCAAGTGCCCTGAAAACATACATGCCAGGGGAGAATGACACAGAGCTGCCAGAATTTGGGGAGACCCATGAATATGAGAGTTGAATCCACTCCGCCTGTATTCAAGCTAGAGGAAAACCAGGAAAACCACCGTTAAATCCAGGAGTTTCAAAGTTCCAGGTGTTTCCTCTGTCCTTGGGGGTTAGCCTCAGCATGTGCTCTAGCACAGGCCCACACGAGCTAGTGCTTTGGGGGCCCATGGAGTCTAGAAGATTTAGTGTTGACAGCAAGTGTAATGTTTATGGTAGCTCTACTCTGCTGCCTCATGGTTCAGTCAGAGCTGGGGCCCCCCCACAGTGAGGGTGCAGCCATTTCCTTCCACCCTCTCCCTCGTGTAGGCATGGAGAAGTCCCTCATTCTTGGAGAAGTGCAGTCAGGGTGTGTCTTGGCTTGCTGTGAGACCAGGAGGGCTGGCTTCTGAGGCTGCCTTTCTGTGACTGCTGGGTCTGTAACAGAAAGGCCCAATAGGCTGCTTCACAGTCTTGGGAACTTGGGACTTTGGCTTTGCAGTTTTACAAACAGAACAGGTCTAACTGAGGTACTTGGGTCACTTGAGCCCAATTTAGAATCTTTGTACATATTCAGTAAATATTTCACAAGTGCCTCTTGTGTGCCTGGCAGTGGAGATATGAGGCTGGACAGATAGGCGCTGAGGTGGAAGCTGGGACTAAATGAGGAGCTAGAGTCAGTTCCAGTCCTGCTGGGGCTGCAGGAGCATCTGGAGCTTGCTGCAGGGACACTTGCTCCAGCATGGGCTGCTTTCACAAATAGCTGGTGGGCATGGGAGGCAAGGTCCTCTGCAGATGTTCTGAGGTAAGAAGAACTTAGAACTCAAAGGCTGTAACATGAAGCAAAGTGCGGGGCAAGTTGAGGGTGGAGCCCAGGAAGGTAGGTGGTCCCCTCCTAAAGACCCTTAGGTACTGGGCAGGAGTGCAGAAGGAGTAGAGGCCTTGCCAGAGTCTTGATTAAGGAACCGAAGGGAGGAGTGGAAACACAGGACAGGCTGTTGTCTGTTAAACAAATAAATACCATCTCAGAAAGTCTTAGATCTTAGAATGTTCCAGATTAGGGTAGCTCAACCTATACCATGTACTAGACTTTGCATCAGTCCTACAGCATCCACCCCTCTCCAGGGTTCAGGGTCTGTTCTCCTGATGAAACTGAGTCCCACTGAAGTCCAGAGGCCACGTTACCAGTACATGGAGCACCTGTGTCCATGTGCATGGGCAGTAATTGAAGCATGGTATAGTTGGAGTATCAAGTGAATGTTCATGCTTCATGTTCTAGAAGTAAAATGCCTAACAGAATATGTTCCAGTATAATTACTTCGAAGCATTTTATCCTGTGGCCTCTGTGAATTACATAGCTCACCACCAATCTGCCATGGCAGCTAGAGCCTGGACTATGGAGTTCTGTGGGAAGAGCATCGGCCCATGTGGCGTACTAGGACATTCCTACTTTCTGTATTGCCTGTGCCTCTCCACCTAAATTTATGTCATTTCTCTTGTATACCAATAGATGCTGTCTTGTTGTGTTTATATTTTTGTAAGTACAGTAAGAACAAGGTATGCAATGAAAAGAAAACGCTTTCTATGTCTTTGCCTTGTTGGCAGTGACATGTCAGGTGAATCTCTCTCTTCTTCAGGTTGAGGATGGAGACCTGAAGATCACCAAGACAGCTGCACTGACTGTTGGGACACAGTATCAGGCCCAGCAGCCCAGAGTTGGTATAGAAACCCCTGGTATACAGTTCAGGACCATGACTCCTGTGAGCAATGGTGGGATGTCAGAGAGCATTTTCGACCTGGACTACACTTCCTGGAAGATCCGCTCCACACTGGTAGTAGCTGGCTTCGTCTTCTACCTGGGCGTCTTTGTGGTCTGTCACCAGTTGTCATCCTCCCTAAATGCCACTTACCGCTCTCTGATGGCCAAAGAGAAGGTCTTCTGGAACCTGGCAGCCACTCGTGCCGTCTTTGGTGTGCAGAGTATGTCTGCAGGCCTGTGGGCTCTGCTGGGGGACCCTGTGCTCCAAGCTGACAAAGCCCTTGGCCAGCAAAACTGGTGCTGGTTTCATATCACCACAGCCACTGGGTTCTTCTTCTTTGAAAATGTGGCCGTTCACCTGTTCAACCTGTTCTTCCGGACTTTTGATTTGTTTTTGGCTGTCCATCACCTCTTTGCCTTTCTTGGTTTTTTTGGCTCAGCAGCCAATCTCAGAGCTGGCCACTACCTAGCCATGATCACATTGCTCATGGAGATGAGCACCCCCTTCACCTGCATCTCCTGGATGCTCCTAAAGGTAGGTGCTTTTGAAGGGTGGGGTTGTCCTGAGGTTAAGTGTGGAGCAGGGTGCCTTGCACAACTGTTTGCTGGCTGGAGTGTCACCAGGGCCCCACAGCTGAATACAGCCCTATGGCAAGCTCAGCTGACCAAATGCTGTTTCTTAAAGTCTCAGAGGTAAAAGAAAGTTCAGTGGTTCCTAGGATTTACTGGGTAATGTTGTGTGCCTTAGAAAACCTTTTTATTTTATTATTTTATTTTTGAAAGAGAGAGACAGAAAGGGACAGAGAGAGAGAGAGAGAATGGGTGTGCCAGGGCCTTTCAACCATTGTGAATGAACTCCAGATTTGCACACCACCGTGTGGTGCATGTGTGACATTATACACTTACATCACTGTGCCTCTGGCTACATGGGACTTGGAGACTCAAACTTGTGTTCTTAGGCTTCACAGGCAAGTGCCTTAACCGCTAAGCCATCTCTCCAGCCCTAGAAAACATTTTTAAAACTTCAGTACACACAAAAAATGTTGAAGTGATATATATGTGTCTGCACATAATGTTTTTGCTTTTTGGTTTTGATAGGGCTGGTGGGAACCTGCCCACTTACCTCATTCACTTGCTCCAGATGGATCTTACGCTGTCCCTCCTGAGCCCTGTGGGTCCCATATGGCTGTTTCATTGGTGACCAAAAGTGCTGGCACCTAGCATTGTGTTTTGTCCCTTTAGTTTTTGAAAATGTGTTTTTGTTTGTTTGTTTTTTTTAGTCAAGTGTGTTGGTGTGTACCTGTAATCTCAGCACTCAGAAGGCTGAGGCAGGAGGATTGTAAGTTACAGGGTGGCTTGGGCTACAGAGTGAGTTTAAGAACAGTCTGTGCTACATAGTAAAACCCTATCTCAATTTTTTTAAGTTTTTAAATATGTGCCTTTTATAAATAATCATGATTCTTGTTTTTATGTCAAAATGTCCATGTTAATCTTTTTTGTGTATGCATGTGTCTGCACATGTATGTGTGCCTGTGGAGGCTAGAGGGCAACCTGAGGTGCTGTTCCTCTCAGGCACAGTCCACTTTTTTTGGGACGGTCTCTCTCACTGACCTGGAGCTCACCAATTAGGCTACACTGGCCAGTGAGCTCCTCCTGTCTCCACCTCCCCAGCACTGGGGTTACAAACCTGTGCCACCAAGCCTGGCATTTTTATGTGAGTTCTGGGCATCCTCATGCTTATGAGATGAGTACTTTACTGAGTCATCTCTCCATTCCCCCCATGTTAAACATTTCTTGTGGTGGGGGTGGGGTTCAGGGTACGGTTTCATTCTAGCCCAGGCTGACTGAGAATTCACTATGTAGTCTCAGGGTGTCCTCTAACTTGCAGCAGTCCTCCTTCCTCCCGAGTGCTGGGATTAAAGGTGTGTGCCACCACGCCTGGCAGCTTTTCTAAAATTATTATTTTTGTTTGTTTGTTTGTTTTTGGTTTTTCAAAGTAGGGTCTCACTCTGGTCCAGGCTGACCTGGAATTCACTCTGTAGTCTCAGGGTGGCCTCGAACTCATGGTGATCCTCCTACCTCTGCCTCCCGAGTGCTGGGATTAAAGGCGTGCACCACCACGCCTGGCTCCTAAAATTATTTTTTTAGCTTAGATTCTTGCAGTCTTGTATGACATAGTACCTGTCATTTGGGTATTTTATTTGAAATGTGAAGTACTGCTAATGTCTACCAAGTCATACAAGCAGGTCATGATAGTGAGCTTTTGTGCAGAAGAGTGCTGTAGGGTCTCTGGGAATGGAAATGAATATGAAAAGTCATTCCTGCTTTTGGGGTCCTGATGGGTGGTGTCAGTACATCACACCAACAAGCATTTGTGCTTCACAGCTTAGTGTCAGCACTGTGTTGGGATCCGAGACCCAAGGCTGGCCCAAGTAGTTAAGGTGTTGTAAGTATACTAATGCCAACATATGAGCCAAGGGGAGACATTGCGTATTCAAAGTAGGACACCAGGAGAGAAGGTGGGAGTCATGAGTGGATTGAAAGTCACTGACATGAGCGGGGTTATGGCAGTGCACACCTCTAATCCCAGCAGCCAGTGACAGGCAGGAGGTTTGAGAGTTCAAGTTCAGCCTGGGCTACAAAAATCTTTTTAATAAATGAAGAAGAAAGTCATTGACATAACCCAGCCACTGCTGAGTTCCATACCAGGCAAATGAGTGGAAATGAAACAGCTGGTTGAGTGAGTCCCTAGGACCTAGGGGCTGCTGGAATCTTTCCCCCATCATGTAGCTAGTCAGTTTTCTCTGTGTGGAGGCTGGGGCAGAGACTTCTCTACTCCTCTGTCTTGAGCAAAGGTATTGTGTGGAGCAAAGGAGAACATGCTGGAAAGGAGCTTTGGCCCAGCACTCCACACACCAGCAGCTCTCACCCTGGAAACATGGGCTTTAGAAGTAACTCACCATTCAGAGCATGAGGCTCTTGAAGGCTCTGCAGTGTTGCTCTGAAAACTATCAGTCACCGAAAGCAAAACCCACAAGATCTTGTGTGAGAGGCTTTACCTGTGGGGTTTTTGTGTGCTCTTGAAAGCTATTAGGATGCTTTTGTGCAGGATGGAGAAAAGACTATCTAGTTACTTACTTCTCATCCCACTCAGGTTAACTGCACCAAAGCCAGCAGACCCCTGCATCCTGAATCAAGACAGCTTAGTATCAGTGTGTCTAGATAGCTCTTTGTTGTGCTAGTTCAAGTACTGTCAAGTGTTAGAACTACGTGCTATGTCTAAAACCTGGGAAATCGCTTAAGCTTTTGATAAGGCTGATAGATTGTTGCATAAGGGGCATTAGGACCTTAGAATCTTCCTGTCATCAAGGTATGACTTGGTTAGATTTGAAGCATATGAATCAAAATGAAAGATGGGTTTATAAGTAAGCACAGCACACCTACATTTTTTCTTTTATGAAACAAAGTCTTGCTATGAAACCCTGGCCTGCCTTGAACTCATGACCATCCTGCGGCATCAGCCTCCTGAGTTCTGGGATTGCAGGTGTATTCCACTATGTCTAATTGGGTTTTTCCTCCAAGGTGCTTCTTCCATCAAGTTCTAGGTCGTCATGGGAGAGAGCTCTTGACAGGAATGGGTGAGGAGTGTACCTGGAGCTGACATGGTCATTTCTGAGTCGTCCTGTAGACATCTTGGTGTAGTGGACACTGGTCAAGGACACGAAGCTTGGCACAGTGCCTGCTCTCAATCAGGGAAAGCTGCTGCTGTGTGTGGATTTTCCTTATGTGTAGATGCTGACAATACCTTCCCTGGTGTTCGAGAAGAGCATGCGTGTCTTGTGTAATGTGGATATGTGAGCCAGATGGGTTTTGAAGTTGCTTTTGGGCAAAAAAAAAAAATCACAACATTTGAACATTTGCTCCAAGAGATAAGTTCTCATTTTATTAGTCTATTTTCCTGTATAATCTCTAAGCCATTCCTTAAATTACTGATTCAACCACTGGGATTTTTGTCAGAATACCTGAACACATGTGTTTCTTTCTTTCTTTTTTTTTTTTTACACTGTTCTTTTTCTTTTTTCTTTTTGCATATTCCCAGCTCCTATCATCCCTCCTTTTCTTTTTCTTCTCTTCCTTCCTTCCTTCCTTCCTTCCTTCCTTTCTTTCTTTCTTTCTTTCTTTTTTTTTCTTTCTTCTCTCTCTCTCTCTCTTTCTCTCTTTCTCTCTTTCTCTCTTTCTTTCTTTCTTTTTTTTGGAGACAGAGACAGACAGATAGATAGAGAATGGGCATGCCAGGGGTTTCTCAGCCGCTGTGAATGAACTCCAGATGCTTGTGCCCCTTGTTGGAAAGTGCAGTATTGCGCCCTTGCGTCACTTTGTGTTGGCTAGACGTGAGACCTGGAGAATCTAATGGGCATTCTTAGGCTTAGCAGGCAGGCACCTTAACCACTAAGCCATCTCTCCAGCCCTCTTCTCCTTTTCTTGATTTAATGAATTCAGAAATTTGTTCTGGGTCCTCTTGGAGATGAAGTGATGCAGCTTGCCTGAGACCCAAGGAGCCCTGCAGAGCAGCAGTTCACACCCTCCTGTCCTGCTATCCAGGCCAGCCCCCACCCTAGCTAAGCTTCCTTCTGTGCATGCAGGACAATGTCCCCTCTTGGGCAGGAGCCACTACCACAGTCTGCATTAGGGCTGGCATTCGGAGTAGCTGGTGAGGCTGGTGCCGGGAAGTGCCTGGTCTGCGTGGAACATGTTCAAGGCACCAGGTACATGCTCAGCTTCAGTGACAACTGAATTTCAGTGCAGATTTAGCATAATATAACAGTAGTTACCTTTCAGCCTTCAACCAAGGTTCCAGGTGTAAAGGTACTGTACAAACCACAGGACACGTGTTCATCCCAACTTTGCTCTTCAAGGCAGCAGGACTTGAAGAGTAGATACAGAAGCTTAGTATTCATGTCTGGTGTGTGCCAATTCAGATAGAGTGAGAAGGACTGAATTTTGCTTTTGGGAGCAGAAATCTAAAAGAGCAGATCCAATAGGTGAGCTGCCAGCAGGCTCAGGCTCTTGATGAGAAATTAAAGCAAAAGGGCTGGAGAAGTGGCTTAGTGGTTAAGACACTTGCCTGCAAAGCCACAGGACCCAGGTTTAACTCCCCAGGACCCACGTAAGCCATATGCACAAGGTGGTGCATGCATCTGGAGTTTGTTTACAGTGGCTGAAGGCCTGGCATGCCCATTTTCTCTATGCCTCTTTGTCTCTCCCTCCCTCTCTCTCTTTCAAAGAAAGAAAAAAGAAAGAGAGAAAAGACAAAGAGAGAAAGTAATTAAAGCAAGGGGCAAGCTCTGGCAAGAAAATTGATTGCTTTGAAGTGAGCTCACTGTGGGTATAGGACACAAATGCCTTTTGAAATGTGTGGAAGGAGTCAGCCTTGCAATGACATTGGGCTTCTTGTCCCACAGGCTGGCTGGTCAGACTCGCTCTTCTGGAAGGTCAACCAGTGGGTAATGATCCACATGTTTCACTGCCGCATGGTACTCACCTACCACATGTGGTGGGTGTGCTTCTGGCACTGGGACAGCCTGGTCAGCATCCTGTACCTGCCTCATTTTGTGCTGTTCCTGTTTGGACTGGTCCTGCTTACACTCATCCTGAACCCCTACTGGACCCACAAGAAGACCCAGCAGCTTCTCAATCCCGTGGATTGGAACTTTGCACAGCCCGAAACCAAGGGCAGCAGGCCTGAAAGGACCAATGGTCAGGTGCTGCAGAAGAAGAGGACCTAGCACTCTGTGACCAGGTGGACATGATGCCAGCACGTACGAGGGTACTTGGGTTCTGCAAAGCTCCACGAAAAGTGACTTACAAGTAAGGTAGTGTGCTTAGTCTAGGTAGAGTGCTAACCTCGTGCGTTTGCTAATATTAATTCTGAAGTAGCCACAAAGTATTACTGGAATTCTGATTTGTCTTCAGGAGAAGGTCTTTGCCATCACAGTCTCCTTGGTTCTGGTGTGTTCTGAAGGCCTCGCCTTGCTGGAGGGGAAGGAGTCATGGTGTCAGGCATACAAGCTGCTGAAGAGGAGGCTGTGTACTGAATACTTGACAGGGTTTCAGAAGGAAGTGCCCATGCGGATGTGAACAAGATAGCACACTCATAGTCCACATGACTTATCTGAAAGTCATGTTCTTTTTAGATGCAAAGAATTGGCCCAAGAAAATAATGTGATTTCTCATTATGTGGAATTTTAAGCCTGTGGTGCAGTAGCACCATCTAGTGGCAATTGGTGTAATGACACCATTCAGGTTCTTGTAATTTAGCAGCTCTGTTCACCCATCCTAGCATGGTGTAGGCTGTGAAATCTTGTACTTTTTCTTTTTATTTAATCAAGGAACCTATTTTAAAATGATAATTTTATTGTCATCAGTTGAAAGAATAACATAAGTTTCGAGATTTTAGAGTCATTTTTAATTGACAAAGTTTTCTGTTAGGGGCCAGCCTCCTCCCCATTCTTTTTTTCTTACTATTTTTTATCAGAGAGAGAGTTGGTACACCAGGGCCTCTAGCTACTGTAATCGAACTCCAGATGCATGTGCCATCTTGTGCACATGTGCGACCTTGTGCACTTGCATCACATTGTGCATCTGGTTTACGTGGGCATGGAGAGTTGAACATGAGTCCTAAGGCTTTGCAGGCAAGCGCCTTAACCACTAAGCCATCTCTCCAGCCCCTCACCCCCAATTCTGAGGACCATACTGCTCTGGCGAGTTCAAGACAAGCAGGTAATTTCCCCTGTGGGCTGTCAAGTGGTCCTGGACTAACTCAGTGTGGGCTCTGGAGTCCAGAACAGACTAGCAGCTAGCTGCTTGATGTGACAACTAGCAAGTTGCTGACTCTGCTATGCCTGGTTAGGAAGACTTCAGATACTACCTTAGCAGTGTTTCTGACAGACACACAAAAACTCAACTTCAGAGTGCAATTAAAGGACAAAGTTTATTTTCATCAAAACTACCTTTGAAAATGTGTTTGCAGAAAACATATTCGTTGGTTGTGAGAAGCATGTGTGACCTGTACCTGTTACCATGGAACCCTCGACCTATTCTGATAACTAGTGCTTTAACTTTATCGATTGTATTTAGATCAAGATGTAAGATGCCTATTTATCTCATTCCAAGACATTATGTACACTGCATCCCTAAGATGCTCAAACTGAAAAGCCTGTAGCTCCTGTGACTGCTTTGTGAATCCATTCGTGAAGAACCAGCAGTAGCTGGTGGTTTCCAACTGGGCAGAAGTTTAATAAAGTGACTGCTGTTTACAGAGCTCAAGCACTTACAGTTCCTGTCTCCTAAAGCAAGCCCGTCTTGCTGTTTGAGAATGTTGATGTTGGAGATAATGGGATGGCAAATTGTCATGTGTTCACAGCTTGGGATTTGGCCAACTTCTATCTAATCTTCACTAGGACTGTGACCTCCCCAGGGGCTCACACTTTACATCCTTTGTCTTCACACATGTGGTCTGGGTGCTGTTCAGTAGCTTAGCCTCTTTATTGGGTTTCCCATAGGACTTCTCTGCGATGTGCTTAGAGACAAGAGTGTCAGGTGAGGAGGCTCTGGGAACCTTGTGATCCAGTAACTCCTGCCTTTACTGTGTGGGGACTAGACATATCTTCCAGCCTGTCACCCCACACCATCCATGTGGTGGACATGTCTAGGAGTCAGGCACAGTGCAAGTGATATTCAGGAGTCAAAGAGCTCTGGTGCTGAGCCATTCATGAGTTTGGCCTGCTCTGCAGCCCATGCTGGTTCCTATTCACCATGTTCTCCACTTCACTCCTGCATCGTCTATTAGGAATTATTGCAGGGCTGGGGTACAGCTCAGTGGTTGCCTAGTGTTGCAGTCAGGTTCACATTCATTGCTGGCAGAAAAACACCCAACCAAGAACGGCTTGTGGGCAAAAAGGGTTTATTTTGGCTTACAGTCTCAAGAGGAAGCTCCGTGATGGCAGGGGAAAATGATGGCATGAACAGAGGGTGGACACCTCCTGGCCAACATCAGATGGACACAGCAGCAGGAGAGTATGCCAAACACTGGCAAGATGAAGCTGGCTATAACACCCATAAGCCCACCCCCAACAATACACTGCCTCCAGGAGGATTCAATTCCCAAGTTGCCATCAGCTGGGAACCTAAGTATTCAGAACATATAAGTTTATGGGGAACACCTGAATCAAACTACCACACCCAGTGCACACATGCATGTGTGCGTGCACACACACACACACACACACACACACACACACATTCTTGTCCTCCTCTCTCCCCTGCTTGACTGGTGTGGGCCTGTGAAACTGTGTTTTCTTTCAGCAGAGAAATATATCTGCACCCATGTTCTTTGTTCCAAACTGGAGAATGGAATGTGCCAAGGAAACAAAGGGACAGTGCCCTTCTTTTTGTGAGCAGGCTGACTGGTCCTGCCCCCATCCACTGGCTTGCCTCTGCCCCTTTCAACTTACCACCAAACTGCTTATTTCTTTCCACATGCCTAGGCTTCCCAAATGAGTGCTGAAATTAGTCTTTTGCAGGGCATGGTGTCAAAGGACACAATCTTGTGCCTTCTGTGCATTGAACTCTGCAGTAGTCACTTCTTTCTGTATGACGGGAAGCTGAGGCCCTGAGAGCTGGTGGCTGCTCATGTTGATACAGCTAGTAAGAGGCCATGCCTGCATCTGGGCTCTGAAGCAGGTTTCACACTGCCTGTGGTGACCTTCCTAACAGGGCCTAAGTCCTCTGAGCAGTGACAACACCTGACACTGGGTCCCAGATGAAGATCAGAGACTGACTGCTCCCTGTTACGGATGACAGAAGGCCAAGGCACCAGCAGATTCACTGTCAGGAAGGAGCCCAGCCTCTGCTTCCAGGAAGCCCAGTGCTGTATCCTCAGAGGGAGGGAGGGTGCTGTGTCTTCATGTAGCAGTAATGCTGCAAGGACAGACGCCTAAGCTAATAGCTTACAGGCTTTTGTAGGATACTGAGTCACTGTGGCTGGGCTCAAAGTGCTGTGAGAGTTCCCCCAGACAAGGCTGTTGCTACTCCCGGAAGCTGATTACAGCTGGGAGGAGTCCCGCTCAGCACCCCACCCTGGCAGTAATGGTCAACATGACTTTGGGAGGGACACACTCAAACCTTAACACTAAAAGTGGGCATGCTGTATGTCAGTAGGGTTTCTTGAGCTCCACACACACAGTAGGTGTCTGTTTCATTCCTTGGCTTATTCCAGGTCCAGCCATGACTAACAGGGTTGCTGCCCAAGGCCCAGCAAATGAGCGAAGTGAATGAACTGACAAGTGATGGTCCCACATCTGCCCAGCACCTGTCAGAGCACATACCAACCCAAAGGGATAACAATGTTTGCCAAGGGAATATTCAACCAGGTAAGGCAGTGTAGGAAGTCAGGAATCCAGCCCCATCCCATACAACCAGAGGAGGCCTGGGGAGAGAACTCAGCAGGCCTGAGGCCTGTGTGGGTTCTAGTAGAACCATCCTTTCCTTTCACACTGAAGGTGTGGACACAAGTGTGTGTCTAACTCAAGAATAGATGGCTATGAAATATTGCCTCTATTAAACAGGTGTTTTACAAAGTAAAAAGCCTTGTGTTGATTCTGCTTTGTCCACCTGGCCATGCAGACAAGTGAGATGCTTGGGCAGGACTCCTTGAGACTGGCTGTGTGGCATGAAGCTGCCCCTAGGGGAAGCTCCAGGCTGCCAACTCTGTCCTTGGGCTCCCTGAGAACCTATTTCATGCTGCAGGCCCTGCTCTGGTCCTTTAGAAGGCTGTTTTCACCTCTCCTGAGACATAAGTCTCCTGAGAGCATGCTCTAGAGACCAGGAATGTAGGAGGCGTGAGCCCCATCACCACCACCACCCCGAGCTCTACTTGGATCTCAACTCACCTAAAAGTAAATAGTACAAATGAGACCCCATTGTCATTAATACTTGATGCTTTGAGTTCAACTCCATCTCTGAATGAATTTGTTTCACTCTGTTTTGTGTGAGATTATTAATTCAATATTCCTCTTGCTGAAAAGCAAAATAACACTTTTCCCCCCTTTTCCGTTACTGATGTGTACTTTGTGTACTCTTATTTCTATAACAAAAATATACTTGCCTGGTCATATATAAACTACATTGAATTGAAAAAAATTAGAAACCTATTTTCCTTTCTCTGATAATTCAGATCCAAATGTGTGGAGTTGACTTTCACATCCAGAGCCCAGCGGCCTTCCTTGCTGTGTAACTTGACTCTCTGAGTTGAGAGGGAAGAACCCGGACCTTCCTGGAGAGAGCCCAGGGGTTCCATGATACCCCAGGGACATGGATAAAGGGCTCCAGCTTCTGATTTGGAGCCCATGGTGTGAATCATTTCTTTTCCAACTGCACGTGTTCAAGGAGCCTTCTGCCATTGTACATTATACATACACTCCTGTCTGTCTGAGCCAGTGACCCCATAGAAGTCAGATTCTGATTCTAAAAACCAACCCAAAGTTGAAATTCTCAGTTATTACTGAAAGTCTGTCTGTCTGAAAAGCCCTTGCCAAAAGTTACATGGGTAACTTTCATAGTCCTTGTGACTTTCACAATATCGTGCTGATTTTTAAAACTGCTGTGTGACAGGCTCCATCCCAGTAGGAACTCAGGCCATCTCAGCCGCAGTTGTCTTGTGTCATGAAGAACTCAGCGTGCATTCCACCCAGAGACTTTGTTTCCACACAAAACAAACACAGAGGAGGAACCTGGGCCACAGGGACTTCTGCGAAAGCTTGCCAGAGCTCAGGCTGATGGAGACTGCCCCACCCAGGCTCTCCCCAGTGTATATCGTCTACTGACTCATGACTGACTCAACTAAAGAGCACTAGCCATGAAAAAAAGGTGAAATTCAGGAAGAAACTCATTCACAAAAATGGCTTTTAATATTCAATGTGGAACTACTGGCTGCTCTATTTGGCTCAGCCACTGTGAACATCTGGCCAGTTGACCCTTTACTGTGGTTTCCTGTCTCCCTGTTCACATGTCACAGTGTGGAGGAGCTCCTGGGTGGTGCATTTTCCATCACAGGAAGACAAGCCTGGAGTGCAGAGCGCCTCCCCATTTCCTTCCTCCTTGGCCTAGTTCAGTGATGCTGTCGGCACGGCTACCTACCACGGGTACCTGCGTGAGGACCAGGAATGGCAGGGCCAGAGGGTGGAGGCCAGGACACTGTTCCTGAGAAGAGTAACTGGAGGCTCCATCAGGCAGGCCACTCGCAGATGATCCCTCTCCCCAGTGGGGGAGGCTAAGACACTGATGAGCAGTGCTAACCATTACAGTGTGAACAATGAGCTCTCCTTAGAAAACAATGAGTCTCTACTGTCCTAGAAGCCAAAGGTCTGAGGTTAAAGTGCTTAAATTACTCTGTTGCATTTTATTTTTATTTGTAACCTTTCATTTTGAACTAATTTCAAACTTACAAGCTGGGGAAATAAAAAAGTCACAAAATCTCCTACATATTCTTTGCCCAAATTTACTAATTTCTAACATCCATCACATGGGGTAAAATCAGTTTCTCTCTCCCACCCCCATTTTCTTTTTTCTTTTTTGAGTAGGGTCTCACTCTAACCCAGGATGACCTGGAATTTACTAGTTAGTCTCAGGCTGGCCTTCAAGTCACAACAATCCTACCTCAGCCTCCAGCATACTGGAATTAACTATGTCCACTTCCTCCCCTATTTTCTTTCCTTCCCTTCTTTCTCTTTCTTCTCTGACTAATTTTTTTATTCCACTTCCCCCTTTTTCCCTTAAAGAGTTTGGGACTGCCTACGCTGGTCCTAGATTGGGCTCAAATGAGCCTCTTTGTCTCCTGCTCCCAACTGCAGGTAATACACACGCCAGGCTTTATATCCCTTTACCTCTTAATACTTAGTGATTTCCCAAGAATAAAAACAATCTCTTGGATGGGAGAGATAGCTTAGCAGCTAAGGTTCTTGCCTACAAAGCCCAAGGACCCATGTTTGACTCTCCAGATCCCATGTAATCCAGACGCACAAGGAGACACAAGCGGGCAAGGTCACACATGTGCACAAGGTGGCACACGCATTTGGAGTTTGATTGCAGTGGCCAGAGGCCCTGACATGCCAACCCCCGTAAAAATAAAAAATAGAAGGGGAAAGCTGGAGGGGGGATTATCATGGTTTGATGTCTATAATTATGGAAGTTGTCAATTAAAAAAAAACTAAAAAAAATAAAAACAATCTCTTATGTAACCTTATCAGTTACACTGAAAACAGAGTCAATACTCTTTATGTAATTTATATTCTAACAGTTTACTTCATGCCACGTCCTCCTGGTCCAGGACTAAGTTCAGGGACTTTCTTTAAAAGTGTGCTTTTCATGAAATAGGAGCCTGCATCCAGGTGCTAACAGATCAGCCCCTGAACACTTTTCTTCATGTGAAAAACTGTTGGAGATGGAAGGGCATCTCTGTCCTCCAAGTCAGAGTTACCAGTTCAGCACGTGACAAGGCTTGAAAGGCAGAGGCCTAGTATCGGACCCCAGGTTTGGACTCAGCAGTGTGATGTCACCATGATGATGTCCTTGTGTGCCTGTGCTCCCCAGGGTGGTGATCCCCAGGTCACTGCCCATTCACTGCATCTGCTCCACCTCACATCCTGCATCCCATTTTCTAGATCCATCTCCTGCTTCTCCAGCTTGGGGTGGGCTTCTGCCTGTTCCCCAGTGTGTGGACGAGGACCTGGAGGACTGAAGATCCTCTACCCAGTCGGCCAGCCCTCTTGTCCTTGGTCCCAGCCAGGCTCTTTCAGAGGTGCCCAAGCCATGTTGTTGTGGCCCTCCACCTTTGGCTCTCTTGTTGCTTGAGGTTCTTCTCGCTCTCTCTCTCCCTCTCTCCCTTCTTCCCTCCCACCTTTAAAAACATTATGACGAAGTGACATGAAACAGTGCCCATTGTGACAGCCCTTTAATACTTTTGTTCGGGCTTCTGGTTCTTTTTGCTTGTTTGTTTCATAAAAGTGACAACTTGAACATTTTATGTTCTTGTCCCAGATAGTAACTATGATTATTTAGTGGGTAAATGATGTAACTTCACTCTTTAATGAAACGGTTTCTCAGGAACACGAATGGCAGCCCTAAGAGGAGCTCTGTGCTGGCAGGAGGCCAAGACAAGAGCTGGGATCATGACTGGCAACCTGAGATGGGAAGTACTTTGAGTGAAGCAATAAAGAATTCCCTAAACATGGAGTGGAAAAGGCTGGTCTTTTCTCATTTTAGGACATTCTCAGAAAGTGAGTTGAGTTCTTCTGTTGGCTTGTACATAAAATCAAGCTGACTTCCACAGGGGGCAGCTGGGGTTAGGATGTCCATGGGCTCTGGCACTGACATTGTGTAAAGGCATCCCTGAGGGTCAAGACTTCTACAGGAAATTCCATGCTGGGGTGAGATTATCCCCATACATGCTTTCCCCTGGATTTTCAAACCTAAAATTGTAACATTGCTATGCGCAAGGTAAAGCGAGATTGAGAACTTCTCTCTCCTGTTCCGGCCAACACTGTAAATAAACCCATTTCCTTCCACCAGTTCCTGTCTCCTGGTTTTAACTTAGCGCAGTGAGCAAGGAAACTTAAGATTCCGGTGTGACCTGGTTGCATGCTGTGGCTTTATAGGATTTATGTTTAAGAATGTTTCTGTGTCTCATTTTACAGTAAAACGAAAAGTGGTTTAAATGTCATTTAAGTTAAAAACAAGAATCCCTTCTTCTGTTTTATTTTTTAGACCAGGCTGACCATTCTTCTGCCTCAGCCTCAGCCTCCCAGTGCTGAGATTACAGGCATGTGCTACCACACCCAGCTGATAATTCTTTAACTAAGCCAGTGAAAATTCCTTTTTTATTTCGACCATATATATTAAAAACACAGATGTGAGGAATGAAAGTACCACTGTGCGTAACCTGCTAGGATGAGAACACAGACCAAGGAGGTCCTAGAGTAGAGTAGGGACACCCATTGGAGGAGGAACAGGAAGACCTGCAAGATGCTAGGTGCACAGGGAGGATCACCAGCAATCAGTGACTCGTCTTTTGAAAGTTGCAGTGGGTTTCTGAGGGAAATTATAAGAGCTGAGTGTGAGTGCAGATGTGTGTTGTAATGACATAGTGGTGTAGTTTGAGGCTGAACTCAGTACAGTGCAGAAGGGTGCTGAATGAGGCTGGACATACCATCTGCTCCCTGGGGCCAGAGCTCATGGGGACCTGCTCACTTATGTGTACTGAGACAGGCCCACATCTCAGTTTCTGTCTTCCTAGGTGAAGTGTGGGGATAGGTCTTGTGTGTTAAGTTCCCTCTACACCTCTTCCTCTCCTTAATCTCCTCGAGAACTCAGTGACCAATGCTTGCTGAATTCCCAGAGCCCTTCCCTGAGTATCCTCACATCCTCCATCTTTTTTTCCCTCCCCTCCTGGAAGCCCACCTGTCCTTGGGCCTCTTAAAAGGTCCTGAATAACTAGTGTGAAACTAGTAACTGCTGAATCTTTGGGGGGGGGGTTGTTAGCTGTGTCTGTGTAGAGCAAAGTACAGCTCTTGCCCCAAGGGGTTAAAGGTCACAGGAGTCACAAACCCTCCCCGAAGTTACATAAGCAGTGGACAGTTGCTGGGGAAAAGGGACTGTCAGGTAGAGCTGCCAGCAAGATGGGCAGGGAACTCCAGAGATGCCATGCTAGGGTGGGTTTTTCTATGATGAAACTACCTCCAAATCACCTATGTGTTACTGCCAATAGCCTCTCACCCATGCTGTATAATAACCCCAGTAAACTCATTGCCTCACCAAGCTACACTTGGATATGGTTATTTCTTTGGATTGTGCCCCATCTCCTCAGGAAAAGTCACACAGTACAACCATTTTACTTAATAGCCAAAGATGTTGAGTCGGATCCAGAGGTTGGTAGTAGGTGGCTATGAAGGGGACTAAAGATGGCGCTGCTAGCTATGCTCGCCAGCAATGTCTCCAGCAGGCTCCCTGCCACTGCTGTGAGACCACTAAAAGCAGGCCCGATCCTTCCCCTGCTGTCTGGGGTGAAAGACTGAGCAGGAAAGCAAGGGATCTTAAGACCCTATTGCCAGGGATTTCAAGGCAGGTCCTATCTAGTGCCTTACTGGCTTCCCCAACCCCTGTCCATTGCCTCCATGGCTCCTAGCATGGAGGCTGGATCATGCGGTGTGGAACTTTCCCCTCCCCTGAAAATCTATAAGAAGAGCACCTCACTTTGTACCTGGAACCAAAGCGCCCTGTCCCTGTCTCTCTCTCTGGCTTTGGGCTCCCCACCATGCTCTTCCATGGCATGATAACCCTTTCCTCTTTTTGTCCTTAAAGAAATCCATTCCAGTGCCTCTATCAAACCTGGGTCAGAATCTTGCTTTTAATAACCTTACAATCCTGGCAGATGTCTCCAACATTCCAGCTCTCTACAATCAGGGAGTTCCAGTCACTCATCCATCTACTGGATCTTATTTTATTTATTTTGAGAGAGAGAAAGAAAGAGGCCTCTAGCCACTGAAGATGAACTCCAGACATCTGCCGGGTCTTTCACACAGATGCACTGCTTTAGAGGACATCACCAGAACACATTCCTGCAGGAGAAATGGGATGAGTCGCCTCGCTATGGGCAGCAGGGAACTTCAGGGCAATGGGGCAGGAAAACCAGCCATCCTCTTCATGCTCATGTTGGATGAAGGTCCTCTGCCTTGAGTCACAAGCCATCTATCTTCTCTGTGCTGGCTCTGATAGTGGGTGCCACCGAGGACTTGCCTTGCTTTGCTCTGGCAGGGACATCATGGAGTCTCTCCCTTCCTTCGTTGGCATTCCCGTCCCCTCCAGCTGCCTGGTTCTTGGATTGTGCTGCCACAAGCTAGCTGAACAGAAAGGGCCATGGGGCAATACAAGGATGTGAAGGGCTGAGGCATTAGTGTCATTTATATGACTAGGGTGGAGCCCCTCAGCCTCACTGGTCCACAGGTTGCCATGTTTGGCTGATGTGTTTTGCACAGCCCTCCTCCCCAGCAGGTGAACTTCTGTTTATCTGGAGAGCAGTTTTCTCCTCTTAGACTTTTCCCCCTCTGCCTTTTCCAGGAGTTGGAGCAAGCAAAGCAAGAAAACAGGCATAGTTGTCACAGAAGCTCTGGGAACAAGAAGTCTCTGTTCCCTGAGAGAACAATGCAGCCTTCTCCTCTGCATTGTGAGCCCTTGAAAGAGCCTTAGTGAAAGCCGGCCTTATCTTTTCAGGGTCCCAAAGCCTCCTCTATGTTTCATATTTTTTAATCTCCCTCCCTGTTCCCTTTGGCCTGCAACCATCCAAGAGGGACTTGGTACAGGCAGGGAAGGAACCAGAGATCTCTGGAGCTAGAAATCTCAAGGGTGGGGCCTGCAGAACTGAAGTCTTTGCCTAGGACCTGGACAATATCTAATTCTGAAGCTCACCAATGTGCGTCCATTCATCAGTAGACCATATCTTGGGCTGGTGGCACACCCAGAGACACTTCTGGTGAAAGGAAGGCAAACACTGTGCCCAATCTCAAATCTACCCTCACTGTGCAAGGGTGCAAGCCCCATGCTTTGTGGAAGAATGGACTGGAAGCTATGTCTGGACCCAGTTCCCTTACCTGGACAACCCCATAGAGGGTACGCAAGGAGGGTGCTCAGGCTGGACAAGCTGAATGTGCTTGTTCTGTCCTTGCTTGCTTTCCTTGCAATATCCACCTATGATTTTTCCCTATCGGCACATCTCCAGCATGTTCTGAGGGAAGCTGGAGAGTAGCCAGGCTGTTTGCACACTGTGATCAGCAGTGGTCCATCCTATGTCAGTTACACGTCAACAAGGCTGTTAAACTACAGGCATGAAGATGGCGAGCAGCCCTGACGAGAGCATGTCTTTTTGGCTGAAACCTTTGGTGAGTTACCATCAGCTAAGACTGAGGTAACTTCTGTGAGCTACATGAAGGGAGGGGGACAGGACTTGGAGGTACTGTGGTTATCAGCAGGGGCATCTGACAGGTGGCAGCCAAGGACACTTGGGTCCTATGGTCCAGGTATTCCTGGCCTTGTCCAGGACAGCCAGAAGCTGCACACTTTCTGTACTGCTTCTGAGCCCCTCCTGGACCCACTGCTGATCATCACCTTCTGGCCCTAAGACCTAAGTCCATGCCCACCTAAGAACCTCAGCTGTATTTCCCACGAATAGGAAAATGATGCAGTTCAAGAGACAGTGGTGTCATGTCCTGCTAGGCCTTAGCTAAAGGTGATTCATCAAAGGTTTCAGACATAACGACGTGCTCTTGGTCAGGGCTACTTGCCATCTTCATGCCTATAGTTTAACAGCCTTGTTGCAGTGTAACTGCCACAGGATGGACCATGGCTCATCACAGTGTGCAGTGTAGTCAGTTTAAAGGTCTGTGTAAAGCCTATGTCACAACCAGGAGAGCAAAACTCGCCTTTCCCCTGGGTAACACTACCCCTGTGATGTCCACTTTAGGATCAGAATTTAATCCTCCTTAGTAAATCCACCGTCATTTCTCACTGCCCCCCCCCCCCTTAGAACTGTCTGCTCACCTGGAAGCTTGGTAAAACCCCGTATCACAGAATAAGCTGTGTGGTCTGCAGAGCTGTGGTCTCCCATAGTATCTGCAGCTCTGCTCTCAGGGAGTGGATTGAGTCTTCTCTGGTGGGCTGTCAGCTCCACCTGCAGCCCCATCTTGTTGATCATGCTGTCCCTTAGGTGTGGGGATGGACGCTGAGATGCCCACTGTAAGAACCCAGTCCGAGTGCATAGGCACAGGCTCACAGTTGAGAGACACTACATCCATAGGGCTCTGGGAAAGTGCTCCTGGCTCAGCTGTGGAGGGAAAGAGGCCAAGCTGGGCCCCAGGGCCACTGAATAGGTCAGAGGCAAGGACAAGATCTGCAATATTGAGGATGGGGCTTCTCTGGCTTTCACCCAGTGTGTCCCACCAGCACAAAGAGGTGCAGACAGCTGAGGCCCAGGGTGATTCCCGTGGTGCTGTTCTGAGTCCATGCTCCACAGACACACAGGGGAGGTCCGAGGCCAATTCAGAGTGGCAGAATGAGCTTGTCCTTTGGGTATGCACAAGACATGTGCATCCCATGTAAACCAGGGCCTAGTCCCATGGTGAGGATTACCTCTGGTGGGAAGTTGGTCCACTCCAAGCTTTATCATTCTTTTATAGCTACCGTACACAAGTCCACATGGCTCTAGATCTAACACATGCACCATGGTGCCATGCTATAGGCAAAGCCCCAGGCGCACCTCTTTTGCGCAGCAGGCTTCTGAGTCAGCCCTGCTTTACATGGGAGAGGGCTAGGGTAGACAGTGTAGTGACTGCCGAGCAACTGATTCCAAAGCTGGTTCTGCTTCCCCAACCCCATTTAGATCCTCTGACATATGTTGACTTTATATGAGATGACTTCAGTGATGACGTTCTGGGACCATGTCTATCCTCCAGGGCACAGAGAGAAACTCAGGAGACATATGTGAAGAGTGTCATAGCCAGGAAAGTCTCCTTGGGGTGATACAGGGGCTGGTGGTAGAGCCCTCTGGGGGAGGCTGGAATGTGGGGCCCTGGCAGAAGCTGACTTCCACCCCCAGGACTCACTTCTTCCTCAGCAAGCCTCGGTTCCCACTGTCTAGAATTATCTCCCTCATTTACAGTCAGTCACCTGATGATGAGCCATTAACCACACCTGCACCCTACAAGAACAGCGGGGCAGATGTCTGGTTGAGGGATGGGAGGCCATTCATGGTCGCATACAGACCTTCCTATGTCCATATCTTTACTGAGGAAGCTATCGATGCAGCTCATGAGGGAGGGTTGGAATCCAGGAAGTGGCTTAGACTTCAATGCTGGCTCTACTTTCTGATTTTGCCTCTGAGACTCCTTTGAATGTCCCAGGGGTCAAGTGTGAAGCTGTTGATCTTTAGGCTATGAGCTGGTCTCCATTACCCCTGTTGGCAGCAAGGGAAAAGGCCCAGGGGTGAAAACATCAGCCCAAGTTCATTGGCTGGTGATGGAAAATACAGTCACCAGGGTCTGTTTTGACAAGAACCAAATCGTCAGCCCCACCCCTGCTCTCCTTAGTCTCCACAGTGGCCACAGGGCTCTGCCCAGAGCAGGGGGATGACCACACAGGAGAGGGAGCCAGCAAGGCTGGGCTGTACTTGTTTCTAGAATGTCCTAACCAGGGTAAATATTACCTCCTATCCTGTGCACAGGTCTTAACTTTACAATGAATAAAGGGATATTTTATATCTAATTAATGAAGAGAATCATTATTTTTATTTATTTTATTATTTTATTTTTTATGGTAACACAGATCCGTAATCTCAATACTTGGCAGGTGGATTAGGAGTTCAAGATCATTCTTGGCTACATATGAAGTTTGAGGTCAGCCTGGGATAAATTAGATCTTGCTTCAGAAACAAAAATCAAACAAACCCCCAAACCCTTCTTGTACTGACTTTATATTTCTGAGCCTATTGCTGCTTCTATAATAAATACCTCATGTCGATGTCATGTATTAACAACAGATACTTCTTTCTCACAATTTTTGAAGCCCAAGGTGAAGGCACCAGGAGGGTCATTGTGGGTTGAGGACCCATGTCTGCCTTTAAGATGTCACCTTGAAGGCTGTGTCTCCTATGGGGGAAGAAAAGGAAGGGTCCAAAGAGGAGAGAAATGCTAATTCTTTTCATGCAAAGGAAAGTGGGTTCGTCCTAAAGCACCTCTGTAGCAGACAGCTTTAGGTTCTCTGAGATAACTTCCAGACCAGGCAAAGTTATAGAGGAAGGGATATTTATTGAAGCTTAGAGATCCAGGAGAAGTTCCATATGGCAGAAGAAGCTGGCCTACTTTCACAGGACCAAACACAGAGAGCAAAGCCACAAGCCAAAAGCCACAAGCCAAAAGCCACACAGCACAGCACAGAACAGCACACTACAGGAACTCCAGCTAGGCACACTTTGCATATCTTTAGATTGAAATCTTAAACCCACCATCACACCTTAAGATACACCCAGTGACATTGCCTCCAGCCAGGTGGATGCAGATGCAAACTATAAACTAATAAAACACTGAATATATTGGGGGCCATCTATTCAAACTACCACAGCATCAATGATCACACAAGTTATTAAGTTTTAATGCACAAAGTTTGGGAAACACATAGCAATAAAATATATTTTGTGCCGGGCATGGTGGTGCACACCTTTAATCCCAGCACTTAGGAGGCAGAGGTAGGAGAATCGTTTTGAGTTAAAGGCCAGCCTGGGACTACAGAGTGAGTGCCAGGTCAGGATAGGCTAAAGTGAAACCCTACCTCAAAAAACCAGATATATATGTTTGTGGTGTGTGTGTATATTAATATGTGTGTGTGTACACACACATATATTTTATATATCAGACCATAGCAACAAAATATTCATCAGACATCTTTCTCTTGTGCTCAGCTTGATAATTCACAAGCTGGACACTACTGTATGTCTGCATCTCAAATCAGTTCCATCATCCCCTTAAGCCTTCATAAATCAATACCAATCTTATTCTTAATTCCTGTCACCAGGAATGACTAGCTCATTCTTGAATTTCATCATGTGTCCTTTGGGCTGACTTGCTCACGCAGCGTCATAATATTCTAAAGTACATTGACCAAGTCCATCACTGTTCTTCACAGGCCACTGTACTAATGCATGGATATACCACACTTGGTTTATGCCTCCCTTTGACTGGAATAGAGTGGTTTCCAGTTTTGAATTGTTTGAACTGTTTAGAGCATTTCAAACTGTTATGAATAAGTTCTTATAAAACCCCTCTTAGTGGTTTATGCCTTTTTAAAATTTGTTTTGCTACAAGATCATGGTATGTAGCTCTGGCTGACTTTGAACTCACTGTATATATCCCAGGCTGGTCTGGAACTCTAAATCCTCCGTGCTGAGACGGCAGGCGTGCACTTCCAAGTCTGCTTTACATTTTCATGTGTCTTGCATAAATTCCTGATTGCTAGGTTGTGGACTAACTGGCACACACACTGTTCTGAGTGGCCACACCAGGACCCACCCCATCATACTGCACAGAGTCCCAGGTCTACATGTCCTCACCAATGGGCAGTCTCCCATTTTGCCATTCTCCTTTGTCAGTACTGTGGTTTTAATTTGGGTTTTCTTGGGGGGGGGGGAAACAGCAACAGTTCCTGTTTTTATTGACCAAATCTTGTGAAGAATTTATGGCTTTTGCTCATTTTTATGTGGATTGTCTTTTAAAAATATATGTATTTGTGTGCATATGCGTGTGCACACACATGGCGTGGAGTATATGTGGAGGTCACAGGACAAAGTTAATGTTTCTGTACTCTTCTTCCACCTTCTTTGACACAGTCTCTTGCTGCCGTAATCAAATGCCAGTCTAACTGACCAGGAAGTTTCAGATCTTCCTGGCTCCACCTCCCATTGTTGTAGGCCAGTTGGGATCACAGATGTTTAGGCCACTTTGTGTCCAGATTTAGGTGGGTGCTGAAGAAGTTGAAAGGCTTTGCAAGCAAGTGCCTTTAATGGCTGAGCCATCTCTCCATCTTGATTTGTAAGAGGTCTTTTTTTTTTTTTTTTTGTAAGGGCTTGCGTCTAAATGTATACCTGGAATATCTGTGTTGGCGACTTGATCCTTAATGTAGTGTTGGGAGATAGGGCCCAGTGGAGGTCATGGAGTCTAAATCATAACAATGTGTGAATAATATTGAAGGGACCAAACTGAAGCCATGACAGGCTTTAATAAGGTGCCTCCCTGACTAGGCCAAAGTTTCAATTTCCAGGAGCTCTGGGGGCTGAGTCAGTTCCTGGAGACATGTCCAAACATGTGCATGTCCCTTTCACCCCAACCAATCAAAGATGTACAAACCTAACTGCTGCTTACTTAGCCAATCACATTAGGAGATTAGCTCACTCACCAGGAATTCCCCTAGACCTAGTGCCAAAACCTTAACACCAATCAAAAAACACAAGTATAATTACTGTTCAAATTAACCAATCATCTTAAAAGACTAAAAGCCTGCCAAAATTCCTTTAGCTCTGCTTAAAAAGAGCCTGTGTGCTCCTCTCAGGTTCGCCATTTTGTACGAATGGTTGACCCCTGCATGCTGGCTGATTCTGCAGAATAAACGCTCTTTGCTTTTACATACTATTTGACTCTGGGGTCTTTCTTCAGTGATTTTCGGACCCTTACAATATCTCCTCCCACACATATAAATCCTTCGCAAAAGATTTAGTGATGGTTGGCTGGGAGATGCCTCCGTGGGTAAGAATACTTTCCATGTTAAGTATTGAGGACTTAAGGTCAGCCCCCCACCCCCAGCACCCCATGTAAAAAGGAAGACATGGCCATACATGCCTAACCTTAGCATTGAGGGGCAGAGACAGGAGGATCCTGGGACTCATTGGTCAGCCAGTATAACTGAAAGATTGTGACCTCTATGTTCACAGAAAGACTCTATTTCAGGGAAATAAGGTGGAAGGATGATAGTGGAAGACACCTGATGTCCTCCTCTGGCCTCTGCATACCATGCACACAGGGCATACACATCTGTACACAAGTGCAAACACCATACACACCACAATATATTACACACACTTTGAAAAATTACTGATGGCCAGTGACAACAGGGAATGCTGCTCCATGTCACTTTTCATTTTAAGGATGCCATGAGGTAAGTAGAAAATTTAAATATTTTTGGTGTATATATACTGTTTGTAGTGTGTATGTGTATGCAGATGCATGTGTGCTGTGTACATATGTGGGAGACAGTATAACTTCCATTGGGTGCTCTCTGTTGCTCTTCCACATGTTTTTCTTGAGATGGAGACTCTCATGGAACCTGATGACAGGCTGACGAACAAGCCCCAGACATTTTCCTTCCTCTGCTCCCCACAGGACTGGGGTTAAAGGTGTGTGCATGACCATACCCTGCTTTGTACATGGATACCAGGTATAAAACTCGGGCCATCATGCTTACATGGCAAGTGTTCTTACTCACTGAGCCATCTCCCCATCCCTGAAACTGTAAATCTTAATGAAGGATATGAAGGATATTTAATCTTCTTTTTTTCTTTTTTCTTTCTTTCTTTTTTTTTTTTTTTTTTTCAAGATAGGGTTTTACTCTAGCTTAGGCTGACCTGGAATTCACTATGTACTCTCAGGGTGGCCTTGAACTCACAACAATCCTCCTACCTCTGCCTCCTGAGTGCTGGGATTAAAGGTGTGTGCCACACCCGGCTATTTAATCATTTTTAGTGCATGTTATTAAACAATGATTATTACAGTCAGTGCAGTCTTGCCCTATGTTTAAGAAAATTGATAGATTATTGTATTTAAGCCTATGATCCATTTCAGATTCCTAAATTCCAGTTTAATAATATTTGTTGACTGTTTTCTTTTTTATTACATTCACGACCATATTGTCTTTGAATAACCAGCATCCCTTTCCAATTTTTTTTTATTGACAACTTCCTTAATTGTAGACAATATCCCATGGTACTTCCCTCCCTCCCCCCACTTGCCCTTTTTAAACTCCACTCTCCATCATATCCCCTCCTCCTTTCAATCAGTCTCTCTTTTAATTTTGATGTCATTATCTTTTCCTCCTATTATGATGGTCTTGTGTAGGTAGTTTTAGGTATTGTGAGGTCATGGATATCCAGGCCATTTTGTGTCTGGAGGAGCACGTTGTAAAGAGTCCTACCCTTCCTTTGGCTCTTACATTCTTTCCACCACCTTTTCCACAATGGACCCTGAACCTTGGAAGGTGTGTTAGAGATGTTTCAGTGTTGAGCACTCCTCTGTCCCTTCTTCTCAGCACTATGGTGCCTTCTGAGTCATCCCAAGGTCGCCACCATCTGAAAAGAGAAGCCTCTCTAACTAACCAAAAGTGAGAGTAGCATTAATATATGGGTGTGGACATTAAGAGAGTGCTTACTGGGCAGTTTGGTGAGCATAGTATATACATTTAGCCAGACACCAGCAGACATTACACCCCTAGGGCTCATGACTACCCCTGTTGTAGGTTTTCAGTATCAGGGATGTATTCCCTCCCATGGAGCGAGCCTCCAGTCTAATTAGAAAGCGGTTGGTTTCCCCCATAACAGACATGCCACTATTGCACCTGATGGCTCATTTGGCCTGGCTGGCCAAATTTAGAGCTTGCAGTGTCCACTGTTGAGTATCTTTATCTTCACTGGTGTTTTCTCTCTCTCCCATTGCACTGCATGCAGTGTAGCTTTTTCCAGCTTTCTGTCAGCTGGTCCTTTCCAATTCTTAATTGTTTTTAGTTTTCTTACTTTGTGACACTGGTTCTATGCTTAGTGCAGTGTTGAATGGGTAGGGATAATTAAAGACTGTGACAGATCTTTCTCAGTATCAGATAGGAAGAGCAGATGAAACATTCATTAATGGCCGTGAGCTAATTGATATGGACAGAACATTACCTGAGTGAGTGCAGAATATAGTGTTTTCACTGCATAACAGATGCAATGCAGTGCTCCTGGAACATTTCCCAAAACAGACAGTGTCTCTGCAAGTCTGAAAACATTGAAATTATTTAGATTATCTATTTCTAGGTCATTGGAATTAGGTTTTACTTATAATAAGGGAAAAAACCCAAAAGTCCCTAAGTGTTTGGTAATTAAGCCTGACTTCCTAAGGGTCCAATGGGTGGCAGAGGGAAGAACGATGGAAAGTCCCCACTTCCTACCTCCAGGCTTACAAATGTGGCCATGTGTCTGACACCACAACAGACCAAACAGGACTGGGGCCAATGCAACTCCCTTGTGTCCACTCTCAACAGAGGCCTTGTCTGGTGGTCTTTCTGGATGGCATCTCTAGCCTTAAGCCCATGGGCTTGCTCAGAGCCAGGAGGGAAGGTTATTTGCTTCATACACAGTGCTGTTTCCTCTGCTCCCTGGTTTACTTGATCAGAAAACATCACAAGATACTCTTGTGTCAGGAACAAACACAGATTCTGCTGACTGGGACTGCAAATGTCTGTATGGAAGACCTTTGGATGAAATACTTGGAGAACTCTGATAGAACCCTGAAGTAAGTTTTCTAATACAGTCTCTGAGAGGAAATGCCTTCCTTATTTGGTTTATGCCACAGTCCATGTGCTGGAGACAGGTCCAAGAGAGCATTTGGAAATCACCCTGTGCATTCCTATAAGATTAGTAAGTGCTCCTAATAAACATGGCTGGAATGTCACCTTACCTACTATTATTTCATTCCCAGCTATTATAGTCACTTATTACAGGGCACACAAGCTTTAAGGTTACTTAATGTTTAATGTAACTTTTGGCATGGCAAATAGCTCTTTGAACTTATTCTATAATTGACTCTGGAGGTCTCTAAGAAGTCTGGTCCTTCCAAAGCTGACTTTGCTCCTAGGGTGTGCTTCTGGGAGAAGGCATAGCAGTAGACTATCATGGAAAACATGTTTGCTAAATGTGCTGACTGGGTAGGTCACATTCTTCTGTGGTCCTTTGATTTAGTTAGCAGTGGTAGTTATAATAATGTTCTCTCCATGTACAATTACAAAACAAAAAAAAATGTTCATGGTGAGCAATTCCAGCCGTCCCAGAAGGGCCTTTCTGGCAATCCTAGTACTTGTCTGTGCTGACAGGCACCTACAGTCATCTTCACATGGCCAGGACCCCACCGCGGTTGTGCTGCTGGGCCTTTAGTGACACTCCTCCAGGGTCAGCTAGCGGAGGAGGCCAGGTACTCGTCCAGCTTTATGTCCTGCTTTCCGAAGCTGTGCAAGTCTGGAATTCAGGCCTAGAAAACAGAGCTTCCTGATGACAGGCAAGCTGTAAAACTGCCTGGAGAAGGGGTGAGGTCACACTCTGGATTCCCCCAGTCTGCACTTGGCAGGATGCTAGAGCTGATGCTAGAGCCAGGACAGTCCCCCAGGACAGGTCTGGTGGAGTGTCAACCCTGTGTGACATCTGCCCACCCTCGTTAAGAGGAGATGAATGTGCTGGGAGAAGCGTGGATGCTGGGATCAGAGACGGTCGGCTCTGTGTCCCTGCTCATACAAGCCCAGACCTTGGGTGTGCAGGGGTAAACAGATAATGAGGCCAGCAATGGGTTGGGGGTTCCGCCCCGTTCACAGGAGCCCAGACTTGGGGTTTGCAGGGAGAATCGGATAGACGCTGGAGCAAGCGTTGGGTGGGGTGTTCATCCTGCATCCACTGCCCACGGGAACCCAGACCCAAGGTCTGCAGGCAGCAGCGGGTTTCCAGAATCAGCGATGGGTCCACCCTGCGGCCCTGCTCACGGGATCAGACCCAGTCGTAAGAGGAAAACGGGTGGTTGTTGGGGGTCAGAGAAGGGGTGATGGTCCCTCCGGCGACCCTGCCCTCGGACGTTTGCAGGGCGCGGCGGGTGCTGAGAACGATGGGCGGGGTGTCTGTGCCTCCTACCCTGCGGGCTTCAGCGCAGCACTCGGCGTCCGCACCGAGGGCGGATGCTCGGGGCGGAGCAGCACACTGGCCCGTCGCCACCTGCCCGTCACCAAACGTCCACGGGGACGGCCGACGATCTCGCTTACGGCGGATTGAGGTGTCCTCCCCATCCGAGCGGGGCTCAGGGCGGGCAAGGCTCCCTCCCACGCGCGCAGCCGGACGGGACGTTGGGCAGGCGGGGACGCGGGTAGCCACGTGGCCTCGCAGGAATGCGCGGGCGCGAAGGCGGGGCGTGGCCGTGAAACGGGCAGGCGTGCAGGCCAGTGAACACCAGGCACGGCTCGCGCTAGCCAATCACAGAGAGGTGGGCGGGGACTCCACTCAGGGGGCGGGGCTGGCGCGCATCCCGGGCTTGGGGGGCGCGGGACGACCGGCGGACGCGGACGGCGGATGGCGCTCGGCCCCTCGGTGAGTGAGCGTGGCGCTCCCCAGGCCCCTGGAGGCTCATGAGGGTTTCTTTCCTTTGAAAGTTGCACTTCTGCCCAGCTCCGAAGTAGCTAAATCCCACCCTTGCTTTGCAGGACACGCGGGAGGAGTGGCACAGACCCCCAGTGAACAGCTACCCACATTCAGTGATGTCCCCTCCAAGGGCTTAGATAGCAGAGAACAGTCCCCTGACTTCAGCGGATGCCCCAGCATGGGACGGCGCGGAGTCCCCAACTTTGGCCAACCCCAAATTCGGCGGGGTCCCCTCTGTAAGCTCAGCAGAAAGCAGATGCCCGACTTCAGCGGATGTCCCCCCAGCCACAGATAACAAGACATCAGCCCAGCTCTCCAGACACAGGCAGGGAGTGAGCGTTTCAGTAGGTATCCCTGGACAGGACAGTAGATAGCCCCCAAACTCAGCCTGTGTCTACTTAAAAGGCACAGCAGCTTGTATCTCTCAGATTCATCCGTGTCCCATTCTGAGTATCCAAGGACCCAGGACACCCTAAGGAATGTGCAACTCTAGGCCTGGGCTTGGAGACTTGGGGTGAACCCATGCCCCCACTTTACATAAAGACAGAGTCGGGGGTTTGTGTGGAGGTGCGGAGGAGCCTGGGCCACCATGGTAAAGATAACTGCTGGTTTTGGCAGCTTACCATTACTCAAGGACAGAGGCAGGTCTTGAGCAGGCCTGCAGGTGTCTTGTTTGTCCCTCCACCTGCTGTGGAACCCCAGCTTTTGAATGTAGAAGTCTTGACTAAATGTCTGGGTTTTTAGAGCATCGTGTTCCCAGAGGGTGGTAGATATGCCTGGGCTACTCTGATGCAGAATGGTGGTTTTTGCTGGAGGTGGAGTCTCATTAGCTTAAATGGCAGCAGGCGTTCATTCTTTGGCTGGATTGTACAGTAAGCTGTGTCGTTGTCTGTTTAGATTCTAGGCAAGAGTTTCTTGGTCTCCCTACAAGTAGAACATCTCAGGGGACAACATTTTCATTGTTCACTGACTTTTCTTTCTTCATTTTTTCAATGCTGGGTTCAAATCTCGGGCCTTGTGCATGCTGGGCCAGTGCTCTACCATTGAGCTATAGCCCCAGCCTCACTTACTGTTAAAAATATATCTTGGGGCTAGGGAAATGGCTCAGCAGATTAGAGTGCTTGCCATGCAAGCTTGAAGGTCCACGAGAGCCCGATTAGCCTTGTTCCATCCCTAGTACCCATGTAAAAAGCTAGGTGTGGCCCATGCCAGCTCATAACCCCAGTTCTTTGGGTAAGGGAGATCAGAGAGTTGCTGGAGCTCATTGGTCAGCCAGTCTAGCTGAAAACAGCAGCTTTTTGTTCAGTGAGAGACTTCTTCTCAAGAAAACATGTGGATGAGCGAAATAGAGAACACCTGAAATTCCTCTGTCCTCCACGCTGTGCACATGGGACACTCATATTGGAGCACATTTGTGCATATACCATATACACACCACACATACCACACACACACATGCAAAATAAGTTTTTTTGTTTGTTTGTTTTTGTTTTTTTTTTGGTTTTTCTAGGTAGGGTTTCACTCTGGTCCAGGCTGACCTGGAATTAACTATGTAGTCTCAGGGTGGCCTTGAACTCTCAGCGATCCTCCTACCTCTGCCTCCTGAGTGCTGGGATTAAAGGCGTGCGCCACCACGCCCGGCTAAAATCAGTATTTTTTAAAAGCACATGTGTGTATATATATATATATATATATATATGGGGCTGGAGGGATGGCTTAGCAGTTAAGGTGCTAGCTTACAAAGCCAAAGAACTCAGGTTCGATTCCCCAGGATCCATGTAAGCCAGATGCACAAGGTTGCACATGCTTCTGGAGTTTGTTTGCAGTGGCTGAAGGCCCTGGCACGCCTATTCTCTCTATCTACCTCTTTCTTTCTCTCTCTCTCTAATAAATTTTTTTTTAATATATATATCTTGTCTTGGTGGGAAATATGGCGAAGAGCTAAACCCTGGTCCTTATTACCATGACAGGAGGAGAAGAATAAGACAAGGCAAGAAAACTCAGTCCCTAAGCCCACTCAGATGGAATCCCAGCTCTGGAGCCCACCATTCTCCAAGGGAGCCTTTTGCTTGCAATAAAGATAAAGTTTCCTACTTAAAAAAAAAAAAAATATATATATATATATATATGTATGTATGTATAAGTATATATATATGTATAAGTATATGTATATATATCTTGGCAGTTGGGAGCCTGAAGCGGGAGTATCTTTCTTGAGTTTGAGGCCAGTCTGGGAAAGATAGTGAGAACCTGTCTACATAAGCAAACAAGCAGGGCTGTGGTGTAGCTTAGTGGAAGACTGCTTGCCTGACACAAAGGAGTTAGTGTGTTTGATCTCTAATAACAAAAATAAATCTAGTTCCATACGCTTGTAAATTGAACCATAAGAAACACATATTAAGACTTGAACACCTATTTTATCAAAAATAATTTTTATTAGAAAATGTTAGTAAGGCTTAAACTTAGTATTTTTAAATTTTTATTATTTATTTGCAAGCAGAGAGAGAGGGAGGGAGGTTGGGCACACTAGCACCTGTTGCCACTGCAACCTCCAGATGCATGCTCTACTTTGGCTTTATGTGGGTACTGGCGAACTGAACCCAGGCCATCAGGCTTTGCAAGCAAGTGCCGTTTACCATTGAGCAATTTTTCCAGCCCAAACTTAGTATTTTTAAGAATATGCCAGGGATGAGGTCAAATTCAGTTATTAAAATAGCTTTTGTTTGAGGGCTGGAGTTGCTGGGAATGTAACTGTGCTTACCATTGAGCTATATCCCTAGCCTTTTTTAATCTTTGAAAAGTTGGTTGTTGGCTTGTTAGACTTACGGATATATCCTCTTAGTATCTGGACTTGCTGCCTCTTCTGTGAGCTCTTTGGGGTGGTCGGTCCAGATGGTGATGTTCCTGGTGGGAAGGGTCATGGCACCCAGGTCCTGGTTGCCTTATGGAGTTGTCTGCCAGCCTAATGTTGGACCACTCCAGGCCTGGGACCTCTCACATGTGAAGTTGTTTGGAGTCACTGTGTACAAAAATATTTTTTTTTAACCTAAAAAAATGGTCTACATTCCCTAGAGCAAACTGAAAATGAAGCAGCCAGACAGTAGAAGTCCGTAAGTAATAGCACAGAACTATTTTCACATTGAAAAGCAAGAAACTCCTGCTGTATGATACAGCAACCTTTAATTGCACAACTCACGGTAGAAAGGATGCAAGGAAGGTTCGGTCTGGAAATAGAGCGCGTTAATGATCATTGCTAAGTATGGTTTGTCTGGGTGGAGAGGTAAGCAGAGCCATGTTAGAGAGAGGGAGACATAGCCGCTAATTACTGTTGAGATACTATACCTTTCATTAGCCATACCTTGTGGGGAGGTGATTTGGGAACAGTGCAGTAAGAAGGGTTTCTGGGATGGTCAGCTGGCAGGGGTCTGAGATGAGTCTAGAGTAGAAGGCAAGTGAGCCACAAGTGCCTGTGTGATTAAGCAGCCAGTATTGATCCTGAGGGCACCCTGCTGGCCTGTGAATGAGGTATGGGCTGCAGCTGCAGGTCTCTCTGGAGTGTCCTGGCATCTCTGGGAAGAAGTAGGAAAGTGTTTTTCCACCAGCCCTCACTCTGAATACACCCTCCTCAGGGTCTCCTGTCCCACTTTGGCTCAACTTTCCACAGTTGCTGGGCCTGGATGCTTGTTGTGGACTCTGTGTGTGTGTATGTGTGTAAAATTTAAAATCTCTAATATAAAATGAAGTGGTTATTTTTCATAGTACATGTGTTATTCTTTTCACCTTTGATATTCTTGCTCTTCCTTTTGGTGTTAATGTATACCTACTAGTACAAAGTGTTGCCTGTGAATTGTTACATTTTTGTTAAACAATGGGGAAAATGCAACATTTAAATATAAATATATAACATATGTATTAAAATATATTATTAAATGATTAATATATCTATTAAAATTCTTAGATTTAATGTTTTTGTCCTCCATTTGTCACCTTCTGATATGGGAAATTATTTTGGGCTGTAAAATATGTCATCAAAGGTGTGAACAAAGCCATGCATGATGGCACTTATCAGTAATCCCAGCACTGGGTAGGCTGAGGCAGGAGGATAGTGAGTTTGAAGCTAGCTTGGGCTACATTGCAAGTCCCTGTCTCAAATCAAACAAGAGCTGTGACAGTCACATGGGGCCCTTGTGAGGGAGACTTGGTCAAATATTCTGGCTATGTTTTCAAGTACAGGTCTAGTGTGGACATAGGCGTGGCTGTGGCAGTGCCCCTCAAAGGCGGGTGGTGCTGCTCACCTGTGGTAGGCTCCAGTCCCGAGGACCAGCAGTCAAGGAGTCGTGGGGGTGCTGGGACTGTCCCCCTCCCCTGCTCCTGCTTCAGAGAGAGCACTCAAGACAAGAACCACTGACGTCCAGTTCTTTGTTCTGAGTGTGGCCAGAGCATGCTGTCAAGCTGCTGGAAAACAGCCCTTACTCTTGGATGTCATTTTTGGCTTGTTTTCTCTTTTTGTGGTGGGAGGATTGACTTTGCTCACACTAGGCAAGCACTCTTGCCACTGAGCTACAGCCTTAGCCCACAAGTCATTTTTTTTTTTTTTTTTTTAGAGAAAATGTGGACATTTACTTTGAAGTATATAGCACCAAAGACAAAGAGAAAGCTTTAGAGACATGTGTATAGCTGATTTTTGACCCTGTGTTGGTGTCTCATTGGTGTGGATAATTGAGACTACATAGGAAGTTGGGCATGGTGTCTCACACCTATAACACCTATATATATATATATATATATTTTTTTTTACCAAGCCCAACACACTGGCCTTTCTTTTTATGCGAGTATGCGAGAGTGCGGGGGGGTGGGGGACGGGGATGGGGAGAGAATGAATTGGCATGCCAGGGCCTCCAGCCACTGCAATCAAACTCCAGACACATGCGCCCCCTTGCAAGCTTGTTTGTGCAGCCTTGTCCACTGTGCATCTGGCTTACATGGGACCTAGAGAAACAAACATGAGTCCCAGGCTTCACATGCAGTGCCTTAACCACTAAGCCATTTCTGTAGCCCCACGTCTATAATTCTAACACTGCACTCAGGAGGCCAAACCTAGGTTTGAGTCTGAGCTCTATAATGATTCTAAGCCAGCCTGAGCTAAAGGGTGAGGACCCGTCAAACAAACAACATAACCAAATGACAATAAAAAGACTATACACATAGACTAAGGAAACAAATGTATTGACTTTTTTTGATGCTGAGGCTCAAACCAAGGACTTGTGTCAGTCACCCTAGTGGTCTACCACTGAGCTGCACTCTCCCTTACTGCTTCATATGGTTTCTGGTTTCATGTGTGTGCATTGTAGGTGAGGTGTGTATGTGTGTGTGGTGTATGCATGTGCATCTGCTAATGTGGCACCCTATGTGCTTGCCTGCACATTTGGAAAAATAAAACACTAGGTGCTCCCTGTTAGATTTTGGGGTTCACCATGGAGGACCCAAACCGACAGCTTCTTGGATCTAAGAACTTATTGTAATGGGGGGGAGAGAAGGAGGGACAGAGAGAGCTGAGAGAGAAAGAAGAGAAGGGAGAGAAAGGGGGAGCATGTGCACCAAAGAGAAAGAAAGGAGAGAAGGGAAGAAAAGGGGGATGTACACACCCGTGAAAGCAGGAGATCCAGAAAGATAGTGAGGGTGGGCCAGGGCGTGGGTTTCATAGGAAGACTTGAGAAAGTGCTCTGTGAGGGAGGGACCTCTGGTATTCAGAGGTAGTGGCTGGGGAAAGCGGTCCTTCCCTTCTCTTAGCCCAGAGTTACATTCACTTATACCAGGAGGCAGTGCCAGAGGAATCTCAGGGTTAACATGGCCAGGATGGTAGGGGAGAGTGAGAGGATGAGTAGAGAGTTCTTAAGACTCTAATAATCCCGTTTTTACTTGGGATGGATTCTCTTACTGATTCTAGATCTTACGGGTCTCTTATTGATCAGTCTTTTACTGAGCACTTGCCTGTGATCTCTGTTCTTCTCTCTCTCCAGAATTAGGGTGACAGATGTGTGTGGCCATTCCCTGCTCTTTTTTTTTTTTTTTTTTTTTAAACCATTACCTGGGGCATTGCTAGGCAAGGAGGGGATAATCACTGGGTGGTTTCTTTTGTTTTTGTTTGTTTGTTTTTTAAATATTTTATTATTTATTTATTTGAGAGAGAGATACAGAAATAGTCAGGTAGAGAGAGAGAGATCACGGGCACGCCAGAGCCTCAGCCACTGCAAACGAACTCCAGATGCATGCGCCACCTTGTGCATCTGGCTTACATGGGTCCTGGAGAATTGAGCCTCGAACCAGGGTCCTTAGGCTTCACAGGCAAGCGCTTAACCGCTAAGCCATCTCTCCAGCCCCATTCCCTGCTCTTTATATGCATTCTGGAGCTTTGAACGTGGGACAGTCTCATGCTTTCACATCCCACTACTGAGCCATCTCTCCACCCCCCTTTTTTTTCTTTAAAGAACATGAAAGCAAATAGAAGGTGCAGTCAATATATGTAACGTTATCTGCAGTGGTCATGTGAACAGTTCAAAGCTCGGTGGTTGGAGGCCTGGTCTTTGGAGAGGATGAGTCTTCAGGTGTCAGCATTGTGTGGCGTTGACTTTCTCTGAGTTATGTCACAGTGGTAGACTCCAGAGGAGCCTGAACATGTCAGATAGCCACTGGGTGGTCCTGATGGGATGGGCAAGGACCAGTGTACGTGCCACCAAGAGGGTTCCAGAGCTGAGGTGACTGCATCTCAGAAGGCCTGAGTTTGTGTGTGAGACCCTGTCAGGGTGTGTCCTTTGGGTATGTGTGTGAGACCCTGTCAGAGTGTGTCCTCATGGTGTGGGCAGGCCTGCGCCTTGTGGGCTCACACAGGCGCAGGGTTGCCGAGGCCCTGCTGAAGGCCTCCTGCTCTGTGTGGGCTGGCCAGCTTGCTTCCTTTTCACCACAGGGCCTAGCCCTAGCCCTGGCCAGCCCTCTTGCTGCAGGATTCATGCTCTGCTTTCAAGCACTTGACTCAACAGGTGGGTGGGAGGCGTCCCCAGCAAGCAGGGTCACTGCTATCCTGACCTCTGTTCTGCAGCCACTAGCTTTGCCAGAGCTAGATTATGGATGGTGCGAGCATGGCCTTGGGATTCAGTTGCAGACACACACCGTGGAGGAGGTCTCTGAAGCCACTGAGCGGTGTTGTGCCCAGCAGGCTGCTTTTTGGTCGCAGCGAAAATCCGAATTCCTGTGATGTGTTCTGAGAATGGCAGAGACGTGACTGTCCACTTAAGGTGCAGAACCCAGAGCCTGCGTGGAAGGGCGCAGCAAAGCTTGGCACACCTTCTGGGACCAAGTGAGCCCTTTCCTGGAAGAGTGTCTAGACATGCTAGGCTCTGGATGATTTAATAGGAAGGAATGAAAGGTGTCACATTTTGCCAGGCAACGAAAGTAAGAGGGAAACTAATCATAAGTGGTTGTGAAGAAGCGAGGTTTAGCTTTTCCAGGCTGTGCAGACTCCAAAGTGATTGTGGCAGTGAGAGAACTGGGATTGGCTCGCAGCTGTCACCGTAAAGAGCAGTTTCCGCCCTGCAGCCCTCCATTGTGTCTAGATGCAGGGTGGACTCCTGGTGACCTCCTAGACCCCAGGAAAGGGAAGGAAACTGCCTATACTTACCTGTCACTTCCGGAGATTGCCATCTTTATACCCAAGTACGTTTCATGCACGTCTGTCTTCCTGGGCAGCTTGGGCGGCCTTCTTTGGTGGGTCTGCTTTCTCAGCATGGCTGTGTGCAGCCTTGTGGGGTGTTGGAAACGCATGTGAGCCTTGCTTCATTCACTTGAGGCCTGACTTTCTCCCATGTTGAAGTTGATTTAGTGTCCCCTTGTTCTCAGGTGCCTTTATGGTCACTGTAATATCAAGGAAAAGCCTTTCCACAAGTAGGAGGTTTATCTGTGGTCACAGGTCCAGCAGTGACAGCCATCTGGCAGTGTGGACCCAGTAATGGGAGAGGTGTTTCCTGAACACCCACCAAGTGCAAGTGCACTTATGTCCCAAGGTGAGGCAGGAGTGACCTGGTCAGTGACCTGTTGCCACTACGGGCTGAGGTGCTTTCCATGGAGAAAAATATGATAAAATTCAGGGCACTTTTAAAGATGAGAGGTACCAGGAAGAGAAGCAGAAACATGGAAAGAGGGCAGCCAGGGAAGACACTTGGAGTGTTAAATAAGGGGTCAGGATGAGCTCCATCAGGGCATAGGTGTGAAGAGCTGCGGGATGGGAGCCAAGACCTCAACATGATGCCTGTCAGGTTGGCCAAGGAACAGCAGGAAGCCAGGGAGCAGAGTGCAACTAAGGAAGGGCTGTCTACCCTTCATCCCAGCCCAGCAGTAGAGGATGACAGAGGTCCAGAGAGGCACAGGAGGACAGAGGTGTGGAATGTCTTGAGTGACGTGTGCAGGGTCAGAATGACACAGAACCACGGCAATTAAGAGTGACTGCTGTTAAGGGTCAGTTACAGAAAGGTCTAGAGTTTCAGGATGACGGAACTTGGTGGGCACTGAGCA
This sequence comes from Orientallactaga sibirica, assembly GCA_036365145.1. Classification (NCBI taxonomy): domain Eukaryota; kingdom Metazoa; phylum Chordata; class Mammalia; order Rodentia; family Dipodidae; genus Orientallactaga; species Orientallactaga sibirica. The sequence goes on from JAEOAD010000039.1 coordinate 15,636,769, forward strand.
GGTTTGCCCATGCTTTCACGGGCTAGCATTGACCCGGCAGAGGTGAAGGTGGAGGCAGGGAGGGATCAGTGTCAATCTGGGCAGGGGAGGGTGGCGACCGTGGTGCGGGCAACCATCAGCTAGCCTTGGGATGTTGAACCTACATCCGCTTTGCTGATGGACTGATTCTGCCCTGGGCCTGAGAGAATGAGAATTGCAGATGAGCCCCAGGGCCCATTTCATTTGGAGCTAGAGGAAGAAAGAAACTAGTCAGGGGCCAGCTGCGCAGCCTGGGACTCCAGGTGTGTGTTGGACACCTCTGTGGGATGTGGAACGGCTGTGTTCAGGAGCATGGCACCAAGTGGTCATGGGTTGATAGCCGGCACTGAAGCTGCTGGCCGGTGGGGTCATCAAGGAGGAACCTGGTCAGGACTGCTCTTGGCTTACAGGATGGTGAAGGAGGGTCCAAAGAGTGTGGCGTCCGAGGCCCCCACAGAGAGGAACAGGCAGGACGGGCACATAGGCCTGCTTGTCAGTAGAGCCATTCTCTCTGACTGGAGCAAGAGCAGGTGGCCGTAGAGACAGGGTTGGAAGGTTGGCAGCTGGTTTGGGGAGAGGAGAGAATTCGGGATCCTGTGTTGGGAGCAGCACACATGTGTGGGCTGGCAGTACCTATCCTATTTGGCCACCCTCTAGCCCATACATAGTCTGTTGATCACAGTGCCACTGTGGGAACATTGCCACGGAGCTCTGTCCCACGTCAAGGAGGTGAAGTTGGTGTCTGTCCATCTGGTGCTGTTAGCCTTGCTGTCCCCACAGGGGCTGCGGCCCTCCAAGCACCTCTTGTGGCTCTCCTGTAAAATTTGAGCCCTGTTTCACTGAAGTTTTAAGGGCTGGGGGCAGGAAGGAGTCCTGCACCTTGTAGTTGTGGACTCCTATGTGAGAGTCCATGTGAACTGCTCCCCCGGTGTGGGCAGAAGGACCAGAAGAGGAATGTCCTGGAGCTCCTTGTCCATATAACAAGGTCAGAGGCACAAACCCCACGAGGGTCCCGCTAGTGGAGACACCTACCCCAAGGGTGATGGGTATCTTACTCAAGTCTATGTAATGTGGGGCTTGTTTGTGACTGTTGAGGAAGAAAAGTGGTGGTAAACCAGGATGGACTTAATCCATGTATGGTGGTAGCCTGTGGGCCTTTGCTGAGTGGTCACCTGAGGGACTGTAATCCAAAGGATATACATAACTGAGTCTGTGATGTAATGGAGGGTAGGCACCATTGCAAGCTATGCCAAGGGACACCTGTGCCCTTACAAAGCCCAGCCCAAGTACCGCAGGTACAACATAGCCCCTGTCACCTACTGTTTCTGTCCCATCATCAGCTGCAGAGACCTCCTGGGGATACTGTTGTCCCCTGACCTCCCCTCAGCCCCAATCCTACACCATGCATGGACCCCCTTTTCTCTAAAAGGCCCACCCATGTTCTGGGCAGGGACACAAGGCTGCCCCTCCCAAATCTGAGCAGCCAGCCCCCTGTTTTCTCTCTAGTTCTTCTCAACCTGGTGTGTCCCACAGAGCTAGGCATCTTACTCTCTTACAGGAAGCTTTCCTAGCTTTTCATTGCGAGCAGCACAAGGTCTACCCATCCCTACCCTCTGTAGGGAGTCTTAGCAAGACCCTGTGTGCCTCAGCTTGTCATGCATCCAGGAGTGAGGTTTCCCAAGTATTTGACAAGTGTAACCCCCTCCTCTTCCCTCGCACATAAAGCTCAGGAACACAAGCATTTCTTCATCATTTAAATTCCTGGAGGCTTCATGTCCTGTCAGTGATTTTTGGACATCTGAACTTTCTGGGTGTGACAGGCAGGCAAGGGCCAGAGCTGGCAGGAACGGGACCATCTTTCTTACCTTCTCTACCCTGCTCCTCACTCTGTCTTTCTCTCTGCTCTTTTGGGGTGGTTTGATTTCTAGCTACTTCTCTAGTCAGATATATTCCTGTCGACTTCTCCGTTGTGGCTACATGATGCCTTTCCTGCCATGATGAACTGTCAGCTGAAATAAACCTTTCCTCCCTTAAATGGATTTTTGTCTGGTATTTTGTCCCAGCAATAAGAAATTGACTAATCAGGTGTTTTCCTCAATTGCCTCAGCACTCAGTGTGAGTTTGACAAATTCTTGGACTGTGTTGATTGTGGCCATGGCTTGGGGCGTGCGTCTGGGCAGAGGCCCCAAGTTGAGCTCCAGTTGTGGATGCTATTTTGGTGGTATGGTGCTGTCCTAGACTGGTGATCTTGAAGTGGTAGTGGGACTTTGTTTCCCCCCACTTGCTTCCTTCTACCTCAATTAGCGACTTCTGGGCCTGTGTATAAAATGTACACTATTGGATTCAATGAGAGAGCTAATACAGACCAGCCAGCAAGCATAGCACAAGTGTGGGGCCTGGCATGGGTTGTTCTGTGTCTGCAGCTGAACTGGCTTCTCTCTTCCTGTCTTTCCTCCACTTGGAATGTGTGAAAGCATGTAGGTTCCAGGTGCATTTCTGGGCTTTTGTTCCTTGCACAGGCCACCTCTGTGGGCATGTACATTGTGGCTGGGGCATCACCAGAGCTCCCTTGCATTAAGGTGCAACCTGAAACATTTTAGGGAGTATTGTGCCTTAGATGAGTGTTCACTGCCTGGACAGCATCTGCTCCTGAGGAGGGGGACACCAGGGAGGGAGACCTGCTCATTATCATTCTCTGCCCTCATGGAGCTTCAAGGAACAGACAAACCTAACAGCTCATCTTGGATGGCCTGAGCCATTTAAAGAGCACATGTAAGTGACTCATACAGCCAGCTGAGCTCTGAAGGATGCTCAGGGTCCATCCCTGGGAGCTAGAGCAGGGCGTCCTGGAAGCACAATGGATGCAGTGGTCTGGGGTGGCTTTGGGTCCTCTGAAAGCTGCAGGAGGGAAGACCAAGGCTGGTGGGGGAGCCTTCCTGGCACATCCTGGTCCTTGGCTTCCCTCTGGGGCTGAGGCTGTTTCCTCACAGTTACACCATGTTAGAATCCTCACCAGCTATGCTCCTCCATGCCCACACCAGCTTGTGCTGGCCAGAGCCACCTGCATCCACACCTGCCATCCTTATTCCTCCTCCCTGGTGGCCTCTGCAGCGTCTGCTTCACCTGGAGGGTGTCCAGGGCTTTGTTCCATCAGCCCATGAATGTGGCCTTGTTCTAGGGAAATTACCTAACAACAGATTTCATAGCCCAGGTAAGTTCCTGCTTGAGAATATGCAGCCACCATCCCTGGGCTTAGAGAAGAGGAGGACAGAAAGAGAAAGGAGAGAATGAGACAATGAAAGCATGCCTGGGAACACAGTCTGCAATGTGACAAGGTTCTGGAAGGGATTATGCAGGAGCACACATGGTTGTGCACACACGCATCAGGGGCAGGGTGAGCTAGCTGGGTTAGTGGGCAGGGCTACGGACTACTTGTCACCACATGAGCAGTACAGGTGACTTGATCCAGCCCATTGCTGGCTATTGGCATATGAGCTGGCTGACAGTTGGGGACTGGCTATTCCCAGCAGTGCTGTGAGCTGCTGATCTACTAGTTTTTTTCCTTTGAGGACCAAGTCATAGGTGTCACCATATGACCTGAGCAGGGCGACACAATGACACTCACACTCAGTGCCACCTCAGAGGCCGCTCTAGCACTCCAAGAGTTCTCTTGACACCCTGGACCCTGTTGTGCCTGGGGTGTCAAGTCCAGATAGTTAGGAAGCAAGCCCCAAGGTGTCTGCTCTCCGTCATCACAGAGAAGGTGGTTATCGGTAGGCATCTTGTCTGCTTGTGAACTGTGGGAAGTTCATGAGGAGGGGCCCAAAGCTCTACTTTTACAAGGATGCAGGCTGTATATTTTGTATCCTGCTCTTGCCCTTGAGACAGTGTGTTGTTTAGAGCCTTTGTGACGTTAAGTTTCCTGAGCACCTGTTGCAGTCTGGTGCAGATCTAGGAAATCTTGAGGCAGTGTAGTCACAAGTTCCATTTGGCTTCTGCTCCTGCCTTAGCCCCAGAGCTGTACGGTGGGGCACTGCATCCTTAGGCCTGGGAGTAAACAGATTCTGAGCTTTAAGTGGGTCCTTACTGCCATTCTGAGCCAGCCTTCTGTCCAGTGAGTGCTGGTGCTGACTGCCTCCAGTGGGATTTGGGGTTTCCCTGACATTGGCCAGCTCTGTGGTATAGAGTAAGAATGGGCCCCTGCTGCCTCAGGACTGCAGGACCTACAGGCTGAAGAGGGGTGGGCATCAAGAAGCCCCCACAAGGCCCCCATACCAGAGGTTCCTATGCTTCACACAAATGCATCTGAGCAAACCGTGGAGCAGAGCAGAATGTCTCTCCTGCCCAGAGGTTCCTGGGAACCACGTCCACCACCCCAGAGCAAAGGGACTGTCGTCATTGTCATCTTTATAGTGACAGTAAGGAACATGGAGGCAAGACAGAGTAGAACCTTATCCAGCATGAGGGTGGCAGACAGAGAGGGTTCTTGGCAGCCAGGCTGTGAGTCCAAGACTCCAGCCTCTTGTTCATTATGCTTCTTGACATGAAGAAGCTCTGCATGAAGCTCCGTCTCCCTCATTCAGGAGTCAGGGAGCCCGTGAGACTCTGAAAAACTTGCTGTGGAAAGGAGCCACGTTATACTTCTTGAGGTACTTCCTTCCCTCATCTGCCATGAGCGCACCTAGCACATCCAGCCACATGGTGAAAGATGCCAACAGACGTCTCCACAGTGAACTTTGGGAGTGTTTCCTTAGAAAGAGAGGCCACGGGAGTTGAGAGGCAATGTTGTGCCTGGTAGCTGGTACGGGATATGGGTGCAGTGTCCACTCACATGCCTGAAGCAGTCTTCAGTGCAGTCTCTGGGCTCCCTTGACCGAATGTGTCCTCTTTTGTTTAAAACCACAATCCAATGCACAATGAAATCTTTCATTAAGAGGCTTAAATTGCAGGATGACAGCAGCAATAAAAACAGAGTGTGCAGGCCAGGCTGCGATGACTTCATGCTGTGGGCAGTGACTTCTGAAGGTGGACTCTTGGCCTTGCCCCAGTTAGTGTCCACTGCAGTTGAGGGAAAACTGCCCCAGCCTCTGCTGCCAGACCTGAGTCTGCAGAATCTACACAGGCCAGGGAGGGTGCTGTCTGAAGGTTCTGGTGCAAGAATGTCTAAGCCCTGTGCTTGGCCCTCAGCACCTCCATGGTAGAAGGGTGAGGCAGGAGAGAATTTGCTTCCACTGTGGCATGAAATACATATGTTGTGTGTCAGCCCTAGAAAGTTTCCTGCTAGGGATTGCTGTCTCCCAGGGGCATGTATATTGGGAGGAGGAATTCCACAGTGCTTTCTTACTGGCCTGAGGCATTCCGGTTGGCAGTGCACCAATCAGAAAAAAGATCCTACTGTCATTTTCCACAGGAGCCACAGGCATGAGGACCCTACCTGGATCTCAGCTCCTGGTCCTGAAAGGAGGAATAGTGAGGGTCTTTCTCCTTAAATTACTATGTGGGTTTCAGTGGATTGTAGTCCTAGGCCAGTACAGGTGATAAGTGCCATGTGATTGGGCCAGTGTGATCTCACAGGGCAGGCGTTGCTGGAGAACTTAAACAGCTTTTATTATTATTTTATTATTCTTTTAGTTATCGTGGGTCTCGTCAACAGTCTGACTCCATTTATTTTAAGCATTTGTGAGGTCTGTGGGGCATGTTAGAAAATGTCTGCAATAAGTAAACATCTCTGTGCCCAGAACACAGAAAGAAACGGGGCTGTGACTATATGACAGACAGCACGCCCACAGGTGTGTGCCTATTCTCCATTAAATTCCCTGCAGAACTGTGATGTCGTTGCCTGCTTTTAGTAAGGGTGTTTGCCACCTGCCATCGCTCATCTCACAGGCCAGCAGAACTGAAGACACACCAAGTGAGCATAGAATAGTTCTGCTTTCTTCTAGAGTCTGCAGATACCACTGGCCATGCTGGCCTCTACCCAGCTTCTGTTCCTTACTGGTACCAGCAAGAGATTACATCATCTCTGGTTCACCTCATGGTGCCACTGGTCCATAGTGTCCAGCTGCTGCAGGATGGCAGAGTTCAAGGACTTTCAGTGATTGTCCTCGTCTATCTCCAAGGTGGTGTGCCTGTTGACCAACTGATGAGGGTCTAGGCCTGCTGAGGAGCCGCAGAGGCTGGTCTATGTTGTTTTTCTTGTGGTACCACTGAGCCCTCAGCAACCTGAGTCTCCAGTCAGCATGGCTCCAGACGAGGCTGGCAAGGGTGCACTGCAGCAGGTGTGTGCACTTGGGAGATGGTTTGGAAATGTTAGAGGATGGAGCCTCCTCACAGTCCTGTCCTTTCCTTTCTGTGGTCTCCCTCAACCTACTAGTAAAAAGCCTTCTTTTGGAAATGGTCACTTCTTCTGGGTACTTGTCTCTCCTCCCGAGGAATGGACAGTCGGTGAAGCCTGTACAAAGAACTTATTTACCAGGGAATACAACTACATGAGTGGAAACCACACACTTGGTGGCAGCAGGTTGTTGACCAAGAGGGTGCAACAGCTTTAACTCTTGGCAGGTCAAAGGCAGAGCAGTCTTGTCAAAGCAGGAGCCAGAGTCAGGGACAGTGGGTCTCATAGGCATGGTCTGGTAGTCAGTCTGCCCCCAAGCCCAGAACAGGGCCTCATCTTCCCAGTGATCTTCAATGTCTCTGTTCTTTTCTCTTGGGAGTCCAGGGAATCTCAGTCCTCTGAAGAGCAAGCATAGGGTTTATAAATCTTCACATGGGCTCTACTGGTCATGCAAATTATGTGAAAGAAACAGGGACCAATCAGTATAGACTGTTAGCTTGCCACAAGTCCAAAAGTTCATGAGTGCTCCCTCCTCTGTCACCATGACAACCACCAAGCTGTGCTCAGCTTTAAAAAATGGTGGAGGGCTAGAGAGATGGCTTAGTGGTTTAAGGCATTTGCCTTCAAAGCCAAAGGACCTAGGTTCAATTCCTCAGGACGCACATAAGACAGATGCATAGGGTGGTACATGTGCCTGGAGTTCATTTGCAGTAGCTAGAGTGGTCCTGTCATGCTTGTTCTCGTTCTCTCTCAAATAAATAAAATTTATATATATATATAAAATAAAAAATGGAAGAGCATGAAGCAGCAGAGTTTGGCGTGCCAGTGGGAGTTCCCTGCTGTCATGCCAACCAGAGTCATGGCAATCGGGAGGGAGGAAAATTGAGCTGGCAGCAGCAAAGTGGTTGGTGCCCCAGGACCTTCTGCCTGTTACTCATTCCGATCTGCCTGCTGCCAACTATCAGAAGTAGAAGGCAGAAGTGGTTTGTGCCACAGGGAGATTTCTGAGCCCTACCTGCTGGCTTCAGTCACAACCTGGAACCTTCTCCCGCTCCCCACCTTCATGTTTCCTTTGGCAGAGGCCCAAGGCTCCTTCAGTGTGCTGTGTTTGCATTTGAGTGCATGTGCATGTGTGTGCATGCCTTCACTGTACGCAGAGGACATCACATTCTGCCCTAGGCCCTGAGGGGTTCTGCACCACAAATTTGCACACTCATTTGCTGTGTGAACAGTAAACACTCCTTTGTTTTGTCATCTTTTCTTCCCGTTGAGTCGGACTGTTGGGGACATCGGGTCTGTGGTTTCTCTCCAAGTACTCCTTCTGACCATGTTGCTCCCTGTGGGGACCAATCAGAACCATCATTTTCTGTTCTGAGGATGAACTCATTTGCTCCTTCTGTTGATGTCTTTGCGTGTCCCCCAAGTAAACTGCAGGCAAGGCAGAAGATGTGGTGCAGAGCAGTAGGAACTGAGCTGCAGTCATAGCTCCTGCTCAGCAAGCAGCAGAGTTGGCTGGTGTGTGGGCACACTGCCCAGGTGCCTTGCACCGCATTGTGTACTCTGTGCTTGTTCTTGACACCTGCATGGGATGGCTCACCTGCAACAGATCTCAGATGGATACTGTCACCACCCATGGGCAAGTGACTGCTGCACAGAGATCCCAGTACTTGCCCGGGTCTTGCTGGCAGGTGGCAGGGCAGAGACTTTAGCCCATGATTTGGGTTCTAGTCCACTCCAGACCCCTGCCTTTACTCCAGCCCTGGGTGGACACTGGAAGTCCTCAAGCCTTACTTTCTCCATCTGAAACAGTCACAGGACCCACTCTTGGGGCTTTGATGAGCTGGATTATCAGAGAGTGAAACAGTCACAGCCTGCCCCGTTGCTCATCACATTCGTGGCACAGAGCCAGCACCGGTAGATCTGTGTTGGTGAAGTGGCAGGAACTCAGGATCTGAAGCCACAAGGTATCCAATGAGCAAGCCCAGCTGCTCAGGGTGGGTGTTGCCCACCAGGGTGAGATGTAGCCCCATGACATACAATCTGGGTAAAGGTTGCATGGGGACATTGTGGAAGGCTCACATCAGAGGGCACACATGAGATTGGCAGGCCGGGACTCTGGATACCAGCATATGATGGGGCTGGCACACATGGCTAGCTCATCTTAATGAGAACATTTTGGCTTCCTGAGAGTGCCAAAGCCAGCATCAGTTCTGTTAATTGGGGCAAAAGAATGCACTGGGCAGAGCTGGATGATAGGTGTGTTGTGAAGTTCAAAGGTTTGCCTCTGTCTTCTCACTGGGCAGGACATGATGATCCTGTGTGGGGAGCAGGTGGGTGGGGATGCCATTCATGGGTGGCATCACATCTACATGTCCCTGATACTGGAACAGAAGCAGCTGGAAAAGTTCCTTAAGCAGTTGGCTTTTCTTCCCATTGTTCTGGTAAAATTTAGGCTGGGTGTTGGGTGGTCCCAGGCAGGATGTTGTGTGGTATTTGGTGGTATTAGCATGAGTCAGACCAGAGAAAATTTAGTTATCCAAAAGGCCTTCTTTAAAAATTTTTTCAAATATTTTATTTTTATTTATTTATTTGAGAGAGGGAAAGAGGGAGAGAGAGATTGAGAGCGAGAAAGAGGGAAAGAATGGGCACACCAGGGCCTCTAGCTGCTGCAAACGAACTCTAGATGCATGTGCCACCTTGTGCATCTGTCTTATGTGGGTCCGGGGGAGTCGAACTTTGGTCCTTTGGATTTTCAGGCAAGAGCCTTAACCGCTCCTCCAGCCCCCAGATGGCCTTCTTAAGAGCTAGAAACTATCTTCCTCTTGAATTCCATTTTTTCAAACTGTTTTTCTGCTACATGTAGACAATAAAGGGTCCAAAGGGAAAACAAAACAAAAAAAAAAAAAAAACAAGCAAACAGAAAACCAGGACTGTGGTGATGTCCCTGCTGAGTTTTCTTGCTTCTTCCAAGTGAGCTAAGAAAATGGTCAACGTTGTTCATGATCTGGAACTTTTTTTTTTTTAATCCAAACTGTTAAAAGTCTGATAAAGGGAAAGGGGAAGCCAGCCATTTTCCTGGTTTCTGTGCTGACTTCTCCCAGTAGAATATGGTATGAAGTTAGCAAAGCCTTGCTGGGGTGTTGGACTGAAAGGGCTCTGGCCAGGGACTCAAGCTCCAAAATAAACTCCTGGCTGTGATTCAGGGGGAAGCCCAGCCCACACTGAGAACTCTTAGTTGTGTTTTGCTCCTGAATGTCTTTGCAGGGAAGAATGGCAAGTGTTTGCAACTAATAGGGTGAGTTCTTCCACTGCGACCAGGTGTGACAGTGACTTTTTTCTTTCTTGCAGGCTTTCTCTTGAAAGCCCTGACTGGTGTCCCATGGAAAGGTGTCCCCTGCAAACTTAACGGGCCATGGCCCTGTTAGCAGGGGCTCTTGTCCCTTGACTGAGCGAGGAGAGAGGCTGCAAGGCTGAATATGGACCAGCAAGGGGTGCCACCACCCGCTCCTACAGGTAGGGTTCCACCTCCTTACAGGTGTCCTGGGATTCTGAGTGTACCTTGATGCATGCAAACCTCCTGAATCCCATGTCTGACTCATCCTCAGTATCTTGGATTCCACAAGGTTTCCTTTTCCTGGTGTCATGAGCCTCAGACAGGAGGGAGTATGGGACTCATATCCGGGTGTAAGCCCTGCCCACCAGTGCTTTGTTCCCTCAGGAACCCACAGCCTTGTGAGTGTAGAGAGTGGGCTGGAGCACTGTCTTTCCTGTTTCCTTCCCCGTGGGCAGCCCAGGGTCAAGCTGAGCTTCTTTATCAATCTGCTCCATAGATAGCAAGGCATGAAGGGAGCCGCTGTTGGCTAGTTTCCTATTGTCACCTCCCTAGAGTTATGTCACTTCCCAAAGGACTGGGTCAGGGAAAATGGCTCCTACGCCACAAGTAAAGAAAGAAGAAAGGATGTTAAGGTCTCCACAACAGAGGGCTGTGGTGCGGGGTGGGAAGCAGTTGTGTGGGCAGCTCACCTGCATGGGGCTGGGCATTCCTCTATGTGTCCAAGACCCAGCAGGTATGTGATGGAAGGGGCTAAATCTTTGTGAAACCTTGGCTCTGGTCCTCCTGGATCACAAAGCAGCAGCTACAGTTTAGCCATTTTTAAAGTCAACCAAGGACCTAGACACACCATTAATGGCTAGGGCATGGTGAGCTGGGCAGACTGAAGACTCCAGTGAGGACAGGAGAACATCCACAGAGTTACTGCCACTGTAAGGAGACTCGTGCACCCACGAGGACTTGGGCAGGAAGCCCAACTTCTGTGATTTTCTAGACCCGGGAAACGTGGGATGTAAGGGTGGGGAGCTAAGCCATGGTTCTTTTGTGGTTTTTGCTTCTGCGTGGTGGCTTGGGGCAGCCCCCTCACCTGTGTCTTCTCAGCCATGATGCATATTCTGGTTGTAGGTTAAACATAACATGAGAAAAGTAAGTTCAGTGCTTTCAAGTGCTGAGGAGATGTAGATGCTGGGGAGAACGGGAAGGTCAAAGGCCCAGGCGCACTTCCTGCAGGAAGAGTGTAGATACAGGCAACAATGCTCAATTCCAAGCCTGTGGCAGGTGAGCACTGCTTCTTCCCGTTTGGGAGTGAACCTCTCCCATGACCACAGTCCTCTCTGGTCTGGAGAACCCGGCATCAATCATTGCCTTTCGTATGTTCAGTTCCCTTGGTAATGCCTGCCCCTCCCCCATGGTCTTTCAGTTCCTGATATTCATGGGGACCTCAGCCAGAGATAACCAGGGGTCCCCGATGACTCACATGAGCTGGTTATGCAGTCTTTGCCTCAAAGAGGGAGGGATAGTTGTAGTCCTTAGTTTCCACGCTTCCATGCCACTCACACTAGTTACAGCCACCCACATGTGCCACAGCCTCACAAGCAAGGCTGTGAGGGGCTTGTGTAAATGTCTCTCAGTGCAGGTGGTTCTGGTGCTGAGTATTCCTTGTTTATCACGGTTTCTTATTTTGGGTCATTATTAAGGCCCCCATCTGCATGCTGAATCACAGGCTTACTCTTCTTCGGTCTTAAGGATCAGAACTGAAAAGGATGTCTTTGATGACTTCTGCCTCACTCCCTTGTCACTGTCTGGTTCTTTCTTACATTTCCTGCCTTTGGATCTCAGGAAAGACTCTTTACCACAGACCTAATTTGAAATTCCTTTCCTTTGCATCCTACCAGCTGTAAGACATGGTAGTCCATGGGTTGGGGAGATGGCTCAATGCGTAAGAGTGCTTGCCATGCAAGTATGAGGGTCTGAGAGGGTTTGAGAACATCTGAGTTCCATTTCCCAGCACCCATAGAAAAAGCTAGGTGTGGCCATGCACACACATCTGTAACTACTCCAGTCATTTGAGAAGCAGAGACTGGAGCATTGATGGGGCTCACTGACCAAAAATGACAACTCTGGGTTGAGTGAGAGACTGTCTGAAGGAAATACACATATGGGTGACAGAAGACTCCCATACCTCCCCTGGCCTGTGCACACAAGTACACTGACATGCACATTTGCACACACATGCATATGTAACACACATCACATCACACACACTCCCAAAGGAAAAAAAGTGGTAAGCCAACATCTCCATCTCATTCTTCCTTTTATCCACTTTTCCTTCCAAATCGTAGCCCCCCCTTTTTTTTTTAACACATTGTAACCCCTCCCTTATACAGGCAACTTCTTTCAGGACAGACTCGGTTACATGTCTCATTGTCCACTGCAAAAGCCACACAACAGCCATAACAGATACTCTTTCCCCATGCATACTACTTTGAACAATTGCCATATATTCTCTAGTTTTTCAGCTGGCTTGGTGGAGGGCATTCCCGTATACAACATTCATCAAGGAGGTATGCCACACCATAGCATGTAGAGGAAGATGGCCATCCTGGGATTTCTTCTGAGGATTTCCCAGAATCGGATGGTCTGGACTTGATGGAATATCCTTTAAAACCAGTGCAGGAAGGGCTGGAGAAAGGGCTTAGCAGATAAGGCACATTCCTGCGAAGCCTAAGGATACAGGTTCTATTGTCCAGGTCCCACATAAGCCAGATGCACATGGTGGCACATGCATCTGGAGTTTGTTTGCAGTGGCTGGAGGCCCTGGCGTGCCCATTCTCCCTCCTTCCTCTCTCTGTCTCATATAAATAAATAAATAAATAAATAAATAAATAAATAAATAAATAAATCTTTTTTAAAAACACACAAAAACCATCGGAGGGAGCATGTAACCACCGCTACAGCCATACTACATGGAGAAAGGTAGCTATATTAGGATTGCCCCTTCAGACACTCAACCTCACAAGGATCAGCATAAGCTGTATGTGTCAGCATCCATTGCAACCATTCCTCCCTAGCTCACCCTTGGTTCTGCCTGTCCTCATTCAGGTGCCAATTGTTTTGTGTGACTTTTCCTGAAGAGACATGAACAAATGTCTTTTTATTCGAGCTAGGGCACCGACAACAGACCAAAGAAATGATTCCACCCAAGCCTAGCTTAGTGAATCAGTGGGGCTACTTACAGGAGTATGTCTGACACAAGCAGCCGCATCACTGAAAAACCCACCCCAGCATGAGTGACAACTCCTAAAGGCCACATCCCTGCAACTCCCCATACAATGTGAAGGCAGCTCAGCTGGTGGGTCATAGAGTCTATTCCCCCAAGCCCCAACATCAGTTATTGCTTCTATAACCTTGGAGAGGGGCCTTGTGCATGCTGTACACTTCAGGAGCTTTACTGGCTCTTGGAAGTGGTTTATTTATTGAGCTTTATGACCCTTTCTCTAGAAGGGAGTATTTTAGTTCAAAGGTAATAGCTATACAACATTATATTAATGGGAAGTTATGAAAATCCACGTCCAGATGCCTCATGACTCTGTGGTGTGTTGCACACTCTCCTGGAGCACAGTAGGCAGTACCAGAGAGGGAAGACCTGGGCAGAGGGAGAGCTCTGGCTTGTGCTGAGTGACTAGATAGAAACAACCATCTCAGAGATCACAGAGCCAGGGGTTAAATGGGAAAGGGAAGACCTGAAGGAACCTAGATCCCATGGGCAGAGTTTTGTTCAGCCTCTTGGGAGTACCTCCCCATATCTCATCCAACCAGCTCATGCCTTGTGCTGAGCCCCTGGGAGCAGAGCAAGTACCTCTATGAGCTCCACTCCTGAGATCCCCACCCTCTCTGCGTCTCTCCCCCTCTCTCCACCTTCCACTCTGCACTTCTACCGAGAATAGGTGGCTGGCCATGCTTGGATTGGAGCATGCACAAGAATGGACCCCAGGTTCCCAGCTACTCTGAGCTTTACCAGGCTTGGCTGAACAGAGTGTAACGGCCAGTCACATCACATTTTTATTCTTCCCACCCTCCTGCTCTTACATTTTTTCCAGCTGGCGGGGTGGTTTAGATGCGCTGTTTGAGGCTGAACAGACAGTAGTCACTTATTCTGAGTATTTTTTTCCAGCTTTGTCTCTCTGCATTACCCCCTGTGGGTTGCTTTTATCTTCCTTCCTTTTCTTCCCTTTGTTCTCTTTTCAGCCTGAGTGTTGAGGTCTTGCTATAGGAAATCCAACCTCTAACCCAACCCAGCCTTCTGCCTTTGTGTATCTCAGAGCGGAGGCTGCATGCCAGTCTGCTGGGAGCTCAGCCTCTCTTCCTTTCCCAGTGTTGCTCTTGGGTTTGTCTCACACCGGGAAGTACAAATGTATGATATATGCTATTTTAAACTTTTAGAAAATGAAGTGAAATATGATACCAATAACAACGAGGAGGAGGAGGAGGAGGGGAGAGCCGTTTGACTTTGATAGTGGAGATGAGGTTCCGGAAGCAGATCGGCAAGCCCCATGTGCTCCCATGGAGAGAGGCGCTGAAGCAGGTGACATAGGTGAAGTCACCTTGCCTGCAGGTGAGTAAAACTGGCCACAGTCATCTGGTGTCTTGCAGGAGGCTCTCTGACCTCTTCTCTGCGACTGGTTTGTTACTTACTGAGCAGAAGGGAAGAAAAGTTCACACTCAGAGGCTCAGTTCAGGGTTGTCAGTCTATTTTCTGGGCCAGGGATGAGGAAGAGAACCTTATTTTGGCAAAGTTGCTTATCTCATGGCAGTCAAGAAGCTGAGCAAGAGAGGGAAAGGAAAGGTGTGGAGGGAAAGAAGACAGCTACAGCAAAAGCATGCCTTCAGTAATCCCCTTCTTCCCACCCCCCAGTAGCCCATTCAGTTCTGAGCTCCTCCATGGATTGATTCATGCCTGAGGTTAGTGCCTCAGGATCCACACTCACCCCTTATAGCACCACCTGCTGAAGAGCAAGCCTTCAACACATGAGCTCTGCTTGGGGGAACTGCACGTATGGAGACCTTGGTGAGGAGGCTTTCTTCTCTGTGCCGTACCAACTGTATTGCGTTGGCTTTGGCTGAGTTTCTTTTGTTGTTTTGCACCTTTCCCCACAATTTTCAATCTTGTCATCCTAGCTCCTGTTTATATTTTAGAGACAAAAGTGTTGCTATTTTCTAGTAGAAATTACTCTCTTATTTTATCCCCACACCACATGAATATTGACAGTTTAATTCCCATTGGGATAAGGTAAAAGCATAGGTTTATATTTTTAAGTCTGGATGGGGATCTGGGTCTTCTACTCACTAGCCAGGTAGCCTGCTTAGACCCAACTGTGGTCTGTCTGGATCACTGTGATCAAGGCCCAGCCTCTCCCTTCTTTGTCCCTCATCAAAACTCTGTCTTCCTCTCTCATTGGGCAAGCTGTTCAGACAGCCACTGGGCAGTGTCTGTCCCAACTGCAATTCTGCAAGGTACCCTGTGGACCTGGGACACAAGGCCCCTTACAACGATCTGGAAATGCTGCTGCAGCCAAGGGAGACCTTGACGCCCTATTGCTGACAAATGTCCTCTGTCTTCCAGGAGGTGGAAATGGAATGGGAACAGAAGCCACTGCAGTGGTTGAACCTGCCAAGCTGTTAGTCCCAACAAAAGTGAACCCATATTCTGTCATCGACATCACACCATTCCAAGAGGACCAGCCGCCATCCCCAGACACTAACATGGAGGAAGAAGGAGTGAGCCTGCGCGTGCCCAGTGGGTACTCGGTGCCCGTGCCTTGTGGCTATGCTGTCCCCTCCAACTTGCCCCTGCTGCTGCCTGCCTACTCCAGCCCTGTTATCATCCGTGCTGAGTCGGTGGAGGAGGAAGGTACACCCTGGGGCCCAGTGCAGTGACAGCACACTGGTCAGGAAATCTGGTCTTGTCTTTCCTTTCCCCATCACGAGGAGTCAGTCTGCAGAATTAGGAAATGAGCCTCAAGTTAACTCCTCTATTTATTGTCACTTAGGTTCTAGACTGTGGATGTGCCTGCATGCGTCCTGTCATCACTAACTCCAGAACCCCAGAAAGAAGTCCTTGTACTCACTTGTAAGGAGTCAAAAGACAAACACAGAGCCGGGCGTGGTGGCACATGTCTCTACCCAGCACTCAGGAGGCAGAGGTAGGAGGATTGCCATGAGTTCAAGGCCACCCTGAGACTACATAGCTAATTCCAGGTCAGCCTGGGCTACAGCAAGAGCCTACCATGAAAAAACAAAACAACAACAACAACAACAAAAAACAACAGATGACACACTTGTTCCTCTATTCCAGGACTCAGCACACTGTTTATCTTGACAGACTTTTATTATTGGCTCTCAGTTGACAATAAAAAAAGCACATTGTTTTAAATCATGTTGAATTATTTTTGAAATAAAGTACTTTAAATGATATTCGTTTATTTTAAATGATCAATGATGTAGAGAAGCGAATTGTTTTAAAATGAGTAGACTTTTCACTCAGTACTGGGGAGTGAACGTATGACCTTGTGCATGCTAGACAAATGCCCTACCAGTGAGCTGTACCCAAGCTCTGCTGTAAGATTTTGTTTTGAAACAGGGTCTTACTAAGTTACTGGCCTTGAACTCATAGTTTAGGCAGGCTTGACATCATGATCCTCCTGCCTCAGTTTCTCTAGTAGCTTGGATTTTAGGCTTGTTGCCACTATGCCTAAAGTATTGGTACATTTTCTTTGAGTGCAAGTAGGTTAGAAAATAAATTCCAATAGAAACACAAAAATGGAAAATGCCATGTTAGCTTTTTGTTGCTGTGATAAAATACCTAGCACAGAATTTTAAAAAAGGAAGTATTTATTGTGGTTCATGGTTTCAGAGGGTTCATCCTACTGTCATAGGCACTATTGCTGCAGGCCTGTGGTTGGCAAAACATCAGATCTTGGTGAAGGGACATGTGGCAGAGCAGAGCTGCTCAGTTCATGGCAGCCAGGAAGCAGAGGTGGAGAAGAGAGAGAGAGCGAGAGATAATAAGGAAGAAGTGGAGTAAGAAGAAGAGGAGGAGAGAAGGGACGGGAGGGGAGACATACAGACAGATGGAGAGACAGAGCGGGACAAGACATAGCCCCCAGGACACGCCCTCAGTGGTCTACTTCCTCCAAGTAGGCCCCACTTCCCAGTCTCTTTTACCTTCCAATAATGCCTTCAGTTATGACTCCATCAACGGATTAACTCACTGATGCGGTCAGAGCCCTTGTAGCCCAGTCACCTCTCAGCGACTGGATCCCCTGAGCTGGGTCCATGTCTTCAGCATGCGAGCCTTCAGGGGACTCTTCAAGCCATAGCAAGTGCCGTGCTGCTTTCTATCCTAGTTGATGCATCTGCATCCCGTGTGTTTTATTGTCTGTCTTAAGATCTAAGAACTTCACTTTCTGTGAGCATCCTGCTTTGAATACCCTGTGCTCAAAGGCTGAACATTTCTAATCTGTCAGCTTATCTTTATGGTAGCATCAGCTGGTGAGAAAGAGATAGGACCTCATTTCAGGATAAAAAGTTGAACACACAATTTATCAGGGGTAAAACAATGTCAGTTCTTTTCTCTTGTCAGAAACACCAGAAGTTGTGGAAGATGGCCCGCTTAATTCTTTAAGCTCCGAGGACCCTCCACCCAGGTATCTCTGCTAACTCTACATGTATCTATTTTCTAAGCGTTTTTTTTCCTTTGGTGCTGAACTCACCTGTCCCAGGTGTCCTTCCTTTGGCTCTCTCAGTGCTGCTGTCCCAGGTCCCAATTGTTCAAGTACCCCACATAGCTTTTCTTTTACCCAGCTGGGTCATCAGGTGTCCCATCTGTGCATGGGTGTCAGTGCCAGCTGTTGAAGGGTGACGGGAACTGGGTCCTCTTTCAGGCATCAGGCTGTGTCTCCTGAGCGTGGCTGTGTCTGGTCTTCACACTCATCTGTGTCTTCTCTTTAGTCTAATTCATCTCAGACTTGAAACCTTCAGAAAAATCAGTGGGATTTCTGGAAGAAGTCCTCACTTGAGACATGCTCCCTACTAGAAATGCAGAACAGCAGCACAGAGCAGATCCACCAAGGCCTGTTACAGAAGCTGCGGGTCTGTGTGTAATTAAGAGTTTGTGTTAGCTAGTGTGGAAGTACTATGACCTCAGAAGGCTGAGGATCATGGATTCTATGGGGGTCTCAGTGATACAGTGACCTTGCTTCAAAAACCAAAACCCCCCCCCAAAAAAAAGAGAGAGAGAGAAATAGGTGCTGGAATGTTACCATTGTTGCTAAAATTGTGAGAACTGTGTCCATGGAAGGGATGAGCTTTTGGAAGAAAATAAAATACAGTGTGCTCATAGTCTCAGTGGTTGTCAGAATAAACATATGGGAACATCCAGGAATAATTTAAAATACACTTTATCTTTCCTCCAGGTATTCATTTACTTTTAAATTTTATTTATTTGAGAGAGAAGGATGCAGAGCGAGCAAGCAAGCAAGAGAGAGAGAATCAGCTTCTGCCACTGCAGATGAACTCCAGATGCATGCACCACTTCGTGTATCTGGCTTTATGGGTACTGGGGAATTGAACCTTGGCCAATCTTTGCAACCATGTGCCTTTACCTATTGAACCATCTATCCAGCCCCATTCATTTATTTTTAGATAGAGTTTCATGTAGACCAGCCTGGCCTAGAACTCACTATGTAGGGTGACTTTGAATTTCTGATCCTCCTGCCTCTACCTTCCCAGTGCTGGGATTACAGGTATTGTACCACTGTAGCTAGTTGATGTGATGCTGGGGATTGAACTCGTGGCTTTGTTCATGCTCGGCAACTACAGTACTAACTCAGCTATATCCGCAGCCTTCTTTTTTTTTTAATGGAGCTATTCAAATATGCAACATAATATCAAATTAAGAAGTAGGCGATTCCTCCCTTCTCTGTGTGACCATCCATCAACTGAACATAGGCTGTGTGCCTGCATGGCACATTGTTGGATATCCACTACAATACCCCCTCGCGTGGTCTTCCTTTCTGTTGTTTTAGTTCCCCATAGTAACCCTGGTTCAAAAATATTAAATGGAGCATCCCAAATTTAGCTATTTGTAAGTGTACATTGTGTATTCTTCTGAGTAGTAGGAGCTGCCATGTCCTGCAGAGACGTGAATATGAATTCATGGAGCCCTACCTACTACCCCCTGGTCACTTGGTAGGAAAAAATGATTCGCAGTGGATTGATGCTGTCCATAGTGTGGAGCATCCGTGGCTCTTGGAGCATGCCCCCTCAGAGAAGGAGTGACCGTCTGTGAGGAAGACCTTCACACGTTTCCCCTCGTCTTCCACAGCCTGTTAGAACTGTCAGCATATGAGTGCCAGGATGCCCAGAAGTGGCCTCTTCTTCATGCCCTTGTCCTACAAGGTTGTATTGTTTCACCAGTGACTGGGACCGAACTGTGCTTTCCACACAGAGGATTTTCAGAGCTTCTGTGAATTTCTGGTTGCTCATCTTCTCATTCTTCTACTTCTTCCTCTCCTTCTTCTACTTTGCTCTACCGCCTGTCTTAAAAATACCCCACTGGGGCTGGAGAGATGGCTTACTGGTTAAGATGCTTGCCTGTGAAGCCTAAGGACTCATGTTCAACATTCAGATCCCACCTAAGCCAGATGGACAAGGTGACACAAGTGTAAGGTCGTGTGTGGCATACGTGTCTGGAGTTCGATTACAGTGGCTAGAGGCCCCAGCCCACCAATTCTCTATTTCTTTCTCTCACTATTGCTCTCTTGCATCAAAAAAGGCCAGTCTGGGCTGGAGGGATGGCTTAGCAGTTAAGGTGCTTGCCTGCAAAGCCAAAGGACCCAAGTTCAATTCCCCAGGACCCATGTAAGCCAGATGCACAAGGTGGCACATGAGTCTAGAGTTCGTTTGCAGCATCTGGAAGCCCTGGCATGCCCATTCTCTCTCTCTCTCTTCCCCCATCTGTCAAATCAATAAATATGTAAACATTTTAGAAAAGAAGTTATCTCTCTATAAGCTAAGTGCCAATTCAAATTGGCTTACATCCTGATCTTAAATTTTCTACTCTCTAGAATTATGACCAAAAAAAAAAGCCCTGCTGGAGGCAGTCTTCCTCAGTCCGTCACCCAGTGTCTTTTTTTGTCAGCCTGCTGAGACCTCAGAGTTGTTGCACAAGTTGCCCAGTGAATCCTTTCTTATCTTTTATTTGAAGAAAGTCACAATGGAATCCTATTGCCTAGGATAGACTCCAAGTCCCTGTTTGGCTGTGACTGTCCCTGTGGGCATATATGGCTTTGTGGTTGTTCCCCCACCAGCTTGTACTAGAGGAAGAGAGGGCCCAGCAAGGCCTTGGTTGGTCAGCCCAGCATCCTTTGCAGCCTCCAGGGGAACCAGGAGACAATACAAACACAGCCTTTGACTCAGGGATGCAAGTTGAACCATGCTGTGTAGGCATCTAAAGTACTTGCTGATATCGTTACAAGTGAAAAATTGAGCTTGGAAGTCTGACATTGCACCTAGGAAGATAGACAGCACGTGCACACACACTGGCGAACACCTGCCCCTGCCCCCATGGCTGGCGTGTACTTCATGTTCCCATTTCATGGTGTGTCTCCTTCCAGTGGTGATCAAAGCAGCCGAGAAGGCAGTGCCCTGGCCAGATGGGCAGCTGACCCTGCTAACACTGCATGGATGGAAAGTAAGTACCAATGGGAGGAGGGTGCTTGATCCCCTTGAGCGAATGTCTACAAGCCTTGCCAGAAGGTGGCATTACACCTTCTTTTCTGTCCTAAACCAATGGAAGCTTTAAACTCCATTCATTTCCTTAAGTATTAACAAGAGCTGATTAGAAGTTTTCCTAGTACTCTGCTAGGTGGTTGCAACCCTGTACCTGAGCATGTGATTCCTCCTGTTTCTTCCCAGTACAGATTGGTTTCACTGTAGGTTATAGATTGAGGGACTAATAATTGACCTGTGGCCTATAGACACCTACAAAGCTTTTTTTTAAAAAAAAAAAATTAATTAATTAATTGTTTATTTAATTTGAGAGAGAAATAGAGAATGGGCATGCCAGGGCCTGTAGCTATTGTAAACAAACTCCAAATGCATGCACTACCATGTGCATCTGTCTTACGTGGGTCCTGGGGAGCTGAACCTGGGTTCTTAGGCTTTGTAGGCAAGTGCTTTCACCACTGAGCAATCTCTCCAGCCCTAGACACCTGCAAAGCTTTTTGCTTCTGATGCCCAGTGACCGTTTCTGACTGGAGGGTGGGTGGATCAGCCAGCCTATTGCTACACTGTCAGATCTTGGATTCCACACATGGCTTAAGAGGCTGAGGTGTTTTCAGCTCGATAGATTTGGTTTTTAATTTTTAAGGAAGTAAAGATTACCTTCTAATTATGCCTTTTATTATCCACTAGCTCAGTAATTTCTGTGTGATTGTTTCAATGATTGGCCTAAAGATAGAATCAGTTCAGCTGCTTCTAATTGTTGAATATCTCCCGGAAGATTTCCTTCTGGTTTTAACTGTAACTTTGACACAGGTCTGAGTGCAATTAGATGGCTCTGCCAGGGGCTGCTAAATCAGGACAACTAAGAATAAATTATCATCTCATTTGCGAACAGTTTTATATCCAATGGGTAATTTGTTTTACTTTCTCCTATCATGCATTTTTATAATCCAGTTTATTATAATAACTGTGCTTGGAAGCAATCCCTGCCATATTCATAGTCGCCAGCCCTATCTGTGGAGGAGGGAGAGATTTTCATAGTGGCCACAGTTGCTCAGAAACAAGTGGCTGACAGCCACTGTCTCGAAGGTGGGATTTCCTGGACATACTATCCCTGGAGATAGGGTGACAGTGCTGTGGGGGAGACACTCAACTCTGTTTTCTTATTCTCTGTTATGTAGCATGGTGTGCTGGCTTGGTATACAGTCAGTGTCCTTGTGATTTTCAATATTGTAACATGTTGTAGTTTGGGTATTTTGTCTCAGAGAGGGTGATGCCAGTAAGTTAGTTTGATTCTGCTCATTTCTGTATTTTATTGGAAGTACAATTGTTAGCAAACAAATGGATGATCATTTATTCCTGTAGTAGTCTTGATTCTATAGCCCCCAACAGAGCCATCTAATTACACTAGGTCCTGTGTCAAAGTCATGGTTAAAATAGCAAGGAAACCTTCCAGGAGGTAGTCAACAGTTAGAGGCGGGGAAGCTGTTTCTACCTTTCACAAAGGATCCTTTTAGGAAACATTTCTAGGTAAATCAGACCACAGTTACCATAACCAAGTCCGTTCAGGCCCATTGCTGCTTGCCTGTGGTCATCTTATACTATTTGTGTACCATTTTGCTACTGCCCTCCTCCATCACCTACTTTTGAAGAAAACTTGAACTTTCCTCGTGGTACAGGTGAGAACGCATAGCAGATGAAAGGAAAGTTGTATTTCAGTTTACAGTTCTTCCAGGAGGTAGAATCCATCCCTGGCAGGAAAAGCAAGGCAGGAGCAGAAAACACCATCACATGTTCACATCAGCAGGGAGGAAGTAGAGAAAGAGAATAGCAAGTGGGGTTGGATTATGACACTCAAGTCTTGCCCCCAGTACCATACCTCCGCCAGCAAGGCTCCACTTCCTGAATGCTCCACAAACTTCACAAACAGTACCGCCTGGGGCTGAGAATTAAACATTCAAACACAAAAGCTTATGGGGGAAATTTTACATTCAAACTACCACAGAACAGTGGTCCTACTCACTTGACATATTTATGCTAATCAAGGCTACTTCTTACCTTAAGGGTGTAAACATTAGAGGCATCAGTTTATTTTAGTGCCAGTGGGTGCTTCCTCTAATCCCAAAGCTTTCCATGTCACCTTTGCATTTTATTTTATTTATTTTTTATTTTTATTTTTATTTTTTTGAGAGAGAGAGAGAATGGACACGCCAGCACTTCTCAGCCACTGTGAATGAATTCCAGATGCATGTGCCCCCTTATGGGCAAGTGTGGTATTGCACCCTGGCATCACTTTGCATCTGGCTAAACATGGGACCTGGAGAATCAAACGGGCATTCTTAGGCTTTACAGGCGGATGCCTTAACCTCTAAGCCATCTCTCCAGCCCACCTTTGCATTTTTTGATGCATCAGAACATAAAAACCTCATAAACTTACAAGTGTTTATGAGAGAGCCATGTAGAGATATGTGGTTGACTACAAAGCCGTGTAATGAATTGGCCTGGAAACAATGAACTCCGTGTTGGTGACATCACAGAGCTTGTCCCGATAGAGAGACAGCTCTCATTCCAGATGAGATGATTCTTCTGCTTAGTGAGATGCTATTAGCCACCTTTGGGATGCTTACCTTGGGATATTTATAGCCTCACAGCCTTGTGATGTTTTAATTGCACTTGTAGGCTCTGGTCAGATTTTAACAATTTCTCCTTTGCATTGCAGATCCAGAGGAAGCAATTTATGATGATGTTCCAAGGGAAAATTCGGACTCTGAACCAGGTTTGATGTCTGGAGTGGCATTCTAGATGTGGTGTGAATGTGACTGTTGAGTGTTCAGCAGACCTGTTTCTGTTTTGATGTTTTTCACTCTGGCTATTGTGGTATGGTTGGAAATTGGCATGTTTGTTTACAACATAAAGCAGAAATGGTCAAAGATATGGGAAATGGGAGCAAAGAAGTAAAAAACATCAAGTACCGTAAATAGAATGGTACTGAGAACTGGGATAAGGTTTTATCCAAATAAAGAACCTCAAAGCATTTTAGATCTAAAAGAAGACATAATTCAGGCTGGAGAGATGGCTTAGCGGTTAAGGTGTTTGCCTGTGAAGCTTAAGGACCCAGGTTTGATTCTCCAGGACCCACATAAGCCAGATGCACATGGGGGTGCATGCATCTGGAGTTCGTTTGCAGTGGCTAGAGGCCTTGTCACGCCCATTCTCCCTCCCTCCCTCTCTCTCCTTCTCTCTCCCTCTCTCTGTCTCTAATAAATAAATAATTTTTTTAAAAAAAAGACATAATTCGAGGCCACCCTGAGATTACCTGGTGAATTCCAGGTTAGCCTGGGCTGGAGTGAGACCCTACCTTGAAAAACTGAAAATTGAAAAAACAAAAAAACAAACAAAAAAAAAAAGTAAAAGAAGACATAAATTCTGGATTCATTGAACATCGATCCAGCACTTGGAAGGCACAAGTGAAACTGCAGAGTGCCAGAAGCCAGCGAAAATCTTATGGCAGCAAGAGAGGGAATAGATGAGCTACTGAGGGCTCTGGTAGAAAGATGCCTATTTAGGAGACAGTGGGTAACATTTAGGAGGAGCCAGGGAGATCACCCAGCCTCCAATTTCATATCCATCCAAGCGTGGTCTTTCAAAGAGCAGAAGACTGGCAGAGTCCTCACAGATTCTAGAGAAATACTTAATGCTATACTCCAAGGAAACAGTACGGAACCAGAGGGAAGTAATGGGCAGCAGGAGAGAGCAGTGGACAAGCCACCTGGCAGACTTGTGGGTAAGCTATGCAGGGATAAACCATGGTGGCAGGAACTCTGTTGGTTGCTCTGAAAGCAGGCTGAGCCCCAGGGCTGTGGTCACTGTGATGGGCACCCAGGCTTCTCTCTGCAGTGTCTGTGATTCAGGAGGAGGATTGGGCATCCAGGCTCCTCTGTGCAGGCAGAGTCTGTGACTCAGGAGGATAGGACGTCCAGGCTCCTCCCAGCTGTTTTGAAGTCTGAGGCAGGAGGATCACAGATTCAAAGCCTGCCTGAAGTACAGAGTGAGTTTAAAGTAGTCTGCTTAACTTAAGGAGACCTCAAAATTTAAAAATAGAGAAAAAGCTAGGGAGGTAGAGCTCAGTGATAAAGCTTGCTTAGCACATGTGAGACCCTGTTTTAACCCCCGGCAGTAACAAAGCACAGATACAGATATTTTGGAATTAAACATGACTGTGTACTCATGGTCAGAGATGAAACAGACTGGGAATCAGAAAATATTTTGACTTGAATAATCTTAAAAACTTACATGATAGATTTATAATAAAGTTACAAACATGATGGCATATGTTTAAAAGAGATTGGAAAATAAAGATCAAATTCAACTCAGTTTTATAAGAGGACAGCAGAGGAAGGTTGCAGGAATAACACTATGATGAAGGTAAAGTGGTAACACAGGAAACAAAATGATAGAAAGTGTCAGGAGAGCCTAAAGGCAGGTCTTTGATAAGCTTCGGAATTAAACTCCTCTGGAGACACCCAAAAGAGGAGAGACCGAGAAGAGGAGGCAGAGGAAGGGAAAGGGGCTGGGGAAGTAACTGCAGAGTTTGTAGACCCCAAACTGTAAGAATCAACTATACCTGAAGTGGAAAACATCAAAATGTCTATAATCATCCAAGATACTAAGCCAGCGGCTTCACTAATGCACTGAGTGTCACCACTCTGAAGCCCACAGGCTTATTCATTCTCCAGGGACAGATGTTGTCCACTGCACAGTGTTCCAGAGAGACGTGAGTTTCACCCACGTTAGTACTTCAGCATCTCTGTCCTCTACTAGCCGTTTAGAGAGCTGTTCATCGTCCCTAAATCCATTCTCCCATTAGCTGTTGCCTGCATCCTTCTACCTGCCCACCCATTATTTTTTTTTCAATATATATTTTTTATTTATATTATTCTGATTTTACATTCATAGTATTGGTTCCATTGTCCTCCTCCCCTTCCTCCCACTTTCAAAGGGGCCCTCATCAATGGGGAATGTTTATCATGCATTGTGAGTTTGCTCAAGAGTTCTGGTGGGTAGGCCCCAGTCTCTGTGCATAATGCCCCAACTTGTGACTCTAACAATCTTTCCGCCCCCTCTTCCGCGAGTTTCCCTGAGCCACATTGGGGTCATTTTAGTTCTGCTTCCTTGATGAGGTTTTGGGAGCCTCTGTGTCTCTGGATATCTGGCTAATGACTAGAGTTGGATGTTCTCTGTATTTATCTCCTTCAGCCTTTTTCTGGTGTTGTGATCGCCTTGAGCGCTGTATTCTTGCCCTTCCCCTGCGTTGTTCTATGGTTTCAGCTGGTGAGGTGTGGTTAGCTGATCCTCCCTTCAGGTTCGTTGTCCACCTGAAAAGAGATAAGCAAATTCTCCAACGGAGAGAGAAGTTAGTACTAGATAGAAGGGATAACCGTATATGTTTTGGAGGGAACTTTATATGCATTGGCTCTCTTCTAGCCCACATTTGGTGGCCACTAGATCTTGGAGACTGAGCTCATTTTTTGTACATGGCTTTGACTTATTTCCCAGTTCCAGCAATGAGTTCCATTCCACTGAATGGGTTTATTAGGCAAATCAAGAGCAGTTGGTAACCACCATGGCTGTTTGCCACTACTGCACTTGTATGAGCATTACGTCAGATTGTTTCCTGCTGGGTATCTTAGACTGCAAGTTGTTTGGACCAATGTCAGACATTTTCCCCCAGTTGCTCATGTAGCACCCTCTGGTACTAGACTCGCTAACTGTCTGGGGACTGACCTTCTTCCAGATTCTGGCCAGGTCTCTCTGTGTTTGGTCTTACACACGTATGCTGTCTTCGACAGTAGGGTCTTACCATTAACCTTTGGTGGGTCACCAAGTACTCTGACAGAAGTCTGTCTTTTTTGGGAAACCTTGTAGGTGTTTCAGATCAACAGCTCATTGTGGAAGTTAACCCCTTGCTGGCACTGGGAGTTATAAGTCTGCACCTAGGAAGGTGAGGGAGGAAAAAGATATATAATGTAAAAGAGAAAGTGAGTATAGAGAGAGAGAGGAGAGAGAGAGAGAGAGAGAAGAGAGAGAGGGGGGGGAAGGAGGGAGAGAGAGACAAGAGAAAGAGAAGCAGGACAAGATTAAAGTTGGCCTTCATCATGTTCTCTCCAGGTTCCTGTGGTTCGAGTATTCCCTCCGTAGGCCTGCTGAAGGATCACTGTTTTAGCCTGTTGTTCAGAGTAAAGGGTTTTGTATTATTTTTCCCTTTTGGGTCCCAATTTGTATGCCCCCTTGTCCTCCCTCCCACCCTCTGATTCCCTCCCACCATTACCCTCCCTCCATCCCACCCTCCTTCTTGTCTCGTCCTCAGAGTGTTTATTAGGTTTGGCCACATGTCACGTGGAATCCGGTTAGGGGCGACAGATAAATGAGACCATGCGACGATTATCTTTTTGTGCTTGGGTGAGCTCACTGAGGATGATCTGTTCCATGTTTGACCATTTTTTTTCAAATTTCCTTATTTCATCTTTCCTTACTGCTACGTAGAATTCCATAGTATAGATATACCACATCTTTGTTATCCATTCATCTAGTGATGGACACCTGGGTTGATTCCAGCTCTTTGCTATTATGAATTGAGCAGCTATAAACATGGTTGAGCAAATGTTTCTGATCTGAGGCTTGGGGCCTTTAGGGTAAATGCCCAATAAGGGAATAACTGGATCCATTGGTAAGTCTATGGCCATCCTTTTCAATAGTCTCAATATAGCTGTCCATAGTGGTTGAACCATTTTACATTCCCACCAACAGTGAAGACTTGTTCCTATTTCTCCACAGCCTCGCCAGCATTTGTTTTCATTGTTTTTTTAATGTTAGCCATCCTTACTGGGGTAAGGTGGAATCTCATAGTTGTTTTAATTTGCATTTCCCTGATGATTAGGGATGTTGAACATTTTCTTAAATGTGTGTTTGCTATTTGTATTTCTTCCTCTGAGAACTCCCTGTGCAGTTCTCTGCCCCACTTTGTGAGTGGGTTGATTGGTGATTTATTGTTTAGGTTTTGGAGTTCTTTGTAGATTCTAGAAATTAGGCCTTTGTCAGTTGTATAGCTGGTGAAAATTTTCTCCCATTCTGTGGGTATTCTGCTGGCTTTGGTTATTTATATTTTTGTCAGTGAAAAAGCTTTTCAGCTTCATGAGATCCCAATGGTTGAGTGATTGTTTAATTTCCTGAGCTGCTGAGGTTTTGTTCAGGAAATCTTTTCCCACTCCTATATCATGGAAGGTTCCTCCTATTTTTTCTTCCAGTAGTAGCAGAGTTTCTGGTTTTATATTAAGGTCTTTTATCCATTTGGACTTAATTTTTGTGCATGGAGAGATGTGTGGGTCGAGTTTCATTTTCCTACATATGGTTGTCCAGTTTGTCCAGCACCATTTGTTGAAGATGCTGTCCTTTTTCCATTCTACATTGCTAGGGCCTTTGTCAAATATCAAGTAGCTATAGTTTCTTGACCCAAAGTCTGGGTCTTCAATTCTGTTCCATTGGTCTATATTCCTGTTTTTGTGCCAGTACCAGGTTGTTTTTATTACAATGGCTTTGTAGTATAACTTTAGATCAGGTATGGTGATGCCTCCAGAGGTGTTTCTTTTGCTGAGGATGAGCTTGGATATCCGAGGCCTTCTGCCTTTCCATATGAATTTTGAGATACTTTTTCTATCTCATTGAAGAAGGAAGTTGGGATTTTTATCGGCATTGCATTGAATCTATAAAGTGCTTTTGGTAAAATTGCCATTTTCACAATGTTAATTCTACCAATCCAGGAGCATGGGAGGTCTTTCCATTTTTGTAGGACCTCCTCAATTTCCTTTTGAGAGTTTTTATGTTTTCATTGTATAGGTCTTTCACTTCCTTAGTTAATGTTATTCCAAGGTATTTTATTTTCTTTGTTGCAATTGAAAATGGGACGATGTTAGTTATTTCTTTTTCTGTCTCTTTGTCCTTTGCATACAAAAAGGCTACTGATTTCTGTGCATTGATTTTGTATCCTGCTACTTTGCTGAAGGTGCTAATCACCTTTAAGAGTTTTGGGATGGAAGTTCTCGGGTCACTTATGTATAGAATCATGTCATCTGCGAATAGGGCTAACTTAACTTCTTCCTTTCCAATTCGTATCCCTTTGATTTCTTTCTCCTGTCTTATTGCTTGAGCTAATACTTCTAGCACTATGTTGAAGAGCAGAGGTGAGAGTGGACACCCCTGCCTTGTTCCTGACCTCAATGGGAATTCCTTCAGCCTCTCCCCATTAAGAATTACTTGGGCTTTAGGTGCTTTATATATAGCCTTTATTATGTTGAGATAAGGGCTGTCCATACCTATTCTCTCCAATGTTTTGATCATGAAGTGATGTTGTATTTTGTCAAAGGCTTTTTCTGCATCTATCGAAATGACCATGTGGTTTTTGTGTTTCAGCTTGTTTATGTGGTGTATTACATTGACAGATTTCCGTATGTTGAACCACCCCTGCGTTCCAGGGATGAAGCCTACTTGATCAAGGTGGATAATGCTTTTGATGTACTGTTGAATTCGGTTTGCAAGAATTTTGTTCAGGATCTTTGCATCTATGTTCATCAGAGAAATGGGCCTATAATTTTCCTTTCTTGTGGCGTCCCTTCCTGGTTTTGGAATTAGGGTGATACTAGCTTCATAAAAAGAGTTAGGGATCTCTCCCTGTTCTCCTATTGTGTGGCAGAGTTTGAGAAGAATTGGTTTCAGTTCTTCCATGAAGGTTTGGTAGAATTCTGCTGAGAAACCATCTGGTCCTGGACTCTTCTTTTTGGGGAGGTGTTTGATTACCTCTTCTATCTTGAAGGGTGTGATGGGTTTGTTTAGGAAATTAATCTGCTCTGGGCTTAGCTTTGGTAGGTGGTATGTGTCTAGAAATTCATCCATTTCCTCCATATTTTCCTGTTTTATGGAGTAGAGGTTTTTAAAATAAGTCCTAATAACTCTTCCTATTTCTCTCATGTCTGTTGTAATCTCTCCCTTTTCATTTCTAATTTTGTTGATTTGAAGTGTTTCTTTTTTCCGCTTGATCAAATTGGCCAGGGGTGTATCAATCTTGTTAATTTTTTCAAAGAACCAGCTCTTTGTTTCATCAATTTTCTTAATTGTCCTCTTAGTTTCCAATTCATTAATTTCTGCTCTGATCTTAATTATTTCTTTCTGTCTGGAGCTTTTTGGGTTGGTTTCTTCTAGCTTTTCCAAAGCCTTTAGGTGGATGGTTAGGTTATTGATTTGGGATCTCTCTGTTTTTGTTATGAGGGCATTTAGTGCTATGATTTTTCCCCTAAGGACTGCCTTCATTGTGTCCCACAAGTTTTGGTATGATGTGTTCTCATTGTCATTGAGTTCTAGAAATTTTGCAATTTCATTCTTTATTTCATCCACAACCCATTTGTTGTTTAAAAGTGTGTTGTTCAATTTCCAGGAGGTAGAGGGATTCCTGGTGTACTTTTTGTTGTTAATTTCTAGCATTACAGCATTGTGGTTTGATATCATGCAGGAAATTACATCAATTTTCTTGAAAGTATGGAGGCAGGCTTTGTGGCCTAGTACATGATCTATTTTAGAGAAGGTTCCATGTGCTGCTGAGAAGAATGTGTAATCTGTAGATTTTGGGTGGAATGTTCTATATATGTCTGTTAGGTCTAGTTGCTCTATGGTGTTGTTGAGCTCTCTTACTTCTCTATTAATTTTCTGTTTGGATGATCTATCCATTGTTGATAGTGGAGTATTGAAGTCCCCGACTATGATGGTGTTGGTGTTTATTTCTGTTTTGTTGCCAAGTAGATTTTGCTTTATGAATTGTGGTGCACCTGTGTTTGGTGCATAAATATTGATGATTGTGATGTCCTCTTGTTGGATTGTTCCCTTGATAAGTAAGAAGTGGCCTTCTTTGTCTTTTTTGGTTAATTTTGGTTTGAAGTCTATTTTATCTGATATAAGTATAGCTATGCCTGCATTTTTCGTGTTTGTGTTTGCTTGGAATATCATTTTCCACCCTTTCACCCTAAGGAGGTGTCTGTCTTTAGTGGTGAGGTGGGTTTCTTGAAGACAGCAGATTGAGGGGTCCAGTTTTCTGATCCACCCTGTTAGCTTATGTCTTTTGATGGGTGAATTGAGGCCATTAATGTTCAGAGATATTATTTTGAGGTTTGATTTAATACCAGCCATATTATAGTGGGTTGTGGTCATTTTTTTTTTTTTTTTTTTTTTTTTTGGAGGGGTAAGGGGTTAATGTGGACTGCTTCTTGAGGGCTCTTGAGATTGGTTATTTGTTTCTTCTGTGTGAAGAATTCCCTGAAGTACTTTCTGTAGGTTTGGCTTTGTGTTCATATATTTGTAGAGATGAGTTTTATCATGGAATGTTTTTCTTTCACCATCTATTATGAGGATACTTTTGCTGGATAGAGTAGTTGTGGCTGGAAACCATGGGTTCTTAGAGTTTGCAGTGTTCCATTCCAGGCCCTTCTGGCTTTTAGGGTTTCCATTGAGAAATCTGAGGTAATTCTAATGGGGTTCCCTTTATATGTAATGTGTTGTTTTTCCTGGCTGCTTTTAGGATTTTCTCTTTGTGCTTGATGTTTAGAGTCTTAAAGATAATGTGTCTCAGAGAATTTCTCCTTTGGTCCAGTCTGTTTGGAGTTCTTGTAGCTTCTTGTAGCTTGATGGGATTTTCTCTTGAGAGAGTGGGAAAGTTTTCTTCAATTATTTTGTTGAATAAGCTTTCCATTCCTTTAGTCTGTGTTTCTTCCCCCTCTGGTATGCCCATGATCCTAATGTTTGGACGCTTCAGGGTATCCCACATTTCCCTCATGTTCTGTTCACAATAATTTTTGAACTTGTTGAAGTTTCTGGACTCACGAACTGTTTCTTCTGTTTTGTCTTCCAGTTCTGAGTTTCTATCCTCTACTTGGCTGACTCTATTCTTAAGAGCTTCTATAGAGTTTTGGGTTTGTTCAATTTGGTTCATATTTTCTACTGTTTTTTTATGTATAGTTTCCATCCCTCTGTCTAGTTCCCTTTTCACGTCATTTTCTGACCTTCTTAATGCTTCTTGGAGTTCATCCTTGCATTTTTTTATGTCTTCATTGAACTTAGCCATCTGGTTATTGAGGACTTCTTTTTTTTTTCACTCTCCTTCAGCTCATTTAACTGTTTTTGGAACCCTTCCTGGTTCCTGTCTATTAGGTCTAATCTAGCAAGGATAACATTCATACAATTGTTGGCTCTTTGTTGACTTTCTGAGAGTTGTGCTATTTGCTTGGCCAGGGTTGCATAGCTTGTATCTTCATTTTGGGGTTCTGATTCTAATGTCTCTTCTATGATTTGCTTTGAGACATCCATTGTAGGACTGGATAGTGTAGCTTGATTTATTTGTATCTGGTTTTTCATGCTCTTCCTTTTTCGCTGTGATCTGCGCATCACACCAGATCAGAGATACTGGCTCAGTGGGATCTGTCTTGTGATGGCACAGGGAATGGGTGGGGCTTGACCTGCAGTGTGGCTGCCCAGGTTCCAGGCAGGTGATATGGCTCCACAGGCCCAGGGCACCTGCCTGTGATGGTGCGCCGGGGCTCAGGCTGGGGAGCCAGAAGTGGGACAAATATGTCTTGCTCGGTGGATCCACAGACCCAAGCGCCTGGCTGCAATGGCGAGCTCAGGGGCTCTGGCCAGGGAGCAGGAAGTGGGACAAATCTGTCACACTCAGAAGATCCACAGACTCAGGCACCCCACTGCAATGGCTCACTCAGGGGCTTTGGCCAGGGAGCAGGACATGGGACGAATCTGTCTCACTCGTTGGATCCACAGCCCCAGACACCTAACTATTGTCATGCCCGGGGGCTCTGGCCGGGATCAGGAAGTGGGACGAATCTGTCTCACTCTGTGGACCCAGGCACCTAACTGTATTGGCATGTCCAGGGGCTCTGGCCGGGATCAGGAAGTGGGACGAAACTGTCTCACTCTGTGGACCCAGGCGCCTAACTGTATTGGTGTGCCCAGGGGCTCTGGCCGGGATCAGGAAGTGGGACGAAACTGTCTCACTCTGTGGACCCAGGCGCCTAACTGGATTGGGGCGCCCAGGGGCTCTGGCCGGGGAGCAGGAAGCGGGACGAAACTGTCTCTCTCTGTGGACCCAGGCACCTAACTGTATTGGCGCACCCAGGGGCTCTGGCCGGGGTCAGGAAGTGGGACGAATCTGTCTCACTCTGTGGACACAGGCGCCTAACTGTATTGGCGTGCCCAGGGGCTCTGGCCGGGGTCAGGAAGTGGGACGAATCTGTCTCACTCTGTGGACCCAGGCACCTAACAGGATTGGCGCGCCCAGGGGGCTCTGGCCTGGGAAGTGGGGCAGATCTAGCTCACTCGGTGGGTCCACAGACCTGGGGACCTGGCAGCAACGGTGCTCCGTGTCTGGCTGGCCAGGGGCCTCAGGCAGGTCCAGCGGGACCTTTCAGGCAGTGGCGCCTGCCAAGAGCTTGGGAATCAGTGGTTTCCTTATATTGCAAATCCACCCCCACCCTCTGGAAGCATGCAGGAGCCAGCAAACCCTTTTAAAAGGTCCCTTTAACCTTAAGAATTCTTCTCTTTTCTTCCCTGTGAAGTGAGGCGAGGTTAGGTAGCTGCCATCTTGACCGGAAGTCAAATAAAGTCCCCACCCATTATTGATTCGTCAGTTACTCATCTGAATCTGTCTACGGCTTCATTATCTGCCTATCTAATCTACATGTTTGGAAAATTTTTCCTTTGTGGGATGTTCAGTATTGATAATATGTTATTTGGTGTAATTGTGACAAATTATTTTATAGACAAGTGGTCTTTAGGAGAGGGATGGGGCTGGGTGTGTCCCAATTACATGAAGAATGTTTTGAGTTATTGCCCATGCTGAAATGCCTCGACCCTGACTGTAGATAATGGGGTAAAACAGCACCCTAGCAAACTCTGCAACTTAATTTCACCTTGGCATTTGTGCACTCAGATGAAATGATTTATGATGATGTGGAGAATGGAGATGAAGGTGGAAACAGTTCACTGGAATACGGATGGAGTTCCAGTGAGTTTGAAAGCTATGAGGAGCAAAGCGACTCAGAGTGCAAGAACGGAATCCCCAGGTCCTTCCTGCGTGGCAGCCACAAAAAACAAGTACGTGTTTGGTCTGCGTGAGGGGTGAGTGTTCATCCGTTCACCTGGGACGAGACTGTGAAATGTGACTTGGTTCACGCCTGTAGTTTAGGGAGTGTCACTTAAAGGAGTAGTCTCTTAGAGTATAACCATAGGAGGATTGGGCTGTGAAACTCAAAAAGTCACATAGGTGGCCCCAAGCAGGCTTACTTCTGGACTGAGAAAGCAGGGAAAGCCAGCCATGGAGGTACATGCTTATCATCCCAGCACTCGGGAGACAAAGGACTGCTGCTAATCTAAGGCCAGTCAGGGCTACAGAGCAATCATTGCAGAGTCTGTGCCGTTCCTGTGCATGCACACACAGCAGATAGATGTAGCCTGTCTTGGGCCAGTGTAGCCCTGTCTCCATCATGTGCTGTCCTGCCCTTGCGCACCTGCAGGTGATCTGGACAATGTAAACACAGGAAGGGTTGAGAACTGACTCCGAGGAGCACAGTTGCAAGCACCCGGGATTACTTATCCCTATACAGAACTCCTGTGTCTTGGTGGAAAAACTTGTGAAGTGAGGGAGGGAGGTGCATGGACAGAAGCCTTGAAGAGTAGATTTTAGATTGAGTGTTGTGCGATGAGCCTGGTCCTGGCATGAACTCACTGAGGCGCATACTGTGATGGGCCTTTCTCAGTGAGGCTGGCTGGGCTATGTGTTCTTGCTGGTGGGGTTCCATCTGGCCGGGTGTCGAAGGGTTGATTGGGATCTACATGTCCAGTCCCAGAAGTTTCAGACACTTCCTTTATGACAGCTCACATCCAGCCCTGTAAGGAAGTCTGTCTGAGACCTGGTACCTTCCATTGTGACTGTCTGCCACATCCAGCTTTCCCTGTTGTCCTCAGTAACTCTGCAAGCCAGGACCTGGTTTCCATGTCCCTGTGGTCAGCAACTTGTCACTAGTTGCTTAGAATTGTCATGTTGTCTCAACTTGCTTCATCTTAAGACGCTGTTCAGCTTCACTACTCAGTATTAACAGCGTCTTTGCAGAAACATAGATTTTATTTCCTGTGGCCAGGGGCAGAGGTACACTTGCAGCTAGCAGAGTTTATGTTGATATTTTGCTCCATAAAACTGTGCCAAACACCCCTGACTGAAAGCAAGAACGTTAAAGTGTAATTTGAGAGAGAGTATTTGTATTCAGAGTACACAGGAACATGTATCACAGCACTCCTCAGGTCCACCTTCTTAATTGATGTGGACAGACAGGGCCACATGAGGTGATGGCCAGTGGTCCTACTCTCCTTGCCCTTAGAGTGAGCTCTTACTCCGATTTGGCCCCCAGCACTACAAATGTTGGTTAGCCCTTTTCTGCTAGGAGAAGCACTAGAGAGACCAGTGTGAACATGGGCTTGTTGGAAAGGGCACTGAACCACGTGTCTGTTGGGAGGACCGGGGCTGCAGGCAGGGCCATGCATGGGCTAGGCCGAATCAACAGAGAAGCACAGAAGCACCACAAGAAGTACAAGTCTTCTACTTAAAGACACCATGTTCTGGAAACTATGAAAAATGCCTTGTTGAAGAGTCACCTGAAAAGTAGCAATGGATTTTTACTAAATGCTGTTTACGGTGGTTGGCAGGACAGATAACTGTCTGCATTTGCACAGGTGGCTCTAGAAACAGTAGTCCAGGAGATCTCAGCCAGCCCATCGTCAGGGAATCATGCCTGCTTGGAGACTGCCATCCCCACCCCGAGCAGCCAGTGTCTTCCCCCAGGGCCCACGCAGAACAATGCTAAGTGTATTTTGCATATGTGATCATTCTGATCCCACTGAGATGTAACCAGTTGATCTTACATGGATCTTTCTGGATGTGTATTGGCCCTGCTTTGTTCTATGGTACCTGAGGCCTGCTGGCCGAAGCTGAGCCTGTCCTTTCAGTGTGTGCCTCACGTGCAGATGAGATCACCTCGGGTCTGTGAGGCTGGCCATAGTGCCCCACTGGAAGGGTCCTCATCCTTCATGCAGGATTGCTTCTGGGCACCCGAAAAGCCCATTCTGAAAAGCTTGTCTCTTTGTGCCACAGCTGTCTCATGACCTAACCCGCTTAAAGGCGCACTGTGAGGAAAAGATGAGAGGCCTGGTGGCCAGCACGGTGGGAGCCGTGGAGGTGCAGCAGGCAAAGCACAGGCAGGAGCGGAAGGTAGTGTGGTGCCTCCCTGACCACTGCAGTGCTCAGCAGCCCGAAGTAGACAGTGGTTCTCAAAGTGGGGCTCAGGGGCTCCTGGGGTCACCCAGGCATTTCCAGGGCTCCCCGTAATTCTGACCCATTGCTGATTACCTTTGCCACACTTGTTCTCATACAAGTGAGTGGAGGAAGTTTCTAGACACTTGTGATGTGTGATGTTACAATTGATGGGCTGCAGAATCCAGCTCCATCTGAAGGGTTTCTAAACTTGTAAAATACCAGCATGGATTTTGTTTGGTGAAACATAGTAATTTTTCATAATTATTTTATTTAACATAAAATGCAATAGGTTTATTGCTTTAAATGGGGTATTAATAAAAACATTCAAAATCATCAACTTAACTTTTAGTACAGCCAGTCTAGAGTAATAAAATACAGATAAACTGAAGCTCTTGGGGTTTTCAGCAGCTTTGAGGTAATGCATGTGCTGGGCACATTCGAGGCCCTGGTTTCCATCCGCTGCATCACTATGAAAGACTAGTAAACATGATTTTGAAGACTGTAAGGGGCTCCTGGGCAAAATTTGAGAACTATTGGTTTTGGATGTCATGATGGGCAGTTCTTTGAGATGTGTTTTAAAAGGGCACTGTCAAGTATTTTCTCTTCAATCTGATCTCTATCCCTCTGGTATCATGTGATGTTAATCACGTATGTTGGATGGAGTCACCGAAGCTAGATATATACACGGAGCTGGCTCTGGTCTGGAGCAGCTCGACTCCACTTTGTTCACGCTCCAAGCCTACCTGAAGAGGCACCACCTTCCCAGGTCATGTTACTAGTCATTCAGCATCTGGTTGGTTCCCTGCAGGACAGTGAGGGGAGGAGGGCAGGTCCATGAGGCAGCTAGCCGCCCATGGGATGGTCTTGGGAGCCATGGGCTCTCTGTGAGTGTAGCAGTGTGCTGTTCTGTAGAAGGTCTGCTCAGTCCAGCTGAGAATTGTGCAGGCAGCAGCCAGTAATGTGGACAAAGAGATGCAGGCAGGTGCCAGGAGCTTAAGCAGTAAGAGCTGTGCAGTCAGGACAAGTCACTAGGGTGAGTCACTTGGTTCTCTGGATCTTGAGGTTGTCATCTGCCTCATGTGGGGATGAGCTCTGGGGCCTAAGGGCCCTTCCTACCATTGTCTGCAGTCTTCTGATTGTCCTCATAGGGTCCAGTGGGGCTGAGATGCAGCTACTCCTGCTGGGATGAGGAAGAACAGGACCTGGAAGGGTTTGAGGCAAGGAACTTGGTGCCCACTGTGAGCTGATGGTGAGGCACAAATGATGAAGTGTGAGAAGTTACCAGTGACACCAGGATCAGAGTCATATGATGGGCTGAGGAGCATAGGGGTAGGGGACAAAAGTAGCTTTGCCATTTTTAATGTTGCAGGAGAAAATGTTCATGAAAGAAATGGAAATCAGAATGGGAATGCTAGGAAGGGGGTTGTGAGGCAGGGTTTAAATTCAGTTATGTGGAGGGACTGTGCCTAGGCAGTGTAATCATGTTGGGAAGTAAGAGACTTTATCATGGAGGTACCCAAAGCCCGTCACTCAAGATTTCAGTCCCACAGAGGAAGGAGCAGAGGTTGTGGGCTGCAGGGTCAGCTGCAAAGTCAGGCTGCTATGAGTCTGAGTGCGTGCTCTAAGAGGTCAGTGTGAAGGGACGCTGGCTTGGCTTTTTACCAGCCATTTTTATTTTTTCTGGAAGAGGACTTTTAGTGTCCACTGCCCATACCTCAGATGTTAGGTGTTAGAAGAATAAGATGCAGGCATGTGCTGAGATTCCTGACTATAAAAAACCAGGACCAGTGAACTCAACCCATATGGGATGTTGTCTTTCCAACACGGGACTCTGGAGAGGGATGGCTGCCTGGTTCTCACATGTGCTCATCTCTACGCATTCTTCGGGCCTGACTCCATCTTGCCACTCTCCTTGTACGTTCTGGACTGGATCTGGTGACCATTAGCAGAAGAGGGCCTTGTGAAGAGTTAGTCATGCCCATACAGCGACATGCCAGGAAGGGCCCCTGCAGAGAATGTTCAGAGGCTTAGAGCAGTTAACTGTTCTGTATTTGCTTCTGGCCAAGCTGCTGGAAGTCTGAGTACCTGACTGCCGGTTGCCTCTACAAAGCTCCCTGTGCTTGGAAGTGATTGTGTTAAAAATAAAGACTTAATTACACGTCAAGGAAACACTGTATTTTTGAAGTCCATTGTTTTTAAACAAACAAAAACAAAGTCCTAGGTAATCCCAAGCTACAGATATGTATATATACTCTCCCAAACTGAAAAACCATTTTCAGGTAATGCTTCAAGCCCACACTACTTGACAGTATTCTTTTAAAATAAAAGCAAGTAGCATTGTGCCAAGCCACTCCACTTCTCACGTGCTTGCCTCTGTTTTACAGATGCAGAAGCTCATGAAGGCGGCCAAGGAGGGCACCAAAGATGGGCTTGAAAAGACCAAAGCTGCTGTGAAGAGAGGCCGCTCGTTCATTAGGACCAAGTCGTTTATTTCTCAAGGTCTGGGATACGTGTTTGCATATGGCATATGGCATATGGCTCCATGCTTCCTTCCCGTGGTGACACATGCTTGTGGTGGGAAGTCATTGTGGAAAGTCACTTCACATGCTGGTGGAGAGGCCTTGGCTCCACCCAGTTGGCCCAGGTCTACCTTTCCTAAACAGAGGAGGGAGTCTCAATGTTTTATGCCCTGAAGTAGCTATGGAGTGTTGAGACTCATCGTCAAAGTTATAAAAAGGCATACATAATAAAATCAGAAAATAAAGGGAGTCCATGTGGGCAGCTTACTCTCCCACTGACCTATTAGCTGAAGGCTGTTAGTGCCCCAACCCTGCACCCCTTCCTTACAGCTCTCAGGACAATATCCAGACTAGCTCACCCTAGCCAGACTAGTGTATTATTGTGACCAGGTATTGGCTGTCCCTGTCTGTGTTAGTCTGAAGCAGCCATCACCACAGGGATTTTAGTCACCTCAGTGATGAGGGAAGGCCTGCTCTGGCATCAGGTGTTCAGGTTTGCCTGGATCTCATGAAGGGTACAACCTGTGTGGCTCATATGTAAAGGGGAGATCTAGTCTGGGGACATTGCATGTTTTCAACAAGCATTGGGCACAGGGTCATTTCACATCAGAGGAAGTGCCTGGCCTGCCATGTTTGGACATGCTAAAGTCTAGTTTGGGGACTGGGTCATGAATGCCCACCTGAGCCCCTTCCCAGGCTCCATCTAGGATCTGAGGGCTGGTGAAGTCCCCAGGAACCATGTCCCTGGACAGACCCCTTCACCCGAGGAGCCTGGGGTTGGTGGGTTTGCACAGCCCCAAGCCACTATTTGTGCAGCTCAGGTTTCTGTTGCATACAGTTCCCATGCTGTCCAGCCTTCCAGCCATCGGCTATATTCTAGTGTAGGTAGTTGTATTTGGTTTTTATTAGTCAACTGAGTTTTGGTTTAAACCATTTTATTTTATTTTATTTTATTTTATTTTATTTTATTTTATTTTATTTTATTTTATTATTTTCAAGGCTTGGGATGGAACCCAGAGCCTTATACATTTTAGGCAAAGCATTCTATTACTGAGCTACATTCCTAGCCCTGGTTTGAATTTCTTGATATTTTTGGAAAGCTTTTCAAATTCCCAGTGAGAAAGAGAGGGAATGAAAATCAGGAAATACACTGAGTCCCTGATTATTAAGCGTTAGTTTTTAGCTATCCCCAGCTGCTATCTTTGTTTCTGAGTATGGTGTTGTGTGTGTCAATTTACCATCTGGCTATCGAATGATATCCCTGACTTTGAAGTTAAACTTGAAAATTTTAAACGCTGACACTATATTATATTACCCTTGTGGGAGGGATATTTTATAGAGTTTTTAAACTTTCAGTTCAAGAATAGCTCAGTGGTCAGAAAAAGAAGTCTTTGCCAGGCGTGGTGGCACACGCCTTTAACCCTAGCGCTTGGGAGGCTAAGGTAGGAGAATTGTTGTGAGTTCTAGACCAGTGTAAGACTAATTCCAGGGCCAGCCTGGGATAGAGTGAGACCTTATCTTGAAAACTTAAAAAATAAAATAAAATAAAAAACACCTCAGTGGAAGGTAGGTATGTGAAACTGAAATGCTTATGCAAAAGATGTATTTGACAATTTATCTTACTATGCTATAATGTCATCAGTATATAATTTTGAAATAAAACTCATTTTTTTTTCATTTTTGAAAGACCACAGATCTTGTTTTGAAGAAGAGCAGAATTTGTTTATAGATGTGGACTGCAAGCACCCAGAGGCCGTCCTGACACCAATGCCGGAAGGCTTGTCTCAGCAGCAGGTGGGTGAACAGTGGGCACCCAGGCTTTGGTGGCAGTGCTTGCAGTCGGGGACCTGCTGCTGCTTGTGAACACCTGTTATCTCTAACTCCCCACGGTCCACTTGAGCTGCCACTGTCTACTCCTAGTTCAACAGTTACAAGGTTAACAGTAGGTACAATAGTGGGCTTTGGGCCCTGGTCTTACCTCAGTCTGTCCTGGTCCTTAAAATGTTTGAAATATCATCCCCAATGTAACTGTGAGAAGCATGTGGAACTTAGTTGTTTTGTGACAGTTGCTTATACTAGTTTGTGTTGATATGATGCATTTTATAAAGATACAATGTGACTGGGCATGATAGTGCATGCCTGTAATCCCAGCACTAGAGAACCTGAAGCAGGAGGATTGCCATTAGTTTGGGGCCAGCCTGGGCAATATGGCAAGACTCTCTCTTAACAAACAGAAAACAAGGACTGGAGAGATGGTTTAGCAGTTACTTGCTTACAAAGCCAAAGGACCCAGGTTTGATTCCCCAAGACCTATGTAAGACAGATGTACAAAGTGTCACATGTGTTTGAAGTTCGTTTGCAGCAGACCCTGGCACACCCTCCTCCTTCCTCTCTTTCTCTCCCTCCCTCCTTCTCTCAAATAAATAAGTAAAAGTAGAATAATTTAAAACAAAACAGAAACTCAGAGACAGTATTGTAGGTATATGTTGCCTAAACATGAGAAAAGTTAAATTTTCAATAACTAATGAAATTATCTGAATATAATACATTTATTAAAATCTAACAAGAGGGCAAAACCTAGTGGTTTCCATTTGACTATATTTTTTTGGTATAAGGAGGATAACATAGAAGAAATAAGAACAGTACCCCATAGAGTTTGTAGGACTTTAAGGAAGTTGGGTTTGATTGAGACTTGAGTCCTTTTCATACCATGTGAATAGTGTGGTGCAAATCATGGTGAATGACATAGATGGATGGATGGATGGAGAGAGAGATAGAGAGAATGAGCTAGATGTGCAGTTTACACCTCTGCTGTCAATGTGCATTTTGCAAATGAACAAGCTGGACACTTAGAGGAGGTTAATCTTCCACATGTGGAAGTCTGATTTTGTATCTCAGTCTCTGGTCACATGCCAGCTCTAACCCTTCTTGTGCCCAACTAGGCAAATGTGACCTGAGCTGTTGGCCAGAGAAACATTGTTGACAGATTGACACAGGAACAAAGAATCTAGCACTTCCTTCCTATGTTACAGACTGGCTCACCAAACTTGTTTTAGCCACATGAGTTATGAAAAGGGAAACTATTCTTACGCTTATGTTTGCAGGGCTCTGTGGGGGAATAATACATTGACCCGCTCCTTTACTATTTTTGACACTTAGCCGTGTACAAAAATCTCTTCAAGATACTGAGAACAAAAGATATGAAAGGGATGCGGATCCTCTTTTCTGTTAGTTTTCCTATGCAAGGCAAGA
This sequence comes from Orientallactaga sibirica, assembly GCA_036365145.1. NCBI lineage: Eukaryota > Metazoa > Chordata > Mammalia > Rodentia > Dipodidae > Orientallactaga > Orientallactaga sibirica. Next base: position 15,678,420 of record JAEOAD010000039.1, read on the forward strand.
AGCACAGAGGAAATGCTGTCCATGGTAGGAGCCAGGGAAGCTTCACACAGGAGGTGGGACTAGGCATGGATCCCTGGAAGTGGGTGAGTAGAATGAACATGACCTCACAGAAAAAAAAAAAAAAAAAAAAACCTATGCTAAGTGAATAGGCTGGTCTAGGTCCATTGGTAAAAAGTAACATTGGCTGGGCATGGTGGCAGATGCCTTTAATCCCAGCACTCGGGAGGCAGAGGCAGGAGGATCGCGATGAGTTTGAGGGCACTCTGAGACTACATAGTGAATTCCAGATCAGCCTTGAGCTACAGTGAGACCCTACCTCAAAACACACACACACACACACACACACACACACACACACACACACAGTAACATTGATGAGAGGAGCAACTCAGTTATCAGGGATAGGGTATGTGGAGACAGCAACAAAGATGTGAGGGGTTGTTGCGACACTGGGTGGGGAAGTAGGATATGTCAGACTAAGGGGGTGTATTCAGGAGATAGTGAGCAGATTTGTGGGGTGTGAGTATGTAGGAGACAGTGAGCAAGGGCATGAGGTGTGTGAAGAGACAGTGAGTAGGAATATGGAATATGTCAGGAGACAGTGACCAGGGTGTGAGCTGTGTGAGGACACAGTGAGTAGTAGAATGTGGGATGTCTTGACAGTCATTGTGTGTGGAGACAGCACGGGTGGTGGATGTATAAGGAAACATGGGGTAAAGGTGTACTGTGTATGAGGAGATATTAGAGTCCGAAGAGGGATAGATGAACTGTAGATTAGGATGGTGTTTATTAGAGACAGTCTCTGACAGGATTTTGAAGAAAAGGTAGTAACAGCTTTATGATCCCTTCTGCCTTTTGGGAACACATTTTGGCTGAGTAGGACAGGAAGTAGAGATGGTGGCCCTTGGGTTTCAGGGTACTGTGAAGTGCAAACAGCTCTTCAGAAAGGAGGCCTATAGACCTGCAGCTTGGTCCTATTGTCAAGTTAACTACATGGTATCATTAGCTCCCATTTTCCCCTCTGTGTGACATAGCTTAGGAGGTCTCATTTTCCACATGCTACTAACAATTTAGAAATAATACATAAGGCTGGGAAATGGCTCAGTGGTTAACGGCACTTTCTTGCAAAGCTTGCCAGGCCCAGATTATATTCCCTAGTACCCATGTAAAGTCAGATGCACAAAGTGGTGCATGTGTCTGGAGTTCCTTTGCAGGGGTAAGAGGCCCTGACATCCTCATATATGTAAGCATGTGCACTTGCTCTCTCTTTCTCTCTCACTTAAATAAATAAATTTTTTTGAGGCAAGCTCAACAGACTGGCCTTTTTATGAGAGAGAGAGAGAGAGAGAGAGAGAATTGGCATACCAAGACCTCTAGCCACTGTAATCAAACTCCAACTCCAGATGTGTGTGCCACCTTGTGCACATGTGCTACCTTGCACATGCATCACCTTGTGAGTCTGGCGTACGTGGGATCTGGGTAGTCAAACATGGGTCCTTAGGCTTTGCAGGCAAGCACCTTAACCACTAGGCCATCTCTCCAGCCCAATAAAAATATTTTTTAAAAGAAACAATACATATGAAGGGACTTGAGTGATTTCTCCCACAGAGAGCTGGAGTCCTAACTTCAAACACATTTAGGATTTCTGTATTTTTCCACTCAGCTTGTCTTCGTACAGTCATGATTCATATCTGTTATTTTTCTTCCCAGCAACTGTTCTCCTTGGGAGTTTTATCTTTAAAGGTTAAACTGGGGGTGTTGATGCTTTTGAATTTTTTTTTCCTTCTAAAATGAGAAGAAAGTAAAATGAGCAGCCAGAAAGACTGTGCTGAATATTCTTTTCATGTCCTATTTTGAGAAAGAGTAGGACAACCTGTTTATTTTTGAGATTGTCATTTACTTGAAAAGCACTTGGTTCCTGAAGATGCAGAATCTTGACTGTCAATGCACTAGACCCCATGCATTGTCTGTCAAATAGGAATGGCCATGGAACAGTCTGCAACCTTTGCTGGATCAGGCCTCAGTGAAAACTGCTCCTCCTATTACCTTCAAGCTGGTTGCCTGTCTCCCCTCATCTGTTCCCTGGGCTTTTGCAGAAAAAGCACCTTCAGTGTTGAACACCCCCTCTATGACCTTGCTCTGTGACACTTGGAATATGTAGTTCATGGGGCGATTTTAACATCATTGGAGTCTCTTCCTTTCTGGGCAGGCCACTTGATATGCCGAGTTTACCCGCATAAAGGGGCTGTGTCACATGCAGGAGCCATACAATCTAGAAGGCTGGTTTTGGTTTTGTATTCTCTCTTACACCAATTCCAGCACCCTTGACCTGCTTTGTATCATCTCAGGGTTTTACAATAGATTTGTCTGGGAATTTAGGTTGATCCTTGAATAATGTTACCCTGGAATCCTGGGATATTGACTGGGAATATAGATTTGTCAAGGTCTTCCTCTGTTCTAGTCCTGAGCATTTGTTTTGTTTCTAATCTTAGCCATATCTGATTTTTTTAAGGCTTTAATATTTAGCCCAATCCCCCTGCCTCAGCTGCCTGAGTGCTGGGATTATAGGTTTGAGCCACCATGCTGAGCATCAACACCTACATTTTTTTAAACTGCCTTGCTTCCTCTAGGTATCCGGGAAGGGCTTATTGTTGTCTGTTTTGTCAATTGACTAGATAGATAAGAGAATGACAGTCTTGTTTCCTAAGTACTTTTTAAACTTTTCATGGACACTTTCCATATATATACACAATGTACCCTTTCCTAATCTCCTCCTACTACCCCTCTTTGTCTCCTCTGTCTTAACTCCCCCTCCACTGAACCCCTTCTTTTTTCCAAGTAGTCCCTCTTCTATTTTGATGTCATCCTTTTTTTTTTCCCCTCATATTACACAGGCCTCAGGTAGATAGTGACAGCCACTGTGATGTCACGAATGAAATGACCACGTTGTGCCAGGAAGACAGCATTTCAAAGCACTCCTCACCGTCCTTTGTCTCTTACGTTGTTTCTGCCACCTCCTTCACAGTGACGCCTGCTCCTTGGAGGGTGTGGTAGAGATGTCTCATGTAATGCTGTACCCTCCACTGTCACTTTTTAGCACTTCGATGTATTTTGAGTCTTCTCAGTAGCCACAAACATCTAAAAAGAGAAAATTCTCTAACCAAAAGTGAGACTAACATTAATATATGGGCATAAACGTAAATATTTAGAGTGCAGTTTGGTGGTTTCCAAAGCCTTGGTTGCTCTGAAATCTCAGCTACATGAATTTGTGTGGAAAATAGTCTTTCTCTTTGCCCACTAGGTGGCATTACAGTATCTTCAGATATTATCACTAGTTGATTTGTCTTAGAAGAGTTCTGGTGTGTGCCCGTGTGTATGTGTGTGCATGTTAATTTTATTGGAAACTTTAATATATGAACACATTGCAAATTGGTCACATTCCCATGTGTTATCCTCTTATGTCCCCTCTGCTCCATCCCCACTCCCCTGAGGGTCCTCCTCAGTGGAGTACCAGTAGTCAGTGTGGGGTCTCGAATGCTCCAGTCACTTCTGTGGGGAGGACAATGCCTTATTGTACATCTTCCCACCCTGTGACTCTTACATTCTTTATGCCTCCTCTTCCCCAATGTTCCCTGAGCCTTGGGAGGGCGTGTTAAAAGTCTTCTTTAGTGTTGAGGATGCTCATGGTGTTTTGTATGCCTGTGTATGTATGTGTGGCTATGTGCATGTGTGCGTGAGCATAAGTGTGAGTGTGTACCTGAGTGTATGATGGCTTAAGGGTAACTTTACTGTGATAGTATTTTCCAGTTAATGGCAGATGACACTTGCTAGAAGGTACTCAAAGTAATGAAAATGTCAAATGTCATTGCTGGCCTGTCATAGTCACCTTACAGCTACTCGTTAATTCACCACATCCTTCATTGAAGAAACAAAATCAGAAGGCACAGTGTTTTTTCTTTTCTTTTCTTTTCTTTTCTTTTCTTTTCTTTTCTTTTCTTTTCTTTTCTTTTCTTTTCTTTCTTCCCTCCCTCCTTCCCTCCCTCCCTCCTTCCCTCCTCTCTCTCTTTCTTTCTTTCTTTCTTTTTTGAGACAAGCCCAAAAGATTGCCTTTTTTTTTTTTTTTTTTTTTTGTGAGAGTGAAAGAATGAGAGAGAGAGAGAATTGGCGTGCCAGGGCCTCTAGTCACTGCAATCAAACTCCAGATGTGTGCGCCCCCTTGTGTGCATGTGCAGCCTTGTGTGTTTGTGTCACTGTGTGTCTGGCTTATGTGGGACCTGGAGAATCGAACATGAGTACTTAGGCTTCACAGGCAAGGCCTTAACTGCTAAGCCATCTCTCCAGCCCCAAGGCACTGTGTTTTTAAGTGCAACAATCTCATATGTAGAAGTTTTTGCTAAATGACATGGGAGACTTAACATCTTTCTTTGTAAGCCTTATAGGTGGGTCTTTGCATGTACCTTCCACAAGGTGTCTGGTTTTCTATTAACTTTAGAATAGTGATTTTAGATAGCTATTTCTAGTAGCATTCTTGATCAAGACTAAAACTTTTTAGACTTACACATAAAATATTATCTAATATATAGCATTAAGTGCATAAAATAGTACTGATTCAATTCAATATTGTTCAGAAGTGATTAAATTTGTTAAATATATACAATATAATCATATTAACAGGGAAGTACTGTTATTTAAATATTTCCATACAAAGTTCCTTTATATACTATTTTTAAAAATCCTTTATCAGCAAGTTTCCATTATAGAAGTAAAATTTATCTGTATATATTCTAAAGTAATTTTCTACCATCTTATTTTCAATTTTCCTATAGGTTGTAAGAAGATACATTCTGGGTTCCATTGTTGAAAGTGAAAAGAACTATGTAGATGCTCTTAAAAGGATTTTGGAGGTACCTTTAACATCATGCTTCCTATTGTAAATTTTTTGTTATCTTTTTACATATTTTCCTATATGTTTTATGTGTATAAGTGTTTATGACTTAAAATATGCAAATTTGAAAAATTCTTGGGAATGTAAGTGTTATGCCTGTATATTGACATTGGAAGTCACGTGATTTGCTAACAGACTCCCTTGCCTTCCTTGAGGGTTGAACCCTGTGCACTTGTTTCTGCTGCAGCAGTACGAGAAGCCTCTGTCTGAGATGGAGCCCCGGCTTCTGAGTGAAAGGAAGCTCCGGATGGTCTTCTACCGCATCAAAGAGATCCTGCAGTGCCACTCCCTGTTCCAGATTGCATTGGCCAGCCGCGTGTCTGAGTGGGACACCGTGGAAACGATTGGTGATGTCTTTGTGGCTTCGGTAACTCAGCAGACCTCTCTCCCCACCCCCTGAGCTCTGTGGCCTCGTAGTGCATGAGTCCTTTTACCCCCTTCACACGGATGTTTCGTTGTACATAGGTGTGGTCTCCACATAGGATCAGGCCCATTTCCCAGAGCACCAACAATCTCACTAGCATTCTGAAGTGACAGTCCACTGGCCCAGTGTGCACCCTCGGGAAAGGATTGGGGGCTCTTTCCACCAGGGTGGGGGGGCCACTAAGGGAAACATGTAGAGGCTTAGGGAAAAAGGCATATACAGAAAGTTTTAAAGATGAGCTTCAACAAATTTTGGCTGCACCATCATATAAATGTTTTTGCTGCTAGGTGAGAGCTCTGCTTGCTTATAATACCACCAGTTGCCATTCAGTCCCTCTAATCCTGACATAGGTCTCACTCTGTATGCAGAATTCTTTTTGCCTGGGAACAGTGGAAAACCTATAGCGGAAACATGGCTGGATGTTTTCCTTGGTTTACTCTTTGATCTGGAGCTCTTGTGTGGATCCAGACTTCAGTTCTGCATGTTGACACAGGAATATGATGTTGGGACAGCTTGCCTTAATGTTCCCGGCAGCAGAAACAGCTTTCTAGAAGCCACAGGCACTACTCTTACGTGTCATCCATTTGGAGTCATATCATTTTTGCTGCATGAATAGATTAAACACATTGAGCATTGATTAACTTTCTGTCTATATGAAGCATGCTATGGACAAAGCAGGTTGGTTTGTAATTACTTAGGATTATTTAGGGGTATACAAATGAACATTTGCTAAATAGTACTGCCACATTAATGACATAGAATATATATATATTTTTTTTAATTTTTTAACTTTTTATTTATTTACTTATTAGAGACAGAGAAAAGGAGGGGGGAGAGAGAAAATGGGCACGCCAGGGCCTCTAGCCACTGAAAATGAACTCCAGGCGCATGCACCACCGTGTGCATCTGGCTTACGTGGGTACTGGTGAATCGAGCCTCGAACTGGGCTCACAGGCAAGCACTTAACTGCTGAGCCATCTCTTCAGCCCCGAATATATTGTTTTTGAGATGAGGTCTTGCCATGTATCCCCAGGCTGCCCTCAAACTCAAGATATCCTGCCTCACCCTTCTGAGTACAAGTGCGGGGATTCAAGTATATGCTACTATACCTGTACCTGGCTGAGTCCTTTTCCCTATATAGTTTAAAGGAGTGCTTAATAAAGTATGTTTTAAAGCTAATATAGACACAGAATGTTCACACAGTATTTATATAACATGCGCCATAGATCCCCATGGCAAGCAGAGAAGAAATACTGCATATTTGTTCTGTTTTACATTAATTCCTATGATGCACCTTAGCTTCAAGTTACTTACCTTGGGAACATGCTTTGAAATGAAAAAACAAATATTTTTGAGAAGAACCTAAGGTCTAGTTGAAAGTATGCCCCTGTCAGTGGCAGTCACAGCCATCCCCATTGTGCATATGGCTGGCTGGCCTTGAGGACCCATTGTGTCTTTATGGAAGCACAGGAAATCATTTTTATGTCTAAAAGTTGAGACCAGGGTCAGGTCTCCCCTCTAGATACCTTTGTGTTTGAAGGAAGTATAGACAATGAACACAGGGCATTGGCACTGTACCTGGGAAGGGTCAAGCCTCTCTCTGACACGCTGGGGAAGGCTGGGCCTGGGGCTCCACCCCGTGGACCACCACATAATGATTCTTGTTCTCTTACAATCTGTGTCTCCCAGAAACTTGGTGGGAATTTCCAGAAGGATGTCTGTGTTGGTCTTCTTAAATGTTTGCAGCCAGGAGTGTTTGCATGCAAACGCAAAAGGAGTACAGTTTTCAAGCAGTGACTCCTGCAGGTGCCTAGGGGTTGGTCGGCCCAGCCATGTACGCAGCAGGTTCCGTACTAGAGTACGCAGGCAGGGAGGGAGGCCTCGCATAGTCACAGTAACTGACTCACCCTGTGAAACACCTATGTGAAGGACACACGAAGGTCTCAAACCTTCTGTTTCAGGTTAGAAGAGTAAGTGGATGCTTCATGGCAGTTCTTTCCCAACCCCTGTGTTTCAGTTTTCTAAGTCCATGGTGCTGGATGCTTACAGCGAGTATGTGAATAATTTCAGCACAGCTGTTGCAGTCCTCAAGAAAACATGTGCCACAAAGCCAGCTTTCCTTGACTTTTTAAAGGTAAGTATTTTCCCCCTTTGGATTTTTTTTAACTGGAAAGATTATTTATTAAATGAATGAAAAATAGTAGAGAATAAGAATGAATAGTTACTCGTGTTGCTGTTGCCTTTGAGCTTTAAAATACAATGTAAAATAGTTTTAAATCTTAACACTCTTTTGGATTTTAACACCCTCTCTTAAGGAATTCCTCATTATGAAACTGGACCAAACCCTGCCTCAAAATGCACAATGCTACTTTCTATAAAATTCAGTTCCAGCAGAGCCCTTGATTTCAGTATAGACTAGTGAGGGATTATAGGATTTTAGGCCCTAAAGTAGCTTTTTGAAGAACTTTTATTTGCCTATCCTTAAAAGTATACGTTTAGATGAAGCTGGGCCTTTAATCCCAGCTCTCGGGAGGCAGAGGCAGGCATCAGTCTACACCAGCACACATATGGCTCTTCTTCATCCTTCCTTCTCTCCCTTCTCCTGCTCTGACATGCTTGGCTACATTTTAAAAATGTTCAGCCACTCTGATTTTTCTTTTAAACAGAAATTATGTGTTATAAAGAATTATTTCTTTCTATATATCTTGGAACATCATGTTTTAAGATTTATTTGTGAGCCGGACATGGTGGCGCACACCTTTAATCCCAGCACTGGGCAGGCAGAGGTAGGAGGATCACCGTGAGTTCGAGCCTACCCTGCGACTACATAGTGAGTTCCAGGTCAGCCTGAACTAGAGTGAGACCCTACCTTGAAAAACAAAACAAACAAAACAAAAAAAAGGATATGTTTAGATAGATAGACAGACAAAAGAAAAGAGGAACCAGACACCAAAGTTGCTTTGGCCTCCTAGCCACAGCTTGGTGTTGGGAATAACTTGCATCTAATTTTGAGGTTGGAAAATGACACCCCGCCGCCTTCTCACCCAAAGGGCAGAGCAGTAGCCAAGCCTGAAAAGGCAGACTTCTAAGGAAGCAGCCACGTTGAGATGTGGGATCCTTCCCCTGATGTCAAGTGGACAGAGCCCCAAGCCCTTACTGCCCTCTGAAGCTGCAGAGATAGCTGTTCTCTGGGTGGGAGCTCAGGCTGGGATATGAACACACAGGAGGGGTTGCTGCAGGCTCAACCAGATGAAGTCTCCTTCCAGGATCTAGGGCATCCTTGCTCAGTCTCATTCACATGATAAAACCTTGGAACACCATGTGTTCTGGTTACTTGGACTGTGTTCCTGGACAGTGCTGCTACCTGGGATGAGCAAACACAGGACAAGTGTTCTTGCCGATTGTAGTGCTTGATTTCGGGCTGCATACTTTCCCTCCTCCCATCTTTTGAACACGGTGAGCCTTCTCCACTGCTCCTTAGCCATGGAGGAGACCAGAGAGTTAACTTTCTATCTCTGTCTGTCTTGCGCTATCAGTGTTTCTTTCTTTCTCTTGAAGGAAAGAAAACATGACCGAGTTATAAATTAGCTTCCTCTGAGGATTTTGTTAAGAACTTATTAATGACGTAAACTAGTGTGCTAGTGACCACAGCCCCTGCTGGTCTGTCCCCAGGGGTCAGGCGGCCTTGGATCTAGGCCTGGATCAGCCTTGCTGTTGTGCTGTGTGCTGCTCCCTTCCTGGCCGTGTGAAAAGATGTCACAGGTGCAACCCCAGGGTCAGGGCCATCCCATGGCCTCAGGCAGTCAGGGTCCCTATAGGGACATCTCCCAGGAGGCTCAAAAAGGTAGGCCAAAGTGACCCATGAGTACTGACCCTCTTCTGGGGCAGACTGTCCAGAACAGACCCCTGGGGACACAGCTGGGCCTGAGGCAGTGACCCAGAGTTCCTCCACAGGGAAAGTGGGTTCTCCTAGAATGGGAGTAGAAAGTATTTTCCACAAATTCCACCAAGCTTTCTTCTTGGTGGCACTAAAGATGACGAACAGGTCTAGGTCTAGAGTAGCCAGGCTGTTGTCCTCACCCTCCATACAGCAAGGACTCAGCCAGGCTGGGCCACCACACATGGTGAGGGTGCAATTTTTTTCCTTGCAGCAGAGCCAGGAGTCCAGTCCAGACCGAGTCACGCTCCACAGCCTGATGATGAGGCCTATCCAGAGGTTCCCGCAGTTCATCCTCCTGCTCCAGGTACTGCATGGCCTTTCCCTGCAGGCCCCCTCATCCACTGGTCATTGCAGAGTGTGTCTGCTTGTCCGTCTGGTGAAAGGCCAGAGACCAGGGGTGCAGAAGGCCCTGCGGCATCTTCTTGACTGGCTCACAGGTGGATGGGCTGCATGCATGGGGGTCATAGGTCCACTGCTCTCATGGGATGGCAGGATACAGTTGCTAGCAGGTACATAGGTGGTGAGCCCTTTCTTCTTGCATTAGTGTCTAGTCCAGAAGCACAGGGAAATCGTTTACTCCCCCGTGCCCAGAGGAGATGATGAGCCTGTAAAGGAGACTTTAACAAGTTCTGTCAGTGTGTTTTATTCAAGCCACCTGAGGCATGAGAGATGGCACGGTGATAAAGATGTTTTCTGCTGGACCCTGTGTTCTTCTTCTTCTTCTTTTTTTTTTTTTTTTTTTTTTGGTTTTTCGAGGTAGGGTCTCACTCTGGTCCAGGCTGACCTGGAATTCACTATGTAGTCTCAGAGTGGCCTCGAACTCTCGGTGATTCTCCGAGTGCTGGGATTAAAGGCGTGCGCCACCACGCCCGGCTCCCTGTGTTCTTCTTAAAGCAACACTTCTTCAGGAACGCTCACCACTACAGCGCAGAGAGGATGCACTAAGTTAGGTATGCTCGCAGCCCATTTATTGACCGACCATCCTGCCTCCCCAGAGGCCAGGTTGATCCTAAACTGCACCATCTCAGCATTCACCCTGTGCTATTAAGGCTACTTGATGGCCAGCCACGTGGTGGCAGTGATAGGGTGTTTGCATGTATGAAGCCCTGGGTTCAAATCCCTAAGCACTTCTGGCAAAATGGCCATTTGAATATAGTCCAAATTGGCCTCCACTGGGCTGGATTTCTAAGCCTGTCTTTTCCTTTCTTCCTTCCTTCCTCCCTTCTTTTCCTTCTTCTTGCCTCTCTTTCTCCCCCTTCCTTCTTTCCTTCCTTCCCTCCCTCCTTCCTTCCTTCCCTCCCTCCCTCCCTCCCTCCCTCCTTCCTTCCTTCCTTCTTCCCTCCCTCCTCCTCCTTCCCTCCCTCCTTTCCTCCCTCGCCCTCCTTCCCTCCCTCCCTTTCTCCCTTCCTTCCTTTCTTTCTTTTTTGTGAGGTAAGGTCTTACTCTAGCCTAAGGTGACCTGCAACTCAGTCTGTAGCTCAGGCTGGCCTCAGACTCACAGTGATCCTGACCCTCCTACCTCAGCCTCCCCAGCGTTGGAATTACAGGTTTGAGTCACCACACCGGCTTCCCATCCTGCCCTTTCTCATGAGCCCTGATGACTGCAAGGCTGCCCACATCAGGCCACCGTAGGCAGTTACTTACTGAAGCCCACTCAGGTGGTCTCTAGGGTCCATCAGAGGGTGCTGAGAGGCTCTATACCTTGGGACTTAAGCCAGGCCGCAGTCACTCATAGCCTATGCAGCATGTCCACAAATTCCAGCCCTGATTTTAGTGATGATCACTAAGTCTCTTGGTTGTCACTTGTCATTAGAGTCCTCAGCAAGTATTAACTGTTGTGAAGACACAAATATGTAGTGTCCTGTGAGACTGAGGAGATTATAGAAGTGCCTAGGAGCATGTTGTGGGAGAGGCTATGTGAACATTTGTTCAGACAGAAGCCCTGACCTGTTGTGTTTTTTTCTTTACGTTGAATTTGTGATTGAGAGATACAGTAAAAAAAGAATTTAGCCAGGCGTCGTGGCGCATGCCTTTAATCCCAGCATTTGGGAGGCAAAAGTAGGAGGATCGCCATGAGTTCGAGGCCACCCTGAGACTACATAGCGAATTCCAGGTCAGCCTGGGCTAGAGTGAGACCCTACCTTGAAAAACTGAAAAATGAAAAAGAAAAAAAAAAGAATTTAATCTAGGTTTTAAGCAATGAATTCTTTTAGTGCCTCTTTAAAATCAATAATTAATATATGGTTTAGTAAATACTTAGCGATATGCTGTTTCTTAATATACACATTTTTCTTACACAGTGGTTGATAATCAGTAATCCACACTGGAGCTGGGATGTAGCTCATAGGCAGGTCACAAATGAGCTGTACTGTTGCTAAGGCCCCATAAGCCATGGTGGCAAGATGCAGAGTGACGCCCAGCTCTGGGGGAGTTTCAGCAGCATGCTTGCCCATCAGGACATGTCACAGCGCCTGTCTGAGAGCAGGCGGAAGAGCACAAGGCCCCACACAAAGTCCAGGATGTGCAGGGCTATACCCTGAATAATGTCTGATGGCATTTTGCCCACGAGGAACCCTCTTCCAAAATTGAAGTCGGTGCTCCCAAACTCTGCCCCTGCCTTATCAGCCACATGCCTGTCACATTCTAGATCCCTTGTTCTCATTTCACCACTGCTTGCAGCTCCTCAGGGAGATTCCGTCTCAGGATACTGCTTCCTCTGCTCATTTACGAGAGGAAGCTCCTGTTCTGTGAAGGTTTTTTTTCATTATGAGTGCAGGAAGTCAGTCTCCACTTCTGACCCTAGCTCTCTTGCTGTCTCCACCTCATCCACAGTGACGTCCCCCACTTGGGGAAGACAAGGCACATTGCCAATCAGTAGTAATATTTTGATCTCTCTGAGCAGTTGGTCTCGACAGTGGACTTTAAAATAGTGAGTGACATCAGTGTTGAGAAGGGACAGTGGAATATTCAGTAAGAGAGCTAACTCTATCACATCCTCCAAGGCTTGGGGACCATTATGGAAGATGTGGCAGAAAGAATGCTAGAGACAAAGGAAAGGGAGGAGTGCTCTCAATACTGTCTGCCAGACAAAGTGCCCTTGACATTTATGACCTCACAGTGGCTGATACTACCTACATAAGACCTGCATAATGGGGTGGAAAAAGAAAAAGAAAACAGAAAAGAAAGATGATATCAAAATAGAAAAGAGACTAGTTGCAAAGTAGAAGGGATTCAATGGAGAGGGGATTTGGGAAGGCGAAAAGGGAGGAGGGTGGGAGGGATTATGATCATAGTATATTGTTTATATTTACAGAAGTTATCAGTAAAAAGGTTAAAAAAATAGTGAGTGAGCCGTGTTATACACCTGTGCTATCCACCAGGCTTTCTGTCCTGATTGCAGGAAACAGGCAGATGGATTTCGTGGACCAGGAAGGTCTCTAAGGTTTTGAGAATGTTGAGCAAGCATTGTCTTCAGTCTCAGTCACCCGCTGCACCAGCCTCTTATAAGACTCAGCCTGTCCTTTGAAGCTTTGAGCCAGGCAGTGACTTCTCTTCTTTAGGGATGAGAGTCCTAGGTGGCAGGATGAAAACCTGCTGGCTAGCATATCAGTTCTTAGCTTTCCTGCTGGGTCCCTGAAACTTCCCCATCAGCACCCACTGCTTCACCGTGCACCACTTGATGTTACACTTCTGTCCGTAGCTTCAAGAACCATTCTCTACCAGCCCCAGGCTTTTCTTCTTCAGTGTCTGCAGCAGTCTCAGGCCTCATAGTCTTGAAGCGTTGGGATGTGGTTCTGGCTTAGCTTGGGCTAAGGGAATGCTGCTGGGGGTGGAGGGGATGCAAATCTTCTCTCCAGATCGCCCACACTCCATGTCAGCAGCATAAGTGTGAAGTAGCACTTTTAATTTCCTTCAGGAACTCCCCCTCCTTTTCATTCACAACTTGAGTATACAAGGGGCTTTAACATAATTTCTAGCTTTTTATTTTTATTCTTTGTGTCCCAGTCTGGCCATGGATTGCGGATCCTCCTGCTTCAGCTTCTGGATTGCTGAGTCTTCCACCACAGCTGACTCCACTTCTAATTTACTTGAAAGTGGAACAGCCGGGCGTGGTGGCGCATGCCTTTAATCCCAGCACTCGGGAGGCAGAGGTAGGAGGATTGCCATGAGTTCAAGGCCACCCTGAGACTACACAGCTAATTCCAGGTCAGCCTGGACCAGAGTGAGACCCTACCTTGAAAAACCAAAAAAAGAAAGAAAGAAAGTGGGAGATGTGTGACTCCTCCTTTTCCTTGAGCTCTCAGAGCCCACTGTAGGATTATTGATTAGTCTATCCCAGTGTTGTTGTGTCACAGTATAAGGAAACCCCAGGAGAACGATTATAGAGTAGCCTGGTGGTAGAGAAGTCAGAATACACATATTTGTGGATTAAGTTCATGGCTTTTCATGGGTACAGTCCATAATACCCCAGGGCAATTATAGTACTAGTATCAAAAGTCCCTGATCACAGGTCCTCATAAAAGTATAATAATGAAAAAGTTTGAAATATTTTGAGAATTACTAAAAGAGATAATAAAGATTCCAGGGAATCTGTGTGATGGGAAATCTCCCTGTGGACATGGTGGACAGGGTACAACAGCCTCAGTTCATAGGAGACACGGGATCTGCACAGCAGGTGGAGCACTGAACATGTCCATGTAGTGCCCTGCAGAGCAGGTCCTGCTCTCTCTATCATAGGTGCTTTTTGGAAGTCTGGGACATGTAGACTGTGCTGTGTGAGTTGACAGCATGGTATAGCAGATACCACTACTGCACATATAACCCTGTTCAGCAATTGCCACTTATAGTAGATGGACTCTTCTATGTGTGGGTGGGTTTTTGTGACTCAAATAGAGAAAAGCAGTCTAGTAGCTTCATTGTGGTCAGAGCAGACCTCCTAACTGGTCATGTGTTCCTCTATCAGGGGCCTTCGCTGTATGTTTTTTTCATTAGCAGAACCATGTAATAAACCAGCCAAACCTTGGTCTTCTGAGCTCGCCCTCCTCCCAAGTCCTGACTCTTCCCTCAGAGGTGCTGGCGTCCAGACATCGCTCTTGCTGCCAGACCAAGCTGTCTGTTCACTGCTGGGGGTGGAAGCGTGCATGCTGATTGCCCCCACTCTGCCTCCTGCTCACAGGACATGCTGAAGAACACCGCCAGAGGACATCCTGACAGACTGCCTCTTCAGATGGCCCTGACGGAGCTCGAGACCTTGGCAGAGAAACTAAACAAAAGAAAAAGAGATGCTGACCAACGATGTGAAATCAAACAGATAGCAAAAGCCATAAATGAGCGATACCTGAACAAGGTTGAAGGGCGTCCGTTCCAACCCTGTGCTGAACGCTTTTTGCTTCATGCTGATAAGCCAGTGCTGAGTGATTGCTGAGTGATTGTTACTAATCATTAGGGTGTTGGGGTGGGGAGAGCACTTTGGGTAAGAATAGGGAGGCTAGGGCTTCTTTGCCAAACCTTGGTGTTCTGTCTCCCCTTGTGTGTTCTTAGGAAAGGCATTCGTACATTCAGAAGCTTCTCACATGGATCCTAGGACCCCCCCAAAAGGTTAAGAGCAGCTCTTAGCTTTACTTTCAGAATCTCCCATGGTGCTGTAGATACGGTTTTTGTGTGCACACCTGTGCTGTCTGCTTGTGTGTCATGAGAAAGTACCACAGTGGGCAGAGCACCTCCTCTGCCAGACTTCCAGTGAAGGGTTTCCTGCAGTACCCTGCTGATCTGCAGGGGCTTTCATTTCCTGCAGTCATTAAAGGGGGGAGTTAAATCTGTAGGTCCATGCTCATGTCACATTTTCTTCTCAGGAGGGTTAACTTCCTCCTTCATAAGGACACATGAGAACTTTATGGCCATACATTTTAATTAGCAGTTCCCTGGTTCTCCCAGTGGCTGCGGAATTGTTTATTTATGAGTTGAGAATTGCAATCAGTTATGCTCTTGATGTAGTTGATGGCATGTGAGGTCACGCTTCCCATTGCTCTTGGCATTGGAGTGCATAGGGGCAGAGTAAGGCCAGGCCTGTGAGAGAAGGTCTGCTCAGCTCAGCCTGGTGGCACTCACCTGTGCACAAGCTAGGAAAGGCCCAGCTGTGAGGCTGGATCTTGCTCATGGCCAACACCCTGGCAAGTCAGGTAGGTTTAGGGTCAGAAGGTAGCACAATAATCTGGGCCAAGGGCTCTGCATTCTCTGTTTCCAGGCATGAAGTAACATACCTTGTCATTGATCATGTTATTCCAGAGTACTGAGGATTTTCTGTTAGGCTCAGTGAAATAGAGTGGCCAACCACAGGAAGTCCCCATGCTCTTACACAGTGATGTTCACTTTGGGAGGGAAAATCACTGAGTGACCACTTGCGTTTTTCCATGCTTCCTGCCTGCTGAGGTGCTATGATGGAGGATAGTTGATTTCCAAGTGAGACTGAAGGAAGGCAGCATGTGTTCAGAGGGTGAACAGGGTGGGAACAGCCATGCCAAGTCTTAGCTGTAGGGATCCAGGGAAGTCAGAGCCGGAATTCCATTGCTTAGGATATGGCAAACACTGGTGTCCGGAAGATGTCACATTCTGAGCCCAGTAGTTGGTACACAAGGAGTTTCTTTAAAGAGAATGAGCCATGAAACTTGGACCCTGTGAACTCGTATTTTGGGAGAGTGCCCCGTCCTTTCTGCTCTGGGTGAACCCCATTGTGGTGACCATGCCTATATCATTTCAATTCAGCTACTCAGCAGTGGAAATCGGTACCTCATCCGATCTGATGATGTGATTGAAACAGTTTACAATGACAAAGGAGAGATCATCAAGACCAAAGAACGCCGGCTGTTCATGCTGAATGACGTGCTAATGTGTGCCACGGCCAGCCCCCGGTAAGACATGCTTGTCTCACACACCAGCCTCACAGCAACACGCTGTGCACATCAACCTCATTCGGTTTCACATCCAAGAGGAACTGAGCTACGTGCCAAACTTAACTTTTGCACTTCTAGAGCAAGCTCATGCTAGGCAAGCTCTACCACTGAGTTCCAGCCCCAGTCCTGTGAGCATAGTTTTAAAGGACTTTGTGGGTCACTGAGTCTCTGCTGGTAAAAATGGGGTGTGTACAGGTGAAGTAAGTGAACTCATTCACATGGGGTGGGGCGGTGTGGGGTGGGGTTAGAGCTTGACTCTGAATGAGTTCTCTGTCATCTCCTGACATGCTGCAGCCCTGCTGTTCAAACTCTTTTTAGCAGCTTCCATAAATATATTTTTTAAAATATTTTTTTATTTTTATTTTACTTATTTATTTGAGTAAGAGAGAGAGGCAGATAGAGAGAATGGGCATGCCAAGAACTTGAGCTACTGAAACAAACTCTAGATGCATGCACCAACTTGTGCATCTGGTTTATGTGGGTCCTGGGGAATAGAACCTGAGTCCTTTGGCTTTGCAGACAAAGCGCCTTAACCGCTAAGCCGTCTCTTCAGCCTTGTTAATGCATTTGGGAGAAGCATTTTCCTTACATCTTTAAATTGAGTAATTCAAATGTTGTAAACTGAGTAAACCAGCAGTACCCCTTTGGTTCTTTCACTTAAAATAGTTTGACATCAGAATTTTCCCCAAGCATAAAGCTATTGTAATAAATTAAGCCAGGCGTGGTGGTGGCGCACGCCTTTAATCCCAGCACTCGGGATGCAGAGGTAGGCGGATCGCCATGAGTTTGAGGCCACCCTGAGACTACATAGTGAATTCCAGGTCAGCCTGAGCTAGAGTGAGACCCTACCTCAAAAAAACCAAAACAAATAAATTAATTAAGGGTATCGGTGAAGGCTGAGCATCTTCAAACATAAGTAGAGCCTATGGGGATTGTTTTAAAACTGAATTCAGTGCTCATGGTACTGTGTAAAATAGCACAGGTTAACATGGGGCCAACTCGGAATGGTTTGTGAGAGTTGACCGCTGATGTGTCAGGAAGTTCAGGAGCCATTTGCTAAAACTTTGATAGCTTGCAGTGGTCCAGTGGGAGTGTTTTCACACTGGAAGGTGGGTGATATGAAGGCCAAGTTCCTCTTTCAAGAGACTGGGCCTGGAAGCACATAGCAGCACACCTCTGTCACTAGACACTTCTCATACCTGGAGATGTGCTGGAAGTGTGGATGACACTTGACCTCACATTCCTAGAGACAATGATTATGACGTTCAGGATAGCGACAGGTTGGCTGTCTGGGAGGCTTTGGGGTGAGCGTCCTCAGTGGCTCTGCTGACAAGTGTCACATATTGCCATTAGCATTCTCAGCTACAAAGTAAGTCTGCAAAGAGTGCCAGTCTAAGGATCTGCCCCCTTTGTGGTGAAGACTCCTGCTTTGATTCATACCCACTGCTTAGCCATTATCCCACACAACCCTAGGGGCAGTCATGCACTTCTGTCATTATAGAAGGAAGTGGGTGGTGTCCTGCTTTGGGGATGTGTTTTGTGTGTTTCTCCATATTCATGTTTCATTTTATGATAAAAGAAGGAAATAAAAGAAGGAGGCTGGAGGGATGGCTTTTGCACTTACCTGCAAAGCCAAAGGACCCAGGTTCAATTCTCCAGTACTCACATAAGCCAGATCCACGTGGTGGCACATGCATCTGGGGTTTGCTTGCAGTGGCTCTAGAGGCCCTGGTGTGCCCATTCTCTCTCTCTCCCCCTTCTCTTTCAAATAAATTTTTTAAAAATTTAAAATTTTTTTTTAAAAAAGAAGAAAATAGGGCTGGAGAGATGGCGCAGTGGGTAAAACACTTTCCACACAAGCATAGGATCTGAGTTTTGGTCTCCAGCACCAATGTAAAATGCCAGATGTGATGTGAGCTCCTGTTATCATGCACTGGGGAGAGAAGAAATGCTGGGTTTCCCTTACCAGCCAATATGACTAAATTGGTACACTCTAGGTTCAACAAGAGGCCTTGTCGCGAAGAATAAGGAGGGCAGTTGAGGAAGACATCCACAGTTGACACTTGGACTCTAGATATGAGTGCATGTGCACACTCACACATATTCATATGCCCACACACATCGGAATAGAATACACACACATGCACAGCACACACATGTTCACACACTCAAAAAGTAAAACTGTTTTGTTCTGCATTTCATTTCTGCATACTCAACTAGTACTTCAGCCGTGGAGTATGGTGATGTGACTTGGATCTATTGCTCTGGTTATAATGCAGCTGTACAGGAGGAATAAGGAGGAACGTTAGGGTTAGCCAGAATGAAGCATAAGAGCATCTGTGTTTGCATGGAATGAACACTTTTCCTCAGTTGTTTTCTCAACAATATCCAGACTCTCCAGTCAGAGTCATCAATTAAGTGTTGCTCCTTCCGTTGGACTTTCTGTGACGAAGAAGCTTCCAGAGATGTGGTCACTGGGAGCTTTCCTGTGCTCCAGATGAGAACATGGATAGAGCACCCCTTATGCATCTGGAAGGCCCCATGGCCGAAGTTTGCAGGAGGGCCAGGATCCCTGTGACTCTGCAGCCTCGGGGACATGAGGGTGGAGGATTATAAATGGTTCCCATAGTCCTTGATAAAGTAACAGCCTTGCTTCTTTCAGCGCCTCGCATGAAAGCCACATGCTGACAAGCCAGAGGTACCTGCTCAAGTGGAGCGTCCCTCTAGGACATGTGGACGTGATCGAGTACGGCAGCAGTCCAGGTGCAGGGGAGCATGGCAGGCACCCCACCGCACACTCACCGGAAAGCTTGGCAGTGGTGGCTAACGTGAAGCCATGTAAGTGTACCCACATCAACTTTCCTGTGAGCTGTGGGGCAGCATGGGCTCTGATGGCCTGGCTGCTCATTCTGCAGCCCAGAGGTGGGGTGGCCCATCTGTTGGGACAGCTCAGTCGGCAGCCCCCATCTGTGCTGCCTGTGTCTGAACCTGTGCCACCTACTGTAGGCCTCCCTCTCTCCCTCCCTGGATCTCTGACGTTCCTTTAAGCCTGTCTCCCAACTCTTCACTGCATTGCCTACTGCACAGGATGGTACTTGGCCATACTTCGGAAGGGGCATCTGCATCCAGCATGGGTGGGCTCAGCTGTGCGGCTGGCTGGCTCTACCTTGACAGGCATTTTAACTCTTCACTTTCCTGTAGTTAGCTGCGGTTTCTGACCTGCAGAGTGAAAGAGAGGGACGGCAGGGTACTTTGGAAATGACTCCACATTGCACAGTGGGTAAGATTATTGTTAGTCAGCATGGTTCAGCCTGCAGATTTTGATTCGAGTGCAGTAACTATTGCCTTTTCCTCCTGTAGTAGCAGGTTCACCATTAGCAGTGTGGGTCTCAGGATCTATATTCCATACTCCTATGCTGGCTTGTGTTGCCTTTGAGCTGTGGAAAGAGGGATGTGGGGTATAGCAGTAACCTCATTGCTGGGACTAAACATTTGACCAGGAGCAGCTTATGGAATGAAAAGGTTTATTTTGGCTTATAATTTCAAGAGGAGGTTTCATCATGATGGGGAAAGCATGGCAAAAACAGATAGCAGGGTGTCACATTTTATCATACCACCCAGAAGAAAGGAGCAAGAGTGAACTAGCTAGCATTGGCAGAGGAGGCTGGGCTACATAATACCAAGGCCCACTCTCAGTGACACACCTCCTCCAGCAGGGCTCCATCTTCCAAAGGCTCCACCAGCTGGGGATTAACTATGAGGCTTAATCACAAACCCATGAGGCTATGAGGGACATTTTACATTTAAAACACCACATCCAGTAAGTGGTCTTGTAGGGTAAAAAATATTTTAAAATGAATTATTTTGCATTTTGTTGGGTAGCTTAATTAAATTTTGTTAATTATTGGAGTTGGAAGTGATGTCAGAGTTCTGAGGCTTGCTCCAGGCCTTGGCGATGAGGGTGCTGTCTCTTGTTTAGAGGTGCTGAAGCTGCTCTGGTAGCAGCATGCTTGCTGGTGTATTGAGCACATTGTGCTGGGACAGGATCCATCCTGGTCTGCACTGGCCGGCAGCTTGCCCTTAGGACCTGAAGATGTGCTGGTCTCTACCCCTCATCCACAGTGTGGCTCACACCAGCACCAGGTTGAGCCAGGGTGGTAAGCTCCCTTGAGATGCAAACACACCTTAAATCTCACTCTCTCTCCTGCTGGGCCTCCAAGTGTCCTTCAAAACTCCCCACCACCCTCACAGCATCAAGCTCACCTTGAGTGCTATTTCCTGTTCCCTAGGACTTGTCATCCTGGAATCATTTTGAGAAGCTAGGTAGAAGATCTTGTTATTGCTGCATGGTCATATGACTTCTCTGCTGTTGGAATGCCTCTAACTTTCAGGTTTGGAAGCTTGGTCTGTTGTTTGGTGTTTGAGGCAGAGCGTGGGCATCATTGCTTAGCAACCACTGCAGGGGAAGGATGAGGCTCTGCCCCTGCACAGCTCCGTGGCCAGGAAGCAGGCAGGCTCTGGGGTGTGCAAGCCACAAGTGTTGGTTTTAGTTACCACATTAAACTTTGCTTCTAGAGAGAGGCTTGAGAACTGATGACATAGGCTCCTCCAGAGACACACAATTTGGGCTGAAAAAATAAACAGGGTGTACTTTTTTTGTGGGTGATTCACTGATTTCTCAAATTGGGCCTGACACTTGGGAAGAGAAACGTAATGTACCACCTATTAGGATATGTATTGTAAAGACTGCCTGCCTCTCCATGGTTTGGAGACAAGAAGACAGAAGCAGGTTGTCATCATCTGTATCTGCTGGCGACTTTGTTTTTGGCTTATCTCAAATTGGAATTTTGTTTTTGAATCTAGTCCACAGTAGCTTGGGGATTCACGGTGTCCAAGACCTCACTTGGCTTGCTGTGAACCTCTGACCAGGCTCAGCTTCTTCATCCGCTCACCTCTGACCCTCCTCATCTGAACTCCAGCATGTCCCCTGCTGTTGTTCATGATTATTAACTGTTACTATATCTTGACACACTTATATCAAATAGTAGGATGATTTGATAATGTAATGATAGGGCTGGAGAGATGGCTTAGCAGTTAAGGCACTTGCCTGCAAAGCCTAAAGACCCAGGATAAATTTCCCAGAACCCACATAAGCCAGATTTATATGGTGGCACACGTGTCTGGAGTTTGTTAGCAGTGGCTAGAGGCCCTGGTGCGCCCATTCTCTCCCTCTTTCTAATATATAAATAGAAATAAAATATTTTAAAAATGTAATGGTCAGTTTCCACTGTTTTAAACATTGTCCTTCACCTTTTTTTTGTCTTGTGTGCAGTATGCACATGTATGTGCCCCATGTGCTTGTCTTCCCTGCGGTGGCTGGAGAAGAACATCAGGTGTTTCACACCATTCATTGCTTTTCTGCCTGCTCTTATTTGAGATGGAGCCTCTTATCCCAGAGCTTGCTGTTTTTTTTTTTTTTTTTTTTTTTTTTTTTTTTTTTTTTTTTTTTGTGAGCCATAGTGACTCTTGCATTTTTTCTGCCCTTGGGGCTGGGGTTACAGATACATGTGGCCGTGCTCAGCTGTTTGTATGAATCCTGGGAATTGAACTTGAGTGGTCTCTCATGCCTGCACAGGAAGTGCTCTTAACCGGTGAGCTATCATCTCCAGCCCCTGGCCCATTTTTGAATAGCGCACGATAATTCCACAGATTTGAGGGATACAGTGAGATTTCAATTCTTATAGACAGTGTGTACTGATTAATTGGTTTCCATATCCTTACTGCTTTCTGTCTGGAGCCTCTAAGCTCCTCTCCTTTAGTTATTTATAAAATATACAGTAGGTTGTTGAAAACTCGTCATGCTAATGTGCCTCATAGCTCACTTCTTCTGTCTGTTTTGATACCTGTTTTCCAGAGTCCTCTATGTTCTCTTTCCTCTTCCTCGCCTCTGATAACCACTGTTCTGTATCTAGATTCACTTTTCACCATCCACATACAGTGCCTGTCTTTTTCTGCTTGGTTTATTATCATTTAACACAGGGTCTTCAAGCTTTATCCATGTTCTTGAACCATTCCTCTGTTGATGGACATCTACTTGGCTAGTGTAACTAGTGCTGACTATGCGTGGATGTACAGGTGTCTCTGATACACTGACAGATATACACCCAGGGCAGGATAGCTAGGTGGTATGGTTGATCTACTTTAGGTTTTTGGAAGAGCCTCCATAATTGCTGTACTTACTTATATTCCCATCAACAGTGATGAGAGTCCTGTCTCCTCATGCTCGCCAGCATTTGTTAGTGTTTTTGATAACGGTCATTGCTGCTGGTGTCAGGTGATTGGTGGCTTTGATTTGCATCACTGTGATGACTGGTGGGGCTAATTCTTTCATGTATTTGATATTATTTTCAGAAATGTCTATTCAGATCATTTGCTCACTTTCAATTGGATTAATTGGTCTTCTTGTTACTGAGTCTCTTGTGTTCCTTGTATGTTCTGGATATTCATCCCTCATCACGTAAAGAATTGGCACATGTGTTCATGTCTTCTATAATTTGTTCTCAGATGATGGTTCCCTTTGCTATTTAGAAGCTGCTTCATTTGATATTGTCCCTTTCTTTAAGTTTGGCTTTTACTGCCTGTGCTTTTGAGGTCTTGTCCAAAAATTCCTTTGCAAATGATGCTGAGAAAACTAGATATTCATCTGCAAGTCATTGGACCTGACCCCATCTCACCCTGCACAAAAACTTATTCAGAATAGTTCCCTGGTTTTTGATCACAGCAGCTAGGAGTCAGTTATCCCGCCCTGTTAACTGCAGCACAGAACAAGTTCCAACAGAACACCTTGGAAAGCTGGCCTCCTGCATTGCAGTTCAGCTGAATGACTTTTGAATCTCACTTGCTCTATCTGTAGCATGGAGAGAAGTTCGCACAGGCCTCACAGCGCCTGGAGTCTTCCTTTCCCTTGGATACTTGGGTACCTGCCTCCTGTGTGCTCCTCCTGTGCTTGTCATAGTTACACTGTGTACTAATGACCTTTGGATTTTGCATACTCAGACCTTGTTTCCAGTCTGAAGGAGGAAGTAAGTTTTGGTCCCTCTCATTCCCAGAAGGTGGTTTCTGGCTGTCTTTACTTCCTCTGTAAGTATCAGCCTTTCTCCCTGAGGAAATCTCAACCTGCAGGAGAATGTAGCGACAGAAGCCACGTGGAGACATAAGAGCTGGGCAAGGGATAGAGGGCAGAAAAACAGATAGGAGCTGGATGCTATGGCAGAGGAGAGTGATGGACCTGTTGGAAGCCCAGCCCAGCTCTCAGGAGACCACTGGAAAGCTCAGCTGAAGTTCTGGAAAGCATCATTTGCCTGGCAGTGGAGACTGATGGGCACCTCCAGGGGACAAGGCATAGGAGTCTGAATGCTCCCACTTCACACCTGTACCCTTCATGCCCCTGATTTACACCTGCTCCTGGTCTCCCAGCCTCCTTTCAACGAGCTGAGGCATCATATGTTTCTGCTTCAGAGACCTCGTTCTCACCCTCCTCCTGGTTCTGGGAAACCATCTGCCCGTGACCTTTGTCAGCCAGCAGAAGAGACACTTTAGCATCAAGATTTGCTGAGGGTCATGCTGGAGCCCACATTCCCGCCAGGGGGTTGAAGGTGTCATTGATGTTGATTTAGCCACACAGCCCTTTCCTTGTTTGTCACATAGATTCCATTCAGCTGACACCCTGAAGTTTCTAGCCAGTTCCAGGGATTTCCATGGAGACAGGGCAGAGTCTGTGAGAAAGCCAAGGAAAGCTGTGGAACAATTGTGTGCCCGCCCAGCAACAGAGCACTCGACTCACAGAATCTAAAGTACTCGAAACTGGCCATGAGGTGGCCAGAAATCAGCTCAAAGATGTCCGTTACATATTTTCTGGTGATAAATAAGTTTTGTGCAGAACACAAAAATAATTCTTCGATGAAACAAAGTAGCTTTTGAAAAATGAATCACCGCTCTATGATCCCTGTTTCTTACCCTGCACTTTGAGCAGAAGTGCTGGCTCTGCCTTTGTGTTGAGGGCTGTCTTGTTCTTCCGTGTCCCCAGTGTCCATTGTTTAAGCTCTAGTGGCGCTCGCTTCAGTTCCCAGTGCCGGGGGAGGTGAGACAGTCCTCGTGGTCTCAATTTGGATATGTCTTCAATACACTGGGAACAAAGTATCCAGGTATCCTCCCTTCTTGTCCTAGGTTCACATCAGTGACTGCATGCATGCACGCACACACACACACACACACACACACACACACTTTAATTTGACAAATAATCGCTGACACGGAGCATGGTGTTTTGAAGTATGCTGGGAAAAGGCTGAGTAGAGCGCATTAGTGCACACCTCCTGTGTGTCTGTGGTGGGAACACGGATTCCTTCTGTGATTTTTCAAGTATGCAGTGTACTATTCCTCCCCAGTTTCCACAGTGTGCACTAGGCCTTTGAGCTCACTCCTCTTGGAACGTCTATACCTTTGCCCCCTGATGAGCTGTAGAGTCAGACTGAGGCATCACATGCACGGCCTTAAGGTACAGCCACATTGCAGGCCTAGCATCTGTCCCCTGACGCATAAAATAGGGAGACACAGACATCTGGAGGCTCTGTCCCCAGTCACTCCCTTCTGAGGAAAGTCCTGGTACCTGTGGAGTCTCTGGGCATTTATGGCCCCCAGCAGCCTTTGCTGGATCCCTCCCACGTCTTGTCATTCTCACTCCTCCTCTTGGGGTGGTCTCCCCATGCAGGACCTTCTGTGCCCACCCACAGCTTGTTTTTCTTAAAGGGGAAAGGACGTAAGGATGATCCATGGACCAGACCAGTCGTGGTGACTGTGCTTTAGGGTTCCAAACTATGACAGGCAGTAGGGCATTCATTCTTACGTTTATGTGGTATGTGTGTGCTAAGAGAAATCACATTTTCAGTGATGTGCCTAATATATATATATACATATATATGTATATATATATAGTTTACAAATTGTTTCAAAGTAGTTTCCTTTGACTCATAAAGCTGCTCTGTGGGGTGGTCAGGAAAGATGGTATTGTCTCTGCTTTGCAGGTTTGGAAACCAAGGTAGACAATGTCCACATGTTTCTCAGTGTGTACTCTGGTGAGGGTGGCTGGTCACGTAAGGGAGAAATCTGGTGGTAGAATACAGCCTCACCATTGAACAGTGTTCTGAGTTTATCATCCCAACACAGGGTCTGCCGCCCAGGAAACACTGGCTTAAGTAGAACAGTATTTTCTGTTTAAATTTTCTGTTTAAGTTTATTCAAAGAGAAGTTTAATGAGATGAAGAAAGTCTTGCTTTCCAAATTCAAGCACAAATAGTATATTCTTGACATACTCGATCTAGAAACAGTCACCAAAAGGCCAGAATCTCTCCTCTCCTGTTCACCTTTCATATCAGAGATGGGGAAGGAAGAGCTTGGAGCAGAGTCTCTCAGCAGGCAGAGCCCTGCCTTTGTACAGATATCTGCTGTGTGACACTTGTCAAAGCATTGCTGCCCAGCATGAAATTATGACCACTAATGACATTTGTCCCCCAAATCAAGCGTGTGTTATTTATAGCTGAAAAGTAGATGTGGGCTGTTCTAAGACAGCACAATGATGGAGTACAGGCTGGTGGCACCAGAGCCAAGCTGAGGGGTCTTGTGACTCTGAAGAGAGAGTGAAGAGGGTTTTCGTAGATGATAGTTGTGTTGTGGGCCCTGGAGCTGGTCTGTGGCCTAACTGGAGAGTGTGCTTCAGAAATCTACACATGTCCTGGAATTTTCAGAGCTGTCTATTAGCACCAAAGGGTCAGGTTTACTGAATAATAATTGTAAAGGTAATGTAAAATAGATGAGAGATTAATAAAGTTACTAGTCGTAGTTTACTCTCACAAGTTTAAAAATACAGATATGTGTTATCAGGTAAAAAATATTTGATGTAAAAGCACATTGTAAGGAAAAAAATAGTTTGTGTGTGTGTGTGTCCACCTAGCACATGTGGACACGCCCTTTGTAATAGAATCTCAAGAGGCTTCCAACTCAAGCATTTGCCTAGGTAGGTGATAAAAATGAGGTCTGCCCTCTGTATGAATACTCACACAACTGTGTCTTTTGTACAGAGCACCTGTAGTGCAGTATGCAGGTATCCTTGTCTCTAGCAAAGCTGTACACACTTTACATGTATATTTTTGAGGTATTTATTATGGCATTATGTAGCCAGCTCTCAGTTTTGATATGTGACCTGCGCATATAGATACAACGAAGGATGGGAAATGCTATGTAATTTGCAGAGCCTTGTCAAAATGACCGTGTAGGTCTCCTCTTCAGGGTCATGTAGAATCTGGAGTTGTTGGCCACTGAGCCTCAAACCCAGCTTGTCCTTTCTCAGCCCTGGACTCAGTGTGGCCTCCTCTTAGCCAGGAAGCTGCCCTTCACGGACCCAGACACCAGTGCTCTCTTCAACCCAAATGAATGTCTTCTATTTGGCTCTCTCTCTCTGGCTAGCTGTGTGACGATTTATTTATATGTGAAGTAGGAAGAGGACAGGATGAACACTTGCTGGTTCACAGCCTGGGCTTTGAATGCAATCCCGAGTTCAAATCCTCCCTGTCTCTGTGTCAGTGGGCTGTTTCCTCATCAGCCTGGTGTGGAGGTCCATCCATCTGTGGGATTCAAAGAAGCAGTGTTTGCAGCCTCCTCATGCAGCCCCTTGAAGCCCTTTGTCAGTGGTGGGGCTGGCCTGGTCATTGGGAGATAGCTGGTAACAAGTGTTGGCTGTTGGGCACATAGACAGTGAAACACACATCACCCACTGACTGGATTCAGTGCAGACAACTATTTCTGTGCCTTTTAAGAATGTTTTAACTAGGAAAGCCTACAGAGGAACTCTGGTGTTGGGTGCCTCCAGGCACTGGAAATTTGATACAGATGAAATATTATTTCCAGGTGCTTCTTACTAATTAGTGGTTATGTTAACAAATATTTTTATTTAAAATAAAATATTCCTGGGGATGTAGCTCCATTAGTGTTTGCCTAGCTTAGGGGCCCAGGTTCCATCCTGGGTACAACATGAATGAGAAGTACTGATATATACCTACAATTTTAGCATCTGTAATCCAAGTGGAGGCAGGAAGGTTAGAAGTTCAAGGTCATCCTCAGCCACATAGTAAATTCAAGGCCAGCATGAAATACCTAAGCCCATATACATACATATATCCAGAACTGACAAAATAGTCAAACTCATCCGGTGAAACAATCTGTAAAATCAGTTGAGCAGTGTCCTTCTTAAGGTCAAAGTCATCAAAGAAGAAGACTGTAAAGCTCTGTCTCAAATTGGGGGCAGGTGAGAGGCAGGATGCCCAGTGGTATGCAGGGGCCTTAGACTGCACTCAGGATGAGAACAGTTTCATTTCCTGTAGGAACCGTTGGCCTTTCGATGAGGCTGACTGAATGGTGTGCACTGTGGCATTCTGAGGACCATGCCGACATTCTTTGGGATGCTGCCTCCTGGAAGCTGGGTAGAACACGTCATTCTGTGAGACTAAAATTATTTCAAAAGTAACAGGAACAGAATAACTAGTAAATGCTTACAGTGCTTTTTAAAAATTCCATATTTTCCTTGACTTAAAAAAAAAACTAGGATTTATTTTTTTTTCAACATTTCCCCTTGCTCAAGCATTGGAGTAAGTGATAATCTTTTTTTCTGTATTTTCAGACAAAGTTTACATGGGGCCAGGACAGCTGTACCAGGATCTGCAGAACCTGCTGCATGACCTGAATGTGGTCGGTCAAATTGCCCAGCTGATAGGAAACCTCCGAGGGAACTATCAGGTAGCATGAGCTCCCTGGTGTGATGTGCTGTGAGCCTCCGAGTTCTGCTGAAGTGAGGACTGAGTGTGCCTTTCCCTTGTTTGGGGTGTGTAGCAGACAGCTTCAGGTTCGCTGAGATGAACTTCCAGACCAGGCACAGTTATGGAGGAAGGGATATTATTTATTGAAGCTCACAGATCCAGGGGAAGTTCCATAATGGCAGGAGAAGCAGCCTGCTATTCACAGGACCAGGCAAGAGAGCAAAAGCCCCCAGCCACACAGCACACAGAGCAAAACTACAGCCAAAAGGTCACACAGCACACTTCAGGAACTCCTGCTAGGCACATTTGCATATCTTTACAATGGACTCTCAAACCATCACCACACCTTAAGACCGGCCCCCAGTGACCTTGCCTCTAGCAAGGTGATTGCAGATGCAAACTATAAGTAATAAACCACTGAATATATTGGGGGACATATATTCAAACTACCACAGGGTGACTCAGACCCATCCCAGCGTAGCTTCCCTTCCATCTGTGAAGGCCCTTGAGTGTCAGTGTGGTCTTAGAAATAGTTCAGCCGTGCATGGTGTGATCTACTCCAAGGGGCTGGTTTTCATAATCAGCCATGAGTATGACTGGATCTCCTTGAGTTTTCATGTTAGGAACTTTGCTTTTTCTCTTCCTTACCATCTTTAAATGTTAACAATGCATGTTAAACTAGGCATGATGGGATCGTACCTGTAACCTTAGCACTTGCAGGCTGAGGCAGGAGGATTGCCACAAGTTTAAGGCCAGTCTGGGGTACATAGTGAAGTCTAGGTCAGCCTGAGCTACAGAGTGAGACCTTGTTTCCAAAAGAAATCTAAGTAGCAAACAAAACCCTAACAAATGTGTCCACGCATTTCCCTTGTAGAACTTAAACCAGTCAGTAGCCCATGACTGGACATCAGGCTTACAACGACTGATTTTGAAGAAAGAAGAAGAAATCAGAGCCGCTGACCGCTGCAGGATTCAGTTACAGCTTCCAGGGAAGCAGGACAAGTTAGTAGCTATAAAATGAGACCTTCTTGGCCAGTACTAGAAAAACACAGAGGTTCTTTGGCATGTTTCTGTTTTCTTGGCATGATGATTGTGTGGGTGGGCTAAACACCTGATGGAGCTGCCTGTTCTATGAAATGCATGCTTCTCTCGTCTCTGGCAGGTCTGGGCGACCCACCTTCTTTACAGCGGTGTTCAATACATTTACGCCTGCCATCAAGGAGTCCTGGGTCAGCAGCTTGCAGATGGCCAAGCTGGCCCTTGGTAAGACGCGGGGTTCAAGCTAATTGAGGCAGGTTCTCTAAGAGACGCATATTTCAGAGTTTTCAGAGGGTGTGTATGATGAAGCACACCTGGGAGGATCAAGCCAGGGTTGGAAAGAAAACTCGATGAGGGATCTCGCCACTAACCTTGCTCATCACAGTCTCACTGTGCTCTCTGAATGTGCCACAGAGGAGGAGAACCACCTGGGCTGGTTCTGTGTGGACGATGATGGCAACCAAGCCAAGAAGGAAACACACCCTCTCCTGGTGGGACACATGCCCGTGATGGTAGCCAGGCAGCCAGAGTTCAAGGTGAGGGCACAAGAGCCTCTGGAGGGTTAACTCATGGGCAGATTGGGTAGGTGGCCCCAGCTACTGCTTCTTGAGAGGAAATTTGTTAGAAACATTGAAGATTGCTGTTTATTGGCCCCTTTCCCTAAGGCTCCACTAGGGTCTGTACTGCCCACTGCCAGGTGTAATCATTATAGACTGCAGCATCCCTGTGCCCCAGCACTGCTGGCTCTGCCTCTAGTGCCCCGTCTCGGCTGATGGCCATATCTGCAGAGGGTCAGGTGTTCAGAGCCTTTGTCTGTTTGATGCAGCATGTCCCCTCTTGCTAAAATTGCAGGAGCATCTTGTGGACATCTGTGGCTCCCTCACCTCAGGCCCCAGCCCTGCCTTCTGTGACACCACTGACATGATGCCATGCCTTTCTCTAAGAAACATACTGATGCTTTATGTCTCAGTCCTGGTCTCTGTCCACTTCACAAGGACTGGCTTTTCCCTGGCTCGTGTGAGCATACCTCTGGAAACCTCAGAGCCCCCCGGCTTGCTGCATCACACGCCCTGTGCCTCATGGGGATCAGTGGACACAGCTTCTGACCTGCTCCTAACTTCATCCCTCCTGGCTGACATGCCCCTCCCATGAAAGCTGGATTTCAGCAAAATGCCAAAGACCAAACCTGCTCACACCTCACTTGTGGGAAGTGAATTTGCGAGACTCACACAGCTGGCCCTACATATACTCAGGTTCCCTACCCGTGGGTTCAGCCAGTCAAGGATAGGAAGCATTCAGAAACCTCTGTTGTGTCTATTTCAGATCGAATGTGCAGCTTATAACCCTGAGCCTTACCTAGGTAATGAGAGTCAGCCAGATTCACTTTCCACTGCCCGCGGCTTCCTGTGGGTAAGTTTCTTTGTGCTTAAAACAGGCTCACAAAGAATTGATGTGCACAGTTGGGTGACAGAAGCCACTGAGGGACGTGGTAGTCATCATTGGAGAATGACAGATTGGCCTTCTGACAAATTAGATTGTTTACTTATATTCCTTTTTATCTAAAATATTTATAGCTTGAATTCAGCTCAAAGTTAACTAATCAACTACTGTGAGGATAATTTCAGCACATCTTCTGCCTTAGTTGTTAAGTCTCATGGAAAGAGGCAGAGAGAGAGAGAGAGAGAGAGAGAGAATGGGCACTCCAGGACCTCCAGCCACTGCAAACGAACTTTAGATGCATGCACCCCCTTGTGCATCTGGCTTACATGGATTCTAGAGAGTTGAACCGGGATCCTTTGGCTTTGCAGGCAAATGCCTTAACCACTAAGCCATCTCTCCAGCCCCATTCTTGGCTTTTTAACACTGGAAAGTTGGTAGTTAAAAGTTACTTTGTTTCAAATGAAATACTGGCTGTGGGTGGTTCTCAGTGGCAGTAGCCCTTTCTGGCATGTGCAAGGTAGAGGAAATTCCTCAGGCTTAGGTCTTGGGTATCCCTGCTCTTTAACCTGAGCCATATCAGATCCACACTCAGCCTGACACTCCCCCCGAGGTACACTTTGCTCCAAGTTAGGTCTCTGCTCAGGCAGCGTTCCTCGTGCCCAGCACAGAGCAGCATGGTGAGCTGATGTCGCAGTTGTGCGTTGCGCCCACCTAGACGTCAAGGTGTGCGGGGGTGGAGGGCTCAACCCCGTAGGGGTTCCAGTTTCCTTCTAAGAGTACCTGTGGCTATCGGTCTTTGGTCCTCTGCTGGCTACATCCCATCAAGAGCCTGGATGTTCAGCATCCTTCCTGACAAGAGGGTGTTTATTGGTAACATGGAACAAACTCAGGAGGGACAGGGACAAGGATAGTACCACATGCTCCAGGTTGGAAGGGAAGAAAGGTTCACTGAGCACAGGGAGCCATCCTGCTTTCCGCAGGCACCGATCAGGCTCAGGCTGCTCGTGACTGTTAGCTGTGTTGGTCAGCATAGACCAGGGATCTCGCTCATCCCAAGTGTTAGCTCTGTGTGTCAGCGCAGATCAGGCCTCAGGATCCCTCCTGACTGTTAGCTGACAGTGAGGATAAGGCCCCAGCTCACATAAATATAAATGAATGTCATTTGCACTGGGGAAGCTGACACTACCAAGTGTTTTCAAGGTAGTTTCGGATGCACAGGAAGTTCACAGGCACTGTTGCAGGAACACTGGGTTTAGCTCAGCAGCTCCACCATATGCTAAATGCAATGGCCCACTTTGGGCCACTTTTTCAGTTTTGCTATTTGAAAGGCTAAGCTCTATTGAATATTAGTGCCAGCTTACTTAACAGTGATTAATTTGCTCTTCAGTGAATGAATGGCCTTTGCCATTGTGTAGTGACAGTACCTCGTTTTATTGCATATAATTTTAAAAGCAAAGTTATATCCATGATAATGATAATTTAAATTAAGCATGCAGAGTAGAGAAAGGGGCTCTGTTAACAGATGATTTCATGTTCTTTGGTTTTTCTGAGTATGTTGATTCTCACATGAAAAAGCCTTTAGCCTATCCCAGAAGCATCCCCTCATTCATTTGCTCATCCCCTCTCAACCTCCCACCATTCAGATCGGAAGTTGTAGCAGTCAGATGGGTCAGATCGCCATTGTCTCCTTCCAAAGTTCCAGCCCCAAAGTCATTGAGTGCTTCAACGTGGAGTCCCGCATCCTGTGCATGGCATACATTCCCGCAGAGGAACAGCAGCCCCGAGAACCCTGCGGGGCCACAGATACCGAGGCCATGGCTGTAAGAGCTTCCCATGTGCCCACAATCTGTCTGGGCACAGAAGAAGGAAGGTAGAGCATACTCACTCTGTCGTAGGGTTCGTCCTTGACCAGGACAAGCACCTTGCCACCGCTGTGGGGCACTTCCAAGACATTGCATTCTGAAACATGGCCGTGAAACAGGCCCATGGAAATTATTCTGGGACACTCCCTCACAGTTGTGGTAGTTTTTTCAGCGGGTTAAAGTTTCATTCACTCTGTGCTCTTTGTCCCCAAAAATGAGTTTGTTAAGCTTCTTAAAATACATCACTCCTGGGACTAGGGAGTTATTTCAGTGGACAAAGTGCTTGGCACTCAAGCCTGAGTACTTGACCTTAATCCCCAAACCCTACATTAAAATTCATAAGCTGTGGCAGGCTCCTGTAATCTCAGCATACTGAAGGCAAGGTGGGAGGTGGAGACAGTAGAACTTCTCTTAAGCTCTCAGTAGTGAGTGTGGAAGAAAAAAAAGCAACAGCAGAGTGAGATCCACATAAAAACCCTGTCTCAAAGGAGGTAAAAAGGCCAGGGCTATCCTAAAGTTGCCCTCTGACCTCCACATGCATGCTGTGACACACATGTGACCATACACACATCATCATCATACACATGCAGACACATAAATATACCCAATTAAATACTATTTTGGGGGGGGGTTGAGGTAGAGTCTCATTCATCACTATGTAGTCTCAGGGTGGTGTCGAACTCATGGTGATCCTCCTACCTCTGCCTTCCCAGTGCTAGGATTAAAGGCATGCACCACCATACCTGGCTCACAAATAAATCTTAAAACATGATGTTCCAAGATATAACCCGTAATTTCTGCTTAAAAGAAAAAATCAGTGTGGCTGAACATTTTTTTAAATGTAGCCAAGCATGTCAGAGCAGGAGAAGGAAGGGAGAGAGGGAAGGATGAAGAGGGGCCACACGTGTGCTGGTGTAGACTGATGCCTGCGGCTTTTCACAGGGAGTGAAGGACCTGTTAGCTTTTCTTAGGGAGTGAACAGACTTGTTCATCTCTGATTTTCCTTTACAGCATTTCCATTTACAAAAGCAGTCAGGGCTCCAAGAAAGTGAGACTTCAGCACTTTTTTACTCCCGACAAGTCCACGGTCATGAGCTTGGCCTGCTCGCCACAGGGCCTGTACGCCGGCCTGGTCAACGGTTCTGTAGCCAGCTACACCAAAGCTCCAGGTAAACTGTTATCAGTTTCTGACCCTTCCTGAGGAGAAGGTCAGGCTCACCTCCCAGCAGTACTTGTCACCTCTGGTCCCAGGTTTCTGTCTTGCTCCTTCCTGGAAGGCATGGATACACATGGGATTTTGGCTTCCTGGGCTTCTCCTTACTCCATAACAACCCAAACTGAGCTTCACTCTGGTGCTCCTGGACTCTCTACCCTGCCCCACACCCTGCTCTACTCTCCTGAATCCTTCACTCAAGCCCACTTTGCCCTGGGAGCCTGGTCAGGACTGTGACTTTTCCATGTGACACTGCAGTGACCAGCTTTGCCCACTCAGACAAGGTCCCAGATGCTGAGCCCTGACCCTTCCTGCTTCCGATGCCCTTGGTCCTTTTTGTAGCCCCTCAACCTCCAGCCCTTTCTGTGGCATGTCTATGTTGAACTGGCCATACTGATGGGCTGTATTGTAGATAGGAAGAGGGCCATCCGGACGGTGAGTTCCTCTGCCGGCAGACACGCCATGGCTCCCATGTGGACCCTACACCCAGCCAGGCTCCCTATCCCTTCTCTGCTTCTCCCTGCAGGTGAAAGGGTGCAGGCTGTTGTCCAGCTAGTCCTCACTGTCCGTCACACCTTCAGAAACTATAGCCTGGCAGGAGTAATGCCACTGCTTGAATGAGTTCTTCCTCCCTGAATATTGTAGCTGGACCTGTGTGGTGGAGTGTGAAGCAGTCTGAATATCCACACAGCATGCCTTTCCATTCTCGGTGGGGGAGGACATGGATGGTCAGAGGCCACTGCTTTCCCAGAGCAAGTTGACATCTCTTTTGGACACTGTCTGACTGGCCTGGGGCTTCTTAATGGACATAGGAGCCTTGAATTTGTGAAAGCATTGGGTTGTTAAGTCTTGATTCTAAATGTCATTAGCTTTGTATGTGGTATGTGGCTGTGGTGCCAGTGACCTGCCTGGAAGCTTTGGCCTGAAGCATGAGCCCAGGGAGAAGTCTTCAAGAAAGGCCTGTTGGCCCAGATTCACACACGCTCAGTGATGACTTTGCACATAGCCCCACTGGGGATATAAGGGCACAGTGTCTGGAGAAAAGGTAGCTTACGTGCTCAGAAAACAGAGGTTGATTGTTGGAAGTTGACCCTTAACCTGAGAAAAAGGTCCAAAGTGGGTTAATCCCACTGTTGATCTTTGAGTGTCTGTTTCAAAGGAACCATGCTATCAGGCAGTGCTGTGCCATCCTGGCAGCCTGTGGGTAGAGCTCTGTTGTGTCAGAAGCCTGTATTCTTATGCTGTGTCGTGCCCCAAGGAGCACATGAATGTCAGAGAAGATGCTTCCACTCTGAACCCAGGTGCAGGCTGTGGCGTTTGAAAGGCCTGTGAATACCAGGTGGGAATGTTTGTGCCTGTTAAGGAGAGGGCATGTTAGAGTGTGGGTATGGGTGTGTGGCTATGCTTATGCATGCAGTTGTGTATATTTAAAGGTATACGTGTATGCATGTATGTGTGTGTACCTGCATCTCTGTGTGTATGCATGCATGCATGTGTGTTTAACTATATATAGTCCCAGTGTAGCTGCTACATATAGGCAGGCCAGTGTCCTTGAGCGCTCGGAACAGTTCTACAGCAGTGTTCAGTGTGATTGCAACATTACATCCCCAACAGATGTGCTTTGTGACAAGAAGCATGGCAAACCAAAGCTTCCCAAGTTGCCTCTGGGAAGGCCCAGATCAGCCCCATTTGCTTACAGGTTTTGTATTCAGAGGTTCGGGGCTTCCTGTCCTTGTTTTCTGAGCCAAGTGAATGTCTTTGCTGGGACATGGCGGTGTCCATGCACTCCTAGGCTTGTTATTACTCAAAGTGTAGGAACTCAGTAATGGGTAGGATGAAGACTGAAGGATTAATTTAATTTCATTTTGTGTTTTTTTCCAGTTAGTGTCTCACTGTAGCCCAGGCTAACCTGGAATTCACTATGTAGTCTCAGGGTGGCCTCAACCTCATGATGATCCTCCTACTTCTGCCTCCAAGTGCTAGGATTAAAGGCGTGCGCCACCACACCTGGCTTGGAGGATTAATTTTAATTAGAGGATGATCATAACGTGTGTTAACACTTGTATTCAATATTGACTTAAATCTGTATGATTTCTAGGTTATTGACTCACACTTCATATAAAGCATGATGGAATCCCTCACAGATCTCTGAAATGATTTTCAAACTAAAGCTACCAACACCCCTAGGCTTCAGGGAAGGGAGCCAGCAAGCCCATCAGGAAAGCTGGATCCATTTTACTTTGTTTCCATCTTTATTTTTTGCATTCAGTGAAGACACGATCCCTCCTTATGGGAATGTGCATTATCAAAGGATGCTTTCAAAGTATAAGCAGATCATGGAATTGAAACATTTCCCTCGTAGCTTGGATCCAGTTCCTTCTAATGACCAAACCATTTTAAGTATTGTCCTTGTACCTAGTAGTATTTATTGAGCACACGTCTGGCAGGTCCTGCAGTGAGCTCTGTACACACAGACCTCATTTTTTAGTTCTTAGAACAAGCTTTGAGGCTTGCCTCTACTGTCTCCATCCCGCCTGCTGACCCCAGTGCTATCATCACATTAGGTGTTCTGTGATTGGGGCTTGGTTCCAGGGACCCTTGGGCACATCATTCAGGCACAAGCATGTCAGAATCACGGTTGGGATTTTGGTTGCCTATTGTTTACAGTGATCTGTGATCCCATTTTCCTGTCCCTGCGCACAGTTACCTCAACTAGCATAGAACTAAACAAAGTGTTTTCTTTTAAGATGGATCCTGGAACTCAGAACCTCAGCAAGTGATCAAGCTGGGTGTCCTGCCTGTCAGAAGCCTCTTGCTGGTGGAAGGCTCACTATGGGCAGCCTCTGGAGGGCAAGTGTTTGTGGCCAGCCTAGAGACCCACACTATAGAGGTGAGTCACGTTCATGGTCAGTGTGGAGGCCTGGGCCATACAGCTGAGTTGTTCATGATCAGCATGGAGATGCAAGCTGTAGAGCTGAGTCATGTTGCTGTAGACACAGGCTGTAGAGCTGAGTCATGCTTCTGTAAATGGTGCATTTCTACAGCAACTCAGGCTGCCTGTGATGAGGGCATCCATCAGGCAGAGGCTGGCACTTTCCTGGGTCTGTGTGTGATAAAAGATCCTTTAGGATTTTGCTTAGACAGACAAGATCTCCTAGAAAGTTCAACTGTTTTCTCACTGTGTATCCAGGAAACGATTGCTCATGGTTCGTCTGCTAAGTAGTGGAGACACTGCTTTAAAAACTCATTTGGTGTGACCCATCCTCAGGGATGAGTGGGAAATTAGCACTTGACTGACATGTCACTTCACATGAGTGAGTCAGGGGATCAATCTGGGGTCAGGAGAGGACTAGCCAGACATTCACAAGACAGCCCACCTTCACCTTCTAAACACGAAAGAGAAACCATAAACCCACAAGACAAAAAGCAGAGGAGTTAGAATATTTTATGACTTTGCAGTGCAGGGAGCCTCTCCCAGATGCCAGATAAACAGAAGTTGCCTTAATAAGGAAAATGTGAAGAAAAGTCACAATAAAGAAGGAAGATGTAAAGCACTGTCTTTTTTATATGCAGTTGTATCAGAATATTTATTTGCTTAATTGCCTATTCAGTTACTTTGGTGTGTGAATGTTCATGCATGTGAGTCAGAGCACACGTGTGCCACAGCGCCTGTGGGGAGGTCAGAGGACAGTGGCCGATGTCAGTTCTCACCTTCAACCTTGTTGAGGGAGAGTCTCTCTCTCATTGTTTACCACTGTGTTTGCCAGGCTGGCTTATCCAGGAGCTTCCAGGGGATTCTTCTGAGTCCGCTTTGCATCTTGCTGTAGGAGTACTGGGATTACAGATGCATGTACGACAGACAGCATCGACTTTCAGTGGGTTTGGGGGATCCAAACTCAGAAACTAGTGTTCTTACCGCAAGCATTTGCATCCATCCAACTGAAGTCCTTTAAAATGTTTGTTTAGAAACTCAGAAAATACTCCATGTTTGTATGGCCAAGAACTTTTGTACTTAATATACCAAGAGTACTTACTAAACTTCAAGGAAGAAACAAGCAACCGAACAGGAAGTGTTCAGAAGACCTGGAAAGACAGTTTACAGGGACAGAAATACAAATAAGCAGTGTGCACGCACCCATGCTGACACACACCTTTACCCTCACAGATGATTACATGGTTTATTGGTACACACTCTCACACACACCCTTCGCCTCACTGATGATGCATGGCTTATTAATAACTTAATTTTTAGAGCAATTCACAGTAGAATTGGGCAGAAGATTCAGAGATTGACAATAGCCTTCCATCACCCCATGTACAACCCGTCCCCATGGTCAGCACCCCCACAGCAGGTGTGTTTGCTTCCATCATTGGACTTACAGTGACATTCTGTCCTCATTCAGTATATAGTGCACACCAGTCTTTACTTGTACTGTGGCACAATTCATAGGTTGTAATGACACATGTCTATCACAGCAGCATACATAATAGGTTCATCTCCTTGAAAACCCTCCCTCCTCTACTGCCTCATCCCTCTTTTCATGACCCTGGGTGGTGACTAGGGTCTTCACAGTATTGTTTTTCAGATTGGCAGAAGAAAGACCATTGGAAGAATAGGGGGAGCTGGTTAAATGCAGGCGGGCTGTGTGCTATGCATTATGGGAAGGGAATGAGTACAGCAATCATTATTAGACCAGATTTTTCTATAATAAA
The DNA here is from genome assembly GCA_036365145.1 of Orientallactaga sibirica. Taxonomy (NCBI): domain Eukaryota; kingdom Metazoa; phylum Chordata; class Mammalia; order Rodentia; family Dipodidae; genus Orientallactaga; species Orientallactaga sibirica. The sequence continues at coordinate 15,716,812 of JAEOAD010000039.1, forward strand.
TATGATACATTTTGTTAATCTATTTCTTTTCCACCGAGAAGTAATAATATTTCTTTAGGACACTCCCTGAAAATTCTTATGTTTATCATAAATTAATTCCAAGAGCACTGTGTGGGGTGTTCTCTATAGCCATCTCCAAAATTTTCCAGGATAACATAGAGCTCCCTATCATGGCTTTATGACGTCATGTTCAGGAGAGTCTGTAGCTGGGAATCTGAAGTCAGAGTAAGTACATTCAGATCCAAGCAAAAGTCTCCTTTCTAATTTTTTTTAAGCACAGAAATAACTGAATACATTTATAGAAAGTAACAAATGCTGCCCTCCTGGGAAAATAAAATTCATTCAGTTCCTATTTTGTGGGAAGCCACAGCTGAGGTGTGGGTGCAGCCCAGGACCCGGAACGTGCTCACAGCTGGGGCGGAGGCGCAGCTGCTAGAGGAGCCAACTTCTTGTACCATGTGGGACAGGATCCATGGAGGCTGTGAGCACATGCCTGGGCCTGGTTGAGCATAGAGTGTCAGGGAGTTTGGAAGAAGATTTCTCAGGCTTTGAAGCCCAGGTGTTCTCGAAGTACTGCTTATGGGACTGAGAAGAACCATTCATAGGCAAGGGTATCCATCTTGTGTCCTGGGACAGCACTGGGCAGACTGCCTGCCAGATGGTGTCCCTGCCTTCTGCCAAGCATGAAGGACAGGTAAGAAAGTTGATTGATACATAATGAAGACACTTTCCTTCTCACCATTCAGAGGTGAGCTCACCATCTTTTCCCTTTCCCTCCTCACGTGGCTTTCTGCCTTACCTTTAATTCTTTTTTTTTTTTTTTTTAATTTTCAAGTCTTGATATGAATTTAAAGTAATTGACATTTAGGAAAAGGCCAGTTGTTCTGGATTTTGGGGCAAGTGTTGACATCAGAGGTTTGTTTCTTAGAGTCATGAACCTCTCTTACGGCTTCATCACTAAACCTACTTAAATATAAGATTTGCTATTCCTTGCCCTTAAATTTCTACAATATGCAGTGCTTTTGGGTAAAGACAAACAAATGGAAGGAAAGAAAAGAAAAAGAGCACTCACAAAAGAGAAAGAATGAATGTTCAGGGCGTGAACACAGCTCAACAGCACAGTGATCGCCAGTGTCTATGCCCTGCTCCCCGAGAATTAAACTTTTGCCCAGTATAGAGGAATCACACACATCAGCCAGCACAACCCTGCCCCTCAACAACCAGGGTCCCACACACTGTCCTTCCACTAGGTTGCCACCACAGGCTTCCAGGGTAGTTAGTTAGTGCTTGGCTCTAAACTCACTAGGATGCTGCTGTGTCATGAACTTGTGCCACAAATGGGCAGCATGCCACCTTTGCCCACGGATAATTCTACACCCAGGCATGAGTGGAAGTCAGTGAGAAAGCACATGAACTACAGAGAAGGCAGCATCTTTGCCCTTAGAGAAACAAAGTTGTGGGAGGGAAAACATCTTGCAGTTTGCTCTGGTCCAGGACTTGGCACAGAGGCTACTCTGTGAGGAGTTGGTACTGGATTCTGGACAGTCTCGCAGGAAGTATAGCATTCACTGCCCCATAAGACCTGTGGCACAGAGCGGTCTTACCCTCCCTCTAACACCGTGGTCTCCTGGACCTCCTTGTGGAATCTCACAGAGTGGGGGCAGTGATGTTCAGAGCTGCTGCCTCCCAGAGTCCCTGATGCTGGCTCCTGCCCAAGGCATCCCCAGCTGTCTCAAGTGCTGAATAGCTGCTGGATCCTAGACTCGAGATATTCATTCCTCAAGTCCGAGAGACAGGATACACATAGAAGGGCCCTGTAGTTTGTGCTCTGAATTGAATCGAAGTGGCCTGTGGACAGACCATGTGGTGTGTCAGTAATGACGATGCATAGCATTCTCCATGTGGGGACTTCCTTGATTCCCCCAGGCTCTTAGTTCTCCAGTAAGCAGCCTGCTAAGGTGGTGTGGGAGTGGGAACAGGCTGTGCTCCCCATGAGCCTATAGAGGAGGCTGGGAATGAGGTCAGCACTGGTATCTTGGGGCATGGAGAGAAAAGAAGAGTGTCCACGAAGCAGCATGAGTAAGAACGTGAGCACACAGTGTGCCCATCTCCACTGCTGGCCCCACAGAACGTGCTGTTCTCCCTGGGGCACTTGGGGGAGCACAGGGCAGGGTGCAGGCTGAAAGAAGGTAAGTTGCCTCTGTGTAAATAGAAGAAAGATGATGACATCAAATTAAAAGAGAGACTAATGGAGAGAGGGAGGGGATATGACGGAGAATGGAGTTCTAAAGGGGAATGAGGGGAGGGGAGGGAAATTTCGTGGTTTTTTTGTATGCAAGTATAGAATTGTCAATAAAAAAAAATTAAAAATTAAAAAAAAAAAGAAAGATGGTCTTGAGTCAGAATCCCTAAGAAGTCCAGGATAACACTGCCAGAATTACTGAAACATTCAGCAAGGTCACAGAATGCAAGATCGATAAACAAAATCAATTTTAATTTCTGTGTGTCGGCAGCAGCAACCTAGAAACGAGGCCAATGAGACAGCTTTAGGATGTATTCTGGAACAGCTCCTGACCTGGGCTCTGCCATCCACGTGCAGGTCCAGCCACTCTCCAGGGACGTCTTCTATTGAATGAGAGCCTGAGTAGAGCTTTGCCCAGCCGTCTCTTCTGGGGGCACCCATGGGGGTGTGGGGTTCTGCGACCTTGGCAAGCACAGTGTCTCCACAGTGTCTGTGCAGTGGAGGGGGCGGTTTGCTCTGCCTCTTTGTTCTCTTAGGACACAGAAAGATGTTTGTCTTTTTTTTTTTAATAACCCTGCAGTTTTTTAAATTATTTCAATGTAGAGAACCACACGGGGTTGAAGTTGACTATTGACTCTAAGATGCCTGAACTTCTGGGGTGCTGCTATGCCAACTCAACCTTGGCCTCCTGGTCTCCTCTAGGTCTGGACAGCTGAGTAGGTTTTTGTTGACAGCTGAGTTAAGAGCCAAGCAGTAACTGCCCTGGAAACCCTATTTGGTGTGGTGGTGTGAGGGTGCTGCAGGCTTGAGGTCCCCAGGACAGTTGCTGCAAGACTGTCATTTGAGGATGGCAGATGGCCTCCTCCTGGAGTGAAGGGGAAGGATGAGTGTCCTGCCTCACTGTCTATCCCCGTTCTCCCACTGGGCTGTGGCTCCTCCTTTGTGGTTCCTCAGGGAGCAGCTCAGTGGCAGCCCCTCAGCAGTTCCCACCCCATCCCTGGCCACGTTGTTTGAATTTACAATTTTTTTTAGTTCTTGAAGATTCCATGATTAGAAAATAGTGCTGAGTTCTGTGAAGCACTTTGATCGGGGAAGTCACCGACAGTGGCTGTCAGTGCACGTTCTGAAGCAGAGGCCTCTGTCCTGTTCAGTCACAGAGTTGGATTACAACTGGACACTGGGGGGCCTCACGAGGTCAGACAGGCCCTGTCTGTGGTCTCAGCTGACTTTGTATATGGCATTGTCAACTCTACCAGCACCTCTGATGCCCCTTTGTAACCTTCTGACCCCCCAGAATCAGCTGGAGGCCCACCAAGATGAAGGGATGGTCATCTCCCACATGGCTGTGGCTGGTGTTGGCATTTGGATCGCCTTCACCTCAGGGTCCACCCTTCGCCTCTTCCACACAGAAACCCTGAAGCATCTGCAGGATGTCAACATTGCTGCCCCAGTGCATGGCATGCTGCCAGGTACGGGAGGGGAGGGGAGGTCTCAGCCCCAACTGCCCCTGTGCACAGTGTGCTGTCTGTCAGGTATGGGAGGGAAGGTTCCAGAATTATGACCCCTATGCAGTGTTCTGCCAGGTATGGAGGAAGGGCTGCCACAGAGGTTGGGGAGGAACAAGACTTATAGCCAGTGAAGCCCTATGGCCCGACTATGCCCATCTGCCTTATTTATGTAGGTGCACAGCTACTGTGTGTGAGTGTGAGGATAACTGGCTGGATGAATGTGTAGGCACCATGCATGAGCATGTACCCTGTGTGCACAAATGTGTAACCTGCCTAGGAACAAGAAGCCTGTATGCTGAGCATGACAGAGCAGATGGGGTACCAGAGCCAAGGTGTCTGTGGTGATCCCTGACTATGGCTATGTTGCCCACAGGAGTCACAGAGACTGTGGACAGAGAGGGGCCAGTAGCTTGAGGTCGATTTGGGGAGGAAGATACTGCAGGGAGGGGCCTGGGCAGGGTGTGCCCGTGTCCTCATGGCCCTGTCCTTGGAAGTGGAAGGAGAATGTGAGAGAGGTGGGAGTGGAGGGCTCAGGAATGTGCTACTGGAAAGTGAGTGAGGAAAGAAAGCGAATGGTCTACTGGAAAGTGAGTAAGTCTGAGTGGAATGAGCAGGTCAAGAGCCAGTTGGTGTCCTCTGCTGGGCAGTCTTCACATCACGTGATCAGCAGTGTGGAGATGGCATCCAGGAAGTCGTGGCTCCATGGTCAAGCTGTGAGTCAAGTAGCATTATTTGTACATCGAGTCAGGACAGGTGTCTCTTAGCCCCCCACGCTGGTGGTCACATGGTCCTTCAAAGATACCTTGATGCCACAGTGGGGTTGGTGGGAGGTTCTAAACTGGGTCTTGGCAGAGGTGTCTCAGGGGAAGGGAAAGTGCTAAGGAGCTGCTGCTAAAATCTGTTCCAGCTGGTGCACTGAACTTGGTGTGGCGAGGTGCTTCTGACTGCACGTACTGATTCTCCCCATTTTGGAGGCTACAAGATAAAGATTCCCTGTTGGGTTTCTGGGATGAACCACTTTCTTGTTCATGGACAGTCATGGAACCATGCCCATGCCTACTATGTCCTTACCAAAGTGGTCTCCTCCCTCAAGCCCCATCTCCTAATCCAACCCTACAATATGAAAATGAGAGTTTTGGGGGATACTAAAATTTAAACCCATCGGAGTTACCATTTTAAATTTTTTTTTGTTTTTGGGGTTTTTTTTGGGGGGGGTTGATGTAGGATCTCACTCTAGTTCAGGCTGACCTGGAAATCACTATGTATTCTCAGGGTGGCCTCAAACTCATGGCGATCCTCCTACCTCTGCCTCCCAAGTGCTGGGATTAAAGGCATGCGCCACCACACCCGGCTGGAGTTACCATTTTAGATGCATCAGAAAAACACAATAATTTAGGGGTCATAGTGCAGATAAGGCATGAGCCTAACCTTTGACATGTAGAGGATTGAGGAGGCTGAGGTAGAAAGATGATACACTGACACCCTGGGGATGCAGTTGTCTGGGGCCTAGGGTGGCTTTGTTCTATGAGGCTAGTTGCAAGTCATTGCATATTGTAGGGTAGGTATTTTTATTTACTTAGAAAATAAAATTGTGTGTGTGTGTGTGTGTGTGTGTGTGTGTGTGTGTAGAAAACAAAAATTGCTTGTATCTGCCCTCCAAAGCATGCTGAAAACTTTTCTCTGTAGTACTGGCCACCAGGACAAATGATTGCTGTTGGAATTTTTCTCATCCTTGGGTAGAAACCAAGTCAAATTCATGGATTGCTACCACATGCATGCATCTGGCCAGAGTGCTCTGCACTGCAGCCTTTTTCCATGTGGGAAGGGATAGTGTCTGGATGCCACACTGATTAAGCTTTCTGGTCTCTGATCTGGACCCTGTGCCCTGCAGTCTCTAGGGAGGCAGATGTAGTTACCATGGGTCTGGAATGCTGAGACCAGCCACAAGAATGTATCTGGCCATAGTAGAAATTATGGCTGGGGTCCTAGCCTGCCTCATATTTATTACCCTGCAGTCACAGACTGGAGAAGGGAGGTCCTGGCAAGTGTGTGTGGAGTTTGGGTTTCAGATTTTTTTATGAAAATGATCCTCGTGCATGGTACATTGAAACCAAACAATGCACACCTCCCTCCCGAACATGCTGAGGAACACCAGGTGGCTTGGGGCTCCCTGGCCTGCCAACTCCCATGGCCCTCCACTGTTCACCCCTGTGACCTTCAAGTCTACCCAGCACTTAAAGGCATTCTGTGTGTTCTACTTTTGGTCTATACTGTCAGCTGCTGTCCTTACTTCCCCCTGTAGCAGAGAAGGGTGGAATGGTACCTAGTCTCTGAACAGAGCAATAGGCAGCATTCACACCTTCCACCATGTCCATCCCCTGCACCAAGCCATGAATGCCCTTCTCTCTCCCTGTCTACTTCCTCTCCTGACCTCTCCTTTCTAGTTGCCTTTCCTCTACTATGCCATTCCACCATAATATCTTCCTTTACACAGGCCTAAAAAGTATGGAGTCAGCTGACTATGGACTTAAACCTCTGAAATTTATCCTTTTAAAGTAAATTATCCACATTTTACTAGGAAAAACACCCAAGTTAGCTGTAGGAAAGGGTTAATTTTAGCTTACTTACAGTCTCATCTTTACTAGGAAAAAACACATCTTGTCAACCTGGGAGGTAAAAGCAGCTGATACTCTGGCAAGAAAGGGTTAATTTTAGAAACAACCTTACAGTCTCAAGGAGAAGTTTCATGTTGGCAGGGAAAGCATAGCAGAGCAGAGGCTGGGCATCACATCTTGTCTTCAGACTTTCTTGGACCTAGTGGATAGACAGGTATGCCAGGCCACAGTGGACTAGAACACCTATAGCACAGCATGCCACATTTTAAACACCTTCCCCTCCAATAACTTGGGGAAGACACGTCACACTTTCATCCATATCTGGTGCTTTTGTAGCTTTGATGATGTGCCAGCCCATGGCTTGTTCTCCAGAGAAGCCAGGTATAGCCATTCTGTTCTCATTGCTGGGACAAAACACCAGACCAGAAGGAGCTTGTGAAAGGAAAGTGTTTGTTTTCAGCTTACAGTATTTTTTTTTTCTTTTTGTTTTTTTGAGGTAGGGTCTTACTCTAGCCCAGGCTGACCTGGAATTCACTATGTAGTCTCAGGATGGCTTTGAACTCATGGCAATCCTCCTAACTCTGCTTGAGATTAAAGGCCTGCACCACCTTGCCCAGTCAGCTTACAGCTTTAAGGGAAAGTTTGATCATGGCAGGGAAAGCATAGCAGGAATAGACAGCTAGGTGTCACATCTTCACATCAGCGGGGGATGGAGTAGAGAATGAGATATTTGCGGCAAGCAGGGCTGGCCTTGGGGGCAGTGACATAGCTCTTTCAAGATTCAACCTCCCAAAGACTCCACCCACTGGGAATTAAGTCCGAGGCTTAATCACAAACACAAGAAGCTATAGGGGACATTTTACATTCAAAACCACCACAGCTGCACCCTGAACTGGGTTCTGTTTGTTATGTTCTGGCAGCATCCCTAAGATCCCAGGATGGTGCAGTGTGGGATCACATGCTATACCTTGAAGAGAATAAGCACCCGTTCCATCTCCTGCCTTTGTCTACTCATCTGTCTCGGACCAGTGTTTAGATGCAGCAAGCATTGCTGTCTTTAGTTTTAAATTAAATGTTCTAGTGAGTGTTTGTACTATACCAGGTTTCACACACATGTATGGCTGAACACATGAAGGTGTCTTTTTGTGCTGTTGGAGTTAAACTCCAGTAGGTCCTACAGATAAAGACACATTGAACCAAATGAATAGAATTTACAAAGGAAATGATAATGCAGTCACAGCTTTTATAAAAGTCAGCAGGATGTGATTAAACCGTCCTTCTCCCCAGAGGTCCCAGAGTCTCCCTGTGGAGTGTGTGTATCTGTTTCTGGGGAGCAGGACTTTTTTCCTCCACTTGGAATTCAGTTCTGAGACCATTTTACACAGGCTCCCTCCCATCAACTACACCCAGTACTTCATGGCCCAGCAGCAAACACCAAAGTGAGGGCCTTGTAGAACAGAGTGTATTTGTTAGGGAAGGGACTGGACTCTGGAACCAGGAGTGAGCTCACAGCTGCAGAGTGGAAATGCCCCTCAACTTCCCCAGGCCCTGAGAAGCATCAGTGTCCCCACACAGATGTTTCCTGTCTTATCCCAAATGCCCAAAACAGGAGACACAGGGTTAAAAGGTTGTGGGTCACATTTAGCCCTTCTGTGATGGGACCAAATAAGATGGCCACAATTTCCATTTTAAAATAAAAGGCTGGGGTGGGGGGGTGCGGCTGGAGAGATGGCTTAGCTCTCTCTCTCTCCCCCCCTCTGTCTCTAATAAATAAATAAATAAATAAAACTAATAATTAAAAAAATCCAGGAGCTGGAGAGATGACTTAGTGGTTAAGGTACTTGCCTGCAAAGCCAAAGGACCCAGGTTCGATTCCCCAGGACCCACATAAGCCAGATGCACAAGGGGCTGCATGCATCTGGAGTTCGTTTGCACTGGCTGGAGGCCCTGGTGTGCCCATTCTCTCCCTCTCTATCTCTCTCTACCTGCCTATTTCTCTCTTAAATAAATAAGGAAAAATAAAATATTTTGAAAAAAAAGTCAGTGTCACCCTCATAAGAACCATCAACCTTGTCATAAGGGACTGGACTCCTGGTTACATGTATTATTATTATTTAAAGGGTAGTTTTCTCTCTTAGCCTACATTTGCTCATCTTCAGGTCAGCATTTTTGGGCTCACAGGATGCCTCTGAGAGACCCTGCAGGCATTCACCTAAGCAGCTGCAGTTCTCAGCACCCACCTTGCCATCTGTCCTTCCTGCATGCTGACCGCTCCCACCCCCTTTGGCACAGATATCCCTGACCCTGAGCTCCATGTTCTGTGCATTCTTCTGGAAAGGCCCACTTCTGAAGGGAGGGAGTCTTTACAAAGGCAATGGAATGCTTCCCAGATTCTTAATACATTTGAGATAACATAGGTGTGAAAGTGAAATTTTCCTGAATACACTGTCTACATGTGGAGGGAGGATGGAGCTTCAAACAGAGAATGGAAGAACTAACATGAATGTTGGAATGAAAACCAGAGGTGACTGATCTTCCTTCTTCTGCATAGAGGCTCTGGAAGCTTCCTTCATAGGCAACATTTCTCACCTGCAATGTGTCACCCAGAGTCACTTTCCCCAGAAGCCTGCCCTTGCCATTAGGTGATCACTTTTCATGTGTAAAGGGAGGGCTCTCTGCATATGTGTGTGTATCCCCGCATATAGGTTTGTGCATGCGTGGGTGTGTGGCTGCGCTATGTAGAACCAGATGGCTTATGTAAATGGTTTTGGTGTTGATTCCCTTCCACCAAGGCCAACAACAGATCTACCATGTGCACTGTTAAGTCACGACACCCCCAGGGCTTCACCGTCCTTGTCTGGTGAAGGGAGGCTCAAAAGAGCTGGTGTGAACACCTCTGGGCCTCATCCTGGTGGGATGTTCAGTGTTGGTGTGAAGCTGGCCTTGATGTCCAGTGCATTTCCAGACAGCACACCAAGCTCTGCTGCCCACGCAGCACTGCTGCGTGAGCGAGTTGCAGGGCACAAGCCCACTTTCCTCTCTCACCCAGGGCACCAGCGTCTGTCTGTGACCAGCCTGCTCGTCTGCCATGGTTTGCTGATGGTTGGCACCAGCCTGGGTGTTGTTGTAGCCCTGCCAGTTCCTCGTCTGCAAGGGATCCCCAAAGTGACTGGTGAGTGGATGCTGCCACATACCTGCCCCAACTTGGGGTGGCTAAGCATCCTAGAGCACTATTTTCGTGTTTTTCTTGGACGTGGAGAAGGAAGACTGGCTTGAGCATGCTGTGTTGTGCATTGCTTCTGGGTTGTTGGGAGTTCACTGAGACGGCTCTCCCGGGAGCAGCTCAGTATCACAGACCTCAGGAGTGCAAAATGGGGATTTCCACCTCAGGATGCTGTCTCAGGAAATAGCTTCAGTCAGGAGCAGTGTGATGGAAAGATGGCATGAAGCAGGAGACAAGCCAAATGTTCAGATGAGGGGTAGGAAGACATTTAGAAAATGATTGCTCATGAAGAGAATGCAGCCTAGAGACGAGTTGCAGTGAAAAGCTATTGCAGACATTGAGTGGTGAAAAGAGAGCCTAAGTTTGTTACACGGCCCACCTGGGAAGAAGGACTAGCAGGGAGGGACAGGAAGGAAGTCAGCAGTGTATTAACAGGAACTAGGATTCCACCACACTGCCTCCTCCTGCCCTGTCCCACCTGCAGCTTCTGGCTCCATGGGAGTGTATGTTAGGATAGACACACTTACACATTTTGGTGTGTTCCACTGGATAGGATTAAGAAATCCCAATCTTGTTGATGCAATTCTTTATTTTATTTTATTTTATTTTTTTATTTTATTTTATTTTATTTTATTTTATTTTATTTTATTTTATTTTATTTTATTTTATTTTATTTTTTTATTTTAAGGCTGGGAATTGAACCTAGGGCCTCACATGTGCTGGGCACACACTCCAGCTCCAGTTCACTCATTTTTCTAACTTCTGTTTTAATTATGATCTGTGTGTTTTAAGTACTGAATACATCCCATTTCATGTCTAAACCATAATGAGCTAACAGCAACAAGGCTGCCTGCCACCTGGTTAAGGAAGTAGAGCATCACTTACAGGTTGGAGGCCCAGGCCACCCCTTCCGGACTTACTTCCTCCACCTTCATACACTGAACTTGCCATTGATTTTTTTCGTTGGTCAAACTGTCTGGTATTCTTTTTTTTTTTTAATTATTATTTTTTATTGACTTTTATACTTACATACAAAAAAAAACCCACCTGATATTTCCCTTCCCTCCCCCCATTCCACTTTAGAACTCAAGTCTCCATCATATCCCCTCCCTCTCTCCATTAGTCTTTCTTTCAATTTGATGTCATCATCTTTTTCTTCTATTTTGAGGGTTTTGCGAAGGTATTGCTAGGCACTGCAAGGTCATGGATATTGAGGCCAGTTTCTGTCTGGGCAGTTGCATTGTAAGAGGTCATACCCTTCCTTTGGCTCTTCTATTCTATCCGCCCCCTCTTCCGCAATGGTCCCTGAGCCTTGGAGGGTGTGACAGAGGTGTTTCAGTGCTGGGCACTCCTCCATCCCTTCTTCTCAGCTCTCTGGTATTCTTTACCAAGCTGCACCTCAAAAAGTTTTTAATTTCCCCGTTTCGTGCTTATCTACAGTGGGACTGTTGTGTGCACCTTTCTTGGCAACTTTGTTCTCTCAGCGCTGTTTCTGCTCCTTTCCACCATGTTCTAAACATATGTCATCACCCCCCCACCATAACCTTCCAAATTATGGCTGGTCCCAGACGCCTGAGGGAGGCAGCACACTGGGAGGGTCTGTGGCCTGAGCACTCCAGGAGTCTCTGTCATCTATGATGAGTGAATCTCACCATCTGGAGACTAAACGACCTGATTGTTTTATATGTGCCATGTGTATATATGTATGCATGTTTGCATGTGTGTACGTATATATGCATGTTCATGCATATGGAGGCCAAAGAACAACCTTTCTTCAGGAACACAATCCAATCCATCTTTTTTTTGAGACAAAGTCTCTCATTGGCCTGGAGCTCACCAATTAGACAAGACTAGTTGGCAGAGCCTGAGAGTCCCACCTCTCTCCGCCTCCCAGCCCTGGGATTAAGAGCACTCCACTATGTCTGCCTTTTGTACATATATATGGGTTTTGGGTATTGAATTCAGGCCTTCATGCTTGCAGGGCAAGCACTTTACCAACTGTGCTATCTCTTCAGCCTCTGAAAGTCTCAATTTTAATGGAAACTGTAGAATTCATTTTCTCAAGCCCCAGAAACTTTTTTTCAATGACAACTGACAGAAGCTGCTGGTAGCTAGACATTTGGTTCTTCAGGCAGATATATTTCAGCCTTTGCTTTCTTCATTAAGACTTGGGAAAACTAGATATATGTATTTCCTTAGAGTAATCAAGGAAGTATTTCATGCAAAAAGCTGCAAAATGACTTATTACTTCAGAAGTGCAATATGTCTTAGATCTGCATTCTGAGAAGGACCCCTCTCACTGTCATTCTTAAGGCTTTCTTCAGACTGCTGAAAGTCCACAGGAGTGTGATCCAGAGGTGTTTTGGTATTGACCATTGTCCAGTGTTAGAGCAGCTTGCAGAGCAGCTGCCTAGGTGGGGTGTGGTGTCAGATCCGGCACTTCCTGTTTCTTTGCAGCAGTCTCTGTTCTCACAGGTGTTTCTTTGTCCCCTCAGGAAGAGGCATGGTCTCATACCATGCACACAACGGGCCGGTCAGGTTCATTGTCATGGCCACAGCCCTGCAGAAGAGTGACAAGGACAGAGCCAGGGAGAGCCCGCCTCCTGGCCCTGAGTCCCAGGATGAAGACCCCAAAGATGCACTCTCTGGTGAGGGGGGCACATCCTGTCCAACTCAGGGTGACTCCAACACAGCCATCTGGTTGGGGGACTCACTGGGACTGACAGCTCAGAAGAGTGACCTGTCTTCATCATCAGGGTCACTGAGCATGTCCCATGGCTCCAGCTCACTAGAGCACAGGTCTGTGGACAGCAGCCTTTGTGACCTCCTGAAGGACCCCAGTGCCTCCGCAAGGAGCAGAGCTCAGCGCTGCAGGAGAGCCAAGGCCAGCTCGGCGCTGGTGGTATGCGGGGGCCAGGGCCACCGGCGTGTGCACAGGAAGGCAAGGCAGCCAGCCCAGGAGGACCTGGTGTCCTCCGTGATGGTGTGGCAGATCCCACTGCTGAGCTCATAGCCAGAGGCCTCCCCCGAGTTGGGATGGCAGGCAGGCATCATGCTCAGCAGGGTGTAAGCCAAGTGGCCAGGGCTGTGTCCACACTGTTGGGACTAACTGGAAATAGTTTGGGAATGAAAGGTATAGTAGTCTGCCCAGCTTTCCTGCCAGTCCTTCCCTGCCCAGCCACAGCCAGAGATGCTAAGGAAGCAGAGGAATGGTGCTCTCAAGTTACAGAGCCAAGTCCAGTGATGATGCCACTCTGTCCCATCACCCCCACCCCCACCACCGGCAATGCAAAGCCCACTGCCTCATCAGCTCCATACCAAGTCTTCCTAGAGAACTGATGGGGAAATGTAGCATCCAGTAGAGTAGGAGATTATTAACAGTTCTTAAAATCATTTTCCTTGATTCAGATTCACCGCTGTTATTTATATCCTGTATTTTTAAATTCCAGAGTAAGATTCGTAACAGCTTAGGAAGCCAGGTCACACATCCCATTCAGGGTGGTTTGTTTGGAAGTGAGCCAGGCTTTCCAAAGTGGTCTGATGTATGTACTGTACACTTAACAAATAACATTTTTATATTGCATTTTTAATTAAAATTAATGGCTAAAATGAATATTTTAGTGAATGCTATCTATAGCCCTTCAAAGGTAACCTTTGCTTTGGACCAAAATGCTCAAAACCTATCAACATTTGAACTTCAACATCAATGCCAAATTGTGTCCCGTCTTCTCATGTTTGTCATATTAATGTTGGCGTGAGAAGTACATGGGTGTAGTCTTGCAGAGAACTTGGGGAACATGTGTCCTGTGTGATTCTGTGCCCCTACTGATAGGATGCTGTCCACATTTGGATTTTCCTTCTGAGTGGCTGTGGTGCTGTTGGCGTGGTGGCCCACCCCCACGCCTGCCCTGCAGAAGGCAAGGAATATACTTGTTGAGCCAGCTCCATGTGCTGAAGGGCATGAGTAATTGTGAACTGTTCACCCCACCTGTATTTCTACATCATTGCTTAACTTACTGGATGGATGACAAGGAGAAAAGAATCTAACGCAAGTATTCACCAGAAACAAACTTCTCAGCACTTTACAGACTAAAACCTCTGATTTTGACTTAGCCAAATATTTTCTGAATTGCATATATATTCCCAAGCTTTCTTAAACTGTTAGCTGCTATCTTATTTGATAAAATAAACACTTTTATTTTAAAATGCAGTGTTATATGTTGCCTTTTTTCTCATAAAATTAAAAAAAAAAAAAAAAAAAAAAAGCAGTTCTGTCCAGAAAGGAGGGGTTGGTCTTCCTGTCTTCCCTGGGCATAACAGTAGCCTGCTGCAGAGACCAGGTTTGCGTGTGAAAGACAAGATGCGGGTGGCCTGGCACCCTCCAGGGACTTGTGTACTTGCTAGTTCTCCTGGTGCATGACCCACAACCTTCATGTAACCACCTCCATCTTATTGATATTCTACAAGATCAGGGCAAACCCCTATAAGAGAGATGAAAGAGATATACAAAAGGAGTTCACTGGGCCCAGAAGGTGGATGCCAGAGGCCTTCTGTGCTAGAGTGCAGGGTGTACATAGAATCATCCCTGTCACAGCTCGCTACCTTTCCTGGCTTCGGCTGACACCGAGGAAGCAAGCTGGGAGGTGAGCATCCAGCAGGGCAGAGATTGGAGCCAGAAGGACAGTGAGTCTTGCTGTCATCTGTGCCTCCTGGGTTTGAAAGAAGCAGGGATGTCAGCACCCACTAAACAGTGCTGCATATTAAAGCCAACCAGCACCCAGCTTCCCTGGCCCTTCCTGTGGGATAAGTAGTATCAAGCTCTGTTAGGCATGTGGATGGCACGGCAGTGAACAAAAGTCAGCATTTTTTAGGTGATTGTGCGTTGTCTCTTCTGCAAAGCATTGAACTCTTCCTGCCCAGGGATTCACTGCAGCGAGCCCAGGAAAGATCGGAACCCATGGCTGAATGTCTGTGTCAGTTTCTGGTCCTTGTCCCCATATGTCCCAAGAGGCTGGACAACAAGGAGGCAAGGGCCCAAACAGAACTGAACTGGGACTGCAGGGCCGAGTGTTCACAGTCCTACAGAAGGCCCTGTGAGCACCATGCAAGGACAGTGTGGTTGTTTGATTCAGGTGTCCCCCATAAACTTAGGTAGTCTGAATGCTAGTCTCCTCAGCTGATGGCAATTGGGAATTAACACCTGGAGGCAGTGTATTGTTGGGGCGGGCTTATGGGTGTTATAGCCAGTGTCCCCTTGCCAGTATTTGGCACACTCTTCTGTTGTCCACCTGATGTTGGCCAGGAGGTGATGTCCACCATCTGCTCTGCCATCGTTTTCCACTGCCATCTTGGAGCTTCCCCTTGAGTCTGTAAGCCAAAACAAACCTCTTTTTTTCCACAAGCTGCTCTTGGTCGGGTGATTTCTACCAGCAATGTGAACTTGACTGCAACAGTAATGTTGGTACGGAGGAGTGGTGTCATTTGCTACTAGACACCTGACTGTGTGGCTTTGGCCTTTTGGAGCTGATTTTCAAGAGGAATGTGGAAGGATTTGAAACCTTGGCCTAAGAGACGCCTTGCAGTGCTGTAAGTACAGCTTGATGGACTATTCTGGTCAGAGTTGAAAGACCTGAATGCAGTAAGAACTATGGACTGTGAGGTTTGGCTTATGAGGGTGAAAAGGAGCTTTGTCTGGACTGGACTAGAAGCAGTTTGTGTGAGAGGCTTGCTGTTATGCCCATGTACTGAGAAGTTGTGCAGTGTTGCATTGCGTAGAAACGGACTGGTGTGAGCAGAGGGATATGGCACAGAAATGAAATCTTTGGAGGAACTGGACTCTGTTGCTCTAGTGTGTCACCTGTTTTGGGGGAACCAATAAATCCTGTGGTTATCAGCTGCCTGACTCCTCTGCCACGAGGTGGACCCATGTCTTGAGGCAATGTTGAGTGCAAACCGTGTTGAGAGACAGGCCTCGGCTGAATGGTGGAGGGAAGGTACCCCACGTCCATGCTTGCATTGAGAATGACTCACACCTAGACTCCCACAGAAAAGGCCCTGAGGTGACCAAGCTGCAGAGCATCTGGCTCGTCTCCCAGAAATGACACCACCACAGGCCAGCAGGGGACTCGTCCCTTTCTTAACAGAGAGATCAGTGGCAAGAGCTATGAGGCATCCCGAGGACTGCTTGCATCCCACAGTCATGGCCATCTGCCTAGCACCGTGGCTGACTCCCTCTGGCCTTTCTGTTCCCCAGTGACACCCCTTGGGGTGGACAGTGGTGGGTGACAGCACAGACCTAGAACAGCTTGCTCCTAATCCTAATCCAGGAGTGGACCGCTGACCTGGTCATTCTCAGCACTCTGGGAGAAGATGTCTTTTGCAGTCAGACTTCCAAACCTGCTTAACCACGGGTTCCCACCTGCAGGGGAAATATAACAGCTTTGTCAGTCATGTGGCATGCAGTCTCATATTAGAACCACACTGCCCTTTAAAAGCACAGTCACTTCCTGGGGTGAGCACGATGTCCCACCCTGGTTTTATAGGCAAGATAACACACACATCTATAGGAACACATATGTAACCCATCCTGACAGAAGCCCTCAGATAAGCAGGCTTTGGATCCTGCTGGTCAAAGAAGGGTTAATTCTTTTCAGCATCATGGGCAGTCACTGGCCCCAAGCCCAGGGTGGACGCCAGCTGTCTCCACTATTTCCACTCTAGTAAACATTGTCCAAACAGCCCCTCGTAGGAAGGCAGTAGTTATTAGTGAAGAACAAGTGTGTTTGTGTTGTGTGTGCATGTTCATGTGAGTACATATGTGGAAGGGTGGAGTGGGGTCAGAATGGGGACAGGGGTTCCAAAAGAGTGAGAACTGTCTGGAGCCCTGGATTGGAGCCGGCATTGTTCCTTTGGGGGGACTTTTGTCCCTTGTGGAGACTGCTTTGCTAAGTGGGCCAGAGGCCACAAGGGTCTGAGGTTGCAGAGCTGAGAAGCCCTGATCTGGCAGGGGTCATGTCTGTCTGCTTTCACCTTCATTCCCCAAAGCATGTACTCAGGTCGGAGGGTGCCAGACCTTACATTGGCTGCTGGCTGTGCGCTGAGAGTAGGTCTGGAGATGGCCAGCAAAGGGACAGGGGTGGATATCCTCTTACCAACTTTTACCTGGTCAGGACGCAGGGTAGGAATCATGAGAAAAAGAGTTAAGACATTAACACAATAGAACACAGAGCTTGACACTATGTTCCCATGGCTCTTGGCATCTGGCCAGGGCACAAAACAAGCCAACAAAAGAGCTAACACTGCAGGAGCAGTCTCCCATAGCTAGGGGTGCCATGCCCCCCCAGGAGTGTCACGTGTTTGTCCGTGGTAGTGAGGGTCCAGCTTCCTGGCTGGAAAGTGATCTTTCCAAAGTTGCCCTATGTCGAATCAGCCACTGCCCGTTAGAGTTCAACAAGGTCCGGGTGCTGGTGAGAAGTATTGGCAGCTACATGGAAGAGCCTGGGGTCCT
The DNA here is from genome assembly GCA_036365145.1 of Orientallactaga sibirica. Classification (NCBI taxonomy): domain Eukaryota; kingdom Metazoa; phylum Chordata; class Mammalia; order Rodentia; family Dipodidae; genus Orientallactaga; species Orientallactaga sibirica. The sequence goes on from JAEOAD010000039.1 coordinate 15,733,907, forward strand.
GGCTGTCACTTACTGCTTGTTCCATCCTGACTGGCTCTAACAAGCGTTCTGGGCACAGGCCTAGACCTCATACTGAGGGAAGACAGGCAGCCCAGACATATAGATCCAACTTTTCCATTGGCACCAGGCTAAGATTATTGGCTCCTGACACACGCTCAGGGAGAGAGGCAGAAGTATGTTGCTCTTGCTAGTGGAGTAATGAGGGTGTTTGTTTTCTTATCTTGAAACAATAATTGCTTTTTTGGTGATAACACATGACATTCTTGTTCTATGCTCCTAACCCAAGTGCCAGGGGACAGCTAATGATATGGAAGCTATGTTGGCTGTCACCACTTAGGGGAGAGGGTGGCCCGGGGGGCATCCTTGATCTGTGGGGGTCAACAGAGTGTGCAGATGAACTAGGTTCATGGGTGGCCATGATGCCTGTAGTTCTGAGACTAGAAACCAGGTCCTGTTCGTTCACTAATAGAGGTGGGGACAAGGTGCCGCAGGGGCAGATTTAATTTTCATGTCCATCTCTATCAAATCAAAATACGTGGCTCAATGTTGAGCATATGGGATCCTGCCCAGTTCTCAAATGTTTTCCAGTCCTCACCGTGTCTCCTAGCACTGCAGCTCAAATGTAGATCTGAAACATCTTGTGTCTGTCACAAAAGAGCATTTCCACACAGGGTCAGCCTGCACCTATCCACCCACAGTGTACTCCGTTTATTTACCCATGGCCAGCTGGGATGGCAGACTCAGAGGATTTGGGTTCCTACCCTGCCAAGGGAGAACAGTTTCTGGCGGCTGCTGGGAGATTTTACTATACCTTATTTTAAGCAAATTGAACAGATGTATAGCCAGACTTATAGCAATGGCAAATTTGGGCTGTTTTTCATGTACTTGGTTTCACAGCAAGCTTCATTGTTGGTTCCTAGAAGGACAAGGTTTCTTTAGAGAACATGTCTTGGTTCCATTTCCATTGCTGTCATGGAATTCTAGCCTGATTAATGTGTGAGGAGGAGCATTTTACCTGGTCTTTAACTCTAGAGGTAGGAAGTTCAACATCTTCTGTGGGGGCCTCTGCAGAGTCCCAGGACAGGCTGTCTGTGATGAGACACGTGTCCCCAACACTATCATTATAAAGCCACAGTGCCTTTGGATTAGGGCCACTCATGTGGCTTCATTTAACCCTGACCACCACCAAAAGGTCTCATTTTCAAATGTCATGTTTGGGTTCCCAGTGTGGCTTAAACAACTTGGGTCAAGATGGGGGCCTTCAAAGAGTAGCACGGACATCCTTCGCTCTGCGTGGGGCCCTATGGCACAGGGTGACTCCTAAGGGCCATGCTTTCCCAAGTAAGTAGGTGGTGCCCTATGAGGATAACTGGGATGTTGCCCTGGAGAAAGGAACCCCTATTCATCCTGCTAGCAGAGTTGGTGAAGAGACCACCCACACCCACTGAACGCAAAGACCTTGCATTCCACAACTCTTCATTGTTCCAGAAACACAACTAAGGAGCTCTGGGTGGGCGAAGGTCAGGAGAGGCTCCCCAGACGTACAGTGGAGGGTAGGGTGGAGGCAGAAAACCTCAAAAGGTAGGGAGGAATGAAACACTGATCATGTGCAGGATGTGGCGCGTGACGGGGGGTGGGGGTGGGGGCATCCACTGACTCACTCATCTCCAGGGCGGGGGGAAGGCAGCTGTGCTGAGGCAGAGACCACTGTCCTCAGCCAGCTAAGATTCCAAAGCATAGCAGGGGAGCTACAAGGAGGACTGGACAGTCACTCTCCGGGGAGCAGCAGGGTCCCCGGTAAGTGGCATCCCCTGGACTACACACAGCGTGGCAAAGCCTGGCAGAAGCTTTCCCAGCCATAAACCAGATAGGAAAGGGTACACTGTGACTGCCTGCTACCCAGTGACAGGCCAGGGAGTCTCAGGGCATGTGGGGATGGCTCCACTTATTCCCCAGCCTCCACCCCACCCCTGTTGCCCTTCTCACTTCCTGGTCCTCCTACTGGAGAACAAACAGCCCCTGGATGCTGTGGGAGGGGCAACAGAAGAGGAAGTTCTCCCCTGGCACAGCAAGCAGGGCAGCTGGCTGACCAGGCTGACCCACTTCCCAGGACACTGTGAGCCAGAGAGGATGCAAAGGACCAATTAGGGCTCAGCACATCTACAGGCTTATAGCCAAGGGCTTCCCCGTACCCCGAGAGGCCTGGGTTTTCAAAAGAGGCCAGCTCAGTGCTTTCTTGGCCCCAGGGAAATTATCACCCTTGAATTCTGGTCAGAAGCAAGAAAGAGAGACTGTCAGTCTCTTCCAAGCACTTGGGTTGATTGGCAACAGTCAGATTTCCTTTTACATTTATGGAAGTAGTCAAGGTGCATTATCAAACACTGGTGCCCATCACCCCAGCTGACTTCTGTACCAAGAGTGCTTGGGAGAGCAGTGTGGGGAAAATTCCAGCTTCCCATCACATCTGCAATCTGAGGCCTTTACAAGGACGAGATAAAGCTTGGAAGGTCACCTCAAAGGCCCTTCCTGGCCATGATGCCACAGTCCCGTGTGAATCATCCCCATCAGAACTAATGGGCGTAAGTCCGAAAACCTAAGAGTGGTGCAGATTCATGTTCCAGACTGGCTGAGACGTCTTGCTTGCTTAACGTAGTCCTGAGGCAACAGTTTGGCATTTCATCTGCTTATTTTTATTTGTTTGTTGTTTGCTGTTCTGGGGATGGAACTCAGAGCCCTATTCTCTAACACTGAGCTATACTTCTCACCAACACATCTTCTTTTAAAAGTTTGCTGTGAACTGAAAGAGTCTGTGTAGGATTAGACATAAAGACCATAAGGCCTGCAAAGTCTAAGGACCCAGATTTGATTCCCCAGTATCCAAGTAAACTAGTTGCACATGATGGCACATGTGCCATGGCACATGTTCATTTACAGTAGCTGGAGGTCCTGGCATGCCCTTTCTCTCTCTCCCTCTCAAATAAATAAAATATTAAAAAATATATTAGATGTAAAAACCATAAGATAAAGTAAGATAAGCTCATCCTGCAGACAGTTTGAAAACTGTTCATTTTCGTACAGCAAGGACATGAAACCTCTGCCTCCATCTCCAGTGTTAATGCACTACCATGGCTGGGAGGCTATAAGCCACAGAATCATCCCGCCTCCCAGTTGTGCAGACAGAAGCTGCAGTCAAGGTGTCTGCAGGCCCTGTTTCTTATGAGGGCCCTCAGGAAGGGCATTTATCCCTGCAGCTTTCGGTGTCCATGCTATGGACGCTCATCACTCCCAGGCTGCCTCTCTCCATCCATCTTTTCCCTTTGTCCCCATGTCTTCTCAGAGTGGGTTGTGTATCATCCGAGTTTGCTCTTTCTTTAGGACATTGGTCATGCTGGCTGGGGGCCCATCCTAATGACCTCTTTCTAGCCTGTTGGCCTCTGTAAAGACCCCATTTCTCAATAGTGTTACATTCTGGGGTGAGAAGATTAAGATACTAACATCTTTATGTGTGTGTGTCAGGAGCAGGGAGACGCAATTCAACTCTGCAATCTCTGAGTTGAAACTCACAAGGATATTCAAAGGCACTATATAATTTACACTTTCAAAATTTACTATTTGAGGAACTAGGAGATAGCTCAGTGGTTAAAATGCTTGCTTGCAAAGCCTGCCCACCTGGGTTTGATTCCCCAGTATCCACATAAAGCCAGATGTTTAAAGCCATGCATGAGTTGAGTTCATTTGCAGAGGCAGGAGGCCCTGAAGCACCTGAGTGTGTGTGTGTGTGTGTGTGTGTGTGTGTGTGTGTGTCCCCTCTCAAATAAATAAAATAACTCAAAGAAATTTAAAATAAAATTAAAATTGACTGTTTCAGACTATAATAATTAAAAGTTACTTGAAAATTAACATTTTGCAGCAACTTTAGAATCAGTTTGAAGGCTAGTAGCTTATTTTCATTTGGAGTTTAGTTTTGTTGAAACTTACACAGTATCAAATGTTCTTTTGTTATGATGATCATGTGTCTTAGATCAGATTTATGTGGCAAGATGCTAGCATGGGCTGAAGCCTGAATATTCTGGCTCCTGGAGCTGTGTCATCTGTAGTGCTGGACTCTCCCCACTGCTCCAGGTTGGCCATCTGGCCACTAACAGCATATGTGGAGTTCCTGCCATCTCAGGTGAATCAGACCACTTTGTGGCATATCTCATGGGCACATTTTTAAGCTCTAGTTAATTCTGGACATATAGAAGGTGGTTACACTTGTAATCTCTGCACTTGGAAGCTTGAGGTAGGAGAATTGCCATATAGTGAGAACTGTCTTAGAAAATGTGTGGTGTGTGTGTGTATGTGTGCATATGTATTGATACGTGTGTGGGTGTAGGTATACATGCACATGTGTGCATGTGTGTTCATGTGGGTAGAGTTCAGAGGTTGGCACTATGCTTTTTTTTTAAATTGCTCTCCACCTTATTTTTTAATATATATTTTTTCATATTTTTTATTTATTAGATATGGACAAATATTGATGTAAACAGCACATGTTGGTACCATCTTTCCCTCCTCCCTTCCCCTTTTCTGAAGAGGCCGTCCTCGTTGGAGATGCAGGTCAATCCCATGGAGATTGTGGGATGGGCAGTGTCTCTGTGCAAAATATCCCAACTTGTGGCTCTAACATTCTTTCTGCCCCCTCTTCCGCAAAATTCTCTGAGCCAGGCTGGAAGCATTTTAAGTCTACTTCAGTGATGGGCACTGGTTTGGTAGTTGTTGAATATCCTTAGTAACTATCTCCATCACCCTTGTGCTGATATCAGATTCACTAAGAAAGCAGCACTCTTGCTCAATTACCTGATTCCTCTGTGGTTTCAGCTGGGGTCGGGGTGGCCCCAGGTCTCCTCAGGTCTAGCTCCTCAGGTCTAGCTCCCTTCTGAAAAAAAGAAGCAGATTGTCCAATGGAGAATGAAGTCGGTGCTGGTTAAGTGGGATAACCATTATTAATTTAGAGAGAATTAGAAGGGTATAGACCCTTTTATAGTCTAAGATTAGTGGGAGCTTGACAATGGAAAGCAGAATCATTATCTGGATATGATTCTGACTTGTTTCCCAGTTCCAGATATGGTTTCCTTTCCACTGAGCAGATCTGTTAGCCAATCCAAGAGCAGTTGCTTACCCACCATGGCTGTGTGCCACTATTGCACTTGTGTGAGCATCACATCAGGTTGTTTGCTTCTGAGTCAGTCACTTTGAGTCACCTGGACAGATGTTGGCCACTTTCTTCTGGTAACTCATGTAGCGTATTCCAGCACTAGATGAGCTAATTGTCTGGGGACCGGCTCTCTTCTGGATTCCAACCACATCTCTCCATGGTCCGTGTCAACAGTGTATGGTATCTTCAGCAGTAGGGTCTTACTATTAACCTATGGTGGGTAATCAAGTGCTCAGACTGAAGTCTGTATTGTTTGTTTTTGGAGATCTAGTAGGTCTCTCTGATCAACAGCTCATTGTGGATGTAAACCACATCCTGGTACAGGGAATTACAGGCCAGCGCCAAGGGAAAAGAAAAAAGAAAAAGACAGAGAAGAAAGAGAAACAGGGGAAATTTAGGGTTAGGTTTCATCCAACCCTCTTCAGGGCCCTTCGATTCGGGTGCCCTCCCTAAGGTCCCCTTAAGGGGTCCATCTTTTAGTCTGACTTCCAGGATTTAGGATTCTATGGTACCAGTTCAATTTGGGTTCAGTTTTGTGTCCCTCCCACCCTTTCCCTTCCCCCAAGCCCTACCCTCCCGATTGTCCAAGCCTCAAGATGTTATTCAGGTATGTCAGCTACTTGGGCTGATCCAGGTTAGGAACTGCAGATGAGTGAGATCATGGGACGGTTGTCTTTCTGTGATTGTGTGAGTTCACTTAGAATGATCTGTTCCAAGTTCTACCATTTTTCTACAAATTTCAATGTGTCATTTTTTTCTTACTGCTGAGTAGAATTCCATCGTGTAGATATACCACATCTTGGTTATCCATTCATCCAACCTGGGTTGATTCCAGTTCTTAGCAGCTATGAATTGAGCAGCTATAAACATGGTTGAGCAAATATCTCTGAACTGAGATGTCTCCACCTTATTTTTGAGACACAGCCTCTTGCTAGACAAGCTAGCCAATGAGCCTTAGGTATCCACCTGTCTCTACCTCCCCAGCACACATATAGGCATATGCCACCACATTTTACATGAATGTTGGGGATCAGAACCCAAGTCCTTACACTTGTGTGGCAAACACTTTACCCATTGTGCCAACTCCCAAGCCCCTTAAAAATACTTTAAAAATATTTTATTCATTTGCAAGCAGAGAGAGAGTGAGTATTGGGCACACCAGTGTCTCCAGCCCTGCAAATGAACTCCAGATGCATATGCAGCTTTGTGCATCTGGTTTACATGGGTACTGGGGAATTGAACTCTGGTTGTTAGATTGGCAGGCAAGTGCCTTAACTGCTGAGTCATCTCTCCAGTCCTAAATTTTTTTTTTTTTTTTTTTTTTTTTTTCGAGGTAGGGTCTCACTCTAGCTCAGGCTGACCTGGAATTAGTCTCAGGGTGGCCTCGAACTCACGGCAATCCTCCTACCTCTGCCTCTCAAGTGCTGGGATTAAAGGCGTGCGCCACCACGCCCGGCCTAAAATATTTTTTAACCTATAAAGAATATTGTCAAGATTGAGGGGAAATTGGGATGAAGAAATGAAGCCACAAGGGAGACACATTTCAGTTGACAGCAGACTAATTTCTGTACATGACGTCTATATTCTGTGCTCACAATCTCGCTCTGCAGTCTGTAGCATGGACAGCTTCATTCTATTTGGAAAGGCAAATTTTCATCATGAAAACAAACAAGACTTTGGGTTAAACAGGATAAGAACTTTGCCCTACCTGTGCAATATGTAAGATGTTGAACAAATTAAACTTCCTGAAAAATGAGTCTCTTTCACTGTACCATGGAATAGTATTCCCTGATATTTTGCAGAACTGTAGGTTCCAGCTTCTTAAACTATAGGCCATGACTCCATATAGGGTCATATGAGGTTTTTAAAAAAATGTGGCAGCAGTAAAAGGTTTCCAAATGTAAAACAACCACGCATTCATCAAATGTGCAATGAATTCAAGGAATTTCTGTCAGTGCTCACCCATGTTGAGCAGAATGACTTCACTGCAGTCTTGGTTCTGAGCATACAACACACAGCACTTTGCATGTCTTGCATTGTCAGGTTTGACACTATTGTATGCAATGACTTGCAATGTTTTTACTGTATATACTGGTTTTTGCTATTATAGAAATATGATGGTTTAATTATAGAAAACATACTTTAAAATATATTTATTTATTTATTTATTTGCAAACAGAGAAGAGAGAGAGAGAGAGAATGGGTATGCCAGGACCTCTTGCCACTATAATCCAACTCCAGATGCATGTACCACTTTGTGCATGTGGCTTTCTGTGGGAACTGGGGAATTGAACCTGGGCCACCATGCTTTGCAAAAATAAGTTCCTTTAACCACTAAAGCCATCTCTCCAGTCCAAAAGCAAAGACTTTTACTATTAGCTACTGCCATTCCTTGGCATGTCAGTATCAAATGAGTGCATCATTGGATTGTATTGTGTTAGAATGTTTGACTTTAAAACTGGTGTTGTCTGGGTGTGGTGGCACATACCTTTAATTCCAGCACTTGGGAGGCAGAGGTAGGAGGGTTGCCATGAGTTTGAGGCCACCCTGAGACTGCATAGTAAATTCCAGTTCAGCCTGGGCTAGAGTGAGGCCCTACCTGGAAAAACCAAAAAACAAAATGGTGTTTGAGTTGCTGACTTGAGTTTCATTAAAAAAATGGTTGTGAAGGGCTGGAGAGATGGTTTAGCAGTTAAGGTACTTGTCTGTGTCAACTCCAGATCCCATATAAGCCAGATGCACAAAGGTGAGGCAAGTGCAAGGTTGCACATGCCCACTAGGTGGCCCATGCATCTGGAATGTGATTACAATGGCTGAGGCCCTGGCACTCCAATTCTCTCTCTCTCTAAAAATAAATAAATAAATAAAATTTTAAAAAATGGTTGTGAAGCCAGATGCACAAGGTGATGCATACATCTGGAGTTTGTTTCCAGTGGCTGGAGGCCCTGATGCACCCATTCTCATTCTCTCTCTCTCTCTCAAATAAATAAATATTTTTTAAATGGTTGTGAATTTTGGCCTGGGATTAGGACAGAATTTCCAACAATTTCTGAAACGGTCCTAATTGTGCTTCTGCCATTTTGCACTAGATATTTATGTAAAGCAGTGCTCTCATCAAAGATTATAAAATCAAAATATATATCAACCAACCCTAAAAAACATTGAAGATGCTCTGTCTTGCCAACATTTCATTCTTTGTGCAAAAATAAACAAACCATCTATCTCACTAAATTTGCTTTCATCTTTAACAAATGTCAAAATTCTACGTATACCAAAATAGTTTTAAAATATATTTCTTTATTTATTAACAGCACATGTTTGATTTGCCTGTTTATATACCTGTATACCAAGGTTTGTGTAAAATTTTCTTAAGTGGAAAGGGCTGGCTAGTGGAAAAGGTTTAAGGAGTTCTGCTGCAGAAAAGATAAATACACCTACAGATTTCAGTGAAATCCCATCCAACTGCAGATAACTTGTGTACTATTATTAACATATTTCTTGAGAATATTTTGAAATAACTATTAAAGGGATTGGGAAGATGACTCAGCAGGTGAGAGCACTTGCTACTGAGGCATAAGGACCTGAGTTCAATCTCCAGCACCCACATAAAAAGCCATACACAGCCACACACCCTCCTTGGGTACATGGATGAAACCATGTGTTAATACTCATACATATGCATACAACACACACATAACTATTAAAATTTTTCTTTTAAATTTATTTTTAAAAAAGGTTTACAAGGATTAACACTAGTAACTTACTGGTTTATTAACTCAATGATCTCAGCACTCACTCACTTGATAAGGATTTGTTGTCTCCCACGAGCTTACAGTCTGCTGGAAGAGAGACCAGCACAAACCACAGAGTACAAGATCAAAGACAAAGAGCAGTAGACAGTTGGTTTAAATGAACATCCCTCATTACTCACGTCCATGCTGGGCCCCAGGGGAGAGAGCCCATCTTCAGATCCACAGCAAAAGGGATCATCTCAAACCAGTGATGTAAAAGCTTGGAAGCACATGACTGATGCAGGGCCAGCCCCAAACATGTGCCATCAAAATTCTGTAGTTTCTATCACATTATATTGTCTTAGAACATCAGGTTTTCAGTCACTAGCCTGCAGTGCACAAAGAAGAAGGACCCAGGCAGTGTAGTCACAATATTTAAGAAGCAGCTTCTGGAAGAGTTCAAGTGCAGACTCATCAGCTGTGCAGGGAGTGGCCAATCAGGAAAGCCTGACTTCAGGAGTGCCTGGGGGAAGGGAGACCACTTCCCTTTTATACATCAAGAGGATTTTAAATGCACCAGTGACTACTCTTTGAATCCAGCACACATCTTCTAATTATTTTTTTGTGTGGGTGCCAAGAAGGTGGAAGCACTTAGGGTGACTGGCTCCATCCCTGACAGTTATTAGAATTTAATTGGGAGGGTGGGGACAGTGCATGAAGCCTCATAGGCTGTTAAAAGCTATGGGGGTGGGTATCTGCAGTCTGGCATCAGAACATGCAGGAAAAGAACGCCCTCCATCTCAACAGGACCCAACCAAGGTACCCAAGAGTAGGGAGCGAGCTCAGACCGTGATTGTGACAACCAACCTCTTATGTGTCCCCAGTGCTGTGTGTGGGAGAGATCAAGGAACACAGAGAAACCAGAGCTGCAAACTGCTGAGAGTTTCCCAGGGGACAATGGGAGTTTTCCCTGGAATAAGATGGCTCCAGAGTCCTACACATGGCAGGTACCATGTCCTTTAATCCTGTGATAGATACTGTCACATGCTGCTCCACTGATGAGGAAAAGGAAGCAGAGAGAGGGAGAGAATCTTACCAGGGCGGGGAGGTGTGCAACTATATTTGAGGTCCCATCTATGAAACTCTAAAGCTGCTGCCTGCAGTCTCCCAGCAGAATCCTCTGGGCTGGAGTCCCCAGTCAGTGGGAGCCAGCACCCACAGTTGTAAACCAGTTTAGCCAGTCACCTGTATCTTTGAGACACAGTTTCCCATGGTGATGTGTCTGCATAGTTTTTCCTGCTCTTTGGCTTTTCCTGAGGCATGAGGCTTTAATAGTGGCATACAACTCTTCTTGTCTCTATCATTTCCCAGGTCATCTTCAGGCCTCTGGTGGGTTCAAAGAACTTCCAGCTAATTACAGGAAGCATGCCTCTGCAATTTTCATTAGCTTTACTGGGACCAGAGCCCATAAACATTTAAGAAAGAAACACTTGGGGGCACCCATACTATTTTTTTTTTAGTTACTTCATTTACTTTTTCATTCTTTCAACAATAATCTATGGACCAAGTAGTGTAAAGAATTAGCAAAATCTCATGGTGTGATGGTAAAGTCTACATGGTCCTGTTGTCTGTCTGGAGCCTACAGAAGGCTGAGACTGAGATAGTCCCCCCAGAGTGGGGATAAAGATGACATGGGAGTTTGGGGCGCTCCTATCAACAGAGGGGAAGGTATGAAGCATTCACGCTTTCCTTGAAAGCGGGTGAAGGGAACTGCCTTCTCGAACAGGACCTAACCCAGGTGCCTGACAGAAGGAAGGGAGGTGCTTGTCCTGCTACAAGTTAGCTGACAATTAAAAATTCAATCCTAGGGCTGGAGAGCTGGCTTAGCGGTTAAGGCACTTGCCTGTGAAGCCTAAGGACCCAGGTTTGATTCCCCAGGACCCACATAAGCCAGATACACAAGGTGGCACATGCATCTGAAGTTCATTTGCAGTGGCTGGAGGCCCTGGGGCACCCATTCTCTTCCTCCCTCTCCTCTCTCCCCTCTTCTCTACCTCCTTTTGTCCCCTCTCAAATAAATAAATTATAAAAATTCAACCCTAGCAATTTGTAAGTTTGTGCTCTCTTTAGGTCCTGAGATGAGGTGATTTTTGGTTGGTAATTGAAGGAGGAAGGCAATTAAAAAAAAAAAAAAAGATGTTCTGGAGGTGTCAGCTTTGGTGCCGAATTCAGAATAGTTTGTGATATAAATTTAACTGGCCGACTGTCAGAGTCGCAGAGATAAAACAAGAAAGTAAGGGCTAGAGATGGCTTAGCGGTTAAGGCGTTTGCCTGCAAAGCCAAAGGATCCCGGTTCGACTCTCCAGGACCCACGTAAGCCAGATGCACAAGGGGGCGCAAGCATCTGGAGTTCGTTTACAGTGGCTGGAGGCCCTGGCACACCCATTCTCTCCCTCCCTCTTTCTCCTCCCGCCCCCTCTCAAATAAATAAAATGTTAAAAACAAACAAACAAACAAACAAACAACAACAACAACAAAAAAAAAATGCCCAGGTCTTCTAAGTTCATAGAAATCTAGCTATAAGTAATTTGTTTGAAGCCATTAAACACAAGAGCATTTACCCTGGGGGCCAATCTCTTTGGGCAGTGCTAGTCCCCCTGCTGGGCACCAGGTTGCCACATCAGCTTGGTTCTCACTACAGGGCTGGGAGGGGTCTGGGGAGGAGTGGAAAGGTCGAAGAGTGTAAGTCCCCGTCTAGACACCAGGAAAAGTTCCACCTGTTGGTCTGCTTAGATGTCCCAAATTTACTTGTGGTTCTGGACGCTATACCAACGTGGGTAACTGTTTTTAATGACGAGTTGTGTCAATATGCATCGTCTGTTTGGCGCAAACTCCACCATCTCCATCCAGGTTGTAGAGCTAGGATGGGTAGGCAGAGGACCAGCAGCAAACGCTCTCAAGGCGGGGCCCAGTGCACCCTGGGCACCAGTTCCCAGAGCCTTTAGGGCGCCTTCTGCAGGTTGCAGCCCGGGTCTTGTTGCAAGAGGAGACCTTGCCCGCGGTGGCACGGCATGCCCAGGTCCCCCAGCTGCCTGTGAGCGCGCAGAAGAGAGTTCAGAGGCTCTGTGCACTGGGTCTGGAAAGGGTTAATCGCGGAGGATCGGCGGCGGGCGGGAGGACGCGGGTCTCGGCGCGCGCTCGGCCCTGGAGCTCCGCTCGCTGCCACAGCTCCGTCTGTAAACCGGGCCCGGAGGCTGCGCGTTCGGCTCCGAGGTGCACGCGCTCCCGGGCCTGTGGGCGTCCCCGTCCCAGCTCCCTTGCCATCCGAGCGCTCGGCGGCCTCAGTGCACGCGGGAGTGCGCGGCCGCTGCCAGCCGGGCGGCCGGCCCGGGGGTACCGAGGTGCCAGGGCGAGCTCCTGGCGGCGGGAAGTCCCTGAGGACCGCGGCGCTCGCACAGGTGCGCACAGGGTTAGCTCCCCATCCCCTGAGGCTCGCACAGGTGCGCCGGTAGTGGCCTGTGCGCATGCGCGCCGGAGACCCCTAACCGGGCGACAGGGTCCTGGGCTCCGGTGGGCACGAGGAGAGAGGGAGAGCGGCGAGGTAGGCGCCCGGCGACATTCCGCAGGTGGTGAAAGATAGATGGGATCTGGGGTCGAGAGATGAGAGCGCCGATCCGGCTGGGTTGCCGCGGCGGGGAGGGGCGAGGGGTCGCGGCGGCCGACAGATGCGGGCCAGAGGCGGGCTGCTTCGGGCGGTGGGAGGGATCGCGGGATTCGTAGGCTGGGCACCTCCACGGCGCGCCGTGGCGGTGCCGCCGGCGACAGGGAGCTGGCTGGGTGAGCCCCTCCCGAGCAGGAGTGGGTGTGGGTCCCTCCGCACCCGCCCATCCACTGACAGTGACCCGCCCGGCTGGAGCTTATGTGTCCCAGCGGCCTCCAGACTTAGTCAAGAGGCGCAGCCCAGTGTCCAGATTTGGGGACTGATTGGCCCATCTGTGCCCCCTCCTCCGTCTCTGGTCGCTGCACGTGATCTGCGGGGGCGCGTAGGCCACACGGCACAACCACAGCTTTCGTTCCTGGACACTCACTGGGCCAGGCTCGGGAATACAGACAGCCGGGTGGAGGATGCGCTGGCGGCCAGTGCGGGTACGTGCTGGAAATCACGGTGGGTAGGGAGGGGATGGAAGGAAGGAAGAAAGCGCGCTGCATTTAAATGAGGGCTGAGTGCGGAGGCACGGCCTGCCCCCTGGTGAAAACCTGGAATGGCGTGTGCAGCATCCCTGCCAGCCTCCCTCTGACTAGGACATCCCTCCTGCAAGGTCCTGGAGCCTGTCCCACACAGTTCCTTTTTTTTTGGCCCCAATGCACCTGTAGCGTTAGCCAAGAGGTGTTTAATTCTACCACCTCTTTCTTCCCAGCAAGCCATTCTCTGGTCCTGCTCATGTGTGCTCAAGGGACTGAAAAAGCACGTCACCGAAGTAAGCAGCCTTATTTCCACTCAGCCAACTCTAGATCATATTCTGAAGTTACCAGCCCCTCAGCATGGAGTTAAGTCTTCTTCCTTCCCAGCTCTTTTCAGCTCCCCACTCCGCACTTCCTACTGAATAACAGTCACTCCATCTCTAATTAGCAGCCCAGTGGCTGTCAGTGGCGCCCTTCAGCCTTTCATCCTGAGCTGTTCCTATTATTAGAAGCCTCCTCCCCACGCCCTGCCTGGCAGAAGGAAGCCTTCCCTGGTGCCAGAGTTGGTGGGAGTAATGCGTGTCCCTGCACACTGTGGCATTTGGCATTCCAATGCTCCTTTCTGGTGTAACTAAGCAAAAGTTCTTATGAAAGAAAACGTATTTGGAGCTTTTCATGCCTAGTGTAGGGCATAGTTCATTACATCATTAGAAAATACATATGGAAAACAGTTCAGACTTTTTTTGCATACAGTATTAAAAGCTGCTCAGGTGATGGAGGAGAAGGTAGAGAAGGAGGAAGAGTTGCTAAATGTGGATCTTAAACCAACCTGCCACATCCTAGCAACAGGGGATACTTTGTCCTGGGAGGAAGGGAAAATGGATGTGTTCTCTGGTATCACATAGTTCCTGACAGCTGCTTGTCTCTAATGGGGATTCATACGTTTTTTTGTACAAGTTACATTGGCGGCGGGACCTAAAGGCCTCTCTCTCCTTACTGCATGCTTTCCCAGCCTTTGCCCCTTTCTGGAACAAAGAGGCTTTCCGTTTGCTGCTGTTCCATCTGGGGTTCACATTTAAATTGTTTCCTAAGCACCAACAGCATAGATTGCTGCGAATCTGGACTCACTTAGGCAGCTACAATGCCTTGGGCTGCCCTGCATTTAGGCTGTGGTCAGGCAGACCCTGTCAGTGTGGGGCAGCAGACAGCTGGTCTCCAATGGAAACCAGCCCAACCTCCTGCATATCCCTGTCACGAAGGGGGATGTCTACCCTGCTCTGGAGGCCCCTAGTTATTGTCTCACTGGTGGCTTTTCTCTTGAAATGGCTGTAATCATGCTAACATGGTAGTGTGGGTATAAGCACATGCTTGCAGAATCATTAGCAATGAACAACTTTTAGAATAAAATTCAAACTCCCAAGAGTGTCAACTTTTGTCAACTACCAGCCTCCTGCTAGGCGTGGTATAATTAAATAGTGCCTTGGCTATTAAAGCCACTACGTGTCCCCTGCATACTTTGAAGGGTTAAGGATTCATTTTCTTCTTTCATGGGTATTTGTTGATGCCTGTAGTGAGTCAGGCATAGTCCCAGGTGCTAAGGGGGAAACCATGCTGAGTAACATAGACCTGGTCCTCCCACCCATGTGTGTTAAACTAATACAGAGAAGGGAACTAAACATTGGAGGGTGTAATAGGGACACAAGTACCCTGGAGAGGACTATGTTCCCATGTGAGCATGGAATAAAGGTTCCCTGTTCGGATCTGAAGGATGGGAAGATGTGATGAGGGAAGGGTATGGGGCATTCGTAGGTACATTGTGTTTGTGCAAAGGTCCTAAAATATGAAACAGGGCGTATTACAGAAAGTCAGTAAGGAGCCCGCCACGGGTCCATACATTGAAATTAATGGAGCTTCCCACCCAAGGGCTGGATATAGTAGGGTGATGTAGGTGGAATGTTTCATAAATGAAAGCTCTGTGCTGGTGTTCCCTGTCGTTGTTACTGTTCATTTAAGAAGTCTTACAGCCACAGGGTTTTGGTGTATGCATTTAATGTGCCTGGGACCTGCGAGCCACCTTTGCCCCCTGCCTTTGCGGGTGTGGTGGTCTCCACAAAGAACTGTGTACATCTACTTTTGGATTGGTACAGTGTCAGTGCTTTCGTTTAAAACACATCTTCTGATGTTGGGTCTTTAGCTACTTTCCACCATCCTAGGACACCATCCCTGATTCTCAATTTGAGCAGCAAAATGCTATTCAATCATGGCTTTGTGTAAAAAACTTAGTGTCTTAAGCAACTGCATTTGTTTTTAAAAATATTGTCATTAATTTGAGAGAGTACCAGATGGACAAATACAGAGAAAGACACAGGGCCTTTTATGACTGTAAACAAACTCAAACTCATGTTCCACATTGTGCATCAGGCTTTTATGTGGGTACTGGGGACTCAAACCAGGGATGACAGTCTTTTCAAGAAAGCACTTTTAGCCTCTGGCACCATATATTCATTTTGATTGCCTGCAGTCTTGAGAAGGCTAGTCTTGGACACTGAGCCAGATGTGGTAGTTCAAAGGTCAGGGATTGAATTGTGCAAGGCTGCCATTCACTTCTGGCCTGGCTGGGCAGGGACCATTCTGATGTGGTGAAGGAGTGGCCAGAGCCCTTGGACATCTCTGTCCACTCACTTCCTTGAGCTCAGCAGCATCCATGAGATTGGCTTTCTCTCCCCAGTGAATTGTGGCCTGTGTCTTGGCAAAGCAGAGTTAGGTGGACTCTGGACCACTTTTTCATAAGAGCCTTGGAAGTCACATAGTGTCACTTTCACCACAGTCACTGCTTGCTGGACTGAAAGGAGAGAGACACCCCAGCTTTCAGTTGGGGAGCCGGCTATCTCTGTTCCAGGGGAGAATGCTGCACAGGACACATTCAAGGGCTGCCATTGGGAGTATCATCTGCCTCCCAACTGCTAAGTTCACATCTCCCCTTCCTGAGCAAAGGACGGAATCCCCAAGCCTCATCCTCCTGTGGTGTCAGGCTTGACCTCCAGGTTTAAGCCATGCATTCCAGTGAAGGAGGCCCATGGGGCCCTAGTCTTTAGTATGACCCATTCCTCTCCATTTAAAGACCTGTCCACTAAAGAGGTAAAATGTCTCTCCATACACTCCATGTACCACTACAGACTCTGGAACTAGTCAGAGCTCCCCAGAGAAAAGGCTATGAGAGGCGTGTATATGCATGTATGTGTGTGAGAGACTGATGCTTGTGTTTGTTACTTCCTTTATTTCTATCACAAACATAGTTGGCAAGAAAGATGGATTTACTTTGGCTCATATATGGAGAGTACAGTTCGTCATGGCAGGGAAGGCCTGGCAGCAGGAATACAAAGCAGCTAGTCACACTGTCACCGTCAGGAAGCAGAGAGCAATGAAGGCTTGCTGCTCAGGTCACTGTCTACTTTTTATGTAGTCCAGGACTCTCAGCCCATGGAATGATACCACCTATAATTAGCGTGGGTCCTCCCACATCAATTAACCCAATCTAGAAAATCCCTAACACATATGCAGAGAGATTTGTTTCCATGGAGATTCTAAACCCTGTCAAGTTGACAACTGGTGATTAACCAACACAGTGTGGAAGAGGAAATGGGAAGCCGATGGGTCCCTGGTCCATGGTAATCCTGGGATGAGCTAGGTGCACAGTGGCACAACTTGATCCTGATGTCTGGGGATGATTCTGAGTCATGCTTCCTTCTCCATGGGAATGCCTGTTATTTGTAGCTAAGGCCTTACTCTACCTTGAAAGCCCAGTGGGTGATTTCATCTTGCCTGTATCTAGATCCTTTAGCCCAAGCTGCAGCATCTTGCCATGTGCAATGGCCTTTGAAAAGTTTTCCAGAGGTCTGTGGTGACATGCCATTAGACAAAAGCTCCATTACATATTTCATTCACACAGGTGCTTTCTTTACTTGGTCCTCTGCTGGGAATACATGGTCTTTTTCAATTTTTTTTTTTATTATTGACAACTTCTTTAATTGTAGACCATATCCCATGGTACTTTCCTCCCCCCCCCCCACTTTCCCCTTTGAAACTTCACTCTCCATCATATCCCTTCTCCCCTCTCAATCAGTCTCTCTTTTCAGTTTGATGTCATGATCTTTTCCTCCTATTAAGATGGTCTTGTATAGGTAGTGTCAGGCACTGTGAGGTCATGGATATCCAGGCCATTTTGTGTCTGGAGGAGCACATTGTAAGTAGTCCTACTCTTCCTTTGGCTCTTACATTCTTTCCTCTCCCTCTTCAGCAATGGACCATGAGCCTTGGAAGGTGTGTTTGGGATGTTTCAGTGCTGAGCACTCCTCTGTCCCTTCTTCTCAGTACCATGGTGCCTTCTGAGTCATCCCAAGGTCACCACCATCTGAAAAGAGAAGATTCTCTAACCAAAAGTGAGAGTAGCATTAATATATGGGTGTGGAATACATGGTCTTACAGTTCCTAAAGGCCTTACTGTTTGCTGAAGAGAAACCTCATAGCCTTGAGGGGCTCTTTCCTGAAAGCTGTCTGAGGACTACCTCAGAGAGCTAGGCATCATGATAATTATAGAGCAAAAACCTCCAGAAAATATACCAAAGATGAAGAGTCAGGAGTCCAAACACACCAGGAGAACATCTCCTGATCACAAAGAAAGACTGCGAGGGAAGGGGCAGCAGCAAAGACTGCAAAGCATGCAGAAAAGAATACAGATGGCAGGACTGAGTAAGCCCCTCCCTACCAGGAGTTACTTTGTACATAACCCCACTAAATTCTTCAAAAGGCAAGGAGGAGCTGTGTAGACTTGCAAAACTAATGAAAGATAAACTTTACTTTTAAGGACACCCAGAGTGAAGTGAGGGGACAGAGAGGCATGCCATGTGAATGGAACCCATAGGGTGGCTGGGCTTGTGTCAGATGAAACAGACTAAGTCAGAACTGCAAAGCTGGGCAAAGGTGTGTAATGCAGGCAGAGCATAATTCACTTGATCAGGCAGCTAGGTATGACTTGGGTGGTCCCCTGTGGCATGCAGCAGATGGTGGGCGACCAAAGGTACCAGGGCCCTGCTAGAGATAACTGCTTGCTTTGGTCAATTTCTGTCACCCGTCAAAGCAAAGATATAACTCTGCATTCTTTTTTTTTTTTTTTTTTTTTTTTTTTGGTTTTGAGGTAGGGACTCTGGCTCAGGCTGAGAATTCCTGAGTCTCCCTCCCACACTAGATTGCATGCCCATTGCTGCATTCTTGAGACCCAGCCTGATCCCTCCCACACTAGATGCATGCCTTGCTCCTCTTTTGCTGATGTTGGATGTAGCATGGCACTCTCATACTTTCAGCAGCTTCTAAAATATGTTCTTGGGACTATAGAAGCCCCTGTGTAAAATGACAAGTCCCTTTTTAAGACTGCTATTGCTAAAGGCCAGTCCAAGTGGCAGGTCCACTGTCTAAACCCTCCAAAGAGAAGGTGTGCCCAGTAACCAAAATCAGACTGCCTGGTGGGAGCTGTAAGAGCATCAGACATACCTTTCCATATGGCCTTTGTCCCTCAGGGAAGGGGGTCCTCACACCCGAGGACCTCTGGGATTCCATGCAGAGCCAGCACCAGCCACACCTCCTGACCTCACCAGTTTACCCTACCCCATGTACTTGGGGAGTTTCCACCTCCTGACTGGAAAAACTTTCCATCCTGGAAAGACTGTGAGAACATTACAGGGCTCTTCTCGACCTCAAAAATACCCCAGATGCTACATCTTTACCACTCTCATTGTGCCTAGGACATCTTTCTGAGCATTTGCTAAAATGGGGGACCTCAGAGACACTGCAGCCACTGTCTTCAAACCTGCATGTCAGGGGAAGATGAAATCAAGATCACTGTGTTGGTATCTGTATTAGTAACTTTTCTGTTGTTGGGGCAAATACCTGACACAAATCAGTTCAGAGCTGGGGAGAGGGCTCAGTGGTTAAAGGTACTTTCTTGCAAAGCCTGACTGCCAGGGTTGTTTCCCAGTACCCATGTAAAGCCAGATGCACAAAGTGGTATATGCATCTGGAGTTTGTTTGCAGTGGTAAGAGGCCCTGGTGCACCCATTCTCATCTTCATTCTCTCTCTCTCTCCACATAAATTTTAAAGCTCAGTTTAATGGAGAAAGGGTTTATTTCAGCCTGCAGTGACAGGTTACAGTCCATCATGGCAGGAGAGGCATGCTGATGAGATTGAGGCAGCTGGTCACACATTTAGTCCACAGTGAGGAAGCAGAGAGGGATGAGTGCTGGTGCTCAGCCAGCTCTCTTCTTTTATATACTCCGAGACCCTGGCCCATGGAAGAATGGTGCTGCCCATACTTAAGGTGGGTCTTCCCACTTCAGTCTGATCTCTCACTGTTTGATTCCAGCTCTCATCAAGTTGACACTCAATATAAACATCACAGCACCCGTCATCTGTGACCATATGTGGCTGTCAATAATATTGAAAACGTTGTAGAAACATCAAGGGATAAGATGGATTGTTCCAATCCAGTCTCAGGGCCTAATTATAGACATACATTTGGCATACACATGTCCCCTCTTGCCTCAGGACCACAGAACAGAAAAAAATGTGTGTTCTGGCCAGTCAGACCACAGGTTTTGTCTTCCCTGTCAACACTGCTGTTAAAATATCATTATCAATGAAAAGAGCACTACTCATCTGGGCTCTGCTACCTCCAAGGTGGAGACCATGTGAGCACGTGTGGGTGTCCACTCCCCGCCCAGTCTCTTCCCACTTTCTTTAGTGTTTCATCTCTGCAGGCCTCTTCTCCCTGACATCAAAACAGGAAGTGTAGCTCTACACAGTATAATACAGATGAAAGGAATCAGGTTTTCTCCCTAGACCCTAAGCAGTTAACACTCATTGTTTGGTAATTGCCCAATCAGAACAGGAAGTTCCAGTTCAGTAACATCCTATGTTTGAGAGCTGCGCTGACAGTGTGTGTGTGATGCAGGTATTGTGAAGGAAGGACTCTGGAAACTTAACCAAGGCAGTGAGGAGGGCGGAGGCTGGACAGGGGTTCCTACCCTATTTTGTGTTTGCACCCACCATGCAGTGTTCCTGCTAGAAGATGTGCTGTTTGGGGCACGCTTGTGTTTAGACAGATATGACTCTGCTGCTGCCATGTGATCTTGCACAAGTCTTGCTTTTGTAAAACCAATAGTTTAGAAATTATAGTGAGGTTTTATTTCGATTTCCTGTATTTCAGTTGGCCCAGAACTGTTAGTAACTGTGTCAGCCAATTAGCTACCCTGCATGAAAAGTGAGCTGAGTTCCAGCGTCTAGTAACAATGCTGCCTGTTTTGTCTGGGGCTGTGCATCTTGCATCAGTGGTTAGTGTCGACCGGCACACTTCATTGATAAGTCACAGTAGCTATGTAAATATGGAGTAACATCTTAAGTTATAAACTAAAATATTCCAGACACACAGGCAATGTCTTAAAGGGAAGGACTCCTGTACCCCGGAAATTGAATTTGTTATTGTTGAACCTTTGATATTTACTTCTTGAGAAACACAACATTATAGAGCCTGAGGAGGTGCCCTGGCCTCTCCTTTTCAGAAGTACCAGCTATACCAGAATCCTGCCCAGTCTTCCTTCCTGTCTTTCACCTCGGTAAAAAAAAACACTTCATTTTTATGTTTAAAAAGCATGTAAATGTCATTACATGACAACTTTCTGCAAACCTTCAGAAATTCTAAAGAAGTTTTTTTTTTAAATTAAATTAAATTTATTTATATAGAGTAGCAAGAGAGAATGGGCCTGCCAGGGCCTCCAGGCACTGCAAATAAAATCCAGACACATGTGCCACCTTGCATCTGGCTTTACGCAGATACTGGGGAATCAACTCTGAGTCCTTTGGCTTTGCAGCCATGTGTCTTAACTGCTAAGCCATCTCTCCAGCCCCAAACAGGTTTTGAAATCACTCGGATTGACACAGACAGATGTAACTCATTCATTTTGAAGTAATTTTATCAGGATGCAAAATCGGACTGAAAGTCAGTTATCTTTGTTCATGTGTGAAAGGACTGAGTCATCCTTCCTTCTAAACCCAATATTGGTCCATCACATCCCTGATGGTCATTGTGGCTGATGCACACTGATTCCCCCACAGGGCTCCATGGCTGGTCCTGGTCCTGCTGCCCCACTGGTTCTCTCGAACCCCATCAGTCACTCTCAGTTGAGAGCTGGTCAGACTCACTTCCATGGGACACTCCTCTTGCTCTCAGGCTTCAGTATTTTTCTTATTCTCAGAGCAGTCTTATCTGCCCTAGAGCAGAAGTCAGACCCTTTTGTCATGGCCTTTAAGGACTTATTTGGGTTGCATGGATAGCACTGATCATGGTATGTGGTTCTGTTAGAAAATGTACAGTGGCTCAGTTTGCTGCCTCATGAGACAGCTCCATGGAGAATGGACTAACTCTGGTTTCTTGGCTCATTCCAAGACTTAGACCCATATCTGGCATGTGCTGCGTTTACATCTACTGGTGATTATTGCTGGTTACTTACCAGTGTTGGAGTATCAGTGGGAATCTAAGTGGACAGCTGAAAAGCTAATGGCTCATCAGCCCAGCTGGTCTCTCATTTCTGACTCCAGCACCCATCATTGGTGGAACCTTCAACCTCTAGCTTGATGGATTTAAGATATTTGAGAATCACACTGATCCAGATGTTGCTTGGAATTGTAACCCATAGCTAGAAACTTCAGAACAGCTTGTAATTTTTATACCTTGTAATTTTTATACCACTCTCCAGGGCCATAGTGATTTTGGGTACTCATACTTCATATCTGGCTGATACTATACCTCTTTAACCCAAGTCACCAGGAAGGCAAATGCTTCAATTTCAGGATTTTTTTTTTTTTTTTGGTACCTGGAGCACACTTATAGAAAACTAGAACATCATGCATCTGATCTGGGGATGCCTTTGGATGAACACAGTTAGTTGTAAGCATTTTCTGTAAATATGTCCAAGTCTGATTCCAGAGAGTCTGACCCTGTTGTAATCAGAGATGAGGTTGGAGGAGCCGCTCTGCGGGCTATGTCTGCCTCCTGTCCTGGGGAGCGGTCAAGGGTGGATCTTCAAGTTCAACAGTCAAGAGACATTTTTGTGAGATGTGAGGCTCAGAGCTGTGTGCATCTCAGAACAGTTACACTGAAAAGTATTCACGGTTGGATGAAGAAAGCCGATTGTTCAGTCTGTTATCTCATGACCTGGATGTCCAACTGGATTAGTGTAAATTTCATCTCTCTGATCGATGCTTCAGATCCCTCCATGTAGCTCTAATCTGGCAATGGTCAAGAGCCCAACATGTAAAGATTGTCATTCTGGCCCTCCATCATGTAGTGACTTTGGCCCTGTGGTTAAAGTCAAATCCCAGGGGCGGGAGTTCATGGCTTGGACCAGATCTCTAATTTCTTGACAAATGGGATGAACCCTGTTTGCTCACATGGGCCTGATAACCAAAATCTAGTGAGGTTCGTGGTCTCAAGTGTCCTTTCTAAGGCCATCTGTGAGCTGTGCTGGAGGCAAAGAGGGACAACTCTGGGCTTTGTTTGTGGTATTGAGACCAGAACTTACTATTTCTGAGTGTGGAGCATTTTTTTTTTTTTTTTTGGTTCTGGAATCAAGACAATGATAACTGCCCTACTTGTCCCTTGTGTGGTTGTTGAAGAGGGGATGGGGTCACAGCTATGGGAACATGGGGAACGTGCATATGAGTAATTTTGGGGGGATAGCTCATATACCTCAGAAACACACAAGCAATTGTAGCTGGTTTGTGGCCTGACCCAATCTAGAGGTCTCTTTCCTTTTCCCATTTCTTATGTATGTACCTGTGTGTTGAGTTTCATATTTTTCTACTGCAGGCAAGCTTCTCTCAACTCCAGCTTGCAGGCCACTAAAGCTAGGTGCTTTCTCCCTTGTCACTCTGAGCTTGCCCTCAGGCCCCTTTTGTCCTCAAGGTGCCTGGGATAAGGGGTAGCCATTCATGTGGCCATGGACATGGTCTGTGGCAGGCAGTTGGTGTGTGGGAAATGAGCTGGAGTGCTTTGGACACAGCTACCCTGGTGTAGTGTGTTTAATCTTGTAAAGCCCCAGGAGGCACATTTCACATGAGACAGCAGAGGTGTTGGGTAATTTATATAGAGTGATTTTAGCTTAGGGATGTGTGACTTTGAAACTCATTCCCCCTTCTGGAAGGTGCTATGGGCATCCTATTTTCCTAGAGAATGCTGGTGTCCTTGGAGTTCAGCTGCATCTGCTCAGGTGAGCGGACCAGGATTCCTGCCCAGCCTCAAGCCTCCCTGAAGCAGGAAGGTATGCTGGCCTTCTCACCTTTGAGGGAGAGGGTGACACTTGCCTTTGAGGTTGAGTTCTTTGGAGACAAGAGTGGCTAATGCATGATTCCTATATACAGTTAAAATAAGTGCAGCTGCTCCTCACTGCTTGTAGCTTCCCTTAGGTGCATGCAGGCCGGATGAAAGAGTCAGAGGGAGCAGGAGGTCTGTGAGAGGCCCTGCCAGCTTCCAGAGTGGGGTGGGGAACGCAGCAGGGGATGAGAGTAGCAAGAGACACTTAGGCTTCAAAGTCTGTGCCCCAAATATTGGACTTACTCACATCTGCTCAAGATAGGAAATAAAAATGCACAAAGGACATTGTCCTAATCCCTGCCTTATTTTTATACATTTAAGACTTTTAAAATGTGGCTGTGTTTAAAATCTGTAACTTTTTATGTTTACAAAGGGCTGCTATACTCAGACTACTTGAATTAGCTAACTCACTCAGCCACCCATGCCAAGAGGAACAGGGGGACAGCACAGGAAGAAAATTCTGTGGGACACTAAAGCCACCCCTCTTCTGGGCATATGCATCCAAAGGGTATCATTGAGTCCTGTGTGTTGGGAGTAAGAGCAGTACAATTAACATAAAAAAGAAAAGGGATGGGCTGGAGAGATGACTTGAAGGTTAAAGCACTGGCCTTCAAAGCCTAAGGACCCAGGTTTGATTTCCCAGGACCACGTAAGCCAGATGCACAAGGTGGCGCATGCGTGTGGAGTTCATTTGCAGTGGTTGAAGGCCCTGGAGTGCCCATTCTTTCTGCTCCCCCTCCAATGAATAAATATAAATAAATAAATAAACAAATAATTTTTTTTTTTTAAAAAGAAAGGGTCCTTTGATTTTTGCCTCATTTGTTCAGCTGGCATGTGATGTCCTGTGTCTCCTGCTGGGTTCTGAGGAGACCTGGAATATTTATGTTAAAAATATGGAAGCATTTTGGCTTTGATGGTGCACACCTGTAATTCCTTCAGAGGCAAAGGTAAGAGGATCTTGAGTGTGAGGCCAGTCAGGACTACATAGCACATGCAAAGCTAGCCTGGGCTACATAGTTCTCACAAGAAAAAAAAAATATGGGTTTTTGGTAAAGTTACCAAAAAAAAAAAAAAAAAAAAGAAAGAAAGAAAGAAAGAAAGAAAGAAAGAAAAGACTGAGATCTGCCCTAAGCTGGCTCTTAGTATGACCACTGACCCTCAGAAGCACCTTTGGTGAGATCTGTCATGGCACAGATATACCATATTGTGTGTGTTCTGTAATGTTCTCACCTGAGTGCTTTCTGAGCTGTTTTTATTCTTCTCCCTGGTTAACATTAACATTAACTTCATTCATTCATTCATTCATTCATTCACTCATTCACTTACTTGGCACCTTTGCAGAGGCCACCCCATGTCAGGGATGGAATGGTTAAGGTGATTGCTCTTTTAGTAAATTTCCCTTTTAAATGGAAAAGAAGATTAACACTACAACATGGGGCCATTCTCAGTACTCACAGGCTGCAGTGCCGGACACTGGTGATGATCAGAGAAAGCGGCATGGATCATGACCTTAAGGCATGGAGAGAGTTCTGGCTCACAGGAAGATGGAGGGGGTGGATAGATTTTCCTGGTCAAAATCCCTGACATATAAACATATAAATCTCTGGCAGGTGGAGAGAAAGCAGTGGTGAGTTGGGAACACATGGCTTTTGTACCTCACCTATAGGCCCAAGGAGCCAGGTCTGAATGTTACTGGCTCTTAAATACGAATTGTGTTGATGAATCAAGTGGGTGGGGTGAGGCGCCACTTCCAGGGATCTGTGATCTTTGAGGCATGATGTGGGGATAATGAGAAGGTGTGTCTTATGAGCAGCTTATATTACAGCTCATATCATCTTCCCAATTACATTAAAAACAAACTCAGCAGATTAATCTGGTGGTAATAATCTGAAAGGAAGATTCTTTTTAACTTGTGGTATTGCAGTGAAGCATGACATTTGACTTTTAATAAACATATCCACACTGGTAAACCACACACAACCTTATGTTTTTAATTGATATCAATAGAGAATAAATACATACAAATTTAAATTGTTTATGCACTTATAAGGTCCAGAAGTTCATATTTTTCAAGGGGAAGGAAAGTACTTCATGTTACATTTTTAAAATATTTATTTAAATATTAAATATATATATATAGAGAGAGAGAGAAAGAGAGAAAGAATGGGGGCACCAGGGCTTCCAGCCACTGCAAATGAACTCCAGATGCAAGTACCCCCTTGTGCATCTGGCTAGTGTGGGTCCCGGGGAATTGAACCTGGGTCCTTTGGCTTTGCAGGCAAATGCCTTAACCACTAAGCCATCCCTCTAGCCCTATATTACATTTTAACTAAAACTTGCTCTTAGTTCATGATTTTCTGATGATGATAAAGAAGGCTGTTTACTACCCATATTCTTCCTCTGGCCCTGCACACCAGCACTAGGATGAGACTCTGTTCAGCACCTGGTTGTGATGCTAGGTTTACTGTTTAGGAAAAAGTTAAGTGAACCTCAGGGAAAAGAAGACCAATCCTTCTGGCTGCCACAGTCATGGCTCAAGGGTGGGGAGGGGAGAACCTCAGTTATTGTGTAGTAATGGTGGTGGCGCCCTGCAGGAGCCTCCAAGGAATCCTGGTTCCAGAGCCAACCACAAAATGGGGAAAACTAAATCCTTTTGTAAATAAAACTCCATGTCCAAAAGTCCACAGAAATTTGGCATAGTTTTAGTAGAGCAGCTGATGTCTTGCAGGACTAATTTATTTTTTGGCATGTGTGTGGTGCGTATATGTGTTTATTCATTTTCTGGCTTGCATGTGTGTGGGTACACATGTGTGAGCATGTGCATGTAGAGGTTGACACTGGTATCTTCCCCAATTGTTCTCCACCTTATTGATTGAGGCACGCACGGTCTCTCACTTGAACCGGGAGCTCACCAATTCACCTGGTCTAGTTAGCCAGCTTGCCCCAGGAATCTTCTGCTCTGTCTGTGTCTGCTTCCTGAACACTGGGATTGTCACCTAGCATTTATGTGGCACCAGGGGTACCTGAACTCAAGTCTTCTTCACATGTGCACATCAAGTGCTTGATCCACAGCACCATCTCCTCAGCCCAGGAATGTCACAGAGTATCATTCACCTAGTCTGTCTATTAAAATCGCACAATAACTTCTTTTCAAAAATATTTTTATTTATTTGCAAGCAGATAGAAATAGAGAGAAGAGAGAGAGGGATAGAGAGAGAATGCAAGCCAGGGCCTCCAGCAACTGCAAATGAACTCTAGATGCATGTGCCACTGCATCTGGCTTTATGGGGTACTGGGGAATCTAACCTGGGTGGTCAGGCTTTTGCAGACAAGTACCTTAACATCTAAGGCATCACTCCAGCCCTCGCAATAACTTCTTAAAGCTAATAAGATTGGCTATTTCAAGTGCTAAGTTGAAAAATCTCAACAGTCACAGGACTGAAACTTGCTTCCTTGAGCATGGCTGGACACAAGAACCCAGGAAAGTGGTGTTCACATCAGAATCAGAAAGATCCGTGGTTTTTTCCATGGATATGCACTCTAGAAAGACCTGATGTTTTGGAGCTGCTGAGTGAAAACAGGTTGACTGTGCCATCCATTTTAGATTAAAAATTGCAGTAATAGGAAATCCCATAAAAGAACTGAGTCTCTTTCTTTTCCTAAAAAATATATTTATTTATCTATTTATTTATTTGAGAGAGAGAGAGAGAATGGGCATGCCAGGGCCTCCAGCTATTGCAAACGAACTCCAGATGCATGCACCCCCTTGTGCATCTGGCTTACATGGGTGCTGGAAAATTGAACTGGGATCCTTTGGCTTTGTAGGCAAATGCCTTACCCACTAAGCCATCTCTCCAGCCCCCTGAGTTTCTTTTAACATGTCTTTAAACACAGGGATAGGGGCACTCTACCTCTCCTGACTTGATCATTAGGCCTGTAGATACAATGCCCCACTTCTTTTAAAAAGGTGCTGGGGAGATCCGGAGGCCACTGGTCTCCCCACAGTGAAAGATTTCTGAGGTGCAGCCCTGGCTCCAGTGAGGCACAGTCATGGCCAGCATGGTTGCCATAGACTTCATAACCTGTTCAGCATCAACTCTGCAGGGCTGGGTGGGTGGTTGTGCCGCTTGCTGTCCTGTCACAAAATGATGTGACATCTGGCTGGGGGTGGAGACAGTGAGATGACAGCTGTGTCATACTCAGGCCACCCAAGCCATCCAACTCATTTGGCCATCTATGCCAAGGGGAACAGGGGACAACAAGGAAATTCAGTGGGTCACCAAAGCCACATCTCTGCTGGTGTGCCTCCAAAGGGCATGACTGAATCCTGTGTGTTTGGAGTTGGAGCAGAACAGCTATTAAGAACATAGCAGTTGAGTCGGAGAGATGGTGTGGTGGTTTACAAGCACTTCCTGTGCAAGCATGAGGGCCTGTGAATCCTGAGAGACCACTTGAGTTTGATCCCCAGGACACACACATAGCTGTGCATGGCTATGCATGACTATAACCCCAGTCCTGTAGGGGATCAGAGACCTGAGAATCACCAGAGCTTGCAAAAAAAAAAAAAAAAAGGGAGGATTAAGGCCCTGGCCTGTGAAGCCTAAGGACTCATATTTGATTCCCCTGTATCCACGTAAGCCAGGTGCACAAGTTGGCACTTGCATCTGGAGTTTGTTAGAGTCTGTGGTGCACCCATTCTCCCTAGATATATCTGCCTCTTTCTCTCTCTCTTAAATAACTAAATAATAGTTAAAAAAAAATTAAATAAAAGGCCAACTCCTGGATCAGAAAGAGATTCTTGTTCAAACAAGAATTGGTAGAAAGCAATGGAGTGGGGCACCGCATGGGCAAGTACACGTGCATACACCACACACACCACAATCACACACACATAAGCCAAAAGGAAAAGAAAACAACAAAGGAACAGAGCAGCCTTGCATTTGGAGATAACCAAGATTGCCTTTTCCAAGGGAGCAGGGCCAAGAGCCAGTTGCGTTCCAGAGGGTTAGGACAGGCCACCCACTGCCTTAGCAGTGCTTCAGCATCAGTAGTGTCTTGTGAGTTGCAGTCACAGTAAAACAGTCTTTAAACTCTTTCTGTAGGATCATCAAAGGGCTAGATTCCAAGCTTCTGCCTTTAGAGAGTTCTGTTGCCTGGCTTCTCTCTCAGGCTGCAATGATGTCACAGACTACTCCTGTTCATTCCAGTGACAGTTCAGCCATGGAACCAGGCATGTCTGAGCCCCATTTTTAGTGTTGAAGGCCTACTGTACTTCCCAGAAGCAGTGTTAAGAATAGGCCAACCAGAGAAGCCAGCTGTGCTTTGTTTTTCTTTCATTCCAGGTATGTCTGTGACACACACACACACACACACACACACACACACACACACGACATCCCACTTCTGACCTCACTTTCCCTTGATGACTCAGAAGACAGGGAAAATCCTGCAGCCCTGGGGAACTGTCTCCCTAGGTTCGAGCCAATCAGCCCTTCCATTCCCTGGAAGTATAGCTGGATGGCTGGGGGAGGGGGGCGGCTGCCTCAGGATGGTCACAGCTGTGTCTCATGTTCTGCTCACGAGCCTTTGTGACCCACATGCCCAGGGTGCAGGGCTTCAGGTTCCACCAAACCTTGTCTAACATCCCATTTCTTAGGCATTCTATGGCAGTGCCCAGCACACAGTGAAAGTGCCACGTTGTTGTGAAAGACATCTAGCATGGAACATCTCCTAATTCTCCTTCTGAGAACCACAGGCCTCATCAGTGGCAGAAAGAGTACGATGCACAACTGGGTGTGCTGCATGCCTCATCACTGTGACAAAATACCTGACAGAGGCAACTTGAAGGAGGAGAGCTTACTTCAACTTGCTGTTTAAGGGGCTGCAGTCCACCATGGTGGGGAAGGCATGGCAGTTAGCATTCCAACTATGGTCACAATGGTTTGTCCAGGTTTTGGTACAACTAAGCAGATCACTAAGCACAGAGCTGGGTGGGAATGGGCTTGCCTATAACCTTCAAGCCCCACCCCACCTACTGCCTTCAGCTAAACAGTGTCTCCTAAAAGTTGCACAACCTTCCCCAAACAGCAATCCCAGCTGGAAACCAAGTGTTGAAGCACAGAAGCCTGTGGAGATGTTTCACATGTAAACCATAACAGCATTGGTAGGGACCATGAGAAGAGCAGGCTACTAGGGACTATGGAGGGAAGGTACCCGAACACTACTTATCACCTTGGAGAGGCAAGTGCATTCTATACATTAGTGTTTGCCCTGAGTCCTCTTTGCTTTTCTCAACCACATTCTTCAGAAAGCTAGAGCACAGCTTGGCCTGACCCTCACTGAAAGTCCCCTGTAAGAAGGCTGGAGTCCCACATAAGCTCCTGCCCTCTGCTCTACTCTGCAGGTCACCAGCAGGGCTCTGCCATCCTTCCCACTCTTCTGCTGCTTTGCTTTGATTTTCCTTGAAGCTATTTGCTAATGTCTTTTTTGGGGCTTTTCAGGTGTGACTCCAGGCATGAGCACAGGTGTAGGTGGTGGGATTCTGGGGTTCTTGCCAGAGGATGATTTTAGAGTAGCATCCTAGCATCTTTTGACAAATCGACGTACCTGAATTTGACATAGTTGCTCAGAAACATCAAAGAGGACTATCATATATTAGACTAATAAGGTTGTGTAGCCCTACTGTACTTTCTCACACTAAGTTTTAAAAAATTATCTATTTATTTATTTATTTATTTATTTATTTATTTATTTATTTGAGAGAAAGTGTGTCCGTGAATGAGTATGGGCATGCTAGAACCTCCTGTTGCTGCAAATGAATTCTAGGTGCACATGCCACTTTGCATGTGCCTTTACATGGGTACTGGGGAATCTAATCCTGGGTTGTCAAGCTTTACAAGCAGGCATTTTAAACCCCTGAGACATCTCTCCAGCCCTCCGTAAAAGTGTTTGATTCTACACATACATTCTATGATGCTGAAAGGGGTTGATATCTGACTGCTTTTGACCTACAGAATTAGCCGTTTCATTGGGTTCCGTTTCAAAGTAGTTAAGGCTACATTTAGTAGCACCAATTACTTAAACAGGGCCCTTTAGTCCTCAAAGTCAGAGAGAAGCTATCTCATTCATCACTTTCCAGTGGTGGGAGTCAACACGTCCTTGACTGGGAACTGAATGTTATCTGCCACTAAGGAAGGGGCTGTGGCTGGGCTCACTGCACAAAACCACATCACTCAGCAATGAAAATGAACTCTTCCTTTTTTCTCTCCTATGAACAGGAACAAGAGGATGGAGAATGATACAGAGGCACCTGACATGGCAAAAGGAAGCACTAGAGGCAGGCTCCAAGACAAATGAGTAAGGCCTCTGATGTGCAGAAACTGACACCCACCCTGTAAGCCGAGTGGGTCCCCAGGTCGACAGCTACATGTCCCCCAGCTTACTTCTGGCTGCACAGTGGTTGTCAAAAGGAGGAAGGGTCAGTAAAATGGAGTTGAAGTCAAGGTTGTAAAGATGGCCACAGCCCCTGTGGTATTTGTTGGCCCTGGGGCAGCAGGGATGTGATACGAGGTGACAGAGGGGGTACACACAGACTCAAATGAAGGTCATGCAGCTAACCTCAGTTAAACAGAGGAGTGACAAGGCAGCAGGGCAGCTCAGGGCTGTCCGGTGTTCAGACCACAAGCAGTACATAGCGCTGGCACCAAGCTGGGTCACCTCCACTCCAGCAGATGTAGCCTGCGCTGAAGTTTCCGCGTTCAAAAGTTCATTTTGAGCTGGGCGCACCCTCCTCGCAGGAGAAGAGAGTGAAAAAGAGCAAGAAGGGAACGGCGTGTGCGGGGGTGGGGGGTAGTGTGGACAAATGTGAAATCTGATCCTGAGCCAGGAAAAGGGTG
Organism: Orientallactaga sibirica; assembly: GCA_036365145.1. Taxonomy (NCBI): domain Eukaryota; kingdom Metazoa; phylum Chordata; class Mammalia; order Rodentia; family Dipodidae; genus Orientallactaga; species Orientallactaga sibirica. Next base: position 15,765,333 of record JAEOAD010000039.1, read on the forward strand.
TGCAGCCAGGAGACCCTAGGGCAGAGCTCGGCCTCCACCAGTCATGTGCAGCTGAGCGGGCAGAGGGCCCGCGGGACAGGATACAAGCCCGCCCATGGAGAACTCGGTGGCGCCCTGCGTCCTCTACCCCGGGGAGGACTGCGTCCGCGGGACGGAGCCTGGGGCTTCGGGCGAGGACAGCCCGCCGCTGCGGGCCGCCGAGGAGGAGGGCGTTGCATCCCCGGCATCGCAGACACCCTGCAGTCTGAGCGCGTCCTTGTGCTTCAGCTCCGGGGATGAGTCCCCGCCGCAGTCTCGCGCCGTGGCAGAGGGCGACGCGGCCTCCCCTCCCTCCCGCCGCCGCAGCGACCAGCGCGTGGTGGAGACGCAGTGGGAAGTGAGCTGCGCGGGCGCCGCGTCCCCCGAGGAGCGCGCGCGCCCGGAAGAGCCCGCGTCTCCGCCGGAGGAGCCCGAGTCCCCGGAAGAGCCCGAGTCCCGCCACGAACGCGCGCGCCCCGTGGAGTCCGAGTGCGTGGAAGAGCTCGGGGAGCCCTCGCCCTGGTCACTCGGGGTCGGATCGGCTCACGGGGAGCCCGACTTGGTCATCGAAGTGTCTGGTCGCCGGCTGCGGGCGCACAAGGCGGTGCTGGCGGCGCGCAGCGATTACTTCCGTGCGCGCGCGTCGCGGGACGTGCTGAGGGTGCAGGGCGTGAGCTTCGCGGCGCTGCGGCTGCTGCTGGCCGACGCATACAGCGGGCGTATGGCGGGCGTGCGACCCGACAACGTGGCCGAGGTGGTGGCCGGAGCGCGCCGTCTGCAGCTGCCCGGGGCCGCGCAGCGCGCCACCGACGCCGTGGCGCCGCAGCTGAGCCTGGCTAACTGCTACGAGGTGCTGAGCACCGCCAAGCGGCAGCGGCTCAACGAGCTGCGCGACGCCGCCTACCGCTTCATGAGTGACCACTACCTGGAGGTGCTGCGAGAGCCCGCCGTCTTCGGCCGCTTGTCCGGTGCCGAGCGCGATCTGCTGCTGCGCCGCCGTCTGTGCGCCGGTCGCGCCTGCCTGCTGGCTGCCGCGCTCGGGCCTGCCGGGGAGCGCTCGGGCAGTCGTCCGCAGAGCCCGTCGGGGGACGCGGAGGCACGCGGGGACGCCGCCATCTACTGCTACCACTCGGCGGCTGGAGAGTGGCGAGAGCTGACGCGCCTGCCCGAGGGCGCACCGGCGCGCGGCTGCGGCCTCTGCGTGCTCTTCAACTACCTCTTCGTGGCCGGGGGCGTGGCACCTGCGGGCCCCGACGGCCGAGCGCGACCTTCCGACCAGGTCTTCTGCTACAACCCGGCTACTGACAGCTGGAGCACTGTGAGGCCACTGCGCCAGGCACGCTCGCAGGTGCAGCTGCTGGCCCTGGACGGTCACCTGTACGCCGTGGGCGGTGAGTGTCTGCTCAGCGTGGAGCGCTATGACCCTCGCGCAGACCGCTGGAGTGCGGTGGCCCCATTACCCCGGGGCGCCTTCGCCGTGGCACACGAGGCCGCCACCTGCAACGGCGAGATCTACGTGTCTGGGGTTCTCTCTTCTACCGCCTGCTCAAGTATGATCCCCGGAGGGATGAGTGGCAGGAGTGTCCGTGCAACAGCAGCCGAGAGCGCTCCGCTGACATGGTGGCCCTGGACGGCTTCCTTTATCGCTTCGACCTCAGTGGGAGCCGGGGAGACGCGCAGGCCGCTGTCGGGCCTGCTGGAGGGGTCAGCGTCTTCCGCTACCACTGCCTGGCTAAGCAGTGGAGCCAGTGCGCCGCTCACCTGCGGCCTCCAGGCTCGCCCGCAGGCCTGCAGCCCTTCCGCTGCGCCGCCCTGGATGGCACCATCTATTGCGTGAACCGGATGGGCACTTGGCGCTTTGTGCCTTCGCAGGACACTGAGTCTGGCAGCAGCGACGTGGGTCCCGGTGGCAGCTTTGAGCCCGAGCCTCTCGGAGCCCCCTTGGATGTCAGGGGTGTGCTTTTCCCCTTTGTACTCAACCTGCCAGAGAAGCCCGACCGTGGGGAGCAAGATGGGGCTTAGGGTGAGGTCAACTTGGCATCTCCTCCTTCAGGCAGCTGTGGAGCCAAAGAAGCAGTCTGCATCAGCTGGGGTCCCAATGGGAAGGGGAGGACGATGGGGGGCGCCGGAAAAGAGGGAGAGGGTAGGATGGGCTGCTGGCCACGCTGCATCATGCAAATGCTTTGAGAGTAGGAGCTTCGCTGGCCCTGAAGACATTTTTACAGTACTGTTTTAAGCCCCGCTTCCCCGCTCTGGATTCCTTTTTGCTTCACCTTTAATGGGGCCTATGGCATAAGGTGTAGGACTGGTGCAAATAAGAGAGCAAGGTGACTGAGGGAGAGGTGGAGACTACAGATGGAGTCAAGGTCAGGGTGGCCCCAGGTGTCAGTAGGGTGGATACAGGTGTAGTGGGGTGAGAAGGGAATCCCTCCCTCCAGATTTGTGCCTGCACCTTTCTCTTCCCACCAGTGACAAGGCCCCTGACCAGAGTGGTCCATAAAGTAGGCCGGATTGTAGTTTAAAATTATAACTGAGAAATTAAGATCTTGGTGACTTACTTAAAATTGGTTCCACTGCGTGCTCAAGTTTTAGTAGGCTCCACTGCAAAAAAAAAAAAAAAAAAGTAATTTTTCAGGTATGGAAGATAAAATCTTTGATGACCAATATGGCTTCTAGCCCCAAAAGCTATATTGGAAGTATTGCCTGTGCCAAACTAGTCACATAGCTGGGCCATGTGGCCTTGAGCTGGGCTGTCTCTCCTGTCTGGGCTGAGCTCTGTTCTCTGGGGAGAGGGCCTTACTTAGTAAAGAGAGATGATTAACTGTCATAGGGATTTTAAGACTTGGATGAGAAAAATGTTAGCAGGCAGCACACAGGCAAGGCAAAGCTATCTTCTGCTTTGAAAGGACCCTGTGACAGCTGCTGGGCATATTCATCCACTTGCCTGTTTTAGGATGAATGAACTAAAGGATTCTGTTCCTAAAATGAGAACATTAAAACTTGAAACATAAAACATAAAAGCTTGACAGTTCTAGAAGCAAATGGTGCAGGAGCACTTTCAACCCTCTCCTTGGCTATATCTTCCCTAATTCTGATGAAGGAATTTAACTTTTATAGTCATCAATCTAACATGTGGGACTATTGAGAAATATGACAAGGAAAAAGACATGTATAGTGAATTTACTTTATAAAGTAAGTGACATTTATCTAATTGTAAGCTCAAAAAATCCAGTAGATTGGACAGAAGATTCACTACTTTGACAAGGTCAAAAATCATTTTTCCCTCACGTGTTAGGATGTTTGACTTTTCAAATATGAACATGCAGAGCTTCCTATTCATTTAAATCACTTAAGGATCAAATGCATCTTCACAAACTGATTTGGATTCCAAAATCAACCCATTGCTTTATTAACAATACTAGGATACATGGAATGTTACTGGAACAGAGTTAGATAAAGTGTGCATTCAGCCCTAACACCATCTGCTTGCTAACCCAGAGATGGAGAGTGCATAATGGAAATAGGTTAAGCGTTTTAGAGTTTGTGGTTCTGACAGGTCCAGTGAAGTGTGCTTAGAAATGATTGAATCTTATGCATGACCCAGGGGAATGGAATTTATGGTTGTTGCTCACATATATTCTGCTGGCTGTATATCCATGATTACTCATAAACCAAGGAGATGTCTTGGTGACTTGGTTAATCATAAGAAAGAAAACCAGATTTCATATAGCCTGGCTTTTTTTGGCCTTTTATAGGTGTGTACTGGAGAAACAGTAGTAGAAGAACTGCAATAGCAGAGGAAATGGATAATGTTCTTTTAAAGAAATGTACATTTTATACTGTGGTACATTTTTTCTCTAGAATCTTAGTAGTACTAAAGTTTTTATATGAAACGGGTCCATATTTTCAGTTAAGTATCAGATTCATAAACGCTGTCACTGTGATTTTTGCCTGAGAAGTTATTCCTCTGATGCTTACTGTTGAAATCGGGCCTCTGGAGTGACATTTTCCCCCAAGGGAACAGAGTGCTGGGTGTCAGGTGTGGGCAGCCATGCAGCCTCGTGTCCAGCTGTGTATTAGTTCATCATTTCCCATAATGAAGGAGGTCCTGCACCAGACCAGATGGGGCCACCTTCCTGTGGGGATTGGCGCATTCTCTTATCACATAGAATACACAGGAAAGTCAAGGAACAAGTCAAAGGATGAATACATTAATTCAAGAATCATTAATGGATGTAGGGCCATTTATTTGGAAAACATAGAATCTTATTTGTCGTATTTCTATGTCAGAGGGCCTGACATATCAGTATACGAATGAGTGAGGTTTGCTCTTGGGGGTGGTTTCTGGGGGTGTAAGCCAAGGATACCACTAATCCAGCAAACAGATCTTGACTGGGGGAGCATTGTTAGATTTGCCCTCATTGTATGACCTTGGGGTAGAGTCTTTCGTATTCCACCTACTATCCTAAGTCAGCAATATCTCCACTTAGGAAATACAGTCTTGACCATCAGTTGCAAGAGTCAAACGAGGCTAATGTGCTTGGGAAATCATCCGTAGTCCTCAGAAAATTAACCCTTGCCCACTGGCATTGCCAAGTACTTGAAAGAGCAGTGAGTACCATTTTAAGGGGAAAATGTGACACATACGAAAGCCCGGCCTTCTGGTGACATGCAATGACAGTCATATTGTCAAAGTTCATTTGGAACCCAAGGCAACAAGCTAAATATTTCTTTCTTTTCATTCTGTTTTGTACTTTGTAGTGGGACAAGCCCCACCTTTGGCATTGACTCCTGGCAGCCTCATGTTCTTGAAACCTCATGATTCAATTTCGGAGGAAATTATTAATGGCAAATGTTTCTTAAAAAGTGAATGCTGCAGAAATTTTGTTTACTACTCAGTTAAAATTCTTACCTATTTCAGTTTTGCTACACATATGTAGGCAAGAAATAAACTATCTTCTCCATTTCTGTTCATTTCTGGCTGCCCTTTAGTAACTTTGGTGGCAGCTGTGTAGTGTTGGTTGCCAAGGAAACTTGCTACGTGGTGATTTTGAAATTGAATATCTTTGAGGGTCTGGCTGCTTTTTGCCAAAGTCAAGGTGGACTCTGGACACAGTCTTACAGGCAAATGTAAGCCAAAGTGCTAGTCTATGTTGTGTTTTATTCTAGATGCTTCCTTAGTTTTCAGAAAATTTTATTTTGAGAGTATTTTTTTAACTAACTCCCTTTTGTAGTATACTGGCCCGAGCTAAAAGTTGGAAGTGTGCACGTATTCTAGTTGCATCTGAATTTATTTCAGCATCCACATTTATGCTTACATTCCCCATATCCATGAAGAGGTCTGGACCATGTGATGCTGAAGGACCACTCAGGACACAGGTCCTGCAAGCGGCTTTGCCATGGCTCGGTTGAGCAATTTGAAGTCATGGTCTAGATGTGTTCTAATGTGAGGTCAAAACTTCCCCAGCGCTTGGTAAAGCTCTTACTAGCACCGCTAACTAGTACTCACATGCTGCCACTTACTAAAGAAGACTTACACCTGTCTAGTACGCAGCTCTGTTACTAATGCTTGAGTTTTAAAATCCTAGGCACAAATACTGTATGTAAAAGCTGTGTGTTTGTCACCTATGCCAAGATGAAATAAACCATGTGGAAACTACCAGTGCTCCTGAAGTCATGCCTTTTTGCTCCCCCCTCTGAGCAACAGGACACCAGGTGGTGTGTGTCCCTTCAGGAACTTGTGCAAGACGCAAGTCCTGTGCCACCCTGCCTGGCTCAATGGCTGTAGAGAATCCCTCTGGCTTAGAATCTCTGTCAGGGTGTGTCTGGACACTTACAGCAACCTCAGGATGCCCTTCCCCTTCACTCTCATATCAATCCCTTGATCAGCCAGGCAACTTTGGTGCTTCCCTGCTGCTGGGAAAGGCTAATGTTAGAGGAGGGGGGTGCGGGTTATGTGCAGAATAGTGAAGTAAACTTGGCCTCAGCCTTGAGGAAGGCTGGAGGGAGAAGCTTATTAGCCCACAGGTCAGGAGTCATGTCCACAGGGCTATGGTGGTGGCGGCCAGGGTAGAACAAAAATGGCCAGGCCTTTGTGGGGCTTCTGTGGGGAACAAGACAAGGCAGAGTAGGAAGTTCAGGGTGGACAGATTTGACTATAGGCTCTGGGCCTACGGCTGGTTTCTTAATCGCCTGGCCCTGGTGCAGGGTGATGTGGGAATAGGAAGCGTGGGTTGACATCTGAGAATCAGGAAAAGGTGGATGGATCCTCACCCAAATGGGTTGCTCTGTTGGAGGGACAATATGTTGGTGAAATCTGTGCTACTGTCCCTAGAAACTGGCTGATCCTGTGGGGAAGGGGGAGGTGTCTTTTCCCAGCAGTGAGTTCTAGCATGTTTAAACATCTTAAAACAAGATACACTCAGACATGTCAATCAGCCACACCCCCTTGAAAAGAGCTAACAGGAAACTGGGTGCACCTCAGAGCTCCCTGGTACCCCTTCTATGAGCATGATCCATTACCACTGGGATGCCACGATGCACTGGAGCAGGTAAGGGGGCATCTATATCACATGGCTGCCTGCCACCCTCCAGAAGCTGACAACAAAAAGGATAGACTCAGCAGCTGAGCCGAGTGGACCCAGAGGCCCGTGTGTTGGTGTCCATGCTGGGTAGTTAGTATAGGGTTGGCTCATGCCGGCTGCCTTGGGAATGCACTGGGATCACGTGGGTTCACCAGTCTGGGCAGAAGCTGCTGGAAAGGGAGCCCACACACTCCAGAGGACCACAAGGCTGCTCTCACAGGTACAGACCTCAAGGAGAGCCCAACATAGAAGGTGGGGTGCCCCCATCCCTTCTTGGAAGGAAAGTGAGGGCAGGGAGGGGCTGGAGTAGGACAACACCCCTCCTGCCTCCTGTAGACAGGTGCATGCTTGTTTCCGTAGGAGGACGTGCTTGTCCGTAGGAGAGAGACATTTCCTGTGTGTGACAGGAGGGGACTTCAGAGGACCAGAACTTGCTGGAGCCTTGAGGTTACCAGCTCACTGGTTTGGAGGGTGCGTTATGTTGAATCTTAAATGCCAGTTCTCTAATGAGGCTCCAGGTTTTCTGGGCTCAGTGGTCTTGACTCTGACCTCCAGTCACCAGAGTCTCCATTGGAAAGAGGAGAGGATGGCAGCAGCTTTGGACCACCAGGGCCCGTGGACTGGTTAGATCTATACCTGATATGGATTCCTGGGCATGGGTGGTTCAGTGATGGAGACCTGGAGGCATTGCCTGGAGCCCATGCTGCTGCTGGTTCTGTGTGTTGGGGTCGGGAGCGTCCATTACTGACCCCAGAGACAGTAAGTATGGCTGTCACATTCTCATCATGTTCAGAGAGTCACCACGCAACTCCTTTCCAAACCCAAGACCATGCTGTCTTCTGTCTTCCTTGGCTCCCCAAGATCTGTCTCAGCATACACCAAGCTTGCTACATATTGGAAGTCAGAGAACATTTGTGGTTCTGAACACTTCTTTGCCTAGTTTAATGTGTCCTTGGAGTGAAAGCTTGTTAACTTGTGAGGAGTCTTTGCATATAATTTTTCTTTTGTGTGTGTGTGTGTGTGTGTGTGTGTGTGTGTGTGTGTATGCACTCATTTATGCATGCTTGTATGTATGGGGGCTTGTGTGTGAGAGTGTGCATGCGTGTGAGTATGTATGTGTGTAGAGGCCAAAGGTCAATGTTGGGTGTCAACACTCTTCATTTTATTTTATTTTTTAAGATTTAATTTTTCAAAATTTATTTATTAGAGACAGAGAGAGGGAGAGAGTGAGAATGGGTGCACCAGGACCTCTAGCCACTGCAAACAAACTGGAACTGCAGACACATGAGCCACCATGTGTATCTGGCTTATGTAGGAACTGGAGAACTGAACCGGGGTCCTTTGGCTTCGCAGGCATGCACCTTAACCACTAAGCCATTTCTCGAGCTCTTATTTTATTTTATTTTATTTTATTTTATTTTATTTTTGCCTTTGCTTACATTTTAATAACCTCATTTTATTTTATTTTTTTAAATATTTTATTATTTGTTTATTTGAGAGAGAGACACACAGAAATAAGCAGGTAGAGAGAGAGACAGAATGGGCACGCAGGGCCTCCAGCTACTGCAAATGAACTCCAGATGTTTGTGCCCCCTTGTGCATCTGGCTTACGTGGGTCCTGGAGAATTGAGCCTTGAACCAGGGTCCTTAGGCTTCATAGGCAAGCGTTAACCACTAAGCCATCTCTGTAGCCCCCTCATTTTATTTTTTGAGGCAGGGTCTCTCACTGAACCTAGAGCTCACTCACTTGGCTAGACAGGCTAGCCAGCAAACCCCAGAAATCCTATCTCTAGCTTCTCAGCACTGGGATCTGAGGAGCGCACTGATTTGAACTTAGGTCCTCATGCTGGCACGGCAAGCACTGTATCCACTGAACCATCCCCTAGCTCTCATTTTCCCTCTCAAACCTTCATCTCTTCATGGAGAAAAGGAATGTGAGGGTAAGCTGAAACTCAGCAGCCTGAAGTTGCTGTTCGTCTAAGTTTCTCTTAAGCATGTTCTTCTGCAATAGAATCATTGACTGTGAACATCTCAGGGAGAAAGTGTTCTCTCTGCTGAATTTTAGGATTTTGATAATAAATCAGAATGATTTTCTTTTTAACTAGATGTAATGCCAGGCGTTTTCTGTTTATTTATAGTTTCTTGTAGTTTTTAGATATTGCCACTTTAAAAAATATTTTATTTACTTATTTATGAGAGAGACAGACAGACAGAATGGGCGCACCAGGGCCTCTAGCCACTGCAAACGAACTCCAGACACATGTGCCATCATGTATAGCTGGCTTACATGGGATTTGGAGAATCGAACCTGGGTCCTTAGGCTTTGCAGGCAATTGCCTTAACTGCTAAGCCATCTCTCCAGCCTGACATTACCACTTTTCTTACTTTAGAAATTTAAGATGTATTCTCCTACTGACCAGCTAGATTTTTGGGGTGGGAATCTTTTGTTGACTAGCAATCCTTTTATTTTTTGATTGTCAAATTCATTCATTTTTCTCTAAAAGTTTCTGGTCTGATCTTGGGATTAATCTTTTTGTTTGTTTGTTTGTTTGGTTTGGTTTTTTGAGGTAGGGTCTCACTCTAGCTCAGGCTGACCTGGAAATCACTATGTAGTCTCAGGGTGGCTTTGAACTCACAGTGATCCTCCTACCTCAGCCTCCCGAGTGCAGGGATTGAAGGCATGTGCCACCACGCCCAGCTTTTGGGATTAATCTTTAACAATTTATATTTGTTCACATACTATATTAAATCTAATCTCTTAATTCTTATAGAAGGAAATCATGTATTTTTATATAGGAAGCTTCTAAGTGGACTCTTAATATACACAGGTGTATGAAATTATCTATGCCAGTCAGTGGCCCAAACAAGAGACCAGGTTGAGCTGCAGACAGCAGTGAAGTGTTGCAGGGAGCCAACAGCTCAGAACAAGGATGTGGGTATGTGCATATGCGTGTGCGCATGTGCATGTGTGTGCATACGTGCATGCATGTGTAGAGGATGCCACACCATATCTAGACCAAGCAGCAGGAGTGAGTTCCACACTCTGAATGGCAGGCATGCATTGGAACAAAGCACGTTTCCTAACACTTATGTATAACCTTCGAAAAACAAAACACAGAGACATGGAAGTTTTCTGTAAAGCCAGAAACAGGAGAATACCTGTGAGTTGGTTAGTTAGTCAAGCCTGATTGGTGAGCTCTGGGTTCAAGGAGAGACCCTGTTCCAAAAAATAAGATGGAAAACGGTTGAGGATGATTCTAACATGTCTAACATCAACCTCTGGCCTCTACATGCTTACACACACACACACACACACACACACACACACACACACACACACACACACAAGAAAACAGAACCCCAAACATCTTTTAGGAAAGGACTTGAAACTGGATACTAAGAAGAAATATTAAGACCTAAGTGAGCCGAGTATGGTGGTGCATATCTTTAATCCCAGCACTTGAGAGGCAGAGGTAGGAGGATCTCTGTGAGTTCAAGGCCACCCAGAGACTACATAGTAAATTCTAGCCTGGGTTAGAGTGAGACCCTACCTCAAAAAAAAAAAAAACCTAAGTGAGAATAATCAGGGGCTGTGGGCTCTGGATCTGCTGCTGACATGGAAGCCTTGGTGTCAGCTGTCCACACACACAGTAACAGTGCCAGAGCATTCCATAGCGTTCCCCATGGGCACATAGAGCCCAGTGCTGCTTCTGTCAGGCTACAGCATGGACATTACTACATCCCCAAGCATGAAAAGTAAACTCAGTGTCATCCTCAGAATGGATCATTCTAGTAAAACTTTGATGAAGTGTAAGCCATCATGGAGATGGGAGATTTCACATTTTATACAGATAAAGAACTGATGGCTGGGGCTGGAGAGATGGCTTAGTGGTTGAGGCACTTGCCTGTGAAGCCTAAGAACCCAGGTTCAATTTCCCAGAACCCACATAAGCCAGATGGACAAGGTAATTCACTCATCTGAGTTTGCAGTGGCTGGAGGCCCTTGCATGCCCATTCTCTCTCTCTCCATGTTTCTCTCTCTGTGTCTGTGAAATAAATAGATAAAATATTATTTTATAAAAAAAAGAATTGATGGCTGATCACATTCATGGAACATGTCCTTGTCATGGAGATGTCCAGATCCAGAATAGCATTTGCCAGAACCAGAACCCTCCCTGTGTTTATTTCCTTAATCCCCTGTGTTCTTGTGAAGCCTCTTACCCTGCAGGCCAAGGTTGATGAAGTGTAGGCAACCTTAGCTTTGGAGCAGAGGAAGTAGTTCAGCAGGGAGTGGGGATAGGAAGCAGAGACAGATCAACACTTAAATCTGTTTTCCTACGCATGTCAGGTTAGCCATGTCTGTGTAGTCTTACAGAGCCTTTTCTGTTTTCATAACATAATTTGGAGATTCTTTGAAACTTAGAGCAGTGATGATAAAATTTTTCTTACATATAAAGCCTAAGGACAGATTAATGTGTAACAAATATGCATCTTGTTCATCAGTCCGTTTCAGTTTCACATCATCACTTAAATACACTGCCATGTAGAATATTGTCCTGCATCTTCATCAGAGCATCTGCCACCACTTACAAGAGACCCTTGAGATCCAGCCTGTTGAAGGAGGGTCATTAGAGCCTCATCTGAGATGTGGGCCGCTCCATCCTGTTCCTCCCTGCTAGCTTTATGTAATTGTTTGCCAGCTGCATGTGGTCTTGGGAGATACTAGAACATGTCGAGGGTGGAAGGTCACCTAATTCATCCATGCAGCTATGTGGAAGTTGATATCCATTGTGGGGGAGACTTCAGTGGTGCATCTATTTTGGGATCACCCATGCTTCCTTAAGTAACCCCTCACCAACACTTCTATAGGTTAGCCCAATAAGCTCATCGGTCTCTAAGATAGACGTGAGTGGAATCGCTGCTTTGGCCTGTCGTTGTGCCTGTGTGGAGTGAGTAGATGCTTGTTTATGTCTCTCCAGGAACAGTGCCTGCAACATCTGCATATGGGTTAACTGACACTTACATTTCCTCTTGGGTTTCAGACAACAGACCTCACTGGAAAAAAAAATAGATAGGTTACTTGATAGAAAGTCTTTGGATTCATAAATACTCTTTCTTTCAAGGGATTAACTGGGAATTCTGAGGTCAAGAGTTAAATAGTCACCCAGCCACAGTTGCTGTTCGGATATGTTTACTCTTGAGGTAGTAGGTGACTTTGTGACTCAAGTTTGGAGACTTTGTCCTTCTTTTACATAGGACGCTCCTTCTACTTCTCCAGTCAGCTTCCCTTTGGTGTGAAATGGACCATGGGACAATAAGACCATGTGTTTTACAACTGCCCCTCAGTGCTCAGGAGTCCCAGTACAGGAATCTACTGCATGCATGGTGATGTTGTGGGTTTTGAGAACGATGGAGCCTTTCTTAGCTCTGGACTGGCTGAGCTTAGCTGTTATAGAGCCCTGGATACTCCACTGCCCGCCCCAAGCTTTCAAGTTTTTGTCTTAAACCTGAAAAGAATGATGAGTGCAGACATGACAAATGGTCAAGTTAAGTAAGATTCTACTTTTAGAAAGTAAAACAGAAAACTCCCAAGCTGGAAGGGCTCCCAAGCTGTTAACTGGTGATTTGCATCAGGGGTCCTTATACTCTTAGAGATGTGAATTAGGCATCAAGTCAGGGTGGATTGGGGTAGTTCTTTTAACTGTACATTGGGGCTCTTGATAGATTGATGAGTTAGGCAAAAGAGTATGTGTTCCTCCAAACTATTCCAAGAAGGAGAAAGAACCAGAATTACAAGAAGGTAAAAGACCCAAAAAGGAAAAAAGAAAAGAAAAGAAAAGAAAAGAAAAAGGCTAGTAGTCACTTAACTTCTTGGTGAGTCAAAAATTTGGGAATTTCAGTCACTAGGCTCTATTCTTTGGACTTATTATTAGTAATATTCAATTTATTATAAAATCTTCATGTTTATCAGCTCTGTCAGGACATGTACACATCTATTTATTTCTTTTGGGCCTGTAACCCTGACTAGTTTCCTAAAAATGGGGGCTACCTTATTCCTACTTCCTATCAGAAACAACAGTGAGACAAGCCCGCCCAGGTCTCCACAGGCTACAGAGGCCTGAAGTGTCCCTTCCAATACCCAGGACAGCCAGCACAGGACTCCTAGGAAATAAAAGCACTTCAGCGTTTGCAGGCATCTGCCTTGGCAGTTTCCTGTTTTCTCTCTGTATTTTTATTGTCCTTCCCCCACTCCCTAGCTCCATGTCCTTCCAGGGACTTTTATCATGACATCACTGAGCCCTGGGCCACACTCAGCACACAAGACACTTTCTTCCACAGGTCCTGCCATTCACAGTTTACCCTCTGTCCAACAGAAAACAGAAAAACAGACAGAGAAGCACCCATTGTCCCCTCTTCGTAGGGAGGGCAGCAAGGCTACTGGACAGACAGATACTCTTTCTCTGGCTGGCCTTCCGATTGAATTTTCTTCTGGCTGTCTGCTCTAGTCTAATGACATTGGGAACAAATTAGCTAGGTCCCAGTGACCTCTCTGCTGTGTGTAGAGGCAGGCCATTACAGTGAAAGAAGGGACTTTGGTCTTTTGGCTCCTAGCACTGTTGTTAACAATTAAAGGGCTTCCTGAAAGCTGCTGACCATGTTCTTGTCACTAGATCAAGCTAGAGAATTGACAGTTTATCACCAGCATCTTGAGCTTTTTCTTGAGCCCAACTTACACTGAGGAACAGGTAGTCCTCTGTGCTCTCTGTCTATCTCTGGTGGCCCCTTGCCACTGTCTTTAATGCTCAGTATCTGTCTATGTTCCTGGTCATTCATTTGGCAAAATCCAAATGCATTTTAGTTTGGGTTAAAATGGTCAGAAGTCTGGGTTCTGGGCAGCGATGGGGAATAGAAAAGCATTAGAAGGCCTCAGTTGTTGAGTTCTGTCTGTGAGAGTGGAAGAGATGCACGAGATGCTCTTTGAAGTGTCCAACACAGAGCCCCACCCAGATGGCAGCACAACAGCAGAGGTCACTCTGCTCTACTCAGATGGAAATGAGGACCAGGCCAGAGGAACCTGTTCCATGTTGACAACCCTGAGCTCCTGAGTGCCAGAGGCTCAGGGACAAGGATTTCAAACCTCAGCAGTTATAACTACAATCCTGAGAACTAGAGACTTAAAGGTCTGACTGCTCAGATCAGAGCAAACATTGATACCTTTCAAGCCAGCTAGTATACCTAGCTCTCCTATGTTGGATGTTGGCATCCTTGGCTCTTAGCTGCTAGTTGTACAAACCCAAAGCATCCAGGCATGAGATAAGGGTCTTTCAGCTATCAATCAAGAGGCAGACTGTCCTTCCCTAGACAATTTACCTCATTCCCTGGAAAAACAAAAACTATCCAACCCCCTCCCCACAAAAGCATTAAAGGGTGCTTAAAGTAAAAACCTAGAAATTAACCTTTTCTATAGCATTTAGTGTTTTGCCCCCAACCATGTGTTCTTCAGGAGAGTTGGGTCTCTTTGATATGTGGTGAGGTTTAGCGGATAGCCCTGGAGGCCACAACAGGTTTCACCCGGGGATTTCAGGCAGAGACAACTCATGGTAAGTTTGGAGGCTGGGAGCTCAGCTGATGTGGCTGCACTGTGGTCTGCTGTGAACCAAGAGAAGCTGAGGAGACAGAGATGAAACCAGGCCAGGACCATAGGCTCACAGGGGGACCAGATACTGGACAGCAACATTCTCTAGGAAGACCATGGACAGCTGTAGGAGGTCTTGCAGGAGGGGACCAGTGCCAGGAACTAATGCCCCAAGGAGCTGTGAATATGTGAATGAGGATAAGCCCAAGTGATGCTACGCAATCTTGGAATGACATTATTTCCACATAAAAACACAACTTGCAGGGCGTGGTGGCACATGCCTTTACTCCTAGCACTCCGGAGGCAGAGGTAGGAAGATCGCTGAGAGATTGAAGCCAGGCTGAGACTACATAGTGAATTCCAGGTCAGCCTGGGCTAGAGTAAGACTCTACCTTGAAAAACCAAAAACAAACAAGCAAACAAAAAATACAACTCTCAGGCTGGAGAGATGTCCTAGTGATTGAGGTACTTACCTCAAAGTCAAAAGATCCCCAGGACCCACAAAAGCCAGATGTACAAGGTGGCACATGTGTCTTGAGTTTGTTTGCAGCTGCTGGGGGCCCTGCCGGGTTCATTCTCTCTTTCTCCCTCTCTCTCTCTCTCCCTGCCACTCTTTCTCAATCTCTCTCGAAAAATAAATAAAAATAAAATTTAAAAAAATGATTTAAAATCACAATGCTAACCTCAAAGGGAATAAGAGAGCTTATTGCACAGACAAATGAGCGACTATGATCTGAAAACACATATACAGGATATATTAAACACCATATTATAACATGGGAACAGTCTCATGAAGTTTGTATAGATACAGGATAAAATGAAGTCATAAATCAAAGTGCTTTAAAATACATTGGTGGAAACATTAGATAGGTGGGTTACAACAAAGGTGACAGAAGCTATCTTATGACAATCTTAGCTTTTTAGTTGGTGAGAGCTAAGGGTTGGTTGATATAGTCCAAAGGATTTACCTGATAGTAACAATGACATTAGGTCAGATATAGAGGTGGGCAAAGAATAGCTATTTCTAAGATTAAAGATAACCCAAGATAATTTGGCTTTGGGTCTGAAACATTCCAACTTTCTGTAGTCATCGAGGTTCCAATCAGTCAATCAGCCTTATAGAATGTTTAATTTAGGTGTGGCTTTCCCCTGGGAACTGCAGTTCATAGATGTGGGTCAGACCAAGCAGGTTCTCACTTGTTTGACCTTATTTGGTTGAATTCTTTTGTTAAGGTAGTGGTCTAGCAAAAGGCAGCTTCCCAGAGTTCCTGCTTCATAGCTCAGAGAGTTTGGTTTTTGTTGTTTAAAAATGAAACTAAGGACTCACTGATTAGGGTAAAAAAAGGCATGAAAGTAGGAAGGAAGTGGTTGGGGAAAATAAAAGTTAGTGGAGGGAGGAGGGTAAGAGAAGGTAATGATATGATAAGATCAAAATGCATTATATGCAGGCATGAAAGTGTCAAAATAAAACTGAAAAATTGAAATAGTAAATTCTAAAAAGTTATGTAAATATTCTGAACTTCAGATGTCAGTAGGCAATCTGAGCATTGATATGAGAAATGATGCCCTAGGTCAGCAATGCCTAATTCAAATACAATGTGTCAAGAGAGAAAAAACACATTTAGAATATGGAGTGTTCTTCCCACCAAAGCCACCACACAGTGCTGGAAGCATCTAGAAACAGAGACCTGATGCATAGCTGTCTATAAGGTCAGAGAGTTCCACCTTCTTTCATTTACTTTTTTTTGCATGCATGCACGTGTGTGTGAGCATGTGTGTGTGTGTGTGGTGTGGGTATGGTGCATGAATGTATATGTGTCTATATGGCAGGGTGTGCATGCCTGCAGTGGCTGGAGCAGAACATTGGGTTTCACACACCATTGCTCTTCTGTTCCTTCTTATTTGAGCTGGAATCTCTTAACGGTCCTGGAACTTACCCTTTTTTTCTGTAAACTTAGGTCTCTGCTCCCTTACTGGACTAGGGTTACACATAGCCATACCCAGCTATTAATGTGAGTCCTGGGGATTGAACTTGAGCAGTCTCTCAGGTCTCCTCTGGCCCTCATGCTTGCCCAAGAAGTGCTCTTAACTGCTGAGTCATCTCTCCAGCTCAAGTTCCCTCTTCTGCAGGTACCTATTAGTGAGTCAGGACAATCAGCGGAGACACAACCACACACAAAGGTGGAAATAGGGTAGAATAATCAGCATTGGAGCTCATCATAGGAAGCTGGGTAATTGTCACCCGCCCCCCCCCCATTGTGACCTGGGTTGAACTGCATGGCTTTCTTCTTGTGACTTGTCCAAATAAAGCTGAGAGCCATTGGTGCAAACACGACATGGCATGGCATTGACAGATATGGGGAAATCT
Organism: Orientallactaga sibirica; assembly: GCA_036365145.1. Taxonomy (NCBI): domain Eukaryota; kingdom Metazoa; phylum Chordata; class Mammalia; order Rodentia; family Dipodidae; genus Orientallactaga; species Orientallactaga sibirica. Next base: position 15,781,939 of record JAEOAD010000039.1, read on the forward strand.
GTCTCCTACAACTTCTACTTTTCCATTACAGACCCAGAATTTCCTTCACATATTCCCAATCATACAGATAGAAGTGAATGTATTCAATATGATGTATAGTTAGGGCACCCACCCCAAGGGGCTGAGTGAACCCTACTAGCAAAACTTGGATGGGTGATACCCACACAGAGACAACCTGGCCTCACTCACACTATATTTAAATGTAATTTATCTCACCTGTTAAATGTATTTTGTCACACGAAATCTTAATATCCTGTGCACATTCCTGGTAACCCACCCCAGCCAGCACAAGTTGTCACCAGCCACAGGGTGACATAGTGCTAAGTACAGGCTATGCAGCCATATCCATCACCCAAGTCTCCCTGCACCTTCATCCAACCTCACCACTCCCAGGCCTCACTCCTGACACCAGCACCTGGATTAGGCCCTTTGGGTTTAGGTTGAGGGACGTAGACAGTTGGCCTGGGGCACTTGCACACTTTCTGGTGGTGTAAGAGTTGTGTTTTATTTAGTCTGGGCCATTTCTAATGTCTTCCACTGGTTTCTTACTGTAAAGCAAGCAGGTAGCATCAAATGCTCAAGAGAGGCCTCGCTAGTTCTGCGGTTCCTCCCAAGATTTCCACAGATACAGAAATTGCCCATCCAAGGCTTATGAGGAGCAGTTCTATGTCCAATACCACACCCTCCTGGTATGTAGAAAGCATTTCAACCTTTGGGCCAAATGCGAAGAAAATGTTCAAGGGATATTGAATTAGAGAGATAAAAATATTTTAAATTATAGTAAAGCTACAAAAACCAAGTTGAAACAGTGATGCATTTCAGAAATATTTTAAGTTCACTTTATATTATTTAATTTCTGACATCATGCTATGACATTGACATGAGCAAATAAATGTATTTATCCTGGAATGCATGTATACACGGCGGGTTGTATATACCTGAAATGGGATGCTTGCTTATAAATTCTTGCTAAAGACTTGAGCTGTCTTTTTATTTTTCATGTAGTGCATGCGGTAGTGGTGAAGTGCATCCCACAGTGACATGCAGGAGTTGATAAGATAGTAAGGGATGTCCCTGGTGTGTGCCTGCTTCTATGTAAGCTCCAATGAGGGACCTAGCAAATCCTCTAATCAATAGGGGCTGTATGCCCTTCAGAAAAGCCCAAATACCACTCCAGAGTTATCCAGACAGACCAAAAAAATGTGTTTACCATTTGTAGTATAAAATTAGCAGCCTGGGCTGGAGAGTTAAGCACCTTAGCAGTTAAGGTGCTTGCCTGTGAAGCCTAAGGACCCATGTTTGACTCTCCAGATCCCATGTAAGCTAGAAGCACAAAGGTGAGGAAAGCACAAGGTCACACATGCCCACCAGCTGGCGCAAGTGTCTGGAGTTCAATTACCATAGCCCTGGTATACCAATTCTTTCTTTTTCTCTCCTCTCTAAAATGAAAAAAAAAAAAAATTAGCAGCCTAAGTGACAAGACGTGTCAGCATTATTCAGTGTTGAGGGGAATTCCCGCCTTTTCTAATTCCAGCTGGAGTGCTGTTGTTTTTGCTTCTATGCCAGCTCCCTTGTACTGCCAAGCCCGATCTCCATCACACCATGTAGTCCAGACCACAATCACTTTGTCATACAATATGACTGATAACAGAGGCAGGATTTGACCATTTTGGACATAGCAACACTTTTGTGCCTTGAGCAGCACCTCACACTGAGATGCAGAAGCCTGGCAAGCACAGGCTGCTGAAGACCAAGTTAGACCCAGGACCTTTGTGATTCTCCTCACTTCTGGGCCTTTCCTTTCATAGCTACCTCTGGTGGAGAATATTTTCTCTGAAGGTATGCTTGACATTGGTTCCTTTTTTCACCAAGCCAACACCTTTCTCTTAAATGTTTAAAGATCATTTGGTGTTAAAATATATGAAATTTGCAGGGAAATGGATGGATCTGGAAAGGATTATATTAAATGAGATAACCCAGGCTCAGAAAGCCAACGTCACATGTTCTCTCTCATATGTGGATCCTAGCTACCAATGTATAGACTTGTGTGTGAACTGGAACCAAAAATAGGTACCAGAAACCAGTAAGCTGGTAAAAGGCTATAAGGGAGGGAGGAAAGGGAAGGACTTAAGTGTATGGTAATGCACATATGTAAGTAGAAGAACTGATTACAGGGAGGGGAATGGCCTAAGTGAAGCCACAGGAAGAGAATGCATAAAAGAAGGGTAGGGGGAGGGTCAACCTAAATTCAAGATATTGTGAATAAGACATATGTAAAATTACTTTTTTGAATAAGGGCACGTCTAGAAGCTGTAGACTGTTACTAGAAAATTTTCAGTACCTGGGATGGGATACCTTCCAATGAGTTGTTGGCCAAGGAGGTCCCGGTAGCCTCGAAAACATTAAAGGCTTTTGCAAAGCCCTTGGTTTCCCTTGAGAAACAGATAGTAAGACCCTATTGCTGAAGACATCTCTTGCCTCAGAGGCAAGGTCACTGAGAAAGCAAGCTGGTATGGAGCAGAAAACCTCCCTGTAGACCAACCAACTGAAAGCTGGAAAAAGCTGCACTGCACTCAGCGTATGGGAGACAGAAGCCATCAACAGTGAAAACAGTGGACCCTGAATATTCAAGCTTGGCCAGACAGGCCCAATGACTGAACGGGTGCAATAGTGGCATGTCTACTCTTGGGGTAACCAACTGCTCCATAATTGGACTGAAGGCCCTCTCTATGGGAGGGAATACATACCTGGTACTGAAAAACCTAAGTAAAAGTCTATGGTAGGTGAGGTCATGAGCCTTAGGGGTATAAGCCTGCTCTTATCTGACTAAATGTATATATTATTCCCACCAAGCTGCCCTGAAAGCACTACACTTAATGTTCATATTCACATAATAATGCTACTCTCACTTCTGATTAGAGAGCTTCTCTTTTCAGATGGTGATGGCCACTGGGATGACCCAAAAGGCAACATAGTGCTGAGAAGAAGGGATGGAGGAGTGCCCAGCACTGAAACACCTCTGTCACACCCTCCAAGGCTCAGGGACCATTGCGGAAGAGGGGGCGGATAGAATGGAAGAGCCAAAGGAAGGGTATGACCTCCTACAATGCAACTGCCCAGACAGAAATTGGCCTCGATATCCATGACCTTGCAGTGCCTAGCAATACCTCCGCAAGACCCTCAAAATAGAAGAAAAAGATGATGACAAAAGAGAGACTAATGGAGAGAGGGAGGGGATATGATGGAGACTGGAGTTCTAAAGTGGAATGGGGGGAGGGGAGGGAAATATCAGGTGGGGTTTTTTTGTATGTAAGTATAAAAGTCAATAAAAAACAATAACTTAAAAAAAAATAGCCAACTAGCTGGGGAGCTGGATCAGCAGTTAAGAGCATTACTCACTTAAGTATGAGGATCTCTCAGGCCAGAGACAGCCAAGTTCAACTCCCCAGAACACAAGTAAAATCTGGTGACTAATCCAACTGTCTTCTTATTTGGCAAGAATAAATAAACACTAAGAGCTGCATCCTGCAATGGGAGTTTGTGAAACTCTCAGATAAGCAAGCTAAGTGTGTGCAGGTTGCAGGTTACTTTGATTGTATTTTTATTTATTTATTTTTATTTATTTATTTTTTTAGAGAGAGACACAGAGAGAGACAGACAGAGAGAAAGGGAGAGGAAGACAGAGAGAATGGACGTGCCAGCAGTCTCTCAGCAGCTGTGAACGAAATCTAGATGCGTGTGCCCCCTTGTGGGCAAGTGCGGCATTGCGCCCTTGCGTCACTGCATCTGGCTAAACGTGGCACCTGGAGATTGGAACTGCTGGAGATTAGAACCAGCGTTCTTAGGCTTAGGAGGCAGGCGCCTTAACCACTAAGCCATTTCTCCAGCCCACTTTGATTGTATGTTACAGCAAATTGTGTTCCCCTTGCATGCACATGTTCATGAAGTTCTTGCAGGTCAGATGGCTCACCAGAGTCAGTAACAAATAGTGTACTGAGCTGAACTTGAATATTCCAGATCCCCTCTTCCTAGTACCTGGTATTTGTTTGCATTAGCAGAGTTAGTGTTGCATTCTTTTATCGCATTTTTTTATATTATATTTTTTTTTTTATCAATATATATTTTTTATTTATATTATTCTGATTTTACATTCATAGTATTGGTTCCATTGTCCTCCTCCCCTTCCTCCCACTTTCAAAGGGGCCCTCATCAATGGGGACTGTTTATCATGCATTGTGAGTTTGCTCAAGAGTTCTGGTGGATAGGCCCCAGTCTCTGTGCATAATGCCCCAACTTGTGACTCTAACAATCTTTCCGCCCCTCTTCCATGAGTTTCCCTGAGCCACATTGGGGTCATTTTAGTTCTGCTTCCTTGATGAGGTTTTGGGAGCCTCTGTGTCTCTGGATATCTGGCTAATGACTGGAGTTGGATGTTCTCTGTATTTATCTCCTTCAGCCTTTTTCTGGTGTTGTGATCGCCTTGAGCGCTGTATTCTTGCCCTTCCCCTGCGTTGTTCTATGGTTTCAGCTGGTGAGGTGTGGTTAGCTGATCCTCCCTTCAGGTTCATTGTCCACCTGAAAAGAGATAAGCAAATTCTCCAACGGAGAGAGAAGTTAGTACTAGATAGAAGGGATAACCATATATGTTTTGGAGGGAACTTTATATGCATTGGCTCTCTTCTAGCCTACTTTTGGTGGCCACTAGACCTTGGAGACTGAGCTCATTTTTTGTACATGGCTTTGACTTATTTCCCAGTTCCAGCAATGAGTTCCACTCCACTGAGTGGATCTATTAGCCAAATCAAGAACAGTTGGTTACCCCCCATGGCTGTTTGCCACTACTGCACTTGTATGAGCATTACGTCAGATGGTTTCCTGATAACAAAGATGTGGTATATCTATACTATGGAATTCTACGTAGCAGTAAGGAAAGATGAAATAAGGAAATTTGAAAAAAAATGGTCAAACATGGAACAGATCATCCTCAGTGAGCTCACCCAAGCACAAAAAGATAATCGTCGCATGGTCTCATTTATCTGTCGCCCCTAACCGGATTCCACGTGACATGTGGCCAAACCTAATAAACACTCTGAGGACGAGACACGAAGGAGGGTGGGATGGAGGGAGGGTAATGGTGGGAGGGAATCAGAGGGTGGGAGGGAGGACAAGGGGGATACAAATTGGGACCCAAAAGGAAAAATAATACAAAACCCTTTACTCGGGACAACAGGCTAAAACAGTGATCCTTCAGCAGGCCTACGGAGGGAATACTCGAACCACAGGAACCTGGAGAGAACATGATGAAGGCCAACTTTAATCTTGTCCTGCTTCTCTTTCTCTTCTTCTCTTCTCTCTCTCTCTCTCTCTCTCTCTCCTCTCTATACTCACTTTCTCTTTTACATTATATATCTTTTTCCTCCCTCACCTTCCTAGGTGCAGACTTATAACTCCCAGTGCCAGCAAGGGGTTAACTTCCACAATGAGCTGTTGATCTGAAACACCTACAAGGTTTCCCAAAAAAGACAGACTTCTGTCAGAGTACTTGGTGACCCACCAAAGGTTAATGGTAAGACCCTACTGTCGAAGACAGCATACGTGTGTAAGACCAAACACAGAGAGACCTGGCCAGAATCTGGAAGAAGGTCAGTCCCCAGACAGTTAGCGAGTCTAGTACCAGAGGGTGCTACATGAGCAACTGGGGGAAAATGTCTGACATTGGTCCAAACAACTTGCAGTCTTTTATCGCATTTTTTAATGTTTCAGAAACATTTTTCTCTAAAACATTCTCATTAGTCACTTCCAAGTATAAGTTCACATAGAGCAATGCCATACAAACCTCATAGACTTTAAGACTGATTTGCAATTGAATCTCAGTTCTTTTAGGTGGACTTACACAATTCACAAGAGAGGCAGAAAGCAACAGTTTTTAATTTTTAATTTTATTGTAGAGACGCACACACATATACAGAGAGAGAGAGAGAGAGAAAATTGTCATGCCAGTGCCTCAGCCACTGAAATTGAACTCCAGATGCTTGTACAACCTAGTGGGCATGCGTGACCTTGAGCTTGCCTCACCTTTGTGCATATGGCTTACATGGGATCTGGAGAGAGAATGAACATGGGTCCTTAGGTTTTACAGGCAAGAGCCTTAACCACTAAGCCATTTATCTACCCCAGTTTTTAATTCTTTTTGTATATTTACATGACGTGCATGTATATGTGTACATATGTCCCCATGCATATGGACACGTGTGTGTGGTGTGCATGCATGTATATGTGAAAGCCACAGATTGATGTTGGCTGTCTTCCTCTGTTGCCCTCTACCTAATTTCTAACTAGTCTGCAAGCCCCAAGGATCCTCCTATCTCTGCCTGTGCAGTACTGTGGGAGTACAAGTGTGTGCCACCACTTGTGGTTTTTACTTGGGGGCTGGGAATTGAACACAGGTTCTCATGCTTGTGTGGCAAGCATTTTATGCACTGAGCTATCTCGTCAGCCCTCCACATTATTTTTCTTTTGAAAGGGGCCAGTTAGTCAGTGTTTTAAGTTTGGTTTGGTTTTTATAGCCATTTAAAATCACAGAGGCATTTTGGCTCGAGGCTGAGGTATAGCAGGAGAATGGACTGAAGTGATGGCTGCTGTCTTCAGACTCTGTTGTAAAGGATATGAATCCAGAGTGCAGCCCAGAGACAGGCTCCCTTCCTCTGGAAAATCACTCTGTAATTGCGTTGCCACCGATTGGGCCTTTATGAATACCTCATTACGTTGTCATGAGAGTCTTAAACAGTCATCCTAAGTTTACACTCCTTTCTATGAATTTCATAAATATCCCTTTGTAGAGATGGGTCTAATCCTCTTCAGAAGTTGTTCTTAGCTCATCTCACATATAGCATGATGTGTTTTATGGCACATCCCCATGATTTTAGAGCAGATAAACATTTTGGATCAAAAGACAAAACCCTCATCAGTGACTTTGTGGTATATGTGAAAGTACCTGGACCTTGATCCCCACTGAAACTCCTAGGGGCAGTGCTCAGCTGAAATGCAGTACAAATGACAGTGATAAGGTGAGTGCTCTTCATGAACTGGGACCTCAAAGGACTTTAAGTAGGTGCTTAAATACAACCCTGCTGGGTACTCAGTTTTCCTCTCTGTGATGAAACCTGAGCAAAACAACTTAAGAAGGATTTATCTTGCTCATGGTTTTAAAGGTTTCAGTCCACCATGGCAGGGAGGGTGTGGCAGAGAGGGCATATCAAGGCAGCCAAGAAGCAGAAAGAGAACATCTGTGTTGTGAACTTTCTTTTTTATCTCCTTTTATTCCCTCTAGGCTCCCAGCCTATGGGATGGTGTTGTCCATGTTCAGGGTGGATCTTCTCCCCCTCAATTAATCCTCTCTGGAAAGGCCCTCACAGAAACCCACAGAGGTATGTTCTACTAAGTTCCTACACTTCTGGAGCCAATCAAGTTGACATCGTGATGAATCATCACCACGGCAATTCAGAAAAGAACTCCATTAGGCCCCTGAAGGCTTGCAGAACCCACATGAATAGCACCAATAGCAGATGGTCAGAGGTGAAGAAACACCAGGCTTGATCTCTGCTCAGCAGGGGGTCTACATGTGGATGCAAGAAACCCTTGCTTCAAATGGACAGAGTGGGAGGTCTGAGACTCAAACAAGCTTTGTTATGCTGATGCATAGGTAGCTGCAGCTACTGCAAAAAAGCACAATAGCCTGGGTGCTTATTTCTCACCATTCTAAAGGCTGCAAGTCCAACGTGGAGGCACCAGAATGGTTAGTTCCCGCCTGGGGCCTTCCCTGGCTTGCAGAGGTTGCTTCCTCACTGTGTCCTGTCATGGAGCTGTGATAGTGCTGGCTGCTCCCTCCACAAGGTCGCTTTCCTACCTATCAGGACTCACCCTACAACCTTACTTAACCCCAATTTCCTTCTGTACCCTCTGACATCAAGTAACGTACCACTGGGGTTAGGGCATCCATGTAAGGATGGGGTGAGTGTGCACAACTCAGCCAGGGCAGACGTGTAACTAGAAGGTTCTCAGAGCTTACACTATCAGACAGTCCTATTTCTGACTTTGGGCTTTCTTACCTTCCAAGGCTGTACCCAAAGATTTAAGTATCCCACGAGAGCTTTCATTTCCTCACATATACAAAGAAATGACTGTAACAGAACCTCTTTTCAGAGTGGTGGGATTGAAACAAAATACCACAACCTCAGAGTGAAAACATCCAGGCCAATCAGTAAAGGCTCAAATAAATGTGGACAGTAAATCAACAGGCCAAAGTGGTACTTAAGAGTCCTTGAGGTAGCTAATGGTTAAGACTGAAATATGAGAGGAAAACAAACCTGTGGAACATTCTAGAAATGTTTGAAAGATATAAGTAGAGTCTGAGAGTCTAGTCCAGGGAAAACAAAGAGGAGGTATATGGCAGTGGGGGATGGGACAGGAACAGTGTTTTCGACCATCAGCATGAACAATTTTCTAAGGACATGTAACTCCTAACTTAAAATTTGGCTGCCAAGGGGTGGGGGGGCACCTATGCAAGGGACAGGCAAAGGACCTGTGGGTGCCCTGGAGGTCTTCATTAAGTTTAATAAAATTACTATACCATGTCCTGGAGATAGTCATTCCCAATCAATATAAATGACAAATGCTGCATTATTTCATATAGTGTATAGTATATAGTTTGAATTCTATGCATAGTCAGTTTTGCTAAGTTCATGCAATTGTAATTTCAGTGTTTTTTGTTTTCTTGGTTCCCCTCCCTTTGTTTTCAGGGGCTTTCATTGGGGGAATATCTTAGGTTCTCTTTTGGTCTTATTGTTTTTGAGACAGAGTATCACTATGTTCAGCCCAAGATGAACTCAAACTAACAATCCTTCCCCCTTAGCCTTATGAGTGCTGAGATTACAGGTATGTAACACCACACACAGTTCAATGTTTAAATAGTTTCTTTAAAATATTTTTATTTATTTAGTTAAGAGAGAGAGAGAGAAGCAGATAGAGAGACAGAATAGGTGCACCAGGGACTCCAGCCACTGCCAATAAACTCCAGACACATGTACCACCTTGTGCATCTGGCTTTACATGGGTCCTGGAGAATTGAAACGGGTCCTTAGTCTTCACAGGCAAACACTGCAACTGCTAAGCTATTGCTCTAGCCCCTTAAATAGTTCTTATTTGAGCGTGTATGTGTGTTATGTGCATACATGTGTGTATGCATGTTATTCGGTTTGTAGAGGCCAGAGGTTGACATCAACTGTCTCCTTCAATCACTCGCTACCTTTTTTTTTTTTTTTTTTTTTTTTGAGATAAAGTCTCTCACTGAATCTGGAGCTCACTAATTCAGCTAGACTAGCTAGCTATCAAGTATCAAGTATGCTCCCGGCTCAGTGCTCAGTATGCTCAGTGCTAGGATTACAGTGTGCACCTGGCTGTTCTGTGAGTGCTGGGAATCCAAACCCAGGTCCTCATGCTTGCGAGGCAAGCACTTTTCTGACTGAGTCATCTTCCCCTGTCTCTTAAGTTATTTGTATATCTTCATTTATTTTTTATTTTATTTATTATTTATTTATTTTTTTGGTTTTTCAAGGTAGGGTTTCACTTTGGTCCAGGCTGACCTGGAATTAACTATGTAGTCTCAGGGTGGCCTCGAACTCATGGTGATCCTCCTACCTCTGCATCCCAAGTGCTGGGTCTTCATTTATTTTTATTTCTAAAGATTGTCTTTTGTTCTTGCCTTCGATTTCTCTTAAGACAATTTTTTTTTACTATAGCGTAATTTACTCTATTGTAATGTAAATTCATTATGGTTTAGTGATTTACATTTTTCCATGTATTGTTGACTTATTTCTCAGGTTTTTCTTTTATATATTTAATATTGTTCTTTCGTGTATTGCATATCTTCCCTAGTGTCTTTTCCTCTATTTTGAATCGAGCATATCTGTCTTTGAGTGTGTCCTTCTGGTGTGATATTATCTAGGATGGTTCCTTTATTTCCCATTCTCCTTATATAGGAATTTTATGGGCTTTAACCCTGGTGTGGTAGTTTGAATATATGTCCCCCAATATATTCAGTGTTTTACTAGTTATAGTTTGCATCTGCAATCACCTTCCAGAGGCAATGTCACTGGGGGCTGGTCTGAAGGTGTGGGTTTGAGATTCCATTGTAAAGATATGCAAATGTGCCTAGCAGGAGTTCCTGAAGTGTGCTGTGTGATCTTTTGGCAGTAGTTTTGCTCTGTGTGCTGTGTGGCTGGTTGGTTTTTCTCTCTCTCTGTTTGGCCCTGTGAAAGCAGGCTGCTTTTCCTGCCTTTATGGAACTTCCCCTGGATCTGTAAGCTTCAATAAATAATATCTCTTCCTCCATAACTGTGCCTGGTCTGGAAGTTCATCTCAGCGAACCTGAAGCTGTCTGCTACACCTGGTAAGTTTCTGCTGCACCTTTTTTACAAGGATGAGGATGGAAGTGCTCAGAAGGCCTGGTGGAGGATAGCGTCATCAAGCCATTATAATTCCACAGGCTGTTCCTCCTCTGTTGCCAGTCAGAGTGTGTGGGTGGTGAGTGCTTGCTCCTGGAGGCTTCGTAATCCCCTCCCCGTGGATCTGTGGGCTCTGTCCATTCTCTTGCTCAGTTTGAATCCCTCAGAAACTCCACATCAGCCAAGGTTCTGTTCACTTGCTGGAGGAGGGTGAGGTGACAGCATACCACCCACCAGGCCGGGCACTTTGGGATTCTCACACTGACAATGTGCCAATCAGTACCAAACTGTGGGGCAAGTGTGATGGTCACACCAGTTCTGAGGTGTGGTATAACCCAAAGGTAACATTTTACTGATGATTTTATGTATTTTTGTACATTATATAGTTCACATGGTCGTATTTTATATGGATTAGATTGAATAAAGTAAAGCATCAAATATTGAGCTGCCATGTAATACCCCCTAAGATGCGCTGTTTTCCAAGATGTTCTTGCTCTTTCCTCTTCTGCAATCAGCCTGGGACCTCCAGTGAAGTACCTTCAGTGGGAGGACCTTCAGATTTCCTAGTGGGCTGCACTCTGCCCCGAGTGTGCCTGAAAGTCACTGGGCAGATGCCTTGCCTTCCAGCCACGGTTGTGGATTTTATTCTTTCTCCTGAAGCCAGGCTGTTTTTACAATGGACAGAAACCATCAAGACAAGATGTGCTCTAATATTCCCTTTGTGGAACTCTTTTTTTTAAAAAAAGTATTTTATTTTTATTTATTTGAGAGAAGGAGAGAGAGAGAGAGAGAGAGGAGAGGGAGAGAATGGGCACACCAGAGCCTCCAGTCACTGCAAACAAACTCCAGACGCATGTGCCCCTTTGTGCATCTGGCTTACGTGGGTCCTGGTGGAATGAACTTGGTTCCTTTGGCTTTGTAGGCAAGCACCTTAACCACTAAGCCATTACTCTAGCCCCCCCTTTGTAGAATTCTTACTCCCCTGTGTTAGCCAGGTATTCTCGTGGCCTTGTGTCTGTGTGTGTGTATGCACATGTGTATGCATTTGTAAGTGGATGTATGTATGTGAGTAGGGGTCTTCAGAGAAACAAAACCAGTAAGATGCAAACGCAGACCATGTTGTAAGGCTAGGCCCAGGGAGTCAGGAGTTGGGTCTTAAGGAATTGGCTCATGTGACTGTGGGGTGTAAGTCTAGAGCCTGCAGGTGCTGGCTTCTGAAGATGCAGCGGAGGCGCAGTCCAGTACCACAGCTGGACAGGTTCTCTGAGTGTGGGGATTTAGTCTTTTTCTGAGGGCCGCCAGTGGAGCCAGTGATGCCACACATTTTATGGAAAGCCTCTGCTTCTCTTAGAGTCCACCATCTTAGTGGCATCTAAGAAAAGATCTTCATCATACCTTCGGGCAAGTGCACATAGAACTCATCACAGTGTGCGAATATATCTGTACTTTCAGGCTCAAAGTCATTGTCAGTGTCAGAATTGTCACAGTAACCATTGGCCAACTGAGATATTTTTAAAATGACATAAAATAATTCTTCATATTTATGAGGGACAGAGTTACACTGCAACATATACACACTGAATATGTAATGACCAAGTAAGAGTAATTGGCATAACTACCTTCTCAAACATTATCCTTTGTGGTGGGGACATTCAAAACCTTTATTGTAAAAAAATAAAACTTTATGGTCACCTCTCTGTCCTATAGGATACTGGACTTACATCCACATCTCATTAGGGCTTTGTACTTGCTGTCCAACTTCTCCTGCCTCCCCATCCCCCAGCCTTTGTTATTTTGTTTCTTTTTTTACACTGTTACGTTGCCTGTTAGATACAATCACTGTGCCTAGTCAGCCCCAACTTAGACTAATAGAGCATGCTTCAAAATTGTGAAAGACTTTCTGTAACAATATTAAATTTGGTTTTCCTGTCTTCAATACTTTTGAGTTCCTTGAAATAACGGATAGTCACAGAGCTATGGGGGGGGGTTGCGCAAGGGAAGCAGAGACTTCTGGTGGCTTGGTGCTCCCTCTTGTGGACAGCAGTGGAACACTTTGGTGAGATCGTGTAAAAAGGGAGCAAGGAGACTTCTGCTTTTCTGGGTGGCAGGAAAGGAACGCTCATTCATGCTTTTGACAATAATTTGTTCAGCTGTCTGCAATCACCCCCAAACTTAATTAGAAAGATAATCTTTTGATTTATGAATGAATACTTTCAGGCTTGAGGTGTGATGGTCTGCAATTTTATACATGACTGAGTAAAATTACAATTGTATTTAAATAACCTTTGCATTAGTTTAGGACATCTTAACTATTAGTCATTTGTCTTCTGTCCACCAGACCTTTTCTCAGGCCCAAGGCAGGCTACCCTGCCAACTGAATGGACATTAACGCCTGCCCTCATTTTTTTAAAAAAATTTATTGCAGTCACTGTTCTCATAAACACGTGTCGGTACACTGCTGGTAATCTGTGAGCCTCTGAGCATATTCAGTGTGGAATCCTCATTGGCATGGTTTTCCCATGCCAGGCCCTGATTCCTGTTTCCTGAAGCCGATTTGAGGGCCAGGCAGCTGGTCGCTCTGTTTTGTGGGGCAAGCTCCGCCTCCAAGCACCACCATTCAGGGCTGAGCCTGTAGCCCTCTTGGGGTTTAAACCAGGAGCTTTTAATCTGACTCACTCTTTGCCAGGAGGAAGCCAAAACCCGAGGCAGCTGAAGGGATTCTCAACAGGGACACGGCTCCAGCAACAGATTAACAAACAGAACCCGTGTCCTTGACCACCAGCCCTGGGCTCTCCAGGCAGATCCAGCCTCCTCTCATCTCAAGGTGATTACTGAATCCACCTGGGAGATAAACTCCCCAATACCCAAGGGCTAAATACAGCTGTATCTAAAGATGGATGTTGTTAATAGAACTCACAGGATAAAAGCAATGCCTTCACATTTAATAGAAGATATACCTTCTGGATTTCCACAGCAGGTTAGGTGGTGATTCAGCCAAAGTGAAGCTGCAGGTCTGTCACTGCATCATTTTTAGATGGCCCTGGCTACCTGATGCAGACAGGTTAGAAGAAAGGATGCTAGGGCTGGGGAGATATCTCAGTGGTCGAGCACTAGTCTAGCATGCCCTGGGTTTAATACTTAATACCATTAAAAAAAAAAAAAAAAAGAAGAAGAAAAGAAAAGAAAAAAGAAAACAGTAAGAAGAAAACATGCTATTCTACTGTGAAAGCCCAGCCAAGTGAGCCGCTCTCACAGGTTGAAACACTGCAGACATGTTGCATGGTCACTTCCCAAGCCTAGTTATGTCTAGACACATAAATGTGGGGTTGCCTAGAGAATTATACACACTCTAAGCCTCCCACGTTCCTCTCCAGCATGCAGCAGGTCTCATGTCCTCTGTGGTTTCCTGTCTGCTAAGAACACTTTTATCCCAGGTCTGCTTCGGAGAGACCTTTCCAGTCTGAGGAAAAGTCCCTTGCTGCTCTGAGTTCTTGGCTTCCTGCCACCATGTCCAGGGCACATAGCTCAGACTGAACACGGCAGAGCTGGGGCCAGCAGATCGCACACATGATACCTGCAAGGTAGCCAGCTGAGGTCTGTTGACTGGTCTCCTAGGATATACGGAAAACCTTTGGGTTCCATGACAGAGATGCTAAGACAGGACTCAGTCCTGAGGTTTGGATTCAGATTTTTGGGCCTTCCCTGTATCTGATGGTCACCTGTCAAATCCTGGTTCCTTGTCAGGTGCTGACTTCAGTTTCTATCTCCTTGACCCAGTGCTATTGCTGAAAACACAGCCGCTTGCCTGTCAGCAAGAAAGGGGGGGAGAGGGAGGGAGGGAGGGAGGGAGAGAGAGAGAGAGAGATCTGGCAGAGGAGTTGGACAATGCTCACCAGGTTTTCACACCCAAAGTCTGGTTGCTGCATTCGTTCTCTCCTTCCCCATCTCTCTGTCATCTGTCAATCATTTAAACGCCTCCTCTGTCTCTTCTCTCTATCAGCCTACCTGTGTATTAATCCCACACCCTCTCTCCATTATTCTAGATTTTTAGCTGCTCTAGGTAAGTGTTGTCATCCTAGGAGGAATTCAGTCATTGATAAAACTGGAAGCATATTCAGACATATTCCATCTGTCACCCACTCCACAAAGTCAGTAACATAGAACATCAGATACCCTAAGTGAATGCCCAATAAACATGTAGTTATGTACACATAAGACTATATTTGTATATTTATGTATTTGCACATGTGTGTGAATGTATGTGTATGGGTGCACCAGGGTCTCTTGCCTCTTGTAAGCAAGCTCCAGATGCTTTTTGTGTTTGGCTTTACCAAGATACTGGGACATCAAACCTGGGTTGACAGGCTTAGCAGGCAATTGCCTTTATCTGCTGAGTCATTTTACCAGCCTAATTTTAATAGTTTAATGTGTTTTTTCATACAGAGTTTTTCTTTTCTTTTCTTTTCTTTTCCTTTCTTTTCTTTTCTTTTTTCCTTTCCTTTCTTTTCTTTTCTTTTCTTTTCTTTTTTCCTTTCCTTTCTTTTTTTCTTTTCTTTTCTTTTCTTTTCTTTTCCCTTCCTTCCTTCCTTCCTTCCTTCCTTCCTTCCTTCCTTCCTTCCTCCCTCCCTCCCTCCCTCCCTCTCTCTCTCTCTCTCTCTCTTTCTTTCTTTCTCTCTCTCTTGCTTTCTTTTTTTTGAGGTAAGATTTCACTCTAGCCCAGGCTGACCTGGAATTTGCTACGTGGTCTCAGGGTGGCCTCAAACTCATGGTGATCCTCTTACCTCTAAGTGCTGGAACTAAAGGTATGCACCACCATGGCCAGCTTTATAAAGAGTTTTATGTTGAAGTTTTATTTGAAGTTTTTTTGTTTGGATTCTGTGTATTTCTCTTTAGTTCTGAACGTCTATATTTAATAGCACTCTCTCTCTCATCACTTATTTGCTACTAATCTCAGAATACCTTTATTGAGCAGTGGACTGTACTATGATTTGAGAAGAGGCTAATTTGTGGTGTATTTCTGGGCATGTTGGAGGTAACATGGTATAGTTAAGACAACCTGACTCAGGACTGGAAGTGTAGTATGCCATTGGTCTCAAAAGAGGGAGGGAAGAGGGGGAGAGGGCTTAAGGGGAGGGTATAGTAGATATGTAAGCAGAAGTGCAGAGTCCTGGGTGTGGAGGGAATAGTCTAAGGGGAGGTAATAGAGGAGAGGAGGGAATGGGAGGAGGGTTAATCAAAGTTTAAGATTTATGAATAACGCATATGGAAACCTACGTCTTCTCATGTTAATAATATATATGTTAAAAAGAGTTTGGGCAGAAATATCCTGTGAAGGTGGATAATGCTGTTCCCAGAAGCCAAATATTGTTATTGGAAAAATTTCAATGCCAGAGGTGAGATACTTTCCAGTGAGTTGTTGGTCAGGGAGATCCCATATAACCCCTAAATGTTATAGGCTATTATCAAGGCTCTTGGTTACCCACCAGAACTAAATGGTAAGATCCTACTGCTAAAGACTCTGCATGTGTGGGCTACAGGTCACTGAAGAGTCAAGCTGGAGGTAAGCTGGAAGCCTTCTCCCTGTTGACTAGCTGTCAGAATGCTGGAAAGAACTATATAGCCTTTGGGGGGAGAAAAGTCATCAATAGGGTTAACCAGCAGTGGGCCATGCAAGCTTTATACCTAGTCAGCCAGGTACCAACTGGTGCAATGTACCAACTGGTGCAATGGTGGCATATCTGTTTGGGGGGAAGCCAACTGCTCTCTGATTGGACTTGAGGCTCTCTCTATGAGAGGGAATTCTTGCCTGGTGCTAAAACCTAATTAAGCCTGAGTGTGGTGGCACATGCCTTTAATCCCATCATTAGGGAGGCAGAGTTGGGAGGATCACTATGAGTTCAAGGTTACCCTGAAACTACATAGTGAATTCCAGGTCAGCCTGAGCTAGTGAGACCTTACCTCAAAAACCAAAACCAAAACCAAAACCCAAAAATCAAAAACAAAAGCCTAATTAAAAGCCAATTGCTGGGGAGGTCAGAAGCCCTGGGGGTAGGGAGTTACTATTGTTGTCTGGCTAAATGAATCTATTGTGCCCAGCAAACTGCCCTTTAAATACTTATGTTATGTCAGTGTCAGTGTCAGGTCTGATATCAAGGTCTTTGATCCATGTGGCCTTGATTCTTGTGCATGGAGAGAGATAGGATCTATTTTCATCCTTCTACATATAGATATCCAGTTTTCCCAGCACCATTTGTTTAAAAGGCTATCTTTTCTCCAATAAATATCTTTGGCATGTTTGTCAAAAATCAGATGGCTGCATCTGTCTGGATTTGCATCTGGGTCCTATATTCTGTTCCATTGATCCACGTGTCTGTCTTGGTGCCAGTACCATGCTATTTTTTGTTACTGTGGATCTGTAATATAGCTTAAAATTGAGTATGGTGATACCACAAGCCTTATTTTTGTTCCCCAAAATTGTTTTGGCTATTTGAGGGTTTTTTTTTAATGCTTCTAAATGAATTTTAGGAATGTTCTTTCTATGTCTGTGAAGAATGCCATTGGAATTTGGATGGGGATTGCATTAAATGTGTAGATTGCTTTTGACAAGATTGACATTTTCACAATATTTATTCTTCCAATCCAAGAACATGGGATATCTTTCTATTACCTAGTGTCTTCCAGCCTAGATGTCCCTCAATTAATGAATGGATAATGGAGAAATGGCACATTTGTACAATGGAGTTCTATTCAGTAGTAAAGAAAAATGAAAATGAAATTATGAAAATTTTAGGGAAGTGTAGGGATCTGGAAAGGATTATACTGAGTGAGTAACCCAGGCCCAGAAAGCCAAATGTTGCACATTCTCTGTCATATGTGGATCTTAGCTACAAATGTTTAGACTTGTATGTGAGTTGGAGTAAAATCAGTAGCAGAGGCCAGTAAGCTAGAAAAGGGCTATAAGGCCTGGCGTGGTGGCACACGCCTTTAATCCTAGAATTTGGGAGGCAGAGGTAGGAGGATTTCTGTGAGTTCGAGGCCACCCTGAGAATACAGAGTGAATTCCAGGTCAGCCTGGGCTAGAGTAAGACCCTATCTTGAAAAACCAAAATAATAATAATAATAATAATAATAATAATAATAATAATAATAGGGCTATAAGGAAGGAGGAGAGGGAAGAACTTAAGGGGATGGTGTTGTGTATATGTTAGTAGATGAACAGATTACTGGAGATGCTATGGCCTAAGTGAGTCATGGGAAGAGACTGAGTAAAAGAAATGTGGGGGCAAAGCTAATAAAAATTCAAGATGTTGTAAATAAGCCATATGGAAACCTACTTTTTTGGATAATGGCACACCCAGAACCCATAGACTGTTACTAGAAAAGTTTCAGTGCCAAGGATGGGATACCATCCAGTGAGTTGTTGGCCAGGGAGGTCACTGATACCTCCAAAACATTACAGACTATTGCCAAGGTTCTTGGTTTCCCACCAGAAATAGATGGAAATACCCTATTGCTGAAGACTACACATGTCTGGGCTACAAGGTCAATGAGAAATTAAGCTGGAACTGAGCTGAAAAATTTCTCCTTGTAGACCAGCTGACAGAAATCTGGAAAAAGCTGCACTGCATGGAGCCCTATGGGAGACAGAAGTCATCAGCAGTGAAAACAATGGACATTGCAAGCCTTAAATTTGGTCAGACAGGACAAATGACTGAACAGGTGCAATAGTGGCATATCTGTTATGGGGGAAACCAACTGTTCTCTAATTGGACTGGAGATCTGCTCCATAGGAGGGAATACATGTCTGATATTGAAAACCTAATCAAATGCCTATGCCAGGCGTGGTCATGGGCCCAAGGAGTGTAATGCATGTTCTTGTATGGCCTAAATGCATATGTTATTCTCACCAAACTTCCTGGAAGTACTTTACTTAACATTCACACCCACATATTAATGCTATGCTCACTTTTGATTAGAGAGGCTTCTCTCTCTCTCTCTCTTTATTTTTATTTTTTGAGGTAAGGTCTCATTCTAGCCCAGGCTGACCTGGAATTCACTCTCTATTCTCAGGGGAGCCTCGAACTCACAGAAATCCTCCTACTTCTGCCTCCTGAGTACTGGGATTAAAGGCATGCACCACCACACCAAGCTAGAGAAGCTTCTCTTTTCAGATAGTGGTGACCACTAGGATGACCCAAAAGGCACCATAGTGATTAAAAGAAATGATAGAGCAGTATTCCACATTGAAATATATCTATCTTGTCTTCCAAGGCTCAGGGTCCATTGCAGAAGAGGTGGCAGAAAGAATGTAAGAGCCAAAAGAAGGGTAGAACTTCTTATAATGCAATCATTCAGGCAGAAATTGGCTCTCATATTAGGAGGAAAAGATGATGACATCAAAATAAAAGAGACACTAATGGAGAGAGGGAGGGGATATAATGGGGAGTGGATTTGTGAGGGGGAAGTGGGGAAGGGAATTTTCATGGTTTATTGTCTGTAATTTTGGGAATTGTCAATAAGAAAAGTTAAAAAAAAATTAAGTTCTAACTTTAGCCCCTAGCATTTGTGACATGGGGCAGTTCTTTGAGCTTAGCCATAGGTGTGCCTGGGGGTAGATCTGACTTCCAGCCCAAAAGTGTATGTAGAGAGGTTGAAGCTCTGGTGGTTTTGTGGTGCAGACTCTTGGTGGTTTCTCTCTCTGCTTGGATCTATGAAAGGGAGCCAGCTCCTTCCACCATTGATGATGTTCCCCTGGACTCTGTGATCCTGAAATAAATCCCTTCCATCCATAATCTGTGTCTGGTTGGATGTTTGTCCCAGCAATGAGGAGCTGATTACAATGCCCTCCAAGGTTCAGGAACCACTGCAGAAGAGGTGGCAGAAAGACTGTAAGAGCCAGAGGAAGGGGAAGAATGCTTATAATGCTGTCTTCCAGATAAAAAGTGGCCTTTACATTCATGACCTCATACTGGCTGATTGTACCTACACAAGACCTGCATAAAAGGAGGCAAAAAGATGCTAATGTCATCCAAATAGGCAACAGACTAGCTGGAAAGAAGAAAGAATTCAGTGGAGAAAATATTTGGGGAGAGAGAAGGGAGGGTGGTGGGAGGGGATTGTGATCATGATATATCATTTATATTTATGGAAATTATCAATTTTTTTATAAAGAGGGACTGATTGGTCTTGCTAGGAGGACAACATAATGTCAAAATTTGCAAAAGAAGGACAAGTTAAGGGAGAAGAGTTTTTCTCTAGTTTCCCCTGATAATATTTCAGGAACGATGGAATCATCATAATTACATAATAATCTCAGTTGATGAGACACTGAGCAGTGTTTTTCTGTGAGCTGTGCTTGGCTGACTTAGGGCAGCTGGGAAAGGTGAAACTCTCTGGAAGTAGATCACATTTCACCACCACCACCAATGAAACTTCTGAAGACCCTAGGGCTAACCTTGTCTCCTCAACATAAAGATCCTGGGGTTTTACAGGACTGAAACATTTCTCACCCTACCTTTTGGCTTTTGGTCCCCCACTTATGTCATGGGACATTTCTTTTTTCCTTTCTATTTACCTATTTATTATTATTGCTATTAGATATTTATTTATTTTTATTTTTTTACTATCGACAACTTTACAGCTCCACTGTCCATCATATCACCTCCCCCTCTCACTCAGTCTCTGTCATTTTGATGTCATTATCTTTTCCTCCTATTATACTGGTCTTGTGTAGGTAGTGCCAAGCACTGAGAGGTCATGGATATCTAGGCCATTTTTTGTCTGGAAGAGTGCATTGTAAGGTGTACTATCCTTCCTTTGGCTCTTACATTCTTCCCACCACCTCTTCCACAATGGACCCTGAGCCTTGGAAGGTGTGACAGAGATGTTTCAGTGCTGAGCACACCTCTATTACTTCTTCTCAGTACAATGGTACCTTTAGAGTCCTCCCAGAGGATACCACCATCTGAAAAGAGAAGCTTCTCAAACCAAAAGTGAGAGTAGCATTAATATATGGGTATGAACATTAAGAATAATGCTTACCGGGCAGTTTAATGAGCATAATATATGCATTTAGCCAGACACCAGCAGGGGTTATACCACTAAGCTCATGACTTCCCCCATCATAGGTTTTCAGTGTCTGTCATGTATTCCCTCCCTTGGAGCAGGCCTCCAGTCTAATTAGAGAGTGGTTGGTTCCCCCCATAACAGACATGCCACTATTGCACCTGTTGTTCCTCTGGCCTGAATGGCCAAACTTAAGGCTTTCAGTGTCCATTGTTGTTTATCTCCACTGATGACTTCTCTCCGTCTCCCATAGAGCTGCATGTTGTGTAGCTTTTTCCAGCTTTCTATCAGCTGGTCTACATGGAGGAGATGTTCAGCTTAGCTCAAGCAAGTTTTCCCAGTGACCTTGCAGCCCAAGATGTAGATTCTTCAGCAATAGGGTCTTACTATCTATTCCTGGTGGAAACCAAGAGCTTTGGCAATGGCCTGTAATGTTTTGGGGGCATCAGGGCCCTCCCTGGGAAACAACTCACTGGAAGGTATCCCATCCCTGCCACTGAAAATTATATGGGTGAATGTGTATGTGGACATTCATGTATGTGCAGGTACATATGTATATGTGTGTATGGACACCAGAGGACAACCTTGTGTGTCATGTTCAGGTATGCTGTCCATCTTTTTTTGGAAATGTCTCTCATTGCCTTGGACCTTGCCAATTAGGCTAGACTGGTTTGCCAGTGAGCCCCAGGGATATTTCTATCTCTACTTCCTCAGCACTGGTATAACAGTGCTACTATGCTTGGCATTTTTATGTGTGTCTGGGGATCAAATCAGGTCCTCACACTTGCAAGACAAACACTTTATGAACTGAGCTATTTCCCCAGCTCCTCATGGGACATTTCTTATTAACCTTTTAATAAACTTAAATTACAGTTGTGGATTGATACATAATGCACTCATAACGCATGTCACATGCATTTACTTCTTCCTTATTGTGGTTTGCATGTTTGTCCCCCCCCCCCCAGAGCTGAGGGGGGATCCTTGCCCCCAAGGTGATAGTGATGAAATGTGGGTTTTGGGAAAGTAGAACCCTAGTAAGTGGGATGTACAGGTGATTTTTTTTCTAGAGGTACTCTAGAGAGCACTCTGCTCTTTTCACCAAGTGAAGACACAGCCAGAATGCACAGTCTATGATCAGGGATGATGCCCACTCTAGACACTGACTCTGCTGGGATCGAGACTTTGGAATTTCAGCTTCCAGAATTGTGATAAATAAACCTCTGCTTGTAGTAACCCCGAAGTTTTGGTCTTCAGACATAGCAGCCCAAATAGTAGGAAATCACTACTAGACAAACCCAGTCCTAGTGCGTGAGAACCAGCCCGTGGGGCCCTGAGACTGAAGAAGGATGCAGACAGATCCAGGTTGGCTGAGTGTGATGTATAGAGGACTTGTCGACAGAAATCTGGCTCTGGGTGCCTGCAACTGGGTCAGAAGGAGTACTAAAGTGACCTCAGTCCCTGATTTATGTGAAGATAGGGCAGGGAGTGAGGCAGTTCCAGTGCCCAGGTCTAGTGTCAAGATCTGCACACCACCCTAATGGTTTCCTCTAGGTACAGTTTTCTGGAAACTTTGCAGATGTCCAGGGTCACCATGATGCCATCATCACAATTATGACTCAAGATGATTGCTATCATGTCAAGCTGGAGGACTAATACATGATAAAAATGTGTATTAAGAATTCAAGAAGCCCTTGGATGAGGGCAGCAAGTGGCTTTTATTCTGGTTTCTGACACTTGGTTTAGCCATTCCTCAAGTTGTTTTAAAGGTTCTTGGCCATGCTTTTGATAAACTGGATATGGGAACACAGATTGTTTTTCAGTGACTTCCTTTTGTAGTCAGCTTCACGTTGCTGGGAGTAACTTCCAAACCAGGCACAGTTCATGGGAGGAAGGGATTAATTGAGGCTTATAGATCCAGGGGAAGTTCCATAATGATGGAAGGAGCTGGTCCCCTTTACCAATTAATTCCATGCAGAGAGCAAAGGCCTCCACTAGCACCACCCAAAGCAGGCACATTCTGGGAACCCCCGGCAAAGCTAAAGCACCCTGCATGCCAGGGGGACCCAGTTTATTCAGTGTCAGCTTTCAAGGTGGAACCCCTTGGCTGGAAATCCAAGTTACAGCTTTAATTAAACATTCAAATCTATTAGGGACATACATTCAAACTACCACACTCCCGGATACTTTTCCTATACAATTTCCTCCTAATTTTCACAACAAACTTCATGTTGGCTGCTATCGCACACATGGTGGTGTTCCAGAGTTCTGGGAAGCTGGCTGGCTGGCTGGAATCCCAAAGCAGCTCTCTGGATCCTCATGCCACCACCATCCCCACAAAGCCTCTCTTCTTGGCAATACAACTGTGCCAGGTGTGTGTTATTTATATATGCACACATGCTGTGTTCAAGGATGGACACCTGCCTTTATGCCTGTGTATGTAGTCTGTGGTGATGGTTAAAAATAAAACCTAGCTCACCCAGCAGGCTGTTCCTCACTCAGGTGAGCAGCTTCTGTTAATTTCACCCATGATAAGGTCAAGTACAAATCGATTAGGTTCTAAAATCACCACACAGAGAGACACACATACACAACACACGTGAGGCTGCCACCTTACCCACATGTGACCAACAGCACCCTTGGATCCAGGTATTCTGGCTGACAGGTGGTTCAAGTGTTCACAGACACACATCTAGAGAGCCACTGCGTATACCAGGGAGCCCTTAGCATGCAAGAATATACCCTTGCGGATTTGGGACTGAAGCTTGGATCCCCAGCCCGAGTCAGTGTGGGGTGGCATGTCTGTGGCTGTCCTCTCTTCTGGCCAGGGGAAAGAGCACTGGGACTCGGAAGGGACATATTCTACTTTCTAATTTGATTTTTCCTCTCTGCATCTGGCATTTCTCCTCTGGCTAGCAGTCCAGTGATTTATGATACAGGTATTGGTTTGGGAGAGACAGTCCCATGACTAAATATAGCATCTCCTCAGGCCATAAATGGGAGGGAAGGAGGGCACTTTGCAGGGAGAAATTAGCTCTGCAGTCCTCAGCCAAAGTTAGGGAGTTCCGACCAACTGCGGACTAGAACAGCTGTCTTCTCTGCTGTCCCCTCTCCTCTGGTGAGTGTCTCTCTTTCTTTCCTCAGTTGTAGCTTTGGGGAAGGACCCAAACTGCAGAGTAGGTTACCCTTGCTTTCCCATGCAATGTTCCCATGCAGACAATTCACGAGTAAAGGATAAAGCAAAGGCTGTCATTGTAGGTCTGCACGCCAGTGACTAGACTCTACCCTCATCTAGAGTTTTCTTTATTTCTTGCCTTGCTGGGCCTGATGTACCATCTACATCCCTCAGAGTAAGTTGGGTCCCTTGGACTTTTTGCATTATTTTACTGCCCTGAGTCAGATGCCCACTATTGTGACAAGGGGCTCATAAATGAAGGGAGGACAGGCAGACTGGAAAAGGAATATTTTCCTTATTTCTCAAACCAACAAACGCCATTTAGCTTAGATCTCCAGGCTGGCAAAGAAGCAATACTTTTTAGCAGGAGACTCAAAGTTTTGCTGGAAAAGACAACTGTTGGTAGGTTGTTCTTTCCTTGTGCCTTTGGAGGAGTTTGGATCCTATGCTGCTGGCATAGACCTGTGTGCCGAAAGTCTGTGCTTGCAAGGAAGGAGAAGGGCTGACACCGCACATGAGAACCAGGGTCATGGAGAAGGAAATGTGCACAAGGTTAGAAACACCCAGCTTTCCCTGTTCCCTATCTGACATTCCTTCCTTAACAAGTACTAGAAAAACAGGAACCAAAGAGCATGTGGTGGAGTTTAGACACTTTAAAGGTGATATTGAATAAACTGGGTCCCCAGCTAAAATCTGTCTTGGGAGCCAAGCATTTAGTCACTAGGTCCCAGGCCAACTCCATGTGCCAGCTTTTCCTCTCCCTTCTAGAGACGCTGTAACGTGGTGTGCTTGCTGACTGACATTCCTAGCTGCACAAAAGATAGAATTGAGCAAAAGTCAGGGCAAGCTACAGAGTGAACTGGAGTCAGGTTAGAATATGATCTTTGCAGTACGTTTGCACAAAACTCATTGAAATCAGAGACCTTAGTGCCAGTGACTATTTTCTATGAAACAAGGTCATATTTTGTGAACCTTTGGTAACTATTGACTTCATTCTCCGTTCACAAAACATGGTGGCTCTGGGCTGCTGAAGTGCTGTCTATGCAGGAGGTGGCATGGGATCCAGTTTCTTTGTCTAATTTCACACTGCTCAAGCAGTAGGACAAAATGACTCAGGCTTCCCAGAGAGTTAAGAACTTTGTAGCTAAGAAGATTGAATCCTCAGTCTCTCATGTCATGTCTATTCAAGACGATTGGATGAGTAGTGAAGAACACAACCATGTTTTATTAACCCTCCAGGCTCTCAAGAATCACTTTTTGTCTCGTTGTTATTTTGGTGATAAGAGGTTCTTTTGGTAATATTTTTGTAAAACCTCTGTGCCAATAAGACCCACTGTGAACAAGCTGGGTGAAAACAGGTGGTGGGGATCCAGTGCTTGTCACTTGGGGGTCAACTCTGTGTGCTTAACCATTCTCTTTCTCCATCCTAGGACTGCTTTCATTCTATGTGTCTGTCCACTTTGCCATTTTCATCTGTATAAACAACTTCTTTTATTGAATAGGAGTAAATGCTTTGAACTTGAAATGTCTTTGCAAATTAAAACGGTGCTTGGTGACAGGCATTCCCAAATGTTCCTTGCAGGAAGGGCTTAGGACTGGGCATACCACAGACACGCAGTCTTGGTTCTTGAGGACAAGCTCGCGTTTCATAGTGGTGTCATAATTCCTAAACGTGTCAGGAGCAGTAGGGTGTGGTCCTAGCACTGGGCTGAGGTGGAAAATTGTTGGTAGTGGTCAGAAGAGCAGCTGGCACCAAAGCTTTGCCTGGCAGCACTATTCCCCTTGGAAGGGTATGTGCAGTTGGGAGTGTCTGTGCTCAGCAGGGCCTCTGATGTTACTTAAGTATAGTAGTGGACTCACGTGCAGCTGGAAGTTGGAGGAATATTGCTAGCACCCACTTTAGTCCTTTGGTTTAATAGTGAAGCACATGTAAACCCCAGAGCTATTTGGAGCTCAGACCTTCGGAGCCCCAGAATCCAAAGCTGACAGTGTTCCAGTACTGCAGGAGCAACACCTTTTTTCTCTTCTTTTTGCGGAGGTGTGGAGGGCGCTTAACACATGTTATGAAACCTTATATAGTAAACATTTTTAAGGTAAGACAGTATAGCTTTGGGGCTGGAAAGATGGCTCAGTGATTAAGGTGCTTGCCTGCAAAGCTAAGGACCCAGCTTCAGTTCCCCAGTGCCCACATAAAGCCAGATGCACAAAGTGGTCTGGAGTTTGTTTGCAGTGGCTAGAGGACCTGGCACACCCATTCTTTCTTAAATAAATAAACAAAATATATGAACATTATATTTCAAAAAAGACAGTAGCTTTTAAAAATATTTTATTATTTATTTATGAGAGAGAGAGAGAGAGAGAGAGAGAGAGAGAGAATGGCCATTCCAGAGCCTCCAGCCACTTTCAAACAAATTCCAGATGCATGGGCCACCTTGTGCATCTGGTTTACATGGGTCCTGGGGAATCAAACTGGGTCCTTTGGCTTTGCAGGCAAGTGCCTTAACCACTAAGCCATCTCTCCAGCTCAAGATGGTAGCTTTTGATATAAGCAGTGGATGGAAGTGTAAGAACAATGAGTCTGGGTCAGCTCTCTGGAGGCCCCGTTGCTTACATACACCTGCCACTCCTAGACTGCAGCCCCTGAACTTACACCAACCCAGAGGTATATGATTCCAGAAGGCTCTAATGTCCTAAGTCAGGGTGTGGGCCTAACCTGGACCAGGGAGATTCTGAAGTAAGATGCTCCTGGGGGTGAAGGATGGCAGCAGACCATACACTAGGGTCTCATGTGGGCTTGTACTCCTGCAATTGACTCTGAGGAGGCAGGCAGAGCTGAAGTGTCAAGTGCATAAGTCCAGCTTGTCTTGCCCCTGAGCAATGAGCTCCAAGGTGTTTCCTCCTTGAGGCCCAGTGGTTCTTAGATTCAGGATTGGCAAAGTATGTGTTGGGTGCTCCAAATGATAGTAGGTTGAAAGATGGGCTCAGAAGGTGCCAGTACTTGGAGAGCTCTTGAAAAGTTCTGAGTTTGATGACACGAAGGGAGCAGTGAAAAGTGTGGGAGTAAGTGCAGTGAAGTGCCGTTACGCTCATCACAAGGGTGAAGGGAAATAAATCCTGTGGGTCTGGGTCTGTGAGTCAGAGGGAGGAGTAAGGAAATGCATACACTTGACGCTGGCTGTTCCTCACTAATCACTACAAAGTGTGCGCTCCTCACACATGAAGTGTTTGAAGACTTCCAGGCCCACCCGACAACAAGTGAGGTAATGCCAGAGATATACCATGCTGCGTGCTGATTATGCCTATAGCCTTGGGTGGGACATTCAAACTGGCTGAAGGGGAGCTGTCATCAGGCTTTAAAGACTTGACTCATCTTATATCCCATACAAGAACATGGGTCTAGTCAGGTGTGCCTGCTCTGCTTTTGGGGATAGCTTCTTCTATGATGCAGGTCATTTTGGGGACCTTCTTTTTGCAAAGAAATACAAGCAAATTTGAACGTTTACTCAAACATAAATGTAAGTGTAAGTAAGTATTGTGAGGAGTAACACCTGACACAATAGCAGGTGACAATATTGCCCATAGTTTCTGCTACAGAGGATGCATCAGGACAGGCGGACCAGAGACAAAAATATCTCAGTGAAGAAACAGTTTCCAGTGATGGAAACTCCCAATCATGGTCTGCCATCAATTTCCACACACAGACCCCAGAAAAGCACAACGCACATGCAGCTGTGGTCTGCAGACCTTTCATGGTGATACCCTGGCTGAGTGGAACATCTCTCACTTAAAGTGATAGGTTGTCATCTACAGAATTTCGTGTCACATTAACCATGTGATAGAGGTGGCTGCCTATTCTGTTTGTTACTGTCCTCCGAGCACAGTGCCAGGTATCACACAGATTCAGTGTGGAATATCAGAGCTGGAGAGATTAGGAATGAACCCGAGGCCACACTGCAGTGCTGCATTCAGAGAGTTTGGTCTTAGCGTCCAAGCCAGGCACTTGACCTCTGTGTTCTCCTTCAAAGCTGGGTGGGGTAGAGGATGTGCGTTTTTGTGTGCTCTTTTGAGTGCAGAGAACTATTAGGCATTTATAATTGTTGCAGGCCAGCAATTGGCAGAACCCGTGCTGTGCCTCCTAGATAGAAGGGAGCTGGTTAGAGTTGATTTATTTTATGCATGTGCATATGTGTGCATATGTATGTATAGGTGTTCATGTGTGCATAAGTGCAAATGCATATGTGTGTCCATGTGTGGTCACAGGACAATCTCAGGTACCATCCTCAGAATCACTGTCCACCTCCTTTGAGACAGAGTCTCTCATTGGCCTGGAACTCACCATTTAGGCAAGTCTGCATGGGCAGAGAGCCCTAGGGATCCTCCTGTCTTCATCTCTCCAGTGCTGGGATTACAGGCAGACCAAACCATACCCAGTATTTTACCTGGGTTCTGGGGATCGAACTCAGGTCCTCATGCTTGCAAGGCAAACAGTCTACCAAATGAGCTATCTCCCCAAACTCACAAGTTGATTTTAAGAGGAAATACTGAGATTTGCTAACATGGTAAAATATAGAAGGCTCTGTTGTAGAAATTTGCTGAGCTTTGATGGACTGGCCTGTATTTTGTTGTCCCATGTACTGTTGTCTTTGGCTAATCCCCAAAGATCTTTCTAGGCTCTGTAACTCTGTGATTCATTCTTGGTGGAATTGATCATAAGCTCACCCTTGGGGTAAACTATGTTATTTGGTACATTTTCCAACACATACCCCAGATGGCTGAATGACGATGAAGAGTAGACTGAAGGCAGGCTGCGCTCTGGGCAGCCCTTGGGTTCCATGTCTCAGAGCACACATCCTCGTGTTCTATTTGGGAGATGTCCCCGGGGATGTTTTGTGGGGCTTCTATAAACCTGGGCACATTATTCCAATTTAAATGCTGAAGACACATATGGAGCTTGGCTTTGGAGTTCTTTAGGGGTCTTACCTAGGAAATTAATGACACATATACTTAGGAAAGCTGCTGCTATGTAACTTTGTACAGGCGACCCGAAGACTCAGTATATTGGGTTGTATTTATTAGGCTGAATATGTATAACAAATTATCACCTGTAATTGTTGCATTGCTCTAAATTCTCAGAGACAAGGACTGATCTCAACGATTTCTTGTTTTGGAAGAATTTCACTCAAACGTGCTCATTTCTCTATACCCTTTAATCTTAGTATCTATTTTATGTTTTATGCCTCCCTCACCACCCCTTCCACGGAACTTGCCCATCAGGAGTCCACAGTTCCTGATTTCAACAGACAACCTAGGATGCAGGGTGAACAAATGCCTTTGCTGGGACCCCTGGAGGGGCCCCAGGAAACCTCCCATGTGAATGGAACTTTCCCGGATCAAGTTCTGTTATATCAACATTTGACTCAACTTTCTACCTTTGTCCTCTGAAGTCCTTCCTGCCACCCCACCTCTGCCTGTTGGTTTACTTGTCTATCAAGGGGCCCTTACTACAGGTGCCATGCTTCTGGGGCCTGTCTGGCTGCCCTCTCCTCTCCTTTCTGGGGCATGCTTTATCTCCCTGTAACCCCTGGCTCTTATCATTCCATGTATTTGTTTATGTCTCTTATCTGTTTCAATTATTTTTATCCTCCTTACTCACAGTGCCTGAACATATTAGGTATTCTATAAATACTGCTGAGCTCACAGTTAAATATGTAGCCCAGGGCTGGAGGGATGGCTTAGCAATTAAAGTGCTTGCCTGCAAAGCCAAAGGACCCAGGTTCGATTCCCCAGGACCCATGTAAACCAGATACACAAAGTGGCGCATGCATCTTGAGTTCACTTTCAGTGGCTGGAGGCCCTGGCACACCCATTATCTTTGTCTGTCTGTCTGTCTCTCTCTCTCAAATAAATAAATTTTAAAAAGTTAAAAAAATAGGCCAATTTTGTGATTTTTTTTTTTGCTTGTGTGTATGGAATGCATGCATGTGTGTATGTGTGTTTGTGTGGGCCCACATGCATATGTGTGTCTATGCATGTAGAGTCCAGTTTTCTACATGGTGATCTTCCTTAGTAAATATCCATCTTGTTCTTTGGCTAGACTAGTGAGCCAGAGAGCCCCAGGGATTCTCCGTGTCTACTTTCCATTGGGATTCTAGGTGTGTCATACCACACATAGCATCTTACATGGATTCTGAGGATCCAAACTCAGGATCTCATGCTTTCATGAAAAGCATTTTACCAATGAAGTGATCTCCCCAGCCCCCAATCTTACCATTTTTATGGAAAGTAACAAAAAATAAATTGGGTCCTAGGAAAGTTCAGTAGGTTTCTTGACCCTAGCTAAAGACAATTTTCTCCCATGTAATCTTTTACTTTTCTCCCCTCTCGAATGGTTCTTATCAGAGTAGCCTTTTCCATTTGGAGCCATGCTGCATGTGAAGCAGAGATCTCCAGGTCTGACTCCTCACACTCTTTTCTTTCCATTCTTAGGAAGGTCCAAGATGTCTCTGGTGGCAGTACCCTTCTACCAGAAGAGACACAAGCACTTCGACCAGTCATATCGAAACATTCAAACAAGGTACCTTCTGGATGAGTATTCATCAAAAAAGTAAGTTGTCAGGCCTTGGTTTGACTCATTGAACAGTGGGTGTGAATACCTGATTTTTCCAGGGAGAAACTTGTGCTGTCCCCTGAGACCTAAAGATGAACATCCTTGATGTACTTGTCCCTCCCGATGACAAAAGGCTGACTGGGCTGTACGGCCCAGCTGACCAGAGCATCCACTGCACACTGCAGGTCCTATGGATGTAGCCTTGTGGCCCTCCCGTTCATGACAAAAGGCGTATAATGACTGGGCAATGCAAAGAATGTTCTTGGGTAGCAAAATAAAAGTGGGAAGGATGTTGGTTGCTGTTGCAGACAGCTTCAGGTTCGCTGAGATGAACTTCCAGACCCCAGTTATGGAGGAGGGATATTAGCATCCAGTTCCACACTGCAGGTCCTATGGATGGACACTGAGCCCCAGTGGAGATGGCTGAGTAGACTTCTTAGCACACGTTCACTGATTTTACCCTTCCTCAAGTACCTTCTAGCAATGGGATTTAAAACATCACGTATAATGCAGGACAATGAGGAGGAAAGCAATGCAAAAAGAACTTTCAACATGTTGGCAAGGTAAACATTTTTCTTGAGGAATAAGCAAACTCAAAATAAAAGTGCAGGAAGGATGTTGGTTGCTCAGCTGATTTTGCTTTCATCCCATGCCAAAACACCATGAGCCCTTTTGCACAGGGCTGGTCTCCATGCAGATGGTCCATCTTCCAAAGGCTCTTCCAGCAGTTGAGGGTCTTCATGCCCTACCTCATGCCACATCTGCTTGACCACTCCATGCCATATTTCCAAAACTAAAAGTCTAAGGACACAGCCATATTCTTTTTTGACTTCTCCAGTCAACTCTTTCCCAGTTTGTTCTCAGGCATCCTCTCCATTGTTTTAATGTAAATCAAGTCTGGCCACCTTCCTTCCACCTTCCTTAAGATTGCTAATGCGTTGACAATAGCAGCTCCAGTAACTAAAACAGAGTGCCTCTGCTTTTACCTTGCTTGAGGTTTTCCAACTTAAAATCTTAAAATCTCAGTCCAATATCTTCAGCCAAGCACATCAGTCCATTACAAATTTAACCTTGATCAAACTTTCTGGGCCTGGTGCAACGTAGCCATCCTGCCAGTAGCCCAGTTCCAACAAAGCCCTCTGCCGTCTTTCCTTCCCCTTAGAAACCTCATAAGCCAAGCCTCGAAGTTCAATACTGTCTGCACTTAGCATTCTCAAACTCTCATCAGAATAGTCCATAAAACTTGGCTTACCACTCCAGAAAGCATCTTCAGTTGCAAGCACCAAGTCCATGCCCATTCCTCCAAAACAAAGGTTTCAAAAGACGAATATCCACACGATCTGGTTCATCTCACCCCACACTCCTCGGTACCACTTTACTGTTGCAGACAGCTTCAGGTTCGCTGAGATGAACTTCCAGACCAGGCACAGTTATGGAGGAAGGGATATTATTTATTGAAGCTTACAGATGATCAGGAAGTTCCATAATGGCAAGAGAAACGGCCTGCTCTCCACAGGGCCAAGCAGAGAGAGCAAAGCCAACCAGCCAGCCAGCCACCACAGAGCAAAACAACTACGGCCAAAAGGTCACACAGCAAACTTCAGGAACTCCTGCTAGACACATTTGCATATCTTTACAATGGACTCTCAAACCATCACCACACCTTAAGCTCAGTGACCTTGCCTCTAGCAAGGTGATTGCAGATGCAAACTATAAAGTAAAGAACATTGAATATATTGGGGGACATATATTCAAACTACCACAGTTGCTCATGATTTTGCTATATCAAAACACCTGAGTAGGGCTGGAGAGATGGCTTAGCAGTTAAGGTGCTTGCCTGCAAAGTCTAAGGACCTATTTTTGACTCTCCAGTTCCCACTTAAGCTAGACACACAGAGGTGAGGCAAACTTAAGGTCACACATGCCCACTAGGTGGTGCAAGTATCTGGAATTCAAGTGTAGAGGCTGAGGCCCTGGTGCACCAATTCGTTCTCTCTCTCTCTCTCTCTCTTGCTCTAGCTCGCACCCTTGATCTCTCTCTTAAAAAAAAGTTCCAAAGCAAAAAACACTTGAGTATACTTCAGCTGGTGCCCAGCCCACATTCACCTCTGATCTCCTGAAGGACATGGTCTCCTCTGGGCTGCAGTTTGTCCCCTCTGGGCCTTGTGTGTCAGCAGATATGCAGCTTCAGTGGACTGATTAGAAAAAGGCTGTGAGCAGGAAGAGACCTCTGGGTCTGATTTTTTCTTGCTGAATGTTCCTGCCACATGTCACCAGCACCCTATATTTAGAAATGCTTGTGGTACTCATTTAGTTGCCATCCCTTGTAACAAACAAAGCCAAACATTCACAGCCCCTCCCAAGAGCTCCAGAGAGATTGAGATTCCTTGATATATATATAATTGTGGCTGCTAACCAGAAAGGGTTGTGTAGCATGGTTGGCAGGGAGGGAAGAGCCCCAGCTACAGGGAATTTATGAAGAATGTTCTACAGGGGTGGATACCCAGGGGAGGAACAAAGACTTAGGTTTGTGTGTCTACATGCATGAGAACGTGTGTGTCTGCACAAATGTAGAATATGTATCCACGTGTGTCTGTGGGTATGCATACGCCTGTCTGTGCTTATGCACATGTGTTTGTGTATATGTGGGCTCATGTATGTTGTCTATATGCACACATGGACACATGAATGCAGGTGTGTCCAAGCACATGTGTGTGTGTGTTTGTGTGTATCTACTCCTACACATATGTTCATGTGCTCTGAGTGGCCAAGTGTGTGCTGCAGGGAGGGGTTGTGGCGTGTGGGAAGGACACAGTGTCAGCGTAATCTGTAGGTATTTTCCTAGCATGTCTAATTGTTTTCACTGTTTATCCAGGAGAGCCTCCACCCAGTCATCTACTCAGAGGTCTCTTACACAGCACTCATCTGCGAAGACAGCCTCCAGTCAGAGATCCACTAAGGGGACGACCTGCAGGCTCTGTGCAAAGCGAGTGAGTGCATCAGAAGAGGAGGAACTTGAAAATGAAAACAGGTAACCACTTTGTGGCCTCCTCAGCTTTGCCCACAGAGCTCACTGTACTGGGCACAGGAGCACTCAGCTCAGCTGTGGCCTGGGCAGCCTCAGGGCAGAGAAGAGTGCGGTGTGCTAGCTGTGGGGGTTCAGTGAACAGAAGCCGGGCTCATAATGAACATGTCCTTTCCAAGCACTCGCTTATTCTTCACCATCCTTAGGTCACTTCTAATAGGGAAACCATTTGGAGGGAGTCCCCATTGTTGTGCAGCCTCATGCCCTTCGGGGCTGGCATATGGCCTCAGGCTCGTCTCCTGCAGCCTCTCCCTGTATCAGGGAGCATTGAAGCCTCGTGCACTCCACCTGGAATCTCCACTTAGAGCCTCTTGAGTGCATCGACAACCACCCCCCCACACACAAAGTGCACCTCACATGGAGTGTGAATTTCCACTCGCAACCTCTTGTGTACATTGACAACCAAGCACTCCCCACAGTCCACTTCACACGTAGCGTGAATTTCCACTCATAGCCTCTGTGCATATTGTCCATTGCAGCAAGGTCACCTCCTGAGGACACTGTCCGGCTTAAACAGCTGTCCCTGTGAAAACTGAGGGCTGAGAAGGGCTCTATAAATCATCATAGATTACATTTCTATGGAGTCCACTCAAGAGGATGCAATGTCATAGGAAAGAGGATTAGCCGGAATGCCAGTCCTAAAATTGTTCCCAGGTGACAGAGAGGCAGTAGTGGTGTTGCTTCTGTCTTTCAAGATTAGCATGAACAGCCAAATATTCTATTCTTGCTGTGTTGTATATCTCTCCTACCACCCCTACTAATTCGGAAGGAATGTGATTTGGGCAAACACATTTCCTGTTGAAAGTTACGCAATGGTGGAGTTACCTGTTTAACAAAATAAAGCTTGAAAAGGCAACCATTATGTTTCAGCAACTGAAGTATCTTTGAAATAAATGTCTTAGGCAAATTTCACCTGTAAATGAATTTTATTATAAAGTGATAACTTCTTTTATTAAACAGTTACTTCCAACTATAAACACTGAAACTATCTGAACTTTAAAAAATTGTATTGTTTAAAAAAGGATTTTTATGCTTATATTTAAGTTTTAAGGACTGCACATTGGACTTTTGAGTTGTGCCATTTTATGCTTTGTCAGTTACACATCACTGTGAGCTTGAGTGTAGTGACAAGCTCCAGTTTCCTCCACTGGTGGGATGAGAAAAGGGAATTGAATGATGATGGCAACTCACATGGTTTTGTAATGAACCCAGGCTCTTGGAAATCTGAAACACATGTAGTTTGCAGTAGGTGCTCTGACTTGGAGACTGGGTGTGACTCACGATCCTGGCCCATCATAGATGTCAGTTCTGTTGGTAGTGTAGGGACACAGACATGGAGTCGGCAGCTGTGGCTTCACAATGTTCTGCTGCCATCACTCTGAAGGTGTCTTCCTGCAACAAGTCTTGAAGTAACTTCTCCCTCCTTCGGAAGTCCACGTGAGTGGCTGGTGTTCTTGTGAGTGTGTCAGGTTCAGGGAGATGACAACATGATGCCCGCTGTGCTTTTGTATTGCAGGGGACTGGGAAGGATAAGGAGTCCTACTTAGTAATGATGGGACCTGTTGAATAATTCTAGCCCAATGTTTTCATATGCTCCACTATCACCCACACTAAGCATTATTACAAACTGGGAGAAACCCATTGTGAATGGAGGCTTCAGGAAGACCAGATGAGAAGAGATGGTGTCCCAAGTACCCGGTAGGGAGTCCCATGTTTGGTCTAAGCCTAGACTCAAGATGCAAGGTGGGCTTCATGTCAAAATGACAAGCAAGGTGAATCCCTCCCTTTCTTAGCTTATCTTTTATGGCTCCTCCAGCCATATTTCTGTGTGGAGAAGCTGCAGAAATTTCTGGAATTCTTATGTCATATTTTCCAAATACCAATCACTAAGTCTTATTTTTATTTACTGGTCATTGGGGTTGGGAAAAGACCCTGGACAAGAGTCCAGAACTCTGGTGATGGTAAAGCACCATCACATCTGAACTTGGTTGATCTTCCAATCTCTTGGTAGGTGTGGCCATGAGGCCCTCTAGCTCTGACATTTTGACTGTAGCATGACATTGAACTGGTACAGGAGTCTCTGGTGGTACCAGCTCTGGGCCACACCCCATCTTGTTCCTAGGTTACACCACACACCTTCCCCACTCACTAATTCACAGCTCACTATCCATGTGCCAGGGTAGGCAGTGGTATTCATTGGCTTTTACTTTTTTCAGTGATCTGGAGAGTGAAAAAAAGATAGTAGGGCTGGAGAGATGGCTTAGTGGTTAAGGTGCTTGCCTGTGAAGCCTAAGAATGCCCATTTGATTCTCCAGGTCCCACGTTTAGCCAGATGCAAAAGTGACTCAAGCGCGCAATGTTGCACATATGCACAAGGGGTCACACGTGTCTGGAGTTCGTTCATAGCAGCTGAGAGGCTGCTGGGAAGCCCATTCTCTTTTTCTCTCTGTGTCTCTCTCAAATTAAAAAAAAAAGATAATACATGTACCTGTTATTACCATGAAGGACACAAGAAGCTGAGCCTGGTTACAGGTCTGTCATTCTAGCTACTCAGGAGGCCAAGACAGAGGATTGCAAGTTCAAAGTTTGCCTGGTCTATAGAAGAATGAGTTCAAGGCCAGTGTAAGCAACTTAGTGAGCCCTAGTCTTAAAATAAAAATATAAACATGGCTAGTGATATAGCTTAGTGCTAGCATGGTTGAACTACTGGGTTCTTTCTCATGATAGATAGATAGATAGATAGATAGATAGATAGATAGATAGATAGATAGACAGATTCCACAAAAGACACAAAAAGGCCTTTGTGGATCAAAGCATAAGGAGGTGTCTGGTGGGAGGGTGGCTTTTGAGAAGGTCCTTGAAGAAAGTGTTGACTCTGGTAGGAGGGGGTGACAGGGAGCTTGCTCACAGTGGACAGAATCTCAAGAGGTCAACAGGACAGCTAGGGTCCTAATTCTAGTGAGACCTCAGGAACGCACAGTAAAGAAGGGGAGACAAGGTTGGAGAGGGAGCCTAGAGGTCTGAAAGTCTTCCAGGATTGGATTGACTCCTGGGCCCAGCAGGATCAGAGCAATCATGGGGCTCACAAAGCAGGCTGTGAGGAGAGTACTCATAAACTCTGCCCTTGCTGACTGAAAATGCCAAGTCAGTTTAACCTGTCTACTACCCCCAATACATACATTTCTTATTTGTTTTAGTTCAGTCTCAGATTTTCTCACAAACTTCTGCTTCCTTAATACACATGGTTTTGTGATACTGATGAATCCCACACTGTGTTCTTAAGCATTTCCTTAAATTGTCAGGTTACATCAGGACTGAGGGCAGAAGCACCTCTAGCCCAGTAGTGCCTAGCATTATGTCTCATACCCTCATACCCCCAAGGCAACCAAGTCCCCCCCCCTTTAATAAATGGTGAGGCCACATGATTCTTCCCATTACATGGTGTTTGTGGTGCATTGCCTGCATGAGTATATCCAGGAGAACAAACTGGTTTCTCTCTTTAGGAAAATCATTGACTTCCCAGATCTGAGGCAGCTGCTCCTTTGCTGTTTGTGTTTCATGAACCCCCACATGGTGGTTTCTTGCCTAGTGAACCACATAACCAGATGAGAATACAGCACTCTGTAGCCGGTCCTAGAGTTCTCTAAAGAGAATGGCCAAGTATCTCAGTCCTTCCTGTCATCGACAAAGAAAATGGGAGCATGTATGTTATATACTGTTATACTAGTAAACCATGGGTCTGCTCTTTATAATGCCTTCTTGTGTGCTATCAAGACATTCTTAAAAGAAAGAGGTAAAAATAAGCAGGAATAGTGTTACCTCTACTATCTTCATGCACCCCTTGAGGAGCTCCCAAAAAGAACTTGTTTATTCTTTCACGTGCTTGGAGACCAACAGAACTTCTCGGCTCCTGCAGGTACCAGTCGTTAGTGGCTTCTTATGGTGAGGCCAAGAGGCAGCGTTTTCTTGGTGAACTTGCCCAAATGGAGGAGAATGTGCACCTGGCACGGTCCCAGGCTCGTGACAAGTTGGACAAATACTCCCTGCAGCACATGGTAGGAGGATCTCCAACCTCACTGTGATGTGTGGAAGGGGACTGGTTTGTTTGCATGTGGTGGCTCAGCGCCTCGCTGCCTGTGGTCCATGCCTTGCCATGCCCTTCCTGACCACTCTTCCTTCTCATTGGCAGATGGAAGACAAACTGGCTTGGGAAAGACACTCATTTGAAGAGCGGATAAGCAGGGCCCCTGAGATCCTGGTGCGGCTGAGGTCTCACACTGTCTGGGAGCGCATGTCTGTGAAGCTGTGCTTCACTGTACAAGGATTCCCCACACCCGTGGTGCAATGGTAAGTGGCTGGGCTCAGACTGCTTTCCCTTAAGGAAGGTGTGAGTGAAGGGAGTGTAAGCCTGGGTGCCTTTCTCATGGGCCTCCTGATTTGGAGTTCCATGTTGGAGTGTGCGCACAAAAACGTGAAATGTCTAACACAGTGATGCTCTGCCACTTTAATTTTAGGGGCATTGAATTACCAGATTTTTTTTTCCTGAGCATTTTATTTAAAAGTTAGTTTCTTGGAAGGCCTGGACTTTGTCCATCAGTTGGTATCATTGCTGACCCTATACACAGAACCCATGTATTTGTTTTAATTGTGGGAGAACTCATGGTTGGGGAGCTGTGACTACTGATGAATTAAAAATCTGAGCTCCATAGACCCTTCTTGTTCTGGTATCATTGCTGAAATCAAGTATCTATGTGTACATTCATTTGTGCCTTGGATCTCTAAGCATCTTCCTATTTCACTCCTCTTATGATATCACAAGACAGGAATGGGGGCCAAGGCTCATGCACCCTTGCTGCAGCCTGTGATTGGCTTATCCCTGAGATTCCTGGGTCAGGGCTCCATGGTGTGGATCCAGTGACACTCTAGTTGTGACAACCAACTGTAGGCTAAAGGGTCAGTCTGGGACCTGGTTAGGACAAGCTACATACTATGTGTGTGTGTGTGTGTGTGTGTGTGTGTGTGTGTGTGTGTGTGTGTGTGTGCAGGTTCCACATGGTGCATGTGGAAGTCAGAGGACAACCTTGAGTGTTGGTATTGCCTTCCATTTTGTTTTGAGTCAGGGTATCTTGTTCACTGGTATATACACTAGGTTAGCTGGCCCACTAGCTCTGGGGAGAGTCTCCTGCCTCTGCCTCTGTTCTCACTGTAGACATGCTCATATTACAGATGTTTGTATTATGTATCCAGCTTTATGTAGGTTCTGAGGATTCAAACACCAAGTCATCTCCCCAGCCCTACCTTTTAAAAAAATGGAATGCTAACATCTGAATTCCTAAAATGTTCAAGCAGACATTTGGAGCCCACTCTACCATTGGCCAAGGATCATACCAACCAATGCCTCAAATGAGGAAAAGTGCTACCTCTTCTTAGAAAACTCGATGCAGGGACTGGGAGAGGACTCAGTGGACAAAGTACTTGCTGTGTAAGCATGAAGATCTGAGTTCAGATCCCACATATTCATGTAAAAGTCACAAGGAGTGGTGAATGCCTGAAATCCCAGGGCTGGAAGAGTGGAGATAGGGGTTTCCAGAGATCGCTGGCTACCTAGTCTAGCTGGTTGGTAAGCTCTAGATTCAGTGAGAAACCCTGTCTCAAAAACTAATGTGTCCGGACATGGTGGTGCACACCTTTAATACCAGCACTTGGGAGGCAGAGGTAGGAGGATTCACCGTGAATTCGAGTTTGAGGGCACCCTGAGACTACATAGTGAATTCCAGGTTAGCCTAGGCTAGAGTGAAACCCTATCTCAAAAAAAAAAAAAAAAAAAAACAAACAAACAATCAAAAACAACAACAAAAAAAACCAAAACCATAAAACTAATGTGAACAGCAACTGAGGAAGAAAACCAACATATCAGTTGGTTTCTCATTGCTGGGATAAAACACCCAACCAAAAGTAGCTTATGGAAGGGAAAGGTTATTTCTGTCATATAGTTTTGAGAGGATGTTTTATCATGGCAGGGAAAACATGGAAAGAGCAGACAGCAGGTGTCACATGTTCACATAATCAGGAAGGAAGTAGACAGAGTGACCTAAGTATGGCAATTGGAACTGAGCTATAAGAGCTCAAGACCTGCTTCTAGCAGCACATCCCCTCCAGCAAGGCTCCACCTGCCAAAGGCTCATCCAGATGGGGACTAAATATGAGGCTACATCACAAACACATGAGGCTAGGGGGACATTTTACATTCAAGCCACCAGCCACCACACTCAACAGCAACCTCTGATCTCGAGATGTGCCTCACACATACGAACACAAACACACATATGCACACACATACTACACACAAACCAGAACCAAAAAGCCTTGCAGATCCCCTCTGTGGTGCTGGGAATGGGCATGGGATAGGTGGGAGAGGAACATAGCTTCTTAGAGTACTAAGGAGGATGAGATAAAACAGCAAAAATGCGGGACCTGCCTTTAAACTAAAAGGGTTGTTTTCCTCCATCAGGTACAAAGATGGCAGTCTGATCTGCCAGGCAGGTGAGCCAGGGAAGTACCGGATTGAGAACAGGTATGGTGTGCACATGCTGGAGATCAACAGGTAAGGACCCACAGTGTTGTGTGCTGGGGCTACATCCCATAAACAACACACATGCTCAAAAGACAATTGAAGTTGCCCATGGCAATAAACACCTGTTATCCTCCCACTAAGGAGGATGCAGAGGACAGTTGGGCATTCCAGGCCAGGCTGGGCTATCCAGTGAGACCAGACAGTATCTATAATTCCAGAGGTAACATGTCATGTCATATCCAAACACACAGATACATACATAAATAGACACAGCATGAACACACACACACACACACACACACACACACACACACACACACACAAATGTATGAGGTGTCTTCACGTAAATATAAGCTTTCAATGTAATTTTTTTTCAATGTAATTTTTAAAAATTCAAAATGTTTTATATATTGGGTTTTGTTGAAGAAATAATTCTGATACTTGTTCCTGACAATGGAGAAGATTTCTTTCAATGGTAGCCATAATGGAAACTTGCAGTGGGGGAGGGAGGTGTAACCACAGTTTAAATAAGGGGTTTAAAGCCAAGGAGAGGAGGGGGTCCGTGGATGAAGAAGAGTCACTCAGAAGAATGCCGGGAGAGGGACTGTGGTTATACTGACATGGTAGGCTTCTTACTGAGCCCAGGCTGGGTGACTAGATGCTAACTAGGTATGTAAGTGGATGAGGGGCCCTTCGGGTATGGGAGGAGGGGCTGGTGCTATGCTGGCCTAGCAAGGCTCTTCCTCTTGAGGCCCTGCTCAGGACAGGCCTGGCTCTGTGGCATTCAGAGCCCTCCTGTCAGGCTATATCATAACACTGAGATGGGTTTCATATTTCCCTCCTCCTCCTTTCCTTCTATTTCTCTTCTTCTTCTATTTATTTTTTGTTTTAATGGAGAACTTTAGTATATGAACACACTGTAGTTTCATGGTATTCCCCTTCCCATTAGGCTCTTGTCTTCTCTCTCCCTTGCCTCCATTCAACTGTGGAGCCTCCTCTTTCTAGAAAGTCCTTCCTTTGGTTCTGGGTCTCATTCTTTTTCTCCTCCCCAGTTCTCCATATCAAAATACTGATGGGCTCAGAGACAGTTCGGATTTTGTGAGGTATTGGTAATCATTGTGGAGCCATGAGAGGGACCCAAAGTACTTTTCCACCCTGAGTCTCTTAATTTTTTTGCCCCCTCTTCTGCAATGTTCTCTTTGCCTTGGAGGGCATGTTGGATACCTCATTTACCCCCACAACTCTTGATTTCCCTGGGAAGTCAGCTCCTTCTCAGGACTCA
Source organism: Orientallactaga sibirica (assembly GCA_036365145.1). NCBI lineage: Eukaryota > Metazoa > Chordata > Mammalia > Rodentia > Dipodidae > Orientallactaga > Orientallactaga sibirica. The sequence continues at coordinate 15,823,226 of JAEOAD010000039.1, forward strand.
ATCTGGGGGCCTACAGATGTTACCATTCTATCCCTGAGCCCTTCAGGGCTATGGGTTCCTCAAGGCCCTCACTGTTTAAGTATTCTCCATTGCAGCCTGCTCCACCTCCCACAGTTTGAAGCTCTGGTCTTGTAGCCAGATCACCTTCTCTACTATTCATTGAGAACCTACTATGTACTAGGCACTGCTATAGGTGGTAGAGTATATGGGTGTCCACCAAAGCTGGCCTTTTTGTCTGGAGGCTAAGAAAGGCATCCAGCACCCAGAGCATAGGTTAATGAATGGTCCATGAGTGAAACCCTAGGCCTGGGGTGGCAGATTGTGTTGGAATGAAGGGCTGGAGAAAACCTTCTTGGAAAGATGCTATCTAATTAAGGGGAGAAGGCACTGGGTGGGAACCTTGGGTTTCCCAACAGGCCTGGGTATTGTGAGGTGCCCGAGTTGCTGAAGCTGGGGCATGGGTGGGAGAACAGGAGGTCAGAGATGTGGCTGGGGTCTATAAACCTGGGGACCCTGCAGGCTATGCAAGATGCTGACTTTGTTGAAGGGAAAGAGGGACTCAGAGGCTGAGGAGAGAGGGCAGTGTCTGGCTTCATTTCTAAAGGAGCCCTCTGACCTTCTGTAGATTGGGGGTAGGGAATGCTGAGATGAACCAGTGATGAGCTCTTTCCAAAATTCAAGAGCAAGGAAAATTTTTGGAGCAAGAAGGGAGCAGTGGGCCTGGCAGGAAGACTCCAGGAGACATTGCTGGTAGAATCCTGGGTCTTACTGGTAGAGTCAGATTCCAGCTCAGTGGAGAAGCCAGGAGCTGGCTAGGTGGGCAGGACTTTGCATCAGTTCTCCCATAGGGTAGCTCTCCTCAGCTAGAAAGAGAACAAGTCACATCAGTGGCCCTTTGGAACGTTCCAGACAGTAACTCTCCTTGACATCCAAGGATCAGTGTCCGATAAGTCAATACCTGGGAAGAGAACCTCAACCTTCACTGACTTTGGGGTCTGTTCTCTGGGATAGGTGTGCTCTACCTGCTGGGCCCTGGAGGGCAGTTTGAGTTACCAGTTACCTTTTTGTGCAAGATGTATTTGAAACATTGTTTTAAAGGGAAAAGCGACTTTCCTTTATCAAGCATGAAAATGGTGGCACTCTCACCAATGCTGGCTTCATTGGTGCATGCTGGGGATACCACAGACTTTAAACAAAGTGAAGGAATATATTGAATGAAGCTGGTTATTTGGCTTTAGAAGATCATAGCTGAATGGTCCAGAAACTCAGCCCTCTTGCTGTAAAGTTGCTTTTTGTACAAACATGCCAAAAATGTGAGAAATTCAGGAGAAGAAAATTTCCGACTTATCTCTCAGTTTTCTTCTTCCTTCTGAGAAGTTGCTTAGTGGATGCAGCATGCAGTTCTTCAGGAAAAGAGCTGCAGGGAAGCCCACAAGTTATAGCGCAGCTCAGCTGTTCATTCCAAAGTGCTGAGCTACACATCATCTGATCTGAGGCGTTTTCGGGGTGTGGAATGCCCAGTCCTTCTCTGCTCCGGAATGATCTTTTCCTTGCATTGCGAGATGACGTTTGCTCCTATGAATATACTTTGGCTTAGGAAGCTTAATTCTTAAAGAGCCCAAAAGCTCACCCTCTAGCACTATTTAAACTTAGATTTGTAATTCACACAATCTTATGAGACCAATTTTAATGCTGCTCTTATATTTTGAGGAATATTTATAATGGTTTACCTCATTTTGCGTCAGCAACTTCACCCTTGTCTATGCTTTCCAGAAAGTTTTCATGACTAAATTTTCTTGTGTTGTTTTTTAGGCTCTGATATTTAAACTCTGATCTGAATTAAACTACAAGTCTAATATTGACACCACTTAGCATGTAAAGACCCTGGGCCTTGCTTGTCCACATAGAATTCACTTAAAGTGTTGTCTGCCCACCTTTAAAACAAAAACAACTGCATTTATTTCTCACAGGAAGTTGTACTGGGCTAACTTCACACTGAGGCTATGGGAGGGAAAAGTGCCCTATGGAAGTTTGTAAAAATTGAGATGAAAGAAAACTGCCTATTCTGGGAGCCTGTCCAAAGAGAAAATAAAACCCTTGCAAGTTCTCTCAGCATGAAGCAAAGGCTGGAATTAGATTGTGGGTTTATTGGACATTCTCTTGTGTGGCCTTGTCCCCAAGGAGCAGAGGGATGATCCCCCCTGGGATATGGTGATAGGTGGGGTCAGAGCTCTCTACCTCCAAGTTAGCCTTGGACAAAATCAGAGTAGAGTGGAGTCTCCTGGCACCATCTGGTGTTCCTTTTGCTGTCCATTCCACCATAGCCATGGAGAAATATTCTAGTGCAGACACCTAGTATGTGCATGAATGCTCATTTATTGTCTCTATATGAGCCTCTGTTTGAAGGTTTTTGTATAACAGAAAGCATTCACAAAGGAGAAATATAAAATGAATGAGATGATGGGAAACCCTTGTAGAAGTTGTAATGTCTTGTGCCATTGGAGACACTTCACTCTGGGACCACTGCCATCAATCAGGGGTCTTGGATATCTTCTTGGTGGGAAGATGTAGAGCTTTCTTTTTGAGTCAGTGCTGAGAAGCATATGTGTGTGTGTGTCATGCTATGATCACAGAGATAGAAGGCTGTCACAGGCTCCTTCTCCCCATACTGGGACTTAGCAAAGTGCTAATGAGTGAACAGAGGAGCTAATCAGTGCTAATGCCTTAGGTGGCGCTGCCCCATCTTCATGCCTGAGTCAGACAAGAGCAAGCTGGGAGTGGTGGAGAGGCTGAAAGAAATGTGCCCACCCCACCCACCACTTCGCTCTTCTTTCTCTCCTTTTGCCTAATCTGTGACAAGCTTTGTTCCCTCCTTGTGTCCTTCCAGCTCTTCTCTGCTCAGGAACATCAAAAGAACCATCAGCTGGTGTCCTCAGAGTGCTCAAAAACCCTTGCTGCTTTGTAAGGATGTGAAGGAGGAGGGAGTCTTTGTGCAAGAGAATGTGATGGAACTCTTCCAAGTTTTGGTTTAGGAATTCAGTTGATACATTTTAATTTTTAATATATAGGCTTGATATCTAACATACTATAAAATGGGAAGAGGTTTTCAAATACATTGTCTTATTTTAATCATCAATGTCATCCTAGTAAGGCATAGATATCCAATACATGTATTTTAAGGGTTTTATAATATAGATGTTTCATTATAAAGTGAACAGGTGAGGTTGTCAGCCTGATTTAAGGATGCACAGATTCAAAGCGAGAGCTCTTGGGTGACTGGTACAGTGTAACAGCAACTATGTTCTCTCCAGGCTTATTCTGTTTGCCCAGAATTGAAAACGATATTGATTCACCATGTTAAGTGGCCACAAATGGAAACAAGTTTACCTGGAACTCTCAAGACATTACTCAACTAAATAGAGGTGGTAGAAGCTTTGCTTAAGGCCCAGGCAGAAACTAATTGACCACAGAATTCTTGTTATTGCTTTTGCTGTGTAATGAATACATAATGCATCCGAGCACAGGCTTTTACTACAGTTTTAAAGTTTGAAGAAGAAATCTTCAGTGCATTGATGAGATGCAGTTTAGAACCTTCACATTAACAACATCCAGAAAGGCTCTTAAGTGGGGTTTGGAGATGGTGGCTGCACACCATGGGGCTGCCTGTGTGTGCACTCCTCTGAGAAGTCTTGGTGACCCACACCTGAATCCTCTTCTTACTCAGTTGCTATGAACAAAGTGACCTGCTGGGCAATGGCAGCCTTCATGGCCCCTTCCTGGAGCTTCCCCATGAGGTCTTCTCTCTGCTAGAAAGCTGCTTGGGGCATCCTGCTCCCATTTAAAGCTTTGGGCCACTGTGTGGTCTGTCAGACTCCAGGTTGGTCAGGAGAGGGTGTTGAAGCAGTCTTTGTACAATGTTGTTCTGTACCTCTCCCTGTGCCTGGAACACTGTGTGCTTTTCTCAGGTGGCATTGGGGAGGGAATGAGATTTCTGTAGAGACCAATGCCCTAAGGATATCTTCCATTTGGAGAATGCACTGAGGAAAATATAATGGTGTCATTAAGAAGAAGTCACACACACAGAATGCACAACAACATCAAAACCAGCAGGACAGATAGGCCCCTGCGTCAGGACCAGGCGTGACCAACAGACTGTTCCTATGTGCTAGTGTGTGAGGTGTTCCACTGTAGATCAACCCATGATGCCAGTGTGAGGCAGTAGAGCAAGCACCTTAAATGGACTCTCTGTCTTACACCCTGTTCCTTGGCCTGGGATAGGGCTGCATTCTGACCTGAGCTGCCTGCACTTGTGCTGATGGACTCTGCCATTGGCAGGCATTCCTCCAAGGTGAACAGGACGTAATGCACTTGGTGTGTGAGTCCACACAGGGCTGCTGGGTGACTTCTCCAGTGAGCGATGGCATTTAAAGGAGGTCAGATAGCATGCCTGACACAGCGAAACTGGGTTAGACCTCCCAGGACAAAGCAAGGCTTCCAGAGAACAGAATAGGCCTCTGAAATCTTTCCTGTTTCCTGGAGGCACTAAATTGTCTGGTTTAAGAAAATGTTTTCAGCTCTAAAGGCAACAGAAAAGAAAGTAAAATGACAGAGGATTTCTAAGTGTGTGTGTGTGTGTGTGTGTGTGTGTGTGTGTATGGGGGTGATTTCCAGAAGTGTGTCTTTAAAAAAAAATTCAGTTTATTTATTTATTTATTTATTTATTTATTTATTTGAGAGCGACAGACAGAGAGAGAAAGAGGCAGATAGATAGAGAGAGAATGGGCACACTAGGGCCTCTAGGCACTGCCAACAAACTCCAGATGCATGCACCACTTTGTGCATCTGGCTTATGTGAGCCCTGGGTAATTGAGCCTCGAACTGGAGTCCTTAGGCTTCACAGGCAAGTGCTTGATCACTAAGCCATCTCTCCAGCCCCCACAATTTTTTTTTTGTGTGTTCTCTGAGAACATTGGCTTCTTAATGCATTTTAAAGTGAGAATCAAGTCATACTTGTGCTAATTTTTTTATGAGCTCACTCATTGTCCCCTTCAGAAAGAGCTAGCAGCAGGAATGCAAATTTTGGATTCATGTAGACCTCATTTCTCAGTCTTTCCAAATGCCAACTTTCCCCATGTTGATTTGCAAGGTCCTCGACAATACTATATAGGAGAACCACTGGGAAGGAGCTAGCAGACTGTCTGGCATCTAGCAAAACCCCAGCCAGGGGCTGCATGGCTGATTGTGCCTCTCTTGGGTTTCTTGGGAAGCTGAAGGGAGGGTAGTTCACAGTTATGGAAGTAACCCCATGGAAAATAGAGCAAGAGCGGTGAGCTGGGAGCTGAGCTCCTGATGATTATGGTCCTTGCCATTTTCAAGCTGTGGTCTTCCTGGGAAGGATACGCACCGTGCCTCAGAGGGGATCCAGTTCAGATGTTTTGATGTGGCTCCAGTGGGTGATTCCTATCTGGGGATAATACTATATTTAATACTCAACATCCATAACCTCCTATTGATTTGGGGTCCTGCTGAGGAGTGAGGTGAGGCTTTAGATCTGCTTTGCTTGTCTAGCTGGGCCTTTCACACACAAAACTTCATAGGTCTCTGCCCAGGCCTTAGAACTCCTGGTTTGTGCTATGCAAGCCCTGGGACTTTGGTGAGTTTACAGAAGCGTGCTCAGGTTGTATCCCCAGAAGCATTTAGGGTAAGGGAACATAGCAGGCACAGTCCCAGAGATGAGGTGCATTAAGACAGCATGGAGACTGGAGCCAAGAGTAAGTTTCTGAGCCACCTTGAGTTAGCTTGTGTCAGCTACTGGGCAGGGCATCAGGGGCCACGCTGAATGGGGTCTGGCTTTCCTCTGCGGAAATTCCTTACTCCTACGTAGAGCAGGCACAGGACTCTCCCAGTGTGCCCTTGTACTGTTCTGCAGGACTCTGTTGGACTCTTGCAGGTCTGCTCCTTTATTGTCCTTCAGGAGGTCTCTTCTGGGCTCCTCCAGGCATGGTCCTTGATTGTCCAGCAGGAGGACTGTGCGGGAGGTGGAGATCCCAGAAACCCAATGGAAGATAAAATCTGATTCTAGAGGCAGAAATATAGGGCTAGAGCAGAGCAGAGATTTCGCCTTGAGAATGAAATGAAGGATTTCTGGAAGTCTTATCTTTTCTTGCTCACAGTCACAACCAGGAGTAATCTGGGATCAGACTCTCCTTTGTGTCTATAATTAATAGTGTCTGTCACTCGCTGTTCCAAGATAGAACTGGCATTGTTCTTGAACAGATCACCAGTGATCCAGGTCACGCAGTTTGCTTTTCAGGAATGTTTTGTTCACGTTCGGTCACTGATTCTGCCAAAGCATCCCCCACCATTGCCTTTTCTTTCTAAGGGCAAACTTTGAGGACACAGGCACCTACTCAGCAGTGGCGACCAATGCCCATGGACAAGTGTCTACCAATGCTGCAGTGGTGGTGAGAAGTGCGTACATGCTGTTTGGGGGTGGCTGGCCTTTACACCTGCTTGTCTCTTTGCATGACATGTTCACTTAATTGTCCCTGCAGGGTTCCGAGGAGAGGAGGAGCCATTGTATTCTGTAGGTCTCCCAATTGGATGTAAGTACCCCTTGGAGTTTTTTTTTTCTTCCTAGAAAGATGTTTAGTGGCATAGCTTAAAAGTAAAAAAAAAAATTTTTTTCCCCAAGGTTAACATCTTTTATAGAGATGCTAGTATGTGGTGTTTGTTACTCTGTCATTTTATGAGAAGCTGGCGTTTTTAGATGTTGATAAAACCATTGCTTGCAGAGATTTTGTGTCTGAACAGGACACAAAAATGAATGCCAGTTCTTAAGCTGAATGCATACTTGGTACTACAGTGATGGTGCTTCACGAAGTTTTCCAGGGGAGAAGAAAAAGAGATCTGCTCACCCCCGGACAGGGCACTGACAACAGATCAAAGAAATGATTCCACCCAAGTCTAGTTTAGTGAATCAGTCAATTTACTGGGGTTTACAGGAGCATGGGCAGCTCAAAGGCAGCTGCATCACTGAAAAGCCCACCCCAGCATAGGTGTTGACTCTCCAGAGGCTGCCTCTTTGGAGTTTCCGGCATTAATTGCAGGCAATGTCCTGGGCTCTTTAAAACTCATAGCTCCAGGGTTTTCCTAAGCAGTTCTTTCTTAAAAATATTTAATTTTTTTTGTGGTGGTTGGGTATAGGCACGTTGGGACTTCTTGCTGTTGCAAACAAATTCCAGACACATGTGCTTTGTGCACCTGGCTTTTTGTAGGTATTGTGGAATTGAACACAGGGCTATTAGGCTTGATAAGTCAGTTCCTTTAACTGGTGAGTCATCTCTGTAGCTCCCAAGCCATTCTTACTTCTTATATTGCCTTGAGAAAGGACCTTGAGAATATCTTGTAAGGTTCAGGAACTTCCTGAGATGTGTGAGGTGTTCACATCTGCAGCCACCTTTACTTCCTGGGAGTTAGGAGGTTTGGAACTTCCCAAGCCTGGGACCTTGAGCTTCAAAGAGCCCACGTGCACAAGGGGCACATGCATCTGGAGTTCGTTCACAGTGCCTGAAAATGCCCTGGTGTGCCCATTCTCTCTTTGTCTCTTCCTCTCTCTCTCTCTGTCTCTCTCAAATAAAAAACAAAAAACATTAAAAAATTAAATGTCCAGCAAGGAGAATGTAACCACTACACCCCATTATTTAATCCATTGAAAATATTTATAATAGTTATGACTATTATAATTAATGCTAATTTATTCACCACCCACTTTCAGCAAATGTAAATATTTTGTCTTAACATTTTTTTTTCAATGAATCAAATTCCCATCGCATAGAATCAGTCCCTTTAGAGTACACACTATCCAGCAACATGGCAGCTGTTTTAGAAGGATGGGACCACCAAGGAGACAGTGCATGCTCCTCCCCACCCCACATTCTCCCGAGACAAAATTACCATCTCCAACTTTGCAGGTGGCTTCTCAACCTCCCTGCTACATGCATATATTTGTGAGTCATAAATTTTTGATTTAAAAAAATTACAGTTGCTAGGCATGGTGGTGCATGCTGGTGTTCCCAGCACTTGAGAGGCTGTAAGATTAAGTGGAGGGGCTGGAATGGTAGGTCAAGGGGTAAAGTGCTTGCCACACAAGCATGAGGACCTGAGTCCAGATGCCCAAAACTCAGGTGAGGATGTACTGTGGCTGGAGTGCACCTGCCATTCTGAAGCACGTGTGGGCGGTGGCATTATCTGCGTCTGCTTCACTCCCTGCAGTGCCACTGTCGTCTGTGATTCCCTACACACACTTTGATGTCCAGTTTCTGGAGAAATTTGGGGTCACCTTCAGAAGAGAGGGTGAGACGGTCACACTCAAGTGCACAATGTTGGTGACTCCAGACCTGAAGAGAGTGCAGCCTAGGGCCGAGTGGTACCGAGATGGTGAGTTCTATGATGGGGCTGGATCTGGGGACACTGCTGATAATGTTGCCCTCCCCCCCACTATAAGTAGTTTAGTCAGGAGTGACCTTGAAGCATCACTTGATTTGGCACTCACCTCTGCCAGTGTATTAGCTGTCAGCAGCAAATAGATTCTGGCGAAGTAGTGACCTTGATGGTCTGACACTGACCTTAAACTTCATCCAGGAGCTTCCTGGAGCTGATAATGGGAGACACTGAAGCAAATGTTGAATTCTGATGCTGTTTCAGATGTGCTGGTGAAAGAGTCTAAGTGGACAAAGATGTTCTTTGGAGAAGGCCAGGCGTCGCTCTCCTTCAGCCACCTGAATAAGGACGATGAAGGCCTGTACACCCTGAGGATTGTGTCCCGGGGTGGAGTCAGCGATCACAGTGCCTTCCTGTTTGTCAGAGGTACGATGGTGGGCCGGGTCTGATGATCTACTAGGAGGAGGCATCACAGTGTATAGAGGGTCCTGGCAGAGGTGCAGGAAGATGGGCAGTGTGCTTTGTTCCTCGCATACCTGCCTGGCTCCTTCCTAGGCATGAGGCAGTCCAATGTCCATCGCCGTGATGATGGGTGAGTTAATGGGTAAGCAAGGGAGGCTAGAAGCATGACCTCTTCATCCATAGAGTTCTTGACACCCTGGAATTTATGACGGGAACGCTAAGCGTGAGCATGCAGCATGGTTGCCTCCGAGGAGCTGAGCACCAGGGTCCTGCCTAGCCCTCCTGTTAGCCCTCTCTCCTCTAGCCTCTGGGTGGTCACAGCATAGCAGCCAACAGTTGCCAAATGCCTTGTGTTGGGCTGGGTGCTCTGCCCTGCTTCTAATTCTCACGATGGGCTCATTAAGTTGGTGTGATTGTTCTATTTTTGTGAAAGAATAAAAATTTATGATGGGCTAGGCATCTTAGGTATATTTCTGATAACATATGTGGAAATACTTGTTATATACATATGCCTCCATGAGTGATATGTACGTAGTAACTTTGTAATAAAAGTACTGTTGTTTTTAGTTTCCAGTAGATACACTGAGGCTCAAAGAGCTCAAGAGTTCCCTATATGAAGCCAGATACTTTAAGCTCAGGATGGGCTGTTTCTCTTTCTTGGTGTCCCTCATCCCCTCCCCACCCTGCCCATCCAGGCTTCCCTTGAAGCCTCCTTCCTGACCCTCCTGGGGAGATACACAGACCTGGTTGACTAGCTACTGTCCCCCCTTTCCCAGCCCCTTCTACTGGGCTGCTCTGCTCTCTGCCTACATGGTCAGCTCTCTGGAACTGGCATTAGGGTTCTGTCCACTGCCCAACAGTTCCAGGTGTGGGATATGTAAGAAAGCTATCAGGTTGTTAGCCTTTCCTCTTGGTAGCAGTTAGGATAGAGCTTAAAGGAAGGGCTTTATCATTAGGGAATATCTTACCAACTACAAAAATACATACCTCACTCCCTGCCCTTCCCATGAGGTCACACAACTTGCCAGGCCGTGATTTTAGGCTCTTCCACAATATTTTGCTGTTTGCAGTAGGCCATTCAATGATGCCTTCCATTCTTCTGTATGCCTCTGGCAGGAAGCTTCGCCCCATAAAATGTAATGAATACACACACCACAGTCTAGATCATTTTGCTTACTCAGCGCTCACTAGCAGGGGGAAAAAATAATGCAAGCATTATATAAGCAAGGGGAGGTTCATCCAGTCTGATGACTTTCTGAGGTTTTGAATGTGTGAGGAAATGTGACCTCAATGTCAATAAATCCTCAACCTTTAATATTCTTGGGATGTTTGAGCCAAGACCATATGATGCTTACACTGCCAAGGACCACAGCAGCATGGCCAGTGAATAACTATGAATTTTACATAAGGAAATGAACTCTCTGTGCTGCTGACCTTCAGTGTAACTGTAACAACAATATGAAAACAAAACCTAATTACATTATGATTTTAAATAGGTGGAAAAATGAATGGGTATAGATTGACTCAGACATTTCCCCACAAGTTTCTGAAAATAATTTTTTAAAAATCCCAACATTTGCTGAAGATTTTGAAATATGAAAGTGTCTCAGGGTAGGGCTGTGGAGTTGGGAAGATGGCTCAGTGGCAAAATGTGTTCCTTGAACAAGCAGGAAGACTTGAGTTCTGGGTCCTTTGTAGCTAAATAAATGCCAGGCATGGTGGCACATACCTGAAATCCCAGCACTGGAAAAGAGGAGATGGGAGGACCTCTGAGGCTCACCGGAAAGCTAGTCCAACTTAATTGGTAACATCTAGATTCAGTAAGAGACCTTGTCTCAAAGAATAAGGTGAAGAGCAACTGAGAAAGATATCTGAGCTCTGACATTCACATGCACATGCATATACATGTATGCCCACATACATATACATATGCACACACACTACACACATATATGCAAAACAGTGTCTCACATGATATTTCTCAGGTGCTGGAAAGGCTAACTCACTTCTGTATTATCAGGAAATCTTTGACAACTTGTATGATGTGACCACATGAAACAGAGAAGATGAATCTTAATTTTGCATTGACTTGTGAAAAAAAATCATAGAAATTTTTTTACAGGATTAAATGTTCTGAATTTTGAAGGAAATGCATACATATATCTGTATTTCTATTTTTAAAGTATCATCTGGTTATCTGTTTTTAAAAATACTTTATTTATTTATTGGAGAGAGACAGACAGAAAGAGACAGAAGGAGGAAGATAGAATGGGCACAGCAGAGCCTCCAGCCACTGTAAAGGAACTCCAAACGCATGTGCCACCTTGTGCATCTGCCTTATGTGGGTCCTGGACAATCAAATCTGGGTCCTTTGGCTTAGCAGGCAAGCACCTTAACTGCTAAGCCATTTTCCCAGCCCCATATATCTCTATTTATTGACTCCAATCTGCCAGACTACAATGTTTAAAATAATTACATGAAGAGAATTAAACCAAGTGAAAGAATCTGAGTTTGGAGGTGCTGTGGCCAGACTTGGCTATGTCATGAAATGCTTATCTTCCCACCCCAGATGCTGATGCACCAGTCACAGGGGCTCCTGGAGCACCCATGGACTTGCAGTGCCATGATGCAAACCGGGACTATGTCATTGTGACTTGGAAGCCACCCAACACGACTACGGAGAGCCCCGTCATTGGTTACTTCATCGATAGGTGAGTTCTGGCAGTGTTCTCATGGGAATGGGAAATATTGGGGAGATAGTTGTTACCAAGGCAACATATTTGGACATATTTCTCAGTACAAATTAATGAGACCTTTCCTGATACAGCATCACTAAGTAGTCATTCAGTGACCACGAACAAGGTCATTGGTAAGTGATACAAGTAGCAGAGCCCAGGGTCACCCCACACTGGGATAATTTTTGTTGAATCTGAAGCCTTCTTGGCCAGTAACAAGTCTTTCATATAAAAGCTTGCCCTGAGCCTGTGGCCACTTTGCTTAGGGTCAGGAACAGCTCTGGGCTGGACAGAGCTCTGGTGTTGCAAGACTGATACATTGAGTGTCAAGATGGCATGGAGCAATGACTGCCTACAGTCTCTCCCAGGTTTTGTTCCTTTCCTCCACTAAGAAGGTTTCTTCTGGTTTCTGAGGGACAAGTAGTAGAACTTCAAAGCACTAAGTGTTGGGATTATCTGTGAGGTAAAAAGTAAATTTAGATCATCATTAACCCCAGTGGAGCTTTAACTCTTTGATTTTTCTTTATCTGGCATAGTTCTGAGAGCTGGGCAAGAATACTGAGCAGAGCGTGTGGATTTAGTAGATGTGGAATTTATGCCTCAAGTACATGTTTCATTCCTTGAAGGAAAGAGTTAAAGAAAATGAGTTTAGAAGTGAGAAATACAGTAAAGCTACATTACAAGAGGTATTCCTGATAGGAACTTAAGATTCATTTATTTACTGATTGATGATACTGTAAAATAAGATAGTTCAGGGAAAAAAAAATCTCCACCAAACCCAACTGGCATGATTTTTAGGCCAATAAAATTCACTCTGTACCCAAGAAAGGTGAGCTAAAATATTCACAACCAAGACAATATCTTAATGTGCTAGAGACAGGTCTATGGATTGAGTATTTTCAGGGTTTATCTGAAGCAAAGTTGTCTTCCATCATTGGACATTTGATAATATTTCCAACTCAGTTAACAATTCACATTCCTTTCCCCTCCTTAAAAACACTGGATTCACAGAGCATTCCAGAAGGTGGATGCATTTGCCCTCCCGGCCTCATTCCTGTTTATGTCATAGAGGTGGTTGACCAAAGATGAGTGCCTGCCAACCTTTCATGCTGACCTCACAGGGCTCAGGTGCGCACGTCACAGAACTTGCATCAGAACACTGGACACTTAGAACAAGGGAGATAGCCCTTTCTATATGAATGAACAATTCTGAGGCCGAAGTGTGCTGAATGACTACTTTTTTGACTTTGCTGTTTTCTCCTGGGGATTTAAGAGAAAGTTTTTGTGTTTAAATTTCTCAACCTGTGAAAAGTGGAGCACAATCTTGCCTACATTTCCAGGTTTCTAGATGGCATAGAAGCTTCCAAATTCCACACAAGAGGTGTTCTAGAAACAAACACCTCATTTTTCTGTAGATTGTGAGCCAGTATCCCAGTGAGATATCATGCCCAGATCATGCATATTTGGGCCAGAGAGGATGGTAGCTCTTTCCCCAAACCTTGTCACCTGACAGGCTGGAGAGTGAAGGGCACCTTGGACTTTAACACCTAAGCTGGAAAAAGAACTGCCAAAGATAAAACTAAAATTAAATTTTTGGAACAGATACTACCTGAATATTTTTGATGGTAGGAATTGTCTCAAGCTATAAACATTACAATTCAAGATTATCTGGTTGTCATTTTAAAAAACTGTTTTTATTTATTTATTTAGTAGCAAAGAGAGAGGGAAAGAGAAAGGGAGAGTGAGAATAGGTGCTCCAGGGCCTCTAGCCACTGCAAACGAACTCCAGACATGTGCATTTGGCTTATGTGGGACCTGGAGAATCAGACCGGGTCTTTAGTCTTAGCAGGCATGCACCTTAACCACTAAGCCATCTCTCTAGCCCCCAATTATTTGGTTTTCTATCCATATCTATCATTGAAATCTATCATCATGTTTCTCCCATTATCTGTTAATCATTTAACTTAGATTCAAACCTAGCTTCTACTCTCTATCCATCATTCTATCACCTATGTACATTGTCATCATGTATCTATCACCTATCTATAAATCATCTATCATCTATATTATATCCATAATCTATCATCTATTATCATCTATCACCTATCTATCCTCTATGTATCTACACATATATAGAGATAGCTATTGAAATTCCTAAATAATTCATATGAATCAATATTGTATTTCTTTTTTTCTTTTTTCTTTTTTCCAAGGCAGAGTCTCACTCTAATCCAAGCTGACCTGGAATTCACTCTGTAGTCACAGGCTGGCCTCAAACTCACAGCAATCCTCCTATCTCTGCCTCCCAGGTGCTGGGATTAAAGGTGTGTGCCACCATGCCTGGCTCATATAAATCAATATTTAATAGCATGAATTTTTATCAGTGTGAATGTTCCCCTATGATGACTTATATATATGAATACACCTATAAGTATTTGTCAGACTGACACCTGAGTTCTACTTTCCCTGTTCTTTTTCCTTTGAAGATGTGAAGTGGGAACCAACAACTGGGTCCAGTGCAATGACTCCCCAGTAAAAATCTGCAAATACCCTGTCACAGGACTTTTTGAAGGAAGGTCATATGTGTTCCGTGTGAGGGCTGTCAATAATGCAGGCATTAGCCGGCCTTCCCGGATCTCAGATGCAGTGGCAGCCCTCGACCCTGTTGACCTCAAGAGGTTACAAGGTAGGCATATTTACATCCCAGAGATGACTGGAAGCCTGTGGGCCATCCGTGTGATATGCTCTTTTTCAGTGATCCCATTGTAAGTGAACCTTAAGCATTGCCAGCACTGAGATCTTCAACTGGCTCAGGTTTAGACCTTCCTATAATCACTGATGATATAATTTCACACACAATGAGACCGAGAAGGCCTTGAAGCCAAGCCACTCTGTTTCTGAGTTTAATTTCACAAGTTACTTCGTGGGACTTGGGCCATTGTCAAGGTTGAAGTGAGCCACCCTATTTTTCTTACCTGTGTGGTCCTTGACATCCTGCGAAGAGCTGAGAGGGCAGAAAATTACCAGGAATCTTTCCAACTCTGTTGACTCTCAAGAGCAGTTGTTTTTTTTTTTTTTGGTTTTTTGAGGTAGGGTCTCACTCTAGTTCAGGCTGACCTGGAATTCACTATGTAGTCTCAGGGTGGCCTCGAACTCACGGCAATCCTCCTACCTCTGCCTCCCGAGTGCTGGGATTAAAGGCGTGAGCCACCACGCCCTGCTTGAGCAGTTGTCTTGATGCAGTTGGCTCACGTCACCCAAATGAGGGAAAACCGTGCTTCCTTCAGGGAACCTTTGGATGTTGAAGTCAATGTCACCTTTTGTCTCTGCAGCAATTCATTTGGAGGGTGAAAAAGAAATCGTCATCTACCAGGATGACCTTGAAGGTGAGGAGTACTTTGAATTTTTTCTGCTGCCTGGACTCTAAGGATTGAGAGACAAGAGATGGGTGAAGGGGTCCACATGGTCTGCAGGGGTTCCCTGCATGCAAACATGCAAACTGCTGGTCCAGCCTATAGGCATGGTGATTGTGGAAGTTAAAACAGTAAGCACGCCTGGGGGAGGAGGGGCAAACACTCAAGGTGTCGGGTGTGTGGGCTCCCCTTCTGCACTCAGAGCCATGAATGCACCTTCTGGGAACTCCTGCAACCTAAAGATGAGATCTGGTTCACTAACTCTGTTAGTGGAAGGGCATTTTAATTTGTTCTCCCCTTTTAAGCAAAAGTTTTGTTTCTAATTTAAAAAAATATTTTACTTATTTATTTGAGAGAGAGAGAGATAGAAATAGGCAGGTAGAGACAGAGAGAGAGAGAGAGAATGGATGCATCAGGGCCTCCAGCCACTGCAAACGAACTCCAGATGCGTGCATCCCCTTGTGCATCTGGCTTATGTGGGTCCTGGAGAATCGAGCCTTGAACTGGGGTCCTTAGGCTTCAGAGCCAAGCATTTAACCACTAAGCCGTCTCTCCAGCCCTTGTTTCTAATATTTTAACTGAAATGAATTGAGTCCTGTGAAATGATGTCCTTGGTCGGAAAGATGACTTATTTCTTTTAGATTTTTGGAATACTTCTCATTAATGTACTTTCTGAGACAGCTAGCAAGGAGAATCTAAGGTTATACATCAGAAATCCTGAGATTTCATCAGGTCATGGTGTAGTAAGTGGAAACATAAAATGTACGATTCCAAGTTCAGTTTTCAGCCACTGGCTAAACAGAGGTGTTTCCCAGCTCTTTGAAATTGCATCATCTAGAACATTCCTTCCTGAGGGAGGTCTGCTGACTGACTTTTGTATTTGTAGTGCACAGCTCTACAGGTCACCCACACACTGTGTCTATTGTCCTGTGAGGTGTCTAGGACCTCTGAAGGAATAGGTTTTAACTCTTACCAAAGAGGATATAAAGTCCTCATGAGAACTCTGCAGAGGTTAAAGGCAATCTAGTCAAATCTGTCCTCCCGGAAGACCTCAGAAACTAGGAGAGGTGTTTAATAAATAAGCAGCAGGGGAAACAGCCTGGCCAGGGCTGGCCTGTGACTCCCTACATAACTGTCTCCTTCAGCCTAGCACCTCACACAGTGCTGCTGGCTGAAACAAATATTTGAATGACTGAGAAATAGTTCCAAGTTAGATTGGAGAAGATAGTCTTGCTGTGACCCAGCCTGTGTACATGGGAGTGTTTGACATGCTGAAGGACAAGGAATTCTATTTCATCCTCATGGGATGTAGGATTAAGAGACAGACGCTGTCTGTTCATCCAGTGTGGACAGTGGAATTCACACCTAGTAATAATGGCCACAGGAAGAAGGTCTGTTTGCTTCATAAATACCATATGTGATGAAATTTACATTACCTAAAGGTCATGAAGTAACAGAGTTTGGTATAAGTTGCCAAGGAAGGAACTTCTCCAGCTATGGCTTTTAAGGAAGACAAGCCATTTATTTTACGTATAAGCATCGATGTGCTGGGAAACGTGCCAAATAGGTAAATAATACGTTTTCACGGAAGTAACTCATTTCTCATACCAGGCTTACTGTCTGCTAATGTGAAGGTCTGACCTGCAGACAGAGTGGCTCTGATTCCCATCACAGGACAGAAGCAGAGAACATTCTCCTTACCCACAGGGGGCGCTCATATTGGCCGGCTCCCTGGTCCTAACCTTCCTTGTGTTTACTGAATTCTTGGACATGAAAATGTCTCATTCACACCTTGAAACATTTCCAAGGCTCTGGGAATGTGGCCTGCTGTGGGAGGCAGAGGATGAGACCCTGATGTGGAGGACTGTTCAACTTGGGGCCTTGGTATGAGGTCTCGTGTGGCTCTGGACTCTGGAGTGTGGGTCTGCATGCAGGGAGCCAGCTGCAAAATAGGATTCTGGTACTGTGGGAGGAGCTGGAGAGTAAATATAGACCTCTTGGTAACTTAACGTGTGTGCCTTCTATATTAAATGCCCTTTGAAGAGATTCTGTGAATTTTAAAAAATATTTCATTTTTATTTTTGTGTGCGTGTATGAGAGACATAGATAAATAGATAGATAGATAGATAGATAGACAGACAGACAGATAGATAGAGATAGCCAATGCAAATGAACTCCAGACTCATACACCACCTTGTGCATCTTGCTTAAGTGGGTCCTGGGGAATTGAACCTGGGTCTTTTGGCTTTGCAGGCAAGCGCCTTACCCACTAGGCAATCTCTCCAGCCCTCTGTAAAGTTTTTAAACAAATCATTTCTGGGTTCAAATCTTTGCTACTACTTTTGCCCCTGACTTTTCTTCACATATGCTAAGCTTCCTCCCTTCTTTCCTTCCTCCCTCCCTCCTTTTCTCTCTTCCTCCTTCTCTTTTCTTGAAGTGCTGTGGAATCAAACCAAGGCTTTGTACATGCTAAGCAAGCACTCTAGCACTGATCTAAATCACCAACCCTGATCTTTCCCCTCTCCTTTCTCTTTTTTTCTTTCCTTCCTCTTCCCTCTCTCCCTCCCTCCCCCCCTCCCTCCCTCCCTCTCTTTCTTTCCTAACATTGCTTTAGCCATTCATTTTGATAGAGTAGAAACATTACTCTTGTTGGCTAAAATCTGCTCCTTGGCAATTTTTGACTTTGCTGTCTTTCTAATCTTTCTAATTTTGATTGGTTAGTGCCTTTTTTCAAACATTTCAGTTCATATTAATGCTCTTTTCTTAATATCATCCACTTTCCCCAGTTTATCAAATTACTCCACTGAAAAAGGATGATGCATTCTTGGAATGACCACAGTAGGTTCCTGTTGAATACATTGTTATGTCTCTGAGCATTCTGAGAGCCTCCGTGGCCCAGGGCATGGGTAGCTCACATGTTTAATCGATCATTTGTTCTGGGTTGTTTTTGGTTTCACATCCTCTTGACTTATAGCCTCTTTGTCATTCTACAAATTTGGGTTTTGATGACTTATGGAAACATTTTCTGGGCTGGTTGTGGTTTCCTTGAGTTGGCAGAAGGAACAAAATCCAGGGTCTGGAACCAAAGTTGTGAGCTTAAACCCCAGCTCAGTCACTCAGTGGCTGCGGGCTTGGGAACTGTCTGGGCTACTATTGTGTAGTACAAAGTTGGAGGAGCACAGTGTTGTCATCAAGGACCAAGTAAGAGGATGAATCTGGAAACATTTTAAATGATGACCACGTGTGTGTAAATAAGTTTTTTTTTTTGTTGTTAGTAAAACCACTTTTTTTCTGAGAAATATTTTTGGTGCATAAGATCACACTACATAGTGATGCATGAACCTCTTCACCATTTTCACCCAATATCACTTTGGCCTGCTGGAAGCCGGTTGAAAGGAAGCAAGCAGAGGCCCAGGGCAGAATCTGTAGCTAACCAGCCACATTTGGCCCCACAGTGAAAGATGCCTGGGAAGCATTTGGCCATTTCCTCTTGATTTTTGTCCCTGAAGATCTCTCCTCTTAGCCTAGTGTATCTCTGTGAATCTCATTGCCCCTCCTTGTCTCTTGGGCCACTTGCAGCCTGGTCTCATCTCTCTACAGCTGGGATATGGGCATGTTGCAAGGGTCCTGCTATTGCTTCCCCCAAGGTGGTATCGATTCACAAAATTTATGCCTACTGAAGGCTTCCTGCTCTCAAAGTCTGGCTTCTTATTTCTTGTGTACGCATCAAATAAAGTGTTTCTTAGCCTACTTTCTCCATGTCCAGCAGCTGTGGGCCTAAAAGTCTCACTTCTGTGCTTCTACTCACCTCTCATACTTGCTCCCTGCTGGTGGCGTCCTGTGTGCTCTGTTGCCTGAGTGTAAATCAGCTCCAAAACTCAGCAGGGTTCTCGGTGTCTTCCCTCTCTGCTATCCCTGTTTGCACCTCTGGGTGTGGACACACGTGTGCAGGTTGAGAGTGACCAGTGGAGTGTCGGACTGCTCCCCACTCTCTTAGTCATGTTGTCTCCCACTTTCCTGGAGACACACTGACTCCTTGTTTGAAATTCAACCCTTGGGCAGCATGATACAGACCAGGCTGATCCCTCTAGAATGCACTGTGCTCTGTGCCAAGACTCAAGAATTGAAACCCAATCTTGTTTTGTGCTGTTTCCATGTGGCTGTTCAATGCTTCTGTTGGAACCAAGTCCCATGGGAGCAATTGGATATTGTGAAGGACACAGAGATGTCCTAGGGATGGCTTAAACCATTTTAATCATGTGCTAATCTGATTGAAGCCCATAATATTTTGCATCACAATTAAAGGGACCTTGAGTCTGGAGAAACTCCACCCCTGTCAGAATCTCCCATAAATTCAAATACAAGTCTCTAACACCTCACGTTATATTTTAAAAAAGATATAGGTAGTAAAAATAGAAGTAGGTTCGCTAGCTGTCTCTGATTACAAATACTCCATCACAGTTATATGCAAAAAGGTCATCAACGTCACTCCTGAAGTTCAAGTATATGAGCATAGATTTACAGTGCTTGCACTTGTGTATAGATCTTCAGAGGTGGGAACAGGCAGGGCATCCTAGAAGCTGATGTAAACTTATGCATGTGAGGGCTCACGATGTGGTGGCAGCAGCAGGGTGTAGCAGGCCAGGCTACTGGGCAGTGCCACCTGCTACAGATCTGAGCCCATTTCCCTGCACAGATCCTAGTACGGTCAGACTGCACTTCTGGTTACCTGCTGGATTTTTTTTTTTTTTTCTAGGCAAAGCCTTCCCTTTATCCTGAAGAAACTCTGAAAGACTTTTGGACGAGACTTTTCAGAACTAGTTTATATTAGAAACAAAATGGAATGCTCTTTAATGGTGCATTTTGCTTTGGCTCTGGAAAATCAGCCCTGGGGTTTGTTTCCTTGCTCTGAGTAGAAAGGGTAGCATGCAACAGGACCCGCCATGGACGTCTTTAATGATGAGGGACGGGATGGCTGAAGATTCCTCTGCAAATGTTAAGTTCATTTCTCTTGCAGGTGATGTTCAAATCCCAGGACCTCCCACCAACGTGCAAGCCTCAGAGATCAGCAGAAACTATGTTGTCCTCAGCTGGGACCCCCCTTCTCCCCGTGGCAAGGATCCTTTGATGTACTTCATCGAGAAGGTACTAGGGCCAGACTCCTGACAAGACAGATCCAACCCTGATCCCTTTGCTGTGCCCATCAGCTTGTACAGACCCTGACCACTGCTGCGTGAGAGGGGGTTAAGCAGTGGGGGCTAGAGCTGTGACCACAGTTCTGGAATGGAAACTGGTGAGTTCAGCTTCACTACCTGTATGAGCAGGATCATTGCTCAGCTTTCTGGCCCCTGCATCATCGTCTAGGCCAGAGCTGAGCTTAGGTGCCTGCACTTCCTTCCAGCTCCTCCAGAAGTGGAAGCGTTCACCAACAAGCTGACTTGCTGCCAGTTTACGGCAACAAGCCATGCAGCCACTGGGGGGCGATCTTGTAGAGGGAACTATGCCCTAGAGCAGTTTAGAGTCGAATAGCTTGAGCCTTCTCAGCCTTAGTTGCTTTAACCATTGCAGTGACCAAATATCTGACAGGCAGCAGCTCAGGGAAGGAAAGGGTTTATTCTGGTTTGTAGTTTCTAGAGGATGCATTCCATTACGGTGGGCAAGGTAAGGCAGGCGAGCTTATCAGAATGTGTTGTTAATTAGGAAATAGGTAACCAGCACAAAGTGGGATAGGGCTATAAAATCTTAAGCCACCCCCCTACAGTGACCCACCCCACTTCCTAAATATTCCACAACTGACCAAAACAGTGCCACCAGTCAGGAAACCAAATGTTCAAGCACATGTCCCTATGCTAAACCTTTCACATTCAAACCGTTAACAAAAGGTTTTGTCTCTGTGGTAGAAAGTAAAATAAAACATGCAATTGAGGTTTTCAAAGTAATCAAGTATACATGTATAGAAAATTACAAGAATGTGGATAAATTATAAAATAAAGTTAAAGTCACCGTAACCCCGTCATATAAAACAGCGTTGGCTCTGTAAAAATAGACCTGGGGTTTGTTTGCCTGCTCTGAGTAGAAAGGGCCAGGTGCAAGGAGTCTGTGGTAGCTGTACACACAGTCTTTTTCTTATGCATTTATTTGTTTGTGTTTAACAAGATAACAGAATTCCTTCATTGCATTATAGTCTCTTCACAATGATTAAGGCATATGGATACATCATCATTTGTCTCATGCTGGTAACACGTAGATTGTGTGTGTTACTTCACCATGCCAAGCAGCTTCAACGACGGCAAACTTTTAGTTGAAATGGGACTCACTAAATGGTGATGGAGTCTCCCGAATATTCTACTAAATTACCTTTTATTATTGATAGTTTGTCTCTCTCACTAAAACTACAGCTACATATCAACTCTTGTTAAGTTGTCTGTATTTAACTCACTTTAATGGAAACTTTTCTATCAGTAAAATTCCAAACCTTGGGCACACTACCTTCTCCAAATAGCATCATTTTCATGAGTGCTAAACTGATTCTGAGTGTCCACCTGGTACCCCATAATTTACACTTAGCAGTCTTCTAAAAATATTTTTATTTGTATGTGTGTGTGTGTGTGTGTGTGTGTGAGAGAGAGAGAGAGAGAGAGAATAGATGGGTGCACCATGGTCTCTTGCCACTGCAAATCAAGTTTAGTCACATGTACATGTTGTGTATGTAGTTTATGTGGGTACTGGGGAATCAAACCTAGACCTGCAGGCTTTGCAAGCAAGTGCCTTTAACCACTGAGACACCTTCCCAGTCCCAGAACCAGTTTTCCCTTCTCACTTTCTGGGGAGTCTGACTTCATCCCAATCCTGTTCCCTTGTAGTCTGCAGTTGGGAGCGGCAGCTGGCAACGTGTCAATCCCCAGACAGCAGTGAGGTCTCCTCGGTATGCTGTCTTTGATCTGGCTGAGGGGAAGTCCTATGTGTTCCGGGTTTTATCAGCCAATAAGCATGGCCTGAGTGATCCGTCAGAGATCACATCTCCTATTCAGGCTCAGGACACAGTTGGTAAGTTACCATGGTAAGCGTCTGACTTCACTTCAGGCCAAAAATAAGGTGTCTTCAGGTGCCGCTGCAGGGCGTGGGTGAGGATGGTGAGAATACAGGATATAGATGTGTTAAGGTATCTATGGCCCTGAGTTTCATTTTGCAAGCCATGAAGAGCTGTCACCATAGTATTGCCTTTTCTCATTTCTCCAAAATCTATCTTCTTTTTACAATGTTGAGCACTGTCCTCAATCATTCTCCTTCCTTCTTTCCTTCCCTCCCTCCCTCCTTCCCTCCTTCCCTCCCTCCCTCCTTTCTTCTTTCTTTCTTTCTTTCTTTCTTTCTTTCTTTCTTTCTTTCTTTCTTTCTTTCTTTCTTCTTTCTTTCTGACACCAGGGCTCCACCGGTTTGGCTAGATTAGCCAGTAAGTCCTAGCAATCCTCCTGTCTCCACATCTCTGGTGCTAGGATTATAGATGTGCCTCCATGTCGGGCATTTATATGTGTCCCAGAAATCTGAACTCAGGTCATGACAAGTGCCTTACCTCTGAGCCATCTCCTCAGCCCACCCCAGCCCTTTAGTGGCAGCTCTGGGAGAGTTGCACGTTTCATGGTGGCAACAATTCCTTTCCTACTGGAGTCCTTGCTTCCTTGTCCAGCTTTCATCCCGTCTCAAACCTGGCTTTTACTCTCTGGGGAAAAGGTAGGACCCACTTTTACCACATATCTCCATCCTCTTGTCTCCCGCACAGTGGTCCCCTCAGCTCCTGGCCGGGTGCTCGCTTCCCGGAACACCAAGACATCAGTTGTGGTACAGTGGGACAGGCCAAAACATGAAGAAGACCTTCTGGGCTACTACGTGGACTGCTGCATAGCAGGAACAAACCAGTGGGAGCCATGCAACCACAAGCCCATTGGATATAACAGGTGTCCTCCCTCTACCTCTCCTGCAGCCAGCATAGTGCTATGGGGGCAGAGGTAGAGAATAGGGATGAATGGCTCCCAGCAGGAGAGACTATGGTAGAACACCCATGGTGCCCTTTAGAAATGGCTACTCTGCTTAGTCATACATTGGCAATGTCATTCTGAAGTGCTGACTTTGAGGTGGGATGGGCACTGCACTAACTCATCTTCACTGACATGATTCGTTCATTGATGAAAAGGACTTTATTCTATTTATTATTATTATTATGGCATCTATGTGTTGTGTATGTGTCACTGTGTGCCCATGGAAAAGTCAGATGACTACCTCAGTGTGTTGGGCTCCTCTTTCCACCTTGTTTGAGACTGGGTCTCTCTTGTTTTCCACTTCAAATGCCAGACTAGCTGGCCCAGGAGGAGCTTAGAGATTTACCTGACTCCGTCTCCCATTGCCAAAGGCATTTTGGGATTATAGACACATGTACTACATGCGTCTGACTTTATGTGGGTTCTGACGATCTAAGCTTGAGTTATTGTACTTCCATAACAAATAATTTTAACTAGTGAGCCATCTACTTAGTCCTCTATTATTATGATGATGATTATTATTAGAGAAGGAGAGAGAGAGAGAATTGGCACCAGATCCTCAGCCACTGAAATAAAATGCCAGACGCTTCCACCACCTAGTGGGCATGGGCAGCCTTGCACTTGCCTCACCTTTGTGCGTCTGGTCTACATGGGATCTGGAGAGAGAATGAGCATGAGTCCTTAGGCTTTCAGGCAAGCGCCTTAACCACTGAGCCATCTCTCCAGCCCCTCTATTATTATTGTAACTGTATAAAGGTATGGGGTGCAATGCAGTAATTGGGTACCTGTATACAAGGTGTAATGATAGTCATTTTTTCCATCTCTTTAAACATTTGATTTTGGTTGTGTGTGTGTGTATGTGTGATGTGTGTATAGGTGCTTGT
Source organism: Orientallactaga sibirica (assembly GCA_036365145.1). NCBI lineage: Eukaryota > Metazoa > Chordata > Mammalia > Rodentia > Dipodidae > Orientallactaga > Orientallactaga sibirica. Next base: position 15,847,195 of record JAEOAD010000039.1, read on the forward strand.
ATGTGTGTACATATGTCTATGTCTGCTTGTGGAGGCTAGAGGTCAACATTAGGTATCTTCCTCAATTGTTCTCTACTTTATTCTTTGAGAAAAAGTCTCTTAATCATCCTAGAGCTCACCAATTTGGTTAGACTGGCTTGCCAACAAGCCTCTGGAATCCTCCTCTCTCTGCCTCCCCAGTATTGGGATTACAGGCATATGCCACCACGCTTGGCTTTTCGGTGGGTGCCGGGGATCCTAACTTAGCTTCTCATGCTTGTGCAGCAAATAGTGAACCATTTTCCCAGTTTCTTAAACATTTTTTAATTTTTAAAATTATTTTATCTATTTATTTATCTGAGATACAGAAAAGCCAGAGGGGGAGGGGAAAGAGAGAGAGAGAGAGACAGAGAGAGAGAGAGAGAGAGAGGCGGGGTAGGGGGAATGGGGAGGAGAATAAATGGGCATGCCAGGGCCTCCAGCCACAGCAAACGAACTCCAGATGCTTGTGCCACCAAGTGCACCTGGCCTTTGTGGGCCATGGGGAATTGAACCTGGGTCCTTAGTCTTCATAGGCAAGCGTCCTAACGGCTAAGTCATCTCTCCAGTTCAAGATTTTGATTAATGTGGAGTTCAGTGTGACAACTCAATACACGTACACAGTAGGGTCACCTCATGCTCTGATCACATCAGGGAAGTCTTGTTCTCCAGTTTCTAATCAGACCAGATGGGGAAAGCTATACTTCCTCTGCTGGGAAGGACAGAGGAAGCCTGGGTTCTTTGTACGGACAAGCCACCACCTTTAGTTCTGCAATTCACTCATCCCTTGTCATGCCCAGACGCAGATTCAGAGCCTGTGCTTTCTGCTTGGCATGCTTCACAGGGAAACAGAGGTTGTGCAGGGAATGGCCCTGTGGATAGGTTCTCAATGGTGGCTCTGCCATTTTTTTTTTCTTTTAAAATTCCTGTAATAAGAGACATTGTAAAAATCAGTGTCTCGGCAATAAAGGAGGCAATTGAGCAGAATAATAGCTACATGTTCTAACCGTTCACAGCCAGTAGATTCAGAAAAATCTATCAGAAGACAGTGTTCTAATGGAGAGATGCTGGGAGTGGTTAATAAATCTTGCTGCCTATAAAGATTCATGGTAACTGTTCACATTTACCGAGTGCTTGCCATCTACAGGGCCAGGGGCCAAGTGTTTTTCAGATCACCACTTGTTTAATGCTCCCAACAGCGCTGTGAGGCAGCCCTGAGTGTCCCCTCCCCAGGTAGGAAGACAGAGCCTCACAGGGACTGACGGGCACAAAGGATGGAAAGCTGGGCGGGTGGCAAAGGCAGCACTGGAGCCCCATCTATGTGGCTTCAAGGTCATAGCCTCTACCACTGCAGAGTAACTGCCTGACATTCGGCATTTGGTTTTAGATGCCTTGGTTCCCAGAGATCAGGAGTTAGGTACTATTTAATAATAGATTTTTTTTTTTTTTTTGGTTTTTCGAGGTAGGGTCTCACTCTGATCCAGGCTGACCTGGAATTCACTATGTAGTCTCAGGGTGGCCTCGAACTCACGGCAATCCTCCTACCTCTGCCTCCCGAGTGCTGGGATTAAAGAAGTGAGCCACCATGCCCGGCTAATAATAGACTTTTGATTCAAACGGATCTCGAAATGCAAAAATGAAGGTAGGATCTTAGACGCCAGCATTAAATACAATATGGCTCCTTGCTGGCGCCTTCTTTTAGGATTCTAAAAGTCAAATTAACTCCTGAAATTAAAAACGAAGGATAGTCCAAGACAGAATGTTTTTATGGGGCACTCCGAATGACTTCTTCTATTGTAGGAGTAAAGCAACATGGGGCTGGGCCATGACCTTGACTCACGTTTCTCAGGTTCGTGGTCCACGGCTTAACCACCGGTGAGCAGTACATTTTCCGGGTGAAGGCTGTCAACGCCGTGGGCACCAGTGAGAACTCGCAGGAGTCAGAAGTGATCAAGGTCCAGGCGGCCCTCAGTACGTAGCTTATGGGTTCTCCTGACTCCCCCCTCCCCCCACCCAATCTCAGCTCTTTAGGGCTTTGTAATGTTTGCATGAACAAACACTTCTGATGCTGGCTGGACTGTGGCCAGGGAACACAGGAGTAGGGGGATCACACACAGTTCTTCTGAATCTCCTAAGAGGCTGCTTGTCTTGGAAATGGCAGTATGAGGGGATATGGCAGCATACCAACCCAATACCAATTAAAAACAGAAAACTTCAAGACAGCCCTGCTTGCTTCCATGCACCTACACTCACATGAAGATATCCACTCTGGGCCACAACAATCTCTTCTCAATCATGTGTGCTAAAATAGAACATTAATGGGGAATCTCACATTGAGGTCCTATTCAGGAATAGTGTTATTTAATAATGTCTATTTTTAATCAGATGGGGCAATTCAGTCCAAAATTTTTTTTTTTCAAGGTAGGGTCTCTAGGTCAGTCTGACCTGGAATTCACAATATAGTCTCAGGGTGGCCTTGAACTCAAGGCGATCCTCCTACCTCTGCCTCCCGAGTGCTGGGATTAAAGGCTTGCTCCACCACACCCGGCTTCAGTACAAAATCTTGATTCACCCCCCAGACAAGGTGATCCACCAAGCTTGATGTCTGATAATGTCAATGTACGCTTTTTCTCTTGAACATTCTTGAACATGCCATATAAGGGAATGTGTCTAGGAACTTTTGGGAACATGAAAATCATATCCTATCCATTTCCCAACATAGCCAGTCTTAGCTTTTCACTTCTGACAGAAAGCTTCAGGTTTATTTTAAATGAATAAATAAATAAATTGAAAGAGAGAGAGAGAGAAAGAAAGAATGGGCATGCCAGGGCTTCCAGCCACCGCAAACAAACTCCAGATGCATGCACTCCCTTGTACATCTGGCTTATGTGGGTCCTGGGGAATCGAACCTGGGTCCTTTGGCTTTGTAGGCAAGCAGCTTAACTGCTAAGCCATCTCTGTAGCCCAAGCTTCAGTTTTTCAATTGTTTTTGATCTTCAATTAAATTTACCAACATTTTCAGAAGTGAGAGTTTACCCTTTTAGCTTCCTGGTATTTTCCAGGAATATCAGTTCTGATAACTCCCAGGGAAGCACAGGAGCCAGGACTCATCTCCCAGTGGAGACCTCAGACATTCACACTTGCATTTTGACACCATCGCCACTGCAGGGAGCTGGTGACTTGGTTTGCTCTGTGAGGGGAATCGCTTATCTCTAGCTCACTGCCTCTCATGGATGAAGTACTAGGCTCTGCAAGCAGAGGGAAGCTGGGGGTCATTCATCCTCAGCTTGTTAGGGAAGGTTTGTCCCTGACATGCTGGTCAAACAGGGAATCATGAGCCACACTCACCTGCATTGATCTGAAGTTTCCATAATGTCAGGAAATTATAACATGCAGAATCAGTCATGCTGCCCACTCTGGCCATGCTCTTAATCCCTGTAGAGTAGAAACCTCTGTCTTAAGAAGCTGGAGGAAACCTGTTGCCTCTGGTGTCCAGACCAGATTTATTCGATCGACTGTTCTTATATCTTTGAGATACGTGCAGATGAATTTATAAAGAGCAATGAGTACATAGGAAAGACACTGCTTTATACTCATCCCCTTTCAGTGAAGCAGTGAAAGCAAGAGTTGATGTTAGAGGTGGGACACACACTGAAAATGCTGGTTGCTGCTGCTCCCCTTCTGCAGCTCCAGTGCTGGCTGCATGGTGGGAGGAGGACGTGGAGCTCAGACCCAGGTAACTACCAAGCTTGTGTGTCCTTGCAGCTGTGCCCTCCCATCCGTATGGAATTACACTTCTGAACTGTGATGGCCAATCCATGACCCTGGGCTGGAAGGTGCCTAAATTTAGTGGTGGCTCAGCCATCCTGGGTTACTACTTGGACAAGCGAGAAGCCCACCATAAGAACTGGCACGAGATCAACTCTTCCCCTGTCAAGGAGAGGATCTTAACGGTTGGTTTTTAAATGTTCCTTTGGTTTTGCTCAGGTGATGTTTGCACTCTGGGCAGATGTCTTTATTCAGAACTCTAGAGAACAGTGGTGCTAGGCAGCTGGGTATAAAAATAGAAGTAGACTAAGAATCCTAGTAGCAGAAGGGCATGGTGTTCTGAACTGGAAGGACTGTAGGAAGCTGACGTGTTTTACTGAGCAGTTTTACTGTCAGATAATGGCCAGTCCCTGGGTCATTGTCCCAGGTATGTTGCATCCTTGAAGCAGAGCCCAGTGCCTAGGATGGAGTCCAGCTGAGCCCGTTCTGAGGAAAGGCTCTGCTCTCTGTTGCTGGAGACCCTTTCCTAGAAACCCCAGTGCTCACCAGACTCTTGCCATAGTGCCCTTCACCCTTAGGTGCAGAGGATGAGAGAAGTCTGTAAACCCTTGGTTTTGATTTCACTTGTATTTAAAAAAATTTTTTTTTTTTTTTGGTTTGGTTTCTTGAGGTAGGGTCTCACTCTGGCCCAGGCTGACCTGGGGTCTCACTCTGGCCCAGGCTGACCTGGAATTAACTGGGATTAAAGTCTCAGGGTGGTCTCACTCTCAGGCTGAGTCTCTCCTCGAACCTCTGATCCCTACCTCTGCCTCCCGAGTGCTGGGATTAAAGGTGTGAGCCACCATGCCCAGATTTGTTTTTTAAATTTTAAAAAAAATATTTTATTTATTTATTTAACACAGAGGGAGAGGGAGGGAGGGAGAGAGAGAGAGAGAGAGAGAGAGGAGAGAGAGGCAGAGATAGATAGCTAATGGGCATGCCAGAGCCTCTAGCTACTGCAAATGAACTCCAGACGCATGTACCATCTTGTGTATCTAGCCTACATGGGTACTGGGGAATTGAATCTGGGTCCTTAGACTTTTCAGGCAAGAACCTTAACCACTAAGCAATATCTCCAGCCCCTGATTTCGCTTGTTTGAACTTTTGGTTCTTCATCTGAGCAATGATGAATGAGTTCACCTCATGATCTCCATGGCAGACTGATCTCAGGAGACTTGCTGGGAAATGAGAGTTCCTAAGGGAGTTCTTAGGAGTCTAATCCCAGACTTATAGAGAATTCTGCTTTCTGATACATGTATTCTTTATAATATATGATTGCACAATATTTATTATATATTTTAATTAATATATGTCTATGATGTGACCATATTGATACGTGTCACATTCCACCTCAACCTCCATAGTTTTTAAACTGGGCCCTCCTCTCTGGCATGAATATTCATTTCCCATGTGGGTGCAAGCTGTTTCAGTGAAGAGGCCTCTATCTTCTGGGGTATAAAGACATTTTAACCAGAAATTCCTTGCTTTGAAAATTCAGTTTTTCAGAGTCAGTACTGACCTGCATGAAGTTTCCATCCTACTATGCTGCTGGGTCACAAGCTTTTCCTTAGGGTCTTGCTCATCACTGGCAGAGATCTCTAAAGTCTGGTACAGACTGTGGACTATGAGGATGTAGCCTAGAGAGTGCCTTGTCTTGCAGAGTAGATGGAGTGGTGGCTCCAGGTAACAGGGATACTAGCCTCACTGAACCAGGCTGGAGACAAGGCTTCTGCTGGCTCCATGGCTTTATCCCACCAGACCCAGGAGTGGGGTCTACAGGGACCCAGCAGACTTGGAGCGGGCTTCTCCTTTCATCTGCTACTAAATTCACTCTTTGTGGGCACAGTGAATCTCAGCTCAGTTTCTTTACCTGCCCTGAGGTCATTGTCAGTTAATCTCCTAGGCGTCTTCATAGGGTTTGATGTCATGATTAAGTGCCTGGAGCATGATGGCTGTAGCAGACAGCTTCAGGTTCGCTGAGATGAACTTCCAGACCAGGCACAGTTATGGAGGAAGGGATATTATTTATTGAAGCTTACAGATCTAGGGGAAGTTCCATAATGGCAAAAGAAGTGACCTGCTTTCCACAGGGCCAAGCAGAGAGAGAAAAACCAACCAGCCACCACAGCACACAGAGCAAAACAGATTAAGCACACTTGAACTCCCTGGCACATTTGCAATGAATCTCAAACCCACCATTAACACCTTAAGACCAGCCCCAGTGACATTTTAAAGGTGATTGCAGATGCAAACTATAACTAATGAAATACTGAATATATTGGGGGACATATATTCAAACTACCACAATGGCCTTCTTTAAATGATTCAGTCTAACGTTCCATCACTGTCCCTTCAATTTCCACTTTCCCTTGCAAACTCATTGTAAGTTCTGATGACTCAGTGGGTTGTAATGCAACTTTTATTTCTTATATTTATTTAAACAAAATTCGTTTAGGTCGATGGCTTGACAGAAGGCTCATTGTATGAATTCAAAATTGCTGCCATCAATATGGCTGGGATTGGGCAGTCATCAGATCCCAGCGAGCACTTCAAGTGTGAAGCCTGGACAGCACCAGAACCTGGTGAGACCAACTCTCTTGGACACCCTGCCCTCCATCAGCAGGGCTGGCCAAAGGGGACTTCTATTGGGGGGGGGCTGTTAAGTGTCTCTCTGTTGTCACCTGCTTCTCACATTGATCAGGTGGCATTCTTGTGACAGGTTGTGTCTGAATCTTGGAGTGTCAGGTCCTGGGTGTGGTGGTAAAATGACATGGCTGTCTCTCCTCTCCTTTCCTCTCCTCTCCTCTCCTCTCCTCTCCTCTCCTCTCCTCTCCTCTCCTCTCCTCTCCTCTCCTCTCCTCTCCTCTCCTCTCCTCTTTTTTGACCTGGCTGTATTTTAATGAGATCTCCCTGTGTCTTGCCACTAAACCAATATTTGAAAGAGCCCTTAAGAAGTTTCCAGAGCTCACTTCATCTTTCCCCTTGCTGCCCAGAGCTGCTGTGGAAATGGGTCATGAGCCACAGACACCTGTGGGCTTGTTGGACCCTAGAGAGCAGAGATCTGGTGTGTGGTAGCTAGCTGGCGGTTGGTGTAGTTAGTGGAGTTCCACCCCAGTAATGTCAATAGAACACCTCCTCTTTTTGCAGTTTTTCTCTTATGCACTCCTGCTAACCTGAGAGAGTGATGCATTCTGTGAATTTCTGGGTTCATACTCACAGATGCTGGGCTGGGGGAGGGATGCAGGGACAGACCTTGGACCTTCTTCTCAGCTCCAGCATCAGGCTGGATCCCTGCTCCCTTGCCCTCGAGAGAGAGTGATGTGTGGGTGTGATGAGGTTGTATGTGATATCAGTGCAGGAGGCCTCTGAAGAGGAAGCAAGGGTCCCCAGGGCCTGAATTGGCTGCTTCGGCTCAGTGTTCAGGTCAGTGACTTTTCAGGTCCTGCCTACGACTTGACTTTCTGTGAGGTCCGGGACACCTCTCTGGTACTTCTGTGGAAGGCCCCTGTGTATTCTGGCGGCAGCCCTGTTTCTGGTTATTTCGTGGATTTTAAGGAGGAGGATTCTGGAGAATGGAAGACGGTCAGCGAGTCAGCGACTCCAAATCGTTATTTAAAGGTGATTCTGGCATTTTTTCCTCTTTTTAAAATGAATATTTGTGACTCCTGTAGTAAACTGGATCCAAGCTTCCAGGTGAATCTGTTCAAATGCCGCGGGGACAGTCATCCTAGGTTGTGCACAGAGCGAATCTTCACCTCCAGGGATCCACAGAGAAAGTTAAAAAAGGGTGCACTGGTCTCTCTCTAAATCACACCCCACAGTGCACAACTGAAAGAAACAGACCTCTGCTGCATCAGGACAGCTGAGCACACTCACCAGGGCACATGGCCTAAGAGGTACAAAGAAAGGTAAAACTGACCCAGGGACTGGAAAACTGAAAATATCAAAATACAGATATTGGAGAAAGTGGTGATGGAACGGTGTACTACGTTGTGTGAGTGTGTGACATGTAAGGGCAGGCATACATGTATGCATGTCAGATGTGTCTGTGTGTGCACATGTGTACATGTGAATGTATATAGGGAGACTCCAGAAGAGGGCAGCAAAGCGCCTCCAGGAGATGGCTCTGTCCTCACAAGCACACTATACCAGGAGGGGTGTGGATTTGTGTGTGTATGTTTTTTTTTTTTTTAACCCCTTCTGGCGTTGCATTCTACCAACTATTACAGTATTACATACCCTTGTATATAAAGAGGCCATCCTCTGCTTTAAACAAGGATAATGGACATTATATTATGTTTTCCCACCTAAAGCCCCACATATAATTTACATAGTTCTTATCATTGCTACGAGGGATCTAGTTCATAAGCACCTCACACATGAACCCATTCACTTACACACATGCATGCACACGTTCAGTGATATTCCATCATCACTTCCTCTGATTATCTGTATTTTGATATATATATGAGAGAGACACAGAGAGAGAGAGAGAGGGAGAGGAAGACAGAGATGGGCACACCAGCAACCTCTCAGCTGCTGTGAATGAAATCCAGATGCATGAGCCCCCTTGTGGTCAAGTATGGCATTGCGCCCTTGTGTCACTGCATCTGGCTAAACGTGGGACCTGGAGGCTGGAACGGCTGCAAATTGGAACCAGCGTTCTTAGGCTTAGGAGGCAGGCGTCTTAACTGCTAAGCCATCTCTCCAGCCCTGTATTTTGATATTTTCAGTTTTCCAGTCCCTGGGTCAGTTGTACCTGTCTTTGTACCCCTTAGCCCATGTGCCCTGGTGAGTGTGCTCAGCTGTCCTGATGCAGCAGAGGTCTGTTTCAGTTGTGCACTATGGGGTGTGATCTAGAGAGGGGCAAGTGCAATCTTCCTTCAAGAAAGGTTGAGCTGGCACCAGCCCCTGCTGCTCACTGATGGAGATGCAGGTAGGCAGTGCCCTCTGCAGAGCGACTTCTCATGCAAAACAGCCTTTTTTGAGTGGGAAAATGTGTGTGTGTGTGTGTGTGTGTGTGTGTGTGTGTGTGTAAGAATCCAGCCACCACACAGATGGTAGCATGTGCACATGCATATGTGAGAAGAGACTGGTCCCATTGTGATATGTTTGAAGGATAGTTTTTTGCAGTTAAAAATACCACATTTAAAATAATATTTGGTCCCGAAGAATAGTGTTAAAAATGAACACAAGCTTGCAATCTAGGCAATGGAATTTGATTGGTTCTTTAAGGCTGTGACAGTGGGTAGACCCACTTCCTGCAAGTGGGATGAGGCTTGGGTACAGATCTCTTTCCCTCTGGGTTACTTCACTCCATCTTGCTGTTTCAACCAGGTGTGCATTTTCTCTGTTGTTTGAAGGTTTGTGACTTGCAGCAAGGTAAGACCTATGTGTTCAGAGTGCGGGCAGTGAATGCCAGTGGGCCAGGAAAGCCCTCAGACACATCGGAGGCTGTGCTTGTGGAGGCCCGGCCAGGTGAGCCTCTACCTCTTCCCTCTTAGCACAGAAAATTCTATGGCAACTGTGACTGTTTTTTTAAACATGTGTCTATGCCTGCTGTGGTGTGTGTGTGTGTGTGTGTGTGTGTGTGTGAGATGTGTGTGTATAAGCCAGAGGCCAATGTGTCTTTCTCAATCACTCTCACCATTATTTTTTCAGACAGGGTCTCTCACTGAACCTGGTTCTCACCAATTTGGCTAGATGAGCTAACAAGTGTCCCTCCTGTCTCTACCTTCCTGGCACTAGGTCACAGATATGCCCTGCCATACTGGGCTTTTATTGGATTTTGGTAATCTAAACTCAGGTCCTCATACTTTCACGGAAAGCACTTTACCCACTGAACGTTTCTCCAACTCCAGCAACAGTAACTTGAGATCGTGTGCACAATGGTTGTATGTATGTATGTATATGTATGTTTGTATGTTATGCATGCATTGATGGATGGATGTTTGGATGGGGAGTGGATGGCCTGTCATGTTTTTGAGCAGCTGAGATGGGCACAAGCAGTAAGACAACACTTGGGCTTTGTGCCTGCCCTGGAGCATTTAGTCGTCTGCACAGTGTTACAGATTGTTCCAGGAGTATAAAATAACACCCAGGAAAGACAGTGTTTTATTACTGCTGAGGCTAGATTAGAACGTTAGAAAGCCAATGGTGATGACCTTGCAAAAGCTAGCACCTGGGGCTAGAGATTAGCTCACAGGATACACAGATCAGATGTGCGCCTGGGTTTAGGCAGCACATGGGTCCATTAGCTGAGATGTTTGGGGTCTGCCTGTGCTTGGACACCTTGCTCTACTCTGCATTTTAATTAATTAATTAATTAATGAATTTTATTCATTTATTATGTGTGTGTGTGGGGTGAGAGAGAGAGAGAGAGAGGAGGGAGGGAGGGAGGGAGAGAGAATGGGCACGTCAGGTCCTCTAGCCACTGCAAAAGAACTCCAGACTCATGCGCCACCTTGTTCATCTGGCTTACGCGTATACTAGGAAATGCAACCTGCATCATTAGTCTTTGTTGGCAAGTGCCTTAACCACTAAGCAATATTTCCAGCCCCTCCTTTCTTTGTTTTAAAATATATTTAAAAAAAATTAATTTATTTTTGGAGAGAGACAGAGAGAGAGAGAGACAGACAGAGAGAGAGGGAGAGGGAGACAGATAGAGATGGGCGCGCCAGCAGTCTTTCAGCTGCTGTGAACGAAATCCAGATGTTTGTGCCCCCTTGTGGGCAAGTGTGGCATTGCACCCTTGCATCACTTTGCATCTGGCTAAACGTGGGACCTGGAGATTGGAACCGGGTTCTTAGGCTTAGCAGGCAGGCACCTTAACTGCTAAGCCATCTCTCCAGCCCCCTCCTTTCTTTTTGAAGTAGTTTCTTTATTTCATGTTTTCTTAGTAAACTGAGGGCAATTCTATTATCAGCTGCATATTCTCCCATTCTTTCCCTAACATCTTTTTTCTTTTTCTCACTTGTATGTGTGTGTTGGCCCATGTGTGTGAGGTCACATGTACACACATGTATGCATGCTTGTGGAGGTCATAGGTTGACACTGAGTCTGCCTTGAGATCCTTCTTCACTTTATTTATTGAGCCTGCTTGCTCTGGGGATCCAGTCACAACAGACATTTTATCTGCTGAGACTTAACTTCAGCTCTTCATTCCTAACTTCTTAAAGATATATTCTGAATGGCCAGTATCAGGCCAGGAATCTACCTTCATCCAATGGATGGTAACCTCTCTTCTCCCAAGAAGCAAAATGATCAATGTGGAGAAGAAGGAGCTTATGGGTGAAAGCAAGTCATTTAAACGTGGCTGTTCAGCTAACTGCAGGAGGGTGAGAGGTCATATTTCAGGGCTAAAGTTGGTTGGGCTGAGAGGCAACCCAGGTTGGGGGACTTAGAGACAAATGGGGCGGGAGAGGAATTCAGTTACATCCACACAGACAGCTGGACCACCCTTGTCAACACACTCCCTGAAGGCTTCCTGTAGAACTTAATTAAGTGTAAAATAAGCTTCCATCTATGGCACACCTCCCCCCCCTAAAAAAAAAAAAAAAAAAAAAAAAAAAAGGAAACCAGAGAACAGGACATTCCTGAAGCTCCTATCCTCCCTGCAGGCACAAAGGAGATCAGTGCTGGTGTGGATGAGGAGGGCAACATATACCTCGGGTTTGACTGCCAGGAAATGACAGATGCTTCCCAGTTCACTTGGTGCAAGGCCTATGAGGAAATCGCAGATGAAGAACGGTTCCAAGTCCACACCGAGGGTGATCAGTAAGTCGGGCTGGGGAGTCAGAGGCTGAGAACCTGTGGGATCTGGAAGCAGAAACGACTAATGCTTGTCTCTTGTTCATTTCAGCTCAAAGCTATACTTTAAAAATCCAGACAAAGTGGACATTGGGACTTACTCTGTGTCTGTGAGTGACACAGATGGCGTGTCCTCCAGTTTTGTTTTGGATGAGGAAGGTAATGTCTTTCTGACACAGGCTTATCTCATTTGACATTATCATACTTTTGAAAATTCACTCTACAATAGATTAGAAAAAAAAAAAGATATGTGTTAGAGGAGGCTGGGGATGGGGGATGTTTCTGTATCCCCTGCTTTCTCATCTCTGTGAACAAGTATCTGCCTAGAAGCATCGTAGGAAAGGAACGAGTTTATCTTGGAACGCAGTTCCAGGTCCATCCATGGTGGCAGGGAGGGCATGGTGGCAGGAGCCGGTCACATTCAGTCCAACAGTGAGGGAGAAGAATAGAATGCTGAATGCTCAGCCAGCTCTCTCCTTTTTATACAGTAGAGGAACCCAGACCATGGGGTGGTGCCATCTATAGGTAGGGTGGGTCCTCCCACTTCAACAAACCTAATCTAGAAAGTCCTTCACAGAAATGACCAGAGATTTGCTGGTGATTCTAAATCCTGTTAAGTAGACAACCACAGATTACCCATCACAAGTCCACCCCTTGTCAACTTGACACTCAAATGTAACGTTGTTAATTTATAGCCTTCTATCTCTTGTTCTCATACGCTCATGGCCGTCTCATAGTTCTTAGGGAAGGAGAGAGTTTATATTTGGCTTACAATTTTGAGGGGAAGTCCACGATGCTGAGGAAAACAATGGGCAAAGCAGAGAGCAGGAAACTGAGTTACATTGCCACATCCCTAGGGAGGAAGTCCAGAGGGAGTAGCAAGTAGGGCTTCACTATAAAACCATAATGCCAGCTCCCAGTGACACACCTTCTCCAGCAAGCGTTCACCTCCTCAAGGCTCCATAAGGTTCCCAAACAGCACCACCAGCTGGGGCTTAAGTATTCAAACACACGAGCCTCTGGGGGTCATTTTTCATTCAAACCACCACAGTGTATATGAGCCAAAATGACTTTAGGAACTCAGCAGATTCAGAAAGTGGCCTTTCTTGCTGCTCCGTACCATGGTGGAGGGTAACACATGGGAGAGAGAAGCAGAGTTCAACCTTTATACAGACTCCACTGTCAGCAATGAACCCGGTCCTGGGACGGCAGTGCGCCTCCAATCTTGCCTCTCAACAAAACTCCTAGCAGATCATTTTCTTACAAGTGAATTTGGAGAGACGCGATCAAATGTTAGCAGAGTAGGGTGGGGATGACAGACAAGCACATGGGACGAGGCAGTCAGAAACACGGAGGGTACCTCAGAAGTTTGTAGGTCTGTCTCAGTTTGGGTTAAATTTCAGGAAACAAGCAAGACATAACCAAGACCAGCAGCTGCATTGCTCTTCTTTTCTGGGCTCCTCAGTGCACTGTCCACAGAAGTAGCTTTGCAATTTGCCTTTGGAGGCCATGGTTTGGGGAGTCGCTGTCCACAAAAGTAGCTTTGCAATTAGCCATAGTTTGGGGAGTCTTCAAGGAGAAACAGTGAGACCAGACATAAGGGAAGATTAGTGGTCATGTAGCTGGACTGTGGAAACATGTTACACAAATATGGCCACAAACCCATCTTCATGGAAATCACCCAAAGACCCTGAAACAAGCACATTCCAGTGTCCTGGCTACAGAGATAGTTCATCAGCAGTGAGATCTAGTTCCTAGAATCTGTACCTAACTTCCGTTTGCAAAGATTTCACTTCATGAATTCTGAAAAGCGATGCATTCTTCTGTATTTTCAGTTTACACAGAACATTTTTATTTCAGTTTTAAACTTCCCACCATACTTTATGTTATATGTAGGCTTAATTATATTTGAAGCAAATCCTTTGGATTCAAGGTAGAGTTCATGTGATTTCCTGGCATTTCCACTGGGTGGCCTGGGTGGGAAATCCAGTCCTTATGATCAAACCAAAGCCCAGATGGAGTTTGCTATTAGGAAAAAAAAACCTGACTTTTAAAAAAGAAATATTTTTATTTTCTTTTTGATGACTTTGTACATGTATATAATTTATTTTGAACACATGCACTCTCATTTTTCTCTCTTATTTCCCCCTTACTCCCACTAAACTGCTTTTCTTCCTAACTAGTCCATTTCCCACTTTCATGTCTTATTTTTGTGACCCACTGAGTTAAATTGGGGTAAGGCTGTTTGGATGAGCATAGGTGAGGAGTTACTTAGTGGAACATGGGCATCTTACAATGGCTATATCACTGAAGAATAAGACTCCTCCACTCCCAGCCACCTTTAACTTCTAATAGCTCTTTTGGGAGGTGTGGGATCTAATGAGCCCCTTCTTTATTCCTGATGAAATGCTTACATGCTCATTGTTATGCAGGAAACCACAGCTGATGTGAGTTCATGAGTGCAGGGCCATGTCATAGTCAAGAGAGTTCTTTATTCAGTTCAAGTGAATGTGCTCATGTGGAAGTCTATGATGCATTGCATTTCTGCATTCTGACTTTAGGTAGGAAGGTAAATACAAAGTAAGGAAGAAAATATGGAAAGAAATGAGGACAAAAGAAGGGGAAAAGATAGACGAATGTCTTAGAGCATTAATTTTTTTTGAACTTGCTCAGGGCTTTCTCAGGAGTGATATATTCGGTCTACTACTCATGGTAATATGCCTGGCGAAGTTCCGGATGCATGAAGGGTGTGTACCTTACCTTAATGAGATGGGAGAAGAAAATACTACTGACCACAGCCTGGTTCCTAGGGCAGGCCAGCTGTAGGGAGTGGTTCCTGTGGAGTCAGAGAAAGAGTGGCTATGCTTGAAGTTGTCATCTCTATCCATTCCCTGAGATTTCTGCCCCAGCCCCATGTACCCTAGACTCACCCTCAATTGTTTAGCAAGTGGGCTCCATAAATGGTGAGGATCATATGTTGAAAGTTAAACCCTGTTCTCTGTGTGTCCCAGTTTTTGCTCAAATCTCCTTCATGTCTTTGAAGGAGATCCCAGTGATGCAAAGGCTCTGGCCTGTAGAGCCTGCGTGTTCACAAACTTTGAAACACATAGTTCAAAATCAATGACAGCCTTTCTTCCCCTCAATTTTAGAACTTGAGCGTTTGATGGTCCTGAGCAACGAGATAAAGAATCCCAGTAAGTAATCCCCCTGCCTCACATGAGCACTTGCAAAGCCAGGGAAAGGATAACCTCTCTTAGGCTTGCAACTACCCATTTAGAAGAAATTCTACGGAAGCTTGCTTAAGTGTTCCTAATCCAAGCTGGTTGTCTAGCAAATATGATCTCACCAAATCACACTGAATCTGGAAAACACACATTAATCTTCTACATCTGACCATGTCCAGAATGTTCCCACGGCACCCATGGAGCATGATGTTTTATACAGGGGAATAGGCTAATTACCCTTAGTTTTCATTTTTTTTTTGTTGTTGTTCATTTTTGTTGCATGAAACGTTTTCTCTGGGGAGATGCAAACACACCCAAGATACGGCATGGATGACAGACCAAAGCATGATTGGACCAAAAGCAGTTTTTGTGATCCAATGAGTTCATTGGGGTTAATTACAGAGCAGGGTAGGAGTTGCTTAGAGAAGCATGGGTGACTCAAAGACAGTTGCATCATTGTTGGAAAGCCTACCCCAATATGGGTGACCACTCTTGGAAGTTGCAGTTCTGGCTGGTCAGAGAGTCTTTTCCCAAGTAGCTGTTTAATCTTTATATGAATGTAGGGAGGGTTTCCCAGACTTATGGACTTCAGGAGTCTGCATAGCTTCTTTCCTCTCCACAGGAGGGAATGTTTCCATTCATAAGTATTTGTTTTACACAGTTTCTGCAAGCCAGTGCAGTCCTCCATGGTTTCACATTCTCAAAATGGTGAATTACTGGGGCTGGCATTTTCCTGCAATATGCATCTGTTGGATCTCATCAGGATGTGTACATCATTGACTTGTGATTTCTCTCCCTCCTGCAGCAATTCCTCTGAAGTCGGAGTTAGCTTATGAGATTTTTGATAAAGGCCAGGTTCGCTTCTGGCTCCAGGCTGAGCACCTCTCACCAGATGCCAACTTCCGGTTTGTTATTAATGACAGAGAAGTCTCTGACAGTGAGGTGAGTTCCTGAAGTGAGTTATGGCTAGAGGGGGCTGGGTTTCTGGGCAGGTCAGGTACATAGAGTTAAGGCTTGGTATTTGTTCCCACTGCTTTGTGAGCTCTAGACACCAGGTGCAGAAGGCCGACCAGATGAATGGAAGTATTTGGCTCTCACTGTGCTCTGTGATGTCATTTGTGTCTGGTAAGACATCACTGGCAGACCTTGGTATCTAGCAGACTATGCTTATAGATATGGAATTTGTTTTTAGGAAACGATTATGTGAGATGGGAAGGGGTGTCCTTGATGAAGCAGTTGGTTTATTCCTGGCAACAGCTCTGAAGGCTTGTCCTTTTTGCTGTATGTGGGAAAGGGATCTTTGTGTCCCTTTCCCTTTCCAGCTCCCATGGGAAATACCAGGTAGAAACAAAGTTCCTATAGCATCCTGGTCCTTCTGGCTGTGCTGGATCTGATCTGGACGAAGAAAGAAGTGGAATTCTCAAAAATGCTGAGATACAAGCACTTGGCCCTCATATAAAATCAGTCTTCATTTGTGGTTGTGGTACATTTGAGAAGCACGTCCCCTTGTATATGTAGAGCATACTGGGGGCCAAGTCACAGGGTATTATGCTTCTTAGGGCCTCTTCTTGTTGAGAAGTGGGTTTGGGCTCTCTAATTCATCTTCAGTTGCTGAAGGTAGGTTTTTTCCTTCATTTGTGGATCCCTCCTTTCTCTTGATGCCATATAGTGTCATTGGAACCCTTGTACCCCTAAGTCCTGAAAGCCTCATTCTGCTGTTCACCACACAGATGTCAATGAGAAACTGGAGCTGAGGACCCATGCATGCCTGTGGGCAGCCCATGTTGTGTTCCTGAGCTGTGTTCCTTACTCTTAGTCTAGCCATTGTGTCTGATGGTATTTAGCAAAGCTTCCTGGACTACATGAAGTCTATTGGACAGAAATCTGGCAACAACAAAGATCATGTGATACTTTTAATCTCATGGTCCAGCCAGTCTATCCCATGGAAATCATGGCAAACTTTAAGACTCATAGAAATGGGAGAGTTTGGTTAAAAGTGGAATGCATATACTTCCTTTGAGCTGCAAAAAAAGCTAAAGGTATGCATATTGTGTATGGGGTTATTACTCTCTGATCAAGGCAATTGGGGAAATTTTCTCTGAGCAGAGATCACACCATGAAATGAAATGGAATGTAGAGTAATTGCATATTATGTGCAGAGCATCTTTTGATTAACACTTCCTATCTGCTGTAGAGAGCGATGCCATTGCTACACAGCTAATCTCTAGGAATATGCTGCGCTATTTCACATCTTTAATTAGCAACCCACAGGTGACTTTTACCTTTGAAGATTAATGCTGCTTTGTGAAAGTCGCATGAAAGCCTGTATTTATGGCACTCGTAAAATCACTGAACTTCATCTTGCCACCTAATAGCTGTATCAAGACTCCTAATTATTTCCTACATCCTTCCCAGATTCTGCAGTGCAGGGGAGGGGGCACCAAAGAGCTTACTGTGTTTGTTGAGCATCTGGGTAACAAGAATCATGCCTGTGACTTCTCGGCTAGTTAGAGCGAGTGCTTAAGGTTCTCTGAAGTGACAGGACATTTGTCTGAGCAATTTGAAATTGGCTTTTGGTAGTCAAAATTAATTATTTAAAACTAGATAGACACTCAAGGACCCATTAGGGATCACTCACTAGGTTCTTATTGTCACGCTCTGGAATGGTGGCCATATCATCTTCTATGTCTCTTATGACTTCCAGACACACAGAATTAAATGTGACAGATCAACGGGCATGATTGAGATGGTAATGGATCGCTTTACTATTGAGAATGAAGGGACCTACACTGTGCAGGTTCAAGACGGGAAAGCTAAGAACCAATCCTCACTGGTCCTCATTGGAGATGGTATGCTACAGTGAACATTTTCACATGTCCATTAAAGACAAAAAAAAAATTATTTAGACTTGAGAGAGGTAGACATATTTCACCTTTTCCTCCCTTGAATCTTGAATTTAGCATTCAGAACTGTCTTGGAAGAAGCTGAATTTCAGAGGAAAGAATTCCTGAGGAAACAAGGTAAGAAAGTGTCTTGACCCCATCACTAGCATAAAACACAGACTTGTGTTTAAAGCAGACCCTGGATCACATGAATGACTCTGAATTCACTTAAAATACTTAAAAGCTGCACCATTTTTGTGTGTGGTATGTATGGGGTATATGGAGTGTATGCACGTGTGTATGCAGAATATATGTGTCTGTGTGCATGCCTGTGGGGGCCAGAGAAGACCACTGTGTGTTGTCCTCTTTTTGTTCATTCATGTGCTTCCTTGAGACAAGGTCTCTCGCTGAACACAGTGCTATCATTTTTGGACAGTCTGGTTGACCAGAGAGCCCCAATGATTCTCCAGTCTTTGCTCCTCATAGGACTGGGGTCACAGATGCCATGCCCACCTGCAATTATTTGGGTAGTTATGTTTTGTTTTTTGGTGCTGGGGATTGAACTCAGGGCCTCATGCATACAAAGCAAGCACTCCACCAACTGAGCCACACCTCCAATTATAACATTTTTTTTTGTTGTTGTTAAAGCTGTGGAAATTTAGAGATTCCTCTGTCCTTTGTCCTTTTATGGGTATTTCATCTATACTTTTTCTTGCTTCTAACTTTAAAGGAACCAAGTATGGTTTGGTACCAATATTTCTTGTTATTGCCCTCATCAGTAAGTGATCTGTCCAACCAAGCACTGTACTGATTGCTACCCAGACTTCTGGTCTCTGTCGGTTGATAATCCTTCCCAAACACTTTTCTTGCCAATGTTCCTTAGATTAACACATGTTAATAGCTCCACATAGACATGGGCAGGAGTTCCTTAATAGTTATAAACCCAGCTTACCCACACTTCTCCTCCCACTTCAGTCCAACACAATCTCTTGTTGACTGAGATGTGTTTCTCTGACCCACCTTGCAAGAATGCTCCTTGTGTGATCTCGCATCTCCCATGGGCTTTGAAAGGAGACCCCATCTGAATTCTGAGCTCTACCTGAGCCAGACTTGTAGAATATATTTACATGAAAGAAACCAACACATACTTCGCCAGCCTGCTTTGTACTTTTGTATTTGTAGGGATAATGGTGCTAGTATCTCCATTAGTATGTGACTTACTTTTATGTTTGTTCTGCGTAGACATGATTGATATTTTTGAAAAGCACACTTGAATCCATCTTTGATTTCAAATAACACGTGTTTGCAAAGTCAGTAGGTGAAGCTGCTTTTTCTCTGCTTCATCTCTACTAATGCCTGGACTTCAAAGATTTTTATTACTATGCTGTGGAATGTTTGGTTAGACATAAGCTTGAAAAAAGAGAATGATCTCCATAGACCCAGCATACCAGTGAGGAGGGAGACATATGCTCCCACTAGGAAAAGCAGGCTTCAGGGAGAATCAGTTCTAAGGAATGCTGGCTTCAGGGAATGAAAAATATCCCGATTTCATAGGGCACAATAATTATCTTCAGATGCTTATATGTATTTAACAGGTAAGCACACATACACACACACACAAACATACCATATGTATATGCATGTGGGTTTAATATCTATATGATGGGTATTTTCATGTAACATTTTTCCCTTTTTGAAACTTTACCCTTTCTCCCCCATAGGTCCTCATTTTGCTGAGTATTTGCACTGGGATGTTACAGAAGAGTGTGAGGTCCGGCTTATCTGTAAGGTAAGAGACCCAGTTGAAACAGGCAAGCTATTAGGATCTTGTTTTGTGCTTTTCAGAGACCTGGCAAGAAAGCTGTGATGAGATTATACCAGGGAGCTAAGCTGGTGGCCTAGGGCTAGGTATGAATGGACAGCCACTTCATGGTCCAGTGAACTAGTGTGTCACTTAGAACCTAGCTGTTCAGTGCTTTTCCTTCCTTCACAAAGGCATCAGTGTTGTGACCTGCCAAAGAAGACTCATAGACTAGCTCATACGGGTATTGACTTAAACTTTTATCATAGAATTTGTGAGGAAGAATAGCATGTTATCTATACTGTATCATCAGGAAGTAAGAGGTGTGTTTGGAATAAGTACTAAGTTTTGCTTTCATAATTCAGTAGTAACAGATAAACTTTAATCAATAAACCTTTAATTTATTGAGCACCTTCTGCATGCCTGTCACTGAATAAGGGCTTGGGGATAAATGATATTAGTGTGTTGTTTTTGTCCCCAGACTACTTGCAATCTGAATGGGTAAGAGAGAAAGGTAAGCAGACAGTCTCTGCTGGACAGGGACTCCAGAGCCAAGGAAGTGAGGACTATATTGAGAGGACAAGGAGATCAGGGGCAGGAATTGAATTGTACCCTTCTTTACCCATGGTCAGAAGTGTGAATCTATTCTATATACATTTACACAACAAGCAGATGTGAGCCTAGACCAGAAAGAAGTCAGAGTGACAGGCTTGGAGTCAGAAGAAAGGTTGGATAAGAAAGTAGGGTATGGGTTATGGGTGAGGACTCCTGAACAACAGGCTGTTTACATAAACTGTGCATGCTGGAAAAAGCACATTTTCTCAAATGATCATTATATGTGGAAGGGTAGATTTCTGGGTATTTCTAGGTCTCAGCATTACAAGATTCAGTTCATTAGGTGGTCAGGGCTGAGAGCCTAAAGCAAGCAGAGCAACACTTGTTCTGTTTGTTTTATTTTCTGACATAGTACCAGGACGCACAGGAGCTTCCGTACCCCATGGGCAGGGCTAAAATGTCAGCTCCATTCCTAGAATTTTTAAAGTATCTCAGTATTATATAACTGCTCATAAATATTTGGTCTACCTTAAGTGCCTTGACACAGGGGTTCACACATCTTCAAGCACATATATTAGAGAAATGAAATAAATATTTAAATTTGAGTGTTTTGCAATTTACTGCACTTAATTTACACACTTATAGTCTCATGGATCCTAAAAACCATCTTTCCACAGTTTTTCGTTTAGTAAATAGTGTGACAGGTAGGTACTTTTAAATTTCTTTACATAATGCAGTACATGGAGAATAATGTTTGTGAGTGTACATGCATACTTTTACAGAATGCCATTTGAAATATATATTTTCTTTTTAAAAAACAACCCTTAAGGGCTGGAGAGATGGCTTAGCGGTTAAGGCACCTGCCTCCTAAGCCTAAGAATGCTGGTTCCAATCTCCAGTGGTTCCAATCTCCGGGTCCCACGTTTAGCCAGATGCAAAGTGATGCGAGGGCGCAATGCCGCACTTGACCACAAGGGGGCGCACACATCTGGATTTCGTTCACAGCAGCTGAGAGACTGCTGGCGCGTCCAGCTCTATCTGTCTTCCTCTCTCCTCTTTGTCTGTTTCTCTCTGTGTCTCTCTCCAAAAATAAATAAATAAAATTAAAAAAAAGAAAGGCACATAGGCTAAGGATATGTCTTAAAGGATAAACAGCTTATTCTGCAAATATTAGGACCTGAGCTTGGATTCCTACCCTCATCTCAAAAACAAAACAAAACAAAAAACAAAAACAAAAACAAAAACAACCCTTAATCCTAAATAGAAGAAGGTATGTTGGCAATTTGTTACATTGTACAGCGGGCAAAGGAGAGTGCTGTCCCTTGGTAATTGAGGAGGTATGCCACATGCGTCTGAGGAGTGAGCTTATTACTAGCTTCTCTGCACAGTAAGCTCCTGGATGCTGACGTGTGGCAGAGAGAAGTTGTGAGGCCCAGAGAACATGCAAAGGACTGGTGGAGTGGGCCAAGAACACCCCATCAGATGGAGTGGGGCTACATTTAGAGAGCAGATGTTTATCTGTCACAGAGGGAGCAGCAACTTCAAATATGAGTGATGAACAGAATGAACTCAGAGGTGGGCTGGGGATGGGAGTAGCAGTGACTTGGGCTGCAGGGGTCCTGGGAAAGATCAAGAAGCCGACCTAGGATTTGTGCTGCCTCCATCCACCCTGTGGTATGTGCTCAATTTATGTTCTGTACTGAGGAAGACCTGCTTCCAGGCCAGAGGCTCCACAGTCTCCATGGGTTTCACAGACACTATGAACATGTTCTATGTGCCAGACATGATCCCAATATTTGGGACAAGGGTGACTAAAGCTGGCAACTCCCCCCCCCGCCCTGCTTTGTGGAATTGTTCTCTGCTGTTACTATTGTTACCATTGCACACGGCAGAGACTTTCTAAACACATGCACTACAGCTGTGTGCATGGTGTAGCCATGCAGTCATATGTAACCTTTCATCACTGACATCACTTGTGCAGAGTCTGTAAGGGATGGCAATGCAGTCTCCTTATTCTTCTGGAAGTCAGTGGGAACTCATGTTATGTTACAGAGTTGGAAAGCCTTCTCCCCTTGACATGTCTGACAAAGCATGTGTCAGAGTGCTTACTCACCTTTGGAATCTTGAACCCTCGGCTTCTAAAGCCAGCAGGTTGATTAAGAGGGCTTTCTACAAAGAGAGTGTCTTCTCGTCCTCTTCCTGTGATCCTCCCTCCTGTGGCCATCCTTGACATACCATACTGCCAAAGAGCAGATACTCAGCAGATCCATGCACCTCCAAGAAGAATCAATGCATTTATAAATCAAAAGGCATTGCATTTGGGCTGGGGGGAGATGGCTCATTTGGTAAAGTGCTTATCATGCAAGCATGAGGGCCTGAGTTCAGATTCCCAGCATCCACATCAAAGCTGGGCATGGCGGCATGTGCCTAAGTCCTAGTATTGAGGAGGTGGAGACAGGAAGACCCTAGGGCTCCTGGCCAGCTAGTCCAGCTGAATCAGTGAGCTCCAGATTCAGGAAGTGACACTGTCTCAGAGAATAAAAAATGGATAGCAAGTGAGGAAGACACCTGATGTCAACCTCTGATCTCCCTACACACATGTATGCATGTTTACTTGCACACGGGTGTGCCCACACACATATGAACACCCAGGCACATACACCACATACACATATAGATGCAAACAACGCATTCTTTATGACTCACTATAGCATTTCCTATTAACCAAGAGGTCTTTGCGCTGGCCAGCATGCCAGGATTGATGTGTCCTCCCAGCGAAACTGTGAGGGCTTAATTCTTTCAGAAGATAGAATTAGAAACACACGGGTCATTATTAGAAGTGGCAGCTCTTCCATGAACGCTTGTCTGAGACTGTCTAGAGTCAAACCCAGCATTTTCCTTCCGTCTGTCACTCACTGAGCCTGAAGTGTTGGTTTTTTCATGAGCCACAGTGATTCCACATGGCACAGTTAGGATTTCTGTTTCATTTCTGTTTCTTAGGTTGCAAATACCAAGAGAGAAACTGTTTTCAAGTGGCTCAAGGATGATGTTCTTTATGAAACCGAGACCCTGCCAGACCTGGAGAAAGGCTTCTGTGAGCTGCTCATCCCGAAGGTACAGTGTGCCAAGCCAAGACATGAGAAGGAAAGCAAAGCAGTGCTCCCAATAACTCGTAAACTTCCGCATTGTCTTCCAGTTTGCACCCGGGATTTCCTTAGTTTTCAAGAAAAATGTGTTAGCCTTTACAGCATTTTGTAGTACTGTATTGATTGACATAAATATGGGATATGTTTTGTTCTTAGCTGTCCAAGAAGGACCATGGTGAATACAAGGCAACCTTGAAAGATGATAGAGGTCAAGATGTATCTGTTCTTGAAATAGCTGGTAAAGGTAAAATGAAACCTTCTTTTGTCCTAATAAGCAGAACTCCATTCTGGCCCGAGAGGGGTTGTATGAATGTCCTCACCTGTGCCCAGAGCTGTTGTCCATGTTGCTTTGGCAGCAAGGTTGTGGAAGAAAATGCATTGTACATTAGCTCTCTTAACAACTGCTTCTGTGTTTTAGGAAAACGCGACTATTGCTTTGGGTTTGGATGGGATGTCATTTCACTTCATTGGAAGCCAAGTTTTATCCCCTCACTAATGTAGTTAAGATGATTGAGGTTCTGATGAACTCATTTAATTCAATATGTAGTTGGATTTATGTTGAGCGAAATGTTCTTGTCACATGTTTAAAATGTGAATAGGTTAGAAGGATTTATTATACACATAAGCACTTTATGGACACATATTACCATTTTAATGCTTCATTTTTCAAATGAGTTTCATGATTTCCTGTGTCAATTTAATTAGAGGTGGGAAATGCTGCTCTCTGTTAAAACCACACCTTGTGACTGTCCATTTCCTTTCTCTCTTCCAGTGTATGAAGATATGATTTTGGCAATGAGTCGAGTCTGTGGTGAGTAAAGGACCTAGAACTTTCATGTCATTTGGGGTGCAGGCATCTCTATTTCCTGAGGTGGGCACTTATTATTCAAAGGAGGAAGCTGCTATCCAGGGTGTGTCCTGTGTCAGGCCCTCACCTGTGCAGGAGGCCAGTTCCCAGCTGCCTCCATGACATTCCTTCAGAGTTTGTAGCAGGAGTGTCATGGCATGTCTCAGCTTCAGGAACCTCATCTGGACTTGCCCACTAGTTAACTCTTCCAACTGGCCTTAGTTCAACCTGGGTTGTCACTTTGTCCAAAGTTGTCTTCACTACAAACATTGAATAGCAGTGGCAAATGTTTGAAAGTGTGGTTTGCAGGACTTTTTCTCTGGGTGACTATTAGTGAGTCCAGGCACTACACTGTGTGTGCACACTGCTTATGGGGCAAACTGAGTATTCCAAGAAGCAGCTTTGCTGCTCTTATACTCCTCAGAGTTACTTAGAACTGTATATTTCATAATGTGTTGGGGGACCACTCATGGATAGCATGACCGATCATATATCTGGAGAACTAATGAGTGTAACATTCCACAGATAGTACCCCAGGGGCTCTCGACTCACTCCATCACCTGAGAGTCATTAGAGGCACATTTTTATGGGGGTTGAGGTTAGGTTGGGATGGAAAATAGGTGTAGACATTTCCACATCCCTAGACAGCTTTTATTTTCCAGATCCCAGGTGTTTCATCAGTTTTACAATGACAAGATCAGATGTCCCATCATAAGGGTTAAAGATGGGTGCTACAACTTCTAGTTCTGCTAATTATTTTAAAATAATATTTTATTTAGTTTATTTATTATTTTTTTTTTTTTTTTTTTTTTTTTTTATTTTAAAATAATAGTGCTGGGATTTTATTTTATTTTTATTTATGTATTTGAGAGAGAGAAAATGGACATGGCAGGACTTTCAAACTCCAGATGCATGCACTGCCTTGTGCATCTGGCTTACATGGGTCCTGGGGAATTGAACCTGGGTCCTTTGGCTTTGCAGACAAGTGCCTTAACCAATAAACCATCACTACAGCCCTTTGCTAATTCTTATTCTTGATTTTCTGTAACACTTACAATCTGGGTCAATGAATGTAGCATTTTGTACACTTCCTTGTGGACTTACACTATTTTCCCTCCCCTACTTAAGCTTCTAAGGGAAAAATATGGATTTTTTTGGGAGAGAAACACAGAAAGAGACAGAGAAAGAGGGAGAGGAAGACAGATAGAGATGGGTGCGCCAGCAGCCTCTCAGCTGCTGTGAACGAAATCCAGATGTGTGCACTGCCCCTTTGTGGTCAAGTGCAGCATTGCACCCCTTTGCATCTGGCTAAAAGTGGGACCTAGAGATTGGAACCACTGGGGATTGGAATCAGCATTCTTAGGCTTAGGAGGCAGGTGCCTTAACTGCTAAACCATCTCTCCAGCCTGAAAATATGGATTATTTTTGAAAAAATGTGTCTCTCACATTATTCTGCAAAGAGCTTTTCAAAGTGTTCTGGTGAGGCGAGTGCGTAATGAATGCATATGGCATGGGAATGAGGTAGAAGAAACTGTATGTGAGTCCAGAATGTGCACAAACTTGCAGGGGTCTGTGAAGATGGATGTGCCCCACTATCAGGCATTGGGCCCCTTTCTGTGAAGCATGGCACACACCACTGTTCCGAGATATGATGTATTTTGTCCTTTGCAGGAGCCTCAGCCTCGCCATTGAAGATCCTATGCACCCCAGAAGGAATCAGACTTCAGTGTTTCATGAAGTATTTCACAGAAGAAATGAAAGTCAACTGGTATCACAAGTAAGCACGAGAGCAGGTGGCTTTGGCTGTGCTCACCAAGGAGAGATGGCAGCTGTCATGGTAGCTTTTAGCTAGACAGGACCATCCAGCAATAGGGAAGACCCAGGCAAAGGATGAAGAAGCAAGTGCTGTCATGGGAAGGTGTTGAGTTTTCTCCTGTAAGGCACTCATCAAAGGTGATCCTTCTTAAAACACATTCCACAGAGAAGTGAGCCATGACCGGGGTCCGAACTTCCATCTAATGGCTTTTGCATTCGATGTAACTACAAAGACAAGAACCCAGACAAGCCTGCTAGTTAACATACACACAAAGAATCCCTACCTGAAGCTTGCCAAGGCACTCCTCTTCTGCCTCCGTGTTCCTGTAGATGGGTCATGACCTCAGTTAAAACAGCTGCGTGGGGCTGGAGAGATGGCTTAGCAGTTAAGGTGCCTGTCTCCTAAGCTTAAGAATACTGGTTCCAATCTCCAGGTTCCACGTTTAGCCAGATGCAAAGTGACACAAGGGCGCAATGCTGCACTTGCCCACAAGGGGGCGCTCACATCTGGATTTTGTTCACAGTGGCTGAGAGGCTGCAGGTGCACCCATCTCTATCTGTCTTCCTCTCTGTCTCTCTCTCTTTTCCAAAAAAAAACAAACAAACAAACAAAACAAACAAACAAAAAAACAGCTGCTGCTTGGAGATGTGGGTCAAAGTGCAGGGAGGCCCTGCCACCTATGGAGTCTGGCTCTTTGGAGACTCTTTGGTCACAACAGGACCAGCCAGGGAATAACTGAATCTCAGAGTCTGTATGTCAGGGTTACTATCCTTAGTGCAGGACATGCCACAGATGAGGGTGGACTTGAGATGGGGCAGCAGGAGCAGGTCCTGCCTTTGAGTCCATCTCATCTGGAACTTGAGGACACCTCCTTACATCATTTGTGATGTGGTCAGCAGTCACCGCACCAGGCCTTGAGCCCCTCAATGAGCATCTGCATGTGTCTTCTGATACTGCATCTACCTAATCAGCATTTCAAAGGGAATTTGTGGTTATCACCATCTCATTTTGAAAAGTTTCATTTTCTTTAGGTGAATCTATTTGTGACCAAATTGTAGACCCCAAAAGTTATATATATTTTTCCTATTCAAAAAATGTTTTCCTATTCAAATTTTGACATGATGTGCATTTGTCTTATGTGTCATGCTTGGTGCCTTAGTGACTGTGCTCAGGTGCCACACTTTGTGCTATGGGGGTATAGTCAGGACCAGGGGAGTCATTACAGATCCTTGTAGGGATTTGGTTAGGAAGGTGTATTATAGAACAGGGCTTGAAATTCAGGTAAGCTCTATGATGTAATTGTTTGTAAGGATTTATTTTTAAGGCAGTGAGCAAATCTGTTTTCCCCTGGCATAAGAAAGTCCATCACCCTTCTTCAGTCCGCATTGCTATTTATGGCAGCTGGTCATGCAGTAGTGCCCACAGTTGCAGCCTGTGTCTTGCACTGTCAGAAATGCATCCATATCTGGGAGAGGCTACCCCACTGTCAGATTGCCAGGCTTATCACAAGAGGCATGCTCTGTGTTGGGCTTTGGGGTGTAGAGATTAAACATACCACACATCCGTATGAGTACCCACAGGTGTGTAGATACAACACCACAGGCTCACAGGTGCTTTGTGTTAAACACTTGACATGCTATTTCTTATGTAGTTTTCACAAATGCCCTAGGACTTAAGCGTTAATATTCCTGTTTCAGAGATGGTAATGAGGCCTAGGGCAAGGCATAGAAGGCATTTTGTTCAGAGTCACACATCTTGTAAGAAGAACAGGGGCTGGGACGCTAGGACCTCTGAGCTCTATCACTGTCACTGCTCCTCTGAGAAGCAGTAAGGCTGCTTGCTGGGGATTGATGACAGACAGACAGATAGACAGACAGACAGACAGACAGACAGACAGATAGACAGAGCATAGGCTAGGGATCTGATCCACAGATGAGGCTGTTGAAGGAGGGATTACTATATAGACCAGAGTCTCAAGGAAGTGGTATTATGTCTGTTTTCTCTACACAGAATTTGTAATGCAACAAAATAAGTGTGTGTGTGTGTGTGTGTGTGTGTGTGTGTGTGTGTGAAGTTGTCAGAGGACAATTTCAGGTGTGGTTCTTCAGGAATTCCATCTGCCTGTTTTGAGACAGGGTTTCTTATGGGCCTGAAGCTCACCAATTGTGTTAAACTGGTTGGTTAATGAGATACAGAAATCATGCTGTCTCTGCCTCCCAGCACTGGGATTGCAAGTGAGCACCACTGTGTCTGGCATTTTTAAAATATTTTATTTTTATTTATTTTTATTTTTGGAGAGAGACAGAGAAAGAGAGACAGGAAGACAGATAGAGATGGGCGCACCAGCAGTGTCTCAGCTGCTGAGAACGAAATCCAGATGTGTGTGCCCCCTTGTGGTCAAGTGTGGCATTGCGCCCTTGCATCACTTTGCATCTTGCTAAACGTGGGACCTGGAGTTTGGAACCGCTGGAGATTGGAACCAGCGTTCTTAGGCTTAGGAGGCAGGCGCCTTAACCGCTAAGCCATCTCTCCAGCCCAGTGTCTGGCATTTTAAAATGGATTCTAGGAACTGAACTCAGGTCCTCGTGGTAGGAATTGATTGTAGGAATTGAACTCATGTCTCATCAAACTGATAGATATGTTAAAATATGTGTATTTGCATGTTACTATTTGATATTGAACAATATTAAACTACATATTGAAGCATATTATGTGATTTACTTTTATCAGTATCTTGGTGCTATTCCATGACCTGACGTTTAGAAGAGTTGTTAAACTACATGAGATTCTGATGTGATGTAAGGCAGACTTGAGGGAAAGGGAGCTCTTCTCAGAGCTGGCCGTGCTGGCTGGAGGTAGGGCGAGCAGGCAAATGTTGAAGACTTGAGCTGTAGACCTCAGAGTGTGCAGTGTCCACCTTGACACTGAATCAGTAGAAAGCGGCGAGACCTTTGTGAAATGTGAACATAGGCAAGGGCAATTGTTCTTTGCTTAAAAATGTCAAGTCATAGATCAAGAAATGCAGAAAATGTCACTTTAAAGAAAGGGCTAGAAATCTATTCCACATGACTTAGAAGCAGGAGAGAAGAGGAATTCAGCAAAAATGCTCTTCAGAAAAAGGATTTTGTTTTCTTGTTGGAGAACGAAATTAATACATCATGTAGACAGCTCTGGAACTCAATTGTTGGAGTATCGACCACTTAAGACTTAGAGGAATTCTAGCCACTGAAGGAATTTCTCCAAGTCTTTATGGAAGAAAAAACAATACAGCATGCTCTAACCTCAGGGTGCATGTGGTGCCTAAGCTTAGGAGATTTCACTGTCGAGCTCAGGTTGGGCGAATGCTCCCTGAAATCTCAGTGGACTCCGAGCTAGCTGCAGGGATGAGTCTTCATCTGCCCTCTCTAGTCCCTCCCAGCACACCCCTTTCCTTGGCGTTCTTAGATGGGGTGTGGGGACCAAGGCTCCAGTGGGAAGCTAAGGAGGTGGATGTATGCCCTCCCATCCTGGGGAAGGCCTCAGCTTTTGTGACCTGTGATGAGGCTCCTGACCTGGAGTAGGTGCCAACAACAGGGCCCATCTGCTTCTCTGCTCACCTCTGGGCAAGCATGCAGCCTCTAGCCCTCTGCCATGCTTAAGGCTTTGACTTGCTGAAGCAGCACCATGGGTGGGTGCACGTGTGCACTGCTTCTCCAGCTGTGGGCTTGGTAGCCTCCTTGCAGGAGGTCGCCTTCCTCAGTGCCTCCTTCTCATTCTCCTGCCTCACTGCAAGTCTGGGGGTCCAATTATGTGAGACCCTGTGGTCAGCTATTTAAGAGTGTGTGGTGTTTTGAATCAGATGTCCCCCATAAACTCATGTGTTCTGAATGCTAGGTCACCAGCTGGCAATTTGGGAATCGGAACTTCCTGGAGGCAGTATATTTGGGGGTGGGCTTATGGGTATTATAGCCAGCTTCCTCTTGTCAGTGTTTGGCACATTTTCCAGTTGTTGTTGGCCAGGAGGTGGTATTCAGCCTCTGCTCATGCTATCATTTCCCCTGGTATCATGGACTTTCCTCTTGAGTCTGTAAGCCAAAATAAACAACTTTCCTCATATCAGCTGCTTTTGGTTGGATTCTTGATGCCAACAATGTGAAGCTAACTACAGAGTATATACCCAGAAGTTGGACTGCTGGACCAGATGATAGTCCCATGGTTAATGTTCTGGGGAATTGCTTAACTGCTTTGAAGCTCATCATGTTGTGACAACAGGGAATATTAAATAATAGAATTCCTTTAAAATTAACAATCATTTGGGTTTAGGAAGTTTTTGGTCCAAGTTCTATATGTACTTAGTAAGTTTAAATAAGTAGAAAAAAAATTGCCCACATGTGAACAAAAAAAAGGGCAACACCCTCTTCACCCAGATGTGAGCGAATGTATCATACCCTCCTCAGTCCGACGTGCTAACATCACCTCAAGATATGAGTATAAAGCATGGAGCTGAACTGAATGTGTCCCCTTGTTCTCAGAGATGCTAAGATTTCATCCAGTGAGCACATGAGAATTGGGGGGAGCGAGGAGATGGCGTGGCTACAGATCTGTGAGCCCACCGAGAAGGACAAGGGGAAGTATACTTTCGAGATTTTCGATGGCAAAGACAACCACCAGCGCTCTCTGGACCTCTCTGGACAAGGTGAGAGAGGAAGCAACCCTTTTTGCATCTCCTGTTCTTGAGTGATCTACTTAGATGCTGAAAGAATGGGACACAACAGTGATCCAAGTGACCTTCTTTCAGACAGAATGAAAGTCCCTGTATTAATTTGGTTACTTATCAGTTTTCATTAACCAAATAATTTAGTAGAAAATTCAAGTCAATGAGAGCTAAACATTGAAACAGTAAATAACATGGGAAATGTTTCCTTGCAGCTTTCGATGAAGCATTTGCAGAATTCCAGCAGCTCAAGTAAGATCTGCAGTTTGGTTATTATTGTATCATATGGGGTTGAATGGCCTGGGTTCCTTTTGGTTGCTTTCAGGAACATTTACAAATGCTCTAGTGACCCCAAGAATGTCTGGTCAATGGATAAAAACAACAATTTAAGTAATTTAGTATGTAACAGGGTAGCCATTTTTATAAACTAGAAATGCATACATGTGTGAATTAACCTTCTAGGGTTATCAGAACCCTGGATTAGCTTCAATGATTAAAAGGATAAATTTCTAAAGCCATTATAATCACATGTCACACATAAAAAGCTTTTAAAAGGATGCTGTGGGATTTTTCAAATGCATGTCCAAGTCTTAGGGTACTTCATACATTGGTCTTAAGGAGGGGGTATCATCACATGAGATAAATCAAAAATTGACAATTTGAAAAACACCCAAAATTCTCCAATGCAATCTGGGGAATTTGGTGCAGAGAGTAAACATCATCCAGTCAGTGAGTTTGCACACTGACCTGCCACTGGGTTTGAGCATCCTGGTGACAGGTATTTCCTAGCTCAAAATGGTCAATGGAAGACATAAGGAACAACAGGAAGTTTGCCCTCCCTGAGTGCATGTTCTGCATCCTTAGATTTAAGCAAACATGACTGAACATAACTGCACAGGGCTGAACATGTATAGACACTTGCCTGGTCACCATTCCTTACACAGTACACTGTGAGAACTAGTCACATAGTGTCTGCATAACATTGGGGGTTATAAGTGACCTAGAGATGAGTGACAGGAACGGGGCATACAAGCATATGCTGTGGGCAAATACAACATATCATCCCACCAAAGAGGTTTGCGCATCCATGCATTTTGGTATCTTCAGGATCAGATCTAGGACCAGTTTCCCTTGGATGCAAGGTGATGAGGGAATTATTGCACAGCTGCTTGTCCCAAGGCTCTGGGTTTCCAAGAGAAGCAAGTGTATTCCTTCTTTTCATTGCTCTCACTCTTAGCAAACCTCTTGTATATGTGGTGTATTTGGTCAGTAGCAGTTCTCATGACTCTCTCTCCCCCTCTCTCTTACCCCCCCCCTTCTCTCCTGTCTCCTCCCTGTGGTTTCTAGGGCGGCTGCTTTTGCAGAGAAGAGTAAGTACATGTTAAGTGATAATAAGGATGGGTGGGGCAAAGGGGAGCTTATTTCACATGGTTGATTTTGCCCACCAGCTGGCAAAGAGAAACCTTCCTCACCTTGATTCAAGTACATTCTATAGTCCTGTTTCCTCCTCTTGCCAGCTATATTCCCTTTCCTCCTGACCAAGTAATGAGTGCGGCCCTCCCTGCCTGCCTGCCTGGCATCCTTTTCTGACTAGCTGTCTCCCATCCCTGTTTCCTTGGAGTCACTGACTGCCTCCTCCTCCCCCCCCCACCAGCCCTGCACTGAGCTAGCCTTTGTTTCCCCATGGTCTCTGATCTCTTCCTCTACTGCAGGCATACTTTTCTTTCCCTGTCCTTTCCTGAACCGTGTGGGTAGCCTTACCCATTTCTGTCCCAGTGCCTCCTGATGGCAGGTGTAGGCCTCTCACAGGAGTAGCTTGACCAGGCCTTCTTAACCCGGCTCCTTCCTGTTGCAGATCGTGGCAAGGTGATGGGTGGCTTACCTGATGTGGTGACCATAATGGAAGGCAAGGTGAGAGGATAGAAATGGGAATGTTACAACCCTCATCTGGCACAGTTGGGCACATGGGAGACTGCGAGCTGGTACCATTTCAGTTCGGCCTTCAGGCCATTCCGAGCTGCCTCTCACCATGTTGCCCTTCCTCGACCTCTTAGAACCCCTGCAATCAGAGGGCAGAGTGGCTTAATATTTGGATTAAGGGTGAAGCTGAGTGATAGAACACTTGACTAGCATATCCAAGGTTTTCAGTTCTATCCCCAACAACAAGAAAAGAAACAGGACCATAGTCATGCTGCCCAACTTGGGAACTTGTTACTAGGACCTTGGGGTCAATATGGCTTGTTGTCACTTGGTTCTGTCTGAGCAAGGAGACCAGCCCTCCCCTCCCCCATATGTGTGAGCACAAGCTATCATCTCCTTTAAGTGCAAACAGTTACACCACTTTCTTTAAAAAAATTAATTATTTATTTGCAAGCAGATAGATAGATGATAGATAGATAGATAGATAGATAGATAGATAGATAGATAGATAGATAGATAGAGATGAGAGACAGACAGAGAGAGAATGGGAATGCCAGGGCCTCTAGCCACTGCAAACGAACTCCAGATGCATGTGCCCCTCGTGCATCTGGCTTACATGGGTCCTGGAGAATCAAACCGGGATCCTTTGGCTTTGCAGGCAAATGCCTTCACTGCTTAGCCATGTCTCAAGCTCCCAGTTACACTTTTCTAAGAAAAGAAAACCCCTGTTCCAGTTCCCCAGGTCGTTTTGGAATACATAATGGAAACCACTTACTAGAGTGTTAATTTGTCCGTGGAGTTATTGATACTTAATTGCCGCTTCTCCAGCTGTTCTGTGATTCTAACTCAATGTCACAGGGATGTAGGTACTTGACAGGACTTTATTAAGCCAAAATGTAAAATTTATAGACCTTCTGTTTAGCAGCCTAAGATGTAATGACCATGGGTATCCCAAAAAGACTTATCTGGGAATGTAACAATGGCTTTATTTTAATACATGGGTTTTTTTTATTATACAGCTGGGTTGGTGTTTTAGATGATAATTCTCTGGATTTGACAGGTGAGTCTGCAGACTCAAGTCTAAATATAAAGAAAATTTATAAGCAGGCTAAATATGCAAATGGTAGAACTTACTCACCTCCCCATGCTTAAATCACTCAGGCTTGGGTTAAACCAGAATAAACAGAACCATTTTCACAGGTTGTCCCCTTGCGTTCCCCTCATGACATGGGGCCTTTGACTGGGAATGGCTGTTGACTGTATCAAATGGCTGATAGGTATCAGTGAGCCTGACTGAGCTGTTATTCTTTAGGGGTAGAGTGTCTTTTCCCGCTAACTCTCCTTCTCTACCCACTTCTTCCCTTCGAAGACCTTGAACCTGACTTGTACAGTGTTTGGAAACCCTGACCCAGAAGTGGTCTGGTTTAAGAACGACAAGGACATTGAACAGGGTGAGCACTTCTTGGTGAAGATGGAACAGTCCAAGTATGCCAGCCTCACCATCCAGGGGGTGACAGCAGAGGACTCCGGCAAGTACAGCATCAATGTCAAGAACAAATACGGAGGGGAGAAAATCGACGTCACCGTTAGCGTGTACAAACATGGGGAAAAGATACCAGACATCACTTCTCCCCAGCAAGCCAAACCCAAACTCATCCCAGCATCCACCTCCGCATCTGCTTGAATTGGGGGCTTTCCCCCAGCCTGGAGGGAGGGGAGAGAAGCTTGGCAGTTGTAGGAATACCGTGTGCTGTGCCAAGTGGATGCCAGGGCTGAAGGATGTCACATGTGAGCAGATAGGTGACTGCGTGTTAGGCTTCTAATCTTTGCATTTGATGACTATAATTTTATGTTTAAGAATAAAGCTATTGTTTCCATAGGGCTGAAAAACTTGTGTGTCTTAGGGTAGATGCCAGCTGTTGGAGGGTATCCCGAGAGAGGGCAGGTGAGGTGTCTGGGCACAATGCCTAGATGTGGCTAGCATGTGACTGTAGTCTGCTTGAAGCTGCTGCAGTCCTGTGGGTGATGCTGGGAACCTAAAGGATGCAGCTCTGGACTTCTTCTGTGGCTCCTTGGAGCCTGTGTTTCTTGGTTTCCCTGTTTTCTCTTGCTTCAAGCTAATAAAACATTAAAAGGCACCTTGCTGTGGTTTTCTGGTACCAAAATCCCACCTAACCACATCCAGAGGGCTGGGCATGGTGAGCCACATTCTCTGAAAGATGTCCACTGTAGTGTTACCTAGCAGGCTGGTAACAGTCTGCTGACATGTGCACAGAGGAGGACCCAAGACATCACGATTCCTGAAGAGTGTGCATCTGGTGAGATTCTTGTGCTACGGATATTTTTCCCCATGTGTATGTGTGGTGTGTGTGTTTGTGTATGTATGTTTGTGGGGACATGTATGTTGGTGGGGATGTGTGCTTGTGTGCCTGCATGGAGGCCAGAGGTCAACATTGGGATCTTATCAGTTGCTCTCCATCTTACCTTAAAAAAAATTTTTTTGGAGAGAGACAGAGAGAGAGGGAGAGGAAGACAGATAGAGATGGGAGCGCCAGCAGCTGCGAACAAAATCCAGATGCGTGAGCCCCCTTGTGGTCAAGTGCGGCTTTGCACCCTTGTGTCACTTTGCACCTGGCTAAACATGGGACCTGGAGATTGGAACCGGCGTTCTTAGGCTTAGGAGGCAGGCGCCTTAACCTCTAAGCCATCTCTCCAGCCCCATCTTACCTTTTTTAAATTTTATGTGGGTGTGTGTGAGCATACCATAGTCTCTTGCTTCTGCAAACGAATACCAAACTTGCACCACCTTTTGCATCTGGCTTTATGAGAGTGCTGGAGAATGAAACCCAGGCCAGCAGGCTTTTATCTCCCTCCCTAGCCCCTCTCCATCTTATTTTGTGAAAATTATCTATTTATTTGTGTGTGACACGCAGATGTGCCACACATGCACAACTCTGCAGCTGGCTTTACATGGATCCTGGGGACTCAAAACCTGGGCTGTCAGACTTTGCAGGCAAGCAGCTTTAACTGCTCAGCCATCTTCCCAGTCCCTATGTCTTATTTTTTGATACAGGGTTTCTCACTGAACCCAGTGCTGACTGAATGGTTACACTAACTAGACACCAAGAATTCTCCTGTCTCCACCTCCCCAGCACTGGGATTCTTAGCATGTGCTGCCACACCTAGCCTTTTAAGTGGTACTGGGGATCTGAGCTTATATCCTCATGCATCTAAGACAAGCATTTTACTGACTGAGCCATTTCCCCAGACCTTGTGCTATGGATTTAAAACCTTCTAGAGACAAATGCACATGTCAGATGGTACTTTTTTTTTTTTTTTTTTTTTTTTTTTTTTTTTTGCTAATGAATTAGGAAGGGACTCCAAAGAGAAACAGCAGCTGGTCGGGAAAGAGTTTTGTTATAGCCACCCCTTGAGGATACCTGTAGACTTGGCTGAGTGCTTTGGGTGAGGTTAAAAGAAGCTTAGGATAAATATGTGCTTTCTCTTTTGAAAAGAGAAAAAGGTCCTCTGCTATAAAAACCCTATCCTGTTACAGTGTAATAGTTGCTTTATAGTAGAAAGAGCTTCCTTAGTTAAGCATGTTTTATCTCTCTGGGTCATTAAAGGCCAATACAAATTTATGATATTTTCTCATATTTTATGTGACAATATCTGTACTGAAGTTTAAACATGCCCTTAACAAAAGAGGCCAGCTGAGCAGGTCCTCACAGGCAAGGGTCTATGCAAGACTCTTGTGCTGCTTCTTGTCCCAGCATCCCTCCCATGATACCAATGACTCCCCTCCCATCTGGTCTGTGATCCTTTCTGTCTTGCATGACTTTGAAGTTTTAGGAGGTTCTATCTAATATCTGGTGTGAGGGCTGCCTTCCCTCATGAGTACAACCAGGTGGGTAACATGGTTTTGGGAGGAAGGATCACTTTACCTAGGGGAGATGACATGTGCCTGTCCCAAGTCACATGAAGCTTCCTCTCTCACTTGCTGAGGCAATGTCTGCAGGCTTCTCATCTTGTTCACTTCTTAATCTCTGCTGGAGAGCTGATTCTCAGCCCAGCCTGAGGAGCTACACTATGAAGTGACCACAGGGCCCAAGGGGGCATGGTGGCCTTCCTAGCTGGAGCTTGGGGAACACAGTGTAGGTCAGGGCAGGCACATGGATATCAGGCAACTGGCTCCAACCTCTGAACTTTTCTGAGATTGTGGGGAGAAAGGAAAGCATCTGTTTTTTTCCCCACATGCTATCATCTTGGCTGCCCACTTCATCTTCTGGTCTGCTGGAAATGAACTCCTATGAAGCCTTCCCCTGCCAGTTTCTCAGCTGTGGCTTGGAATTCAAGTTACATGGAGCTAGCAGTGTTGGTCTTTCAGTTCTCAGTGTGCCATTTGCCTGAGGTTACAGACACTTTCTCTTTTGGCCAATTATAAGATAATTGTATCTTCAGATGTGTGTGTTAGTTTTCAACCTTTAAAAAAACTTTGTGTGTGTGTGTGTTTCTTGCTATTGCAAAGGCATACCAGCCACCTTTTTTGACATCTGACTTATGTGGGTGCTTGGGAACTGAACCAGCAGACTTTGTAAGCAAGTGCTTTTCACCACTGATCCATCTTTCCAGCCTCAGTTCTCAGCCTTTTAGTTTAAATTGTAAATGTAGAGTGATCCAGGAAGACTACCTCTGATAATTCTCCGAGAAGCCACTAGGTGGCGCTCAGACAACAGATACTCAGCTCAGTCGCTCTGCTAACTGCACAGCTGCCCAGCTTGCGGGTTTACTTGGTACAAACCCATCACTTAGGGAATGTAGATTGTTAAAGACATTAGACTCACACCAGTGACAAGGGCAGGTCCAGAAAATTACTGTTTCCAGGAAATAGCAGGGTATTTTGAAGGCAATCATATAGCTTCTTAATCTTCGCATGATACACATTAGAAGGAATAAAACACACCTTGAGAGATATTACAAGGCTCATATTACATCAGTGAAGTCATAAAAGTGTGTGATCTATCTATACATTAACTCTTGGGTGTGAATTTTAAATATCTCGTGTTTCAGAGAGGCATGTCAAAGGCAGCAGCCGCCCTCATTTTTCAAAGCGGGAAGAAGACATTGATATTCTTCACATTAGGTCTGTGATGCTGACAGTGATGGGGTCTGAGTCGGGACTAGAAGAGTCCCCAGGGAGCTGTGTTCATTCAGGAGTCCTTTTTTGTCCTTCAACATTTTCTCTATTGTTGTTCTGCTTCGTGATTTGATTTCAAAGATTGTGTTCAGTTGTATAATTCTGGTAGAGGAAGTTACCTCGAGGACTGGAAACTTCGCTTGCTCCCCCTTTATGTTATGGTGACTAAACATGGCTAACTTAGTCATCTTTTACAAAAAATGGTAACAGACTCTTCGAGGTCTAGTTAAATAATGAATGGAGTGAAAGATCTCATATGATGGTCTCATTTTCACTGGTTTAAAATGAATTAAATTCTTATTTAGACTCATTTCATGAGCAAATTTTATACAATTTATTAAAAAGGCCCATTAAAGGACTATATGAAAGTAATATATTAAAAGGTGTATTAACAAAACAGAGAACTCCAAGACAGCTAAATGTCACTGTATCCCTTCTTTTCATCACTTCATTGCCCACTTTACCTCTCAACCATATTCACATTGATTTATCTGCTTTTACACTGTTTTAAATATGTTTACTTATGAAATTGTCAAATAAATAAATCATAGTCACACCCTGTATTAGTCACTTTACTCACTGCTGTGGCCAAATACATGACAAGCAGCTGCTGGAGAAAGGAAAGGGTTTACTTGGGCACATAAAGATCTGAAGAACCACTGGAAAGGAATGGTGGGAGTGACTGATGGGAAAATTGAGTCATGGCTGGGAAGGCACTGCTGCTGCAGAAGTGGGAGGTGGCTGGTCACGATGTTGTATCCAGACAGGAAACAGAGGGGAGAAGCAGAAGTGGGGCAGGGCCCTCCACAATGGCCCACTTCCTCCAGTGATGCTCTGCCTCCTTAAGATTCACAACTGCCTGCGAGCAACACCAGCTGGGGAACAAGTGCTCAAATGCATGAGTCTATGGGGAGAGCTCTTCACATTCAAAGTACAATGTCCCTATTATTCTCTCTTGTGCTTCTCCCATTCTTGCTGATCCCCTCCTCTTCCTACATGGTACCCCCTCCTACCTCCCCTTGTGTCTTTTTTTTTTTTTTTTTTTTTTGATCCACTGAATTTAGTTAGGGTTGCTTGCATGAGCTCGGGTGGGAGGATATTTATTGCAGTATGGACAACTTGCCAGTGGCTACACCACTAAAGAAAATGTCTCCCCAGCAACTATTAATTACCTTTAACTCCTTGGGTGGTGGGGGCCTCATGAGCCCCCAGTTGATCTGCTTTTTTTCTATTAAGATGTTACTCCATTACCCAAGCACCACTTATCTCAATATAGTTCTAAAAATTCATGATTAATCCCCAGTGTGGTGGGAAAAACACTGGCGAGTAGCCTCAGACAGATGGTATTACTTTTCTGTGCCTTTGTTTCCTTATCTGTAAAAAGTGGGACCAACTGTTCTCAAGTTAAGCCACATCTCTGTGTACACCTGCTTCCCCTGAGACCTGCTGGACACACCTGTGTCTTCCATCTGAAGGTGAGATCATGCCTTCATTCCACTGAGCACTTGTTCTGTAGCAAGCCTTGAGCTCCTCTACCCCCTTCGAAGAGACCCTCCTCATTGGGGACTGTGGGTCGTGCATTGTGAGGGTAGTCATCAGTTATGGGGAAGAGGCAATTGCCTCTGTGCATAATGTCCCAACTTGTGGCTCTAACAATCTTTCCACCCCCTCTTCTCTGAATTTCCCTGAGCCATGTTGGGTTTGTTTTAGGTCTACTTCAGTGATGAGCTCTTGGGAGCCTTTGTGTCTCTGGATCTTTGGTTTGGTAGGAGTTGAGTGTTCTCTGCATCTATCTCCTTCACCCTTGTGTTGGTACCAGGTTCATTAAGAAAGCAGCACTCTTTCTCATTTCCCCCATTACTCCATAGTTTCAGCTGGGACCCTGGTGAGGTGCGATAGGCTGATCCTCTCCTCACGTAGCAGAACAATGACAGAGAAAATGTTGAAGGACAAAAAAGGACTCCTGAATGAACACAGGTCCCTGGGTACTCCACTAGTCCCCACTCAGACCCCATCACTGTCAATATCACGGACCTAATGTGAAGAATCTCAATGTCATCTTCCCGCTTTGAAAAATGAGGGTGGCTGCCTTAACTGCTAAGCCATTTCCCCAGCCCATCCACCTCATCTTGGTGAACCTAGAGCTCACTGATTTGATTAGACTAGCTAGCCAGCAAGCCTCAGGGATCCTCCTGTCTCTGCATCTCCAAAACAGATTACAGGTATGTTCCTCCATGCTCAGCTTTTATGTGGGTACTGGGGACCTCCACTCAGGCCCTTATACTTGTATGCCAAACACTTTACTCACTGAACTATCTCTGCAGCCCACTATCTGTTAAAGCTTAAGGGAGAATCATGGTGGGTTTTAGGTTGGTTATCTGCTTTTCTTTGGTTCCCCTCTTCCTCCATCTCCTCCTCCTTCTGCTCCTCCTTCTCTTCTTTCTCTCTCTCCCTTTCATTTTCAGGCCTACTATCCATGGGTGTAAGTAAGATTCATGGTTTTCTAATTAAAAGTTTAAAGCAAACATTTCAGAAAATTGCAAAACAGAATCACACACACACACACATTGTATGAAGTTAGAGCAGCTGTCTTCCTTTTTCTTCCTTTTACCTCAGACTTTGTCATCTTACTTGAAGCTGGTACACAAAGTTCTTTTGCTACCACTGTTTTTTAAAGTTGGGCATGGCAGAGCATTCCTTTATTTATTTATTTGAGAGAGAGAGAGAGAGAAGTATCAAGATCAAGATAGATAGAGAGAATGAGTGCACCGGGGCCTCCAGCCTCTACCAACTCCAAATGCATGTGCCGCATTGTGCATCTGGCTTATGTGGGCACTGGGGAGTGGAACCTGGGTCCTTATGCTTCCAGGCAAGTGCCTGATCCATCTCTTCATCCCATGCTAACACTTGTTGAGAGTGTGATGTGTGTGCATGCATATTCATATGTTGGTGA
The DNA here is from genome assembly GCA_036365145.1 of Orientallactaga sibirica. Taxonomy (NCBI): domain Eukaryota; kingdom Metazoa; phylum Chordata; class Mammalia; order Rodentia; family Dipodidae; genus Orientallactaga; species Orientallactaga sibirica. The sequence goes on from JAEOAD010000039.1 coordinate 15,887,863, forward strand.
TTGCAGGTGCTATAACACATGTCTGGAGGTCAGGAGACAACCTCACGTGTTGATCCTTGCCTTATTTGAGGCAGGGTCTGTTGTTCTCCACTGTATATACCAGGTTAGCTGCCATGGCCCAAGACCTTCCTGGGATTTTCTTCTCCCCACCTTTACCATAGGAGAGCAGGGATTCTAGATGTTCATACTACTGTGTGTGGTTTCAAATGGATCTGAGCTCCAGGCCTCATGTTCTCATAGCAAGTGCTTTATCCACTGAGCCATCTCCCTAACCCACAATGTTTTTTTCATTATCTATATATAATTCTACATTTTCTTATTCAGAAAGAGTCAGATCGTTTTTTTTTTTTTGTAATTATTTAATGAGAGAGAGACAGAGACACACAGACAGAATTGGCATGCCAGGGCCTCCAGTCACTACAATTGAACTCCAGATGCATGTTCCACCTTGTGCGCATGTGCAACCCTGTGTCCTTGCGTCACCTTGTATGTCTGGCTTACATGGGATTTTGGGCAGTCAAACATGGGTCCTTAGGCTTTGCAGGCAAGAATCTTAACCTCTAAGCAATCTCTCCAGCCATTGTTTCATTTTTTTATATTGAAAAGTATCAAATGAATGTTTTAAAATTACTATCTGTGTTTCTTTGTGAGAGTCTTCAAAAGCTGTAGATGGGAAGGTACTTGTGCTGGTATAGGAATTATGAACAAACTATGGTAAAGTTCTTGTGAAATTGCTCTCATAAATAGCTTCTTGGGCTGCTCTGTGATCAACTGTGTGTGTGTGTGTGTGTGTGTGTGTGCTCCTATTGTTCCAATTCTTTCCAACATTTGACACCATCAGATCAAGCTGCGGCTGCAAGACATGTGTTATTGTGACTGCTTCCCTCTGCTGTCATCTCTAATGGCTGGAAGATTCACTTGGATTTTCTAGGCTGACAACTGTGCACTGTACAAAGAACAAGTTCTTTCTTTCTTTGCAATTCCCTTGAATGCTATTTCTCTTGATGCATCAGCAAACTAAATTCCCTTCCTGCAGGTGGGCTTCATGGTCCTTCAGACACTAACACCATTGTAGTGGCAGCATCGCTGGATGTTTGCAGGAGGAAGTTTCTGCAGTTCCTGTCACACACTGGCTTATGAAGAGTTAGACATGGACACCTTCTTCATGTGCTCAGACCTCTGCATTTCCCATCTTTGTGGCAATGGTTAATTTTAGATTATTCTCTAGCCTATAAGATAACTTCCAGTAGTCTTGGTCTGACACAGCAGGAGATTTCTAAGATACCACTTAGAGATGCATGTGAGTGTGTCTCACTGGTCTAGGGATATGATTGTCTCTTAGAATGTGTGAGATGCATGTGAATTTCTACACAAAGGTTGTTGATTAACTTACCAAAGCTCATCTGTTTATTGAACCTTTGTTGGTTTTTTTCTCGATATTTTTTCCCTATACTGTGAGTGTTATCCTTTTGAGGGATTTCTGGTCCTCAGAGCTGTGATGGGTTCTTGGACTTGGCATTCTGCAGGAGGGAGAGAATACAGAGCTGCAGGAATTCCTCCCTACATACTGGCATTCTCTTTTCTTTTTCTTTTACACCACAACCTAGTCCAAGACCTCAATGCTTTTATGAAGACCATTCATTTGCACAGCTTTGTCCCTGGTTTCTCAGCATCTGATTTCCCACCTCCTCTCTATCCCTGTCTCACTAATCTTCTTAAAGTAGAGCTCCTATAAGAAGCCCTCTGTTCAAAGTGCTCTCAGTGGCTCCCTGCTGCCCGCTCATTTGAACCCCTCCTACTGGAGCCTAGCCTGACATTTAAAACCACTTCTTAGGTCATTATGGTCCAGGGAAACTCATGAATACCAAGTTCCTTCTGTTCTCTGACCTAGGGGATTTAAGAGCCAAACCATTCACAACAAAACACAAAATCTGGGCTCCACTGTTCTTCAGGCAGTAGCTACATTAGGATTCCTTTCTCACCAGAAGACACAGTTAGTAGAGAAAGGTGTGTTAAACCTGTTAATGGAATCACGTTTATAGGAATGGTGACTCTGTCCCTCCCCAGTCCCCAAACACTAAGTAGTGACAGCATCAGCCCTCAAGGAATGATTTGTTAAGGATGTATTTATCATACTCTTCCTGGGGAATGTTTAATGTCTGTCCTAGGAACATTTGAGGAAAAATAGTTAAATGTCAACATAGTTCTATCTTCTAAGACTCTGAGTAAATAATGATCTCACAAATTAAAACCTCCATGTGGGATATGTGATTCTGAATCAAAGACAAATGGCTTATTCACTGTGCGGCACCCACTGTGCTTGAGGCAAACTGAAAACCAGTTCATCCCCAGACTATGACCTCCAGGTACCTCACAGAAATACAGTTCCACTCGGATTTAATGTACTCTATTACAGCATGGCATCATCAAGACACACTGAGTGCCTATTATACCAAGCATCTTACATTAGCTTAAGGGGTGTGCCATGAGGTTCAGACCACAGAGTCTTTGTTCCCATGTTAGCATTCCCCTGCAGGAGAACCTTGACATCAGCCAGTCCAGGTTGTTTGACTGCCTGTTGTTTGACATTTATTTCTTGTCTTTACAAACTACAGAAAGACAGTCAATTTTTAAATATATACTTATTTCAATAAGATCCACTAAACCATTGTCACTAAAAATATGTAAAACTTAATCAAAGAACTGTAATAAAAAGAAAATAAGGCAGAAGAAGAACAAATGACATAGAAGTAAAGTTGGTGCTCAGTATGTGTTCCTACAAGACCAAGAGCTCATCTTTACAATCAGGTAGAAACATAGACACTGGATCTCTAGGAGCTACTTTCCCCCCTCTACCTTTATTGAGATACAATTGGCAAATAAAAGTTATATATATATATGGAATACAGCTTGATGTTTTGATAACTTTGTGACTAGTAACTACAGTCAAGTTCACAGATTCATTACCTCACATAGATACCATATTAATTTACATTTTTGCAGTGAATAATTCTTAACATTTAGGTGACCATATTATGACTATAAAGAAATTATGGGGTGATAGTTTAAGTAATTAATGTTTGCATTGGCAGGTGGAACTTATAACTACAATTTTATAAAGAAATCCCATTTTCTTGACCAGATTAAACAGAGACCTGCCTCATGATAGAAAGGTGATGAGCTTCTAGTTGTCGGGAACACAGAACTAAAGTGTAATCCCAGGAAGAAAGAAAAAATAAACTATACCTAGCCTTGTGCAGAAGAAACAAGAAGGGGAACTTTGGAAATATACAAAATACTGAATGAATGAACCATATATTGGCTGGCAGTGTCCTTACCACTTGGTACCCTGCCTCCTCCCTGCCTGCCCTGGGGAGGTGTCCAGAGGGATACTGGAGATCCTGTGTCCTTTTATAAAGGGAAGCCCACAGGGTGAGTATCTGGGGTCCTCAGCAACTTCCCTCTCCACTCTTGCCTCTTGGTTCTTCCCTCCCCTTCCCACTGTGGTGGCCCAGTGGGGGAAGGTGGTGGGCTTAATCAGTAGTCCATCCCACACATGCATCCCCACAGCTTCACACATACTCCCTTGCCTCTAAAAAGCAAACAAAACAAAACATATATGTGAAGACCAGAACTACCTGTTCAGGGTGAGTAGGGTGATCTACACCAGATGGGATAAATGGCACAGAAAGAAGCTAGTTCAATTTTTGAACTGCTTTGGATAGCCCCTTTGCAGTGGGAGTTCCTCCAAATGGAAAACCTTGTAGCCCAGGCCAGATGGCATCTAAAGCCATGAGATTCCACACAGCATTCAGATAAGGGACAATGCATGGGGGAGGGCAGGTGCTTGATTCTGTCCCACAGAAGCACAGGGAACTCTCAGGTCCCCTGTGGCCCACACAGAACTGAATAGATGGAAAATGGACAAAGAACAGGCAGCCCTATCTATACACATGGATAAGAGGAAACATTTCCTTTGAGGGATTAAAAACCTATTAAAATGGAAATTGAAGGTGTGGAACCATCAGATTACATCGACATATATAAAATATGAGAAAAAGTGATTCAAGGAAGGAGAAATCAAACAAAATTACTTTGCCTTCTTTTTAAGAAATATTTTATTTGAGAGAGAGAGAATGGGTCATGCCAGTGCCTCTAGCCACTGTAAAGCGAACACCAGATGCATGCACCACCTTGTGCATCTGGCTTTACATGGATACTGGGGAATTGAACCTTTGCAGGCAAGTGCCTTAACTGCTGAGCCATCTCCCCAGCCCACTCCTCCTCTTCCTCCTTCTTTTTTCGGTTTTTCAAGGTAAGGTTTCACTCTAGGGCAGGCTGACCTGGAATTCACTATGTAGTCTCAGGGTGGCCTCAAACTCACGGTGATCCTCCTAACTCTGCCTCCCGAGTGCTAGTATTAAAGGTGTGCATGCCGGGTGTGGTGGTGCACATTTTTAATCCCAGCACTCAGGAGGCAGAGGTAGGAGGATCACCGTGAGTTCGAGGCCACCCTCATACTACAGAGTGAATTCCAGGTCAGCCTGGGCTAGAGTGAGACCCTACCTTGAAAAAAAAAATAGTAAAGGTGTGCGCCATCATGCCGGCTCCACTTTGCCTTCTTATACAGACAAATCTGAGTGTCCTACTGACTAGATCAGGTGTGAAGTGAGCCTATGAGGAAGGAGGTACTAGGGAGCTAGGGGATTCATCATAGAGGGCAGACCCATTAGAGAAAGCCCCTGGAAAAAGGGGGTTGGAGTTCCTCAGCAAGGAGAGAAACAGAAGAGTGTGGACCTCTGGCAGACCAAGTGTTTGTGGAGAAATGAGGGCCCTGAGAGGGTGAGTGGCTTTGGGCCTGGTCTCTAGAAGCCAGCTGAAGTAAATGGCCTTCCAGGCCTCCCACTGCTCTCTCTCGCTGGGCTTGAGGAGGACAAGGCATGGGGAGAACAATGAAGCCCAAGTGTCAAGTGAACTTTGCCCCAAGATGTGAAGGAAAAAGGACTTTGACCCTCAGAAGGCATCTTTCCCTGAAACTCTGGGAGGGCTTGTGGTGGACACTGCCTGGGGCTTGTTCTAGAATAAATGCTGACTGCACCTGAGGGAGAACTGAACTCCTGAAATCTAAGAAGACAGCAGTGTGTGGGTCTGAGTCAGTTTGGTCAATAAACAACACAGGATTTAAAAGCTTCTGCAGGGTGTATGGAGCAACCTGGACTTCATGCTGTAGCCATGTAGATGAATGATGAATATTTGAGTTCAGGTCAAATGTATGCTTTAAGAATTTACTTTTTTTTTTTTTTGAGGTAGGGTCTCACTCTAGCCCAGGCTGACCTGGAATTCACTATGTAGTCTCAGGGTGGCCTCAAACTCACGGCGATCCTCCTACCTCAGCCTCCCGAGTGCTGGGATTAAAGGTGTGTGCCACCATGCCCGACTTACTTTGCTTTTAAACATTTTTTTAAATTATTGACAACTTCCATAATTATAGACAATAAACCATGATAATTCCCTCCCCTCTTTACTTTCCCCTTCACCCCTTCATTCTCCATCATATCCCCTCCCCCTTTCAATCAGTCTCTCTTTTATTTTGATGTCATCATATTTTCCTCCTATTACGCTAATCTTATGTAGGTAGTGCCAGGCACTGTGAGGTCATGAGTATCCAGGTCATTTTGTGTCTGGAAGAGTGCATTGTAAGGAGTCCTTCCTTTCCTTTGGCTCTTATATTTTTCCAGCCACTTCTTGCACAATGGACCCTGAGCTTTGGGAGGTGTGGTAGAGATGGTTCAGTGCTGAGCACTCCTCTGTCACTTCAACTCAGCACCATGGTACATTTTGAGTCATCCCAGAGGTCACCACCATCTAAAAAGAGAAGCTTCTCTAACCAAAAGTGAGAGTAGCATTATTATGTGGATATGAACATCAAGAGAAGTGCTTACCAGGCAGTTTGGTGAGAATAATACATATATTTAGCTAGACACCAGCAGGCATTACACCCCTAAGGCTCATGACTTCCCCCCATCATAGGTTTTCAGTATCAGGCATGTGTTCACTCCCATGGAGTGGGCTCCAGTCCAATTAGAGAACAGTTAGTTTCCCCCATTTCTCATTGACCTAGCAGCCCAAGCATGTATAGTCAACAGTAGGGTCTTACCATCTATTCCTGATGGGAAACCAAGAGCCTTGGCAATGGCCTATAATGTTTTGGGGGTATCTGTGATCTCCCTGGCCAATGACTCTCTGGAAGTTATCCCATCCCTGGCATTGAAAATTTTCTAGTAACAATCTATGGCTTCTTGGTGCACCATTGTCCAAAACAGTAGGTTTCCATATGATTTATTCATATCCTGTTAGATTTTGATTAACCCTCCTCCAACCTTCCTTGACTCAATCACTTCTCCTGACCTCAGTTAGGCTTTTCCACCACTAGTAATCTGTTCTTCTTACATATTCAATACCATCCTCCTAGGTCCTCCTCTCTTACTTTTTTTGAGCTGGGGAGATGACTCAGTGGTCCATGGGGCTTGCTTGCAAAGTCTGCTATCCTGGGTTCAATTCCCCAGTGCCCATATAAAGATAGATGTGCAAAGTGGTACATGTGTCTGGAGTTTGTTTGCAGCACCAAGAGGCCCTGGAACACCATTGTCCCTCTTTCTTTCAAATAAATAAATAAAAATATTAAAAAAGAATTTACTTTTCTTGGGATGGGGAGATGACTCAGTGGTTAAAAGCACCAGCTGTGCAAACCTGATGACTGCAGTTCAGATCCCCAGCACATGGGAAAAGCCACATGCTAAATCATGCTAAGTGGTTCTTGTGTCTGTGATCCCAACCTGCCTATGGCCATAGGAGACAAAGTCAGGAGAAGAGCAAAGCTCATGGGCCAGCTAGTCATAAGACAGCTCCTGTCTCAAAAATGTAGAATGTGAGGACCAACACCTCAAGATTGTCCCTTATCTCTACATGTGTGTTGTGGCACATGTGGAGGGGGGAGAGAAAGAGAGGGAAAAGAAGAAGAAGGAGGAGAGGGAGGAGGAGAGATGAAGAAGAAGAAAACAAAAGAATAAAAATAAAATAATTTAACTTTTCTTAACCAGTATAATGTTTCCATCTTTAAACCACTTGACCAAATCAGCCTTTGATTATTGGGTCTTAATAGGTTTAATGTTAAAGAATGGATGAGTTAATTTCTTGGAATGAATACTATGAACATGATGGGGATAATTGTAAGGTACCAGATGTGAACTGATTAGGGTAATTTTTCCAGGCAGTAAACATATTGCAGGATGCTTTAATTAAGTCCACAGTCCTAAGATGTTTGCTCTCTGGAGTGTAAAGGAGCAAGAAGGAATGTTTCTGAAAGCAAAGACAAATCTTGAAGAAGTCTCTTGTCCCATATGGGCTTTATGAGTCTTGGTATCTTTATGCACACTGTACAGTGATTGATCTGTAAACACACAGTTTTCAGGCTCAAAAGAATGACTCAAGGAAGGGACTTTGCTATGGCTGGTGATGGCTGGTGGTTAATGGCAAGACTGGATCTGAGGAGGCAGAAGCAGAAATCCAGCTCAATGCCCACAAACACTGCATATGTTTCCAAAGTGGCAGACAAATCCCTGGCATGGCATGATTTCATTTTCTCAATCAGTGTAGGTATTCAGCAAATGACACTCTGTTTAATCCATTGTCCCCAAATAGTATGTACATACTTTTTAGGCTGAAATTTAATCAGATGGCTTGTTTGATGGAAATTCAAACTAAATTGGTATAATTGATATGAAAATAATGCCACATCATTTGTAAGGTAGACTGTGAACATTTTTCTCATTTGGATACAACAAGTGAATTAATAGAGAAATAAGCAAGATTGTTGGGACTTGAATTGGATCTGAGTTATGCTGGGCATTTTTCTGCTTTTTAATAAACATGATTTCTTTGATGTATTTTTTTCTATCTCTTCATTCTTAAAGCAATGTTAGGTAATGTATACATATTTTTCTTGTGCTAACACTGTTGCTTTTAGCCTGTTATGATATAAATCAGGCTACGCCAATCCCCTTCCTTCACAGCCCTCATTATACTTGAAATACTCAAATGCCCATCAAGTTCTGCACCAAGCTATGGTGTGACCAGTTCCTCCACTCAGTAGCCAAGGAAACTAGGAACTCAGTTTCCAGACACTGTTGCTGGAATTCAAGGTTTCCTGGTCCCCAAACATCTAAGCTTTATCCTGACCTTCACATTGGATGTCACCAAAATGACAGTGCTGTAAAATGTTAAATTATACCACTCACCACAAGAAACAACATTTTGAGGGCCATTCATGATTTGGATTAAATAGTGGCATGGAGGGGAATTCACTACCTCCTCTAGCCTTCTCCATGGCACCATTTGCATGTAAGGAGGATGCGGGATAACAGGAGAGCTGCAGCATAGGGGCTGAGACCACCTTGGGGATCCCTGTATGTGACCAGAAATGCCTTTACCTTTGCTCCATTCACCACTCACAGTGAGACTACGACTCTGGTTTTCTTAACTGCAACCAAAGTCACAGTAAAGGGAGGAAGGGTTTATTTTGCTCACAGATTTAGAGGTCTCAGCTCATCATGGTGTGGAGAGTATAGCAGAACAGAACAGCTCCCTTCTTGATGGCCAGGAGGCAGAGAGAATACCTGTGCTAGCTGATTTCCTCTTTCTTTCCTTTCACTCTGCCCAGTTCCCAGCCCAAGGGGATGGGGCTGTCCACAGTTAGGACAGATCTTCCTTTGGGTCTCAGTTAATGCACTGTGGAAACACCCTTGATGGCACACTCAGAGCTGTGCTTCTTAATATTCTAAGTTCTTTAATCCGATCAGGTTGATGATGTGTTTGCCAGGCAAGGTTAGATTTACATATGAGGGTAAAGAATGCTAGAAAGGAGGGAGTTTGGGTACAGGCTTAGTTTTTGGGAAACACTTTCCATATAAAGAGGATAAAGTTGGGCTGGAGAGTTGGCTCAGACGTTAAGGAGCTTGCCTGCAAAGCCTAATGACCCAAGTTCGATTCCCCAGTACCTATGCAAAGCCAGATGCACAGTGGTACTTGCATCTGGAGTTCGTTTGCAGCTGCTAGAAGGCCTGGCATTCTCTCTCACTCTCTCTCTCTTTCTCTCTCTCTCTCCCCCTCTGTCACTGTCTCTTTCTGCCAGGGATGGTGGCACACACTTTTAATTCCAGCACTCAGGACCTTGGTACTCTTACCTAGACCTACCTACTCACATTGCTGTGAGTTTAAGGCCAGCCAGAGACTACCTAGCAAATTCCAGGTCAGCTAAACCCTACCGCAAAAACAAAACAAGCAAACAAACAAAACAAACAAAAAGAGGATAAATTTATCATCACTTAATGAAAACCAGAAATTGGTTAATTTCTTATCAAAGTTGCCATAATGCTTTACCCAGCAAATGTACTGGTGACCTCTGGAAGGTTTCCTGGCATAGAAGCTGCCTGGATTTCCCCCAAGGCAGAGAGCTAATAGCTTCCAGCCTTCTCTCACCATTATTGAAACATCTCTCATTTTTGGTGAGATGATAGCAAGTCAGTCCAGCAGGGCATTTGTCAGATTTTGCACCAGCTATGCAGAATCTGCCTTTTCATTTCTTTTTCTCCGCATTGCTGGGATTTTACTGGCTGGTGGAGGGAAACAGCTGCACATTGGTAGATTGCTGCTCTCATCTGCTTCTTCCATTGACTTTAAGTTTCTAATTCCACAGGCTGGGAGGTCAGTGCATGCTCAACTCTTGTTGGTTTTGAGAGGGAGTCAGGTAGCTTTATTAGGTAGTTTAGGGTGACTGGGCCCCAAAAGTAAAGGCAGGAATGTCTGCCCTCACAATCTGCACTTTGCTGGAGATCAAAGGACGGTCTGACTTCTTATCTCTTGCTGAAAGGAGTTCCCTAGATATGTTTTTCTATAAATGACCTGAGCCCCTCCTGGGAGGGAGGTCCCTTTCTTAGAATTTAAATCTAATCCGGATATTGTGGTTAGTCAAGTTCAGCCCCCAGAACTTGGTGTCATGGCTGGCCTCTTTCTGAGCTACTCTCTAGCTCCAACCAATCATCTGTCTCTCAGGTACACCTGCGCCTGAAGGTGAAGCATGCCACAATAAAGTTATAAATATATGTGTACCAGGGGGCAAACTGTCTTGGCTGGATCCTGAACTTTGAGGTTCTGGTAAGCGTTCCTTGTCTCCACCCAACTGGGCTGAGTAAGGGGAGACCTCCCCCTTCCTCCCACATGGACTCTCTAACCCCTCCTGAACCTCTATATGGCAGGAGCTCTCTGACTTTTCTCTCTTAATCTAATAAAGCCTCTCTAAACCTTACCGTCTGGACTAAAGATTTTAATTCTTTAAATTCATAAGACAAGAATCAGGGACACTCTGAAGTTATTGGTGTATTGGCATATTGGTGTATTGGGAAGGAACCCCAAAATTCCCTTTTCAATTTTAAAGGCAGTGTGCTTGATACTGAAATGTATCTGAGCTGTAACTGATTGTTTACTAATGGTGGTCTTGAAGTAAAAGTTCTCTGTTCTTTAGGGTTTGGTTCATCCATTTGTGGAGCTGAGATGGTACATCTGCAATGTTATTATGAGATTAAAAATAACCCACACTTGCCCGAATATGGCAGCTATGAATCTGAAACCCACATGACCTTAACTTTGAGATTGACTCATGTATACCTCACCAGGTGTGAATTTCCAAGTTCCATCAGCTTTCAGATTGAGTGGGGACTTTGATTTACTTACTTCCTGTCATCAGACTTGGCCCCAAACATTGCTCCAGAACTGTGACTTAGCATAAGTGGATTGACATTATCATTCAATTTTCGACAGGAAAAAAAATTATGTGTCAAAAGCAGACATTGACCCTCTTTAAAAGAAATGTGATTTCTGTCTTACTGTAAATGTCAGACATCTGAAAGATTATTTCTTATCTAGTTTTGCCATGGCATACTTCAGAGTAGGAGGGTAATATTATTTTTAGAGCAGTGACAGTCCTGGACTGGGAGGATAAGGGAGCGATTGCTGTGCAGGGGATGTTTTGTGCCAACTATCTGGCAGTGGGTGAGAGGGGTAAAGGGTGAGGATGACACCACCAGTAGCTTATGCAATGTGGACAAATGGTCCCAGTGCACGGCAGGTGTCCGCCCCGTCAGCACTCTTCCCTAATGACATTTCTAGTTGTAGGTCTTATATAACTGGGTATTCTATAAATACTTCCAAGTTCAGCAGTAGTTTGTGAGAGCCACAGTTACCTTGTACCCAGGGTTTTGGGATTCCGACATTTGGCCTCAGAATTTGGGACAGTCATCTTTTAAAGTTGGAAGCCTCTTTCTCCAAGCCAGATGGTCCTCATCCTCTTAAGGAGGAATAAAGTTTGTAGCTTTACTGACAAATTCTTTAAAATAATATGGAAAATAAAATCTTATTTATAGAATTTGTGCTAAAGTATGTATACATGAAAAAATTAGGAGAAAGGTAAAAACTGACAGCATGTGTTTGCATGCCATTATTAGACTCAATGTTTTATGTTGTGTGAGTAATAACTTTTCCTGTACACATTTCATTATCTTTAATTTCTTAAAAATATTTTTATTTATTCATTTCCAAGCAGAGGGAGAAGGAGAGAAGAAACTCCAAGAGAATGGGTACACCAAGGCCTTTAGCTACTCCAGATTCCAGATGCATGCACCAGTGTGCATCTAGCCTTACATGGGTACTGGGAAACCAAACCTGGGTCATTAGGTTTTGTAGACAAGTGTCTTAAACACTGAGCCATCTGTCCAGCCCTCTTTTTGGAGGGGGGATTTCCAAGGTAGGGTCTCACTGTAGCTCAGGCTGACCTGGAATTCACTATGTAGTCTCAGGGTGGTCTTGAACTCACAGCGATCCTCCTACTTCTGCCTCCTGAGTTCTGGGATTAAAGGCGTGCACTATCACGCCGGGCCTCATTTTTATTTAAAAACAAATCCAAACAGCTGACCAACTTGTTGGGAGGTACCCTACATCTGGCATTGGAAATTTTCTGTAACAAGGCTGTGGCTTCTGGGTGCAGCATTATCCATTCCACCAGGGTACTTTCACTTTTTTTTTTTTTTTTTTTGAGGTAGGGTCTCACTCTGGCCCAGGCTGACCTGGAATTAACTATGTAGTCTCAGGGTGGCCTCGTACTCATGGAGATTCCTCTTACCTTTGCCTCCCGAGTGCTGGGATTAAAGGCATGTGCCACCATGCCCGGCTTAAACTTTCACTTTTTATAACTTTGATATATTTTTAAAATTATCTAACAAAGAATATGGCTTATCTATAACATCTTGAGGTTTGTTTTTTTTTGACTAACCTTCCTCCTACCTCCTCCTCTCTTACATCCCCTTCCTCTGAAGTCAGACCATTCTGCTCCCAGTATTCCACTCTACTTACATATCTACTATATCCCCCCCCTTAAGTCCTCCCTCTCCTCCCTCCCTCATGGCTCCTTTCTAGCTTCCTGGTCTCTATTATTGACTCTTATCCAATTCACATACAAGTCTAAAAAATCTGAAGCTATGATCCACATATGAGAGTGAACATGTGATGTTTGACTATCTGAGCCCGAGTTACCTCACTTAGTATAATCTTTTCTAGATCTACCCATTGTCCTACAAATTTCATAATCCCATTTTCTTTAAAGCTGAATAAATCTCTGTTGTGTATATGTGCCACATCTTCATTGTCCATCCATCAGCTCATGGGCTAAGGCCAATTCCATCTTCTTCCACCCACCTTTTCTTGATCAGCTATCTATGACATATGTCATTACCATCTATCACCTATAATAAAACTATCTGACATATCCCTTTCCTTATTTAAAAACTAGTTAAAGGCAAATTATACACAATAGCATGAAGTATGAGGAAGCTAGGTAAAAGAGAAAATGAAGATGGAAACTGAGGAAAGAGTAATCATATGAGTGATTAAAGATGGAAATAAATTTATTTCTGAGCTCAGTAAGTAGCCTCCAAAGATAATTCAGAAATTCGAGTCAATCTTAAAGAAAGGTGTGATCTGTGTGCATGAAGTATGGAAAATAAAGTTGCTTCAATCTTAGCAGGTTAAGAATATATTTAATTAACCAGGCATGGTGGCACACACCTTTAATCCCAGCACTTGGGAGGCAGAGGTAGAAGGATTGCAATGAGTTTGAGGCCACCTTAAGAATACAGAGTGAATTCCAGGTCAGCTTGGGCTAGAGTGAGACCCTACCTTGAAAAACCAAATTAAAAAAAAAAAAAGAATATGTTTAATTAAATGAAAAAAAACCACACAATAAAATCACTGTACTGTGATCCCCTTGAAGCACATCACGAATGCCTTAAAATCTGTATTGAGAACTTGTCGCTGCAGAAACAGGAAACAAGAATGAGAGCTGACATTTTCACAGCTCACTGGGCACATTGCAGATGCTCACAATTCTTTCAGATGCTTTGGAAATGTTTGTTAATTTCTTCTTTACTCTCACAAACGGTCTCTTTAGGCTGGGTCAGAAACCCAGGCTCAGTCTTGGTAAGTCATCCGTGGTAAAGACAGAGATTTCTGTATCAACAGGCATAGTGTCTGTGCAAGTCAACAAAGCAGATCCTGTCAACAGTGCTGAGGGCTTACAGCCAGGGGATGTAGCTGAGGCATCTCAGGGTGCTGAGTGGGGAGGGCTTTGCATTCCCCATGGGAGATGTGTGGAAAAACAAAACAAAAAGTGTTACAGAAAACGTTGATGTGATGTATCTCTGATATGTTGACTTTCAGAAAAATGTTTATTGAAGTTCTTTTCCTAACAGCTAAGTTATGAAACCAACTAAGTGTCCATAAACAGAAGAACAGATAAGAAAAGTGAACAAAAGTATTTTTGGGGCTCAGGAAAATGGATATAACTGGAGATAATCATATTGGTCCAGGATTTTGGAGGTTAGGAGAGGTTCCCCAAATTTATGAATTCCAATTTTGTGTCCTATCCTATTTTTAATAAAGAACTAATAAAAATGGACTCAGGAAGGATAAATTGTGAATTTTTGAGTTTATTTAGGAAGGAATTATAAATCTGGGGCTTACTTCAGGGAAATTGGGATCTAGGAAAAGGCCAGAACAGTCATAAACATGTGGAAAGCAGGAACCATGCACCCATGTGGGAAACACCACCTAGATCATGAGATTTATTTAAGAGAAATGGAGGTTTTTAGAGAAAGATTGTAGTGGACCCCAAAGCACATGGAAGATAGAACCTAGGAGCTTGTGTAGGGAGATTTAGAAGGAATACACATAGAATTTGCCTTGAGCTTCCCCATGAGAGAGGGGTACAGGTAGGGTGACTGAACCCCTGGAAGTAAGAAAAAGGCAGGAAAGTCTGCACTTGCTAGAAACCAAAGATGATCTGACTTCTTATCTCTTGCCTAGTTCTCTTGACCTGTTTTTCTATAAACAACCAGGACCTCTCCTAGGAGGGAGGGTCTTTCATATGATTTAAACATTGTAGTTGATCAAGTTCAGCCCCCAGAACTTGATGTCAGGGCTAGCCTCTTCCTGAGAGACCCAGTAGCCTTAACCAACCAACTGTCCCTCTGGTTACCTGAGCCAAAAGACAGCCCACCACTATAAGGTTATAAATAACTTTTGCACGGGAGGGCAGGCTCTATGACCACTTGGGAACTTCCAGCTGTGGGTGTTTTTCCCTCAGCTGGGCCTGGGCTGGCTTGGTCTTGGCCCAGCTGGGAGGGTCCCCTAGCCCTTACTCTCCACATGGGTTCTTTATCCCCTTGAGCTCCCCACATGCAGGAGCTGCTTGAACTTTCTTTTCTCTTTTCTTTCCATGGTTTTCCCAGGCCCTCCACATGGGATCTCTAGCCATGTAGGTGCCTTTCCTTGGCTACGTACTTCCCTCAATAAATATAATAATTTAATAATTATCCTTCTTAGTCTTTTTAATTCAAGTTTTTGATTAAAATTAGAAAAAAAAACCTAGGGTTTGTGAATCAAGGACTTTTCTGGACCCCTAGTACCCCATTATAAGGATAATGGTGATGACTTAAGGAAGAATAGCAGAGGAAAAACATCAAAGCAGAGACTAAGAAGATCAGATGAGAAATGAATAGTGAAAAGAGTTGGCTTAGGAGTTATGGTGTTTTCCTGCAAAGCCAAAGGCCTAGGTTTGATTACAGAGGACCCACGAAAAGCCACATATGCACAAGGTAGTGCATGCATCTGGAGTTTGTAGTGGCTAGAGGCCCTGGGACACCCGTTCTCTCTTTCTCTCTATCTGCCTTTCTCTTTCTCTGTCAGTACATAAAATAAATTAATTAAATATGTATATTTCTTAACCAGGTTGCTCCTCGTACTCCACACAGCGCACATCCTCAAGATCAGCTAGGACTCTACTCACTTTGAGCTAAGTTAAGGTCTCTGATGAAACCCCAAGGGATGAAAAGCACAAGTGTTTTTTTTTTCCTCCACTGCAATGTGTTTCCCTATAGTCTACAAGTGGCTGTCACATGAACATGAGGCCATCTGGACGAAGGTCTCATGTCTCCTCTGGAGCTTTTCCAGCCTTTGAGCTGCTTCAGGATTTGAGGGGCGCATGCAGCAGGAAGCTGTCTCCAGCATCAGCTGGGGGTCGTGAGTTCACATATCTCTGCTCCTGTTGGTGCATGTAGAAAGATGAGTAACTGAGGACATTGGTTCCTGGAAAGACTACGTCTCTGATCTAGAGCCTGCAGAGCCACAAAGTGGGGGAAGCCAACTTCCTTCTGGCTATAAGGCCAGCGGTAGCAGTTACTTTCTTATTGCTGGAACAAAGCACCTGGCCGGAAGCTGTTTATAGAATGACAGTTTGTTTATTTCAGCTTACAGTTTCAAGGGAAAGTTTCACCATGGCAGGGAAAGCATAGCAAGAACAGAGAGCCAGCATTATATCTTGTCACATCAGCTGGGAGGAAGCTGCAAGTGAGCTAGCCAGCCCTGGCAAGGTAGGCTGCACAATATAAAACTAAGAACTACCTTACTGACCCACCTCCTCTAGCAAGGCTCCACCTCCCAAAGACCTCACAACTTTCCCAAACTGCCACTGGCTGGGGACCAAGTCTTCAAAACATGTGAGCCTATAGGGGACTTTTCATTCAAACCACTGCACCAGCTTCCCTCTTGGGTGGCTGTGGTCAGTTCTTCTGCTTCATATGGAGAGAGCTCCTGTGGCATCTGGGCCATATGAGGGCTGACCTTTGACATCACTCTTTCTATTCTTACCCCTAAGTTCATTCTCTTTTATTTTATTTAAAATATTTTATTTATTTGCAGAGAGAGAGAGAGAGAGAGAGAGAGAGAGAGAGAGAGAGAGAGAGAATGAATGGATGCACCACAGCCTCCAGCTGCTAAAATGAACTCCAGATGCATGTGCTACTTTGTGCATCTGGCTTTATGTGAGTACTATGGAATTGGACCTGGATCATTAGGCTTTGCAGACAAGTGCCTTACCACTGAGCCACCTCTCCAGCCCCATTCTCTTTCATTTTAACCACACAAACATGAAAGTTCTGATCACACCTGGTTTCCTTTTTTTTTTTTTTTTGATCTTTTTGAAGTCATCCCTTAGGGATTTAGGTGAGTCACCATACAGAGGTATTGAGGGTGCCACCTTCTCCCCTAGTAGAATGGATAATGCCATCATAGGTCTCATCTTCTTTCCTGACAGCAACTTTGAGTCTCAGAGTAACTGTGTCCTTGGCTCTAGGCAGGAGCACTGTGGTTCCTGCTCTGACTCTCTCTGGCTGTTTCCTGAGTCACTATCACAGGGGGAGACCCCAGGAGAACCAAAGGAAGCACTGACCTAGGACCTTGCTATGCCCTGGCTTGGTTAAGGAACACACACACACACCTTTAGCAGTGTGCAGCAAGGCAGGGGATTGGTAGGGATTAGAAGTGACAGGGCTTGGGTCAGAAGGAGGTATGGATATTTCCCTCCTCATCCTGATCTTTTAAATTGTTTATTTATTTATTTATTTATTTATTTATTTTATTTTTATTTTTGGAGAGAGACACAGAGAGAGACAGACAGAGAGAGAGGGAGAGGGAGACAGACAGAGAATGGGCGCGCCAGCAGTCTCTCAGCTGCTGTGAACGAAATCCAGATGCGTGCGCCCCCCTGTGGGCAAGTGCAGCATTGTGCCCTTGCGTCACTTTGCATCTGGCTAAACGTGGGACCTGGAGATTGGAACCGGGTTCTTAGGTTTAGCAGGCAGGCGCCTTAACCACTAAGCCATCTCTCCAGCCCATCCTGATCTTTTAGAATCATGTAGGGCAGAGCTGAGTACACAGATGGTCCTCAGGGAGAACTTGACCTTCCTGCACATCATGAAAGTATATTTGTAAAGAGTGGTCTTGTGGGGCTGGGGAGATGGCTCAGTGGGTAAAGAGTTTGTTGCACAAGCCCAAGGACTCAAGTTAGCATCCCTAGCTTCCTATGTAATAAATGCTTGGCATAGTGCCACACATTTGTAATCCCAGTACCGGGGAGGTGGAGGTAGGTAATTAGAGGGCTCACTTAGCAGAATCTGATCATCTCTGGGTTGAGAGGGAGACCTTGTCTTGAAGACTAAGGTAAAAAGTGACTGAGAAAGAAACTTAACGTCAACATCTGACTTCTATATGCTCATCTGACACACATGTACACCCATACACATATAAACATACATACCCCTCTATTGCAGTCAGGTTTGCATTGCCAGCAGAAATCACCTGACCAAGAGCAGCTTGTGGGAAAAAAGGTTTATTTTTGCTTACAGACTCGAGGGGAAACTCCATGATGGCAGGGGAAAATGATGGCATGAGCAGAGGGTGGACATCACCCCCCTGGCCAACATAAGGTGGACAATAGCAACAGAAGAGTGTGCCAAACACTGGCAATAATACCAAACACTGGCTATAATACCCATAAGCCTGCCTCCAATAATACACTGCCTCCAGGAGGCATTAATTACCAAATATCTATCAGCTGGGAACCTAGCATTCAGAACACCTAAGTTTATGGGGGACACCTGAATCAGACCACCACACCTCCACACACCAGAAAGCACACATATATACCCATACAAAAGAAAAAAGTAAAAAAGTGGGTTTATAAAACATTAATTCTCACTAAAACTTAGTTTCTACTTTAAAATGTTTAGTGATATGACATGTGAATCCCCATTTTTACTGTCTCAATCTTGTACATTCTGACAAGATATACTAAACCTGACGTTCATGAAGTTTATTGGATACACCCATATGGAGTTTAAATTTTGTGAAACATGAAGGAATTAATTTTCTGCAAGTGGTAAGCAAGATGACAAAACAAGCTAGTGTTTATCCACCTATCATGGTTGACATGGCCAACACAATTGACCGAGTTCAAATGACAAATTAAGAGACCAGGAATGGTAGAGATTTGTATAAGAAGACATGAATTTTTTTTTTCATCAATTTCTTGCCTACCCCTGATTCTGTCCCATCTCCTCTCACCTGGCTTTAAAACTTCCTCTCTACACCCAGCTTCTAAAACTCCCCCTGGCTTAATATGGTGGATGATCATAGACAAGTGTTAACAATCTGGCTAGCTAAACAAGATCCTGAAGATCAAAGTGTCCATGAGGCACCTTCCCCCAAGAAAGATATCCACAATATGAAGTTCATGGCCTAGATGGGGCATTTCTGAGCCAGTCCTTCCTGTACCTGATAGAAGCTAATTCTGGCCCTCTGATCTACACTTTGCAAGAAGTCACTAAAGCATGATACCTTGGTGCTCTGGCATTCATGTCTGAAAGCCAGCAGGTCCCTGTTTTCAGTCAGAGTTAGGATTAAAAGATGATACTTCACAAATTGATAAAAATGGATATAAAGCCGGGCGTGGTGGTGCATGCCTTTAATCCCAGCACTTGGGAGGCAGAGGTAGGAGGATTGCCGAGAGTTCGAGGCCACCCTGAGACTACATAGTGAATTCCAGGTCAGCCTGGACCAGAGTGAGACCCTACCTCGCAAAAAAAAAAAAAAAAAAAAAAAAATGGATATAAAGAGAACAAACATTGACATCAGAATTCTCCAGAATTTTCAAATAATAGTTCATTAAAAATAGTCTTGCTTAATGAAAGAATTCCTCTGTTCAACTGCCTGTGATGATGTCACCCCCAATTTCCTCACAGAGTCGTCAGCAAATAGCTGCATGTGTTTTTTCAGGAATTGCACAATATCTGTGTTCCATGATTTTAACCACTATTACATCATTGCATTTCTACCTTTCTATCTTTCAACAGATGAGTCAATCATGCAGACACTAGAATTAATGAGGTTAATCTAGGTATCATAATTTATATAGCCTTTCTTCTATAATTGGACATTTCTTTCTGGTCAGTTCTTTTTAATTTTAGTTCTTTTTTTCTATAGGCACTTTTAATTTTGACAGAGTAGCATGGGTACCCTGGTAATTTTCACTTATTTAAATGAACTCAATTACTGCAGAAGTTCATTTGCAAAAGAACCAGTGCAGGTGGCAGCAAAAAGTAATATCCCTTTGGAAAATAGTGTGTGAGAGCCAATAGGTCTTTGTAGTTTTTCAGACCTTTCTTTGAAAATGGTCAGGTCAACACGTGTAGAAATTATACTTAATTACCCTTGAACTCGATATAGTGGTACACAACAGTAATACAAAATTTGAAGGTGAAGGTGAGGCCTTGCATGTACTAGGCCAGCTTGTGCCATATAGTATGACCCTGTTTCAAAAGCCACGAACAACAACAAAAACAATCTCATTGAAGGCTGGGGAGATGGCTTAGTGGTTAAGGCACTTGCCTGTGAAGCCTAAGGACCCATGTTCAACTCTTCAGATTCCATGTAAGCCAGATGAACAAGGGGACACACATGCACGAGGTGGCACACATGTCTGGAGTCCTATTATAGTGGCTCGAGGCCCTGGTGCACCAATTCTCTCTCTCTCTCATAAAAAAAAAATCTTATTGAAATCTACCACTTTTATCTACTTTCCTATCTACAAGTAGACCCTATTTGTGGATTGCTTATAATGGTGATAATTTATCCATTAAAATGTGTTGTGAATGTTATATTGTTGTGTGTTTTATGAACTTTAAAAATTGTACACATACTTGTCATAAACTGAAGGATCTTGGGATGTTTGTTTATTAATTCTTGAATTTTTCTTAACTGTAAAACTGGAGTCACAATGTTCCTTATCTTATGGAGCTGCTGAGAAGACCAGTAAGCAAATGAGTATCTCATGTTCTTGAAGACATCTGACATAGATTTGATGATGGTGGTGATAATAGTGATGGAGGTGATGCTGAAGATGGTGAGGGTTGTAATGATACTGATGGTGATAGCACTGATGATGGTGGTGGTGATGGTGATGATGAAGGTTGTAATGATGCTGATGGTGGGGTGATGATGGTAATAATGTATTGATAAGGGTTATGGTGCTGGTGACCATGATCCTGATGATGGTAATGATGATTACAAAAATCCCAGCAAGGTGACAACAATGACCTTAACTCCCGAGACTGCATTGTGGATCTTCTTAATCATTGGGAGACTGGAGACCAGAAGCCTGTTCTCTATAGTTTAGTGTGTGCTGTGGGGGAGCCCCTCCCTACGGGAGCAAGGGCTGTGGACGTCTGTCCATAAGCATGAGGCAGGGCACAGAATATCTGTTAGGTAAATCTGCTTACTAGGATTTTACCTAGCAGCTGGTTTCTTTTGTGAAGGAATCAATATTTTGTTGTAATGTACTGGCAATAGCAATGCATTCTGACATATTAACAGAAGAAAATCACCAAGGTTGCAAGTTATTAGCTTACTACAGCATGCTTTGTGCAGATCACTTCTCACAGGGGAGACAGAACACATTTGATCACATCCTACCTAGCCTTTTCTTATTCCATTTATCAAGCCAAGCTGTACAACAGATGGGCTTGCCCGGGTCTAACCTTACTTCGCCTTATATTCTCAAAGAGAATTTGTGCATATTTATTTCCCTGATAAGGGATATTTTATCCCAATAATGGTTTAGTTTACTTATTTTTTCTCTTGAATTTAAATTATATCCCTTCAGCCAAAGGGATATTTCCATAAAAATATTGTATACTCAGCCCAAGGAGACTGTGCTATCCTGTCAGAAGTGTGAGTGCTAAGTGGTGTTCATCACGTTCAGGGCAAGCACAAGTCTAGATTATTTGCTGGCTCAGTGTGGATTAAGGACGTTGTTCTGCACACTGCAGCTAGGCAATGATAGATAGCTGCTTCATGGAATGGTATAAGTTACTGTTTTCAGCTGGAAAATTCAAGTTTCTCCCCATCCATCAGTACTTAGGAGGGAGCTCATAGAGCCTCTTCCTGAAGGAGGAGCATTGCAATTTCCTTGGGAGCCCCACTTCTCATCTCCTTTGTCTTCCATGGGGGCCTCCTCCCCCACGGCAGGAGAAAAGAGAGGAAGGGGACTGGGTGGTGTGGGGCATGTCTTCCCTTCCTTCAGCTCTCCCCATCCAAATTTGTATTTATTTATTTATGTATTTATTTATTAATTGTTTCTTTTGTATCTGTGTACCTCAGTGAGGGAGAGCCTTCATTTTTACAAAGAAGCATTCTCTTTAAGAGGCAGAAGTAGCTGGAAAGACTTCTGTGTCTTCGTTCCCATCGTCCATTGCAGGAATGGCATCCTTTCTGTGGTGGAGCTGGAAGTTGCTGTAGAATCTCAGTCTGTCCATTGATTTGATCTTGCACCTCCTAACCACTTTTGTCTTGTCTCAGTGCTCAAATCATTTATTCTGCAAAATTCAAGCAAACAATAAATAAACTAAGAGCTGTGTCCTAGAAGCCTGAAATATTCACAGTAAAATGAATTAGATGATGTACTTCCCTGGTCTCCTCCTTTTCACAGACAAATATATTAAATTTAATCTCTTCATCAGGCTGTTTGTTTAATCACCCCTGGTGTGAATTATGGGATTTGTATAACAGACACTGATATTTCAAATTCTGTCTTCCCCAGTTATCTTCTGCAGCCCAGTGAATAATCAAAGTGACTGGTTTTATGTTTCTCTCCAAGTTCACAGAGACTTCAAATGTGGCTGGTATGTCTCTGCAAATTAATATGCTGAATTTAAAAAACAGAATGAAATGATTAAAATGCCATTAAAATGATCTATAAATCTCTCATCTTTAGAAAGGGCAGCACACACAGCAGTACATTATCTTCACAGAGTAAGTGGGAATAATTAGTCTCACTCCAATTAAAGCCCAGTTATGTGTCTATAGCCGTATATCTTGGTATTTTTAGAAAGACAGTAAAAGGCAACAAGAGTCTAGGGAAAGAAGCCTCACTTCAGAGCTCTCTCCATAGAGGTCATTGCAATAAGAAAGGCATAAACCCCATAGTGAGCTCCCAAAGGGTTCCTGTAGAGTAACCACAGCTAATACAAGGCCTTGACCTTGATCCTCCTGCTTGTGGGGTAGCCATTCAGCACAGGTAAACTACACATCAGAGAGAAGCCTCCAGCATTCTCAGAAGCTGAAGGCAGCTTCTCTGGTCACTCTCCACTGCTCTCTAAGCTCTTCCTGTCTATCAGGAATTCTGAGCAGTATCTCTACAGCTCCTAGGATGTCCCTGGCTCATAAAGGTCCTGGGATCTTTGTATGTATCTCCTAGCTTTTCCAGACATGGATTGGAACTGAAGTTAGGGTGCAAGGCAGGTGCTCCGACCTGAGCCTGGAGAGAAGGGCTATAGGGTGAACAAGAAAATTGGAGATGTCCAAGAAGGCTTACTAGGCCAGGTTTCTGCCTGTGGACAGTAAAAAAAAAATGATTTATTTTTTGCAAGTAGAGATATAGAGGACACACATGCAGAGAGAGAGAGAGAGAGAGAAGGAGAGAGAGAGAAGGGACATTCCAGATCCTCCAGCCACTGAAAATAAACTCCAGATACATATGCCACTGCATCTGGCTTTATATAGTATGTAGGTACTGGGGAATTGAACCTGGGCCATTAGGCTTTGCAGGCAGGTGCCTTAGCTGCTAAGCCATCTCTCAAGCCACCTGTGGACT
The DNA here is from genome assembly GCA_036365145.1 of Orientallactaga sibirica. NCBI lineage: Eukaryota > Metazoa > Chordata > Mammalia > Rodentia > Dipodidae > Orientallactaga > Orientallactaga sibirica. The sequence goes on from JAEOAD010000039.1 coordinate 15,911,012, forward strand.
TTTAAAAAACAGATATTCCATTTTCTTTTTGCTTTTTAAAAATTATATTTTATTTATTTTTAGTGAGCACACAGATAGATATCATTATGTAAATACAATTCATTTTAGTTTATTTTCATGCCCCTCTTAGCTCCTGATCCCTCTTCTTCCCCTTTGTATTCTCCCCTCTCCCTCCTGTTTACAAATCACATGTGTACTTTTGCCCTCCCCATATTCCCTTTCCTTGTCATCTATTACCCACACATTATCACTATTCTAGCTTTTTAGGTTTTACCCACATTTGCCCACCTTTCAATTCATACATATAGATATTACGAACTAAAATCCCTCATGAGAGAGAACAGGTAGCTTTGGGCTTTCTGAGTTTTTGGGTCACCTCACTTTCTTGAGTCTCCATTTGGTAGCATGAAGATCAGTCACTTCTCCTAGATGTTGGCTATTTTCTGTTTTAAAATTAATGCTTTCTGCTAGCACACAAAGTAATGGTTTTATCATGGTATCTTCACATGTATGTGTCATTATACTTTGTTCTCATTTGTTCCCCTCCTAAGGTCCTCTTCATGTCCCCTGGGCCTCTCTGGCTGATTCCTTTCCTTTCCCCAATGGTCCTTCCTTTTGCTTTCACATCACATGTTTTCAATCTCTTTTTCCACTTCTTTTTTTAAAAAACATTTTTTATATTTTATTTATTTATTTATTTGAGAGGGAGAAAGGAGAGAGAGAGAGAGAGAGCGAGAGAATGGGTACACCAGGGTCTCCAGCCACTGCAAATGAACTCCAGATGCATGCGCCCCCTTGTGCATCTGGTCCTGGAGAGTTGAATGGGATCCTTTGGCTTTGCAGGCAAATGCCTTAACCGCTAAGCCATCTCTCCAGCTCCTTTTTCCACTTCTTTAAGATATTTTCCTTTCCTTCTTATGATTTCCATTCTAGTTACAACACACACACACACACACACACACACACACACACACTTTTTAAAATATTTTATTATTTGTGAAGCAGAAAGAGGCAGGGAGGGAGAGAGAGAGAGAATGTGGGCATCCCAAGGTCTCTAGCCACTGCAAATGAACTCTAGATGCATGCACCACCCTGTGCATCTGGCTTAAGTGGGTACTGGGGAATCAAACCTGATCCTTAGGCTTTGCAGGCAAATGTCTTAACAGCTAAGCAATCTCTGTACCCCCTCACACTTTTAAATCTAGTGTCAACATGTAAGAGACTATGCCATATTTTTCTTTCTGAGTCCAGCCTTACTTTTGTCTTATTTCACCCAGCATAATAATCTCTATTTTCCAAATCTTTTCTTAGAGATGCAGCCATTGCCAAGCATGATGTGTAGGTACCTTTAGTTTTCTGATTCTAAGCAACTACTGGTGAGTCCCCAGGCCAACTGTAGGGAGCTGCAAGAATCAGCTATCACCTGTGATTGCAGTACACAGTCAGCGCTTTGTCTTGTTCTGCTGGGGATAGGAAAGCTTATAACAGACCATCACAATGGTGTGGGCTCAAATACTATGGACCAGAGGGGCCTGCAGATGGGTGACAAAGAAGCAAATAAAACACAGGAGCACAGACAGGAAGGTAAGCAGGGTGGGGGCCTGAGTGAGCAGCATGTTGGTGGGCGTCTTCTAAGGGAGACTCTGGGCAGTACCCTGGAGAGGTCTTATGTGGGGTTTAGCACAGAATCAGGAAGCTAGTGATACAGCCGGGACCTTTCTGACCTGCCTGGTGCTGTCTTTGTGAGTCACCTCTTGTCAGCTACTGTCTAGGTGATAACAACTTCCATCAGCAGGTGCCATCTGTCACCAAAAATTCCTACTTATTAAATATTAGCCTCTATCCTGAGTAACCACAAGCAACTTCTAATGGGGCATTAGTTCCCTTCAGAGATGATGAACACACCTCCATGTGCCCACCAAGGGTGAAGGGGTTATTATTGCCTTGCTCTCCTGTGTCCAGACCAAACACAGACACTACAGATGTGTGTTCAACAATAGGTCTTTTCATGATGTTGCAAGCAAGAAGTGCTCATTGAAGTAGAACCAGAAAAGCAAACAGTGGAAAGATACAAAAGCTCATTTAATTTGATGACTACCAAATTACAGGTGCCCAGAGAGGACTTAGTTAAGGCCTACCTAATTATAATGGCCAAAATGATGTAAATTTACTGAGAACTTGCTGTAATTTTACATGGTTTAGGTTTCCAAAGTCTGATGACTCTTGACGTGAATGAAAATGCATATACATCCTTGATATTCTACACACTTGTTGATTTGTTGTAATTATTTAGATATAGTGAAGGTAAATTTATATACATACATAGTGGATAGAGGTAAATGCATATATATAATTAAATTCATATAAAATGGCAAGGCTAAGACAATTACTTATGTAATTATTATCTACATAGATAACTATCTTAGCTTTTCTATGCATTTTTTTTTGTTTAAGAAATGCCTCTGATGGTTGGCACTGAGAAGACTCAAAATTCACCAAAGCAGAAAAATCAGAGGCTGCTGAGAGTGCAGAGCACTAACAGAGACTTATAACAAGCCCTACAAGGCTCAGGGAACTTTGCAGAAGGGGCAGAAAGAATGTAAGAGCTACAGAGTGGGGAGGTGTATTCGGAGGGAGGCATTGCATCCCTTCCACCACAGACAGTGACTGGTACATTCATGAATGACCACTCAGTGATTACTAACAACCTCCACTGAGGAGGGCCCTCAGTGAAATTGGGTCAGGGGGAGGGGATACACAAGTACAGCCCAATGAGAATATGACCAACATGCAATATGTTCATATCCTACAGTTCTCAATAAAAAAAGAAACGCCAGGCTGGAGAGATGTCTTAGCAGTTAAGGCACTTGCCTAAGAAGCTTAAAAACTCATGTTCAAATCTCTAGGTCCCATGTAGCCAGATGCATAGTGACACAAGCACACAATTGTTGCACATGTGCACAAGGGGGCACATGCGTCTGGAGTTTGCAGTGGCTGTAGGCCCTGGCATGCCAATTCTCTCTCCCTGCCTCTTTATCGCTTTCTCAAAATAAAAATAATAATAATAAAAAAAGAAATGCCTCTGACATAAAGAGCCATGTCACTTACAGTGAAGACTGTTGTGAATCTCAGGAGTCCAATGATTGTGTGTGTGTGTGTGTGTGCGTGTGTGTACATGCTATGTTAAGGCCAGAAGTTAATACCAGGTGTCATCCTCAGTGTCTCTCCACCTTATTTTTTGAGATAGGGTCTCTAAATGAACCTGGAGCTCTCTGACTTTGATAGACAAGCTAGCCAATAAGCCCAGTGATTCTCTCGTTTCTACCCAGCTCTGGAATTATAGGCACATGTCCCCAAACCAAGCTTTTATGTTGGTGCTAGGAATCAAATTCAGGTCTTCATAATTGGGAAGCCATTGTGAGCCATCTCCACATTTCTTCTATTAAAATTTTTAAAATTAATTTTATAGGTTAGCATACAAAATGGGTTTCATTGTAGCATTCATACATTTATGACTATAACATCCCATATTCACAGATGGTCTCCTATCCAAGGACTAACAAGGTATGACCTTATACACTGACTTGTGTTATACAAATTTGTGAGAACACACACATAATCCAGTGTTTCATGAAGTCTGAGGTCAATGAGTATACCTAGTTCTGGCAAATGAAGTGTAAAATGTGAGAAAAGCTTCTGTAAACAAAGGTAACAAAGATGATACATATGGAAACATGTCTTCACTGATTTATTCTATATAGGAGACTTGACAATTGTAACTCATAAAGGCAAAGATTACAAGTTACCAGGTCACAGACACAAATGGCCCTCAAACACACAGCGTGATGCTCAAAACCACAGTTGGGCAGGACATCCCCAATTAAACTAATGGTGGGGCATCATTTAGTGCCTACAAATTAGTGGGTACTATTCCCATCAGTGATAATTCTTAGCACTTGTAATCAGGAATATTGGGATCTTGGGACACTGATTCCAGAAATTGTTGATATCTGTGCTTTGGAACAACCCACTCAATTAAATATATGTATGTGCTGTCATGTAATAACCCTACTTCTGGCACTGTGTCCTGTAAAAGACATGCACCCTAAAGTCTAGATAAATGAGGTCATTCATAACAACGTTGGAGACAGGCATGGTTATTAGTGAGTGTTACCTTGAATTGCACACTTGATCTGTTAACAGTGTTGGTGAGTGAAAGGAATGGAGACAAATGTGGACGACCCCATCCACAAAAACTAGCTCACTTATGTGAAACAAATATTGACTAGAAAACTTCAGACGAATGAACATGAACATTAAAGTTCATGCATTTACTATGGAAATCTCTTTGTTAATTATTATATTAATCCAGAGAAAATTATTGGTGGAACCCTACCAGTCTGTAATCCAGCCTCGCTAGAGCAGCTGGGCATCTGACTGATGAGTGAGGTGGCTGCATGCTGGTGTGTGTGTTGTGACAGTGGAAGGAGAAGACAAATAAAAAAAATGCATGAATAAAGTATAGAATATTCAGTAATATAAATTCCTGAATATCAGATTGTCTTTGTAGATATGTGGGTGTACATAGCAATAGGGAGAAAATAAGATTTTCTCTGACAATCTCTTAAATAGAAAAAAAAAAAAAACTATGACTGGGTTTTGTTAAAAATGAAAGGAACAAACCCCATATACCTAGAAATATTTCAGAAAAAACATTATTCATATCCCAGGTTTGATGTCATGAGGATTAGTTATGCCTCATCATCCAAATGCATCCTTCAGAAATTATTTAGTGCAACAGTTTTCGGAATGCAAACAAGCAAACAAAGGAGAGTCGAGCCAGAGAATTATTAAGAACAAATAGCAAATCCTGTTGTTAGGCACACATCTGTACAGAGCGGATCAACCATCGCATCCCACATCTGTCATCCGTATGCTTCTTTTTCCTTCATGCATATGCATGCCTTTCTTCTCAGTCCCACTGAACTTACCTAACTGTATCTTCTCCTTTGAGATTTATGCTCACTCTTGGAGCATGGGGCTGAGGACAATCTATAGGAGTAATTGTGATTCATAGGTACTGATGACAGCCCTACAAATCACTTCCTCTGACTTGCATGCCATAATTTCAGCCAAATTTGAGCAATACCACATCAGTTATTTATAGGAATGACTATGAATTACGTCTCAAAAATTTTGATATCCTTAACCATGCCACTTCTTTTCAGATTTATAAGCTTTTTTTTTTTTTTTTTGCAATGAAATACTGAAATAGTGGTCTGAAAAGTTAGGTTGGTAGAAAAAAATGGAGAATTTTTTTCTCAATCACATAAACTGCACTGAGACCTTACTGTGTGCAAGACACATGCTGTGTGCTGCAAGAAATATACCTAGTGTGTTCTTCTCCCAAGGAGATCTCAAGTCTTTAACACAGGACCACAGATAATGATAAATTCTCTCCTGTTCAGGTTTATAAAGATGAAATAATGCTTCCCAGGTTGAGGGCTATGAAAAGTTTTAAGCTGAACTCTGGAGCATCCTTTGCTTATGTTTCTGTTATTGATGATGCTTTGGCCATGTGACACCTCCCTCCTTCTCTCACACAGAGACCACTGACTCCAAGGTAAGCACTTTACCTAGTAGCTGCAAGATGGGATTGTTGGACCTTCCTTAGGAATTGCCTTCCATCTGCTATTTCTTTATGCAAATCCTTATTCCACATGCAATGGAGGAGGCCACACATCTCCTGCTCCCGAGGGTCCCTCAGTCCTAATTGTGGGAGGTCATGTTGGGGGTGACCTGGGTTCATTCCTCACATCTTCATTCTCCTTGCTGCTGTTTTTGTCCACAAACACTCGATACACATTCACAAAGCGTTAGTGACATCACATGCTGTTGCTCTGTGAAACAAAGCCACGGAGCATGGTGTCATGGCATTCTGGCCATGAAGTAAGTGTGAGTGTCGCCCTGATTGCCTTGGTCCTTCTTGCTTTCTCTCTGATGCTGTGGTCTTCCAGCTTGAAGGGTGTTGCTTTTACTGTTGTCTTGGGACTTTTTGACTTCAAAGCTCATGCTAACTGTGCCTGGGCAGTGCAAATCTCTGCTTACTGGTTCCAGGTTTCCACGGCTCACCCTCGTGGAGTTTCCTTCCTCACACAGGGCTTACCATTCTGCAAAGATACCAGAAGTCTAAAAAATTGTCTGGAGATGCTCTCCCACCTGGGTTTCTCTCTCTGGTTCTCTGCTCAAAACTTTCCAGACTCCAGGGACTCTGGCTGGGTCTGCTGAGTCGAGTGACAATTATGTGATTCTGGAATCTCTCTCACTGCTCCTCAGGAGGGACGCATCTCTAGAAGGAACTGGAGCAGCCTGGACTCACCTGCTTCTTCTTCCTGCTCTCAGGGATCACATACTGTGTTGCTTATTTTTCAGTACCTAAATCAGTGGCTTCTCATGCAGTGTCTGACACTCTCATTGCTTGTGTTTGAGATAGTTAAATGTGATACCTTTCACTTCCTCCAAATCTGTCAAGTTCCTTCCTTTTTTCCTCCTTGTTTATCTCCCTTCTTCCTCTTCCTCCTTCCTTGTCATTTCTCCTTTATTTCCTTCATCTACTCCTCCTCCTCTTCCTTCTGCTTCTTCATCTCATCCTCCTCCTCTTCCTCCTCCTCTCTCTCCTTCTACTCACCTCCTCCTCTCCTCTCTTCTCCTCTCCTCTCCTCTCCTGCCATCTCCTCTCCTCATCCTTCTCCTCTTTTTCTTTTTTCTGCATCTTCTTCTCCTGCTCCTCTTCTTCCTCTTTCTCATCCTCTTCCTTCTCCTTCTCTCTTTTGATATGGTATCTTGTATCCTGGGCTGGTCTTGAACCATCTATATAGCTGAGGATGAACTTCAACTTCTGATCTTCTGCCTTCATGGGCATGTGCCACAATTTCCAATTTTCAAGTCGTCTTTCTTTGAATTTTCATTTTTCCTTTGATTCCTGTAAAAATAATCCATCCTCGTAGTCTCTTTGGAAATGTGTCTGTGCCAGCACAGATGAAGTATATACCTCTTCTTTCTAACACTGACCGTTGCCTCTTACCTGCCAGCGGGGTCAAGTGATATGTCTTAACAGGAAACAGGACAGAATTTACCTACACAAAGCCAGCGTGGCTTTGCTTTAGAGAATTGATGGCACAACCTCTGTACATCATTACAAGATGGATCCTGGCACCAAGGCAAAGCTTTTGGAAGTCCCCAAGTAATTTTAAGTTCTGGATTCACTTAGTCATGGAAAAGGAGACGAAGGGTATGTGGACCAGCCCCATTCAGACCCGTGCAAATTTCCTACCTCAGAGAGCATGACTAGGTCCCATTCTTCAACCCAGCTGCATCTTTCTCCACCACTCACTTCTTCTATGTATAGGCAGTGAGTCACCAGTGCTTGGGCTGGTGTGCAGATCCACCCACTTTACCCAGATGTGCAATTTGGTCTCATAATTTAAATCACTTGTCTATTTTTGTATTTGCCATTTCTCCTCTCAAATATGGATATTTTCTTGAACTGCTCTACTTTTCAAAGGGGAAGAGAAACTTCTGTTGGGTTTTATGTCTTCTAATTATAAACTTATGCTTTTATTGTAACACATTTGTTCTTTATTATTTTTATTTTTGTTAGCTAATACTGAACTCTGAATTCATTTTAGCTTTTCATGACTAGGAATACAATGATTTAGACTAGTCATATTCATACCACTATAGCTTTGGTCAAATGCTGTTGTGTTCTTTGGCCCCATAGCAACTTTTTAAGGGATTTGTCACTGTTCTAATGGTTTGGAGTTTTGCCTTTAAAGGACACATGGACACTGGACAGAGGCAGAGACAGGATGGTGGGAGGCAATGCTGGGCTCAGGGATTGTTTAAATTCAAGCAGTATTTTGTATGTTAAGATGGTAATTATTAAAATGATTTTATTCATGATAGCAATTGAATCCCAGCAAGAGAATTTTGATGTCTTATTTGTAATGTGATTGTTTAATTTTCAGGAAGCCCTTCATGGCCAACTGGAGTGCAAAGGCTTGTGTTGTGTTGTAGGTCAGGCTTCCTGGGTATGTATGGAAGGAGGATGCACGTAACATTATGTGCCTATGGAAGTAAGATGATAACCTTATGGCGTTGGTCCTCTCTTTCCATCTTTTGAAAACATTTTTAAAATATTTTATTTTATTTATTTATTTGAGAGATAGAGAGATAGGAAGAAGCAGACAGAGAGAATGGGTGTGCCAGTGTCTCCAACTACTGCAAATGAATTCCAGATGCATGTGCCACCTTTGTGCATCTGGCTTATGTGGGTACTGGGGTCTCAAACCTTGGTCCTTAGGCTTCGCAGGCAAGTGCCTTAACCACTGAGCCATCTCTCCAGCCACTCTTTCCACCTTTTGTTGTTTTTGCAACTGAGAAGCCAGACTAGCTGGTCCATGAACTTCAGGATTCTCCTGACTTCACTTCCTATTTACATAGGTGCACATGTTGGTGGTAGTTTAGACTCTATACCAGTGGTCTCTTGTATCTGCCTGTATATTTCTTTACCCCATGTAGTCTTGGAGTGAATGGAGCTGGTCACTTTGTGGGGGCTGTGTATCTTTAGAGTGGGGACTTTCGGGGAACCTCCCTGTTTTCTTCACTGTATTTATGCTTGATTCTACGTGTTGGAAGGACAGTTGCATCTGAGATCCTGGCCAGTTCATGGCCTACAGGATGGATATAAAGACAGAGCCGCTCTGTTCCCAGGCAATCAGTAGGTACGATGTATGTGACATAAGCTATGCTCTTATACATGCTTTAATGACACTCAAATTTAGGATTTGAAGGAGATTTTATCTGGCTCTCAGCATCTTATTTCTTCTGAAGGCAATCAGAAGACTAATGTCCTCATGAGCTGACTACTCAAAATGGAGGCTCTGGGCCGAAAGAGTTTCCTCTCATCCCTCTTGTCACTGCCACAAGCCGGTCCTGAAAAAAGACTTTGCTTGGCTTTCGTCCTCCATCTACCATGAGTCCTTATCAACCAGGGACGACTGACTTCCAGAAGGGGATACAGCAGGACCACACAGATGTCCACCTGCTTTCCCTGGGTGACTCAGGGACCACAGTTATCATCGGAGTTACCTCCTCAGCTTGACTTGCCCAGCATTTCTCCCTCTTTCTGTAACTGGCATCTGCATCACCTCCAGCATCCCTTCTCTCCTTTCGGTGACTGAGGATGTTGTCTCTTCTTCCAGTCTTTTGCCTCGGGATTCAGGTGAGTATGTTCACAATTAAATCTGACTTTTTTCTGCTTCTATGTCTTATGCACACTTAATTGCTATGCCAGCCACACTTTCCTTGTGATCCTTTGTCAAGGTTTGATGATCAGTGACATGGAGCTTCTCTGTAGAATGTGTGCCCACCTGAGCAAAGTCATTTTCTAGCTTTGACGACACTGTGCAGGCTCAATACTCACTGGCACTTTCAGCAGGTGTGACCTGTGTCAGGGCTGGGTATCACTGCAGAAGGCTTTAATGGTGTGGAGCCAAGGATTGGATGGGGTAGAGCAGTGCTGGGGCTGTATACCACTGTGATGTGGAGCTCGCTCTCCTCAGGCTTCCCCATCCTCTGTGAAATGGGATATGATGCCTCCTCATTTCCCCATGGAGCAGTATGATATTCCTGTTGCTTCTCCAGAGATCTGGATACTTCATTGGCAGGCATACTGTTCTACTTACAGACACTCGGGCATCATCTTGGCTGGGCTCACTCTACCTTCCCTTCAGCATCTTGTAGATTCATTGTTCCTGTATGTGTACCTGTCATATTGTACAGAAACAAGCTCAGCTCTTTCCAGGTATAAACCAGGTAATCTGGAGTAATAGTAGGAGCTGTTTGCCCAGTTCAATGCTAACCCTATCCACACAGACATGTTTTCTTGGGTGTGATTCTCATTAGCAGATTCTGACAGAGTGATGGAAAGTTGACAGGTTTTGTTGATTCTGCCCCTTTGGTCACTGCAGCAAGTGTGGGTTCACAGTTATGCCCTCGTGATGTGGAGTGGAGCTCTCGAAGTCTGCCCTTGAAATATAATAAAAATATTTTGTTTAATATTGGAGACTCTGAATGTCCAAGAAGAGGCAGCTGGTGCCAAAGACCTACCCAGCATGGTCTGGCTCCGGCTGAGGGGCAGGTTGATGTCTCTCCATGTCTGACCTGCCTGCGTCTCACGGAGGGTTGCCACCCAGAGGAGAATACCAAGCTCATAGCAGGCTGTTCAAGCTCCAAAGAGCTTGTGACTGACATTCATCAAGTCAGAGGGGGTGGGCTTTTAGAGCAAGAAACCCTGCAGTTGTCTCCTGGGGGGAATGCAACGGTGGCATAAGCGGAAAGAGGCAAGGTGACTCAGCTCTGTTTGGTATTAAGTTGTTTGTAATCTTACAGGAACACTTATTACCTGGGTACCAACTGGAGACACGCCTTCATTGTCATGGGTTTTGCCTACCTGATTATGTCTGATCTCAGGCTCTGGGTCAGCCACTAACTGGCTTAGACGCCTTACCTGAGGGTGAGAAAGTCCACGGAACTTCACTCTCCATATTTACAGGGCATGGGAAAAATGCCTTTGCGAAAGGAGATGGCAATCCAACTGTTGGGACCAGAGGCACATTGGGGTTCATCACATGGGGATTAATGTGCTAGTACAGATGTGGTGGCCACCTCATGAGCTCCAACTAAGACCAGAGATACCTTGTTTTACTTAGCAATCCCAACTCCCTGCTCTGTACTCACAGGTGTTCCAGCACTGTGGCTGTGGCTGGAGAGGCAGGTGCTGAGGTGTGGAACCACTTAAAGATGACAGCCTCTCTAGAGTTAGTACTAAGTATCCAATTAACTGTGAGCTTGATTGACATTTCCTATGATGGAGATTGAGGCTGCTCAAAGCTGATAAACAAATATGCATTTAGCAATAGGTTGGCAGTGGAAACCCCTGAACCATTTGCAGTTTTCAGACCTTAATTAAGAGCCAGGCAGTTGTTTGATAAAGATGAAGGTGATAGAGGTGTGTACCCTCCCCTCATTGGCAATTTAATTACATTGCCTTGATTAGGGTCTTTCTGGAGTTATACATGGGCATTAATTTTTCATCTAGCATTAGATACTATGCAGTATATTTAATAGACACCAGCCTTATTATTGAGTCAGCTTGAAGTCAGGAGATTACCCCACTGCCTAGAAAAATGCTTATGTTTTATTTCTGCCTTGAACTCTGTTGTCCCTAAGAAAAGGCAAATGGGAGTGAAATCTCTAGCTCATAAATACTTTTGTTTTCTGTTCCAAGAGTGCCTCATGTCTCTTGATAGAAAGCCACTGCTTTCTAAGGAGAAGGAAGTTTTTTTTGCACCTTCCTGCCCTGACCCTGTGTCCACTTCTGGGGTTCTGTTACTAGTTCTGGCTACACAGCCCTAAGACTGTGTCTCCAACATCCAGGATGGAGCTGAGTATAAAGCCAGCTAGGAAGGAAGAAGAACATCGTGAGGTCTCGGCAGGTCACTTAGACTTTCTGTTTGGATGTGAATGGTGTTGTCTGGCTGCCCTCCTTCTGTCATAATTTGTGGGATGCATACTTCTCACTTGTGTACTTTCCCAAGTGTTTATTTATGTAAAAAGAACTCACTATTTAGAGCATTGTTAGGTTCACAGCAGATGAACAGGCATTGCAGCCATTCACAATATATACGTCGTCCCTGCTGACAAAGGCATGGTCTTGTCATTTGCAACATCCCCACAAGTCAATGGACCCAGGTTGACTGTACACATTGGTCTTCCTCTTGCTATGCATTTATACAATGACTTGTATCCAATACTATCATATCTTGTAGAGTGCTTTCATTGATCTAAAATGTATTTTATTTTAATGAAAGTGTCATTCATAGAAATCCCTGAGTTTGACAAAGACATGAGAGCTTAATTAAGAAAAATAAACCATTTTTTTTGCCCTATCAGTGGGCAAAAGCCATGAGATACTTATGTGACAAGTAACCCTGAAGTAAACATGGGGGTTCTGCTCAGAGGATTGGGCTGGTGCCTCTCTAGGGGTTCTCCCTTCTCAGTGGGACATAAGTTCCTCCACCTAGCATCTGTTGTTGCTCTGTCTCTCAGCCTAAGGGCTCCAGGCAGAGCCTAGGACACCCTTCCCAAGTGTCTTTCCTGAGGGCAAAGGCAGGAAGGACTCAAGTTGGTACTCAGTTCAAGTTGGAGTAGGTGGTAGAGCTCTGTGGTTCCCACCAGGCACTTTGGCTGTCTGAGAACATCTGCACCTTGCCAGGGAAGTGGATTTTCTCATGAATAGCTTCTGATCCTCCCCTCGGTGCAAGACTCTTAGAGGGTCTTGTGGTTTGAATGTGAAATGTCCCTTACAGGTTCACATGTTTGGTCTCCAGCTGGTGGTGCTGTTGGAAGTTCATGGAACTTTTAGAGGTGTAATCTTGCTAGACGATGTGGGCCACTGTGGGTGAGGCTTGAGATCTTCTAGCCCTGACCCACTTCACGTCACCCTCTGCTCTCTGACTACAGATACAGTATGAGCAGGTGGCTTTCAACTTCTGCTACTGAGCTTTCTCCACCACCATGGACTGTGTTTTCTGGACCTAAAATCCCAAATAGACCCTTCTCTCTTTAAGCTGCTTCTTGCAAAGTATTTAGTCACAGCAGTGAAAAAGGTAATTAATATAGAATTAATATATTTAACACATTTACTTTTAATGTAGCATGGTGCATTGTTCACCTTTCTGTTGCTGGGACCAAATGCCTGACGAAAATCAGGAAGGAAGGGTTTATTTCAGATTACAATTCCAGGGTACAGTCCATCATGGCATGATCTTGAAACAGAACTCTTCACATTCAACCCACAGGAAGGAAACAGTGAACAATGGATGCCTGTGCTTAGCCAGTTCTCTCCGTTTTGTACAGTCAGGTCCCCAGACCATGGAATGGTGAGCTAACAGTTAAGGTGGTCTTCCATCTCAGTAAATGTAATCAAGATATTCCCTTAGAGATGTGGGTATAGGCTAACCCCCTATGACAATCCCTCACTGTTGATAATGGGTCTTGTCAAGTTGACAATCAATATAGACAGTCACACATGGTGGTAACTTGCCTACTGATGGAAGATAATTTAGCCTATCCGTTACACGTATAGATCTTTGGTGATATAAATAGCATCACTCTTTAATTTCATTGAAACACATTTTCAGAAGAGCACTAACAGGAGGCAGCTGGGCTTTTGTTTGACTGAGTTAACCAGTTGGGCAGCTGATGGTGCAGGGAAAGAAGGAGTGTGCTCTATCAGCCACTCAGTGTGCTCCACGCTCCTCTCTGAGTGCAGATTCTTCAGCAGAGGTCCCTTGAGCACTATGAAGGGGTCATGTAGTCTGTCTAACAGCTGTGGGTGTGTCATGCACGTGAGTGGGAGAAGCCTGGCTTCTCAGCTCGGAGTAGATGGGGACGCTAACTGAAGGAGCAGTTCTCTGGCTGGGAAGAGCACCTTTGCAGGAGAGTTATGGAGATTTTCCTATGGACTGTGCATAGCTCCGGCTGACTACCTTTGTCAGTTGCTTACATTAACCATGATTGGCAGAACTTAGTTTCTCAGGAAGTCGCTAACTTGGAGTGCCTGCACCATGAGGAATGAGACTCCATTTTTCTCCTCTTTTAAGGAAACTCCATTGCTAAAGATGGATTGTGAGGACTCGCCAGCTGCTGACTGAGTTTCTTGGTGAACATTTATGGATTCCATGGCAGTTGAGGAAGCCAGTGATGTCCCACACAGATCAGAGGAAGCACGTCATCCAGAGCCACTCCTGAGATTTCAACCGGTGCAACCCTGTTTGCCAGGAAGGATAAAAGTCTGTGCACAAGGACACTGTCCTGAGCAGAGGTCCTGATGTAAAATCTACTATGGAGTGTAGACACTATCACACACAGCACATAGACAGGAAGTTATTTACCAGTGTAGAGCAAATACTTGGTGTACCAGGACATTGGCCTTGCAATCACTTAGGTTTTCTGAGTTGTTTACCAGGTGCCTTGCTGATACACCCTCCTGTCCCTCTTTTCACTCTAATTGCAGTAGTTTGGGAGCCAAGTGACTCAGAAGAAGCTGAAATTAAATCAGATTTATGTCATGAGAGGCCAACAGTTGGGGCATTGTGGTCTAGAAAAACTTGAAAAATTCTCTCTTTTTATATGGTCCTGGGGGTATGAATTATTAATTCAACTGACAAACTCAGGCTGGTGTAGTGCAAGGGAATTGCATCAATAATTTCTCTTTTCCTTATCTAAGTAGTAAGCTTCATATTGAGTCGAAGGGGCAAGGAAAAAAAAAAAGCATGTGACAAAGATACCCATGCTTGACCTGCTAATTCCACAGAGACTAACCCTCAGCTTTCCTGTCTGGGTTAACAGTTCATGTTGCCCTGAGATTCCATACATCTGTCCCAGAGGTCTGAGAAAGTTCTGGACAGATAAGGTTTGGCTGAACCTGGCAGGGAGACTTCAGACCAGGAAGCTGGGTGATGGCTCCTTGTATTGCCAACCACCTATCAGAAAGGACCAGGGTTGATGACTGATAGAAAGATCTTTCCTTATATCTGAATCTGAGGACTACATTCATATTTTTGTCCCTGGTTAGTAGTCCATACAATTTATTTATAAAATTTAATTTATTTATTAATGAGCAGAAGAGAGAGGAAGAGGCAGACAGAGAAATAGTATAGGTGTGCCAGGTCCTCCTGCCACTGCAAATGAACTCCAGACACATGCCCTACTTTGTGCATTTGGCTTTTCATGGTTACTGGGGAACTGAACACAGGCCATCAGGTTGCAAACATGAGGCTGTAACCACTTAGCCATCTCTCCAGCCCTAGTCCATGCAACTTAAATGACTAAAGACAATCATGTGCTGTGCATTTTCAGAAGCTAGAAGAAAGGATTTTTGAATGTTTTGACAATTTAGGACAGAGATGTGTGTACCCTGAGTTAAATATCATATAATGTTTCACATTATACATGCATCAAAATATCACTTGGTCCCCAATGAATATTCACAGTTTTTAAGTGTTCACATATCAGTGAAAATAGCTTTAAAAATGTTGATATTGCAATAACATTTCCCTATTTAAATATTCTAATTAGCATGATGAAAAGGGATAAGAGGTACAGCCTTTTTTTTTATCTGTTTACATGCTGCTTTGAGAATTAAATAAAATAGATAAATGCCTTCACAGCCCCAAAGTTTCACTTGTGAAGTGTCTTAAATGTGGATTTTATGCACTCCCTCAACAATATGTACATGGTCAATTAAATAGATGTGATTTTGGAATTTTTCTAACCAGAGGCCCAGTCATGCACAATGTGTCTTACTGGCAGGCTTTGAAGGAAACCCCAAGTCTTTATTTATTTTTTCCAAGTTTACACTATTGTATCCCTCCTTGGCATGTTGACAGGTGGGCTTTCTACCTTCAGGTCGCCCTCATGTACACTTCAAAGTAAACATGAAAGCATTCTATGGACAAGCTAAGACTGAAAAGCCAGAGATGATTTTTGGTAAATAAGAAATGATAACTGTGACATCATTTTGCAGTTCCAAAGTAAGTGAGGTCCTGATTTATGTTATGCCTGGCCTGTACTTTGTGTGAGGTCCATGGTTCATATGAGCATAAAAATGCATTCACCATGACCTGGCCTCTTCTTAATTATCTGTTTTCTCCATAGGTATTTATTAATATTTTTAAATTATTGTGAAGAGTGAAAATAAGGGAGTTGCTTTCTCTCTCTCTCTCTCTGTGTATGTGCACAATCAGAACTGTAGTGATGGTTACAGCAGTTTTATTTTTTTATTGATAGTTCATGTTGTGAGGATTTGTTTAAAGTCTGTTGTATTGATACTTTTGATATCAAGATAGTGTTTCTTCCTATAGATGAGCTATATGTACTTCCTCATAATTCCTCTACTCACTAGCAATTGGATTATTCTTAATGATTTTAAGTTATTTTTTGCTTTTGCTGTGCATATGTGTATGTGGTGTGCGTATGTATGTGTATGTGTATGTGTATGTGTATGTGTATGTGTATGTGTATGTGTGTTTTTGCGGAAGCCAGAGGTTGATGTTGGGGATCTTCTTTAATCTAGCTGTAACTCATTTCCTGAGCTAAGATCTCTTGTTAAACCCAGAGTTCATTTTCAACTAGATAAGCTACCTAGTAAGCCTTAAAAATTTGTTTGTCTCTTCTTCCCGAGTGCTGGGATTATAGGCACCATACTCTTGGTATTTTTGTGTGGGTTCTGGGAATGAAATTCAGGTCCTTACACTGTGGCAAGCACTTTACCCACCGAGCCATCTTTCTATGCTAATTTACATGGCATTCATATTTTTGCAGATCTGTGCTCACTATGGATTCTTACCTGTGTGGCATCTTCAAATGTGTTCAATGTACATTACATGTTTATAGGCACATGGGTATCTGATCAAGCTCCCTTTTATTTCATTTACAGAATTTTCTTGGGACTGAGCCCTTGCTGTAGATTTTGAAAATTTGTCTTAGGTGACTCTCCCCATCTACCTCTGATGAGGTAGGAGTTATTGTCCCTGCCATGCAGGGGGCAGTGTTGAGGTTTCATGAATGGCATGACTGGGTTCAGGGGTGATCACATCACAAGATCTCTCTGTAGCTTTGTTCCACCACTACAGAGAAGGATCTAGGACTCCTCTGGGCCAGGGGAGTGTTACAGAAGGCTCTAGAAAGCCCATTAGTTCGAACACTAGTAATGGTCCTGTGGCTTCTGTAGTATTTCTATGACTATAAGGCACCCTGTCAGTGTTTTGCTGACTTTGAAGTCACTTTTGCAGTTCACATTTTCTCAGCTTTTACTAAATCAATTAGAAAACATTCATTTAATTTGGGAGGATTCAATAAACCAATCAATGATGGAAATTAAAACCTTCCTCGGTGCTTTGAGGATAAGAGCTCACGACCCTGAAGCACTGTTTGAGCACTTTGCGGGTCTGGCATCACTCATCTGCTTAGGATCCATGCTTAACGTTTCTTTCTTCTTCTTGAAATCAATTAGAAAACATTTATTTAATGTGAGATTAATGAAAAAACTGATCAATTACGGACATTAAAACCTTCATAATGTGTTTTATAGCTGAAAGCACAAGCAACAGAAGCAGCAATCTATTTTCAGTTCTGATGCATGTCACGATGAAGATGTAGCAAGTCACATGGACAAACACATGCAACACGAAAGGGCTTGGTCTTCCCAGCTAGTCTTTTCAAGTGAAGATTAAAGAAATCAGAAGTTTAAAAGACGATGCCTTCCTCATTAGGGCTTATTTAAGGGATTAAAAAAAATCTTTTAGAGAGAATAAACATGAAGAAACTGATAGAACTTTCTGGTCAGTGCCTGTTCTTATCATTTGTTTCAGACAACAGGCAAGGCCCTTCATCTACTCTTTCATGTGTACTGCTTTTAAAGCAAAATGTGTCACAAATGGATTTGCCCATCCCCAGAAGCTCAGCTTGGTTTGGGGGAAGTGAGAGTTGGGAAGATAGAGAGTATCTGGTGCTATTTCTAGGGGACACTGGGGTGGCATACTGGTGACTCCTGAGGGATACTGGATTCAGAAAGCAATGATGCCATTCATATTCCATGATTCCACAATTCTATCAGTCTTTATTTTCATAGACTGTGATCTCTAGAACCTCTATCTGAACCAATGTGTGAGGTCCCTGTACCTTCTATTTTTTTGGTATGTGGTATGGACATTTGGCTCACTTTTCTCAAGTCCGGATGAGACAATCACCGGGCATATTTAAGATTTCAGACACTAGTTGAAGGAGTGACTAAGTTAGACAAGCCTTGGCTTGTTGTGTCAAACTTTTTTATTTTCCCAGCTTGTGGGAAGTACTGGACCAGCCTGTCCTGTGATGATACCACCTTGGGCCAAAGAAGGCAGGATGCAGTTATCTGTCACATACCTTTCTTTCTTGCCAGCAGCACTTAGGGGTCTGCCACATATTTTTACATATCCTAAGTCTTAAACATTTGGATGGAGACAGTTGGGGGCATATGATGATCAGGGAGCCAGAAAGTTTGAGGTCCAGTATCAACCATGATTGCAACCGGTTGTGTGATGTTGGAAATCCTTGCTCTCTGAGCTGTAGCTGTAATAAGGTAAGCGGGGGGGGGGGAACTAGGAGACATTCCTGTTTCCTACTTCTTTTGGATTCTGTTGCCTTAAGTCATTGTCATGATTAAAAAAACAAATGTAAATATGTGCGTGTTACCATGGGTACACATGGGGAGGTGACAACACTTAGAACATCTTTGAGGATCATATAGGATGTTGTGAAGAACTGTAATGCCCATATACGCAGAAGCTGAAACCCAGGTGGCGATGGGTGTCCATGTGCTGACTGACTCCTGTCAGCTCACTGGGAACTTGAGGTGGAGCAGTGCTTGTCTGAGGTACTGAGGACTTCGTATGGATGATTAGGAAAATTATTGCTTTGTCCATATTCAGTTGCATATCTGCTAGTTCTCACCAGCTAGGGTCACTAAACACACACACACACACACACACACACACACACACACACACACAGAGAGAGAGAGAGAGAGAGAGAGAGAGAAAAGAGAAAGAGAGAGAGAGAGGGGCATTTTTTTTTTAAAAAAGACATACCAGGATGCTATGTAATAGTGCATTTAACTTTAGTGTATGCTTCACACAGCTGGGAAAAATATACTGTACTTGGGCCTGACCACTGTATTGTTCTACCACCATGGTCATTGAAGTGGACCAGGTTTCAAGAGTCAAATGCATGATGATAGTTATGCCTTAAAGTAACTGGGGATAGTGTCTCAAGACAGTATGAATTCATAAATATGGAACATCTAATTTACCAAGCTCGCTGACTTATAATATTATACATCTTCATATGATTCCTGTGAGGTGAAGAAGATTGGATCTTGATCATATTAAATGTTATTAAATAGCTGTAAATGAATCTCATACTTAATTTATGCTTTTAATGTCTCATTAGTTAGATTCTAAGTGTGTTTTGTGTTCTCCTGGGGTCCTCCCTGTGACCAGGAAAATTGCCTGCTTTCAATTTTCTGAAAACCGTGTTTCTCCCATAATGAACTAACAACTATCTTCATTAGTGTGGCTCATTCCACTTTGAGTTGGCTCAGATTAAGCAATGGAATGTTCATGAAGGTGGCCCCTGTAAGCATCTGAACATAGATGTATAGGAATACAATTCTCATTTCCTCATGGATGGTCTGATTACATAGGAACAAATGCAGCCACCTCTCAGTTATCATGCTGACAGGAGCAGGCTAAACAGGGAGTGTGAATCCATGGAATTAAACCCTTCCCTGGCTCATTGCACTCACTTCAACCTTTCACCCGAAAGTATTTAACAAATATGTGTAATCAGCAGCACCATTGGCTGGCTTGCATGTCATTCTTTTAGTGAGTACCAATGAGTGTCCAAGTCACAAACAAGGAGTTGGAGGAAGCCAGAATCAAGGGTCCCCAAGCATAGCACCCTTCTCTGCAAATTGCAATCTTATGAAATGCACTCGAGGGAAATCAAAGTCTGTCAGGAAGATTCTCAACAAATAGACTGCAGATGAGGTTGGTATTTGGATGCAAAGAAGATATGCTTATTTTAATTTTTCCTACCAGAATTTTTCCCTCATTACATAGTAAACACATTGTACAAGACTGGTGTTGCAGTCAGGTTTGCATTGCTGGTAGAAATCATCCAATCAAGAGCAGCTTGTGGAAAAAGAGGTTTGTTTTGGCTTACAGGCTCCAGCGAGAAGCTCCACGATGGCAGAGGAAAATGATAGCATGATCAGAGGGTGGACATCATCCCCTGGCGAACATCAGGTGGACAACAGGAACAGGAGAGTGTGCCAAACACTGGCAAGGGGACACTGGCTATAATACCCATAAGACCGCCCCCAACAATACACTGCCTCCAGGAGGTGTTAATTTCCAAATCTCCATCAGATGGGAGCCTAGCATTCAGAACACCTAAGTTTATGGGGAACACATGAATCAAACCACCACAACTGGTCACACCCCAGCACCATTATGTCTTGAAGTCATGTGATTTAACCCCTTGTTTTGCCTGGGGGAGATATTTTTACTTTGTCTCTTTTTTTAAAAAAAAGTTTAAAATTTATTTATTTATTTATTTATTTATTTATTTATTTATTTATTTGAAAGAGAAAGAGAGAGAGGGAGAGAGAGAGAGAGAGAGAGAGAGAGAGAGAGAGAGAGAGAGAGAGAGAAAGAAAGAGGCATATATATGGGGACAGAAAGGGAGAATGGGTGTGTCATGGCCTCCAGCCACTGAAACAAAAGGCCAGATGCATGTGCCACCTTGTGCCACTGGCTTAAAGGGGTACTGGGGAATCAAATGTGGGTCCTTTGGCTTTGCAGGCAAGTGCTTTAACCACTAAGCCATTTCTCCAGTCCTACTTTGACTCTTACTTAAATTTTTTGATGCCTGTAATTCTACAATGTTTCAGTATACACTCATTTTTCATGTCAATTTGGAGAAAATATACTTTGTTTTCATAACTTTGTATTTTTGCCCTTGGGATTCTATTGAGTCTACTTTAGAGTTGTGCTAACACTTCCATTTATCTTATTTAAGGTTGAAGTAGGATTTATTTCTGCCCTGAAGTCTCATATCCAGTCAGATCTATGGATCCATTTTATTAAAATTTATATTTCTTTACTCCATGATTGGTGGGGTAAGTGCCTCAAGAGAGAAATGAATGAGAAGGATGGTTAAGATCATTGTAAGTGACAAATATGGGAAGAATAAATGCTAGAAAAGAAATTTAGGTAGGCTTTGGTGGTTCAAACTTGTAATGCCAGCACTTGTGAGGTAGAAACAGGAGGATCAGGAGTTCAAGATCATCCTTAGCCTCATAGCAGGTTTGAGACTATCATGGGCTACATGAGATCCTTTCTCAAAAGCCAAAGGAAATAAAGAAAAAGAGAAAGAGATGAAGAAATAGAAGAAGGAAGGGAGGAAGAGAAGGGAAGAAGGAAGGAAGGAACAGACAAAAAAGGAAGGAATAAAAGAAGTAAAGGACTTAAGAGGTTATTGAACTTCTGAGTATAGAAACCAAAAGCATTTAGTAATTGTTATTTTAAACATTTATTGAAGACTTAATATACCTGCTAGGAACTTAAGTTGCATGCCTTTATAGAATAGTCTCAGTTAATTTCTCTTGTAGCCTGATGAGAACACAACATTAATTCCCCATTGTACTGATAAAGCAATGCAACCTTTTCATGGGTAAAAATTCCCCTAGGTCTGATAGGTAGTAGCATCAATAATCTTATCACCATATAAAGATCATCATTCTTGATAAGTCACCTTCATTTTCAAATGTCATGAGAGCAATGTGAAGCGTGAAGGAAACCACATAGTTTTAAAAATGTATAAAAGTATATCTTTGGGGCTAAAGAGATGATTTAGTGGTTAAGACACTTGTCTGCAAAGCCTAAGGACCTAAGTTTGATTCCCCATTGCCCACATAAGCCAGATGCACAAAGTGGCACATGTGTCTAGAGTTTGTTTGCAGTGGCTAGAGGCCCTGCTGTGCCCATTCTCTCTATCTGCCCTTCTCTCTCACAAAAGAAGTATGCTGGAGGAAGTATGTCACTTGAGGTGGGCCTTGAGACGACACAGCCAATGCCTGCTTACCTCTTTCTTTCTCTACTTCCTCCCTGCTGATGTGATGCCAGCTATTTGTGCCTGCCATGTTGCTTCTCCCCATCCCCATGATGGACTCTGGACTCTACAGCTGTAAGCTGAATTAAACCTCTTTCCTTCCTTAAACTGCTTCTGTTAGAGGTACTTTGTTCAAGCAATGAGAAAGCAACAGAAAGATGGAGCATGAAGAAGGGACAGGAAACATGGAAGGACACCCCACATCTTCATAGCAAAGAAAGAACTGAGGTTTCACCATCACCATCTTTGTGTTTCTATGAGCCAGTTAGTTTTATTCAACATAAAGAAACCACTGCACTACCCTGAAAAGGGGAAAAGTGATTAGAAAATCACAAACAAGGTGACTCCCTTTTGGCTCACATGGTTGATAATAGAAACATGTCTTGGAAACAATGATCTATTGATGGCTTATTCCAGAGACTCTGAACTAAAGGTTGTGTTGGCTTTCTGGCTCGTCTGGAAGCCATGTTCCATGCTACCAGGGGATGTATTAGGATATGATGGATAATGAGGTCAAAAGTGAAAGAACAGAGTTAAGCAAATTCTGAAAGTTTCATGACTGTTATGACTGATGAGAAGTAATGAGGAGAGATCTGGGGGTGAGACTTCCTTCCTAAGCCTTTGGCTCTGTGCTGAAGGAAGAAGCAGTGAGGGGCTCAACCTGCTGAGGCATAGTCAACTGCAAAACCATGAAGGGCAGTGGGCTGTCTAGATCCACACACTTGATGGTCATTCTATATGTGTACTTCATTCCCTCCTTCACACCAGTGCTACTGGGAAGAAAGATCCAGGTGCCACATGGGTCTTTTCTAAATGTCCTCTTGGAAGCATCTAGGGTTTTTTTTTTTTTTTTTTAAATGCTTGTGCCTGTAAGATCAATTTGTAAGTCTTCCTTTGAATATTATCTTCACCAAAATGTTCCAATGTGGCCAGACAGAACTCTACTTAAATATGCTTTCTCATCTCTAGCTTACTCTGGGTTGATGAAACCCTACTTTTGTCAGTTATTTCTCTCATTCTTTTTGAAAATGCCCCTTTATTTTATTTTTCCTTTTTATTTGCTTTATGTCACCTTCCTTCCTCTGTGAAGTTTGACTCTGCCACTTTTTCAGGTTGAACAAAAAGATTCACTTGTTTGGAACACAGTGCTCAGATCTCAGCACTGGAATCTAGGCTCTGGGCTCTGGGCTCTGGCAGGATGCAAGGCAGCCCCCCAGGCACACACAGGCTGCCCTCCTGGAAAGGACAGTGTTTCTCTACTTGACATCAATACCATCTGCTCAGAACTAAGGTCATATGTGCAGTGGTCAGAGGATGGACAAGGGTCCTTAAACAAGGGTGTTCACTCCACTGGGCTTTCAGGCATTCCATCTTGAGGACTTTCCAGTGACTTCCGTCCTACCATGGGGTAGGGAATGGTAAACTTAGGGAGGTTACATTTCCTCACTGTGGGCATACTTTCTGTCTTGCCAATAGATTAATCTTGGTGGCCTCTTGGGTGTTCACAGGAATTCAAGCTAATCACATCTGAGGAGTGTGCAGTTTGTCAGCACATGATTGTGGACTGTCTGTGAATTAAATTTCCCCCTTTTCTAAAGGGTCACATTCTCCTCACAGTTGTGCTAATTCCTTGAGGCATGTTAGAAGTTTGTAAGAAGGGGTCTGGGAAGAGAGGCTTCATCCACAAGATATGTTTTCCACAAAACAGAAACCCTGTGGCTTCCTGAACGTATGGTTCCTAGGCAGAAGGTAGGTTTCTACTCAGATAAATACCCAACAGACTCTGTGTTGCCTCTAATTCTCTCTCTTTTTCTGTAATATATTTGCTTGTGTTTTTATATTTTACTTATTTATTTGGAAGAGAGAGGAGGGAGAGAGGGAAGAAGAGAGAGAGGGGCAAAAAGAGAGAAAATGGGCATGACAGGGTTTCCAGCCACTGCAAATGAATTCTAAATGCATGACCCACCTTGTGCACCTGGCTTTTATGGGGGATAAAGATAGTATCTACCTCTGGAGGAAGGGTAGTTTTGAGTCAGGACAGTGAAGATCTTGTCTCATTCCAGGGTCCAAGTGAGAAATGCTCACTGCCTTCATAATAGACTTGGGGTAACCTCGGTGCACTTTGTCCCTCTGTATACTTTCTTGTGAGACTCATGGCTTAAGGACCCAGGAGTGGTGACATTCTTTCTCCTATCCCATCATGAGAGCTGAATGACATCACTCCTGTCTTATTTGGACGTCTTCTGTCCTCATCCCAGTGGGCAGTTGGAACATCTGTTCCCCTGGATCCTTGCTGGTAATTTGTAAAATGAAGCATTTTCAGGTAAAATGTATTGTAGTAAGCACTATCTAGCTCTGAAATGTCAATATTTGAAATGCTTTTTAATAAATAAGAATGGTGGCAGGTGGCTCCATGGCAACTCTTACTTTCTATCCCTATTAAAACAGTCACAAGGCATGCATGTTACATTGTTGTGAGTACAGATATGACTCCATGAAACCTAGCCAAGGCAGATAATGTGAGGGTCTTATTAAATCCTGGGTTCCTACTAACTAAAATTACACATGTATTCAATACTCTACTGTGAAACAATACATGACATATAGGGTGTGTACATACCAGTTCATATTCTATAATTCAGTGAAATTACATATGTTAAGCATTACTCTATTATGTTATATACAATAATGCATGGCACATAGGGTGTACATATACCATTTGTTGAAGGTAGCTTCTGTTGCTGGCAGAAAACACCTGAGCAAGAGCAGCTTGCAGGGAGGAAAGGGTTTATTTTGGCTTACCGCCTCAAGGGGAAGCTTCATGATGGCAGGGGAAAATGATGGCATGAGCAGAGGGTGGACATCACCCCCTGGCCAACATCAGGTGGACAAAAGCAACAGGAGAGTGTGTCAAACACTGGCAAGGATAACACCCATAAGCTCACCCCTCACAATACATTACCTCCAGGAAGCTTCAATTCCTAAATTGCCACCAGATGAAGACCTAATATTCAGAATACATAAGTTTATGGGGGACACTTGAATCAAACCAGCACATTCTGTCCATGGCTCTCATAAAATTCTAAGCATCCATGATGTAAAATGCAATGCATTCAGTCCAATGTTAAAAGTACCCACAGTTTGCATCAATCCTAGTGATGTTCAAGCATCCCCATAGTTCAAGGTGTTTTAACTGAGTCATAATACTAAAAACAAAACAAAACAAAATATAGTGGCGCAGAATAAACATTCACACTGCAAAAGATGGCACATAACAAAGAAATATTGAACATAGAAAAGAAATATTGATCCAATACAAATTTAAAAGAGATGGCTTAGCAGTTAAGGTGCTTGCCTGTGAAGCCTTAGGACCCATGTTCAACTCTCTAGATCCCATGTAAGCCAGATGCACAAATATAAGGCAAGTGCAAAGTTGCACATGCCCACTAGGTGGCACAAGCATATGGAGTTCGATTGCAGTGGCTGAAGTCCTGGCATGCCAATTCTCTCTCTTTCTCTCCTCTCAAATGAAAAAAAAAAAAGACACTTAAAGGCTGGAGAGGTGGCTGGGTGGTTAAGGTGCCTGCCTACCAAGCCTAAGAATGCTAGTTCCAATCTCCAGGTCCCACGTTTAGCTAGATGCAGAAAGTGATACAAGGGCGCAATGCCACACTTGCCCAAAAGGGAGCACATGCGACTGGAGTTCGTTCACAGAGGCTAAGAGGCTGCTGGTGCACCCATTTTCTCTCTCTCTCTCTCTCTCTCTATCTCTCTCAAATAAAAAAAAGAGACAAAATGAACAGGGCAAACACAAATTCTGTTGTTCCAAGTCTGACAACTCTAATCAGTGACAAGACTCCAAGTCCCATAATTCTAACCATAGATGAGTCTTTGGAGCTCCAATTCTGTCCCATCAGCTAGGCTACTCATAGGCCCAGAAAACCTCATTCAGTGCCAGCAGCTGTCCTTGGCAATCATACCATAGTCCTTATATCTCCATTGGGTCTCCAATTCAACCCATGGTTCAACCTCTTTGCTCCATAGGGCCTCTATGCAGGTAATCTAACAAGCCTGCTTCACATTGCCCATGGCCATTTCCAAAACACAAAACCATGATGAAAGTCCAATGACCCACTTTTCCTATATTTGTTATACACCATAGTACCAGGTGGGCTATCAACTTGTTCGGGGCGGTGGTGGTGGTGGTGAATAAAGCAAACTTTGAAGAATAGGATACTCCTTCAGCGTTAGGGCCCTCTCAAAAGAGTCTGAATTCTTCCTGTTGTCACAATGCAGATCAGCTGGCCTAATCTCATAGTATCTACCTCTGGAGGAACGGTAGTTTTGAGTCAGGACAGTGAAGATCTTGTCTCATTCCAGGGTCCATGTGAGAAATGCTCACTGCCTTCATAAAAGATTTGGGGTAACCTCGGTGCACTTTGTCCCTCTGTATACTTTCTTGTGAGACTCATGGCTTAAGGACCCAGGAGTGGTGACATTCTTTCTCCTATCCCATCATGAGAGCTGAATGACATCACTCCTGTCTTATTTGGACATCTTCTGTCCTCAGTCTTCATCCCAGTGGGCAGGTGGAACATCTGTTCCCCTGGATCCTTGCTGGTAATTTGTAAAATGAAGCATTTTCAGGTAAAATGTATTGTAGTAAGCACTATCTAGCTCTGAAATGTCAATATTTGAAATGCTTTTTAATAAATAAGAATGGTGGCAGGTGGCTCCATGGCAACTCTTACTTTCCATCCCTATTAAAACAGTCACAAGGCATGCATGTTACATTGTTTTGAGTACAGATATGACTCTATGAAACCTAGCCAAGGCAGATAATGTGAGGGTCTTATTAAATCCTGGGTTCCTACTAACTAAAATTACACATGTATTCAATACTCTACTGTGAAACAATACATGACATATAGGGTGTGTACATACCAGTTCATAATTCAGTGAAATTACATATGTTAAGCATTACTCTATTATGTTATATACAATAATGCATGGCACATAGGGTGTACATATACCATTTGTTGAAGGTAGCTTCTGTTGCTGGCAGAAAACACCTGAGCAAGAGCAGCTTGCAGGGAGGAAAGGGTTTATTTTGGCTTACCGCCTCAAGGGAAAGCTTCATGATGGCAGGGGAAAATGATGGCATGAGCAGAGGGTGGACCTCACCCCCTGGCCAACATCAGGTGGACAAAAGCAATAGGAGAGTGTGTCAAACACTGGCAAGGGGAAGCTGGTTATAACACCCATAAGCTCACCCCTCACAATACATTACCTCCAGGAAGCTTCAATTCCTAAATTGCCACCAGATGAAGACCTAATATTCAGAATACATAAGTTTATGGGGGACACTTGAATCAAACCAGCACATTCTGTCCATGGCTCTCATAAAATTCTAAGCATCCATGATGTAAAATGCAATGCATTCAGTCTAATGTTAAAAGTACCCATAGTTTGCATCAATCCTAGTGATGTTCAAGCATCCCCATAGTTCAAGGTGTTTTAACTGAGTCATAATACTAAAAACAAAACAAAACAAAATATAGTGGCACAGAATAAACATTCACACTGCAAAAGATGGCACATAACAAAGAAATATTGAACATAGAAAAGAAATATTGATCCAATACAAATTTAAAAGAGATGGCTTAGCAGTTAAGGTGCTTGCCTGTGAAGCCTTAGGACCCATGTTCAACTCTCTAGATCCCATGTAAGCCAGATGCACAAATATAAGGCAAGTGCAAAGTTGCACATGCCCACTAGGTGGCACAAGCATATGGAGTTCGATTGCAGTGGCTGAGGTCCTGGCATGCCAATTCTCTCTCTTTCTCTCCTCTCAAATGAAAAAAAAAAAAAAAGACACTTAAAGGCTGGAAAGGTGGCTGGGCGGTTAAGGTGCCTGCCTACCAAGCCTAAGAATGCTAGTTCCAATCTCCAGGTCCCACGTTTAGCTAGATGCAGAAAGTGATACAAGGGCGCAATGCCACACTTGCCCAAAAGGGAGCACATGCGACTGGAGTTCGTTCACAGAGGCTAAGAGGCTGCTGGTGCACCCATTTTCTCTCTCTCTTTCTCTCTCTCTATCTCTCTCAAATAAAAAAAAAGAGACAAAATGAACAGGGCAAACACAAATTCTGTTTTTCCAAGTCTGACAACTCTAATCAGTGACAAGACTCCATGTCCCATAATTCTAACCATAGATGAGTCTCTGGAGCTCCAATTCTGTCCCTCCAGCTAGGCTACTCATAGGCCCAGAAAACCTCATTCAGTGCCAGCAGCTGTCCTTGGCAGTCATACCATAGTCCTTGTATCTCCATTGGGTCTCCAATTCAACCCATGGTTCAACCTCTTTGCTCCATAGGGCCTCTATGCAGGTAATCTAACAAGCCTGCTTCACATTGCCCATGGCCATTTCCAAAACACAAAACCATGATGAAAGTCCAATGACCCACTTTTCCTATATTTGTTATACACCATAGTACCAGCTGGGCTATCAACTTGTTATTCCCGGGGGCGGTGGTGGTGGTGGTGAATAAAGCAAACTTTGAAGAATAGGATACTCCTTCAGCGTTCAGGCCCTCTCAAAAGAGTCTGAATTCTTCTTGTTGTCACAATGCAGATCAGCTGGCCTAATCTTTATTTATTTATTTGACAGAGAGAGGAGAGAGAGAGAGGGAGACAGAGACAGAGAATGGGCATGCCAGGGCCTCCAGCTACTGCAAACAAACTCCAACTTGTGTGTCACATCTGGCTAATGTGGGTCCTGGGGAATCAAACCTGGATCCTTTGGCTTTGCAGGCAAGCGCCTTAACTGCTAAGCCATCCCTCCAGCCCTGGCCTAATCTTAATGGTTGTAATCTCTCAAATAATTGCAGCTGAGTGGCCAGCAGTTTGGGCTCAAAGATTTCATCTCAATCTGTGTCATATTCCTCTGCTCACTCCAGTCCATTTATTTACAATGCAACCCTGCACAAGCTCCCAGAACATAGGCAGGCAGAATGCAGCAAGCCTTTTATACAAACTACTTCTAGCCCAGTCCAGGTAAAGCTCTTTTTTTCCCCTTACAAGCCAAATCTTATAGTCCTTAGTTCTTACTGCATTCAGATCTTTCAACTCTGACCAGAATAATCCTTCAAACTGTACTTACAACACTGCAAGGCATTTATTAGGCAACGGTTTCAATCCTTCCACATTCCTCTCAAATCAGTCCCAAAAGGCCTAAGCCACAGTCAGGTTTCTAGTGGCAACAACCCCACCTCTTGGTTCCATTTTTACTGTTGCAGTTAGCTTGTCATTACTGGCAGATAACACCTGACCAAGAGCAGCTTGAGGGGAAGCTCCATGATGGCAGGGGAAAATGATGGCATAAGCAGAGAGTGGGTATCACCTCCTGATCAACATCAGGTGGACAACAGCAGCAGGAGAGTGTGTCAAACATTAGACAGGGGAAGCTGGCTATAATACCCATAAGCCAACCCACAACAATACATCACCTCCAGGAGGCTTCAATTCCCAAATTACCACCAGATGAAGACCTTAGCATTCAGAATACATATGTTTATGGGGACACCCGAATCAAACCATCACACCATTCCATATTCTATAATTTGTTCTCATTATTGCAATGGGTTTCTACATTAAAAGGAACTCTTTCAGTGTCCAGAACACAAAATCACATGCAGGGTCTTATGAAGTCCAGTATTTGAAAAGCACCAGCTATTAGACATTGGTGTGTTTTAATTGTAAGTCACTAGGATCTGCTTAAACTTCTTCAGAAGAGTGGAAACAAAACAGTTTTGGAAAATAAATAGTAAACTAGTTTGTGAGAATTCTTTGCCTGCCCACCCACCATTGGTGTAGGCCAATGACTGGCACCACGTGTGCAGGATGCTCCCTGGACTCATCAGTACTATCTACCTGGCTTCCATCATTCTCTTCTCGCTCTCTGTCTCTCTTGGTTTCTCCTCCAGTATAAGCATAGTGACTGTGACTCAACAGCAGTTTCCAGATTCTGGAGCACTTTTCCAGTCCATACACACATTGTTCTTGATGAATAGTGGAGGGTAGAGATATTAAATCCATGGAACCAAGGCTGAAGATAGTCTGTTATACCTAAACTTATAAATTGTTAAAGTAAAGAGGATATTGGAAATCATTTATTATCTACATAAAATTATAATGTTGCCAGTAACTCTGATAGATAGCAAAATTCAATTTAAACATTTACTGTTTGGAAATTCATAATACTTTTTAACAGAGTTAAAAGAAAACAGATGTACCCTATTGTTAAGTAATTCTTTAGTTGTTCTCATTTATTCTTGAAATTGCTACCCTCAGTTCTCCCCTCTGATTAGCACAAGTTACCCACAATCTACTTCTCAGATTCTGGACATTTCATGAGTTTCCTATAACTTTTATTCTCATTGTACCTCCCTGAAGGCCAGTGTTCCTCACACAGGTCATTGTATTGATCAAACATTACTTCCACAGCTTTGTTTGCTTTGGTTGCTTTATGGTAGATTGAACTTTCTTTTAAAATAGGAGATTTAAGCTAAAGCATTCATCTTGCCTGTCAAACAACCACTCTCAGGTAATAGCATGGTTCACCCCTTGTATCAGGTACATAGCATAGAGATGCGAAGCAAAGGTACTTTATTAACCCTTAGTGTTACACAGTCCACCCGCACATACAGGAATGCTTTCAGAGAATCATCACAAGCAGGAAGTATAAAAGAAGAATATACAGACTTTATCCATAACTTTGTGGAATCAGCATGTGGGGCCTTTGGGATTTCATCATATATGCATAATGTAGTCTATCTGAATAATATTACCACTACTAGGAGATGTTGACAGTGAGTATCATTTCATTTTGGGCCATTGGGATGCACTCCTTTTAAAAGTATTTCCTTTTTATTAGTGAATATTAATTATACAAAATAATGGGGATTGCTGTGACATTTTAATATGCCCATACAACATACTTTCATCATCTTCACTTGCTATTACCCTCTTTTCATCTTTCCACTTCCTCTGTCCTCCTTCTTCTTCCTTAATAGTTTCCCTTCTACTTTCATATCTTATTTATTTTGCCCTAAATTTCACATATGAGAGAAAGCTTGTTTTTCTGAGTTTGGTTTACTTTGCTTTGTGTATCTCCAATTCCAATCATCTGTTTTCCTAAAAACAGCATAATTTTGTTCTTTTTATTCCTCAATCATGCTTATGTGCCACATTTTCTTTGTCCATTCATGTGTTGATACATATCTAAGCTGGTTACATATCTTGGTTTTTGTTATTAGGGCAGCAATAAACATGAATGTGCCTGTATGTCTATGGAATGTGGACTCAGAATCTTTTGGGTATATACCCAGCCAGGAGCCATATAATAGCTGGGTCATATGGTGTTTGATTGTAGTCTCTTAAGGAATCTCCATACTGATTTCTATAGTGGCTGGCTAGTTTACATTCCTGTGCTCAGTATATAAGGGTTCCTCTTAGTATTAACTTCTTTTTTAAAAAATTCAATTATAAACTTTACTATATGTTGGTCATATTCCCATCAGTTTATACTCATATCCTTTCTCCACTGCCCCCCATTCCAATGAGGTCCCTCCTCATTAGGGTTGTTGGAATTCATGGTGGGGTAATGATTTCAGGATACTTCCCATCCTGTAGCTCTCAAAATCTTTCTGGGAATTAACTTCTTTTTTTTTTTTCCACTGAATTTGATTTTCTTTTAATGTAGAAAGAATGCCATTTTCATTCCCATTACTTATTGGGCTGGTTTGAAAGAAACTATAGTAATTATTAAAATTCCCTGTGTCACATTGAGTCTTCTAAAGAGCAGGGGAAACAGTGAATGACAGAAAGCAGGAACAAGCAGGAAGCATGACTAGTCTTTGATGCATGTTATAGGGCAACACTGACTTTTTCAGTAAGTACTTAGCAAGTCCTTTGTCAATATTGAAACCTGAAGGGACAGAACAGTGTTAGGAGCCTTGCTTTCACAGAGTTTAGAATTCAGGTGACTGAGCATAGGGAATCTGTGAAGAAACAGGGCATAGAAAAGTTAGGGGTTGGATGTTATATGAATCTGGCATTCCTGGTCTCCAGGTAGAGTCCTTCCCTGTGGTCAAGAGGCCTAGTGGCTAGCTGAAAGGAGCACTCTGAAACCATAGCTCTTTCCTTGGATAAACTGGTGCCAAAAAACTTCCAGGACAAGCCAAAGAGATGGAAGATAAACATAGGCTTCTGAGAAAGACATTTCTCTAGGAGGTGTGGTGTGGGTGCTGAGGTCCCGGGACTGAGGAGGAGTGGGAGGCAGGCTGTGGGGTGGAAGGACATGGTCTCCATTCCAGCCCAGGAGTGCTGTCCACACAGGATGGTCACAGACCACCTGGGCATACTTGTTTGTTCTGGCTGAAGTGCTAGTTACAAACTGTTGGGCTGTAAGGTTTACCCTGTCTGTTTGGACATCAGCTGAATCAAGGTTTGGGACAATTCAAAGCTGCTGTTCACATCCAGGTTGTGGAAAGGCAGGAGAGAAATTTAATGAGCTGGGTTGCCCTGGTTCAGTCCTCTGGCTAAGCTGATTACGTACCTATTTTCTGTAATCAGCACGGATATTGCAGCTCTCAGCTGGGGCCCTGCCACAGGTTTCATGAGTATGAAGCCTCCTCACATGGCCCCCATCACCCCATGGCGCTCACCTCACCTTTCCCCATGGACCAACATGGGCATGCTGAATTTTAAGTGCTGTTATTCAAAATCAGATGCTTTGTTAATTTCCTCTGGGTTCAGGGCTCTGCACACCTGTAAATCAGGCTGTCTTGGAGTTCCACTCTCCATCATACCGCATTGAAGGCGAGGAGTAATTTACTTCCTTTGTTGTTTTTGATCCATGTTAATCATCCTCTCCAAGTTGAAGTTATTTATCCAAACAGAGCCAGTAGAGAACTGGGAGGAAGGGAGATTAAAGTGAGAAGGATGCTCTCTGCTTTAAAAATGTGGCACTGAGAATTTGAACCTCAGGAGATGGAGCCAAGCTGCAGAAAGCTTGGGAAGAGGAGGGATTAATTAAAGCATGTAGCTAGATATAAACTTCTAGCTTGTGTTTTCCTTTCTTCTTATTAAAAAAAAAAATTAGCAGGCAAGGAAGCAGGAAGGACAAATGAAGGATTTACCTCAAGCTAATCTTTCTTTAGACAGAACTGAAAGCTCTACCTTGTAGGGGGATTGGATAAAAATTTACAAATGAGGGATTGGTGCATATGGCTCCCATCCTTCTTTGAGGAGTTACTGGTAGCTAATGGATGCTGGGAGAAGGGGAGTCAATTTCTTCTGTGGTGTAGCCACTGGTGAGTTGCTCAAATGCAGGTAAGTAACCCCCCCAACCTTGCTCATGCAAACAACCCTAATTAAAATCAGTAGAAAACACACACACACACACACACACACACACACACACACACACATGCACACGGTTATGAAAGTGGAAATAGAAGGGAGACTAGTTTAGGAGGAAGAAGGCGTTCAGTGGGAGGGGGGTGAGAGAATGAAATGGGTGGTAGATGTTATCAAAACACATTATATACATGTATGCAGTTATGAATAAATAAATATATTTCACAAATGAATTAGGATGTATTTTGAAGATAATTGGTGGCTTTAGTTATGTGCTGGCATAAGGCATTTGTGGGACATATAGAGGGGACTTCCTGTTACAGACATGCCGCCTCTAGCCTGCATGTCCTACTAAAGATGCAAATGGTAAGGAGAGGTGATGTGGCCACACTGTCCCTTCACAAGTGACCAAGATCTCTTTTAGTTTTGAAAAATAGTTCTAATTTACTAATAAGGTATTTTTTGTGACACCTGAGCAAGCGCATGTTAGTCAGAAAACAGAAGAGTGCCTGGCACCTTTATTCTGCTGGATGCACATACATTAGCTGTGGGTGTGTCTTCTTCTCCACAAGAGTGGCCACACTTCTTCCCTTCTTTACCCTTTCTGCCCAGTCTCTTCCCTTCCCTCCCCTCCTCTCCCTTAAGGTGGCATAATTGGAGTCAGATGTACTACCACTGCACAATGAAGTCCTTAAAAGTTGCATATTTGGATCATACAGTAGTTCTATTTTTAATTTTTTGAGGAACTTCCATACAGATTTTCATAGTGACTGGACTAATTTATTGTAGATGCATATTGTATTATTGAATGATTTAGTTAGCAACTGATCCTAAGTTTATATAAAGTGTTGTACAAATTATGGAAAAAGAAATAAAGGAGTTTGACTATAGAATTTGACCCTGGTTTCATCCCAGGACTTGTGTCCCTGAGAAAGTTGCTTTGTTCCCAGGCCCCTTCTTTACAAAATATGGATAATTCTACTTTCCTAGTAGGTGATCCACCATTAACATTAACAGCATTCTGAGGATGTGTTACACTCTTGATTGTGCTTGTCTTTCTTCTAACCTCTATGTGATTAAGATGTTATGAGACTCAGTTCTTAGAATGTAACACTGTACATGCTATAGTTCTTTTTTTTTTTTTTTAACTTTTAAATTTTATTTAGAAAGAGAGAGAGAAAGAGAATTGACCTGCTCAGGCCTCAGCCACTGCAGTTAAACTCCAGATGCTTACTCCATCTAGTGGGCATTGCGACCTTGCACTTGCCTCACCTTTGTGCATCTGGCTTACATGGGATCTGGAGAGTTGAACATGGGTCCTTAGGCTTCACAGGCAAGTGCCTTAACCACTAAGCCATCTCTCAGTCCCATGCTGTAGACCTTAGTGGGAAACCCCACATCTTTCTGACTGCTTATGAATTGATGAAGATGGGCCTATAAAGTCAAGATTCCTTTTCCTGGAGGAAAGACGGTGATGTGCTCACAGGGAGGTGGGCTGTAGCCATACTGTCCTTTCATTAGATTTTAGTGAACTTTTATCTCACCTCACAGCCAAGTACAATGTCCCTCTGTCATATATTATCTCTCTTGCAGGTCACTTAATTCCTTGAGTGTTAAGTGTGAGTCACTATTTCTACACTGTGAACACTATGCAGGAAAGAACTGAAAGAGCCATGTGATATTAAAAATGACCTGTCTGACATGACAACTTGTATGAGTTTATTAAAAAGAGCTCCATGATAAAGCCAGCTGTTTGAATGGAACATCTCAGGATGTTTAATATTCCTTCCCTTCCCTTCCCCTTTCCCTTTTCCTCCCTCCCTTTCTCCCTCCCTCCCTCCCTCCCTCCCTCCCTCCCTCCTTCCCTTCCTTCCTTTTTTCTTTTTCTTTTTTGGTTTTTCAAGGTAGGTTTGCACTTTAGCCCAGGCTAACCTAGAATTCACTGTGTGGTTTCAGGCTGGCTTGAACTCACAGTGAACCTTCTACCTCAGCCTCCTGAGTGCTGGTATTAAAGATGTGCACCACTGTGTTTGGACCCTCTTTCTTTCTTTTTAAAATATTTTTATTTATTTATTTGAGAGAGATAGTGGGAGAGATAGACAGAAAGAGAGGCAGATAGAGAGAATGGGTGTGCCAGGGCCTCCAGCCACTGTAAAGATACTCCAGATGCATAACCCATCTAGTTCATCTGGCTTACGTGAGTACTGGGGAATAGACCTGGGTCCTTTAGCTTCTCGGGTAAGTGCCTTAGCCATTGAGCCATCTCTCCAGGCCACTCTTCCTTTTTTAAAAAAATATATGTTATTTACTTTAATCCCAGCACTCAGGAGGCAGAGGTAGGAGGATTGCCATGAGTTCAAGGCCACCCTGAGACTACATAGTGAATTCCAGGTCAGCCTGAGCTAAAGTGAGACCCTACCTTGAAAAACCAAAAAAAAAAAAAAATTACTTATTTATTTATTTATTTATTTGAGAGAAAGAGGCAGAGAGAGAGAGAGAGAGAGAGAGAGAGAGAGAGAGAGAGAGAGAGAACGGGCATGCCAGGGCATCCAGCCACTGTAAACGAACTCCAGATACATACTCCCCCTTGTGCATCTGGCTTATGTGGTTCCTGGAGAATTGAACCAGGGTCCTTTGGCTTTGCAGACAAATGCCTTAACCACTATGCCATCTCTCCACCCCACCCCTTTTTTGTTGGTTTTGTTGTTTGCTTTTTCGAGGTTGGGTTTCACTTTAGCTCAGGCCGACCTCGAATTCACTATATAGTCTCAGGGTGGCCTCAAACTCATGGTGATTCTCCTACCTCTGCCTCCCTAGTGCTGGGATTAAAGGTGTGTGCCACCACGTCTGGCTCAGCCCCATTTAAAAAAAACCATATTTTATTTATTTCTTTGAGAGAGAGAAGTAGGCAGAGAGAGAGAGAGAGAGAGAGAGAGAGCCTCTTCTTTTCTTAATTCATTTTTTGTTGCAGAAATTCTCTGGAAATATCACTTCTATGCCATTATGAGTGAAAATAAAGGAGTTTATTTACCCAGGGACCAAAGAGCTTGCGATAGCCCTCCAAAGAAGCTCTGGACATGAGCTGAGATTTTATTGTTTTCACAGCTGAGGAGAGGGTAAGCGAACAAACAAGATGTGGCAATTTGCATATTAATCATTTCTGTCGTCAGGCCACTATAAAAGGAACTCCATTTTATGTTGTTTTAGCCTAAACTGTCTTTCTTTATTTTTTTTAAATCACAAGTTTTTTTTTTAAATTTCAAGTCATATTTGTGCCAAATGAATAGCTCATATATGTGAATCAAAATAAATTATTAGATTGATACATTTAGGAATCCAAATATTTCAAACTGCTAATGGGAAGGAATAACAGAGTAATACAAGCCAGTGATGTGTTTATCCACAGAGAGATAGCAAAACTCAAGAGTTAGTGTGGCACCTTTTGTCAATAACACAAAAATGAATACCTTCTGAATGGCACAGCCCCAAATCCACCTCCATTGCTTTGTATCTTTAACTGTACTTCTGTAGCCTCAGAGTTGCTGTTTCTATGTTTTGGTGAATTCCAGGATAACCTGTTTACCAACTTCTTTTCTGAAGGTATTTAAAGGGACTGAAATAATTTTTTTTTTTTGCATCTGTGCCTTGC
Organism: Orientallactaga sibirica; assembly: GCA_036365145.1. Taxonomy (NCBI): domain Eukaryota; kingdom Metazoa; phylum Chordata; class Mammalia; order Rodentia; family Dipodidae; genus Orientallactaga; species Orientallactaga sibirica. The sequence goes on from JAEOAD010000039.1 coordinate 15,947,922, forward strand.
AATGTATAATAATTGCTTTTTTCACTTTTTATTCAATTTTTTTTCTTTTTACTATTATTGTTATTATTAACAGCATATTCATATTGATACATTATGTATTGGTACTGTCTTTTACCTTGTCCCTATCCCCATTCTGCTGGGGACCCTCCTCAGTGGGGTTGCAGCAATTCCATATGGGATTTGGGTTATGCATTGTGGGAACAGCAGTCAGTTACTTTTGCGGGGAGGGAATGGTGTCTCAACCTGTGCCTCTTACAATCTTTCTGCCATCTCTTCCACAAAATTCCTTGAACCATCATGGGTGTTTTAAGTCTACTTCAGTGATGAGCTCTTAGGAACCTCTGGACCCCTGCTTAGGATCTCATGCTCATCTCCCCAGTTCCTCTGTGGTTTCTGAAAGAGATGAACAGATTCTCCAATAGAGGGTAAAGTCATCATAGTTTAAATGGCATAAACATTATTAATTTAGGGAGAATTTGGTGAATGTAACCCCTCTTTTAGCCAAAGACTAGTGAGAGCTTGAAATTGGAGAGCCTAATCTTTGTCTACATAGGATGCTGATCTGGTTCCCAATTCCAGATATGGGTTTCATTACACTGAGCAGATTACTTAGCCAATGCCTTTAGGTGGACAGTTAGATTATTAATTTGGGATCTTTTTGCCTTTGTTATGAAGACATTTAGTGCTATGAATTTTCCCCTTAGGACTGCCTTCATTGTGTCCCATAAGTTTTGGTAAATTGTGTTTTCATTATCCGTCTTTAGAATCTTTCCATCTGCTGAAAATAATAAGTTTAATAATAAGTTTCCACAATCAACTTTTACGGTAACTCAGCGAATCAGTTCAACTTTTACCTTCTTTTCTACTACATTACCTCCTCTTTATCTTCATAATACCTTATGATCTCATCTGTAATGGCTGGTACTCCTGGCATATCACCTGTATTTTAATTGTTTTCATCCTAGTTTGGATATATCTGGACTGAGCATTTAGAACATAGGGTTTTAACATGAGTCCTAGCATAATTATTATGACAGGCCCCATTAAAGGAGCTAGTTAGGGTCCCCAAGTAGTCCACATGGGGGCAGGCCTGAGGTCTGGGGTACATCAGTTGTAAGACCTCTGGAGTATTGGGTAAGTATAACCTTTAGAGCCAAGTGTGTGTCAGTTGTTTTGGGGAATATTGACACTGTTACCATTAAATCCTGTATTTATCAGGAGCAGGAATTGGTTCACGATTATTGTCCTTGAATATATGGATGGAAACACAAAAGAATTATTATGATAAAATAAAGCCAAAGAAAGAGAGATAGGAGGGCCTTCTCTATACAAGATTCAACAGCAGGAGTGACTGTGGCTAATCTTATTGTGAAGAGGAGACCACAGGACACTCCTGCACTTAGAGCAAGGGGGTTATACCACATTCCTTAAAAAAAAAAAAAAAAAAGATATTTCTGTAGAAGGAAAAGGATATAATACAAAGCAATAGTAAAGAACTATATCTGTTTGAGGGTGAAAGACATAAATGTCCCTCGGAACCAGTTTTTTTTTTTTTAATGGATCCCACAAGGTCATCAAATGAACTGATCAGTCCAGCAATTGGAAGGAGTTAGGATACCATCTCTCACTTATTGAGTTTAATAGGACACATGCTGCTATAAGAAGCAGATAATTTTTTTAATGCAGCACAGCAAACACCAGTAGGACTGGCGGACATTGTGTCTATTTTTGGGGTTGTTTTTGGCATCTCATGTTGAAGTCCTCAGGTTTTGTCATGCATTGGATAGTCGTCCCTTAGGATTGTGACTGGAGCAGAGCTTCAGTTTCTTTGGCAGGGGCAGGTGTCCTCCAGAGCTTGACCTTGAGGGGACTGTTTTGGTCCCTGGTGACCTGTTAACTGTTACCATCATCTGAGGACACTGTTTGATTGAATGTGGTTAATGGATTTATATCTCTTGGCTGATGGGTGTGGGTCTAATTTCCAAGGGTATGTGGGTCCCCTCATGTTACAGTTTTTAAAGGGAGCCTCATCAATGTCAGGATAATATGGCTGACCTCTCTACATCTAAGCAAAGGGACACCATCAAACAACCAGCACCACCAACATTAGCAAGTACACACAATTAGAATTATAAATTGTTTTTACATCTTAGAGCTTAGTACTGTAAGCCAGCATCAGACAGGGGAGTCAATCTTTGTGTATATCATAATATTTTATAGTTATATTCTCTTATTGGATGATTACGACCATTTAGGATGCCAAAATCAACAATGTATTATATTTTTAGAAGTCACTTATGGTTTTATAGGCGAGACTTTTAGGGACCTGTGAGGGGTTTTATGACTCTTAGCATTGTCATCTGATAGGATATTTTAAGGCCATGCTGACCACGTGGCCCTCCCTCTCTTGGGAAGCCTGGAGGACCCAATTTTCCTTTGATGAGACTCTCCTGTTGCAGGTACACTGACTTGGGGTCCATTCTTGGGTTTCTGTGTCCTTCCTGATCAAGAAGACAGATAACTTACCAGAGAATAGAATTTAGTAAGTCTTGTATTGTCTCTTGTGGCCTTCTGACCTGGGAGCAGGAACAAAAATATTGTTTACCAATGTTTCTAATTGACTTTGGTTTTTATGTATAGTTAGGCTTTTATGTATAGTTATTAATCACTCAGAGACTGTATACAAATGATCAGCAAAACAGATCTAGTTAAAAAAGTGTAGAACGTATCTGGATAGCAAAGCACATCTGGTCAGAGAATGACACAAAAGTTTAAAATCATTCTGATAAGCATTTAAGTTTAGTTGTCAGGCTATGGTGTAAGCTAAACCTTGAACATTGCACACATATTTTATTTTTTAGGTATCTCTCAGTTATAAGTACAGGCAGAACCTTTTAGCAGCCCTGGAAACAATATTTTACCAACTTAAAATCAATTGATTTGATCTAGAAATTGTATTTCAGGAAAAGACAGGACAGTATAAAAAATGTGTTTGAAAACAACTTTGGTAGTCTGTATACCTATGCAGGTACCAAATTACCCCCACAAACAGAACACCAGAACACAAGTCTTAAGTATCAATATATTTATAAGCAATGAACTTAAGATACAGTAATGAGAAAATTACTTAAGCAAAACCTTGACTCACACTGTTTGATTGCACACAGAGCAAAATCTAGTCATTGTTGAACTAAAGCAGCTTGATTTTAAGCATACATTAAAGATGTTTTGACAGATACAAAGTAATTTTTTAAAGTAAGTACCTTTAACCATTGAACCATTTTATACCTTAACATACAGCAATATTTATGACTATTAGAATATATGAAGCTTAGACAAACTATATAAACATTGTTGTATATATAGCAGTGTTCTATAAGACATGTGGAGCTCCCACAGTTTTTAAAGAACAAAGTCACAATATTTAAATCATTTATTTTTTTGTTTATTTTGGGGGGGGAGGATAGGAGAGACAGAGAGAAAGAGAGAGAATGGGCATGCCAGCGGCCTCTCAGCCACTGTGAATGAACTCCAGATGTGTGTGCCCCCTTGTGGGCAAGTGTGGCATTGTGTCCTTGTGTCACTTTTTGCGTCTGGCTAAATGTGGGACCTGGAGATTGGAACCAGCATTCTTAGGCTTGGCAGGCAGGCGCCATAATCACTAAGCCATCTCTCCAGCCCTAAATTTTTTTTTTTTTTTTTTTGAGGTAGGGTTTCACTGTAGCCCAGGCTGACCTGGAATTCACTATGTAGTCTCAGGGTGGCCTCAAACTCATGGCAATCTTCCTACCTCTGCCTCCCCAGTGCTGGCATTAAAGGCATGTGCCACCACACCTGGTTTTGTTTTTTAAATATTTATTTATTTATTTGACAGAGAGAGAGAGAGAGAGAGAGAGAGAGAGAGAGAGAGAGAATGGGTACACCAGAGCCTCTAGCCATTGCAAACGAACTCTAGATGCATGTACCCCCTTGTGCATCTGGCTTACATGGGTCCTGGAGAGTCGAACTGAGGACCTCTGGCTTTGCAGGCAAATGCCTTAACCACTAAACCATCTCTCCAGCCCCTAAGTCATCTTTTATAAGACTTAGATTATAATCTCAGTTATATCCACCCAGAAAAATGAGCGTGAATAAGACAGGAACCATCTTAAAAATACAGGGTTTTAGATAGAATAACCTTATAAGAGAATTAAATACTAAAAGATTGACAAATAGAGGAAAATAGCAAACTTGGTTTAGCAATTTAAAGCCAGTATTTTGCAACTTTATAACTATTATGATCAGATTAACATCAGTGAGTTAAAGCTGTAAGTTTACAAACTGAATACCATAACATCCTACAGCCAGCCAGGACCATACTTTGTTAGTCTGATGCAAATGCCTAGGCTAATAGTCATCTTATATATCTCTAAGAGCTGGTAATCTGTTCAAACACTTTAAGATCTGCTTAATCAACTTTGTCTTTAAGTCTTCTGTTTAAATTTACTCATACCTTTAGCCACATACTTTTACCTTACAATCTATGTAATCACTGTAACAATCTTTTTTAAAAAACTTTTTATTTATTTATTTATTATTTTTATTATTTTTTTTGAGAGAGACACAGAGACACACACAGAGAGAGAGAGAGAGAGAGGGAGACAGAGGGAGAGGGAGAGGAAGACAGATAGAGATGGGTGCGCCAGCAGTGTCTCAGCTGCTGCAAACGAAATCCAGATGTGTGCGCCCCCTTGTGGTCAAGTGTGGCATTGCACCCTTGCGTCACTTTGCATCTGGCTAAACATGGGACCTGGAGATTGGAACCGCTGGAGATTGGAACCAGTGTTCTTAGGCTTAGGAGCCAGGTGCCTTAACCCCTAAGCCATCTCTCCAGCCCTAACAATCTTTTTTTAATCAAACATTTAACATCCAATATTTAAAGTTTCCTGTCTAGTGTATCCTTTTATCTCATTTATCTCATTATAGCTAACAGCAAAATTTTCATTGTCCTAACATACGACCATTTAATATGACCAATTAAGTTTTTTCTATTGTTTTTAAATGGCTCTTTGAAATAACCTTTTATAAAAGAGTAGATCAGAGTTGATTTACATTATTTACCCAGAATATACATATAGATTTTGTCATTTGTTGATTTTGGAACCTCTTTTCTTATAAATTTTCTGATAAACTTAGTATTGAGCACATCTGAATCTAAACAAATATTGAAGCTGTTTTCTGTTAGCAGTTCCATAGAAGCATAGAGAGATAAAATAAACTTAAAAACAGTTACAAATTTCTTATATAAATTCTCCATCTATCTGCAGCAACTTGGAACTCACCCATCATTATGTTGGGGCCAGGCCCCTGAGATTCCTTGTGTCTGCAAATCCCCTGGATCTGCAAGGTAGGGAAGCAGAGCCAAGACAGCAGAGCCATCGGGATTCTCCTAGGGATTGCCTAAACCCAGAGAAGTCTGCGTCTTGTCTTCCTGTCTTATCAAGGAGACTTGGTGTTAGGTTCCGCTTCCTATCCCAGTGCTGCGTGGCATTGTGCAGATAAAACCCTTCAAGGTAAGCACAAAGTGACACCCTGCAATCGCAGGTGCCTGCTCATGGGTAGCCCCCCCCCCCATTTTTGCTCTTGCCCTGAAGAGCTACCCCAGCTGCAGCATGTAAGAGCAAGACAGACGAGTTCCCCTAGGTTTCTAGCATTTGTTTGGTACCGGGCCAGAATTTAGCTATTCCCAATTGACCTTTGCCCCTGAGGAATATAGCAGGACAGTATAACCCTTCTTTGCAAGTGTGGAGAAGCTTTCCCTCCTCTTCTGGTAGGTACGTGGTTGGGTCTAGAGCCTGAGTGGCTTCCACTCGCATTTGGGGATTTTACAACATTTCTTTCAGAGCCAGAAACCATGGGAAAACCAAGGCTGGAGTACCTGGCATTAGCCTAGAGCCCGAAGCAATTTTAACATGAGAACCCCCTCAGATTTAGCCCAAGCATCTCATCTACATTAAGCTTAGAGGCCTTTGTAAAACTCTGCATACAGACTTCCATTTTGGTTCACCTCTTTCCATCATTTAACTCCTTTCTCAGTGTCAGGCCCTGGAGCATTGAAATTCCCCAGGAGCCCAGATAGCACTATCTCCCTTGACCCCCTTCATGTGGCCTTGGGATTAGACTTTTCAAGCCCGGCCAGCCAGTACCTCATTACCGGAGAGTGTGTTAGGAGGTAACTCTGTATGTGTTGTATCTAGCTTCCGGCCTGACTCTAGCTGAGCTGTGTTTTTTTTTTTTTTTCCAGAGAGAGTTGTGGATTTTCTCAGGTCTACAGGGCAGCTCCCTGATCTTGCCATTTCCTCCTGTCTGTGATACTTTCCATGATTTCTAAAAGCTGGCCATCATAATTTACAGAAGACTCTAATTTTCCTGGTGTCATCTTCGTTCTGTAGTCAGTAGTGAATCCTCGTTTGAAGTTGTCAAGCATAGTTTGTAGAACTGTTTGGGACTCCCATCGGGAATGTGTAGACCCCATAGTGGAAGAGGCTCCTTAAGATTCCCTAGTCAAGAATTTAGGGAAATTGATGTGTCTATCTCTGTGTGGTGTGTGGGGAGGGGAAGAGAAGACCAGCTTCTCCCCCAAACAGATGCTCACCTGGATGCGCCCCCCCCAAAGGAAACTTAAGGAAGTCTTACCATGGGCCACACATACAAACCCCATGCTCAGACAGAGCCCTCTATTATGGAGGGATGAGTGCCCACTAAGGGGAAATGACCTCCAGCAGAAATGCAGGTTGGAGCCCAGTCAGAACCCATAGCTACAGGGCCTTGAGACCATTATGGTCACACACACACACACACACACACACACACACACACACACACACACACACACACACACTCATTCATTTTTTCAGAAGCTATGCATTCCCATTTTAAATTCCTATTCTATTTGCAACTCCAGAGACCAAAACCAAACCTCAAATTGCTTTCAGTATAATTCCAGACCTTCTAAATCATTTCGAGTATAATTCCAGACCTTGAAGGGCCCAGCGCAACTCCAGTAACACGGTGGAGCTTCAGGTACAATCTCTTGTGGGTGATTAGTCCACACCAGCTCTTCCAGACCTCAAAATCACTTCAAGTATAATTCCAGACCTTTAAATTACTTTGAGTATAATTCCAAACCTAACCACTCTCGATTCCAAATTCAGAGCTCTTACATTGTTCAAATATCTGGCTCAGTCTCATCTCCTACTCAGGAGCTCCAGTCCCAGGTCTCATAGTCCCCTTGGGCCACCTGGGAGGGGACCTCACAATCAGTCATGTTGGGGGCCACATGCTTTCGAGTTCCAGGGATGTTTGGCAGACTCAGAGGCTCAGGAGTGGCAGCCCTTCCTGACCAATGGGGGTCATGTGAAGGATAGTCACACTGGGGCCTCCGAGATGTTGCAGATATTCTCTGGAAAGATCACTCCATTCCAGTAGGAGTAAAAGTAGAGAATTTTATGTCCCAGGGGCCAAAATCTGGGGTAGCTCCCACAAGAAGCTCTGTCCCCGAGCTGAGATTTTACTTTCATTTTACAGTTTTCATAGACAAGGGAAGGGGTGAGTGTGCAAGGAAGACCTGGCAATTTGGATACCAATCATTCCTGTAGTCAGGCCACACTGACCATGAATTCCACTTTAATTTGTTTTAGCCTTAACTGTCCTTTCTTCTTGTTGCCCCTCTGGGCCCTTTCTGGGCAGTTTTTTCTTTTGGATTTTTCCATTGGCTGATAAAGATAAGTGTAGCTCCTCAGCAATTAGCTCTTATTGTAATTCAGTGAATCAGCTCAACTTTTAGCTTCTACTGCACAAGTGACACTGCATGTGTGGTGGTCAGAGGACAACCTGAGATGTTGATACGTGCCTTCAGGTATTTGTTTTGAGACAGGGTCTCTTACTGTTCACTATTGCATTTGCTAAGCTAGCTGTCCTGCAAGCTTCTAAGAGATTCTATTGCCTTCACCTCCCTTCCTGCTATAGACATACTGGGAGTACAGGTGCTTGTGCTATAACCTCCGGCTTTTTACATGGGTTCTGGGGATCTGGAGTCAGGAACTTATACTTGTGCTGTGCAGCAGATTCCCCTGAATTGAAATATTCTCTTATGAATAGAGAAAGGAGGCCCTAATTCAGGAAGTCTGGGAGACTTTAAACTTAATGGTCACACAACCACTCTCCAAGGTTTATGTTAGTTAGAAACTGAAACATTCCTTCCTGGGAGAGAGGGCAGGAAGGGAGTTCCAGAGACTCAGGAATTCAACAAGTCTGGGAAAGTGTTGCAAGACCCCACCCTAAGGATATATAAAAGGGAAACAACTGCTTGTAGGGGAGAGACCCTCCAATGGAGCTGCCTACACATGGGGTAGTGTGTTTAAGAAGCTACAATTGAGCTGCCTGCAAGTGGTGCAGTGTGGTCCAGAGATTCAGCTTCCATTACTTGTCACACATACTGAGATGGGATTTCTAGTGATGCAGTTGCCTTTGAGTTGAAGCAGCTGTGAGGTAGTTGTTATCTTGGATGGAATGAGACCTGTTATGGTTCAATAACTTATGTAGCAAGCACTTTATCCATTGATCCTGAGGGATTATATTTTTAGTGAAAATCATCCTAGAGTTCAGGTCCACCCCCAGGTATGCATCCTTCCCATTTAGAACCTGGTTATAGTAAGACTATATCTATTCCAGTGAGGAAAATGATACATTCTGGGGGCCTGTGTAGAAGAAATCATTGCTAGCTATTTCTTTTACACTGAAACTCCCAGGCTCTTGTTCCTGGAATCCAGAAAACTTAATGGGGCTCTTGCACAAATTTCACTACTTGGCCTTCTGTGGGGTATCATCTTCTTTTTAAGTTATGGGGTTCCAGAGAGCTAGTGGTCCTCCCTAAGCTCAGGTTCAGATGAAGAAGATAACATTTCTCCTCAGTACTTTCAGCAGAGCAGGGGACCTCAAGGAGGGCAGTGGTAGACCCAAGATCACCTGTCACATGGCCATGTACCTCTGCCTGGCCTGGTGTCCAACACACTGTATCTATACCATGGAGACTCCCTGAAACCTTCTCAGAAAAGGCTGTGGTTGAGGAAAAATGGGAGAAACAGTTCTAGTCCTTCTAGGGGTCAGCACACTGGGAGGCTGTCTGGGTCTTCTCATCCTCATGTGTAAAAGTAGGATTTCATATTCAGTCCCTAATGTTCCATATGCCCAGCAAGTCCCGAGAGCTGGAGATTGGCCTTTGACATCATTGTTCAACATGAGCAGGTCTGGATGTAGTTCTAATGGTATCTGTACCTCTAAGTTTCCATTTGAAGAATGTTATCTGATGCAAAGAAGAAAGATCTAGAAATGTAATGCAGCTATAGCTTGTGGTTTGTATGTTCCAGAGCAGGCCTGAGCCTCTGTTCTAATTCTTTATAGAACTGGATAAGGAGGTTTGAGTGTAAAAAGTCCCCCATAGCATCATGTGTTTGTGATAAAACCTCATACTTAATCTCCAGCCGGAGGAGCTTTGGGATGCAGATGCTTGCTGGAGGAGGTGTGGCATTGGGAGTGAGCCCTGGGATTTTATAATGCAGCCCTACTTTCTAGTGCTAGCTAGCTCACTCTTGTTGCTTCCTCCCAGCTGATGTGACAAGGTGTGATGCCCCACTATCTGTTCTGCCAGGTTTTCCCCATCATGATGAAATTTGCCCTTGAAACTATAAACTGAAATAAACCCTTTCCTTCCATAAGGTGGTTCTAGTGGTTTGTTTTTATTCCTTTTGTCCCAGCAATGAGAAGGTAACTGCACACAAGAGCAGAAATATACCTGCACTGGGAAGCATCCACTGCATCTCTAGGGAAGAGAAGCATAGGCTTTCCATGGTCTCACCTCACTTATAAGCACTTATATCTGAGTACTCTGTTGGAAGCATAGTTGGAAAATAAATGGGTTTAGACATTTCCTCACATTCTCCAATCTGAAATTTCTCATAAGATCCATTAACATTTCCCAGGTTTTGAAATGTAGAAAGGGTGTCATTTCATACAAAAGATATTAGGATAGCATCCACAATTACAGGGGCACAACAACAAATTACCTAAATCTGATGGGAACCATTTCCTCTCCTTGTCAGGCTGTCATGAAGGCATTAAAAATAAACATTTTAATAAAGAAAACAACATTAAGTTCCAGCAGGCTAGACTATTACTTCTAATGAGAATCCTAGAAATGAAGAGCCATAGCTTAATTGGTTAAAAAAGATTAATAGTTAATTGTTTGCTTATGAACAGAAATAATTAAGAGCACCTGCAATTGCTCATCAAGTGCTGGGACCCAGAGAGAGAAGCCTCTGTAGGGCATCTGGCATTAGAGGTCTTTCCTATCCTGCAACCAAGATTCTGAAGCCTTGTCCTGCTTCTGGGTGAGCAAACAGGTAGGACTGACTGTTGCACAGTATTGTCTTCTGGTCCTGAGATACCTTGGCCAGAGTTCCAGGACTGGTCAGATGCTTGGCTGTGGCTAGGTGCCTCATGAACCTGCCTGCTTGTGGTTTTTGCTAAACTGCTCCATTCCTTGTTGAAATTTTATTTTATTTTTTAAAAATATTGTTTTTTTTATTTATTTACTTATTTATTTGAGAGCATGAAAGAAGGAGAGAGGGAGAGAGAGAGAAATAGAGAGAGAGAATGGGTGTGTCAGGGCTTCCAGACACTGCAAACAAACTCCAGATGCATGTGCCCCCTTCTGCATCTGGCTTATGTGGGTCCTGGGGAATTGAACCAAGGTCCTTTGGCTTTGCAGGCAAGTACCTTAACCACTAAGCTATCTCTCCAGCCCCTTGTTGAGATTTTAATCAGAAATGAATATATATGGAGGAGTTGTGTGGGCATAGCCTACCCAGTTTATTCAGCCTGCATGAGAAGGCAATGTAATCTGGGTTTTTTGAATGAGAAGGCAATGTAATCTGGGTTTTTGCTGAAAACTGAGTCATACAGAGATGGCACCAGTGATACGGTGGAGATTGAGAAAATTTTTTCGTGTTGACATGCCTCAGGAAAATAATGTTCAAAGCCTGAGTCCTGAGCTCTGAGAATATGCCTGGCAGTCTGACATCACCTTGAATTCTTTACATTGTTGGTGGGTTACAAGTTTCTAATGTTACATAATTTTGGGGCATGAACAGAAAATTTCTTAGCAATAGATCAGTGAGAAGAAAGTATAAATATAGGTGCTGATGTGGTAGAAAATAATCAAAAAGTTGAACTGATTCATTGAGTTAATTGCTGAGGAGCTAACCTTATCTTTGTCAGCAAGTGGAAAAATCCCAAAGAAGGAACTTTCTGGAAAGGGCCTGTCATGGTTTGATTCAGGTGTCCTCCACAAATATAAGTATTATGAATGCTAGGTTCCCCAGCTGATGGCAATTGGAAATTAAAGCCTCGTAGAGGTAGTGTATTGTTGGGGGTGGGCTTATGGGTATTATAGCCAGTTTCCCCATGCCAGTTTTGGCACACTCTCCTGTTGCTATTTTCTACCTTATGTTGGCCAGGGAGTGATATCCACCCTTTGCTCATGTCATCCATTTCCCCTGCCATCATGGAGCTTCTTGTCAAGTCTGTAAGCCAAAATAAAACTGTTTTTCACCACAAGCTGCTCTTGGTTGGGTGATTTATGCCAGCAATTTTTGACCCAAAGGGATGTTAAGAAGGAAAGACAGTTTAGGCTAAAACAAAGTAAAATGGAATTCATTGTTAGGGTGGCCTGACTACAGAAATGACTGATATGCAACTTGCCACATCTTGTTTGTTCACTTTTCACTCTCTTTGGCTATGAAAACTATAAAATTAAATAGAATCTCAGCTCAGGGTCAGACCTTCTTTGGAGAGCCACCTCAAGCTCCTTGGCCCCCATGTTATAAACTACTCTACTTTTGCTTCTACTGGCATTGGAGTGATCTTTCCAGAGATTTTGTACAATATCTCTGGAGGCCCCAGCAAGATTTTCCTTTACCACGACACTAGTTGATCAGGAAGGACTGCTGCTCCTGGGCCTACTAGCCTGCCAAAGGTCCTTGGAACTGGGAAGCATGCCCCTGACATGATTGCAGGGCCCCTTCCAGATGGCCCAAGGTGACTGTAAAACACTGGACCAGAGTTCCTGAGTGGAAGGAAACAGGTCTGAATCAGATGTCTGAACCAGGTAAGAATTCTCTGGGGAAACTGGAAATTGGGATTGTGACTAGTTTGGTCTGGAGGAGCTAGCATGGATTGATCCCTGTAAGAGGAGGAATCCCTGAGCCTGGATGCAGTTCTGAGGTAATGGCTCTCTTTCCGTCAGGGGTACTAATGGTATTCTGGTCTGGGCAATGAGCTAGATAAGGACAGATGTTTCTCCAGTCTCTGTAACTAGCTTGATCAGGGTTATGAATGGGATTAAATAAGAAAAATTGTTTAAACTCTGAATGAATGAATGAATGAGTGGGTGGATGAATGTAGGAGGGGAAGATGGCCATCTGGAGTCTATATGAAAAGTACACTTGATATGAATGCGTGTACAAGTATGCATGTGGCTCATAGCCCCAAGTCTGCAAAATGATTTCTGTCCTGAACAGTGCATGCTCAGGAAGGGTTTGTATTTGTGTCAGGTCTGCAGCACTAACACAGTGGGAAATTCTTTGTGAGAGAAGTCCTAGACTGCATGGTCAAAACAAACCATACTTCAGAAGGGAATATTCAGGAGATTATAATACTAAAATGACACCAGGAAAATTAAAGGCCTCTGTAAATTGGGAAGGTCAGCTTTTAATGTTGAATGGCCCCCACAGGAAATACTGACAGTAACTAAGATTACAGGCAAGGAAAAATGCACGATTCTCCCCACTCTTAAAAATTATAAAATGGGGCTGGAGAGATGGCTTAGTGGTTAAGGCATTTGCCTGCAAAGCCAAAGGATCCTGATTTTGATTCTCCAGGACCCATAAAAGCCAGATGCACAAGGGGTGCATGCATCTGGAGTTCATTTGCAGTGGTTGGAGGCCTTGTGTGCCCATTCTCTCCCTCTCTCCAATTCTCTATCAAATAAATAAATAAAAAAAATATATTTTAAAAATGTTATAAAATGGCAATATCAGGGTGCTGCCCTTTAGCCCAGAGAGGAATACAAAACTCTCCCTGGGACACAAACACACACACATGCGTGCGCACACACACACACACACACACACACACTCAGCTAGAGTCAGAATAGAAGCCAGAAATCCCTCCCCCCCCATACAACTGCCTCCCAACACACTCTTCAGTAATGAGGTACTGGCTGGCAGAACTTAAAACTGGTAAAACTCAAGGCCACAGAAAGGTGGATAAAGGGATATAATGTTGTCTGGGCTACTGGGAAATTCAACCGCTCCAAGACCTGACACTGAGGAAGAAATTAAATGATAAAAAGACAAACCAAGATAAAAGTCTCACTGCAAGGTTTTACACATGGTTTTGAGTTAAATGAATGTGATGAAAGTCACTCAAGCTTCCCCTGTAGGACTTGATCTACTTGAGGGCCATATGGCCCTGGAATAGGAGGGGGAACCTGACACACAAGTCTTCTTGTTGGACAGGGAGACAAGGCACAGACCTCTCTGGGGTTATGCACCCCCAGAGAAAACCCTGATGACTCTGCTTTCTTGGTTTCCTTGCCTTTGCAGAGCCAGGGGGAATCTACAGGCACAGGGAATGTCAGGGTTCTGGTCCCAACATGATGATGGGTGAGTCCCAAATTACTGCAGTCAGATGGAAACTTCTTCTTCTTTTTTTTAAAGTTATTGTTTTTTTTATTGACTTTTATACTTACATACAAAAAACCCCACCTGATATTTCCCTCCCCTCCCCCCATTCCACTTTAGAACTCCAACCTCTATCATATCCCCTCCCTCTCTCCATTAGTCTCTTTTAATTTGATGACATCATCTTTTTCTTCTATTTTGAGGGTCTTGCGAAGGTATTGCTAGGCACTGCAAGGTCATGGATATCGAGGCCAATTTCTGTCTGGGCAGTTGCATTGTAAGAGGTCATACCCTTCCTTTGGCTCTTCCATTCTATCCGCCCCCTCTTCCGCAATGGTCCCTGAGCCTTGGAGGTTGTGACAGAGGTGTTTCAGTGCTGGGTACTCCTCTATCCCTTCTTCTCAGCACTATGTTGCCTTTTGGGTCATCCCAGTGGTCATCGCCATCTGAAAAGAGAAGCTTCTCTAACCAGAAGTGAGAGTAGCGTTACTATGTGAATATGAACATTAAGTGTAGTGCTTTCAGGGCAGCTTGGTGGGAATAATATATACATTTAGTCAGACAAGAGCAGGCTTATACCCCTAAGGCTCATGACCTCACCACCATAGACTTTTACTTAGGTTTTCAGTACCAGGTATGTATTCCCTCCCCAGAGAGGGCCTTCAGTCCAATTATGGAGCAGTTGGTTACCCCAAGAGTAGACATGCCACTATTGCACCTGTTCAGTCATTGGGCCTGTCAGGCCAAGCTTGAATATTCAGCGTCCACACGCGTGCAGTGCAGCTTTTTCCAGCTTTCAGTTGGCTGGTCTACAGGGAGAAGGTTTTCTGCTCCACACCAGCTTGCTTTCTCAGTGACCTTGCCTCTCAGGCATGAGATGTCTTCAGCAATAGGGTCTTATTATCTATTTCTCTAGGGAAACCAAGGGCTTTGGCAAAAGCCTTGAATGTTTTGGAGGCTACCAGGACCTCCTTGGCCAACAACTCATTGGAAGGTATCCCATCCCAGGTACTGAAAATTTTCTAGTAACAGTCTACAGCTTCTAGACATGCCCTTATTCAAAAAAGTAATTTTACATATGTCTTATTCATAATATCTTAAGTTTAGATTGACCCTCCCCCTGCCCTTCTTGTATGCATTCTCTTCAAGAAATGTGTCACTGTTGTAAGTTTCCTTTATCTCTCTATGCTTCTATGGAACTGATAACAAACAATAGCCCCAAGGTTTGTGTTTAGATTGAGAAGTACTCAATACTGAGTTTGTCAGAAAATTTCTAAAACTTCTAATAATGTTCTAATCTGCTTTTATATATATTGGTTTTTCAAGGTAGGGTCTCACTCTGGCCCAGGCTGACCTGGAATTAACTATGTACTCTCAGGGTGGCCTCAGACTCTTGGTGATCTTCCTACCTCTGCCTCCTGTGTGCTGGGATTAAAGCATATGCCACCACACCCAGCTTGCTTTCATATTTTTAAAATATGTGTTTCAGAAAGCTGATTAAAAAGAGGTTCCAAAAATCAACAAATGATAAACTCTATATGTATATTCTGAGTAAATAATGTAAGTCAAGTCTGGTCTACTCTTTTCTAAAAGAATATTTCAAAGAGCCTTTTGAGGACAAACGAAAAGAACACTTAAATGGTATATTAAAAGGTCTTATGGTAAGGACAATAAAAGTTTTGCTGGTGATTATAAAGAGATAAACTAGATAAAAGTATAAACTGAAGAAGAAACTTTAAATGTTGTATATTAAATATTTTATAAAGAAGATTGTTACAGAATGGTTACACAGACTATAAGGTATAAGTATGTAGATGAAAGTATGAGTAAACTTAAACAAAAGCCTTGAAGACAAAGTTGATTAAGTCTTAAAGTGCTGGATCAGATTACAGACTACTTGATTAATAAGACTGTTAGCCTAGAGCTTATATCAGACTAACAAAGGATGGCCTTAGCTGGTTGCAGGGTTTGATGATATTTAGGTTGTAAATTTAAAACTTTCACCTACTGATGTTAATCTGGTTATAGTAATAGTTTTAAGGTTGTAAAAGACTGGCTTTAACATTCTCAACCAAGTTAGCTATGTTCCTCTATTTGTCAACCTTTTAATATTTAATAAGGTTATTATATCTTAAAAAAACAAAGCACTGTAACTTTGAGATGGTTCTGTTTTGTTCATGTTGTTTTACTGGGTGATTATCCCTGAGATTATTTTCTAAGTCTTATAAAAGGTGATTTAGTCATTGTGACTTTGTTCTCATGGAAACTAAGGAAATTCCTCCTGTCCTAGGAAAGCCTGCAATATACAATGTTGATATAGTTTGTCTAAGCTTTATATATTTTACCAGTCATAAATATTGCCTTGTGTTAAACTTAAAAACGGTTCAATGATTAAAGTAGTTGATGAAAAAAATCACTTTATGTCTAGCATAATATCTCTAATGTATGTTAAAATCTGACTAATTCAGCTCAACAATGATGAGGTTTGGCTTTATTTCTAAGCTATATATAATCAGTCTCAGTCAAAGTTTTACTTAAGTAATTGTCTCATTTCTGGTATCTTAAATTCATTGGTTATATATATGTTGATACTTAAGACATGTTTCCTGCTCTAGAAAAACAATCTTAAACTCTGCTCTTCTGCTTCCAGTTTGTGGGGTAATTGGTACCTACATAGGTATACGGACAAGTCAAAGTTATTTTCAAACATAGATGCCAAGTTTTTATATTGTCTTGTCTTTTCCTGAATCCAGTTTCTAGGCCAAATCAATTGATTTAAAGTTGTGAATAAAATATTGTTTCCAGGGCTGCTAACATGTTCTGCCTCTACTTATAACTGACAAATATTTAAAAGATAAAATGTGCATGTTTTCTATGTTCCAGATATAGCTCACACTGTCACCTAACAACTAAACTTAAATAATAATCAGAATGATTTTAAACTATTGTGTTATTCTCTGACCAGATCTGCTTTGCTAACCAGATATGTTCTGCACCCTTTTAACTAAACATCTGATGTTTCCAATTGACCTTGGCTTCTACATATGGTTATTAATCACTTGGAGAGATTGTACATATCTGATTAGCAATCCAGACATCTGGATTTCATTTGCAGTGTCTGGAGGCCCTGGCATGCCCATACTCTCTCTATGTATTTGCCTCTTTCTCTCTTTCTCTTATCTCTCTCAAATAAATAAAATATTTTTTTAAAAAAGAAAATACAAATGTTGAACAGAAAGATTTTTCTTCAACATACAAGCAGAGGGAGAAGACTCAGGGTTATGTTGTCTCTCTGGTAAAGCTTGTGAAATGGAAACTTATGTTTTAGAGTATCATATGGGTCTGGTTTCTTTGCTAAATTTCTTCTACCACAACATGTCTGTCAAGTGGCCCTTTCATTGGTGGTTAGTGATTCCTTCTAAGCTGGGTGTGGTGGCACATGCCTGAATCTTAGTCATTTGAGAGGCTGAGGTGGGAGGATAGAGCATTTAAGACCATCCTGGCCTATTAGAAATACCCTGCCTAATAAATTAATGAAAGAATACAGAAATAAAAAGAGCTATGGATGTAGTTCAGTAGTGTAGTGCTTGCTTGTTAACCCCCCAGTGCCACAAAAAGCAAACCAGACCAAAAATACAAGCAAAAACATTGTCTGAACTTAAATTTGCAAGTGGGCCTAACCACACATCCACCACATAGATGGTATTAATGACTAGCAATGGCTTCTCCATACTTAAAACGGCACCAGGCACAAGACCCAGAACTGATGTGTCCATTCAAGTTCAAAGGCAGGTAAAAAATAAATTATACCTCTGCTCAGGCAGGCAGGTGGAATTCCGCTCAGTTGAGAGGTAGCCCCTTGAATTATTCCTTTTACAGCTGGGACAGGGCTTGCTCACCTGGGAAGGCTATGTGCTCTACTGGATCTACTGATTTCAATGTGAACCCCATCCAGAAACACCATTCCTGACACACAGTCTATTGCTGACCACATGTCTGGGCACCCATACCTGTGAGGACATAGATCCATACCACCCTTGAATAGGCAGAATCCAAGGCTGTTGTAGAACTTGGATTTTCCCAGAACTCCGCTATGAACACCTCACTGAGGGCTGAAAGGAAGTAGTGTTTTAAAGCACCTTGTTATTATCTGTGTCTCTTTCTGGGTAGGAATACAATACACAGAGCAGGGATAATGGAATACCTTAAGAAGATCTTCCCAGACCTGGGTTTTTTTCTGTGCCACTGTTATAATCAGCTCCAGTTGCTGGGATGAATATTCCACTAGACACAGTTCATAGGAGGAAGGGATTTATTTCAGCTTTGCAGATCAAGGTGAAACTCCATCAGTGGTAGAAGCAGCAGCTTACTCCCATACTTCCAAACAGAGAGAAAAACTGTAGCAAGAAAACACCAACAAGCAGCAGACACAAATCTGCCAGGGCTCAGATTGCTCTGCTACACCTTTGGGCTGGAATCAGATTCTTCCCCCACTCCCGGTGAATGCCCCTCCAGCAGGCTGGTGGACACATAAGTAGGAATTTTAACTTTAATAAAAGATACCTGAGGCTATGGGGGGCATTCATTCATCTTCAAACTATCATGTTCTGCTCCTGGCATCCATAGACTCATAATCATCTCAGCAAATTCAGTGCAACTTCTAAAGTCCCCATAGCCTTTACCAACTTTAAGACTGCTCCAAAGTCCCAAGTCTCATCTGAGATTCAAGATTGTCTTGTCTCTTATCTGTGAATTCTGTAAAATCAAAACAAGTTACATACTTCCAACATATAATGGCACAGAGTAAACATTTCCATTGCAATAAGGTGTAACAAAGAGAGACTAGGCCAATGTAAAATAAGAACCATTAATGGCAGAAGAAGCGGCTTACTTCCATACAACGAAGCAGAGAGAAAAGCTGAAGCAAGAAAACATCAACAAGCAGCACACACAAATCCTGCCACAGTGGCAGATGAGACCAGCACTAAGTCAACTACTGGGCTGTACAGCACCCATGTCAGTTGGCATGCCTGTTGGTTTGAAGAAACACCCATGCTGAATCCTTGAACAGTATATGGAAGAGTTAACTACACCTTGTGTCTGAGAAGTTCTGGAGCTGACATTGTTAGAAGCTCATGTTCAGCAGATTTACCATAAGTAAAGCTATAGATATATATGCCTATAGCTACACGTCTATGATTTCTCACCTACTTACATCTATATCTATGCAATCATTTATCAATATATTATCAACCAATCATTTATCCCTTCACCTACCATTTTTCTATCCACTTGTCATCTATTTATCATCTATTATCTATCAATCATCAGTTCTTTGTCATTTATCATCTATCTTCTCTCTATCAACTGATCATCTATCTTCTATCATCTATGTATGTATGTATGTATGTATGTATGTATGTATGTATGTATGTATCTATCTATCTATCTATCTATCTATCTATCTATCTATCTATTATCTATCATCTATCTATCTATCTATTATCTATCTATCATCTATATAATCTATTATCTATCTATCATCTATCTATGTAATCTATCTGTCTCTTCCTACCCCACCCTCTCCCTCACAGTGGTACTCTTCCTTTTGAATTCCATAGTGAAATTGCCAGGCAATCTTTCACTTTTATTGTTTACCCTGACTGCTGTAAAGTCCTAATGAACAAGAAGATCTCACCTTGAGATCAGATCAGGTGCGTTCAGGGTGCTATGGCCATAGACAGATCTCAATTTCAGGCAAAGGGCAGGGCAGGGCAGTGCAGAGCAGAGGGTGTAAGGACTGCTTTGGATCAAACTTAATAGGAACCACATGTACAAGGTCAAAGTTCTCATAATAAAGATTCAAGTAGTTCTTATTTGGACAGGGCCTATATTCTATTTGTGAAGTATCCAGGTTTCCCCTGCCCTTGGCTGGAACACAGGTCAGATACCAACAGACCCTGCATCTATTCTTTATTACCAAATAGGAGAGAATCATAATAAACCCAATAAAACACCTTTTTTCATTAGTGAGTGCTAATTGTGCAAATGGCAGGTTTCTTTTTGACTTTTTTTTTTTTTTTTTGGTTTTTCAAGGTAGGGTTTCACTCTAGTCCAGGCTGACCTGGAATTAACTATGTAGTCTCAGGCTGGCCTCGAACTCTTGGAGATCCTCCTACTGCTGCCTCCCAAGTGCTGGGATTAAAGGCGTGTGCCACCACGCCCGGCTCTTTTTGACATTTTTATTCATGTATTTACATGTAAAATACTTTGATCATAGTCAGCCTCTAGTCCATTGTTACCTTAACTATATTAGTCTCAGGATGGCCTGGAACTTCTACATTCTCGAAGATCCTTTGACTTTATTTTTTGCTCTCCCAAATTTGCTTTAATTTTTGAATTTGGCTTATTTATTTCAAGATGATGATCTATCTTTCTGAAAAAATATAATTTTTCATTATATCCAAATAATAAACCATTGTATATATGTATATATAAAATTATCCTTTTCCCATCCATTTATGAACAGTTAGGTCAATCCCCAAACTTGACAATTGTGAATATTGCTACAATAAACATAGGAATGTAGTTATCTGTGTTGTATATGAACTTAGATTATTTTACATTATTAGAAGTCATTTTCATATTGATTTTAATTTTTTTTTAGAACTATATCAATTCCAAATTTAACAACAGAGAGAGAATACATTTTAATTTTTGAATTTACAGGCTTTTCCAAATTTATTTCAAGATGATGATCTATGTAGTTTTCTTGAAAAAATTTTACTCTTGTAATTATTTATTTTCATTCTTTGTTTAAATCCAAATAATAAACCCTATTGTATATATGCGAGACCAAATATAAAATTATCCTTTTCCAGACAGTTATCCATTTATACCAGAGGGCGCTATCAATCAACCCAAACTTGACAAACAACTGGCAGTCTAAATACCCAGCTGGAAACTACAATAAAGTGCAGTAGTGGCAATCAATGTAGTTATCTGTGTTGTTTATAATAGAACAGTGGTATGGAACTCATTAACTTTTACAAAAATAGCTAGTCTCCAAGATCAAGATACCACCAAATGTGGGCTAGAAGAGAGGTACATTTAGATCCCTCCAAAACATAGATGGTCATCCCTTTCTAATTTTAGCTTTTTTTAGAACTATCTTTTTCAGGTTTGAAGGGAGGTTCCATAACCACACCTCACCAGGGCCCCAGCTGAATAATTTAACAACAGGGAAGGGTAGGTCAGTTCATTTGTCATGACACCATTCTTATCAGGAGATTTACAGCTCCAACTTTTGGCTTTTCCAAATGATAGCTATTTCAACAAGAGTGAGAGGAAATCTCAGTGTAGTTTTGACTTGCATTTCCTTGATGGCTACAGATGTTTAACCAACCTTACTTGACCCACATTCCCCATTGACAAGGGTCCCTTTGAAAGGGGGAGGACAGGGAGGAGGACAATGGGCTTTATTTTAAATAAATAAAAAATATTTGTTTGAAAAGTGTCCAATTCAGCCGGGCGTGGTGGCGCACGCCTTTAATCCCAGCACTCGGGAGGCAGAGGTAGGAGGATCACCGAGAGTTCGAGGCTACCCTGAGACTACATAGTGAATTCCAGGTCAGCCTGAGCTAGAGTGAGACCCTACCTCCTCGAAAAAAAAAAAAAAAAAAAAAAAAAAAAAAAAAAGTGTCCAATTCACTTCCTCATTTGTTCATTGGCTTGTTTGCTTTTTGATATTTAAATTGTTATTTCTTTATACTCTGCCAATGTTCTTTTTATTACATTACATTCAATTCTACTAGTATTGGATGAGAACCCATTAATATGTGCTTCTTGAACATCTGACTTTCCAGGCCACAGAAGGGATGTAAAACTGAGATTCTGAATTCAAGGAGCTCAGAGCCTAAAGTGGGGAAGTGGAGATTTCCTCACTTCCTGCTTCATGAAGGTTAAGTAGGAGTAGAAGTGGGAAAACATACACTATAGGATTGATCTGACTCCATACCATAAGCAGACATTCTACAGGATTCCACAGGCAGACCCACATGGGTACTATTAGAGTACCTAACCCTGCCTTTGTAGCATTCCTGACACACATGAGACCCTAGACCCACCTCAAGCCTTGGTGGAATTCCTGGCTTTCTTGATATGCATGTTCTCCTTCTGCCTTTCTGAGTCTTGCATGTCTCAGGATAGGACATCTTACATGGGCATCTGGTACTGGCTGCCCTGCACTGCAGCATGACAGAAGTGAGTAGAGAATGTCATCCCATGTGGTCCAGCCTTAAGGTTCCTAGTTCAGATGACAGAAGTCACTTGGTCCCATTTCTTCATGGCAAAATTTGAAACCCAGGAGTAGAAAACCAGATTACAGTATATATAGAACCTTAGGCATCTGCCTGAACTTGTTGATAATTCTCTATCATGTTCTTCATCAGTCTGTAATTAAACCATAATTTCTACTAGGCAACAAAAATTCCATTTTAATTGTAAACAGTTTAATATACATTCATAAAATTGCCCTGGGGCTGGTAATTAAAGGGGAAACTGTGATAACCCTATTGCCCCTGGCTACCAGAGTGATGTTTGCATGAGATTTAAAAAAATTTAATTTTTATTTATTTATTTGAGAGAGAGAGAGGCAGAAGGAGGGAGAAAGAGAGAGAAAGAGGGAGAGAGAGAGAATGGGCACATCAGGGCCTCCAGCCACTGCAAATGAACTCCAGATGTATGTACTACCTTGTGCATCTGGCTTATGTGGGTCCTGGGGAATTGAACCTGGGCCCTTTGGCTTTGCAGGCAAGTGCCTTAATTGCTAAGCCATCTCTCCAGCCCTGCATGAGATTTTTATATAGCTATACCATCCAATGTTATTTCCAGTCCGATTCCTGAGGCAATGCTCCCACATTCCTTTAATTCTGTGGGGACAAAACACCTCTCAGTCTTCATGGGTGGCATATGTATGTGAATATAAACATACGATGCATATGATGTGTGTGTATGTGTTATATAAGTGCATGTGTATGAATGTGTAAATATGGATGTATGCATTTGTGTTTGTTGGGGAGAAGGGCATGTTAAGGGGAAGGGGTTATGACAATGATTCAATACACATAAACCCATAAAATACATTTTGATGGCACCCAGTAGTTTTGAATAGATTAAATAGAGGTAAGCATTTTGCTTCACCCATAGTTCTTTGAAGTATTTCTCATTTAATAAAAATGTATGCTTTCTTCTAGACCTTGATGTACAATTTCATCAAAATGGGACTTGTGAATGAGAATACAAATAGGAAACTATATAAATTGTCCATGTGGATGACCTATTCCTTCTCTTCCCTTCTTTTTTTTAAAATATTTTATTTTTATTTATTAATTAATTTGAGAGAAATACAGAAAACAGGTAGAGAAACAGGAAGAAAATGCTGCCTGATGCATTACAATAAATAAGCCATCTCTGGGTGACCTCCCTTATCTGCAACAACATGGAGACAGGAAGAAAACCAATTACAGAAATGGGAGACCAGCAGAATGGGGTCCAGCTAAGTGATACAATTGTGCTGTCCTTTTCCAGAAAAACATTCAACCTTGCACAGGTGACATCTCCTTTAATTCACTCATAGAACTTAGATTCTTGGGGAATAAAATCATATTCAGGCCGGGCGTGGTGGCGCACACCTTTAATCCCAGCATTTGGGAGGCAAAGGTAAGAGGATTGCCATGGGTTTGAGGCCACCCTGAGATTACGTAGTGAATTCCAGGTCAGCCTGGGCTAGAGTGAGACCCTACCTTGAAAAACTGAAAAATGAAAAAACCACAAAAAAACAAACAAAAAAATCATATTCAGGAAATATAAAAACGAGTAGGCAAACAGAATCAGCATGCAGTTTAAATTAATCTCCAGAGTATGTCACCGAATTATTTCCTTAGAGATATCAGGTGCTCCATTGTAGCTTCTTAGCCCAAATTTGTTTCACAAAGGTGACATCCATATTACATAAGATTTTTTTGATTAATACATGCAATTCAAAATAAAACATAAAACAATCATTCAACCACACAATCACCGTAGCATTTCTGTCTTACAAGTTGCTTAGTGTTAGTCGGGACAATTTGGTATGCTGTCTTTATGTTAGTTTGTGTCAGATTGAAAATCTCAGAGGTTTTAAAATAATGATCAGTTAAAAACTTTAAGCCTAATTCTCCTCTTTTTATAGTCTCCACTGTGTTTATTCTAAGACAAAAACAATTCAGTATAGAGAAGTCAATGTAAGCAGGAAATGTATTTCATTTGCTGTAGTCATTCTACCCCCAGCCATTATTGATTACTTATATCCAATATTTTCTCCTTAATATCAACTTTGAGACTGTCAGGACTGGAGGATATTATGTAGAAAATTAAAGTTGAAAAATTTTGGTTCCACTATTTTGTAGGTATAAATATCAAAGTCAGCTGTTGTCAAGTCACACACAGTCCCTTCTGTGAGGTTCTGGGGGCCGGCTGATTAATGGCTTCTCTCACATTGTCTATACTAAGCTTGCATTTTACTGGCAGGAAGGGCATCAAGGTGACAGAGGTGGTCATGCTTTGAGGTGAAAAAGTGACTAATCTGGTCAGTGTGGGCCTCGCTGCCATTTACCATAAATGGAGATGCTGGGGTTTCTTCTCTGGACTAGGCACTCAAGCGGTAACCCATCCCAACCTTCATGTTTCCATGCTGCCTTTCTTCGTGGGCTTGAGGATGACAATCAGTGTCCTAGTTCCCCCAAATGCTAACGAAACAAGGATGTTACTGTAGGAGAAGCTGAGCAGTGGCTGAATGAGCAAGGCATATATGAGCTAAGTTGAAAGCAGGTATTTAGGGGAGATACATGTCAGGGGAGGAATATTGGGAGCAGGCTCTACAGTGGCAGGAATTCTATTTGGCAGGTGATTCAGGAGCAGGTGGGTCAGGATGAGGAGTGCTGGGATAAGGCACATTAGGAGGGTGAGGGATAGCCAGCAGGTTCATTAGGGGAGGTGCATCTATAAGAGGTGGGTGGAGGCAGATGGATCCAGAAGATGCTGGTAGCATGGCCTTAGTGGTCTTTATAGGCAGTCAGCCCTGATTGTGGTAGGAGATAGTCTCTTATTGACAACAGGACATGTAATAGAAAAGTCAGAATAAGGTTGGGGGGAGGGTTAATCAAAACCCAAGAGGGTATGCATAAGTCATATGGAAACCCATTTTTTTTTTTTGGCCAATGGCACATCCAGAAGCCATTGATTATTACTAGAAAATTTTCAGTGCCAGGGATGGGATACCTTCCAGTGAGTTGTTGTCCAGGGAGGTCCCTGATGTCCCCAAAAGATTACAGACCATTGCCAAGGCTCTTGGTTCTTTTCCAGGAATAGATGGTAAGATCCTCTTGCTGAAGACTCCACATGGCTGGGCTGCAAGGTCACTGAGAAATCCTGCTGGGGATGAACTGAAAGCCTCCTCCATGTGGACCAGCTGACAGAAAGCTGGAAAAAGCTATACTGCATGCAGCTCCATGGGAGACAGAGAAGTCATCAGTGGAGATAAACAACAGTGAACATTATAAACCTTAAGTTGGGCCTCCCAGGCCAAATGAGCCAACGGTGCAACAGTGGCATGTCTGTTATGGGGAAACCAATGGCTGTCTAATTGGAGTGGAGGCCTGCTCCAAGGTAGGGAATACATGCCTGATACTAAAAACCCATGATGGGGCAAGTTATGAGCCCTAGGAGCATAACACCTGCTGGTGTTTGGCTAAATGCATATATTATGCTGACCAAACTGCCTGGTAAACACTTTTCTTAATGTTCATATCCATATATTAACGCTACTCTCACTTTTGGTTAGAGAAGCTTCTCTTTTCAGATGGTGGTGCCCTCTGGGATGACTTAGAAGGCACCACTGTGCTGAGAAGAAGTGACAGAGGAGTGCTCAGCATTCAAACATCTCTATCATACCTTCCAAAGCTCAGGGTCCATTGTTGAAAAGGTGGGGCAAAGAATGTAAGAGTCAAAGGAAGGACAGGATTCCTTACACTCTTCCAGACACAAAATGGCCCGGATCTCCATAAACTCGCAGTGCCTGGCTCTACCTACACAAGACAGTCATAATAGGAGGAAAAGATGATGACATCAAAATAAAATGAGATTGATTGAGAGGGGGACGAGATATGATGGAAAGTGGAATTATGAGGGAAAAGTGAAGGGGGAGAGAATTATGGTTTGTTGTCTATTATTATGGAAGTTGTCAATAAAAAAAAAAAGTCAGAATATTGCCCTAGAGGATTGGGAAAATCACAGTCCTTTAGGTCTGGCAGGGATGCAGGAAACACAATGTGAACTGGTTCCTTCAGTAACGTGCCGTAGGTCCTAAAACCTCTCAGAACAATCTCAGTTTTCCCTGAGCATAACCTCTTATAGTTTCCCCATACTCAACTCAGCTATAATGCCAGGTGCACTGCCCTGCCCACTCAGTATGTCATATTAGTGCTCTTGTCTCTGAGCCATGATCCATCTATAAGACCTAGGACTCTGTCCACTAAATTTGTCTCACACTGGTGCTATTATCAGTGGAGCAGTAAGCTTCAAGACACAGCCAGCAGCAGACCCAGCTGTCTGCACCCACTACAGAAGGCACTATGGGTCCTATTCTAGATAACCCGATCATTCATCTTTCTTTGTATGGTACCTACAGATAAATCCATGTGCCTGCCACCTTAACTAGGATACAGTGGGAAGGGTGTGACATTAACACTACCCAGCATGCAGGGAGCATCCACACCACCAAGGAACTATTATGTACATTAGAAGTGTTGGGCCAGCCTGTGGACTCAGGTTTGCCATTCAAGGGGTGGTAAGGTCTGTTGCCTGGAGGTCTGTGTTTGTCTTCTGCAGACAGGATTTACTGCTGCATGGAGTCAGGGTATGTAGGGTAGAACTCTATTCCAACTGAAGAGTCCAACAGTGGTGTGAAGCATTTACTCAGGGATCAGATGGCTCAGCTGCTGCCCTGGGCTCTTTAAGAACCTGATTTCTGGACCATCATCTCACAGATGTGTTGGCCTAGCTGAGCCTGCATCATACGGTGGGGCCTCCCCACTTGCACTGCATCAAGGATTATGGCTTTTATGGTGGCAGAGATCTGAATCCTTGAGAGAGTCCAGAAGGCTCCTGGTGCCTCACACTGACAAGGCACAAGAACTGAAGCTTGTCCTGCTTCTTCACCTCCATGACTTCTGTCTTCAGCTCTGTTGGGTTTATCCTTCAGGATTTTCCTGAGATTGGTGCCAAAGACAATGTACCTTCATTTTGTAAGAATTATGAATGCATAATGGACATGTAAGAGACTCAAATATTGGATTTACATAGTTGGATGGATTTTGGACATGTGTGCTTCCTGCTGTCTGTGCCTTCTCTTTATGGACTAGGGTCGTGGAAGCTTAGTCTTCCTCCTAATAGAACTGCTCGATGTGCCACACTTATTGTTAGTGTTGAATTACTACATGTGTGTCTCGTGATGTCTTTCATCTTTATCTGTGAACGAGATGCAACCAAAATTGTTTACAAACAGTAGTTAGTTTTCACTGAAAACTTTTGTGTATTTTAAGCAACACTTCCAAATTTTATAAAATAACTATGTGTATCAAGGAGATGGGTGTGTGTGTGTTTGTATGTGCTCACTATGCTTTGTGTATAGTATATAGATGGGGGTGTGTGCTGCATGCACTTACTAGGCTTTGTGTATATTTGTCGTGTGTATAATGTATACATGGGGGTGTGTTGTGTGTGTGCTCACTATGCTTTGTGTGTGTTTGTGGTGTGTATGGTATATAGATAGGGGTGTGTTGTGTGTATTCACTATGCTTTGTGTGTATTTATGGTGTATATAGTACATAGATAAGGGTGTGTGTTGTGTGTGCTCATTATGTTTTGTGTGTATTTGTGGTGTGCATAGTGTATAGATGTGGGTGTGTTGTGTGTGCTCACTATGCTTTGTGTGTATTTATGGTGTCTATAGTATATAGATGGGGTGTGTGTTGCATGCACTTCCTCTGTTTTGTCTGTATTTATGATGAATTTACTAGATAGATGGGTGTGTGTTATGTGTGTGCTCACTATGCTTTGTGTGTATTTATGGTGTCTAAGTATATATTAGTTATGTTTTCATTGCTATGAAGAAACACCTCATCAGAAGCAACCTAAAGAAGAAACAAGTTTAACTTGGCTTATAGGTCTAGTGGGATACATTCCATTATGGCAAGAGTGGGAAGCAGGCTTGTGACATTGAAGTCAGGAAGGAGAGAGTGAACAAAAAGTATGATGGGGCTATAAAACCTCATGCCTGCTCCCAATGACCCATTTGCTCCAATAAGACTCCACATCCTAAAGGTCCCACAACCCTTCCAAATGGAGCCACGAGCTGGGGACCAAGTGTTCTTACATGTGAGCTGATGTGTGACATTCCACATTCAAATCACAATAGTGTGTGTAGTATGTATGTTGTATGTGGTTATTTGTGGTGTGTGTGTGGGGGGGAGAGGCCTGATCATTGAGACATGACCTCAGAGGTGGTGATGGAAGTGAGTGGCACCTGGTGATCTCATCTCTTGACTTGCATAGTAGGAGCCAAGTGTTGACTCATTTTTCACTTATAAATTAGGCTTTACAGCTGCAATGGAGGTTCAATGTGTCTAAATATGAAAAGACTGAGGTCAAGAGTTGTAGACTTTTCTGACTGCTAATGAGGAAACAAAGCATTCCTTTAAGAAGAATCTTAACCTTTGTATCCAAATTATGGAAATAATTCAGACATTATAAAAGTCACATTCCTTCTAGGTGGTTAAGCAGAAAAAGATAAATTAGTGTCTGACTTTATTTATTGTTAAGAAGGCTTTCTGGGGAGAGTAGGTTGGCTCCTGTTGCTCTGTGGATGTCACGGTCAGGAATAGTTCGTGCTCAGTGAGATAGGTGACCCAAGTCAGTTCTAATGGTGATTTATCAATATCTATGTCATGGGAGGCTGATGCTGTGAGCAAAATGTCATGGGACCTCCAAGCAAGAAGATAGTCACTTTCCTTGGCCAGGCAGTCAGACGGGAAGGTACAGCCCAGGATTGCACTGGTCCTCAGGGTGCCATACTCTAGTAATGCCCTGGAAGTTACCTCATCTGAGATCCCATCTGGGTTCTTCAGGATGTGCCATGCTCTGAATACAGTCTTTGATGTGACAGGTGCTGCAGTAAACAAGGCAGCTGGTGACTTTACAGAATTTCCATAACAGATACTGTTTGGACTATTAGACAAAACTCTTTTCACAGATCACTGGGGCTTAACAAACTCCAGACATGCTGTCTATGCACAGGTCTGCATGAAAGTGATCAATGAGCAATCATGACAGATGGTGATAGCTCACTGCCCAACATAGGTAGAAACAATTGTATGTTGCTAAAATGCCTACTGGTGTTAAAGTGATCATGAATCACGAATATTAGCTACCTGTTAAGATTTTTAATATATCTTCACATATCATCATTATTGTTTGCTATGTTTTTTTTATTTTTGTCATGACTTTGCTGTCACCAGGACATGATTTTCAGTATTAGGTATGGGCTTCTTTGCTATTTCCACTTCTGCCTTCACCTTTGTCTTGCTTTGTCTGGCTCACCCTCTCTGCATGGGTTCAACAGTGGCCATTGTTTCCTGATCACTGTTTCCTATGGAGACTATTGGAGATGGAGTCCTCTTCAGGGTGGCCTTATGATGATATCACCATTTGGCTGACAATGGAGTGGGAGCTCAGCAGGGGCTGGTGAGAGCCTTTAGTTCTTCTCTGTAGAGCAGTTCCAGTGTAGTCAGATTCTCCAAGGTGCCTGGCCTCCCTGAAGGGTGAAGGGCTCCTTCCTTCCTATTGCATAGGACCAGATTGCTCAGTGTAGCTATGGGTATATTGCCTTTGTCTGGACACTACAAAGTTCCAGTAAACTTGAATCAAAGTTCACTAGGGACCACCAGATAGCAATGTGCCCACTGCATTGCTTTATCCCTGCAGATATCACTTCCCATTGCATTAAGGGCTTTTTTGCAATATTTGTGAGATAGCACTGAGGTTCCAGGGGCTCTGTGAAGACCTTCTGACCTACAGGACATGATAGTGGTGACTATACCCCCCTGAGGTTGGATACCACGACAACATATGTGTTTGTTTCTACTCAGGCATTTCAATGCAGGGGCTTCCACTACCAGGCTGCAATACAGAAAACCTGATTGTTGTCCAAGATTGCTACTAATTTTTTATTTTTGTTTACACTGATCAGAGCAGGGTGTGGTGCGGGCTGAATGGCAGCTCCTGAATACCCACATGACCTTCCCTCATGGGCACAGATTCAGACTCTTAAGAGGTGACTGACGTTAAATGAGGCCTCTAGGGTGGCCTTATCCATTGTAGCTATGAACTTATAAGATGAGGTGACAGATACAGACATAGAGGGATGAGTATTTGAGGTCACATGAGGCAAGATCCACAGACGAGGAGAGCTCAGGGAGACCAGCCTATTACATCTGCCCAGGGATTTCTGGCCTCCGGGACTGAGAGAGAGAGTAGCTTTCTAGTTTTTAAACACTCAGCCTGTGATATACTATTAGGGCAGCTCTAGAAAAGTCCAGAGGCTCCCATAAAAGCAGGAGTCAGTGAATAACTGAAATGAAGGGCTGACAGTCCTCATTTTTTTAAAAAAATTATTGAGACAGAGTCTTATGTAGCCCCAGCTGACCTCAAACTCACTAAGTAGCTAAGGGTGACCATGAACTTCTGATCCTCTGCCTCCATTTCCAAGTGATTGGATTACAGGCATGAACACCATATCTGATTTAGATGGTGCTGGGATTCTGATTCAGGAATTTGTGCATGCTAGGCAAGCACTCTGCTGAGCTCTCAGTTGCCGAGGCTAAGACTAGGGTAGAAACTCTTTGCAGTATGATAACATTAACATTTCTTCTTTCACATACAACATGTTTGTGATATAATTACTGAGGTTTAAAAATATTTTCTACTACTTTCCTTGTTTAATTTAATCATTAATGCAAAATGCATAGATGGTTGGGCACTGTCAGCTGGAAACTTCATGCATTCCCAGCTGGGCTGGAAAGGAAAAGCAAGGTCAGAGATGAGCCAGTAGAATGCTGAACCTCTAATCTTGTGAGAAGTTTGGAGCAGATGGTCCATTAGATCAGAAATGTTATATTTCTTAGGAAAATAACTTTTACCCCAGGCAAACGACAGCATTTGATATTCACTTACTGTTCTGATTAGCATTGCACCCTGGTACAGGCATATTGAAATGTGGTGTTTAAGTATGATCAAATTTTAACAGACTTTCAAGTACTTATTTATTCATTAAAAAAGAATAAAGCACTTATATCAATATAGCCATTTCAATAGGAAAAGTGTATTTGTGAAACAGCAGTTTTAACAGCTTGTTTTCAATGGAAATCAAAAGTATTTACAAGTATTCTGACTTAAAAAAATATATATATTTATTAATTTGAGAGAGATAAAAAGGTAGAGAGAGAAAAAGAGAGAGAATGGGCATGCCAGGGCCTCCAGCCACTGCAAACGAACTCCAGATTCATGTGCCCCTTGTGTATCTGGCTTACATAGGTCTTGGGGAGTCAAACCAGTATCCTTTGGCTTTGCAGGCACATGCCTTAACTGCTAAGCCATCTCTCCAGCTCAAGCATTCTAAATTTTGATGACAATCACCAAGACATAATTTACAAAAAAATCACATGCACTCAACCTTGTTTCATTCTGGTTTGAACAGGTATTTTCCATGTGCAAATTTGCAATATAGATTTTATGGTTAGGATGGAGTGTTGTATATGCAATTACATGGACAGCCCTGCCCATATTCTGGGTTGGTTTTATATGTGTGTGATGTGTGTATGTATGTAGGGTATGACCATGTGTGTCTAGATGTGTACAACCTATGTAAACATGTGTGGAGGCCAGAGGAGGAGGTTGGGGATCCTTCACTATTTCTCTTCTGCCTTATTTCCCTGAGACTGAGTCTCTTGCTGAACATGGTGCTCCCCATTTTTCAGTTAAGCTGGCTGACCAGGGAACCTCAAGGGTCCTTCTGTCTCTGAACCCCTCTGCCCCTATCAGCTCTGGGATTACAGGCATGCATGAGAAAAACCAGTTTTGTAATGTGGATTTTGGGTATCAAGTTCAGGTCCTCCTGCTGCTCAGCAAGTGCATTTACCTGCTGAGCAATCTCCCCAGCTCCCTATTCTCGGTGTTGAACAGAGCAGATTTCTTGAGGAACTCCCTAGTTGGATTGTGTATGTGTCTACCCTCAACTCCATTTTGTGACCAATTTTATTTCCTTATAATCATTATTACTAATTAATGACAGACTTTGAAAGTTAGAAATTCTTTTATTATTTTATTGTTTATTTATTTATTTATGTAAGAGAAGAGACAGAGAGAGAGAGGGAGACGCAGATAGAAAATGGGTGAGCCAGGGCCTTCAGCCACTGCAAACGAACTCCAGATGCATGCATCACCTTGTACATTTGGCCTATATGGATCCTGGGGAATCGAACTTGGGTCCTTTGGCTTTGCAGGCAAGTGCTTTAATCACTAAGCAATCTCTCCAGCCTGAAAGCTAGAAATTCTTGATCTTTTGTATGATGTCTTAGTACTTTTTACAATTTTCTGACTGAAGTAGTGTCATGATTGTAGATACTGAATAGCAGCCTCTTATAGTCAAGCTCTTAGGACACACCACTTGGAAGTGCTTTCTTCTCTTATGGCGTCATTCATCTGCACCTTCTTCCAGCCCTGCACTCAGATGCCTACGTTAAACCTCTGCTGGTCTAGAATGTTTCTAGTGGGATTAAATACAGGACAGGATCTGAATGTTTTCATCTTTCTGTAGCAGTGGGTTTTAGTGATTTTCTTTTTCTTAGTTGTTTCTCTCAGAGCCACCTGTGTCGCTAACCACTGTGTCCACCTGGAAGCCAGGTAGAGTTGTAGAATGAATATCATTTTCCACCTGTGAGGTTAAGTCGCTTTTTTACTTCCAGGTGGACATCGATGGGCCACTTGAATGTTTCCAGAGTGTCAGGCTTCACAAACATCTGATTAACTAGTAGCAAAAAGTGGGAAGCCAGTGCTATTCTGTGGGCTCTACTGACTCTTGCCTACTGCAGGCCACTGGAAGGAAGCCTTGAGACCATGGCTATGCTTGATAGCTTGCTGGTCTCTGTGGCTCAGGCACTTGTATACCCGTTTAACCCTGAAAGGATCCTCAGCCTTGGAGTGTCTCATAAAACACGCATTCCATTCTCCTTGCAGCCCGCCTCAAGGTTTGTGGGCCTGGAAGCTGGGGCTCTCTGCTTTCTGATTGTTTCTTCCTCTCACAGTGACATCTCTGGGCTGGGCTGCAGGTTCTGGATCATTTTAGACTGAAGCTGTATTGTTAGACATGTCTTGAAGGCCCTCCCTCGGCCCTCCCAAGGCCCACTCTCCATTTCACCAGAGTGAGGAACTGAGGATCCTGCCCTGGGGAAGCACAAAGCATGTGCTGGCTCTGTGTGCGCAGGCTCAGCTGAGATCTCACTTGGCCTCTCTAGCCAGGTCACTGGCCTGTGCATTAAGCTGTCTGGAGCTCACCAGCCCAACCCATGAGATGATGAAATATCACTAGTGGATTTTTTTCCTCAATGCTAGGGAAGCAAATAGTCCCTGACTGACTCTGCCCAGCTCCTCACTTACTGGGTAGTGTATAACGCAGTGACTGTGTTGTGTGTGACACTAATCAGGGGAAGATGGCCAAGACACACTAACATGCCCTTCCTCCATGCCCTTCAGGACCCTGTATGCCTGTGAGTACTCTGAAGGCACAAGAGTTTAGTGGGACCCTTTATGGAAATCTGTCCTTCGGGGATCCCTCATTAGTTAGACCACTTAGTAGTCATGGCCTGATGCTCCAGCTGGGAGCTTCATGGAAACCCTAGACTGCCCCTGAGTAAAGTGGAGTAATGTGTCATGGTCAGTTCCCAAGTTACTAACAAGCAGCCTGGGAAGTCACCATGCATTCTTTAAACAAGGTCCTTTCTTGAAAACATAAGAAAAAGTTAGTACATACATACAAAGGGAATGCGAGGACAGGTCCCAGTTCATTCTAGAGTCACCTGTGCTATTAGTTTTTTCAAAATAACTATATCCAGTGCTGGGAGATGACTCAGTGGGAAGAGTGCTTGCTGGGTAAGCAAGAGGACCTAAGTTTGGACCAATGGATCGATATAAAAGCAGAGTATTGGGCTGGAGAGATGGCTTAGCCGTTAAGGCGCCTGCCTCCTAAACCTAAGAACACCGGTTCCAATCTCCAGCGGTTCCAATTTCCAGGTCCCACGTTTAGCCAGATGCAAAGTGATAGAAGGGCACAATGCCACACTTGACCACAAGGGGGCGCACACATCTGGATTTCGTTCTCAGCAGCTGAGACGCTGCTGGCGTGCCAATCTGTATCTGTCTTTCTCTCGCCCTTTCTCTGTCTCTCCCTGTGTCTCTCAAAAAAAAAAAAAAAAAAAAAAAAAAAAAAAAACAGAGTATTGTGGCACATTAAAATCCCAGTGCTGGGGAGATGAAAACAGGGGATCCCTGGGGTTCACTGTCTAGCTAGACTAGCCAAATCAAATTGGTGAGCTCTTAATTCAGCGAGAGACTCTGTGTCAATAAATAAGTGGAGAGTGGTAAGGGAGACACCTGATGTTTATGTTTATCTCTTCCTCTCCCATGTGCATATAAATACAGACACACACACACACACACACACACACACACACAAATGCAAACACACATCCATGTATACTGTACACACATACACATGCCAAACTAAATTATCATTTCCAGGAACCGTTTCTCATGAAGCTTGATAGAATTAGACGTTAGAAAATGAGATGAAAGTGAGCAAGTTCCACAGAAAGGCACAGGCTAGTTTATTTCAAGGATGTCAATGTCAGGGAAATGGAGGCTCAAACCAAGTGGGCCTTGTAGATAGCTCTCCCACCACCTAGCACTGGCCAGGCACAGGCTCATGGGTGGGTTAGCCTGCCTGTCCTGCAGCCTGTGTATTCCGGAGCCAAGTCCATCCTTCTAGGATTTCCTGGTACCAACCAATCAACATGATGCTGATGAGTAGTTGCATGCACTTAACTGCTGCATTTTAAAGCAGTGGAATGGAGCAAATGTTCTATACTGCAATGCCGGGGACTCTGCTCATGTGCTGAGAGATGAGCATGTGGGAGGGAGGCCTTGGAAAGTGGACAGCTGACTGTGGAATTCCTCTGTGAGCAATTTCCTGCTCAGCCTCCATACAGTGGGGTCCAGCGAAACCTCACAGTTGCAGCATTTCATTAAGAGATCCTTGTGCTGCCATATTTGACTAAATTGTTTGGGTGATTGTATGATTAGTGTGCTTTTATTCCATAATAACCAAGGCTACTTTAATTAAACACTATATAGGGAAATGCAAAAATATGAGTAACTGCAATTTGTGGTTTGGGGCATTTCTCTTACCTATGTGGCCCATGTTCTTACTGTGTCCATTAGCAGCCTGCATTATGAGTTACACTAAAAGTTCTCAAAGTAAACACATGCAGGATCCTATTAACAGGATGGATTTGAAGGGCATATGAGATACTTGACTATTAACTAACAGATAATAGGATACTGGAAGACCAACAGCAGACATTAAATACACTTCCTTTTTAGACAAACAAGTACTGGTATAATTTCTTTCACATGTGGAGAGTGTGTAATATAATAAGCAAATATAATGAAAAGCTGAAAAACATAGGTAGTGTTTGCTAATTATGAGGACACATTGTAAAAGCATTTGTGTCTGTCTGTAGGTCAGTTTGTTACAAACAACTTTGCCTCTCTGCTGTTTAATCTCCACACATCCCAGAGCTGCTTGCATCTGAGATCTGAAAGACAGCAATTTCCTGTGTTCCCTGAGCTGGCTGGAACATATCAAGAATATCAAAGTACGTCTGCAGAATGGGGGAAAAATGTGAAGATTAGTAGGTAACAGGGAACCTGTAAGGGCATTGAAAGTTCTTATACTCTACAGCAAGCATAGAGCTGATCTGACTAATTGCTCCTTGCCTGGTGGTGAAAGCTGCCTTCCTGAGGCTTCCACCCTCTGCTCCCATTCAGTCTGCTGGAACAACAAGCAATCGTGGTGACTGCTCTTCCGTGCAGTAGCTCTTTGAATGATCCACACCCCCATGTTGTCCAGAGTGAACAGCTGTCAGACGCTGCATTCTGCATTGGGCAGACAGGCCCAGGTTGAAGGCACAGCTTGGCTGGGGCTGTGCGGGCATCTTAGGGTGTCTCTTTTACCTAAAAACCTGAAATCAAACAGAAGCATTCCCAGAATAAACATGCTGGATATATATATTTTTTATTTTGAGACATTTTAGTAGGTTAAAAAGATAAAATCTTGGTGCGTGGCTGCAGAAAGGTCAGGGTCCACCGGAAGATGCAGGTGCATAAATGTAAAACAAATATCTAAATTCTAGACTGCAATGAATATGTGATGTGAGTGACTGTGTACGGACAGAGATGAGACCTACTTATAACCAATGGTAGACAGAAGGTGGGGGACTTGTGGGGCTGTGAGACAAGAGTGTGTGTGAGGGAATGCTGGGTCATGGAAACCATGAACAATGAGGTTGGAGGATTTCTCTAAGAAGGTGAGTTTGTGGGTTGGTGAACCCAGAATGTTCTTGCTGGGTTTGGTGAGGGCAGGCACCAATCTTTTCTGTCTCAGTCTGAGAAGAGCAGTTACCTTGTCAGAGGTTGTGTTAATGAGCACTGTGGACGTGTGCTTATCCATATGGAAGCAGCTTCAGTGAACATGGAAGTAGGCAGAGCTGACAAAGCTAGGGTCTGACCTTGCACCATGATTTCTACAAGGAGCTAGGAGAGACCTTTGAGGGCTGAGGCTTCAGAGGGCTCACGAGAGGCTTGAAGCCAGGACTAGATGGGCCCAAGTCCTGAAGAAGGAAATGCTAGCAGGTACATTAGGTCAGTTCAGGGAAATCCAGCCAATCTATGTTCCTCTGAGCTCTGCAACCAGCCAGTGGAATGGCTCCCTGTGATTAAAGGGTGGTGTAGAATTCACATGGGGGACTCATCACCAGGCCTATAGGAAGCTGCCTAGAGTAACTATGATAGCTGTAATCAAGTATAAAGACCTTGCATCAGGGAGTGGCATCAGATGAGGATCAGCGGCTAGGTGGGAGTGTTTGTTCCCAGACATTGTCACTCTGCCATTGCCTTGCTCGTTTTCAGCTAATGACAGCGGGCTGTGGCCTGAATGAATTTCCTTTCAGCCCTAATTTAAATGTCTGTCCACAAATTTCATGTCATAAAATGTAAATTCATTGACCCCCTAAATACATTCAAGTTACAATGCCATACAATATTACTCTCTCTTATAATTCTACTTGTTGAGTTTAAATGTTTTATTATAAATAGCCACTTTTTGAGGTAATGATTCCTTAAGTCTCAAAGTCTTAGAAAGACTTAAGCAAACATTTCCACATCCATCTCTGTCCGGCTTACTCATTTTCAAAGGAATGTGGTAAGGATGGTACACTAGAAGAAGGTGGCATGAAGGACGGATACCATGGGGAGGACAGTACATGCTGATTGGTTGTTCCGTATCTTGCTTTATAACCCTCCAAGGGCTTTGCTCATGCTTATGATTGTGAACCCTCAGGCTGAGACGGATGAACAAGACCCAGTCTTTCTGGGGCGCCAGGGCAGGAAAAGCTGAGCTGGTTAAACACCAGTAATTAGTATTAAATGCTGTTAGAATCATTAGTTCTGTATTAAACCTTTATTAAGTTTCTTTTGCAAGCACCCTTTTGATGTCTCCTTGGAGTGATTAAAACCATTAAGAGTGGTCATCTAACAGGCATCCTTATGCATGACAATCTTGAGTGGAGGATTTTCAACCAAGTAGTTCCATGTTAATAGTGGCTGAATTGTCATGATGCCAGTCTGGCTGCTTTGAACTC
The DNA here is from genome assembly GCA_036365145.1 of Orientallactaga sibirica. NCBI lineage: Eukaryota > Metazoa > Chordata > Mammalia > Rodentia > Dipodidae > Orientallactaga > Orientallactaga sibirica. The sequence goes on from JAEOAD010000039.1 coordinate 15,985,831, forward strand.
TCCATAGATAAATTTTTAGGAAGCAGCACTGCAAACACAGCTGCTTGCTTCCAGAACACAATGCTGCGTCTGAAAGGTACTGTTCTAGTCTTGACTGTTTCCAACAATTTGTGCTGGTTCTTTTGCTATTACAAGACTCAGTGAGCTCAAGTGGCCATTTTCAACCATTCAGAGGGTAAGCATTTGCCCTGGTGATTCAGGAGGACTGTGATTTCTGCACACAACCCTTGCATTTGCATGAAGAGCTGTGCCTTGACCAGTTTAAAGCCTTTTACCTCGGCTTTCTTCTGGCTGTATAAGATGACTGTTCGGCTCATCTTGGGAGTCAGCCAGGAGACACTATCCAGTGCTGCCCCTCACATTACAAAACTAGGCCTGCTACAAGGCATGTTATCAGTAGCTTTTTCTTTGCCTGCTTGGAATTTCTTGTTGCGGGTAGAGTAGGCTGAGCTGGTAACATGAAGAGGAGTGGTAATGAGAGCAGCTCTCACAGCTGGTGGACACAGCCGCAGCGGTGGTAAGAGGGGAAGCTGAAGAGTTTGAGAGAGTGGCAGGGTAGACATGAGGGACAGCAGAGGCAAAAGGGATGGTACAGGGATGACAAGTATAGAGAGGGTAAGCGTGGTCAGACATCCCAGGCTAGGCAAAGGTAGGAGTCTATAAATAGCTGGAGTTGAGACACTGTGGACCCCAGTTGATGGAAGAATTCAAGGACCTGCTAATCTTTGAATACAGAGGGTCCCAACATTGCAGTCCTGAGGGCTTGAACATTAGTAGGTATAGCCTGACTGCTGCTGAGGGCTGAAGATTACACTAGCTACTAAGTGTGGGACCTCTGTCCATCTCCACTCACACCAGTAAGCCTCCATTCTGTGCTTTTAGAGGTAGGTATAAGCCTCTGGCTTCTAAAGCCTAGAGCCATTTGCCTCAGGGCTTAAAGCTAGAAGCCCCTGTGTGGTTAGCTCACCCCATAAGCTTTCAGTGCTCAGGACTCAGGACCATCTGCAGAAGATGAACTTAGCACCTACTTATGATTTCCATCTGGGTAGAGCAGTAGGATCCTGGCCAGCTCTAAGAATATTGTCTTTATTACATATTTCTTTAAAATGATGTATCATTCCTTACTTTTATTCTTTGTTTAGTACACTTCATTTCCCTTCTTCCCATTCATCTCCAAGGCTCAGTTCTGAGTTGCTTCTTCATTCATCTCATGGGACCTGAGTCCAATCTACTTTCTCCTTTACAGCAGTTTATCCCATAATTTAGGATGCCTCTCTTTTTCATAACTGGGAAGTTATTTGGATTTTTCTCTATATGTAAAAAACAATCTAGTTTTATAGGGGAAATCATCTTGATTTGTTTATCATTTTATCCCTGAGGCCCAACATGTTATTGGTTTCCCAGCCCTTATTGAAAAGGAAGCTTGCCTGACACCCATGAAGGCTATGAAAACAAAATGAGTCTTCTCTTAAAGACCTCACAGTGTCAGGTGGAAAACACAGATGGGGATGCTGGGGAGACAGCTCAAAAGTTAGGGGAGATTTCCACTTAAGCATGAGGGCTTGAGACGGCCTGAGACCACTGGAGTATGAACTCCACAGAACCCCTAGTAATAAAAAGAAAAAAAGCTGGATGTGGCCATGCATGTCAGTAAACACAGTTCACTGGGGGCAGAGACCAGAGTATTATAGGAGCTCACTGAGAATAGCAGCTCCCTTCTGGGGCAGAGATCCCACCTCAGGGAAGCACACAGATGAGCACTAGAGAAGGTTCTCTTTTGGCCTCTGTACACTTGCAGATGGGTAATACACATCTGAACACACACAAACATCCACCATACACAATCCACATCACACAGTAATATACAACAGCACACATATCCTCTACACTCACAAAAAGTAATAAAAATAAAATTATTTTAAGATGGGATTGATTGAATTTTAAAGATTTTAGGATCGGCAGTGATTGAATGGTATCTTTAGCATATAGCCATTAAGATAATTAAGTTTTATTATGGTATTTTTTATTTTTATTTTTGTTTTTTTGAGGTAGGGTCTCATTCTGGCCCAGGCTGACCTGGAATTCACTATGTAGTCTTAGGGTGGCCTCAAACTCACAGTGATACTTCTACCTCTGCCTCCTGAGTGCTGGAATTAAAGGTGTGTGCCACCATGCCTGGCTTATTTTGGTATTTTTATGCCACTTAAAAAATTTCTCCCCTTCAACCTTCTCCTCCTTCCACTTTCTTGTTACAAGTGACCTTTTCCCTTCCGCCATTTCCACACTTCTTACCCTCTCCTGGTCCCCTGTCTAGCTTCGTAGCCTGTATCCTTCTCACCTCTCCTTATTTATGTACACAGAAACATTCACTTAGGCTCTATAGATGAGAGTGAATATATGAATTTTGTCTTTATGGGCCTGGCTTACCTAACTTACTGCTGTCTTTTTTTTATTTCAGCTACTTCCATTTACTTACAATTTCATTTATCTTTATACTGAATAAATTTGATTGTGTGTATGTACCACATTTTCATTATCTAGTAAATCAATTGATGGACTTCGAAGCTGATTCCATTTCCTAGCTATTACGAATAGAGTAGCAGTGAACGTGGATGTGCAAAAGTCTCTGTAGAAGGATATGAATGGAGTCCTTTGGGTACCTGCTCAGGAGTGGAATAGCTAGGGTACATGGAAAATCTGATTAAAAATAACTGGAAAACAAATCCCACAGAAATCAGCCACAAGAATTAGTTCAGCCACTAGGTGGTGGCCTTGTCCTGTGTTTTGGCCCTGTCTGCAAGCTTTAGAGAATCGCAAGCATTGAGCATTCTGCATGAATTATGAACATTATTTTTAACGTGAGCAGCTCTGCCCAAGGAGGCATAGATGGAGAAATATTTTTTCTGGTTACTAGAGTTAAGTGCATAATGAGCACACTGATAGGCAGACCTGTGTTCTGAATGGCATGGGTGTGTGAGGAAAGACATGTTCTTTGCTTCCTACATGTTAAATGGTAGTCAATCCTTCCCTCAATTAGTTGAAGTACATCCGAGAAATAACTCTTCTAATGCCCAAATATAAACCAATCAGTATGGTATGTCAAGGAGCTGTGGGCAAATGGATGCTTCAGAGATTCTTCATGCATTCACTCTCCTCTCAAAAGCATCCAGTGTTTTATAAACCAACGTCTAATCTTTGTCCAGAATGGCTGTGGCTTCTCTGCTATTGTCAGTAACCCTTTAGTCAAAGCAGGTGCTTTGCTCTTTATAGATATTCTCCTTTTGTGAGCAAACAAATGAGAGAAAATATTTTCAACTCACTATTTGTGAAGGCAGATGTCATCAATTTACCAGATGCACCATGGGATGGGGTTATTTTATTTTATTTTATTGAGAGAGAGAGAGAGAGAGGCAAATATATATATAGAGAGATAATGGGCATGCCAGGGCTTCCAACCACTGCAAACAAAACTCCAGATGCATGTGCCACCTTGTGCATCTGGCTTACATGGGTACTGGGGAATGAACATGGGTTCTTAGGTTTTGCAGGTGCATGCCTTAACCACTAAGCCATCTCTCCAGCCTGGGACTGGAATTGTTTACATAGCTAAAACTACTGTCCAAGATGGTTTTTGTATCCAGCAAAACACATTATATATATCTTGAAAAAGTTGTACATTAGATTCTTTCTGCATTAGTTCTGGAATGCCTTGGTCAAGACCTTCCACCATACCCAGGCTGTGGTCATCTACAGGTCTCCTGCCTCAGTTTCCCTGCCACATCGAGAAGAAGTTCTTTTCATGATAAGCTGGCACTAGAAAGTTTGAGTGGTGACATATAGTCAAAGCCCCTGTTTTACCGCAGGGCTTCCTCACTCAGCATGTGGCCAGGTACTACTGCAGGAAGCAAGTTAACTGGCTGTTGGCCATTTTGCTCGAAGGCTTTTCTCTAGAATGTCACAGCTGGCTTCTGTTTCCATTTTGTTGGCCATGGGGAAATCACACAACAGAGACCAACTGGAGAGAAGATACAGCTTTAACTGGTTCCCAGGGGAGAGGCAATCCCTAAAGTGAGTTGGCTACTCTAAGACATGCATGGCCAGCAGGTCTGTGGCAGGGAGCTCCTCTCTGGTGCAGTCACGGAGCCTGCTCTGTGCTCAGCTCTTCCAGCAGGCTGCTGCAGTAGTAGTACCAGGGTTATGGTGGCTCTTCAAGTCAAGGGCTCCCTGGAGCAAGATTACCATTCCCATGATCTTGCAGACCCTCCACAAAAGCAGCTGCGTGCAGTGGTGTTTTTCAAGCTGAAAGAAAGGTGAATTCCTGAAGTGGAGTGTACTGAAAAGATCCACAGTTATTCCCTATTGTCAGAGCCGATTGTTCTGGGCAGGGACATTTTGTGTGTAAGGGATGGCTATAGGAAAATACATTCCCTGCTGGGGATTGAGGTCAGCACAGTGGAAAGCCATAGCCCAGCTTAGTAATGTGCAGGGCTTTTTTTGGAAAGCAGCTGGTAATACCTTTTCTGCTGAGCCCTGTAAAGGTCTTAATGGTGTTACCCAGCTCTGCTGGCAGACAGTTTTTTGTTGTTGTTTGGAGATAGTGTTGAACTCTTAACTCAGGCTGGTCTTGAACTTGCAGCAATCCTCTTGCCTTATCGTCTAGCATGGACATCTTTTAATAGGATCTGCACAGACCTCCAGAGTTGCATTAGGGAGAGACACTCACTCCTCATGCCTCACTAGCACACACAAACTTCATAGTGATGATTCCTACAGCCTGGAGCCACCCAGAATCAACTGACACTCACCAGCAACAGTAAATATCCATTTGTTTAATATATACATGTCAGACATTTTGCGGTGCTATGCCAGAAAGTACTGTTGCCTTCTTCTCCACAGTCCTCAAGGGGCAAAAACAGATACTTCCAAGATGGTAACATGGAGATGAGATCTGGTAATGAGAATGTGTGCAGTAGAGCTGTGGTCCAAGGCCCAGGATGCAACTAATCAAGGCACAGTGCTTTGGAGTTGACAGATTGGACTCTGGTGGGACTGGGACCTGAGGCACCTACTGTATCACACCAGGACGAGTCACTGGTATACCAGATGTCTGCCCACATTCCACAGGACATTTGCATTGTTTTAGGAAATCATGTAAGAATAGCTATATGCATTTAAAATTCTACTTGGAGGCAAAGTGTATTCTGCTGCCATCCTGCTCTCCCTGGCCCTGGAGAGAGCCTCAAAGCCTTCTTGGGTTGTTTCTTCTTTCTACTTCCTAGTGCTGGAAATATGCTACCATGTCTGCTAATTTTTGTAGATATTGGAGGTCATATTCAAGTTCTCATGCTTTCAAGGCACGCGCTTCATTGACTGAGCTATCTCTCTAGTCCTGGATGGTCATTTTTTACTCCATCCATAAGGGGCAGCTTGTGAGAGTACTAATTGATGGGTTGCGAGTTGCATGGACCATCTGTATCTACTGAAGAGACAAGAATCACATTTAATAGACTCATGTTCCCCCAATTATACGTGGATCACAGAAGCAGTACCACACAGGTCATTTTGTGGGTGGATTTGCACTGGCTTGGTTTCCCTAAAACTGGAGCCCCAATCCCCATCTAAATCCTGAGGTGCCTGGACATCTTTCCTGAGAGTACCTTCCCAAGTTCTGTGCAGACTCCAGATGCCAGCCTGGGCCTGGGTTCTACTGGCCCTCCTTCTGGTCCTCTTCAGGGGTGTGCTTATGGTTATAGGTGGAGCCCAGCAGTCTGTCCTTAATCCCAATATCACTGTGTTAGACCATTCTGCTGTCTGTGGGCAACTTGCCCTGTTAGTGCCCAGGAAAGCAAACATATAACTCTTTGAGGCAGATGCCTTCTGCAGGAGCTGGTCATGATTTTCTTAATTCAGTGGAAATGAGAAAATTTGAATCATGAAGCTGCAGCCTACTAAATTAAGAACTCTTCCTTTTTCTAGAATCCCTCTGCTCTGGAGCCTAGCTTTCAGCTCTCTTCTTAGCAGTATTTCACCAAGGCTGCCTGCTTCTTCACATCTTATAAATACAGCTCTGAAATCAGGGTTCCTAAGTTAGAATGCTCAGATTTTATGCCAAAAAGATTTCCTTTTAAAATGTGTTTTCATTTCTGTGGGAGTCCAAGTGAATTTCTGTTACCAGTTATGAAGACTAATTACTTTGGGAGAAGTAATCTGCAATGCAAATGTACCCCTTGCCCCATATTTTTAGCTTCTTGGGTCAGTGTTCTTCAAACGGGAACCTAAAAATATATTCAATGCTAGAACACTGCTCAGCCTTGGGAAGTGGCTTTGGGGGAGTGCCAGCTGCCTGCTCCCCAGAAGAATTCAGAACGGGATGGAGCCTAGACTCCCTGCAGGCATCCCTTCGTTTGCTCTTGCACAGGGCAGGCTTCTGTGTCACTATGCTGCTTGGGTACTCCATGCCCATCACTGTGTCCCACCCTGGCAGTCATCATTCCACTGACCCCTGCATGGGGGCTTTGTGATGCTCTTTCTCAAATGTTGACTCACTCCAGCCACACTGCCAACCCTTTTCTTAGCTGTCTTTGAATAGAGAGTGCCTAGACCAAGGGGCATGTGTGGTCTATAAGACTAGCCCAGCAGAGTCAGGTAAGCAGTCCTCCCCGGACCTCCTGCTATGTCCAGCATCATCAGAAAAGAGCGATGACTCATGGGGCTGAGGCTGCCTGCTGCTCTGTCCTTTTCCTCACTAACTCTTATGATCTTCCAGGACACAGCACAGTCAGAGTTCCTTCTAGGAGAGATGAGTAGGGTGAATAGGCCTCTCAGTCAGGGCTCCATAGAACATCCCGGAAGATGGGGATTGGATTACATGGTTGTGGAAGCTGCGAAGCCCAGCTATGTATTGCCTGTAGACTAGAGACTCAAGGAAGCCTGTGGTGTGTTGTTACTCAGTTCCAAGGCCATGGAGCCACGAGCTCTGACATCTGAGGGCAGCAAGTGGACATAGCAGGCCCAGGTTCCCTTCATGGCTTGGGTGACATCTACCTTTGTTGATGAAAATGGTCTTTACCCACTTTGCCATGGCCTCATCTCCTCTGAGCACCCTTCCAGAAAGAAGTGGTTTGTCAGTTCGACAGCATCCTTCTGCCTGGCCAAGACAAGCTCAGAGGAACCATCCCACTGGCCTTGCTCTTCTGCATTGTGTGGTCATGTCTCCATAGCGTGTGAATGTACAACTCAATAAAATAATCCTCTACCCCAGCGGGCAGAGGGGAGTTCTTGGTCTAAGCGTGGAGACACATGCTTCTGGTTACACAGCCTTAGGAGACCTGGACCTGGAGTGCTGCTATAATTAGCCATGTGGCAACTAAAAAGCACAGTACCAAGGATAAAACCACACCTGTGATGTGGACATGCACGGACTAGCTGCGGGCTCGCTATTCATTTTGATGGGTCCTCACACTTCTCGGCACTGGTGTTTTCTGACATTTTCTTACATACACTTCAAACACTGTGCTCACCGGGTGTGGACTTTGGGGCACGGCAGCCTTCCTCTTGGCTGATACTTGGCTTGTGCTTTTCTTTCCCTGCAGATGCTGTGGGTACTCCCAGGCCCTTTCTCCTCCGTGAGCTCTAACCCACCTGTGCTCCTTCTGTGGTCAAGGCTTTCAGCTCTACAGTGGCAAAGGCCGTGTCTGAAGTGTATGCTAAGAAAGTGGAGGGACACAGAGATGTGTCCACATCATGTCATCCCGTACAATAAACTGACAAGGAAAGCACATTTCTGGAAACAGTGTGAGCCATCTCTCCATGTTCCTAGCTTTCTTGGTCAAATCCTTTTTGGATGGAAGCAGTGTGCATGTTTGTGTATCCTGTATGTGATTCCTGGCTTTGCTTTGGGCCATAAGCTCAGGCGGATTCTGGGGGTTGTATTAATCCCCCCAATGAGGCCTTTGTTGTTCCTTGAGTATTCCTCTAATGATTTCCCATATCTGTGGGTATGTGAAATGGCTCAAGGTGTGTGTGTGTGTGTGTGTACATGTGTGCACGTGCATTCTCAGTACAATATTAGTTCTCCTGCCTGTCTGCTTGAGTCCCTTCTGGATACTGAGACACAAAGGCTTTTGGGTATCTTCTGTTTATTATCTGCAATGCCCAGGCCAACAGCATGCTCCTGCCAGGTCTCCAGGTGCCTCTGTGAGGGAAATGCTGATGGCACAGTACACTGACACTGGAAATTGGAAATCACATCAGCTGTTCAAGGATTTGTTTTCACTTTACTATTGTTCCTGATATCACTCTACCTAGCTTCCAGAGAGGCCCACATATGTCGAGGACAGAGTTTCTGATAACGTACTAACTTTGTGAGGTAAAGTTTGGCAAATGGTTCGATTCCTTTCCTCATCCAAGCTTGCAGTCTTCTGAGTGGCTGTGTGAGGTGACACCCTCCTCACCATCTCCCAGGTGAGGACGAAGCCAGGGTTGGGCAGCCGCTCAAGCCTGAAGCTAGTGTGCAAGCTCTGCTTTTCTTGTGAGCAGCAGAGTGTATCAGCTGAGACCTTCTTCTCTGTAGTTTGCCTCAGTTTATACCCAGATGTTCCACCCTTACTGAGAAACCCCAGGCAAATGATTTAACTTCAATGGTGTCATTAGGGTGAGGGGTTTGTGCCTATGTAGGGTGCTGGGGCTGGCGACAGTCAACATATCTGCAACACTGAGGGCAGGGCTGCACACAGTAGGCATTCTGTCAGTGCCAGTGTGCTGCTAGTACACCTGTACTGCCAGCATTTCCTCCACAGAGACATCCTAGAGGTCCAGGCAGGGGCAAGCTGTTGGCCTGGGCATTGCACATAATATATAGAAGAAGATGCCCAGCTGGCTTTGGGTCAATGTACTTATTTGTGTGTACACACACATAGAATGATGAATTATTTCACAGGTTCTCAGATACTACACAATGTGTCAGGGAGGGCTGCTGATGCTTTGGATCCAGAGAGGGACAAGGACCGCAAATGAGGACATAAAGGTCTTTATCCAAGGCTGTGACTCTGGAGCTATGAAGGAATTCCTTATAACTTGTTCTTTCAAGCTTAAACACAGTGCAATCATGTAAGATGCCAAGAAATGCATCTCTGCTGGAAGAGACAGATGCATCGCCTCACCTCTCTAAGCAGTGATGTCTGAGTGTGGCCTGTACAGGCCTGTGATGTAGGGCCACCTGCAGTCTTCCATTGAATAATGTCCTCCATGGAATGGCTGAGTCTCTAAAGCCTGTTAGAAACTGTGATGAATTGTAGCACCTGAGAAAGCCAGTATTTACATGTGGAGCAAACTGCACCTCTGTTGCCTGGTGCCTATGTTTATATGCAGTGGCACCCTTGGCCACAGCACAGAGAAAGCATAGGACTGGAGAGATGACTCAGTGGGTAAAATGCTTTCCACTCAAATGTGAGGACCTGAGTTTGGATCCCTAAAACTCACATACAGCTGGACACAGTACCATGTGTCTTTTTTTTTCTTGAGGCAACAGACTGGCCATTTTATGAGAGAGAGAGAGAGAGAGAGAGAGAGAGAGAGAGCATAAATTGGCATGCCAGGGTCTGCAGCCACTGTACTCAAACTCCAGACATGTGCACCACTTTGTGTGTATGTGCATCTTGTGCATGTGTCACCTTGTGTGTCTGGTTTACGTGGGATTGGGGGGGGGTTGAATATGAGTTCTTAGGCTTCACAGGTAAGCACCTTAACTGCTAAGCCATGTCTCCAGCCCAGTAGCATATGTCTTTAATCCCAACATTTCTGCAGTGTGACAGGAGGTAGAAACTGAAGAATACATGGAAGCTTGTGGGCCAGCCAGCTAGCTTATGCAGTGGTGAACAACAAGAGACCCTGTCTCAAACAAGATGGAAGGCAAGGACCAACCCCCAAAGTGGTCCTTTGTCTTCCACATGCACACTTGCACTCCCACACAGATGCACACACACATCATATAAACACACAGATTAGAAAAAGAGAGAATGCCACTTACTACTTCCTTTCCTTTGCCTTTCTGGCCATCAGCCAATTTTGTTAGAAATGCAGAATGAAGAGGCTTCAGGGCCTCTGCTGCTAGCACACATGATGACTTCCTTCTGCTCTTAAAGGACCATGTCTAGTGGGGTCAAGCCCAGCAGGGACATGCATCTGTCTCCATCTTCACTGCTCTGTAGGCACATGTAGTTATTTCTGACCATTCATTGTCAATGAGCATAGGCTGTCTGTAGTAGTTGGAGCATGTCCAGAGTGGTGTATTAATAAGACCACAGTAGTTAGGGAAAAGAGGGCTTGGAGGACTCTGGATCTTCAGTGCTGATGGAGAGCTGTGGGTAGTGGTGACTAAAGTAGGTACCTCGCCAGTGTTCTCCCAGCAGAACTGCGGATGTCTTTGACCCCCATGCTTGAGTTTGGTCATAAAGAAGTCTATTCCCTTTTTTTTTTTTTTTTTTTTTTTTTTTCGAGGTAGGGTTTCACTCTGGTCCAGGCTGACCTGGAATTAACTATGTAGTCTCAGGGTGGCCTTGAACTCTCAGCGATCCTCCTACCTCTGCCTCCCGAGTGCTGGGATTAAAGGTGTGCGCCACCATGCCTGGCTTCTATATTCCCTTTCTTATGTAAGGATGGCCCTGTGTAGCAGACAGAGTAAACTTGTTGGCAGGATGGATTGCCCTGGCTCATGCACACATGAGCAGGAAGCTGTCTGAACTGAGCTGTGTATCAGTAGCAGACAGCATCAGGTTTGCTGAGGTGAATTTCCAAACCAGGCACAGTTATGGAGAAAGGGATATTTATTGAAGCTTACACATCCAGGGAAAATTCCATAATGGCAGAAGAATTTGGCCCCCTCTTAAAGGACCAAGCAGAGGCAGAGAAGCCACAAACCAAAAGCCAAAAGGCACACAGCACACTTCAGGAACTCCAGGTGGAGCTAGGCACTTTGAAGTTCATTAGATTGGAATTTCAACCCCACCACCACACTTTAACATCTGCCCATTGACACCTCTTCCAGCCAAGTGACTGCAGATCCAAACTATAAACTAATAAAACACTGAATATATTGGGGGCCATCTTTTCAAACTAGCACACTGTCTTTCTTGGACCAGAAACAGAATTTGAACAATGGTTGGGTTGACTGTGAGAAATGAGCTCTGGCTGCCAACAACACCCTGTTTGTCATGTCTACAATACAGGACATGGGATCTGTGACGCTACAGCTAACTCAGTCTCACAAGTAATTTCTCCATGGTGTGGAGTGTCAAGAGCAGTAAGGCTGTGGAGTGGCTGGGAGAAGAGTGATGCTGGACCTGGTGCAGGGGTTGAAGGTGAATACAGACATAGAGGTTCTTGTGTGGGATACCGGAAGTTGATGATTCATTAGGAAATAGCTGTGTACATGAGCCCACGGGGAACAATATCTAGCAGTGCATGGCTTAGCTTCTTGGACCCAGGAGTGTGGACCAGAAGAGCTGAGGAAGTCAGAGAAGCAGGATACAAGGGCTTCATCTAACTGAGACCTCAGAGGAGGCAGGTGCCATTGTACCCTACAGTCCAGAAGGATTAGGACACATGGCTGGTTGGGGTTGGTGGTAGGTGACACCATCACATCCCAAAGTAGGAAGATGAGGTGCAGGGATATGGAGCAACCAAGGAGTGGACTGTAGTTTTCTTCAGCTTCGGGATCCAGAATCAGAGCCTCCCTGGTCTCCTGTGACTCTCCTCTGAGTGTTCTTTCCACATCTCTAAGCTTGAGCTCCTCTTCCGGCCTGACACTCATCTGAGCCCCTCCCACCTGGTGCTCCTGACGTAAGGCCCTTTGTTGGACTCTCCTAACCTGGACTCTTTAAGCTGGGAGTCCTGCCCCAAGGAACTGTGGGGGAAAGGACAAAGGGCTACCAGGTGTGTTGTACATGCTTAATAACTGATCATAGCTAAGCTGAGGAGCTTTATAAAGCACTTTCTACCTCTTACCACTGTAGATGTGGGTATATCAGTGCTAAAAACAGAAGTGGGGAACCGTGGCCCAATACCTTCTTCAGTGGAGTGCAGACACATTCATTCATCAATGTCTGTGGCAGAGGTGAGGAGCTTCAATGGGTCACAGGGACCACAAAGCAAACATAATTATCCATAGGTTATTAAAATACTATTGCCAGTCTGCTATCCCTGAGCTAGATCAGGTCTGTGATTAGAAGTCATGTTTTCTTGGCACTCCATGCAGGTCATGGTGGCTCAGAGATGGCTGGCCCCAGAACCTGCTTTTCTCACCTGCCCATCAGTCTGTGAGGGACCTCATATGTTTGTGTGTGGGGACACTCCATCTAAGAGCATGCACTCAAGCTCTTCTCACACTCCTACAAACTCTCGTACTTGGGTCTGGCATCTTCCAGAAGGTTAGATCCACACAGAGCCTCAGGCCGGCCCTAGGGGAAGCAGATATGTGCAGAGTGGGTGATGAGAGGTGCAGGTAGATGGCTTCAGGCTCCTCTGAGCTTCATTTTTGATTCACATGGTGGTAAAGGAGCCCAAGGAGGGACAGTGAAGGCCCTAGAAACTGAGCGAGAGCCCGTCTCTGGTACATTGGTTACTTCTGTCATTGCTGTGACCAAATATTTGACAAGAAACAACTTGAGGAAGAAAGGGTTCATTTTGGTTTATAGACATACGGGATATGGTCCATCATGGCAAGGAAGGCATGGCGGCAGGAGCAGGGGTGGCTGGTCACATTGCATGCACAGTTAGGAAGTTGAGAGAGAGATAGAGAGAGAGAGCAAGAGAGTGAGGGCACATGCACACAAGAGAGGGAGAACAGGAAGGCTGTAAAACCTCGAGGTCCACCCACTGTGCTGTATTTCCTCTAGCAGGGCTCCACCTCCTCAATGTTCCACAACCTTCCCAAATAGTGTCACCAGCTTGGGGACAGGTGTTCATACCCATAAGCCCATTGGAACTTTTTTCATTTAAAAAGTAACACCTGGTGTCCATGGTTCTGCTGATCAGGGAGTGGGCCAGAAGTAGAGATGAATAAGCCACAAGCTGTAACACAACACAACACCCTGCAGAGACCTTACAGGAGATCAGGGTGGGTACCAGAGGATCCCTTGACCAGAGCCAGATTCTAGAAAGTGCCATGGCATCAATTCCCTCATCCTTGTTCTGAGGCAGATCCCATGGCTTTATCAGACGTGCTTGATGGTGAAGGGACAATGCTCTGCCCTACTTTATGTCACCCTAAGGATCAGTTTGCAACTGTCTTCCTCAGTTGGTTACAGCTGGATGCAGAGTCAGCTCCTAAGTGCTCCTTAGTGTCCTAAGTGCTCATTTCCCATTTGTACTCTTCAGTTATTGTGGACTAAATTTCATGCAGTGTTTATGAGCGGGAAACCAAACCACATCACGGTACCATCTGAATAGCCTTCTCTCTTGGCTTTTTTTTTTTTTTTTTAATATAAGCTTTAAATAATTTATGTTGCCATTCCCCACACATCTTTGTTTTAGTATCTGCCATTGGATCCTACTTTTCGCTCTCTCTGCATAGCATTGCTAACTGTTAAGCTTGCTTGGTGGCTCTTTACTCTCCACTTTCACCCCTGAGCTAAGCTGGCAAACAGGCTTTCTTGTAAGGAAGCCCAAGAGAAGACTCTCAAGCTGATTCCCCATTGCTCTTTGTCCCTGCTTCTCCTCAGATGCTGATTCAATTCTTTGAAGCCATTCCAAATGGGACCACACTTCAGAGAACAGTTCCCGAGTTAGTAGATGGTGTTTATGGCTTTGTCCCCCAAACCCGTTCAATTCCCATCTCCATTTCTCAGATGGCACATAGTCAAGATCCTTGACAGCCCTCTTGTCCTCTAAGTAGGATCCCGGTTTATTGTCGTCAGCAATGAGCCAGGCCTGGATTGGTGGCTGTGTACAGACATTCAGCTACGATACGAGCCGAGACTGGAATTTGTAACAGTACTTTCCCAGCACATGCTGTTCTTCCCCATCTCTGTGGCCCACCCTCTGGTGATACTTCTTACATGATTGTGATGGTTTCCTAGCCTTCAATTCCCACTCCACCAATCATTCCCTCTTCTTCACATAGCATTCAGAACCAACTTTAGAGAGCTTATGTTAAGATCATTTCTTAACTTTGACTGGCCCCGAGGAGATGTCTGGTTACTTAATACCAAGTCTCAGTGAGGTTGAAGGATGCTCAACTGTTCTCCTTGGTGTGATCAGTGCAGCTGGGCTGGCCTCCTCTCCCTAGCACAGGCATCCTTCCGTCATGCTACTGCCTCTCTTGGCCACATTTTTCTCTGATTTCTACCTGGACATCCCAGTTCCAACATCAGGCCTGAGCTAACTTCCCTGACCCTAGACCAGGATCACCTGCCCACTGTGTTCTTTCCAGTCCAACTCAGCCTGTCTTCCAGCTTGGTACCCACAGAGACTCTCTGATGATGAGTCCACTCCTGTGCATGGTCACTGTGCCAGGCTCACAGGAACACTAGTATTGTGATGTCCAGTAAGCATCATGGAGATGGGGAGACATTCTGTGTTAACCTTCTCTTCTGTAATTTGGAGACTATGGGAACTAGAAGAGAACCTTTGATAGGTTGCTTTTGTGCTGATGTTTTTTTTTGCTCTTGAGCATTCACGTCATCTCTATGTATTTTACAAGCTCGGGTGTTGTTGCCTAAGTGTGATTTCATCTTTTATCACCACAGCTTACAAATTGCACAGTTGAGGGTGTTTGGAAGGGCTGCCTGTATAGTACCTGCTGCAGCAATCTCTTTGTGTGAGTTCTGAAAGCAGAGAGCAGTGGTGGGCAAAACTATCACACTTCCTGACAATGCCTGTTTGGATTGGAGGTTCTATGCATAATTTCATGTCAAGCAGAATGAAATAATCTTTTCTCCTGGTGGTGCTTTGTAGTTGGATTGTAGGGAATCTTCATAAAATATGCCAGCAACACATCTTTGATCCAATATTCATATATTCTCCCACACACCAAATTTCAAGGCCATGTTTAAGGGGAATAAAAAAAAGAGTCCCCATAAAAAATGACAGCTTATGCGGCTTAGTTTTAAAAAGAAGCTCTGATAGAAACTTGAGATGTTTGAGCTTCCAACATTTTAACCCTAACTGCACTAGAGCCAAAGCTTGACTGGTCTCTAAACAGGAGTTCCTCATTTTGATAAGGTCACACCAGCATATCTATGACAAGTGGTACAATTCCTGTGTAGTATTTCATAGTATGGGCTCATTATGGGTTAGAGGAGGGATCAGTGTTTCCAGTGGGTAGATTTTCTAGGTCATTTGCACATTTGGACTTTGGTAATATTCAAGAATGTGATGGTGATATGGATTATCAGCTTGGCAGGATTTAGAATTGCTTAGGAGACAAACCTCTGGGCATGTCTGTGAGGGAGTTTCTAGAATAGGATAATAAAAGTGGGAAGGCCCAAGGGCCCACCCTAAATATTAATAGCACCATCCTCTAAGATGGGGACCTGGACTGAATAAAAAGGAGAAAGCACTCATGACGCTCTGCTTCCTGACTGTGGATATAAAGTCCCACCGTCATGTCTTCTCTAAGAAATCAATGTCCCCTTGAGCAGTAAGCTGGAACCAAAACCCTGCCCTTAACTTGTTTTGCCAGGTATTTGTTTACAGAAAGGAGAAGAGAAACTAATACAAAGGGAAGAGCTGTTTGTTGTCAGAAGTAAAGTTGTTTCCTTGGGAGAGGACGTGGCATTCCAGAAAGATCTGATTCCAGAGCAAGTTACAATTGAGGAAAACTCCTGGTTATGGCTGACTGGCTAGGGTAGATAGAGTTTCGTGTAGTTTGATTTGAAGATCTGCAGAAGGTTTCCCTGACTGTGGACACAATTTCAGTAGGCCTGTGGGGATACACATGCATGCTAGCAGGGAGCTCAGCCTGGCTTTCTGGTTCACAGGGCAGCAACATGGTGGAGGAGGCAGGGAACTTCCTGGGGTCTCATTTATAAAAATTCGGATCTTGTTCATAAGGGTTCCACCCTCAGGCCCTAAATTACCCTCCAGAGCTGCCACCTCCCAACCATCTCCCCTTGAGAATGGGGTCTCTGCAGGTGAATGATGTGGACCTAGACATTTAATCTCTTACACCATGCTTTATTTCATTAATCTCAGTGTCATTGACTGGGAGACATGTCACCAGTTTAGGCACAGCTTAGGGAGAGTGCTGCTGATGAAATTCTGGCAATACACCCTTTCTATTCAAAAATTTACTTTGTATCTTTTAAAGAGCTCTTTAAGGTATACATAAATATTGGCATACTATATATGAATGTGCATATATTTGCATATATAATATATACATTGATAAAGATATCTTAAAAACTTCCATGCAGAATATTCTCTTTCTAAATCTTTTTTTTTTTTGGCAAATCACTGAGCTTATTGTGGTTACTTAGAGAGCAAGGTGAAGGGTTGCTTACCAGAACAATGAACGATTCAGAGGCAACTGCATCACCAAAAAGCCCACCCAAGCATAGATGACGACTCACAGAAACTGTATCTCTGCAGTACATTGCACAACCTGGTCAGATTGTTTCAGGCACACTACACAACCTGCAGGCAGCTCAGTGGGAGAATCTCCTGAATCACTTCTTACCTCAAGCTCATTGATGTCTGCCAGCATCCATCCACGGTGGCTCTCTGACATCAAAGGTGTTGATAATGCGAGATTGGGAGGAGCCTTCACCTCACTGCAGCTTTCACAGTCAATGTCAATCCCCAGTGGTAGCTCTGCACTGTTACTGCTAATTTCAACAACAGGCGTTAAGGAAACATCTGACAGAAACTCATCCAAACATCAGGGTTTTGGTTATCCTGACCTATCTCTGGGAGGACAGTGAAGTCCTGGTTCCTTCGGTGGATCCAACTGCACAGGCATCCTTGGATAATTTTAGATGGCTCCAGTTTCCCATCCAGTGTCCTCTCTTGCCTGGAGAATGCTTGGACTCCAGGTTCCCTTCAGCTAGTGACTAAGATTTGACCACCAGGCATGGAAACCCTGCCAGGGTCCTGCTGGACCAGCAGAATTTGTAAAGGTTCACCAATGATGGTGAAGCGTGTTCAGATCTCAGAGCTGTGAAAACAAAAGGTAAAAAGAGAGCATCCTAGAATCTATGATGGACCAAAGGTAGAGCTGGCAAGTATGTAAGCATCTGTTATGCATTCTTCCCTGATGGCTAGGACAGTGGAAGAGAGCACCCACATGGTGGTACAGACCATCAGGAACTGTCACAGAGCTCTGTCTCTGTTCTGCATGGGTGGGAAGATTTATGGACATATGCAATGTCCACCAAAGATTATAGGTGGCAACTCCCTGGGGGAGAAGCAGAATGTCTATCCATCTTT
Source organism: Orientallactaga sibirica (assembly GCA_036365145.1). Taxonomy (NCBI): domain Eukaryota; kingdom Metazoa; phylum Chordata; class Mammalia; order Rodentia; family Dipodidae; genus Orientallactaga; species Orientallactaga sibirica. Next base: position 16,003,255 of record JAEOAD010000039.1, read on the forward strand.
CATCTTTCTTGGTATCTTTCCCTAATGTTTAATGTGAGTCTTGCACATAGCAGCATAGCTCAGAGGTATCAACAATTTTTAAGCCATAAGCAAGGATTTTTTTTTTTTTAGTTAAGAAATGCAATCTTTTGGATGAGAATTCCAATAGTTCTTATCGTAGGCTAAACTGTCATCAGTCATCACTCTGTCTGCAGGAACCCCTGTAGACAGAGTCTGAATGCCACACCATAAAAGAACTTGTAAGAAGAAGAAAAACATAATGGCTTCAGGATTTTTGCTCTTCTGCACTCGGGACTTCAAGATTGCAATTCCGAAATTTCTCCCTTGAATACCTTATATTGGTTCAGTTTTTCAGAATTAGTAGTGCTCTTTATCTTGTGTGGTCTCATTTGACCCATGAAACAAAAGCACAGGTACCAAGAGGTGAATGGTGAAGGTTTGTTATACCTGTTCTTCCAACTAGGAGGCTGAGAAGTGGAGGAGCTCCTGACCACAGAGCAACAGAGCTATGACAACAGCATAGGCTGGAGCCGAGCTGTACTCCCAAGGGCCTGGTGCTGCCTGGGAAGGTGAGGTAGGATCAGGGTCAGGAGATAGTGTGGAAATGAAGAGGACTACAGGTTGAGAATCTGAGCTCTTCTCCTGGGTGCCTGCATAGCTGTATATAGCCCTGCTCCTTTGCAGCCACACAGCCTCCAGTCCTCCCCTCCACTCACCTTCAAGTTGGTTCATCATTCCTTCTATATAAATATAAATATCATATAAATATGACATATACCATATTTATATACATATCATATTTATATATGATATATATTGTTTTTATCTTTTTAAATATTTATTTATTTGAGAGAGAGAGAGAGAGAGAGAGAGAGAGAGAGAGAAGAAGAAGATAGAGAGACAGAGAATAGGCATGCCAGGGCCTCTACCCACTGCAAATGAACTGCAGATGCATGTACCACCTTGTGCTTCCAACTTACATAGGTACTGAGGAATTGAACCTGGGTCCTTAGGCTTTGCAGGCAAGTGCATTAACTGCTAAGCCTTCTCTCCAGCCATATATATATATATATAATTTCCTTTTTGCAGTGCTTATGTTGGAAATCACCACCTTCTGCATTCTCGAGAAGTGTTATACCATTGAGCCATGCACCCAGCCCCCTCATTGGAGGATTCTAGGCAGGTGCTCTAGCACTGAGCTCTACCCACAATTCCTCACTAGTGGATTATAAGTATACAATCTACTGCTGAGCCATGACCCCAGCCCTTCACTGTGGATTCTAGGCTGGCACTCTACCACTGAGCCTCACCCCAACCCTTACTGTGGAATCTACATAGGTGCTCTGCCGCTGAACCATGTGCCCCAGCCCCTGCACTTTATTACTATGAGATCAGAGCTGAACAGAATTCAATAAGAAATCTTAGAAAGTTAAGCCCTTGGTTGACCTTCCTTTTGCACTGGACTCACAACATCATTTTCTTCACAAACAAAATCACAAAGTCAAGCCACAGGGTGTATGTAATTTTGATCTACAATGTGTGTGTGGGGGTGAACTGTGTGACAGTAACACTCCTGATCATGTGACATGGATGCCAAGATCCAGAGGATGCTGAGTTAGCATCCAGGGACAGCAGAAGGGCTCAGAGAAGCATAGAAGGTGGAATGCTATGGTTGAGGCTGCGAGAAAGGTTTGCCTCTGTGGACCAGTGCCAGCTTCTTCCCTTACATAGAGGAGGGCAAGGGACAGTCAGCTGTCTGCTGGACCCAGAGACTCCTCCTCAGCCCTCCTGCTAAGGAAATGGTGGTGGTGGTGGTGGTGGTGGTGTGTGCGTGTGTGTCTGTATGTGTCTGTGTATGAGAAAGAGAGAGAGAGAAAGAGAGGGATCAGGGTTGGGGAGGAGCTGTTTCACGTAACTCTGAGCAGATGGCTCTATGACTGAAGGTAGGCTCTTGGGTCTCTCTGAGGCAGCCAGACAGTGGGCCTCAGGAGTGGTCTGGGCTTGACACAGATGGTGGACAGGAGGATGCCAGGGCCACTCAAGAAGACACTGGCTTGAAATTCTGTCTCTCCACCTGTGCTGAAATGTGACAATGCTAGCTACACTACAATGCCCAGGGGCTCATTGCATGTCCTGTCCTTTGAAACCTCATTGAAAAGGCATTGCTGTCTGTTTTACACACACACACACACACACACACACACACCACGAAAAACATTTATGTCCTTTTGGCTGCCTTCCAGTATTCAACTGCGTTTATAATTCAAATATTTTCAGAAGGAAACCTTTTTATTCTCACAAGCCAATCATGACATTTTTATCAGAATTTTGTTAATTTTTATGTTGCTAATTTCTAATGTATGAATAGAAAATTGTAAGGGAAATATTTCATTTGTATTTTCCCTTGAAACTTTCTTCTTTTTATTATAAAATTATGACTTTTTATATGTAATTCAACTGGAATATACTTATTTTACCTTTATTTAATATTAGGCAAATTGATATCACTTAGTGAAGACTGTGAGATTTTCATTAGGCTGGATTTCCCCCCCCCCTTAATGTCTCACTGTCTCCTGGGGGAGCTGAGTGAGTTGTAAAATATATCTGCTCTCCATTTAGCAATCCTCTATGATTTTCAGAACTCAGACCTTGTTTATCCACCTCCTGCAGAAATGGTGTAAGTACCTGCAGCATTGCCCAGAGATGGAGCGCTTGGAAAGAGGTTAGACTCAAACATTCTATGACGAGCTATTTGTTTGTTAAACAGCAGACATACAGTTTTTCTGCCTGAATCAAATTCAAATTTGAATTCATTTTACTAATTATTTTAAAATATATGTTATGGTTTGGATCTGAAATGTCCTCCAAGCCAGGTGAGGTGGCACATGCCTTTAATTCCAGCACTTGGGAGGCTGAAGTAGGAGGATTGCTATGAGTTTCTGGAAGGTAGACAGGGATAGTTGTATACTTCAGTGCCTCCAACTCATCCTGAACCAGCATCCGCAGGCTGTGGAAGGTGTTATCAGTCTGGTCGACCCAGGGCCCTTTCTCATAGCTGAGATACTCAATGTCCTCCACCACCTTTTCTCCATGCTGAGCTTCTCTTGCATCGTACACCAAAATCTCACAATTCTCACTCATCTCAGGCAGAGGTGACCTTCATTTCATGTGGATTTCCTTTCTTCTGGATCCGGCTCTGGATCTCGGGCACAGGCACATCAATGTAGATGACCACGTGGGGTGGCAGGTATTCACAGATAGTAATCTTCTTCACCTCATTGTAGTCAATCCCAGGTCAGCCTGGGCTAAAGCAAGACCCTACCTTGAAAAACAAAAATAAAAATAAAATAAAATGAAATGTCCTCCAAAAGCTCAGTGGCCATCAGTGAAGCAGGGATCTGAAGTGGGGCTTTGGAGAAGTGATTGATTGTGAAGATACCAACCTCAACAGTGGGTGGGATATTGGTGATGGAAACTTGGAAGGTGGTACTTGGTAGAAAGGTGAGAGTCCTTGGGGGCATGCCTTTGCAGAGTATATTTTATCCCCAATTCCTTGTGTTTTCTCTTTCCCTCCTTTCCACCCTCTCTTTCCCTTCCCTCTTCACCATGATATGAGCAGGTGTGTTCACTCTACTGGTCTGCCAAGTTATTCTGCCTCCCCATTGACGGACCCAGATGACCATGGCTTGACATCTCTGAGACCGTGAGACTAATCTTAGTTACGTGTTAGTAAGCTGAACTATTATGGGCATTTTGTCACAATGATGGAAAACTGACTAACACAATATATAAGAAAACCTATAAGATGTCCAAGTAGATAATGAATAGTGATGCCTTGGTCTGCGCTAGTGTAATCTTAGGCTGACAGCCACAAATGCACCAATAAATCACACAACAGTAAAGTAAGTGTATAAACAAAGTGTTCTCTAAACAAATGGTCAGACTTCTGAAGAGACACAAAAGTAGCCAACAGATCGATGAAACGGCACTCACTAGTCATAGAGAAAGGCAAGTCGAAACTGCGGACATGTCGTCACACGTGTGACCAAAGAGTCAAGCAATGGCAGGTGCTGGAGAGGATGTGGAGGGAAAAGACCCCTGTGCACTGTTGATGGATGTGCTCATTGGTATGAGCACCGGAGAAAGCAGTGTGGAGCTTCTTAAAAGTACTAAAGTTAGAACTAAATCATCTGCAGTCCCATCTCTGAGGGTTTATCGTGTGACAACGAGATCAGCACTTGGCAGATTCTCCACGTACAAGCTCTCCACAATACCTCAGCACTAGCACATCCACCTTCCTGATTCTGTGACCTCTTACCCCTTGACCTCTCACTCTTTCTCACTTCTGCTGAATATTAATCTCTAAGACAGGAACCTGCCGAAATATTCTGTGAGGTTTTATTTTTTTCCTTGCCTTTATGGGGCAGAGCTGTGTTTGCGCTGTCTGTAGGTCTGCCTTTTTTTTTGTTCCTCCTGTATCTGCAGCTGTCAGTCAGTGAGTCTGCTCTGCCCCTCCCACAGCTGCTGCACTGAGTCTGCATCCTGGAAGGGGCTTGGCATGATGGATCTCAGGGATTTGTTTCTGTTTCTGAAAGGCTAATGGGAAGACTGGGTTTTCCGCAGAATATTTTTAGTCTGAAAGGGATCTATATATACAACAGGAAATTTTCAGGCAGAGAAAGAGTAAATGGTCCTCAGTTCAAGCATGGAACACAATGTAATTATACAGTGCCAGCCTAAGACTTGAGGGCCAGGACTGGTGTCACTGGGTACTGTGTTAGGTGATGTGCCAGTACGCTCTTCCATGTGCCTGTTGAGAAATCACTCTGGGAAGATTTCTCTTTCTCTAAAGCATAACACAAAGCCCATGGCTTGCCAAGAAAATTAGGAAACCAAAACCATCCTATGGGCATATCTGAGAAGAGAGACAAAAGGAATGTAGAAATCAGCAGTCTTGAGAATGGAGGGAACAGGAAGACAATGGGCCCTTCAAGAGGGCAGCTGCTGGTGAAGACCTCACTGACGTGGCAAAACTGGAGATTGGAAGACATCTGCACAGACCCAGACCCTCGAGGGAGAGGCCCCATGAGTCGGCCTCACGCCATATCCTGGTGGGATGAAGGCCTCACGTGCCTACCTCATTCCTACAGCCTGGCCAGTCAATGCCCCAGGCCCTTATCTTATCCTTACACCTTGGTGGGGGTAAAGGCAGACCTCCAAAGAGTAGATCTGCAGAGGCTTTAGTGAACCCTGCCAGGTCACCTGTCTATCCTTTGCTATGCTCAGGGCTCTGGAAGTCAGAGATTAGGCTAATATGTCAAGAACCAGGCTTGGTGGGGTCCCTTTGCCCTTACTGCTTTTGTGACTTATCTAAATGTGTTGCTTCCTACCCAGCTGCTGCTCTAGAAGGCAGGCCCAGGCTCCATTTCACTCAAAGACCTGGTGTGCTTGGAGGTCTTGGCTGACTCTCTGCTCTAGAAGCTCCAGGCTCTTCTCACCACTCCTACTCCCCCAGCCCTGTAACCCAGGCTATCCATGGGACTCAGGGAATCTCGGCAGCCTTCGCTAGTATCAGCAGAACTCTGGGTCTCTGCAGAGGACAGAGATGAATGAGACAGTCTTTCGTGAGATGCTTAGCATGTTGAAGAGCCAGGTGTGGAAACATGGCATGGGTATTAGAGTCACAGTGGACCTTCATGGAGGACATGGGTATTAGTGTCATAGTGGACATTCATGGATCCCATTGGACATGAGGGAGGCTTAAAGGGAGAAGGAGATTTGGATCACAGGCACCACACTGACTGAGCTGCTCCTTTCAACACCTGAAATCTGAGAGCCACTGGGGTTTAACTTTATGATCGCTGGTGAGTGGTCAATTTGGAGTCAAACATTCTCCCACGCTCTTGGTGAGCCAGGCAGGGATCCAACCACCATATCTGCTACATCCATGTATTTATTCTCACCCAGCCCATGGCCTCCAGTGATGGATTTCAAAACCTAAAACATGCACCTTACAAAAGTGGTCATCCTGAGTATTTTATGCCCATATCCAATAAACACTGTGAATTTTCCCACAGAAGGAAATGGTGTGATCAAAAATGAATATTTCAAATTATATTCTCTAAAAGAAGAATATTTTAGGAGAAACTTCTCCATACTATTGTGTGTGGTAAAATATAAATTTATATGGGTTTTTCATTTATTATTGCTTTCCTGTATTCTTTAAAACTCAAACAGTGGAATAGAAAAATGCCAGTGTGTACAATAAAATACTACCATATCCTTCTCCAAAGCACTCTTGGTTTGGACTTCCAAGAAGAGAAATATTCTTTCTACAGCTTGCACATCCCTCTTCTTCTCTCCATGTGTAGATCTCTCTCTACAGCTTGCACATCCTTGTTCTCTCCATGTGTAGTACTATTAGTAAGGTCAGATGAGGGAGAGAGATGATAGGCAGATATAGCTGGTAGTTATATAGATACAGAAAGATGGTAGAAGGGTGGAAATAGAGGATAGACTGATGACAGATTCGATAGATGACAGATTATACCTACCTGGTAGATGGTAGATGGTAGATGGTAGATAGTTGATTATTGCAAATTATAAATATGGGCCATTTTCTTAAAACATAATAATGGACTTGAGACGTTTTCTTATTAGAGTAATAAATTCCATAGCTCAAAGTGAAGATTAGAACTTACACATGAGTGCTATGTCATAGAGTCATGGTACACACAGATAACCCACTGAGATGAGGGTTTATGCCCTGCCTCCTCACTCAGCAGCAGCAGGAAGTTCAAAACCCTGACTCATTTCAAAGGGGAAGATCTCAGGAACCTGGGCCACACACTGTGATACAGGAGTGTCCAATGGTCCTCAGAGGAGGCCTGAGATAGGAGGCCCAGTTAATTGGGAATCTCTTGCCATGGAAATCATAGGCAGCTTGGATGAGAGGCCCTGGATTCATGGTGAGTCATGGCAGCACTGGGGAACAATTTTTCTCCAGTGGCACACATGTGTTTGATGCTCTTTCATGCGGTAATCCATAGACAAGAAGTGAAGTTTTGGGCTTGACATAGAATTACAGAATGACATGGATGAGTGAGAAGTGTTGGGCAGATGGCAAGCATCTCTATCATGTCTCAGAAGCTTTCCTAGGATGGGTCTTATACCTACCTACATGTATGCAACAAGTAGCAGGGTGGCTGGGAAGGTAGAGAGGCCTCTGATCCTTGGGCTGTAGAACTTTCATCCACAGGAGGCTTTGTGCTGCTGACCACAGCGGTGTCTACTGTCCAGTCACACCACTGTCTATGCCTCCCTAGCGACTGTCAGAGTTTGGGTAGCTCAGTACCCAAGGCAAGGGCAAGGGGAAGTGCACTTTATGCTTCTGAAGGGTAATTAATGCCATATAAATTCCTCATTCTTGTCAAAATGTGCATTCCATTCCAGTCAGCCTGGGTGGGGTGAGAAGTGTGTGGAATGTGTGTGCAGGTATTTATATATGTGTGCAAGAACACATGCACTAGTGTGTGCTTGCCTGTGGAGATCATAGGTTGACGATGGGGAGCTTCCTCAGTTGGTCTCTGCCTTACTCTGTGAGACAGGGTCTATTGATGAATCTAAAGCTCACCAATGTCATTAGACTAGCTAGCCATTGAGACCAGGGACTCACTGCATCTGTGTCCCCAGTGATAAGATTACAGGTGCATGTCAACATACCTGCCATTTTACATGGGGGATGGAGATTTGAACCCAGGACCTCATGCATGCACAGTAAACACTTTACCAACTGTGCCATCTTCCCAGCCTTATAATCTCTATTTTTAACTAGCATGCCCCAGGTGAGAGTGCAGGAGTAGGGAAGAATTAGAAAGAGGGAGAGAGGAGAAGAGAGGGGAGCATGTGTGATGGAGCTACAGTGGAGCTGTATGGATTATTTCATACTTAGTTCTATTAAAGTCTTCCAAAGCTAAATGATAAGGGGACATAGGAGCATTCATTGTGGTTCAACATAGCGCACAAGGTTTAGAAATAGTTCTTGTGCCTAGAAATAAACCTGCTAATCTTCTGTCAATATAAGGACAGGGTTAGTTTTAATGCTATGTAGTGGCCTCAGCTGAGCAGGATGGACCATCATAGAATTTTATCATTTCCCTTGGAAAATGAGGGCTCAGGGAAGGGTGGCCTTATTACAAAGTTGAACCTTCAGGGGAGAGTACGAGGCAGTAAGATGGCCATGCTTTCTAAGAAAGGATTAACAACAATATGTCTCCTGTGCCAATTGCCATTTATCTGGGACACAGAACAATGAGATTTTACACAGAATGCTGCCGGTAGGTATTTTATAAGTCTCATGCTGAATACATATTTCTGAGAAACAGGTCAAGTACAAAAAGTCTAAATAAATCAATTCTTATCCCCGTCGATTTCACTTTAAGATCTCAGGGAAGTCATACTACATTCCACACAGAAGTCCCCAAAGAGCTTGGGCTCCCATAAATGCCGACAAGGAACAAAAACGTCCACGGGGGACCTTCTTCAGGAGGATCCCAGTGTTCATGTCTGAGGGACAGAGAGTCCTAGTGTTGAACATACAGCCCTGACTCGACCACTTTCTTAACATTTCTGTGCTGTGGACCACATTAAGAATCTGATGTGGTGCAGATATCCTTAAATATAAAATGCAGCCTTTGGTAGATTTTTGACTTTTAATTCAATGTGTCTAAAGACTTCTACCAGTGGAGGAAAGACAAACTGAATCTTAGCAAGCAACTGTTCACATGAAGCATGAGGCTATTCTGTCTACCCTCTGGCGACTGTACTGAGCTGCAGCCCACCTCTATAAAGATGAGACAATTTTGGAAAATGTAAGCTAAATGGTGACTGTCGGTGTCAACCCTAATGACAGACTGAGCAGGTCTCAGAGTGGAGCTGTCCCATCATGAACAAGGTGCCTCTTGTCCAGTTGATCTCACATATAGTCTTCTGTATGGCACAATGCAGGTCAGGCCCTAGCCAGGTCGCCTGCTAGAAGAAAGCAGGAAGTGGCTTCTCTGGACATGGCATCCCGCACAGGCCTGGTGTGACAACAGCTACAGTCCCATACTAGCGAGCAACCTCCTGTGAGATGGTCTGCCTGGAGACAGGCTGTCATTGGTCACAAGAAGGGAACCACCCCATACAACGATTGGCTAGCCAAACCCTTAAAATGCCTTACACTTTCTTGAATAAACGAGTTTACAGCAGCTCGCCCTCTGCCTGTTTCCACCCAACTCCCGGAGTCTGTGTCGTGAGTCCACGCCTCTCACCCCCTATTTGGCGGAGACCCTGCTGTCCCTCCTGGACTGGCCCTGGGGGGAACCCCAACAGTCTTCCTTTTTGAAAGCAAATTATTTTTATGAAGACATTAGCTTTTCCTCTTTCTTCTTTTGATGAACATTCTTCTGGAGTCAATAGCTCCAGCAGTGCTCTCTCTTGGAGACCACACCACGATGGTGGTGGTGTTTAGGTGTATTTCAAGATTCTTAGAATCTTTGCTTGTTGCTGCAGATCAAGCACGTGACTTTGGTGACTCAATCTGGAAAATGTATCTCAGAAAACTGGTGTGGTCCAGATTTAATACAGCTACAAATGTGATGTTAGGAATTTTGCAGAAGTACCCACCTTATCATGGACAGAAATTACATGACCCCCACGCACACCATGTCTGCAAATATTGCTGACATGGACATCATGCCAAATCTGTTGATTTGAAAAGTCCATGGACAGGACTTTAGCTCCTATATCAGCTGAATGCACAGGCAGGTGGCAGGACCTGTGGATTATAGAAGAAACCCAAAGCTTCATTACACAATCTGAGGAGGGAAGCAGTCCTTTCCAGATCTTTTCTTTGCTCCTTTGGGGTCTCTGAAAGTGATAACAATACCAGTAGCATTGCTCACCTGCAGGACAGAAAAGCATGCATGGTTTATTGAAATAGGCAACATCTTCAGGGCTGAGGCAAAGTCAATCAGAGATGGAAATCCAAGGGGACACTGAGCCTCAGAGTCCCCCATGCCCTTAGCCATGTAGCAGCAAAACTTGAGGGGTATGCTCCAAGATTTCACAGGGAGCCCCATCTCAATCTCACTCTTGTGGACTGTAGTTCCATTTCTCCAGTTTTATTTTCTATGTCATCTTCGTTTGACATCTTGTTCTGCTCAGTGTGATACTGTGTTCTCCCTCCTCCACCCAGTGGATGTCCTGGTTCCCACATTACCAGACTTACTCTTCTATGCTCTTTCTAACATGTCTGGACCCGCTGATGGTCCATCCATCTTTCTCAGCCAATTCCTGAGAACTTTCCAGGGCTCCAGCTATAGGTAATATATCACTGTCAGGTGTTTTATGTAGTTTTAAAATATATTAAATTGCAGCTTCCATGCAGATAAGTGCAATGAACTCCAAAAGGGGAAGAAGAGGTGGAAGCATTTCGTAGTCTTCCATGAAGGAGGTGGCGCAGTGTGACATGGTCTGGGCAGCTCTTTTAGGTAAGTTAGGCCCAGGGCTTGCAACCAAGGAGTCTCTTAAAGAAACCCTCCTGCTTTGCTTGCTAAGTGGACTTGCACATGACTGCTTTTGGAGCCACATAGCTGGGCAGTGCAGTTGTCGTTCCCCTCCAGCTCTGCTGTACACAGAACCCCTGCTATGTGGGAGATGATGATAGTGGTTGCCCAGGTTACTCTCTGGGAAATTGAAGCTAATTGTGCTGAAAACACTGGATGGCTAGAATGGGATGAGAAGTGGGCATCCCACTTCTTCTTCTTTGATGCCTTAACTTTTTGGATAAAGTCACCTACTAGACAACATGATCAGAAAGTCTAGATAGACCATTAAAGAAGGAAAAGGAATTCCAGAGCTTCTGGAAGGTGTCTGCTGAGTCCAGAAGGAGCAGGAGTATCTATCTCATACATCGTTACCCATCTCCATCCCTTATTATTCCCATCCCATCAGTGCAATGATTCAACCCCTTGAGTGGCTAATATGAGCCTGGGGCCCTGCTTGTTCCTTCATTGGCCAGTGAGTTAAGTTCTTTCTCTTCTTTTCCCTCTGTCTCTCTAGTCATTACTTTTATCAAGTGACAACAAAATTGGACCTTTACCTCAATTTTGATTTTTGAAGTATTTGCCTAAATATCACACAGAGCATTTGGTAGGAGTAATAATGGATTTTCTATGAAGATTAATATAATTAATGTTACTGGAACATGAACATATATCCATTTTATATGTATTTATAAAGATATACATATGCATGTGTGTACACATGGGTGTGCATTTATGTGTACAGATGACTTGAAGTTCAAATAAGAACAAATACAGAGATAAAACAGAGTTTGCCAGCAAAATGTCATTTGGTGGTCCTTTAGAATTGGCATTTATGGCACATTATAACCTGTGTGCTAGGCAGGTTAATATGTGTATAAAATGTGGATGGATTTCTTGCTTCTCTATTTCAACATTATTTTACTTTACTGTGAGTTTTTCTCTTTACCTATCTTCTCGTTTCCTTTGAATTTTTTTTGCTATTTCAAGATGCAAGAGGAGAGCAGAAGCAAAGCTTGTCTTTGTTCAGTGGAGAATTTGCAGCCAGACCTTCTTCTTCAGATGCAGAGAAATCACAGGTGAAGAAAAACATATCCACGAAGGCTGTGAAACCTGGCAGTGGGTGTGATTCTATGTCCCCATGTGCTTGCATTGGAACCACGTTGGTGGTCTGGGTTTATGAAACCTGACAGCATGTGAGTTCTCATTATGAGCCTTTAACTTTCCACACACGACCTTAAACTTGTACACACTAGTGTACATCAAGGAAAAACGGAGGGACTTTCTTACAGGTGATGACTGAACCCAATAGATGCTGGGCTCTGGAAACATTTTCCTAAGGAGAAAATGATTTCAGATGTGACTGTGGGAAACAGTGACCTCTGTGGAGAGCTGGCTGCATTCTTTTGCCTCTTCTTCCAGAACACTGACCAGCGACATTTAAAACTCTTCTGGTCACTACAGCAATATAAATACCCTCTTCTAAACTCTTACTTTTAAAAAAAGTCACTGAAAAGTAGCCAAGAATGCATGCCAGCCCACTAGACCTCAAGTTTAGCTTGAACTGGCATCAAGCCTAGGAGCTGTCCTGGAGGCCTGGCCTCACCCTGTATTGTAGTTACCTACTCCTTGCTGGGACAAAACACTTGACAAGGAGGAAAGGATTTATTTTGGCTTTCAGTCTTGAGCAGAAGCTTTATGATGGCAGGAAAAAGGATGGTATGATCAGAGGCTGGATACCACCTCTTGGCCAACATCAGGTGGATAATAATAGCAGGAGAGTGTGCCAAACACTGACAATGGAAAGCTGGCTATAACACCCATAAGCCATATAGTCTGTATGTGCCTTCTCAATCTTTCTCAAGTGTTTATAAACCCACTCCCCTGTTGAATAAATGAGAGCGTGCTATCCATCACACTGCCACCCGGGTGGTTCCTTGCCCGTTGTACTCACCTGCTGCTCCAGGACCCTGCTTCCCCTCAACTCCTCCTGCACCCAGGACGATTTTGGCCAACAACCCCCGGGAACAGTGAGGACCCACAGGAAGTTCTCTCTGCCGACTGTGAGATTTGTGCCACATATGGCTGCCACTAAGTTCAAAGCAGAGACTGATGAGCTGGATAAAATAGATGTTGAGGAACATGTCTTACAGGGAAAATGGAAAATGCCCTTCTAATATTACAGTGTTTAGGTCATCTAAATGTATCCCCTCTTTTGTGTTTCACTTCTTTGATGTGGGATATCCTCTCTGGGTGAGAGTTAAAAGGCCCTGTTTCCAGAGCTTACAAATAGCAGTATATTTTGGCATTAGCCTCACGGTCATAACCAGCTTTCCTCTGTGCCCTCACTCCACCCACTGCTCTACTTTCTGCCTTTGCTTTCCCTCCAGCTGGCTAAACTGTCTTGCAGGTTAGAAAACAAATTATACCCCAGCACTACTTGCTGTTCAAGCTAAGCACTAGACAGCTTCCTAGTCAGACATCTCTCCAGGGCTGCCAGTGAGCCTGGCCAATCTGGACCCATACTCATTGTCAGCCTGCAAAGACACCAGGCTATCTGGTGTTGGAGAGACTTGAGTTCTGGTTGGCAGCCCAAGTCTCCCATCTCACCCAGCTCTCCAAGGGCCACATTCCTTCCTTCATGTTCAGACATCTGTGTCATCAGTATCTTCTCATATTTCTTTTCTTCTAGCTTTGAATCACCTTTTAGAAATATTTTATTTATTTATTTGCATTCAGATATACAGAGAGAGAGAGAGAGAGAGAGGAGGGAGAGAATGTACATGCCAGGGCCTTCAGCCACTACAAAATGGACTCCAGATGTATGCACCACTGTGTGTGGTTTTACGTGGGTACGCACTGAGGCCTTTGGCTTTGCAGCGAAGTACCTTAACCATTGAGACATCTCTCCCACCCTATTTTGCATCACCTTTTAAAAGCAATGTTAATTTAGGACTAGGAAAGTAACTCAGTAGGTAAAGCGCTCAGGCCACAAACATATGACTTTGAGCAGTTAGCCTATAATCCCAGTGCTGGCGTAGCAGACGGAGGAGGGTCTTTGGGACTCACTGGCTAGCTAGTCTAGCTGAATTGGTAAACCCCTAGCTGAGTGAGAGGCCTCAAAGAATAGGTTGAAGAGTGACTGGGGAAGATACCTGATGTTGACCTCTGGCCTCCACATTCACGTGATACATGTCAACCCTCTCCTCCCGCACACATGCACTTACATACATACAAACATGAATATACATAGGTTTATCATACACACAGTTCCCCCCCCCCCCCAAAAGTAGTTTTAGGCTGGAGAGATTGCTTAATGGTTAAGGCGCATGCCTACAAAGCCTAAGGACACAGGTTCGATTCTCCAGGTCCCACGGAAGCCAGATGCACATGCATCTGGAGTTTGTTTGCAGTGGCTAGAGACCTTGGCGTGCCCATTCTCACTCTCTCCCCCTCTCTCTCCCTCTCTCTGTTTCTAATAAATAAATAAAAAATAAAATCTTTAAAAAGTAGTTTTAGTTTAATACACCTTTCCCTCTCTACTTACCTACACACATAGTGATCTATAGACACGTTATTCAATTATGCTTGGTAACTACATGTAGTGTGTAGAATGTTTCTAATTTATTTTGACTCCCTTTCTTCCTGAGAATGATCCTCTCTTCTTTTAATTACCTGGTTTGCTTTTAGCATATTTTAATCCATCAAATGACTTAATATGCATTTTAAACTTGAACGATCCATTTACACATTTTAGTAATACCCAGGAGTACCACTCTGCCCCCAGAGCAGACCCTACTTCTGTCATTTATCTACACAGTAACAAGGAGGGGCACCGCAGTAGAGTGCAGAATAATTGTAAGAGGAAGCATGAAGAGCAGGGCATGCATCAAGGAAGAGACTGGACCCCAAATCCAGGGCCTGGCCATAGTTGTTGGCCGTGAGGCCCCAGGTTCACCTCAGGCTACAGAGACAACCTCTCACTGGCAGCCTCACAAATCTGTAACCTTTGATGCAACAGAGTACACAAGGAGTCATTCATTTAATCATGAGGTACTTTTCCTATAAGGTCTTAATGAGTGCATGTACATATGTGCATGCATTTAAATGTGTATGTGAGTGAATATAAATATGTAGTGTATGTCTGTGTGGAGTCATCAACCTTTGCAAGCTTGTACAGTGGAGACACTGACTTACTTATCTTTTAGCATTATTTGAGCTTTAAATAAGATAATAAGTGAGAACATCTTCAGTTTATCAAGTGCTTTGACCAGTACTGATATTACTGTCCGATATCTCAGAATCAAACACACTGCCTGAGGCAGAACCCCAGCACATGACAGTAACAACTCAAGTCCAGATACCCAGCACCTAAATTTGATTCTTTCCTAAAAACTTCAGAACATGTAGTATTTAAGCAAGGTGAATAATATGTATTGTAACTGTTATAATACATTATTTCCTAAATGCTAAAGGGATCTTCATCTGGGGCAACATACATATCTCAGACACCCTATAACTATCTTAGTTTTAGACTTACTTGATTGTCTTCATTATCTCCAACATGTCTAAGTCCCCTCCCTTTGACTTATCATGATCTCTTTTTACTTACTGACTTTAACTAAGTACAGAGAAAAACAGGCAGAAAATTATAGCTCTTATTTTTACTATTTGGAGTCAACATATTAAAAAAGTAGCATTTAGGTCAATGTGTTCTTATTAAGGACTTCTGAAAGCCACATACTTCCAGACCTTTTTTGAGGAAATTGGGTGTACCATCTTTGTAGATATTGTTGCCCATAATAGGAACTGAAACAGACATTGCAGCAACATGTTGAACCAGTCCCACACTCTACCCATTTGGGACTCATGCCCAGAGCATCTTGTCCTTGAAAAAGTGATGGGACATCTCTGAGATACCATCCTTTTGTAGCTGCCATAAGGCAGATTGAAGACTCAGTACAGTGTCTGGCACAGTGAGAAGGAGCAGAGTCCTTGTTTGCCACATGAGGCTATCCACACCCCACCTCAGGCACTGCCCAGGTTTTAGAGATCATAAACAGGCATGATTGCATCTTCTGAGCTGGCTTCTCTTTCTTTCATGTCCACTTGCATGATAACAAACCTCAAAGCAGGTTGGTTCCAAGTGCTTAGAAAAGCTAGAAATTCAGTTTGTAAATGACTGTTCCAGGCTGACACATTATACGTCATTTAACACCTGTGAAGTGGGTAGTGGCTAGTGTTTTACTTAATCATTTCTGCAATTCATCCCAAACAAGGGTGTTTTTCTAGATCTTTATTGTGGTCAAAGGCATGTTGGAGTTCATTAGCAAGTCTGATCATCCTTTTATAAGTTCCCAAGTCAACCAGCACATTGCATGAGTGTGCAAATGCACCTCCCTCATTCTCCAGGGTGGGCAGCCACCTTTCCTGACTCTTCAGACCCTCCTGTGATGCTGTTGGCAGAAGAACATAGGAGGGAGGAGACACATGGTGTTGGCACCACCATATGGAATGCAGGGAAGGGCTTGGTGCAGAAACAATACATTCACATATAAATACCTCTACACAAAGATATACAGAAACACATTCATACTCACATACATACTCACACCTGCACACACATATGCACACATTAAGGCTTTAATAGGAAAGCTACTTCATAATTAAACTAATGACTCACTCTGAATTAAGATGATAATAGATGTGAGAGAATTCTGTGCAGTGCTGATGTCTGCATGAAGACAGACCTGCTGGGGTGGAAGACTGTCCTTACTCCGGCTCCTGGTTTTGAGTATGGAGTCCAGCAGGGAGTGTAGAATGGGCATGATTCCTTAGCAGACATCACTAGTGGAAGGGGCCAATGTGAGATGAGCACATGAGCTTGGTAATGAATATGAATTTATGATCCCTTTCTCTCCATGTTCTCTAAAACCTGGTGTCTCCATGTCTGAGATCTGTTGTCATTTGTACCCTGTGTGGCTCAGCTCAACTCTGACTTTCAGTGGCCAGGCTCAATGCTGTTTTCTCTGTCTTACGAAGCTTCATTTCTCTCTTCATTGCAATTACACAATATTTATTGAGACCCCTGGTGGGCCAGGTGCCACACGAAGCAATGTTTCTCCTTACAGTCACCTCATTCTGTTGGCTTTTCAAATGTACCTGGCCGATTTTGTTCTGAAATCAATTTCTTTCTTGTTAACAAAACAGGTTATTTTTGCATAATTAAAATCACCAGATAATTGAATTTGTTTGCAAGTTCAATGAGAGTGTTTCAAAGGCTCTGGAGGATGCTGGGGTTAAGTGTGTTTGTTTCAACTATAAAGCACTGGGGCTTCCCAGTCATCACACTCAGCTCCTGTCTGGGCATTCATGGCCCAGATGCCCCTAGCATGAGGACATAAATAAGCATCACAAGTATGTGTGCATTTAGAAACAGGAGCTTAATTTCCACAAAAAACATCTTTATCCTTCATATCAGTTAGCTGCTACTTATAATTATTAGTTTTTTTTAAAAATTCTCATGTTTCCCCAAATGATGAATTAAAAGAAAAACAACTTGAATTTGGATAAAGATGCTAATTGTGAATTATGGAAGTAGCTATTGAAGGAGGCAATGTCAGGGGCTGGGAGATGGCTTAGTGGTTCAGAGAGCCACTGCTCAAGCATGAGGACAAGAGAAGGCCTGAGTTTGATCTCAGGACCTATGTTAAAAGCTCAGCATGATCATGCATGCCTGTAAGCCCAGTGCTCTGGATCACTGATCAGCAAGTCTGACTGAACATGGCAGCTTTGGGTTTAGTAAGAGACCCTCTGTCAAGGAAACATGCAGAAGAGAAATAGAGGAGGACACCTGATAGTTTCCTCTGGCCTCCACATGTTGTGTGCACAAGGTGCATGCATTTGAACACACATGTACATATATATACTCACATATCACACCACAAATACTACACACATGCACAGACACATAAACACCAGCAAGATAACTATTAACTAACAAACACTTAGACAATGTCATCAGCATTCCAACTCCCCTGGAAAAACCTGGAAAATTATTTAATGTGAAAGCTATTAATTAATTACTAACTATTTCAACTTAGTATCATAGCTTGACTGTAAGTCTCCCATAGACTCAGGTGTTTAATTAAAACTTGAAACTTGGGTTTCCAGCTGCCTAGCTGGAGGAATTGTCACTGGGGGTGAATCCTGGGGCTCCACCCCAAAGGTGTGGAGAGCAGTGTGAGCTTGGGGTAGGATTCCTGCTTGATGCTTTTTGGTGTTTTGCTGGCTGCTGGTGGTTTCTCTCTCTGCTTGGATTTATGAATGAGATTTAGCTTCTGTCACTGATGGAACTTCCCTTAGATTGGTAATCCTGAAATAAATACCAGTCATCCCATGAACTGTGTCTGGTTTGGATTCTCATCCCAGCATTGTGAAGCAGTCTATTACACCTAGGAAATGCAGATGACCTTTAAGGATTGATGCCAGCTATTGTATTTAGTGAGTGGCCAACAAAGAAAATAAGTGGGGGCCATCATCCTTCAAGGTTATAGGTTCTGGTATTTCATCAATTTTTCTGTATCCATTGTCTTCTATATTCATTATTTAGTTCCATAGGGCAGGTGAACTTAACACCCATCAGACTGGACAATATACTCAAGGTGACAATGACCTTGGAACCAGAGCTGGCTCACTGAAAGCCCACACACTTGGCCATGGCAATGAGCTTCTTCTCTGTCAGGACCTTTCAGTAATAGTTCTGCAAACATGAGTTCCTAAGCCCTGTATGGCAGGGATATTGGTTCACGCCTGCAGACAGAGTTTATTTTTGCCTCACTGAGGATGCGTACACTGTGTGGTAGAGCACCCACTGGATACTGGGCTAAGCTGTTCCCCATCAAGGTAGGGCAGTGCAGGGCTCATTTTAGGGAGAGGGATGGGGAAGAATCAACCACACGGCCCAGAACATAGCTTTTCCCCAGAAACAAGATGTTAAAGCACAGAAAGTTACAATACCTACTATACATACATGATTTTTTCCTATACATACATATCTTGGCAAACGTCTCAGGATGCCATGGCGATTTGAAAGTGATGAGTTGTTTATTCCTGGAATTTTCCATTTAATATCTTTGGACCTTGGTGAGTAACTAAAACCTTAGAAAGAGATAAGTAGAAGAGGGATTATATTTCTATAAACAGCCAAATAGCCTCCCCATTCTGATTTGGAGGACAACAGACCTCCTTCTACCAAAAAATTTGGAGATCACCTTATATCCAAGATCATAAACATAAATTACTGATTATAGCAGTGTGACTATAGCTCGTTGTTGGGCATTGTTAAAAACGGGCTGGGACTGTGAGGAAGCTGGCCTGAACTGTTGGACATGGCGGGGATCTTGGGCTGTAGGGGTTGTGGCTGGCCTTATCATTGGGAACTCTCCCTGGCAATAGTGACTGGCCCTTCCTTCCCTCGGGCCACGTCCAGCTGTTTTATGGGTTCTGGAAGGCCATCTCAGGCCCTTATGCTTGAGCAGAAAGTGCATTTAAACCACACTTAACAATGAGTCATCTCTCTAGCTCTTTCATTGTTTTCTCGGCACCTTG
The DNA here is from genome assembly GCA_036365145.1 of Orientallactaga sibirica. Lineage (NCBI taxonomy): Eukaryota > Metazoa > Chordata > Mammalia > Rodentia > Dipodidae > Orientallactaga > Orientallactaga sibirica. The sequence continues at coordinate 16,022,451 of JAEOAD010000039.1, forward strand.
TCTTCTTTTATTTTTCATAGCTACAGTTGCAGCATTTAGTTAATTTTAAAGCATCCTATCTAGACTACATTTCCTGCCTGGCAGGAAAGAACCTGCTAGCTTGCTCCAGTGTATACATTGCTTCAGACTCATCATCTTGGCATTCTTTCAGGGTTTAGGAGCAGTGATCAGTTCTTCGCTTCCACCTAGCTTTCTATATCTCCTTGCCTAAGATAATACTACGAAAACTCTTGGTGTCTTTTACTAAATGCTTCACCAATATATGAGGGAGTGTTAGATATTGCCTCTTGTTTTATATGGATGTTGGAGACATTGGCGTTCTTTTGTGTGTGTCCATGTGTATATGCAAGTGTGGGTGTATGTATGTGCTGGTGTGAATGGAGGCTAGGCTTTGATATCAGGTGCCTTTTTCAATTGCTCTCCACGTTGTTCTTTGAGACAGGGTCTCTTGTTGAACCTGAGGATCACGGATTCAGCTAGTCTAGCTAGCCAGTGAGCTCCAGAGATTCTCTGTGTACTTCCTCAGCACTAGAATTTTAGGTACTATAGCAGACAGCTTCAGATTCGCTGAGATGAACTTCCAGACCAGGCACAGTTATGGAGGAAGGGATATTATTTATTGAAGCTTACAGATCCAGGGGAAGTTCAATAATGGCAGAAGAAGCTGGCCTGCCTTCATAGGGCCAAGCAGAGAGAGAAAAGCCAACCAGGCACATAGCACACAGAGCAAAGCTACAGCCAAAAAGTCACACAGCACACTTCAGGAACTCCTGCTAGGCACATTTGCATATCTTTACAATGGAATCTCAAACCCACCACTACACCTTAAGACCGGCCCCCAGTGACATTGCCTCTAGCAAGGTGATTGCAGATGCAAACTATAACTAATAAAACACTGAATATATTGGGGGACATATATTTAAACTACCACAGGTACACACTACCACAGCATTTTAATGTGAGTTCTGAGGGTCCAAACTCAGGTCTTCGTGCTTGCTCAGAAGGGCTTTACTGTCTCAGTCATTGCCTCAGGCCAGAATTTTTTTTTTTTTTTCTTACATTTTAACTAGAATTTCCATGTAAAGCCTTAGAATGAGAAACATCTTTCACTACCCTGCCAAGGTTTGACATTTGTAAATGTGTTTTCTGGATGTCTTTGCCTCTCCAGGCCTTGTTTGCTTTTAGACATAAGTTATTGTTGTAGAAACAACTGCGTGAGCCTCCCTTACACACACACATTTGAGTCTGGCTTTTGGAGAGGAACCATTTGCTGCAGTCCTGTTTCCTTATCACTCGAGGTGACCTCCTCAGCATGCGCAGTGTGTGACCCCCAGACATAGGCTGAGGGATGCAGCTGCTCGGTGAGGGGAATCCGCAGCATTGGCACTAGTCACACGCATGCTGAGGGAGTCTTCATCCGCATACGTAGTGTCCTGCTCTGGCAGGTCCTCTTTCCATGGCCTAGGGCACCTCCTAGGAACCCTGGATTTGTGTCTCTGTGCTGAGAGTCCTTCTGAGACGACATCACTTCTTGAAAGAATTAGTTTGACTAGATAATATCTCTTTCTGTAGGTATGATGGTCTTCACCTCTCCTCCACAATGTATACAGAACGACATTTTAAAATGTTAATCGTAGTGTGTCCCTCCTTGGATTAGAAGTCTTATGTCGATCCACAGTGTTTTCTAATCTTAGAACCAATCCCACAGAATGGAGGTCTTCCAGCCCTTCTAGTTCCATCTACTTCTTTTCTTCTTTGATATTTGATCCAACCTGGACCTCTTCTCCTTCAGGGAGCTTCCAATACCACCAACTTCCCTTTCTCCATCTCACTCTGACTGGATAGGCCTTTGCACTCATGAAACCCTGAGACTTATAGTAACTCATTCGTAAGCATCCTTCATCAACATCTAATCTCTTTGGAGAAACAAGCAACCATAAATATATATATATATTTTCATTTTTCTGTCTTTAGAAATTATCCCGAAGTCTGGAACTCCAGAAATCTTGTTGCTAGTGCTATGGTCCCAGAGATTTTAGTTTGGGCTCCACAGAAATCTCATGTCTATGTTTTTGATAGGATTTCAGTGTGATTCCTAGCTAGATTTTGGAGCCACTAACTTAGCTGAGAAAGTAGGGACACCCAATCATAACACAGAGATGGGAGGGTGTAGAAAGCAAAAGCTGGCTCTGTTGGGTCCATAGGGTTAGCAGAAACAAGAAGAAGAGCTTCAATAAAGGACAAAACAAAGATGGCAGCCACTAGAAGACAATTTATTTCCATCAATGCAGATGTGTTCGTTAAGCATTTGGTATAAAGTCCTGTTGCCTTTAAGACACATAGGAATAAGATAGGAAAGCAAGCCATTAGCATTTCCAGTGACATCAATGCGTCTCAGGTTCTGCTTTGAATAATCTGTTAACTCATGGCTGTATAAGAGGTTTCTTCACTGATTAACTAAATGGGCAGTAGGGAACATATTCTGTGAGGGAGAGAGTGTCCAAGTCTGTTGGCAAGATGAGTTGTGTATGCATGTAAAAGAAAGCCCAGCACCAACGGCGCTGTCTTTTTGAGGTCTAAGGGGAGAGGCAGGGACCCAAGTTCCAGGATAACCCAAGGAAGAAAAGAGCAAGGTCTTGTGGAGGGCTGGGATGGCTTCTGAGGAGGACAGTTACTGAATGAAATTTAAGTAGATTATTTTCAGGAAGTAATGAAGAAGTGCAGAAAGACAGGGTTATAGGAGGAACATGCTAAAGAAATGGAAGTGGAAGGAATCAGAAATTCATTTCAGGCAATCACAGGGAGATTACCTCAGCTAGACTTGACAGTGTGGCAGACAAGAAGGCACCCTGTGGTCAGATAGGGCAGTCACAAAAGTGGGAGATATGAGCTGTCCACTGCTCTGGTTAGGTTTCTTGGGATAAAGATGTTCAATAGATTTTATAAATGCAAATGAGTGGATGAGTATGGCTTGTTTGTACTATTTCAGTTAATTACTCTGTTAATTACTGACCCTCTCTTCAGTTTTAGTTTTTTTTTTTTTTTTAAAAAAACAAAAACCTCTTTCTGAGTCCACTGAACCTGAGACCATTTTGTGGAATGAAAACATGTAGGTAGTTTTGTAACAGAGGACTCAGCCCCACACAGAGGATCTCATACAGAGTTCTCACAGAAAATTTGTCATACAGGAGTCCTCATACTTTTGGACCCCACACAGGATCTCACAGAACTGTCCTCATATGGTGGTCTTTACACAGGAGTTCTCCAAAAAGGATCTCACATGGGTCTTCAAAGACATTCACACAGAAAGTGCTCACATAGGGGACTTCAACGAGAGCTCCTCACGCAGAGTTCCTCTCTTGTGCATCTCACACACAAGATGGTTCCCTGGAAAGTCCTCACTTTGGACTTAGAAGTACAGAAGGAAGCTGCAGTAATTCTGGAATAGGAATTCCCAAAGTTTAGTAGAGACTTTACTTGGATCATGGGAATATTGTTACCTTCAAGTTTAGTGATCACTAATGCCAGTGGACACTATAGAATTTATTTTTAAAGCTGGATAAGAACATCTTCCTTGGGTACACGAATTTATGTAGGTGCTTGCAATAGATAAAGCCTATATAGCTTTTTAACCAAAACATACATGTTAGGATTTTAAGACAGAACTACAAGCTATGCTAGTAGCAGAATGAGGGCAAGCAAATGTGAGGTTGGTTTGGGTGACAACTGAACCTAAATCATCTTGAAACAATAGGACCTTATTCTTCTTAACTTTTTGTTACACTTGGTTAAAAGGTAATCAGAGATGCTAACCTATAGCACCAATTAATAGCCAAGACCACATATCTAGAGATTTTTTTTTAAAAAAATCAGTCTCAGATGGTTAGCTGGCAAAAATCTTTGTGGTTTGTAAAGTCTTTTATTTTTTGGGAATTGCTTATATCTGACGTAGGCAGTTATTTTGCATTTTTAAGCATGGAATTTTGCACACAGATTGGGCACTGCTCTCAATTTTCTTCCATAATTCATATTTCATGACCAGTATCCTCAAGCCCAAATCCTTTCTGGACATACACTATTTCTGTACCTTAATGGTTTACTTATTAAACTGGAGATAGACATATTGAAGAAATGGTCCCTTAACTTAATGAGAAATCATTATAAAATCAAACTTGGAATTATTAAAAATAATATTGAATGTATAAAGTAAAAATTTTAATTTTTAACCTGGGTATGGTGGCACATGTCTTTAATCCCAGCACTCAGGAGGCTGAAGTAAAAGAATCACTGTGAGTTTGAGACTAGCCTGAGACTACATAGTGAATTTCAGGTCAGCCTGGACTAGAGCAAGTCCTTACCTCACTCCACCCAAAATAATTTAAATAAATTATTAATTTATTAATTTCATAATTAGAACATTTAAAAGAATAACTTTTAACACTGTAGTTTAAAAATCATCTCATGTTGTGGGACAGAATGGAATTTCCACACTACAGACAGAATACATTTCTAAATTTCTATCTCATCCTGAGCCTTCTGGGTTTCACACCCTCCTGTGCCCTCCTCACACCATGGTTGAGGCAAATGTTCTCTGCATGGCTCTTGCTGCCTGTCCATCTGGCAACAACATCTTCTGCCACTTTGCATGCTCATTATTAGTCATATCTGATCTATAGTTTCTCATATTTGCTTCACTGTCTTAGAGTCACAGCTTTGAACACTTCATTGTTGTGTGAAATACAGTTGTCTTTTTTTTTTTTTTCTATGTTGGCAACTCCTACCCATACTTCTGTACCTGGCTCAAAGCATCACCTCCTCCAGAAGGCCCATGTTTTCTAGGATTGGCGCTCTCCCAAGGGCACATAGCTCATTATCACTAAGGGCACAAGTTTTTGCACATATTTTTGTCTCACCCAGATTGTAGATATTCTGAGGTGGGACGCCATATTTCATTTGCACACTTGATGCAGCAGGGAACTGTCTGTGGAATGTCCACATTGTTGTTTTTTCCTATGCATTTTGGCCAGTGGGGCCCAGATGCTTCTGAGGCAGGAAAGTAACCTGGGGCAGTGCTTTGTAAATTTGTTTTTTATTATTGTCAACTTCCATAATTATAGACACTAAACCATGATAATTCCCTAACCTCCAACATTCCCTTTCACAACTCCATCCTCCATCATATCCCCTTCCCTTCTCCATCAGTCTCTCTTTTATTTTGCTGTCATCATATTTTCCTCCTATTATGATGGTCTTGTGTAGGTAGTGCTAGGCACTGTGAGATCATGGATATCCAGGCCATTTTGTGTCTGGAAGCATGCATTATAAGGAGTCCTACCCTTCCTTTGGTTCTTACATTCTTTCCGCCACCTCTTCTGCAATGGACCCTGAGTCTTGGAAGGTGTGGTAGAGATGTTTCAGTGCTGAGCACTCCTCTGTCAATTCTTCTCACACTGTGGTGCCTTTTGAGTATCCCAGAGGTCACCACCATCTGTAAAGAGAAGCTTCTCTAACCAAAAATGAGGGTAGTATTAATATATGGGTATGAACATTAAGACACATGCTTACTGGGCAGTTTGGTGAGCATAATATATGCATTTCGCTAGACAACAACAGGCATTACACCATAGGGCTTATGACTCCCCCTTCATAGGTTTTTCAGCATCAGGCATGTATTTCCTCCTGTGGAGTGGGCCTCCCATTTAATTAGAGAGTGGTTGGTTTCCCCCATAACAGACATGCCTTTTTTGCAATGGTTGGCTCATTTAGTTTGTCTGCAATCACCAAACTAGAGACAATGTCACTGCAGGGTCCACTTAATTGTTTATCTGGGTTTGAATTCATTTAAAGATATGCAAATGGAGCTGCATACAGCATAGTGTTTTTTTAAGCTTTTTGGCATAGTTTTGCTCATGTGACAGTGGCTGGATGTTTTAACAAGTTTTGTTTTTAAATATTTTTATTTATTTTCCTGCTTTATGGAACTTCCTTGGATCTGAGAGAGAGAGAGAAATAATATCCCTTCCTCCATAACTGTGCCTGGTCTGGAAGTTCATCTCAGCCACCTGCAAACTAACTCCAACAGACATACACCAATGGTTGGCTCATTTGTCTGTATGGACAAACTTAAGGCTTGCAGTGTCCAATTGTTTAACCTGGTTCTTTTTCTCACCTTTGGAGGCAAGTACAGCATAGCTTGCTAAGTTACTGGCTCCAGCTTGACATGGACAGTAAATAGATGTTTTTTTTTATTTTTTTTTATTTTTGGTTTTGAGAGAGAGAGAGAGAGAGGCAGACAGTCTCAGAATGGTCCAGGCTGACCTGGAATTAACTCCAGTAGTCTCACTTTGGCATCTGACTTATGTAGGTACTGGGGAATTGAGCCTGGTTCTTTAGGCTTTGCAGGCAAGTGTCATAACTGCTAAGTTACTCTCCAGCTCGACACAAACAGTTTTAAACAATGCACACAGAAATCTGAAACCCCCACCTGCATCATGCTTCCTGTACATCCCACTTCAATGGGTTAAATTCCTTCCCATAGAAACTCTTTGGAAACAGCCCCTTTCCATTCAAATATGTTCTGGGATATACCCATGATTGTGAGACAAGGGGCTGATCTGGCCTGGACTGTGTCTTCTGAATGGACTTTTAGGGAGAATCTCCCACTTATTATCTTATGCCTCTTTGTGATGTGTATGCATATGATTAAAATCAAATACATCATTGAACAGGATATGCACAGAAAAGAAAAGCTTACATAACCCTAGCTTGTCAAAACAGTAAATCTTCTCAACTATACCTTCAAGTAACCAGTTCCTCCATCTAACCCCTGCCCCCCCACCAAAAGAAGCCCCAAATAGTAACCTGTGCAATGCAGCTACAGGAGGCTGTATTTCCCTGCTTTGTAGTTTTGTTTTAGTCTGATAACATTTATTGCTGTTTTGCTATCCATATGTGGTTATTCAGTTCCTTGAGTAAGATGCCAAGAACCTGAAAACACACAGACAGAGACACCAGCAACATTCATGATTCCATACATTAATATCACTGTCATTATCATACAGACAGAAAATGGACTGGTTAAAAGGCTTGCAGGGGAGTGGGTAGGAACAAATGGTAAGTGGATACAGAGGTTTAGAGTGGAAGATGGAAAAACTCTGGAGAAAAATGGTAGAGATAACACCTCAGTATGATGTGCTTAAAGACACTGAAAATGCCAGTACGTTAGTTCTTTATCCCAATAAACAATCAAGCAAACCTAGTGTGCATGCTGGCTTATCCAGGCAGGTTTATGAGTGGCTGATGTGTGGAGAGTTCTGGTTTTGCAAAGAAAGTCAAAATACCAACAAACCCACTGAGGAGGGTCCTCAGTGGAGTGTGTGTGTGGGGGTGGGGAGGCTGGAGGGGGGAAATGATGGTACCAACCCCTGATATGTCCATCCAAGGTTTCTATTTAATAATAAAAAATCTTTAGCTGTCATCCAGTTATTTATTTGAGATTGCCTTTCTATTGAAGGCATTTCCAAGGTGCCACTGACCTGTGTATTTTTCAACCTGCTGCAGTTTGCTCATTGATGGCTGAACAATAGCAAACAAGAGAGCTTGACATTTTTTGAACTCCCAGTTGCTGTTTCAGCTTTGAAGCTGTGCATATGAGATGGGTCCACTGTTTGAATCAAGCCAGCCTTTAGACATGTGGTTGGAGGTCCTGAGCCCAGGATAGGTCTCTTTCCTGACCCAGCACTCATCTCTGTTCTCAAACTAAACATTAATTTTGGGGAATATGGACAATTTGATCAAATGAAGCTAGGTGACCACTAGAATTTAATTTTAAATATATATATTAATAATAAATCATGTTAATCATGCCTTTTCAGAGTGGGATTTTGTTTTATTTTTTGAGGGATCTGAGAAACAGACAAGTAAGTGCTGGGAACATAAATAAACAGAAAGACATTCCTTGTGTCCTTTCTCATAACATCAGCTTCCAGTGTCTTATAGCATCAGTGTGAATTTCACCCTGTACTTTCCTTGTGTTTTATTTTAAAGAAAACAGAAACTTAAGGCTGGGGAGAGGGCTCAGTGTGGCAAAGTGCTTACTGTGCAAGTATGAGAAACTGAGTTTAATCCTAAGTAAGTATTCTGGGCATGCTGACCTGTTCTTGTAATGTCAGCACTGAGGAGGGTTTGTGTGTGTGTGTGTGTGTGTGTGTGTGTGTGTGTGTGTGAACTTTTCCTGGGAAGACAAACAGATGTTTATTCACCTCGGATAGGGCACAGACCAAGGTACAATGGCACCAAATTCCAACTTGATGAGCCACTGACTTTCCTGAGGAATATGAGTGAGAGGTCACGTAGAGGAGCATGGGTGGCTCAAAGGCAGGTACATCACTGAAAAGCCCACCCCAGCATAAGTGATGCATAGAAATCCCATACTTGGTGTACACTGCATGACTTGTAGGCAATTCTGCTGGCTGGAGGGTCTGTTCTCTCCAGCAATTCTTCCTCCTTATCTAACCTTGCAGAGGGATCTTTTAGGAGCTTCCTCAGCCTTGTTTACTTCCTGAACTGTAATGAACCTCAAACTTCCTAACATGCCTTCCTTTAGGACAGAATTTTTCAATTTTGAGGAAATTGCTATGCGACACTGAAACAGGGTGATACTTGGGAACCTCTAGCCAGACAGCCTAGCCTAATTTGCCAGTTCCAAGGAAATAAGAGACCTGTCCCCCAAGAGGTGGACAGCCTAAGGAATGGCATCTAAAGTTTTCCTCTTCCCTCCATATGCACACACACAAACATGTACACGCCAAACAAAGGAAAGGAGGGAAGGAAGAAAAAGAAAAAGCGAACTGTGTCTGAAGCCTGGAACACCTTTTCTGTAGCCCCCTTGGCCGCAGGCATGTGGTATTGACTAGCTGCTGAGCTCTGGTTGCTTGAGGAGCCATCTACTGTGGACATGCTGCTGGGCTCACAGTCACTCATTGTCCCCTCCCCCCCAGCATGTCTGGGACATGAGAGTGCTCCGTGAACCGTGGCAAGTGATCCCTCTTGCTGCTTATGCAAGAGCAGAGGAGTCGGCTTCAGATGTTTCTGGGACCTGCTCTGACGGGTAAGAACATTGCTTCTTCAGCATGTCTCATGTGGTGGCTGTTCTGTAGCCATTTTGATGCCCAGGCCCAGAGACATCGCCAAGAAATGACCATCTCCCAATGTTTCCTGAAGTGTTTTTTTTTTTTTCATTTGATTTTGACTTCTTTGACATTAAACTGTTTCTATGACTAGCCAGATTTCCTAGGCTGCCAGCTTGCTGATCTAGCATGGACCCCTGCAATGAAGAGCCGAACTCAAAGCCCACTTTAGAGTTTTCATATATTAAGCTAGAATTGCCTTTTGAATTTTATAAACAAAAACTTTCCATGCTTCTTGTGTATTTTTAAATTATTTTTTTAATTCTATTATTCTGATTTTACATTCATAGTATTGGTTCCATTTTCCTCCTCCCTGTCCTCCCTCTTCCAAAGGGACCCTCATCAATGGGAAGTGTGGATCGTGCATTGTGGGGGCCGTCAAGAATTCTGGGGGGTAGGCCCCAGTCTCTGTGCTTAATGCCCCAACTTGTGACTCTAACATTCTTTCCACCTCCTCTTCCACGAGTATCCCTGAGCCACATTGGGTCATTTTTGTTTGGTTTCAGTAATGAGGTTTTGGGGGCCTCTGTGTCTCTGGATATCTGGCTTAGTTGGAGTTGGATGTTCTTTGTGTTTATCTCCTTCAGCCATTTTCTGGTGTCGTGATCACCATGGATGCTGTATTCTTGTCCTTCCCCTGGGTTGTTCTATGGTTTCAGCTGGGGCCCTGGTGAGGTGTGATTAGCTGATCCTCCCTTCAGGTTCGTTGTCTATTTGAAAAGAGATAAGCAAATTCTCCAATGGAGAGAGAGGTTAGTACTAGATAGAAGGGATGACCACATATGTTTTGGAGAGAACTTTATATGCATCGGCTCTCTTCTAGCCCACATTTGGTGGTCTCTTGAACTTGGAGACTGAGCTTGTTTTGTGTACCTGGTTTTTGGCTTATTTCCCAGTTCCAGCAATGTGTTCCATTCCACTGAGTGGATCTATTAGCCAAATCAAGAGCAGTTGGTTACCCACCATGGCTGTTTGCCACTACTGCACTTGTATGACCATTACGTCAGGTTGTTACCTACTGGGTATCTCAGTCTGCAAGATGTTTGGACCAATGTCGGACATTTTCCCCCAGTTGCTCGTGTAGCACCCTTTGGTACTAGCCTAGCTAACTGTCTGGAGACTGACCTTCTTCCAGATTCTGGCCAGGTCTCTCTGTGTTTGGTCTCACACACGTATGCTGTCTTTGACAGTAGGGTCTTACCATTAACCTTTGGTGGGTCACCAAGAACTCTGACAGAAGTCTATTTTTTTTTTTGGGGGGGGGAAACCTTGTAGGTGTCTCGGATCAAGAGCTCATTTGGAATTTAACCCCATGCTGGCACTGGGAGTTTTAAGTCTGCACCTAGAAAGGTGAGGGAAGAAAAAGATAATATAAAAGAGGAAGTGAGTATAGAGAGGAGAGGTAGAAAGAGAAAGTGAGAGGGAGAGGGAGAGAGAAAGAGAAGAGAGAGAGAAGCAGGACAAGATTAGGGTTAGCCTTCATGATGCTCTCTCCAGATTCCTTTTTTCAAAATTCCTATGGTGATCTATATTTTCTTTCTTCTTTCTTTCCTTCCTTCCCTTCCTTCCTTCCTTCCTTCCTTCCTTCCTTCCTTCCTTCCTTCCTTCCTTCCTTCCTTCCTTCCTTCCTTCCTCCTGCCCTCTTTCTTTCTTTCTTTCTTTCTTTCTTTCTTTCTTTCTTTCTTTCTTTCTTTCTTTCTTCTTTTTTGGTGGGGGGGGTTTCAAGGTAGGGTTTCACCTAGTCCAGGCTGACCTGGAATTCACTATGTTGTCTCAGGGTGACCTTGAACCCATGGTGACCCTCCTACCTCTGCCTCCCAAGTGCTGGGATTAAAGGCGTGCACCATCATGCTCAGCTTTTGTGATCTAGAAGGGCATATTAACAGAAGAAGGGATACACTTTCAGAGGTTAAAGAAGATGTGTCATATGACATGCTATTAGCAACTTTGTACTTACCATCTTATTATGTAAATAAATTATACAGATTACCCCCAAATCTCCCTGAACATTTGATGTATGTCACATTTTAGCCAAGGAAGGATATTGATCGTGAAAAGGGGAGACCGTACCTGGAAAAAAACGTGAAGGTGAAAAGTCACAGAGGCAGTAAGTTGGTTATGAACTCTGAGCATTTTGTGCCTTAGGGTTTTGATGTTTGTTATTTGGGACTTTTAAGCTTCAGTGACGGGTGTCCCCCGCCGCAGAGGCTGGGATGACAAGGCACTGGTTTTGCAGCATGGCTCTGGTCAAGGAAGTTCCCCATCCCTGGGCAGGAAATCATTGTTTCCTCCACACAAGGTTTTTCCTAGTCCTATAATAGAAATGATATTTCTTTTATTTTGCACGTTCAATGTTTCTACCACTCCCTAAGGCACACTGACATATCAAGGTTACCTGCAGGGTGTCCACATGCCATGATGATGAACCTGGCATGCTGAGTCAGGCAATGGGTAAATAATTAGGTACTAAAGTAAAATGTGTATGTGTGGGTTGTATGCTCTTTTCTTTTCTTTTCTTTTCTTTTCTTTTCTTTTCTCTTCTTTCTTTCTTTCTTTCTTTCTTTCTTCTTTCTTTCTTTCTTTCTTTTTGCTTCTTATATATTTATTTATTTATTTGAGAGCAACAGAAAGAGAGAGAGAATGGGAGCACCAGGACCTTCAGCCACTGAAAAAGAACCCCAGAACTTTGTGCAATTGGTTTATGTGGGTATTGGGGAATTGAGCCTCAAACTGGGGTCTTTAGGCTTCATAGGCAATTGCTTAACTGCTAAGCCATCTCTGCAGCCCCTGTATGCTTTTTCTTTAAATAGAGCAACAGAAAGCCTGCATACAACGACACTTTAACTAGAATGCAGCCACAGTCTTAGGCAATTTCACCTTAACATGTAGTGCATTCAGAGTTTAAGCATTTAACATCCCTGTTGAGTGTGTCTTTCTTCAGAAACTAGCACATAGGTTGAAATGTCTTTTGGGGATGTTCCTTCATTAACACAAAACCCAAGGAAGTGTTGTGCTCAGAGAGGCAGAGAGTGGCAGTGAGACACTCATCAGATGATTATACCAGCATCATCACTTAAACATTGGATGCACTCAGGAAATGTCTGCTGATGTGGAAATAGGAGGTGTCAGACTGCAGAATACAAA